>CM069607.1:28370695-29623195 GCA_035771175.1 Paratinospora sagittata | reverse complement strand
ACCTACACAAAGTCATGATAGACAAGGTACGCAAGCAAATCCACCAACTTGGAATGTGCCACCTCAAGGCAACACTTCGTACCAAAGATTTCCAACTCCTGCGGTCCAGTATCAGCCAGTTCCACAAGTTGCTGTAAACCAACAACAACAGTACTGGGCGTCACCAAATCTTGGAGGGCCAAACATTCCAATGAGCCCATTGTTTCAAACTTTTTCATCTCAAACAAACCAAATTATCCAAGGGGTTCCAGTTAGGGGATCCCCGCGCACTCAATACAACTACGTTCCACCTATGAATCACCCATACAACCAATACTTTCCTCAAATGCCTATGGCCTACCCTTTACCTACAAGACAAACGACCCATCAACCACCGATGGGACAACCAACTAACCTACTTGAACGGTTAGATGAAATGACATCCAATATTGCTGCACTGAAAGAGAGCCACAATAATATATTAACTCGTTTGCAAAACTCCAACGCAGAGCGTGCAAACTCTCAACCTTCTGTTAGTAGTCATTCTGTACATAACAGTAGATCTCGAAGGAACGGTAGTAGGCAAGAAAGTCAAAATTAATTTCTGGCATTGTAAACATTTTCTTTGACATATATGAATGAAATTGTTTTGTTTAAATACTATCTTTGGTGGGCCGACTTACAACTATTCTTTCTTTTGTATCACTAACTTTGGAGTGGTATGGGACACAACAAAATTGGAGGATACTAAATAAAATGTGGAAGTAAGAAAACCCATGACCTTGTGTGAAAAGAAACATTTGGAGAAAGTTGCATTACTAATATTATCACTAAGTTTACACGGTATGGGACGAGTAAATTTGGACGATACTATTAGTGACCTTCTATTCAGCCAATGTTTTTAGAGACCGTGTTCATACAACTTAACTTGGTTGACACCCTTATTACTAAATTCATGTGGTATGGGACACATGAACTTGGATAATAATCGAAAAGACTAAGAGTAAGCGTCTGAATGCATAAGATTGCGATAGAACGTTAGCTCAGGCTATTTACCGAGGCAAATCTTAGAATTCTTATGACTCGTATGGATTTTCAATGAAATATATGTATGTTCACAAAGACCAAAACCAAATCTTTTGAAATACTTGCACAATTTTGTACTTATTATATAAACATTCTAACCTTGTTTGTTTTTACACCATGGCCACACATACGAGATATATAAGATTTTTTGATTCCTCAACAACAACTTTACACTATACTTAGCAAAATAGGTGATTTTAATATTACAGTACTCTCGAAATTGTTGCTGAGCATATTCTAGCATTATACTTGGCTACAGTTCCTAAATCTTGGTTTTCCTTTTCTCTTTGCCAGTGAGACAATGCAAACCAGGAAGAGAGGAAGGCCACGTGTTGTTCGTCCAGCAGTGGAGGCACCTCCTGAGATTCAGGAACCGCCGCCTCAGACAACAGCACAGGCCACACCCAACACTGCCACTACATCTGGGCAGGCAATACCACCACCACCCGCACCCTTTGCCATGCCTTCAAGCATTGAAACCTTCTTCGCTGGATTTATTGAGGCGATGAAGGTCACTGTTTAAACTGCCGTTCGTGAGACCGCAGCCAGTCGGGTTGCCACGGTTCAAACACCTGTAAAATTTGGGTCCGAAGCTCAAACCGATCAGATTACTAAATACAAGCGGTTACAACCTCTTACTTTCGATGGCACCATTGATCCTGATGAGGTACAAAAGTGGTTGGATGAGTCCAAGAAGGCTCTTGATGCAATGGGAGTCGATGAGACTCCTAAAATTCCACTAGCAACCTACCAACTTGTTGGTGCCGCAAACACATGGTGGATCACAGTGAAAGAAGACCCAAGGGTCAATATAGCAGATATGACTTGGCAACAGTTTGAGTCAATGTTTATTGATGAGTATTTTCCCAGCGCGGTGACAAAGCAGAAGCGCCAGGAATTTGCTAAGTTATATCAGGGCACCATGACCGTCAGAGAATATGCTGGAAAATTTAAAGAATTATCTGTCTACTCTCTCTCTCCACCATCTCCACGGAGCGAGATAAGACTGAGAAATTTTATAATGGTCTTCGCCATGACATTCGGCAAGCCTTATCGATCTTGGATCTCAAGATTTACAAAGAAGTTGTTGACAAGGCCATGAGCTTTGAACAAGAAAAGCTCTTACAGGAACAGCGAATGAATAAGGGCAAACGGCCTGCCACATTTTCCCAACAAGGCTCGCAACAGGGCAACAAGAAGAAGCCCTACTACAATCAAAACCCAGCCCTCCCAGCCCCGGTTTCGAAGAATGAAACCACAACACCTGCTGCTGAACCTTCTAACTCTAACCACCAGGGTTTCCGAAATCATGGCCGTGGCGGTCGTTCTGGACGAGGTGCCCGTAGCAACGACAATGGCAGAGGTGGTGGTCGACACCACAATCAACAAGGCCAGCAGAATCATCAGAATGGCCAGCAACACAATAAGCAGTACAGGCCGACTTGTTACAACTGCGGCCAGAAGGGCCATGTCAAACATCTTTGTCCGCACCTTCAGCAACCTATTCCTGCTATTCCAGTCCAACAAGCACCACCTGCTGCTAATGCCCAACCCAGGCCGAACCAGGGTCAACGGCATCAAGGCCGAGCATATGCCATCGCTCACCAACCCCTCCCAGACAATCATGTCGTCGAAGGTACCTTTCCTTTGTTCAATACAATGGTGCATGTTTTGTTTGATTCAGGTGCTACGCATTCTTTTATATCGTCGTCATTGGTAAGACATTTAGGCCTGCATCCTAAACCCATAAACATCACACTCCATGTCATGGACTGGCTAGCACCACTGAATGCACAGATTGACTGTATGAACAAGCAAGTTCACTTAACCTTGCCTACAGGAGAGTTTGTCAAGATTCAGGGAACAAGGCAATGGATACACAAATCCACAGTTGCACTTCTCAAGTCACAACTTCGAGCGTTGTCCCTTCGTGAAGGCAATGAATCACCAGCACTGTACCCTCCCCAAGTACGCGATGTTCCAGTCATATCTGAATTCCCAACCGTATTTCTTAATGACCTTCCTGGTCTACCTCCAGTTAGGGAATTCGATTTTGAGATCAACCTCATACCTGAAACAAGGCCTATCTCAATTCCACCATACAGAATGTCAAATATCGAGCTAGTTGAATTAGACAAACAACTGCAGGACTTAGAGAGTAATGGCTTCATCAGAAAGAGTTCATCACCCTGGGGCGCTCCAGTTCTATTTGTTCGCAAAAAAGATGGTTCGTTACGACTTTGTATCGATTATCGGAAGTTGAATAACGTCACCATCAAGAACAGATATCCATTGCCCAGGATCGATGACTTATTCGACCAACTTAGATATGCCAGATACTTCTCTAAGATTGATTTACGGTCCGGTTATCATCAACTCCGGATCCGAGAGTCGGACATTGCCAAGACAGCATTCAGAACTCGGTACTGTCACTACGAGTTCTTGGTCATGCCGTTCGGTCTAACAAATGCACCTGCTGCATTCATGGATTTGATGAATCGCATATTCAGGTTATACTTAGACCGGTTTGTGGTGGTTTTTGTCGACGACATCTTGATATATTCCTCAACCGAGGAAGACCATAAAATACATTTGAAGATTGTCCTCCAGACCTTACAAAGACACCAACTGTATGCAAAGTTGAGTAAGTGTGAATTTTGGGCGCAGAGAGTTCAATTCCTCGGCCATGTGGTTTCAGGCAATGGCATTGAGGTCGATCCTTCTAAGGTTGAAGCAGTCTTAAACTGGAAGCAGCCTACCACTGTTACTCAGATTATGAGTTTTCTTGGTTTGGCTGGCAATTACAGACGTTTCATTAAGGACTTCTCAAAGATTGCTGAACCTATGACCAAGCTCACTCGAAAAGACGTGCGCTTCATCTGGAATCCCGCCTGTGAAGCATCATTTCAGGAATTGAAGAAACGCCTCACGACAGCACCTGTACTTATCACTCCAAGAAATGGAATTGGTTTTTCATTATACACCGATGCCTCTCTCCAAGGCTTAGATGTCGTACTAATGCAAGAAGGCCAAGTTGTTGCATATGCCTCCAGGCAACTTAAGATTCATGAGGGTAATTACCCAACCCATGACTTAGAACTTGCAGCTGTTGTGTTTGCACTTAAATTATGGCGTCATTACCTATACGGTGAACGGTTCGAGGTCTTCTCAGATCACAAGAGTCTTAAGTACATATACACTCAGAGAGACCTAAACCTCCGCCAAAGAAGATGGTTGGAATTCTTGAAAGACTATGACTTTCAACTCCAGTACCATCCCGGAAAGGCCAATGTTGTGGCCGATGCTTTGAGTAGAAAATCTTATGTTGCTTGTTCTCTTAACTATGAAATGGGGAAGTTGGCTACCGAGATGGAGAACTTTAACCTCCAGCTGAACGAAGAGGGACCACGCCCACGACTCTCTCAATTATCAGCCACCTCTGACCTCGTTCGCAAGATTTCAGCTACTCAAGCCAATGACCCTATGTTAATGGAGAAACGAGACCTTCTACTCAGCGGGCAAGACCTTCCTCATTGGTCAGTCTCTAACGACGGAGCCGTTTTCTATAAAAAACGTCTTTGTCTTCCGAACGATCCTGAGGTTCGGAAAGACGTGCTTACTGAGATGCATTGTTCGCGATACGCTATGCATCTGGGGGGTGACAAGATGTACCAGAATGTCAAGCGACAATTCTGGTTTTCTGGAATGAAAACGGCAATTGCAGACTTCGTTGCTCGATGTCTTGTTTGCCAGAAAGTTAAGGCAGAACGAAGACTTCCCTCCGGCCTTCTCCAGCCGTTACCTATTGGAGAATGGAAGTGGGAGAACATCGCAATGGATTTTGTTACAGCCTTACCTCGCAATAATAAAGGGCAAGATGCTATCTGGGTTATCATTGACAGACTTACCAAGTCTGCACACTTCTTGCCAATAAAGTTCACGGATAATCCCGCCAAACTAGCAGAACTATATGAAAGAGAGATCGTACGCCTTCGTGGAATCCCACTCACGATCATCTCTGATCGAGACCCTCGATTCACCTCAAACTTTTGGAAAAGCTTCCAGAATAGAATGGGTTCTAAGATCACTATGAGCACAGCTTTTCACCCTCAGACTGATGGGCAGTCAGAACGGCTTATCCAAATCTTAGAAGACATGCTACGATGCTGCATTTTGGACTTTAATGACGGTTGCGCAAAGTATTTGCATCTAGCTGAGTTTGCATACAACAACAGCTACCAATCTAGTATCGGCATGGCACCATACGAGGCTCTTTATGGTCGGCCTTGAAGATCTCCGGTATGCTGGTTAGATATGGCCGATCGACCGCAGTTAGGTTCTGAACTAGTTCACGAGACTTCTGAGAAGATCACACTAGTAAAGGAACGACTTCGTGTTGCACAAAGTCGACAAAATAGCTATGCTGACAAACGGCGACAGCCTCTGGAATTTCATAAGGGGGACTTTGTTTTTATACAAGTCCAGCCCACCCGAGGTGTCAAACGCTTTGGGATCAAAGGAAAGCTCTCCCCGCGGTACATCGGTCCATTTCCGATCGTTGAACGTATTGGCAAACTTGCTTATCGTCTGTCCCTTCCCTCGTCCATGCCTAAGGTTCATGACGTTTTTCATGTATCTATGCTTCGCAAGTATCGTCCTGATCCTTCGCATATCATCCCTTTAGTCGAGGCTCGGGTTGAGGAAGGAAATAAGTATCAAGAGAAAGCAATACAGATTTTAGATACAAAAACTCAAGAACTACGGAGACGTAGCATACCACTTGTGAAAGTGCTCTGGGATCACCACGGCATAGAGGAAGCTACATGGGAACTAGAATCCATAATTAAACAGAAATACCCTGAATTGTTTTCTAGTACCACCTGATGATGTGATACATTGTATTATTTTCACTTATACATACCAGGATGAAACATTGTTTACACCTATCTTCATACATTGTTTCACTTGAATAACTACGCAGATGTCTGAAAATCATATCAATAGATATAGTGATGCACACACGCAGTGGCTCCTTCGCAACCTGCGGCTACTTCGCAAGCAATACCCCTCATCAATACTTGACTTGATTTCGAGGGCGAAATCCCTTTAAGGGGGGTAGAGTGTAATACTCTGTATTTCACAAAAAAAAAAAAAAATTTACTATTTGGGCAACGCCCGAACGTTCAGGCGCATGCCAGAACGTTCAGGCGCAATGCCAGAACGTTCAGGCGCAATGCCAGAACGTTCAGGCGCATGCCAGAACGTTCAGGCGCCAAAAATCTCTATATAAGGAACCCTCCTCATTCTCATTTCTCACACCAAAATCACTCTCCTTATGATTTTCCTTCTCTTTCCACTCATTCTAAGTTTTTAGTTTTTGAGACTCTCGGTACGGTGCGACGAAGTTCTGTCCGAAGGAAAGCGCCAGATCGGAAAGAATAAGTTTTTATCTGAAGGTGGGGAACGAAACATAGGTTTGCGTGTTTCATAACTTTTATTAAAGTTTACATTCAATTATTATTATGTCTACTATTCATTTACACTGCATTATGTCAATAATGTTTATGACCTGAATGTCCTAACTTTGCACGTCGTGATACCGACCCTGATAAGGTTCACCAGACGTTGCCAAAGTCAGTCTAAATGTCAAGAAAAGACCAGACCAGTAGACTAGACTAGTTCATGCATTGGCATCATACATATCACCACCTAGGGACGTATATGGTTTATGACTCATAGAATAGTTAGAAGCATTGCTCACTATTCATATTATTTCTCTGGAGAGGGACGTACATGAGAACTCGGCTACGCCGGGGAGGGACATCAGTACGTGAATCCAGAGCATCGTTCCTGAGGAGGGACGTACAGTGAGAACCTGGCTACGCCCGGGGAAGGACACCTGTACGTGAACTCAGGCGATGTACGCTCATCAAACCATTAATGCGTGACGGTGTCATGCATACATACATATTGATTGATTATGATGCTCACATGTGTATTTTAAGATATTTGATATTGAAGTATGCTTTATTAATTGTTATACTGATGCACTATTTACCCACTGAGCGCGTTAAGCTCACTCCATTATTATCCAATCTTTCACAGGAAATTAGGGTGGACTGGGTACAGGTTATGGGACCCACATTTTGTACCCTTTGTATGATTCATTGGGGATTTTGGGAGTATGTTCCCTTGATCATTTTATGTACAAAAGTATTATGAATAAAATGAAATCAGATTTGTATTGTGTACTTTATTTTCGCTGCGCACTCTGCTATTACCATTGTGATTATTCCAAATGCACGCCCTGTCCGCGAGTGTACCGCCAGTTTAGGTGCGTTCGGGCGAGGTGTTGTTGGAACGTTTACTATTACCATTTCAGATAACCAATCCATACCCAAGATCACATCATAGTCGTTAATGGGTAAGAGTATCAATTCAGTTGAAATCAGCTTATCATTAATTCTAAGGTCACAACTACATTTTTCAGTTGTTGGAACGTTTACTCCTACTGGTGTTGAAATCTTCATAACAACAGATAAAGGTACAGTGGAAAGTTGTAGTTTCCTGGCTAAGTTTTCAGAAATGAAAGACCTTGATGGTCCAGAATCAAACAAGACTTTAACTGTAACCTGAAATAAAATGAAAGTACCTTCCACTACTTCGTTTGTACCAATCTCTAGTTCAGAATTTATTTCCGTCATTGCAAAGACTCTGCCTTGATTTTGACTTTGGATTTGATTATGATTATAGTTTAGACGATTGGCTTGATTTCTTCCTTGCACATCGTTGTTGTTCTGCCAGTTGCCCGGACGAAAATTTTGTCAAACTCCTTGTATAGTGCAGTTTCGTGCTAAATGACCCGGTCGGTTGCATTTGAAGCAAAGTCTCGTAGCTACTACTTGATCTTTATTCTGTTGGGGTGCACGAATATTGTTTTGCTGCATCTGTTGTTCACCATCATGACTAGATCGTCCTGATCCGTTGTTGTAATTCTGTCCCCTGTTCCACTGGTTCCCATTGTTGGACTTGTTCCTATTCCAATTGTTACCATTGCCACCAAAGTTATTCAGATTTTGCCTCTTGTTGTGATTACCCTGGTAAATAAAATTTTGTCCTTAAGGCTTTTTGTTTCTGTTCCATATTGCCTCTTGCAGGTTCAATTCTCTCTCTACCAACAAAGCTCGTTCAACTACCTCTTTATAAGTCTTCAGATTCATAGGAACAACCACCTTTCTAATTTCCATTTTGAGACCCTCTACGAATCTACTAGCTTTCATCTGTTTATTGACTACCAGTTCATGAGCAAATCTGGAAAGTTCAATAAACTTAGCATCATACTCTGCCACTGTCATGTTCCTCTGTGTCAGCCTCGCAAATTCATATTGTAATTCTTTTCTGTTCGCCTTGGGGAAGAATTTATCATAAAATATCTCCTCAAAAGTTGTCCAGGCCATAGTGTTCACGTTCACTGTAGGACTTTCTTTAACCATTCTCCACCAATGTTTGGCCTCACCTATGAATTGATGAGCCGCAATCGCCACCATTCTTGGACCAGTCACTCCAAGAACTTCCAAGTGTTCCTTAACTTCTTGGAACCACTTGTCAGCTTCCCTTGAATCTGGTTTTCCTTCAAATTTAGAAGGATGCATACGTTGGAAGTCTCTCAATTGATCTGCCCATTCTTTTTCTTCAGGCCTCCTGGTGCTTCGAGCTCCTGGTTCATTTTGCACTACAATTCTTGGATTCAGTTGAGGTTGAGGCATCTGTCTGGTCACCTGTTCCACTACTTGTCTCACAAATTCTGCCATAATCTCTGGTCCCAAAACGAGTCCAGGGGTTGGAACTGTTGTAGGTCGGACATTCTCTGTTCCAGTAGAGTCAACATTCGCTGTCAGATTTGCATATTCTTGCTCCGTCGGCTGAGGATCAAGTGTCGGTTGTGTCTGCACAACTGGTTCAGTGTCCCTTATGAGATCACTCACAGACCTTGTGTTTCTTCTTCGAGGTGCAGCCATCTATAAAATTTCAACTCATCTTTAGTACTACATGAGATAATTATTTTTGGGTAGGGTGACTCTAGATTCAAAATTCTAAGTTCCCATAAATAAAATGATCTTAGCGGTTCAGTTTCTAGGTTTTATAAAATTTTGGCAATCCATGATTGTCACAGGGTACAGGATTTGGTTTTGATACATGTAAACAAGACAAGCAAACAAATAAACAACACACCACACAACAATGGTATAAAGAAATTGCCAAACTTTCACTTATATCCTCCGTATTCAAGTGTCCCATACCACTCTAGCCCGGTGATATAAGCTTCCACAAAGAAACTTCAATACACCCAAACAATGCGCAAATGTCCTACTAACTAAGGCTTCTCAGGTATCCACTATGTCCAAGCTGTCCCATACCAGTTGAACGTAGCGATACAAGCTCGTCCAGAGTTGTTAGTCATTCACCAAACATGACCTGTCAGTCTCCAAGTTCAAGACTCCTCAAATACCCTTAAATTCCTCCACGTCCCATACCGCTTTCGATTCAAGAAGAAAAGATTCATCCTGATCTCATATTCTAACCAAACAGTTTTTATACAAGTTCGCGTCTCTAACCTATGTCCTAAAAGCTTTGAATTTGTTAGACCCACTGTACTGTCATTCTCGATATTATGTTATAAGGTTTATAATTGGCATATTTATCTAGCTCAAGTTGGACCCTAATCTCATAAAGATTTGATACCTACTCTCTGATACTAAGCTTCTCAAAATTTGTTGTAACACTTCCCATGATCTGAATCCTAAGCTCTGATACCAATCTGTAACACCCTGATTTTCAAAACGTAAATTTCAAGTAAAATAATGAATATTTTAATTTTATCGAGAAAGATCACTGAAAATCGAGATGTTAATCGTATCCATCTATCTTAACCCATAGCCATTATATAGATAATAAAATTTGTAAAAATATGAATTTGTATTCTTCTAACAAACTTACTGGTTAAGATAAACGAATACCCTTTCATTTTCATACCAAGGACCATATACTTCCACTATACAAATTTTCATATTGAATTGTGAGGGTACTTGCCCTTGTCCATCCATTATGGACACAACATTTTAAATATATTCATCAAGTAGAATTAACAAATTCAAGTCCAAGGCATTCGCACGTGAAATAAACGACAAGGTCTTTACTAACCGTAATAATGTTCACTAAATTTTGATTGTCAATACAACCCGTTTAAATTATAAAATTTTAAAAATCAAATAAAAATATTCAGCGCTGCTCCACAATACTAACGAAATAATTAACTCACTCCTACTACTCTGAACTGCGTCACGAACTCGCGATTTTATTCTCTTAAGTACCTGCATATGAAAAATAAGGGTGAGCTTGAAAGCCCATTGGGTCATCTAAACAATTCACAACATTTTATCATAATATATACACAAGAACATTACAAACAAGTTTCACACATTAATCGTTGCAACATTTGATTGTTTGAGTCGAGAATTCTATCACGTTCCAAATCACATACCTTTAGGGAGCCAAACCCTAGATGGCACTACCCAAAATCAAAAGCTCGTTGGCGATATTCATCATGAACAACTGCCCCATAATAAACATTGGCGATATTCCTTAGAATAACTGCCCCATAACAATCAATGGCGATATTCCTTAGAATAACTGTCCCATATGTATGATTCTTATCTTAATCGTGTTCCTTAGTGATGTCACGCCATACATACAATATAAGTACGATATTAAGTGCATTCACAAGACATATTCAAACTCCACTACACATGGTATCATGTCACAATGTCAAATATAATAGTATTCGCGCATGAACTTTACTATGCCAAGATTCCAAGTCATACGTTTCATTATCGAGCATTATAATTTATAAATGAGTCTCAATTACCCCGTGAATTGCATGCATCCAATTATCATCTAATCAAAACAAGAAGTCATGTTGACACGCATATCATCATAGTTAACAATCACAACATGGTATATATAAAATCATGTACAATAGACATGCATGAACAATCTAATAATACTATAGACCTAATTAATTTAACATTCCTATCTATATATCAAAATAAAATATTATGAAGGCATAGAATCTTCCCCACCTATTACGCATGCAGTTCGTTGTTGTCAAAATTCTTGGTGCGTAACGTACGTCCTCAACCTATACATATGTATTACCTTTGAATTAGTCACACGTACCTACCCAAATATATATATTACTCATATAAGTAAGATATATGTATATACATACGTATATAACTGCTACAATATATATATTATAATAATTTATATATATATGCATTGGGTAACAATAAGATGTATGTATATATATACTGCTATAATATATATATATATATATATATATATATATATATATATATATATATATATATAATTTTTATAGCAGAGAAGTGTGCCACTTTGTTTATATAATATATATATATATATACTACTATAATATATATAATTTGTATAACAAAGAAGTGATTGGCGGTGGTGGGTTTTATTATATATATATATATATATATATATATATATTTCATGTGATATATGCATGTTGGTGGTGTGTGATGGTAGTAGATAACTCACTATCATGTATTTGTTGGCCATGGTCACAACAGTTGTTGTTGTCTCCCTTAATACCGTAAAAATATGAAAGAAGAGAAATAATCTCGAAAACAGGGACGGTGAGGTGAAGAACCACACATGGCACTCATAGGCAACCCATGTCCATGAGAATGCTGAGAAGAACATGTGGTGCATCACTACACCAACGTTGTCGGTACAACATTTGATTAAAACACAAAAAAGAGATGCAACAAGTAGAGGAGGAAAGAAAAGGAAGTGTAAAACTTACTTTTATAGTTGCAGGATTTTCAGTTGCAAGGGTTACGGATCTCCAAAGAGGAAGAATGAGCTTAGATGGGATAGTATATGAGGAGAAAAGTGGTGTTAGATTGCATATGAAGGTTTTATATGCTTAGGGTTTTATGAATGTCTTTGGTGTATATTGACAATAGCTTAAAAGAAGGCAAATTAAAAAAATATATGAAAAAGAAGGCAATAGCTTAGATGGGATAGTATATGTGAAGTTCCCTTAACACATCAAATCCTTTGTTGCCAAGCTCATGAATATTTTCACAACCATGAGCTTGAAAGGACATGTTAACCATAATTAATAAGTTTACTTTACTGTAATTAATTATAATGTGACCGATTAATTAGCTTAGGGTTTTACTTTATATAATGAACTAATTATAAAGTATGAAATAACAATGTAGTTCTTATTTTATATCTTCTTTCTTCTTCAACTCTTTTTCTACATTTTTCTATTTTCAATTATATTCCTCGCTCTCCAGAGCACTCTCCCCACCCTTCTTTCTTCTCATCAACTTCTTGACGATTTCACCAACACTACTACTGCTGCCGCTGCTTTCTCCTGATGAAGCTCTCTTCTCTTTGAAGTACCCTCAACCTCCATTGACTCTTCTTCAGTACCATTTACAGGGACAAAGATCGATACACTGGTTCCCCGTTGAAATCAAGCAATGGGACGTTTACAATGATGGTATGTAATCAACTTCTTCAATCCCGGTTACCAGACTATTCTGTATCCATGGTTCGATGGCACTTACAGTACTAATAATAGCACGGGTCATGATGCATCCTCAATGGAGGAAGAGATTAATGCTGGCGTTTTTGCTGAGAAGGCGCTTCTGGGCATTGTACAGTTGTTTTGTATATTTTTTATGGTCTCGTTGGTGGGTTGTTTGTTATATTCTGCTGCATGCATATGGGTATGCACGTCTCTTTAGGCAGAGTGGTGGTTGGATATGCTTTGTTAGGATCTAGTACCAATCTTAATATTGATTCAGTAGTTTAATTGATATTTCTGTAAAGGTCTAGCTGATATCAAGTATGATAAGCTACCTTAATTCTTTAATGTTTTACATCGACAGTTTCAAATAAGTTCATATCAGCAAATAGATAATGTTTCATCCAGACAAAATGGTATTTAAACGTTCCTCGTTTTTGCCTGGAGAAATAGACCATCTTGAGGGGCCTTGTCTACATGTAAGACTTCAGAGAAGTGTGTTAATTAAGTTGGTGAATTGGTCACTTTCTTGCGCGGACGAATTTGGTTCTTGAAGCCTTCTTTTCCATCTTTTCCCTCTTCTTCCGACTCTTTTCATCTTCCACAGCTTCCTATATCATATGATGAGTACACATAGGCACACACAAACACAAAACTAAATTATTATTTGCATTTGGGCTACTATAGATGATGCCAATAAATGAAGAAACCCAATAGAAGTTACCTCTGAACCATGTGACAAGAATCCTTTTAGGAGACCTGAAAGTTTGTATGCGCCAAAAGCAGGTATCTGCAAACGATAGAATTGAAGCAGAAAATTATAGTTCAATTTTTTCTGGCTTCAGATACCTCAACAGTTTCCCATGTTAAAAATATCATTTGGAACATGAATAATATACAGTAGTCCCTATGATCAAGCCTACCATTTTTCTAGAGACCGACTTAATACTTGTGAAAAATCTATCAACTTCCCTCGTTGGATGAGGGACGAGATATAAGATGTAGTTGAAGGACAAGGTCTCGACTTCGAGTATGAGTTCGTGCCCACACTTATCCGCTCACTTTGGAGAGGGACGCCCCAACAACTTTTGCAGTTCCCGACTCCGAAATAGTCTCGCTCCCACAAAGAGGTTAGTGGGGACACTGAGCGGGGGGGGGGGGGGGGGGGGGGGGGGGGGGTGGGGTGGGGTGGGTTCATAGACCAAAAAAAAATAAAAAAAATTTATCAACTTCATTTAAACCATTGAATACTCTCTCAAACAATTTTTTTTTTTAAATATTGAAAAAAAAAAAATAGGCATCTAGGGATTTCCCAACTGATTTTGTTACCAAGGCCATCAACAATGGCAAGTCCTACACTTGGCAGGTAAAAAACCAAGAGGTCCATTTGTTAATTAGCAGTAGATGGCCTTTGATCATCTTCTAATACCCCACATTCCCATGTTTGTATTTGTTTCTGCAAGTTTTTTTCTCTTCAAACATTAATTTAATTAATTTTGTTTACTTGAGTGTATGCAATATATATTACATTTTAAGTATATAATAAGTCAAAAAACTTAAAGAGTTCCCACCATGCTATTATGCTCTGATGCTGAGAATTTATTCTAAACTTGTTACAATCAGAGGGGGTTGCAAGGGTCTTACCACTAAATATGTGTACCAAACTTTACCAGAGAAGATGGATACCACCTGTACAAAGCTTGTAATGTAGATCACATCATGTAAATAACTGCAATACATCACAACATGATCAAACAACCATATATAAGAAATTTGCACGAGGAAACATGATATTATCAATCTATATATTTTTCATCATATGTTATCTTGGAATGGTAGAGATATTCAAAGTGTATAGCATGGGCTCAACTCAACATTGATTTCAAAACGATGCATACAACAATGCTACAAGCAAAAGTCTGGATGATGAAGTTTCCATTACCAGTTGTTATTCCTATGTTTGGATATCTGACGGACTTCAAGAATTGTATAAAGTGACTCCTAAAGCACCATTAATGAAAAAAATAATAATAAAAATAATAATAATAATTATTATTATTATTATTATTATTATTAAGTTTTTGGCAATCATATTCATATCAAAATATCTGTATATCCTACGCCCACTCATATTGATACTGTACAATATCACCAATAATGTGTGATACTGGATATCAAATAGATATTTCAACACAACTTCATTGTTGAAAACGAAGAGGTCAAATATATCCTCTCTAATATAAAGTGTTGTAGTAAAACCATGAATTTTTTACAAAATCATAAACTAAGAATTGAAGATTATCAAATTATATATACATTAAGTGAATACTCACTGCACAAGGCTCTTACCATTGCAAGGTCTAGGGAAGGGATGGATGTATCCAACTCTAACCTTGTACAGGGAGGTTGTTCAAGAGTTGAATCTATAACCTTCTATCAGATTATATACAATTATACATGATGTACAGATATATTTGCCAGTGTCAAAGAAATTATAGAATGTCTAACATATGATTATGTTAACCACCTTCTTAGATGCAAAATGAGTGAAAAGAGGATTGTGTCGTAGGAATTCTCTCTTAACACAGCCATGCAACATCATATAGGTAATAGAAGCAGTAAACAGGTTTGCTTTTCTATTGGAGAAAATAAGCAGTGCATTTTTTAGAGACAACAAAGAAGAAATGAGGGAAGGGCAGATTCAGATAATCATATGAAGAGGGAAACTAGGACATCTTCAAGTCTTTAGAAAAATGTTTAAGCGCACATGATTTGGTAATTTTCTTTTCTTTGTGTGCATGATTTAGTAAAACTCCCTAAAAACCTTATCTGCAACCTAGAATTCAAGAAACATGAAGTCCTCTCCCATCCCATGAGTCCCATCTGTAATGCATGTGGGTGTACTGGGTGGCTATAGATTTCAAAATAATTGCCTTTGGACCATGCCAAGGCCAGTCGATTCAGGAAATGTATGCAAGAATTCCATAATAAAGAGCCTTATTTTGTTGAGGAAGTAGGAGAAGGGTGTTTGTTGGTTGTTTGATGACGTTATCATATTTTATAAATAGGAGTCAATCCCAATGGGAATATATTACGGCTGTTCCCCCCGCTGAAAGAACTAAACAAAAATGAAGTATTAGTTTGAGTGCATCAGGCATAGTAAAATCCTATTGCATGTCTTTTGTGGATCTTGAAACAAAGAAAAGCTCTTAAGAAAAACTAGCTAAGTACTAAATAACTTAAACCAAAATGAAAAGACAAATATTCATTAAAACAAACTTTTATATTTAGGAAGCCACAAATTGATTGACCCCACTTGCAGCATGAATTCACTCAAAACTGTTGCTCTAATTCTCATTCTCCGCATACAATTGATTCTTAATCATTTGGGATCTCTTTGAAATATTTACCACTCATCTTTCATTGCTACTTGGTGTCAAGAGAAACAGAAGAGTTCTAATGATGAACAAAGCTGCCTCATGGAAAACTTTTTAAACAAACATTGGCAACAGTCTTCCATTTTTTCAAGAATTTGAAGGAAGATTTTCTCTTCAATTTCCATCATGATTATAATTGCTAACAAGCTCAGGTCCAAAAGTCACAGTTATGCTTTGAGGGATGCCCTGATTCAGCTAAAGATATTGAAAACTTCATAGGGGGCCAATAATCCAGCGAAAGCTGGTACATAGAGATTGTGAAATTTCTTTAAGAGCTCATCAAAATCTATTTCAAGAATAAAAATACTGAAGATTACAAAGAGGAGTAATCCCTTCTATATGCTCTTCCATCTTCATATTTTTCTTTTCCTTTTTTAATTATTCCACATGAATTTCACAGTATACATCACTTCATGTTCTCTGGAGGAAATCATTGCTGAAGAAACAGAGGCCAAAAACACAGCAATGCCTTGGAGGAAGGCTGTGAATCAGTATAAGATTTTAGTAATATGTCATGGTTTGCTAGTAAATAGGCATCTTCGAAATTAGAGCTCATTGAAGTCTATTCCAAGAATAGGAGTACTGAAGATTACAAGAGGAGCAATACATCTGTTGGTATAAGATTTGAAGATATTGTATGTTCCAACTTCCAAGAATCCATTAATATTTTTTTTTTTTTTTCATTCAACTTCCAAGAACCCATTAATAGTTGGGAAACTAATTTAACATATAAGAGCAGTAGAGCTAATGTCAAAACTCAAAACGGTCCAATAAGGCTAGAAAATATTATTGAAAATATCAAGGATCTGCTTGATATCGCGGATATTTTGAATGTTCACACTATTTTAAAGTGCCAACTGAAAAGGAAGAAGCATTCAGATTTCCTAGACAATGAGGATGATCTCTCATAATCACTTCTCTTCCACTACTTCGAATATACTCTGCTTTACTACAAAATCTAAAAATAAAAATGCAAAATAAAACAAATTTATATGACCTACATGAGCTAGAGATGGTACATATATCATATAGAAGAATGTGATAAATGAGCGTAAGATGATGGCATACCCACAAACTCCACCAGTGCTCATATCAAACCCACCATCTAAAAGCTCCCCATCATCAGTGTATGTTGGATTGGCCATTCTAGCTAGTTGTTGATAGGAAGTGGCATAGAGTACTGATGTCACAAAGAGGCCAATCCAGTGCTTCCAGGTGATAGTAGAATGGAAGATGACCATCCTGACCAAGACATATATAACCTGCATAATACTAAGGAGATATAAATATATAATATCCCTAGACAACATAAAGGAATGATGGAACAGCAGAATACTTCAAACCAGCCACTAGGTCATAGTACTATCTCATTCCAAAGTGGGAAATCAATAATTGACTATTAGATTGAAGATCAAAAAAATATTGTAGCTCAATGAATATGCCCCTCAAATAGTAAACTTAACTCTCAGATTCAATCAATTTAACAGTTCACAATTTTACTTTGGCCCCGTTTGGTAGAGCGTTTGGTAAAAGCGTTTTTGGGAAAAGCGCTTTGAGTTAGAAAATCTATTTAAAACCTGTTTGGTAAAATATATTAAAAGTGCTTTTGTAAAAATATTTTCAGTAGAGGATGAGAATTCTACCCTTTGACAATTAAAATTATATAATCCATATTGATTATAGCTCAATTATAATATAAATAAAGATTTTAATAATTTATAATATTATATAATCTTAACTTATAATTTACAAATGAAGATATGTAATTCGTCAATATAAAAAACTTTGAAAATAAATTTTATATATATAAAATGGAAATGACAATTCGTCAATTTGTATGACAGTAGCATTTATGGCAGTTCGTCAGTTCATACGGCAATAGCATCAATATATAGGATAGTTTAGGTATTTAAAAGATTATGTGAGGGTAAACAAGGACAAAAATGGCTAGACGTTGTGTCAAAAATGCAAAAGCACCCCTGGGGGTGCTTTTCCAAAACGCCAATATTGGTGTTTGCCAACGCAAACACATAGCATGCCAAACAACTTTTCACCCAGTTCGGTGATTATCCACTGCCAACACGGCTGTTACTGCGCTCCCAAACAGGGCCTTTCAACTCAAAGTGTCAATCTTTTTTGTCTTTTTGAATAGATCAAGCTTTTTTTTTTTTTCTTTGACAAGAAACATCATTTATTAATGATGAATTAATGGGGTTTAAGTTTTAAAAGCCAAAAAGCCACAAGAGCAGAAAGGACAAGTAGTCTGCCTACTAGATCTATATACAATCCAAAATAGTTCAGCAGCCCTTCAACCACTCACCAAGCATGAAATCTTTTGCAAACTTACTCGCACTAACCGAAAAAAAAAAACAAAAGGAAAGAACACTCCCACACCCCAACCTCCTCTCCTTGTTGCCCCTCGAATAGTCATGCGTTTCTTTCCTTCCATGCTGTCCATACAATTGCAAATACCATGTGGTCTCATTATGGCCTTTCCATCCTTTGTAAAAAATGTGTGAATTATTGACATGTGAAAGTGTCAAATATGTAAATAGTATGTGTCAATTATTAGGTATGGAATTAAAATGTTTTCGAATCCTCAGATTTGAAATACATTCAATTCCAAGTAGGAGTGTCTATAAATAAAGAAGCAAAGTGATGTAGGACAAAAACAGAAGGGGGGATTGGGTTGAAAGAAAATTGCAAGATTGGTAGTTTTGTGTTGGGAATGGTTATGGAAAACAGAGGTAAAGGGTTAGAGTAGAGAGATAGAAGGTCCAGGAATCACTCGTAGAAGTCCTTGGCATCACACCTAAGGTTGGATTGTATCACACAGACCCAATAGAGAAAAGACTCAAATTTGTAGCTTTGTTCAATGTTCCAAAAGAAGATTACAATCCTATTTATAGACTTACAACACAAAAGATCAAGAATCATCAATGATTCTTGGAAAATACAAGCATTAAAACTCTAGGAAGTCTAACCACCCCTAGGAACTCTAAGTATTCCAAGGAAAATCTAAGAACTCCATAAGAACACTAAAATAGTTATGACTACTATTTATTTTATCTAGGAAACTAAGGACACTTAATACGTCTTGGTCAAAGAACCAACTCTTTGAGTTTCATCTTGACCAACTCCTTGGTTGCACAACTTCATTAATAAGGAAACCTATAAAAGGTCATAACTAGCTCCACCATCTTCTAGAGAATTCCAAATCAAAATTTGTGCCTTAGAATCTTTTCTTCCTCTCCTTTGATAAACCTTTTTTTGAATTCTGCCATTTGTCTACTTCACGATGGCAAAACCAAGGTATGCGATGTTCTGACCTTCGCACCAAAATCTATATCCAATCACTGTGAGTATGGTGGTTAAATATGAATAAATTAGATTTTACCCTCAATCTAACTTATGCTTATTTTATATGTTTTTTTTTGTTTTGTTAGTTATAGCCTTCTTTACTAGACTCTGTAGCATAAAGTAAACTTCAAAGCTAGAATAACATTGGTAGAAAATCGTAAAGTGGAAAGGTAATTTATATTAGTTTAAGGGACAAGGCACGAGGGAAGAGGATGAAACTATAATTAATTATATTTTCTAATTAGTAAAAGATCCTTGTTAACCCTTTTTGACTGAAATCATTAGTATCACAATTAATGAAGACAGAACAGTAAGTCTGTTGGCCAAGGTTTATTGCCTTTTAAGGCGTTTGAAGGCACGTTGGCAAGTATTGGCGTGTCAGGCATGCAACTGTCTCGTTAATTCTCATAAAAAGTGATTTGCTTAAAATTGGTATCAAAGCTATCTTCCTAATTTTTAAATATAATTAGTCATAGGGGTAATCCATCTTCTAATGTGCCTTATTACATCTATTGAAAGAATTTCTATTACCTACCTTTCAAATATTATATCACCTAGTAGTATTTGACGTAATTATAAAACCTAAAGCTTTAGCTATAATCTTAAAATATTTTAAACCCTTTCATTGGACCAGATATTATATAGAAACTATAGTTCCAAAACTAGTCTTTTTATATCTAGAAATAAAAATAAGAAAAACAATAGATCAAACCTCTGTCTATGAATAGATTTGAAATTTACGCACTAGAAGAACTTGGTGCATTAGAATGTTAAAACTCAAACTAAAATAGTTGAACCTCAATGTAGTCTTGCAAGACGATATCTCTTTTGTAGATCGAATATTAGCATCTGGAAACTCAATTCCCCAACCAATAGCGGACCAAATTGTAATTTCCAGTGACGAAGTAGCAAAAAATTATCATAGTTTAGCAAAAATAAGAAAAACTAAACAAGAAGACTTGGTAGTTAAAGCATATGCATCCAACTAATTTTCACGAAATACAAGATTATACAACTATTAACTATTTGGACTTAGAGCTCTCAAATCATAAAAAGACTACAAGTAATCTGAGTGAAGGTTTTAAGATTAGTTGTAGCTTTCCAAGTGGAAAGCATCAACTCCATAAAGATAGTAGATCTACTTATAGATCTACTTATCAATCTTAACGAGAATATAGAACATAATTTAGAAAGAAATACTAGTGCAATAATTGATTTAGTAGAATCAGTAGAAAAAATTAAAATGAATACACTACAATCAATAGGGCTTGCTCCAAATAGGAAAAATGAAAATGAATACATTAATGTGGGTTGAACCTTAAGCTATAATAAAATAATCTATTTCCAAAAATTTGGCTTCATTAAATTAGTGAACAAGTGCAACTTATTTTCATGTGACCTAAAATATCAACTTAGAAAAGAAAAAAAAAATTGTAGACATAGAAATATGACAAGATAGCCCAACTAAATTTTGCCCTTTTTAACCTCATAAATCAAAATTAATTTAATTAAAGTCTATTAGACTTAATTAATTACAATGCAAATCAAAACCACTTATCTAATTGACCCAATATGTTAATATTGGATTGAATAGATGTTTAATCAACTCAATCAAGCTATATTGACTTGACCCATCTAAACTAATCAAATCTTACGAGTCCAATTAGCCAACTTCGTACAACTTCAATAAACATGAGCCAATTAATCTTATCCAATCAAGCCTAATTACGCTTCATACCTAATTTTAGATGCCAACATAGTCAAGATATACATATACCCCAAAGATGATTAAAAAAAAACTACTATAATGCCCTTGGTATCAAATAATTGATAAAATATTAATAAATAAGACTAAAATCTTAGTAAGGCTTTCCGCTGTAAAAATTCAAAGATAATAACTAAAATAAAACATAAAATATGACTATTTTGCCTATATGACTAAGGTTGGAAAATGTTACCTATGTATGCATGTAACATGTCCCACCTTATATATATTGAGATAAGTTTTTATGAAATAATAAACTATCATATCAAATGAAATATATCCTAGTTACCACAGTTTTATCGATATTTTAAGTAATATTTAAATCCGATGATTTATGGTGATTATTCGTAAGAGGTTTCCTAGATTATTGATTAGTTAACGAAGGCGGTTGATCCCCGCCCTTCCAAGACTGATCAATGGTCTCTAATCCGAACAGCTTAGGCGACTTCATTATCATACATCGACTCATTTGAGAGACATAAAGATTAATATTATTTTTAAAGAAAATAAATAATATACAACTAAGCTATGAAGACGATAAATTATTCGATTACCGAGATTTGATTTTGGCATCATATAGAAAAATTGTATCTCAAGAAAGATAATTTCTGTAGAATATCCTACTTATATCTTATATGCATTTACATGTATTTATGCATAGTTTTTCGAAATTTATCGATCACTCGCATATCGTTGCATTAATCAAACTTCCAATTGATCAATCGGGATTAATGATTAAAAAAAAGGAGTGATCAGACCTTAGGATACATGTTTGCCTGATAGACTTAGACATCAGGGTCACATCGACCCTGGATCTCTAGAGTATCTACAGATGTCGTATTATTGTTTGACCAGCGGATTGGTGGATCAACCGTCTGACCAGCGGATTAGTCGGTTCCTGTTCTCTCCCAACGAGTACATCCAATAGGGGTTGTGCTACTTGGATGTTGAGCGGATTGTGAGTGGTTGAGTGCATTTGGCCAGCGCAGTGGCTACGAGTGCTTCATGCGGAAAAGTTGAAGCTGGGAGTAATGGCGGCTCTATCCAGAGGTAGATAATTCAGAGTTCTAACAAGAACCTCCTTGCTCGGTTAATACGAGGAACAGGATACCCTAACTGGGGCGTTGTAAAACCATTCGTATAGCTAGTGGTCCAAAGAAAGTAATTGATGGGACGGGGTTCTCATCGTGGCTAAAGTGAAAACTTAAATAATGCTAAGGGATCGGAGCCCCAAGGCATGTTATTGATTAGTGTGCTTAATATTAGGAGGATTCATGAGGCACACTATTATATGGGCGCAGATGTTCTGACTTGTTTCCTTTGTATTATCACTGCAATTTTTATTATGATGGTGTTAAATTGGCATACAGGGCATACATTATTGAGGTATTTTGATTCTTGTTTAAGCATCATACAGAATTATAATTCCTTTATGTATTTTATTTGCTTGTTAAATTTTCATAATTGGTAAATGGTAAATGATAAGATATTGAGAAATTAACCTGCTTATTGGCATAAATCCTGAGATTTAGAGAATTTAATTAGGACAATGTCAAACATAGATTGAAAAAAGAAAATTAATAATAATAAGAATATAGATATAGAATCCAAAATTGAGATACTAGTAGAAAAAAAAAATAATACCTAGAATCATCTTTCGTGAATTAAAAGTAGAAACACAATTTAAAAAGGAATACTTCACCAAATCTGTAATTTCCCCTTCCCTCCCCAAGTGAGTAGGTTTTGGAAGTGGTAGTTACTTGCGAGCCACGTGGATTTAGGCTCACCCTTCTTTCCATATTATCATTTTTCAAACATGGTGACTGAGACTCAGGAGGTTAAGGGCCAACCGCTAAAGACGGCGACTTTACTATGACTATTAGGGTGAGGAGGAGCCAGTTGTCGTTGCCGACTACGTCGATCTACTACCTAGGTTGTAGCGCGTAGCAATTTGACTTCTCTTTTTGGGTATAGATACCTTTTGATTTTTTTTGTAACTCTGGTGTCGTGATATTAGCTTTTTCCTTGCCACCATAGTAGCATAACATTGAACTCGATCTTAATTATGGTACCATGTTGTATAACTACTTTAGATTCCGCTACGTATGATTCTTAGTTTATAATCGTACCCTTGATTAGCGATATGGCATGATGGGATGTTAGGCTTGCTGTATGTGGATGTGGATGCACATATAGCGCCACACGTACTTGTGGAAAAAAAAAAAAAAAAAAAGCCAATTTTTAAGAGCAGTCCGTGACAGCTAATACCCCTTGTAGATATAAATTCATATTAAGATCTTTATAGGAAATAATTAAGGATTTCTTATAAGTGCCAATGGAATACATTTCCTTACGAAGTCAACTTTTGTTCAACCTAAATATGAAACTAGTATAGTACCATATGAAAAACCTATTAATGAGCTTAAAAATAAATCTATAACATTAATTTAGTAGAAGAATTTAACAGTATAGATGATGTAGTTAAAGAATTCCAGAAAGAAATTGAAGTACAAGAATATTTGGAAGAAGTTTTAAATATACAACAAAAATCATCAAATATATCTTTAAGCAAAAATTTACTTATAAAAGTAGTAAAAAAAAATTAATAAACCAATGTGAAACAGAAGGAATAACGTGAGAAAACCCAACAATTAGTAAAATAGAATCCTATGAAATAGAAATAATAAACAAAGAATTAAAAATAGATGCAGTAGATTTAGCATATAGTTTAGAAGTCGGGAAAGATATAAAAATCATATTAACGAGTTATTAAACCTAAAAATTATAAACACCAGTAGAAGTAAACATAGGAGCCTTGCCTTTATAGTTAAAAGCCATAGTGAGATAAAAAGTCAGATGGTTATAAATTATAAAAGATTAAACGACAATTCCTATGATAATAGCTACAAAATTCCTTATAAAGATGAACTACTAAAAAATATACAAAATTCGACATATTTCTCTAAAATGGATTGTAAAAGTGGTTATTGGCAAGTTCCATTAACTAAAGAATCATGTCATTGGACAATGTTTACTTATTCAGAAGGATTATTTGAATGGTTAGTTATGTCTTTTAGACTAAAAAATGCACCATCAATATTTCAGGAAAGGATGGATAAAATACTAAACCATTTTCCAATTTTTGTATAGTATATACAGATGATATCCTTGTGTTTAGTAATAATAGAATAAGTTTCATATTCACCATGTTGAACAAGTCTTCGAAGCTCTAAGAAAACATAAAATTGTAATAAGTAAAAAAGAAAATGGAATTATTTAAAGAGCGAATAGATTTTTTAGGAATAAATATAGATAAAGGAAAAATTAATTTACAACCTCACATAGTAACAAAAATCTTCGAATTTCCTGATAAAATTGAAGAAACAATAGAATTACAAAAATTGTTAGGATTACTAAATTATGGAAGCAAATTTATTCCTAATTTAAGTAGATTAGTAGGACGAGGACCATTATATAATAAATTAAAAAAGAATGGTCAAAAATATTTTAAGAAAGAAGATGTTAAATTAATACAAAATATTAAAGAAATAGAAAAAATATAAAGCCACTAGCCTTGCCAATTGATAGTTTCTACAAAATAATCTCATACAGATGTCAGTAGTTTAGGATGGGGAGCAATTTTAATCCAAAAACAAGAAGAAAATAGTTCTCCTAAGAAGAAATAGCCCTTTACCATAGCAAAAAATTTAATGACTCAAAAAATAAAAAATCTAGACCAATTTAGAAATACTAGGAATAACTAAAGCATTGAATGCTTTTCATTTATACATCGAGAATAATAGTTTTATTATGAGAACATATTGCATTAATATTATAGAATTTTATAAAAAATTAGAAAATAAGTACTTGAAGAAAAATTCATTCAGCACCACAAGATGGATAGAATTTCTTGATGTTATACAAGGAAGAGGGTATAAAGATAGAATAACAAGGAAGAGGATAGAATTTCTTGATGTTATACAAGGAAGAGGGTATAAAGATAGAATAACTATATAGCAGATTTTCTGTCATGAATTATCCCTAACTAATTATTTTCTTTTACAGATGCAGGAATCTAGTTGCCAACAAAGTATTCAGCAACAAAGTTTAGAATTTGGTTTTTACATGTTAAAACCTACTTTAGGAAAAGTTTTTTATCCACTAGCAAAAATAGCAGAAAAACTTAAAGTAGAACAAAAATGTGTTTTAAACAATATTTGGACATTTAAAAATGATAAAAACTATTTTGTACGCAGTTTAAATGCATTAGCATATTATTTTTCAACAACTAATAGATATGAATATTACGTAGTCTTTGAAGCTCACATAATAAAGGAATTTTTAATACATGGCAACAAGTTTCAGACAACGTAGAAAACTTGGAAAATGCTATTTTCAGAGGATTTTACTCTTTTCAAGAAACAAAAGAAGCTTTAGATGTATGGAATATCCAATATTAAAACTAGAAGGAAACAAATACACAAAGGCTGACATCATAGCAATCATGCATGAGCATCAAAAAAACTAACCAAGAAAAAGTAGCATTAGAAAATGAGTTGAAAATAGCACATGAGAAATTAGCTCCGCCATCAAGGGTTATTGTAGAAAAATTTGATACTAATATAAAAGAATATATTTATAACATAGCAAATAAGTATAGCCATCAAAAACAAGAATTTATTGTTCAATTTCTTATGGACAGCCAATTCCATCAATATTATCACGGAACAAGCTATGAGTGGGATTATTACTATAGTAAAAACCTC
Organism: Paratinospora sagittata; assembly: GCA_035771175.1. Lineage (NCBI taxonomy): Eukaryota > Viridiplantae > Streptophyta > Magnoliopsida > Ranunculales > Menispermaceae > Paratinospora > Paratinospora sagittata. The sequence continues at coordinate 29,597,170 of CM069607.1, read as the reverse complement.
AAATGTAAAGAAAATTAGAATACATGGAAAGTAGAATACAATAACAAAATTGTACATGCACTCTAATTTATAGTATATGTAAAGTAAATATAAATCTAGAAAGTTACAAAAATATAAAAATAAAGTTCAAAGAAGAAGAAATTGAACTCAGTCCATCGTTATTAACAGATTATGGATTAGTTCATCAGAAAGTCTTATCAGATCCAGACCAGACAGAAATATTCGGAAGAAGACTAGTCGGCGTTGTATTACAACTTCAAAAGATTATTTATTGAAATTCTTTCAATAGATATAATAAGGCACATTGGAAGATGAATTACTCCTATAACTAATATATATTTAACAATTAGGAAGATAGCTCTTATACCAATTTTAAGATGAAGTCAATTTGTATGAGAATTAACGAGACAATTACCTGCCTAACACGACACAGTTACCTGCCTAACACGACAATACTTACCAACACGCCTTCAAACAGCTTAAAAGGCAATAAACCTTGGCCAACGGACTTACTGTTCTGTCCTCATTAATTATGGTACTAATGACTTTAACCAAAAAAAGTTAACAAGGATCTCTTACTAATTAGAAAATATAATTAATTATAGTTTCATCCTCTTCCCTTGTGCCTTGTCCCCTAAACTAATATAAATTACCTTTCCACTTTACAATTTTCTATCAATATTATTCTAGCTTTGAAGCTTACTTTTTGCTACAGAGTCTAGTTTAAGTAAGGAAAGCTATAACTAACTAAATAAAAAAACATATAAAATAAGCATCAGCTAGATTGCGGGCGAAATCTAATTTATTCATATTCAACTACCATACTTACAGTGATTGGATATAGATACGAAATAAAAACTTGAAGACACGAAGACTTGAGAAATTGAAAATTTAGGTGCGAAGGGCAGGACATCGCATACCCTGATTATGCCTTCGCTTCTTTATTTATAGACGTTCCTATTCGGGATTTAATGTATTTCAAATCCGTGGATTCGAAAACATTTTAATTCCATACCTAACAACTAACACATATTGTTCACATATTTAATACATATTGTTCACATATCAATAATTCACACATTTTTTACAACAGATGGAAAGAAGACTAATATTGTATGTTGTGTATAGGTTCAGTTGTTCTTTTGTCGTTTACCTTTCTATCATATTTTCGACGTTGTGAAGTTCTATCTCATCAAGGTTGTCCCACCAGTCTTGATCATCACCTTCTTGTTCTTCAAAATCATATTCTTCTGTATAGAATTCTACCTTATATTTATCTACTAGATTTTGATAGTGAATTTTGGTCGCCAACACGGAGTTGGTGCAGTTGGTAAAGAGGTGGCTTTGGAACCCAAAGGTTCTAGGTTCAACTCTTACCACTGCCCTCACCCTAGGAGGTGAAGGAGATTAATGGGTCAGGAACGAGCCTGATACCTCCCCGAGAGTGCACTATGATAATGGAGTTGGTTATACAACTAACTATTAACATTGTTTCTTCTCAAAAAAAAAAAAGAGGTAGCGAGTTTTGGTCAGAAATGGTATTCTATAGATATTCTCATCACAGTGACTATTCTAATAAAAAACACTTATGTAATTAATTTATGATTATCTATCATTTCTTGCTACCAAAAATCATTGTCAGTTACTCTGAATCTCCTATGTCGAATTTGCTTTCGAATGGAATTTTCGCAAATCCATGGTTCTTCATACCGTAACTGTGGTTTTTCATTATGGCCTTTTAGTATGATAGAATGCTCCTCAACCCTTATCATTATCATTAATTGTTGATAGAAATAATTACTTACTTTATCATTATCATTAATTGTTGATAGGTTTCTTTTTCTAACAAGCACAACCTAATAGTCTCCATTGCATGTATTCAAATTATTTTAATTAGTTTACTCACTTTATCACCAATTGAAGGCTACTCCTATCATTTCTCAAATAAAAATGGTTCTAATTTTATTATTCAATATTTTACTACGTAGGCCTCATTTGGTAGAGCTTTTCCAAAGTGCTTTTGAAAGTACTTTTGGAGCAAAAGCACTTTTGAAGGTGTTTGGCAACACCTGCTTCTAGACAAACAGCGGTGGAGAAAAGCAATTTTCTACTTTTAGAAAAAATTGCGAGTGAGACCAGCTTTTCCCAAAAGCGCTTTCTCTAAAACCACTTCTTTGAAAAGCTCTTTTGGAAAAGCTCTCCCAAACATAGTCGTAATCATCTTGGAATATGCATATCCATTACATAGTCATATAGTTTGTTATCATCTTGTTTCTTTGCTACTTAACATTTTGTTCCATAAAGCATGGTTGGTTTAATAACAACCTTACTAAATTCTCCTTGCAACTTTGATGGGAATGGGGCAAGTCCAACATATAATATTTTAAAGCGTTCCTGCACACTTTAGTTCAATGGTTCACATCATCTTCCATTTCTCCCAATAGGTAAATATATAATTGTGTCCAAATATAAGTATACAACTAATTCAAGTTCACAATTTCCTAAAAGCCTAAATATTAATCAAGAAATTGTTTTCACAAGCGTACTTGCTAATGAGATTGTGCATTTGAGAGAGCCACCTAAACTATCAACATGTCAAAATCCAACTTCAAAGGGAAACTTAGTTAAGCATGTCAATGTTTCAAAAACATGATCTTTAGCCAAAAATAATATTGGAAGATCGAGAACAAAATCCAACTTCAAAGGGAAACTTAGTTAAGCATCTCAATGTTTCAAAAACATGATCTTTAGCCAAAAATAATATTGGAAGATCGAGAACAATCATTAAATTCATCTCAAAATATTATTAATGTTGAGTGCGTAATATGTCAATTGGAGCTATGTATCAAACATGTTAAACAAAAGAACATGGTTTGGTGCAAGACCATTGCAAAAGGTTAGGAGATTAAAGATCCTGAATCTAAATTCAAATATGTGAGATACTTATTATGCATTAAAGTCTATGTTACCTGGACTCGGGTATGGGTGTCAGACACGGGTACGTATCTAAAGGTCTGACTTGTTCATTTTTCCAATTTTGGGATACGGGGACTCTGCCATATTATATGTTGTTTTTTCCCTTTTTTCTTCGTTTGACACATTTATTGTCTGTTTTGTTCTCCCACTTAAATGAATTTCATCTATTAGTCATCATCTTCCTTCATGCTTTCTTTTCTTTCTATTGAAGAATCTACATAGTAATATTCTAAAATCGTCGGACACATATCCCATACCCATGTTGTATCATGAAGTGTCGGACATGAGTACGTCAAGTTAAAGTAAAGAGTCTGGGTAACATAGATTAAAGTAAATAAAAGCAAACACATGAAAACGGTCCAAGGTAATATATAATGTTAAACAAGAACCGATAAGGTAAGAAAAAAAAATCGATAATGGAAATCTTCCTTATAATTAGGAAGAAATGCTTCCTCTTTATAAGAATCCTTACTTAAAAGGACGACTTAAAATATAAAATACACACGATAATTGGTTTACCAAATGCATAGAAGAAGAGTTTTTGGGGCTACTTGATTTGAACAGAGAGAGTATTGATAAATACTAAGAAAAATGGTTGGCTAAATACAAAGTCTTTCCCTTATATTACAAATTTACAATTTTTGGAGGCAAGGTTTTAAAATTCAAAGGTGGGTAATCAAGGCAATTTTCCTTCATGAGGCAAGGCGTAAGCCTCAAGGCAGTACAAGGAGTAAGCCTCACATTTTTATTTTAAAAATACATAATATTTTTACATTAATTCTAAAAAATCAAATAGCATTAATAAATAGAATAGCATGAAATATAAAAAAAAACTTGGAGCTATTTTTATGTGCTTACCTTATCACATGAGAATGTCAAGCACCAAGGACACAAACTTGATATATAATAAAACATTAATTAGCACATATTATAACTTTAAAGGTCAAGATTTTCAAATGTTATGTTTTTTATATATTAAAGAGATAAGTGTTAGAAACTCAACAAATAAAATGCAATAATACTAAGTATTAACACTTCTTAATTTTAGTTTCTATCTTTTTTTTATTATATTTTATGATAAACCTTGCAATTAACTCATTTAAAACAATTGATATTAAAAGTTTACTTGGCAATATGTATGTAGATCTACAAGAAGTTTAGGCTTTGACTTTCAAAATTTAGATCGCTCCTAATAATTGACATTAGAACTTTAACAAAGAAAAAGAACTAGCTTATGTATACTTATATCAGTTGAAGTGTTTTGGAAAATTTGAAAAATGTAAAGAGAAAAAACGACTCAGAGTTTAGGCTTGGAATTTTAGAACTTGGATCTCACCTGAATCATTAATATTAGAACTTCAAAAAGAAAGAACTACTGCATTTATTCCACTATTAGCATAAGTGTTTTGGGAAAATAAGAAAATGAAAATAGAAAAGGGGTTAAGTTAAACCATATATGGTCACATACAATGAGGCTTAAGCCTCACATAACCTTGAGGCGTAAGCCTTAAGCCTTAAGACTATTTTTAATAGCCTTGAGGCAAGGCGAGGCCCCAAAACGTAAGTCTCAATGGAATTTTGAAAATATGATTAGAGGGTAACTTTGTAAACATAAGAAGTTTTTTACCTTGCAGTGGTTGCTAATAGCCAAAGATTCTTCATGTTCTCAAAATTATGTTCTTGTCACTTGGTATATAAATAACAATCACATCCATCATTATGGTTGCATGTTGCATTAGCAAAACCAACTCGACTCAATAAATTATTTCCGAACTACATGGGATCCATCACATGAATCTACTTCTTCCACTCCACTTTATCAAGGGCTTAGTCAACTAATTAATAGTAGTTACATCTTTCTTAATTAACTCTGTCCATATTACTTTAGGTCTATCTTTACCTCTATCATTATTGTGGAGTTTTAATGAGTCACTTTCCCTAACTAGCACATCAAAGATCTTCATTGTATGTAGACACCCACCTTAATCAATTTTCTCTTGTTTATCTCCCATTAGGGCTACTAGTACCATTCCTTCAATGTGCTTATTTCTAATTTTATCTTTCAATGTTTACCACAAATCCATCTAAGCATTCTCATTTCCGTTACACTTAAATTGTTAACAAATTGTTTCTTTATTGCTCAACATTCTGTTTCATAGAGCATGGGTGGCCTAATTGCAGTTAAATAAAATTTCCCCCTCAACTTTAATTCGATGAGTTGATAATATAATACGCCAAAAGCATTGTCCACTTAACTCATCCTACTTTAACTATATGGTTCACATCTTCATCTATTTCTCCTTCTCGATGAATAGTTGATCCCAAATACCTAAAATTTCACTCCTTGGTATCTCTTGCCTTTCAATATTCACTATCTCATCACTTGTATTTTTACTTCCACTAAAATTACATTCAATGCAATCAACTTTGGTCATACCAATCTTGAATCATTTAGATTCTAGAACTTCTCTAAAAACATCTAGTTTAGCATTTACTCCATGATTGGTTTCACAAATTGGCACTATATAATCATCAAATAACGTATACTATGGAACATCTTAAATATTTTTAGTCAATTCATCCAAAAGAACAATAACTAGGCATTAAAAAAAAAGAGATTAAAAGAAAACTCCATGGTGTAAAACTATTATAATTGGATACTCACTAGTTTATCATACTATTGTTTTTATGATGGTTATAGGTTATAGCTCCGTCATACATATCTTTCATCAGGTAAATGTACCTATTTGCAACTCCTTTTTTCTTTCCTAAAACTTATCATATTATATCTCTAGGTACTCTATCATAAGTTTTCTCCAGATCAATAAAGACCGTGTCAAGGTATTTCTTCTCCTCCTCCTCATATCTTATAATCAATCTCCTTCATAAATAAATAGTTGTCATAATTGATATCCTAGGCATAAATCTACATGATTGTTTGATACCATGGTTTCAATTCTTACTCAATTCCTTGTTACTCTCCCACAATTTCATCCTAAGATTCATCAATTTAATTTTATAAAATTTTAATTAGCACGATTTTGAATATCTCTTTATTTTAAATAAAGGTATTAAGATATTTTTCTTCTAATCATCAAGAATTCTTTAAGTTGCTACAACCTCATTAAACAATCTAGTTAATCACACAACTCTATTTTCACTATGCCTTCTAAACCTCAATAGAAATAACATTTAGTTCTAAAGCCTTTACGTTTTCATTTTCCCTAAAGGCCTAAACGATTTTTTACCTCAAGCATTTTATGTCACTCACAAGAACTTGTTGGTCCTTGAGCTTTTGCTTTAAATGAAATTAATTTGAAAAGCAAGTTTAATTTAAATGGATTTGGTTGATGGTCAATTGAGAGTTGAATATAAGTGCATATTAATTTTCTTGATGATGGTTTGTTGAAGTTCAGCTTTGGTTTCATCAACAAAAAATTTTCAATTTTTTTGTTGGACTTGGAATAGCATTGTGCATGGACATTGTCTCCATTTCCCAATTAAAGTCTTGAATATAAAAGTCCTTTCCTGATGAAAAAACAAGAGTATGATGTGATGTGGAACAAGGAGAAGAAAAAAAGGGAAGAAGAACAAAACAAGATAGAAGCAATAATTAATGATAAATTTCTATTTTAATTCATATTACAATTTGGAAATTAAAAATCCTACTACATAAAAAAAGTTAAAATCTACCTAAAATAAAACTAGACCATAAATAAGAATGAACTCTTACTAAAAATAAATCATAATAAATAAAATCCTAAAATAAAATATTTAAAAATATTAGTTTATTAATTTTCCATTCTAAGTTGCATTATTCTCCTAGCAGAAAACTTAACTCTAAAGAGTTAAAATGCACCAAAGAACAAGAAAATGATCTTCCCACTCGACCAAGTATCGTTGGAAGAGACGATTGATGGTCCAACGACCATTAGCAATAGTCACTAGTTATTAGACAATTTCACAACAGTTTGGTGACTACCATTACACAATCTAGAAACTGTTTTTTTTATTTTCAAAAACCAAGATTCTTCGGGGAAGATGTTAGAATGATGCGTTTTTTAAAAATTCAAAAACAGGATTTCAATCAAATCTTAAAATTTGTGAAAGAAACAAGATAACAATAAAAGGTTGTTTTCTTTGTTTTCTAAAGACAACTCAAAAAGTTGTTTTAAAAAAGTTTGCTTTGAAATACTATTTTTGGATCTAAAACCAAATAGGCCTTAGGTTCTCTAGCAGAGTTGACAAGCAAGCCACATTAGAGCAAGTAAATATCGTTATTGTTGCAGGGGACTTGGTTGTTGTACGCCATGGGGATGAAGGATAAGCACACAAGAAGACGTCTAATAATGTCCAAAAAGTTTCTAAAATCCAAATTTCAAATTCGTCTATTTTTTTAATAAAGTTTATAGTTTTAAGAGTTTGTTTTTATTAGAATTCATATTTTAATCGTATTTCTATATGGTCTCTACTTTGCTTTTTGTATAAATCTAGTTTTTATTGTTCCCGCTACAATAATTGAAGTTCAGAAGTGTTCAATTTGATGTCTAATAGGATTATGAAGTTGTTATCATGTTATAAGTGTTTTAAAAGGTTTCTAATTTGTTATGATGGCATTATCTATATAAAGAGCTCCAACTGCGAATTTTGAGAATAATAATAATCATCACATTCTTTATGACTCAAATCAATTTTTTGAGCTCTTTAGTTCTTCTACTCTATTGAATCCCTTGATTTTTTTCACTTCAGCTGCATTAACCAATATTCTATGCCCTAAGTTACCTATCACTCAAGAATTATAGGACACCAACAACATGACTAAATGCCCAGCAAACCTACTGGAAATGTTAACAATATAGTGAAGCAACAAGTGACCCCTGCAGCTCAAAAAAAATGTTTCTAGATTTGATCTCGTCGCTTTTAAGTCTCAATGGAGCAACCTTGACCAATGCACCAAGGCCCACCCTTCACTTAATCTTCCTTACAATTAATGAAAAGGGATCACAACCCACTAGTTCATTTGGCATGTTGTGACCAAGGCCTAGCTGGTCTTGTACATGTATATCCTCTGTCAAAAACTTTTGATCGCTTTAAGCTACATAAACTTGCTACAATAACAGAAAAAATATATATAAAGTAGAAGGATCTATTATAAACAGTCTCAATCAAAAGGATATGGTTTTTCCAAACAGACAAAAATCCTGTTCAGCAAAGTGAGAACTCTAGCTGATGCAATTATACAACGAATGCTGCTTGGGTCCCAAAAACTAAATCACTAAGAAAACTACAATTCAGTTATCAGCCAATTAACCCAGCAAAACTAACAAGCAATATTCGATGATTCAATCACATAGATTTAGCAAAAAAGAGAAAATTGATTATTTACATTGCAAGCTATGATGAGGCGGAGGAGGTTGGCCATGTGTTTCTTATTCTCTTCTCTCCGCTTCTTTGCTCCTTGGTTTGCCATCCCTCCCTTTCTCTCTTCCTTCTCTCAACTACTAAAACTGCAATTACAAAAATTATAAATTTATAATTAAAAAAAGGAAATATGTGCAGATTTATGGTATAGAAGTACCCCTTGTTTCACATTTTCCACGAGCAAATGCCACAAAGTCTATGATTCATATATGACAACCACATTGTCAATAACAAAAAAAATTATTTCTTCCATCAAAGGTTTGGTTTAAAACTCCAGATGTAGAGATTATTCAAGTTCAAAAAAATCACAAAAAAATGAAAAAAAAAACAAATAAACTAAAACATTGACATGACTTTCATCTTGGTTCAATATGTTCAAACTGCTGCAACATAATTTAGAAAAAAGATTTAACATACTTGATAAAAAATAAAAAATAAAACACAAAAATATAAAAGAAACAACAAAAAAAAAATGAAGTCCATAATAAAAAAAATACAAAAACCAAATTAGAAGGCATGCAAAAAAAAATTACATGTAAGACTTAAAAAAATATAAAAGAAATCATTTGATTGTAATTAAAAAACAACTAAGAATCAAAAAAAATTCGAGGCCAACCGAATTTTACAGAACAAAAAAAGTAAAAAAGAAGAATCAGTACAAGAGAGAAATTAACCAATAATTAGAAAATTTTACAAAGACGAGGAAAGAGAGACCTTTTTCTAGGTCGTATTGCAGCAACTCCGCAGGAGACTAATGCGATTGAGAACACAACACTAAAGGGTAATAGAGAAGGTGAGAGCACAACAGAAGGAATGAGTCGAATGAGTAATGCGTGAGGTTTCAAGAGGGTTTCAGAGAAGGCGATAGAGAGGGAAAGAGGAAGAGGGATTTTCAGCAAAAGCGAAAGAGAATCGAAGGAGATTTTGAGGGTGAGGTAGAGAGATTCAGAGAGGGAGATCCCTTCAAAAAGAGAGGACGCTTGACTGGGAATTGGTGTTTGACCCGCTGTTACAGACAATGGGAGGGTGGGCTTTCTTCTTTTATGGGGTGCGTGCAGGACGAGAGGAAAAGAAAAAAAAAAAAAAAAACAGTAACTAGCTTAGTAGAAGATGATTGAAGACCTGCTAAAGCAATTTTTTAAATTAAAACTAGTTAAAACTAGTTATGGGTTGGCTCAGCGCAAAATAAGTAGGTAATGAAATATTTATTTTAAGTGTTTTAATAGTAATTTTGTACTTTAATTTGTAATTGTATTAAGTAAATTATACGTAATTAGGTATTTAGAATATAGTTAAGATGTTTTTTTGTAAATAAATATATGTTATATTGTCTGTGGTTATTTTTTAAATTGATGTTTTATACGTAAAAATTTATTTTATAGCTAATGAATAGTATAGTTTGTAATTTGTTTGTTATTGTAATAAAAGATTGTAGCAATACTTTGTTTATTAATTTGAAAAACATTTTGGAGAGTTGAAATTTTGTTTATTGTAGTAATTAATATTGGTAATGTGAAGTTTAAAAGAATATTTTATGTACAATTTTGTTATCTAATATATGTGTTATATTAATGCATAAATAATAGAATTGGATAGTAGATGGAAATTATTAAGCTTAGAAGAGGTATAAAATTGTATTTTTGTTTTTTTTTTATATTGTATTAGAAGATATCATATATATATATATATATATATATAATACATTTATAGTAATTATTGGAAGTTCTAAGTCTCTAATAACATTCCATAAAGTATTTTATACATAATTGGAAAATTTACTTTTTGCTTCATTATATAAGACAATTCTTATGAAAGGGCGACCAATTATATTTAGAGGATCATTAAGGTGTTGGTTTCTACTTGGTTCCAATGTATTGTGTATAGTAGGGCGGATTGTACATCAAATTCCATAAGTAGTTTGCCTTAGATTGTCTACAATTTGATATTCCATTTCATATTTGTACATGTGCTTTGTTAGTACTTCGAGAAGTGGATCTGTTAATGTTGTATCCATTAATCTCTTTACAAATTGGATTTGTGACCTGTAAGAAATGAATGTATTTTAGTATATAAGTTGGAAATTTGTAAATTGAAGTAATATAAATTAGGGACGCAACTAACAAAAAAAAAGTGGAAAATTTTATTTGTACATAAAGTAGACAAAAAGAAACATTTCATGCATATTTGTCCATAAAGTGAAAAACTTAAGTTGATAATATTTGTACATAAAGTGAAAAAGCAGAGTTTTGTTTGTTTACAAAAAGGACAAAAAGAACCTTTTCATGCATATTTTTTTTATATATATATATATAGTTTTTTGTCAATATATTGGGTATCTTTCTACAGTAGTGTAGGAGTAGAGAGAGTTGGCGAAGAAATCCATTTATTTATATCAAAGTATGATATTATGAAAAACCTATTTGGAGCGACTGTTGTTCTGTCTCAATTAGCAACTTTGATGTATAAAATAAATGGGTCATTGCTACAAATGATTTTTAATTGAAATTTGTTTGGAAGTATATATAAGAAGGCAAATGTAGTTAACAAATATATTAAATGTTTACCTCTAAAGTATGTTCCATAAATTGTTGTGCTGCATATAATAGTAACGATTCGACATGCATACCGAATAAAGTACAAGTTATTGAATCTATGTTGTCTTGTAATTTTACTTTCATTTGACATCTTCAATAAAGTATATGAAGGAAAAATATTAGATACTAATGATATGAAACTAATAAATGGAGAGAAAAAAAATATAGGTAAAGGTAAATTAAGTTGCCTTGGCACGACTATTGATTTTTTACTTTTGCAGGGTACACATGAAAATGTATCTTGGTATTTGGCACTTGTAAATTTATTGTAATTATTGCAGGACATGTACCATAACTTTTGGTTCATATTTTTGACAGAAATTGTAGCTTTGACCCAAAATCTAGATTGCTATATTAAATAGGTGTTAATAAGAAAATATAATCATATATAAAGAGAAGAAAATTTTAATTATTTAAGAAACTGACCTGATAGGCTGAATTTTTTACAACACTAATATCAATAATGGTATCAACTGATGGAGGGGTTAAGCTGGAAGCAGTAGCAAGATATGTTTTAGTAGTCATCATTCGATTTAGTTTGCTTTGACTTGTATAGTACCTGTTAAGTGTAATATAAACAAGTGAAAAAAATATATTACAAAATTATGTAGTTAGTGTTGTGTTTAATTTGAGAAGATACCAATTTTGTAGGGTTGCGGCTTCTGGGACATTAGGATTAATTAAAAAAGGAGCTGGACGGTCTTGTTGACAATGATATGCGTATAAGAAGAATACAAATGATTATTATTAAAATATTAAATGAATAAAGAAATTATTTAATATTATGTTTTTTTAAGTAATATCGTTGTAAGAGACAACTTTTAGTCTTTTGCCAATAAGGACTGGCTTGGTTCCCATTAAGTTTGATATGACAAGAGCTTCATCTTCGACAAATTGATCCCACATGGTCAATGTTATTGGCTTCATACTGCAAAAGTTTATGGAATGTTAGTAAAAAATTAGTTAAAGAGGAATAAGTTATAAGGGGCATGAATTTGAAACATACTCCCATTCAATTAGGATAATTTCTTGGATGGTAGCCTGACTATTCCTTATATTAATTTGTCGTGGTGTATACATGTCAAGCCCAATGACAATTATATCTGTAGTAATAGAAGATTAAATATTTTATAGTCATAAATTATTAATTAAAATTGTGTATTTTTATAAGTATATGTATGCGTATATGCATACATACTAACACTTGTGCTCGTATCCATGTATTGTTAGAGCTGGTTAAATGGAATGAAGTAACATGTATGTATTCCTTCAGCAATGTCCTGACGTTCGATTTCTTCAACTAATGTTCTTCCATTTATTATCCATTGGTATTCATTCTAGACAAATCAGTGCTCTAGTTTTACTGGTTTGACAACTGCATTTGAAATAGAGTAAAACTTGTTTGGAATTAGTGTGTTGTGAAATAATTGGATATCGCCACCAAAATCAGTTGCTTGTATTCTTGTCCCCTATAATAAAAATAGGTTTCTATTAGATAAATGAATTATAATAATAAGAGAGAATAAATGCTATAAATAGATTAATAAAATTGAATAAATTAGAACTTACTTTTGCATCAATCAGGATTATTTTTTGATATTTGGTTAAAGTTGATGGAGAGGTTCTTGGAAGCAATTTCTCCGCTACTACGACGTTAGTAGTCCAAGATTTCGTGGTGGGGTGAATGTCTTTGATTGCTTTAAATTGTTTCAACATCTTAATGTAGTTGTTTGTTGTTTGAAGGAAAAAAAGAAGAAGTGTTGTAACTCAAAAATTGAGTTGTTTTGTTTAAAGTAGTTGTAACGTATTCATAGTTGTTGGCATGCTTGATAATGATAAAAATTAACTGATTTATGAGTTGAATGTTTATCAAAATCATAAAGTGTTGCAATACGTGTGGTTACCAATGTTGTATAAAATGTAAATGTGGATAGCCTATAAGTCTATAGGAGGCATAGGATAGCCTATAAGTCTATAGGAGGCATAGACTTGTAGAGCTATAAGATATATTGTCAGGACCCCTTTCACAAGCCCCTAAGGCATCAATCTAACTCATCTTATCTACCATAGGACCATTAGATCCTTGTTAAGCCTCAACCAGACTCCGACAGAGTCTCCTCTGTAAACAGACCATCTAACACATATCCAACGCCTGATAAACATTTCCACAACGTATACAATCCACGTCTATCTCCATTCTAAATTTAAACAACATCTATTAACATCCATCCAACCCAAGCTCAAAACATATAACGTCCATCTACTTAGCTTCATGTGTGGGGTGTTATATACATATATTTACATAACCAAAATATCAAAATATGTATATACATTTATGTTATCAAACCCACATCAAAATTTGTCTTATGGCAAGGACACTAATCCCTCACTCTTGTGTTATTTCCTTGCCCTTGTCAACAACCTAAGGACCTGAAAAATGGGAATAGAGTGAGCCAACGGTGCCTAGTGAATAGAATTCAAGAATACCATCATTCATTTATCTAAACATCTCATGTATGCATGCTTAATGCTATGTACGAAACAATGCAAAACAATACATACATCATATATAAACAATGTAGAATAAATGCACTTTCAAAATCTATGCACCTTATTCACCTTTATTCAAGCAAATGTGACAAGTGTCTCAAGGCCATATTATGCATATAACCAATTCTAAGACACTTTCAAATTAATATCTCAACCTGAGGTCACATAACATCTGATAATTTAACTTGAATACTTCTGTCAGTGGCAGTGAATAATAGAGTCCATTCAATGGTCCAACGTAAGTTATCCATGACTTTGTTAAAAGTCTAGCCCGATCTCCCCAAAGGCACAGACTCAATACTGATCACAGAAAACCCTGCAGTGGAACAATAAATGATGACTTACATTTAACCAACGACATGCTAAAACCCTCCTTAATTTCATGATTAGTAAATTTATTGGAATAAGTGACGATTATGCCCTTGTAGGAAATTCTCATAACCTACACAGGGATGTCCAAAGATCCACTTTCCCACGATAAATAAAACTAACAAGAATTAAAGAGTTTTTCCCCCATTTCATCACATCATGAAATTCTCAACGAAACATATATGAACAAGCAATCAATATAAGTAGGATGATACAAATGAATAATATAATTGAAACTCTACTCACAACCAATGCTAAAATAGTTCCCACACTACCATTTTACTCTACACTCCTATCTAAATATGCACATATCATCATTTTCACATCAATATCATTACCCAACATTTCTTTTTATTCTCATAACCAACTTAATACATTTTCACATAAAACCCCCAATGTTCCATCATTTCTACCATAGAAATTCTACTAATTTTCCATTTAAACTCAATAACAATTTATACTATGTTAGAAACAGTAGAAATCAACATTTAAACCAATTTTCTACATGTTTCCATCTTCAATTTCTCAATTTCCAACTAGGGCAACCCTCAAATTCGAGTTGCTCAACTACGCAACCACAAATTTGATGTATAAACCCTAAATAAGCATGATTTCTAGGAAATTTGGGTTAGGAAATACTAATCCCACCATTTCCAACAAAGAGCATCAAAACCCTAAGTTGACAAATGCCCATAACATCATCTATTGCGGAATTTATACGGTTAGAAAAGTGTCTTTTATGCTAGATAGCAATTTCATGGAGAAAAATTGGAGAAAAGACTTACCTCGACTCGGATTTGGTGAAGATTTCGTCTGAAATGCCTTTTTCTCCCTTTTCCCCTTTCTTTTCTTTCGTTCTTGCTGAAATGAGCAAGTGAAATCGAGTTTGGGTGTTTTAATTCACACACACCGACCCACCGTCCAACTTAAAAAAATGGATTTTAATGTGAGGAGAGCGCTTCTCCCAGCCAGGAGCGCGCTTCTCATGGGATCCTAAAAATTTTGCTCTCTGTTTTACATAAGGAGCGCGCTCCTTCCCTGCCCAGAAATCCATAACGTTTCCAGCACAGAGGGGCGCGCTCCCCCTCTTAGGAGCAGCTCTTAAGCCCATTTTATCATTTTTCACCTATTTTCTTAACTCGATTGGTCTTCAATCAAATTTACACTATTAAATACACATCAAACATTACAAAACATACAATACACATCATTAAAACAAAAATTTTGGGGGTCCCATTTTATGAAATTGAGGGTCGTTACATATATATATATATTTTATATTATTTAGTTATTTATATGAGTTTAATGTAGTGTGCGGTGTGAAAAAAACAAAAAACAAAATAAGAAGTAAAGAATAAATTTCAATTTCCAAGAGAAGAGCCAAGTCATTTCAAACCTCAATATTACAAAAGCATGCCTACAATTGTTATTTATTTACTTGCATCATTGATGGTAAAAGCCAAAAATTCTTCTGCCATTTAGACTTTTGCTCATATCTAATGTACACTTTTGTTGACACGTAAGATGCACTAAATGTTGATTCTTGCTGAGACAAGCTGCACAAAATCCAAGAACACCTGAGATGTCATACTCAAATTATATATTTGAGATGACATAAAAAAGATGAAGGATAAATATGTAAGAATTTTTTTTATATAGAAGTGTTTTTTTAGAAGGAAAAAAGGAAATTGTTAATTATATATATGAATCTATAAAACAAAAAATAAAATAGGCAATAAGAGAAAATTTTGATTTTCAAGAAAAGCATATAATGTTAATAAGGTATCGTCCTATCATTTATGCTAAAAACTAGAAATTGTTGTGTCGTAGGTATCGTCCCATGCGCATGCTCTGCTTTTTTACTCCCGGTGTCATGCACTCTACATTGTTGACATATTGCTCTAGAAATTTTTTATTGTTGTTCACATATAAAGTGTTCGAAATCCAAGAACAACTGCGATGTCATGCTCAAATTATATATTTGAGATTGGATAAAAATGATGAAAGATAAATATTTAAGGAGCAGTTGTTTTTCATAGAAGTTTTTTTTAGAAGGGAAAAAATGAAATTGTAACTAACCAGTTGACGACTGATAAAGTCTTCTTCTGATCCAACACAAGTATAGAAAGTGCAACTTTCTTCACTTGGTTCAACACAGTTGCTATTGCCCTTCTTTCATTAATGGATCCACATCCACCTGCTTAAAAAATTCAAACATAAGAAAATAGAAAGAAAAATCAAACAAGAATTAAAAAAAATTAGTCTTTTCCAATAGCAAAAGGATAAGGTGTTATGATGTAAAGAAGAATAATTGATAACAACTATAACTATGTTCCTTATCAATATACCATTATTACGATGCACGTGAAAATCTTCCATATGTTCCATACTTCAATCATACTCAGAATTATATCTGTTGTTGTTGTTGTTGTTGTTCCATCTATTTGATAAAGAGTTCCAACTGTTTTTTTCTTACTTATAAGGAAGAAAGGAAGGAGTACACGGAAGAAAAGAAGAAAGGAAGAAAGGAAGGAAAGATATGGGATGGGAAGTGTAGTTCCGAGAAGTATGAAGAGAAGAACGCCAAAAAGTGACTTATGAGAAGTGGGGGTTGGGAAATAAAAGAATGTCAGTTTGTATTTTTTTTATCTTTTGTAGAGGAAAAGGAGTCACAGGCAATCCCTGTAGGCAAGGGCATTAAATTAGTATCAAAATCAGTAAAAAAAAGAAAAACAAAGAGAATCTTCTCTTTCATTATCAACGCAACCAATAGAAGGTGTTAGGAAACACAGTGATAAAATTATTTAATAATATAATCATATATTATCAATGATAATAATTCTTTATGAACATCATTTGTCAACGTAGTTGTCTATAACAAAATCATGTATAGGAGAAATAGTTTATTAATGATAATAATTCATTATAAACAATATTCTTTGTGCTATAATCAT
Source organism: Paratinospora sagittata (assembly GCA_035771175.1). Classification (NCBI taxonomy): domain Eukaryota; kingdom Viridiplantae; phylum Streptophyta; class Magnoliopsida; order Ranunculales; family Menispermaceae; genus Paratinospora; species Paratinospora sagittata. The sequence goes on along the minus strand of CM069607.1, from coordinate 29,580,306 downwards.
CAGAATTGTTTGTAAGAGTAGGTTTAATAAGAATTTTGATACAAGCGACTCTTGTAGCTCTTGATAATGCAACATATAATTGTCCATGAGAAAATACAGGTTCCGATAAATATATACCAACAAAATCTAATGTTCATTGATGATATTCTCATTTATTCCAAGACTCGGGAGGAACATGAGCAACACCTCCTTATTACTCTACAGACACTAAGAGAACATAGGTTGTATGCCAAGCTCGAGTTTTTGATAAATGAAGTTAAATTTCTTAGTAATGTGGTAAGTGCAGAGGGAATATCTATTGATTTTGCTAAAGTTGAGGCTATTATAAATTGGCTAAGACCAACCACAGTGACAGAGATACTGTTAACCTATGCAGTTCATCACTTAGCTCGTCCCTAAATATACTCTGATAAAGTATATTTTGATGATCACAAACAAAGTACTTTTTGGTGCTAAACATACGTGTATCAAGATTTCATCAAAGCACCTAAGGAAAGCAAAAAGCCAAGGAACGACTCGATCGAGGAACTCAAAGATCACATCCAACGATCAAGTTCGTCTCAACCAAAGAACTTCAACGATCACATCATGATTTCAAGATCATTTCAGTCGAACGATTCGATTAAGCTTCAAGACTACATCTCTCGATCAACGTTCAAGTCATTCAACTCCGCAAAGCTCTTATTGAAGACATAATGAATAGTTGGATTTAACCGTTATGAGAAAAGAGAAATACACAAAGTATTTAAGGCATATCTTTCTCTAATCGTTATTGTTCAAAATGTTTTTCAAACCCACGCATAAATCATATACATATGTTTTTCTAATCAACATGTTTTGATTTCATGCTTTTACGGTATTTCAAATGATCTAATACTATATATTTAATTTGAAATCTACCAAGTTCTTATTCGCATTTATCGTATATTTTATCATGAGTCAAAACAATTTTAAAAGAGTCTTTCAGGATGTTAATGAAATAGTAGCGCTCTCTTGAACTTTATAAGTTAGGATGCTGATAACGTTCAAGGTTGAATTGAACTGATTTATCAGGACACTTACTTGTATAATAGCGGCCTCCTTTATTAGTCAACCTCTGAAGTTGTCAGGAAGTTGACTCAGCACCAGCTCACTGAAAGATTTCTTAAGTTCTTCAAAGAAGGTTTCTTTGAGGACGCTAATGGTTATAAGTTGAATAAACTATCAGGACGCTTTTTGGATAGAAGTGTCCTCGTCTTTGGGAATCAACTTAGTAACTTTCAGGACACTGATTGTCCTTCAACGTGTTTGTGTCTTATTTAAAATGTTCTTAACTAGTAGGACGCTTACATAGTAGTAGGGCCCTCATGTTATGTTTTATTATTCTTAACTAGTAGGACACTCACGTAATGTAACGCCCTCATGTGTTGTCTTATATTTTAAAAAGGTAGGACGCTTACTCGGATAGTAGCGCCCTCATGCACTTAGTTGTTTTAAAACATAGCAGGACGCTAAATGTGCATTAGCGCCCTCAAGGTTAAGTCATTCAAGTGTCAAAGTAAGTCAGGACGCTTACGAGTTAGTAGCGCCCTTACTTAAGTGTTCAATAGAACGCTTATACTTAATAATCGCCCTCATAGAACAAAACAACAAAGTTGATATTATGCGTTAGGACACTGATTACGGAATCAAGACGCTAATTTAACTACCGTCACTGTTCGAACAAGTACACTACGCCAGTTTACTTCTTCAGAACAGACTTTTGTATAGAGTCCTTTTCAGACTTATTAGAGACCGTATCTGATACATGAAATAAGTTTTTCCAAAACTTTCCCATTTCATGAAATCTGAAAAGAACCAGAATGTTGGTGAAAATTGCAGTTGCTATTTTCATATAATATTCTAGCCGTTGTGTGTAAACGTTCATATTATTTGAACTTCAAATGTGTAACGACTATGTCCCATTAAGTCTATATATACTTGCACTTAGGACCAAACAACTCGCCAATTACTTTGTGTTCTGCCAATACTTTTTGAAAGTTAGTCTATGTCAAAATGAATTTCTTTTTCTAAACTTTCAAAATATTTTTCACTGATACCTTATGTATTCAAATGATTTTCATATTGAGCTTATTTTCATTATATCTTTGAAAATCTATTTGATCTGGTATCAACTCAAATTCTCAGCACTGATTCTCTGGTATCATTTTTGTTAGAGATAGAATTTGAGAAATAGTTCAAAATATACAGTTGTACTTGATTTCATATCTTAAGTATTGTATTGAACTACATCAGTAGTTGGTTAACTACGAATCAGAGAACCAAAAGTTTTCATACTTATATTTTATATCTATTTTGAAATTTGGCTGTGTCTTTGATTTACACCAGTCCTTCGTTTTATAAGTCAATCTTTATTCGGTATTTATTACTTTTGAAGAAGCACTGATTTTCATATCATATCATTCATGCTTTTCGAAACTGTACTTAAACAATACCGAACATTGAAAGGTAAAAGACTGTAGGTGTATTTCAACCTAACATTACCTATTTCACATTTCATTTTTTTATAATGTTATGTGCTGAGCTTAATTGTAAAATGTTCTACTACGTTAGAACCAACCAACATCTTAGTGTTGTAGTACTGGTGTGTTTTTGGACTGAAACAACCATGACAAGTGAAGGTAGTTTACTTGATGATTTCAGGATTGAAATCATACAGGTTATCTCTGAACCTGTAAAAGAGAAAAAGGTTTATCCTCACCTGCAAGTAGGAAACCGGTTCGTCCTCATCCCGTAAAAGGATAGGTGCGTCCTCAACCTATAAGAGGATAGGTTATCTTTCAACTTTTAAAAGAGAAAAAATTGTTCCTTATCCCGCAAAAGGATCACGGTTCTTTCTTAGCTCGTAAAAGGAACATGCATTTCTCCTTATTCCGAAAAAAGGAAATTTGGTTCTTCCTTAGCCCGTAAAAGGAACATGGGTTTCTCCTCATCCCGAAAAAAGGAAATTTAGTTCTTCCTTACCCCGTAAAAGGAACATGGGTTTCTCCTTATCCCTGAAAAAGGAAATTTGGTTCATCCTTAGCCAGTGAAAGGATAGGTTTGCCTTTAACCTGTAAAAAGGTAGTTGTAACTGTTTGGTTCTCACCCGTAAGAGAATCAGTTAGTGGATTGAGAAAATCCTAATTGGGAGATTAGGTAGTGGACGTAGGCTTGGCCGAACTACTATAAATCTGTGTGTCTCACGTTTGCAATTTAGTTCGTGTTCTAATTTGCATCCAATTTCAATATACTCATGTACATCACTAAGTTATTGTAAGATAATTTTAAAATTGACCATCGCAGCTAATTCACCCCTCTCTTGGGTAGACCAACAAATACGTAATTTTCTGGGATTAGCTGGTTATTACAGAAAGTTTGTGGAGGGATTTTCCAGATTAGCTACTCCACTTACTAGGTTGACCCAAAAAAAGGTGTCATTTGTGTGGACTGATGGTTGTGAAAATGCTTTCATTGAGCTGAAAAAGAAGTTGACCACAACACCGGTTCTAGTACTTCCAGAGCTGGAAAAGGAGTTGGTGATTTATACTGATGCATCACACTCTGGCTTGGGATGTGTACTACTGCAGGAGGGTAATGTGATTGCTCATGCATCTAGACAGTTAAAGGTGCATGAGAAGAATTACCCTGTGCATGATTTGGAGCTGGTAGCCATTGTGTTTGCTTTGAAATTGTGGAGGCATTACTTGTATGATGAAAAGTTCACACTGTATTCAGACCATAAGAGTCTGAAATATTTATTTGACCAAAAATAACTAAATATGAGGCAGCATAGATGACTCGAATTCCTGAAGGATTATGACTTCACATTGGAGTATCATTCTGGGAAGGCCAACGTTGTAGTTGATGCATTGAGCAAGAAACGAATTGAGACCAATGTGGTGTCTTGTCAGATGGCCCATGAGTGGCGACAATGGAGAGAGTGACTATGATGAGAGTCATCTCTATGGCACCACACGTGGATATCTGTGCTCAGATGCATATTCAGTTGACAAATTCTCATATTCAGAGGATTAAGGATCTGTAGGAGCTTGATCCTGATTTTGGTATGTATGATTCGTGGGCTGATAGAGCAGACAAAGTTGATTGGCATAGAGGTCCGGATGGTGTTCTACGTTTTCAAGGGAGATTATGGGTTCCTGTAGATAGAGACGTGAAAGCTGAGTTACTTCAGAAAGCACATAAATCTTAGTATACTATTCACCCAAGGTCTACCAAGATGTATCATTATATGAGAAGAACAGTTTGGTGGCATGGGATGAAGAAAAATATAGCTGAGTATGTGTAGAAATGTGGGGTGTGTCAGCAGGTAAAGGTTGAACACAATAAGCCCGGAGGTCAGATGCAACCATTATCTGTTTCTGAATGGAAATGGGTGTATATTACTATGGATTTCATTATAGGTTTGTCCAGATCTCAGGGTAGATATGACGCCATCTGGGTGATAGTTGACCGATTGACAAAATCTGCACTTTTTCTTCCGATGAACACCAAAAACTCAATTAACAGACTGAGCAAACTGTATGTACGTGAGATTGTGAGGTTGCATGGGGTGCCTGTTTCTATTGTGTCGGATAGAGATCCGCGGTTTACTTTGAGGTTCTGGCAGAGTATGCATACTCGATTTGGTACCCATCTTTGTCTCAGTACGACATTTCACCTACAGACTGATGGACAGACTGAGAAGGTGATACAAATGCTTGAGGATATGCTCAGGTCGTGTATACTGGAGTTTGGTGGGACTTGGAGTGAGTATTTTTCATTGTGTGAGTTTGCTTATAACAACAGCTATCAAGCCAGTATTGACATGGCACCGTTCGAGGCTTTGTATGGCAGACCATGTAGATCTCCAGCTTGCTAGTATGAAGTTGGAGAGTCACAGTTATTGAGGCCAAAAATTGTTGTGGATCACACAGAAAAGATCAAGCAGATCAGGCAAAGATTGAAAACAGCCCAGGATTGTCAGAAAAGTTATTATGACAATAGACATCGACTTTTAGAGTTTGCAGTGGGAGACCTGGTACTGTTGAGGGTCTCTTCAATGAAAGGTCAGATGCGATTTGGGGTAAAAGGAAAATTAGCTTCACGTTTTATTGGGCCGTTCATGGTCTTAAAGAGGATTGGTCCGCTAGCGTACAAGATTGCTTTACCTTTTCAGTTGGTCAGTGTTCATAATGTATTTCATGTTTCTATGTTGAGAAAATATCATACAGACCCGACAAAGAATCCAGACCTGACACATATTTTAGATGTAACACAGTTGCAAGTTGGGGATGATGCTACTTATGAAGAGAAGCCCATTTAGATTCTTGACAGGAGGGTTCAGAAACTGAGGAACAAGGAAGTTCCTTTGGTCAGAGTCAAATGGAAATTTCATGATAATAAGGAGCAGACCTGGGAACGTGAGGACCAGATGCGGGAGACATTTCCTGATCTTTTTACCACATGAGGTATATTTCACCATACGTTTAAATTTCGAGGATGAAATTCCTTAAGTTGGGGAGATTGTAACATCTCGCAGTTTTAATTAAATACATACTTTGACTTATGAGTATCTCGAGATGTATAATACGCGCATTGTATACGTAGGAGGACCCACTTTGTATGGAAACACGTAGAAATGATATATTATGACTCCTATAGATGTGTAAATACTAGATATGTGGTTTGTTTGTGTCCAAGTGTAATATTGGTGCTGATACAGCTGTAGGAAGCCAAATTTGACATTGGAGGCCTTTGGAACCATGGCAAGCATCTGTGAAATACCGGTTTGAAACCATAAAATTATAGAGAACTGAATTCTGGACATTTCGATACCAAAATTATGATTTTTGGGTATCGATTGATATTTTTAATATATGCCTAACCGAATTTGGTAAATATGAGAAATTTGGATATTAGTGGAAATGTGGTTGAAAGACTTGTTTTTACTGTCCATTACCTTAAAAATAATCATGAGGGCCGTGTAAAATATTTTGGACGCCTCACGTGAATTTTAGACTGAAATGGAATTATGAGAATTAATTGGAGAGTTGGATTTTAATGAATAATTAAAAAACAAATAAATATAATGATTTAATAATTGATTATGGATTATCTGGAAATGTGTCACACCCCGCCCGGACGCGCTTAAATCGGCGGTACACTCGCGGACGGGGCGTGCATTTTGAATAATAACAATGGTAATAACAATGTGCGCAGTGAAAATATAATACAGTACAAGTCTAATTTCATTTAATTCAAAATTCATTTGTACATGACATAGTCAAGGGAACATACTCCCCAAAATCCCCAATGAATAATACAAAGGGTACAAAATGTGGCCCCATAAACCTGCACCCAGTCCACCCTAATTTCCTGTGAAAAATTGGATAATAATGGAGTGAGCTTAACGCGCTCAGTGGGTAAAATAGTTCGTGAGTATAACAATTAATAAAGCAAACTTCATAATTAAATATCTTAAATACACATCAAAACATCATAATCAATCAATATGTATGTATGCATGACACCGTCTCCAAATGGTTTGATGAACGTATATCGCCTGAGTTCACGTATAGATGCCCTTCCCCAAGCGTAGTCAGGTTCTCATTATACGTCCCTCCTTAGGAATGATGCTCTGGATTCACGTATAGATGTCCCTCCCCAGGCATAGCCGGGTTCTCATTGTACGTCCCTCTCCAGAGAAATATAATGAATAGCGAGCAATGCTCCTAACTATTCTATGAATCATAAACCACATACGTCCCTAGGTGGTGATATGTATGATGCCAATGCATGAACTGATCTAGTCTACTAGTCTGGTCTTTTCTTGACATTTAGACCGACTTTGGCAACGTCTGGTGATCCTTATCAGGGTTGGTATCACGACGTGCAAGGTTAGGACATTCAGTATTACTTGTATAAGCTGATAGCTTTCAATAAGACCAACTAGATCAGTCCCCAGTTGAGAGGTGAGACACAAGGTCTGCTTAAATACCAATCACCTAAAGCAGCTCGCTGCCTCCCGTTCACTATTTAAAGTTACTGAGGACAAGACCGAGTCTAGTTGAGCCAGATTTGACCACTAATCCGGCATTAAAACAATATAATACGTGAATTCCAAATATACAGGCATAAGTGCGACAGTATAACCATTATATGACATAATGCAGTGTAAATGAACAGTAGACATAATAATAAATGAATGTAAACTTTAATAAAAGTTATAAAAACACGCAAACCTATGTTTCGTTCCCCACCTTCAGATAAGAACTTCTTATTTCAGATCTGGCGCTTTCCTCCGAACAGAACTTCGTCGTATCGCACCGAGAGTCTCGAACAGGGAGTCTCAAACAGAAAAGAACTCAGAATGGGTGAAAAGAGGAGGAAAAATCACTATAGAAGGTGATTTGGTGTGAGAAAATGAAAAGGAGAGAGCTCCTTATACAGGAGATTTGGTGCCTGAACGTTATGGTATTTCTGCCTGAACGATTTTTTTTTTTGTGAAATACAGGGTATTACACTTTACCCCCCTTAAAGGGATTTCGCCCTCGAAATCAATTCAAGTAGTTATGATGGTTATCTTCTTGAGATTCACTGCCGGCGTCATCTCTTGCGAGTTCAGGGTAGTGCTTGTATGGTCCCTGAATAGCACTGTGGCCGGTGGAATCCTCATCATCATAAAACCATTGAGAGCAAATGGAATTGGATTCTTCCTCTAAAGATTCCAATCTTTGCATAACAGATGGTGGTGGAGGGCGCTGGTTACATCGTTTGAGGGGAGGTAGGTTGAGCGGTGGAATACTTTTTCGTGCTGTTGCTCGAATCCGGCCACCTAGTAATTTTGGTAGAAGGTCCTGCCAAGATGAGGGCACGAGATTGTTTTGAACAAAATTGTTACAAAAAAACCATGCACTCTCTGGCGATAAAGATCGTTGTCTGTGTGGCGATGGAGTTGGTGATGCAAAGTAGTTGTGACTTGACTCAGATTCTGAAGGAGTCGCCACAGGTTGCCAATGAGGTCATTGCGTGTGTGCATCACTATATCCATTGGTATTATTTTTAGACATCTGCATAGTTTTTCAAGTGAAATGGTGTATTAAGATATGTGTAAACAAAGTTTCCTCATTTTATTGATAAGTGAAAATAGTACAGTGTATCACATCATCAATTGGTATTAGAAAACAATTCAGGGTATTTCTGTTTAATTGTTGCTTCTAGTTCCCATGTTGCTTCCTCGATGCCGTGGTGATCCCAGAGCACCTTCACAAGTGGTATGCTACGTTGCCTTAGTTCTTGAGTTTTTCTATCCAAAATTTGTATCGCTATTTCCTGATACTTATTTCCTTCCTCAACCTGAACCTCGACTAGAGGGATGATATGCGAAGGATTAGGACGATACTTGCGAAGCATAGATACGTGAAAAACGTCATGAACTTTAGGCATGGACGATGGAAGGGACAGACGATAAGCAAGTTTGCCAATACGTTCAACGATCTGAAATGAACCTATATACCGCGGGGAGAGCTTCCCTTTGATCCCAAAGCGTTTGACACCTTTTTTGGGCTGAACTTTTAGAAAAACATAATCCCCCTTATTAAATTCTAGAGGCTGTCTCCACTTGTCAGCATAGCTCTTTTGTCGACTTTGTGCAATACGAAGTCGTTCCTTTACTAGTGTGATATTCTCAGAAGTCTCTTAAACTAGTTCAGGGCCCAACTGCGGTTGATCTGCCATATCTAACCAGCATACCGGAGATCTGCAAGGGCGACCGTAGAGAGCCTCGTACAGTGCCATGCCGATACTAGTTTGGTAACTGTTGTTGTATGCAAACTCAGCTAAATGTAAGTACTTTGCCCATCCATCAATAAAGTCCAAAATGCAACATCGTAACATGTCTTCTAAGATTTGGATAAGCCGCTCTGACTGCCCATCAGTCTGAGGGTGGAAGGCTGTGCTCATAGTGATCTTAGAACCCATTATATTCTGGAAGCTTTTCCAAAAGTTTGATGTGAATCGAGGGTCTCGATCAGAGACGATCGTGAGTGGTATGCCATGAAGGCGTATGATCTCTCTTTCATATAGTTTGACAAGTTTGGCGGGGTTATCCGTGAACTTTATTGGTATAAAGTGTGGAAACTTTGTAAGTCTGTCAATGATAACCCAGATAACATCTTGCCCTTTATTATTTCTAGGCAAGGCCGTAACAAAATCCATTGCGATGTTCTCCCACTTCCATTCTCTAATAGGTAACGGCTGGAGAAGTCCAGAGGGAAGTCTTCGTTCTGCCTTAACTTTTTGGCAAACGAGACATCGAGCAACGAAGTCTTCAATTGCCTTCTTCATTCCAGAAAACCAGAATTGTCGCTTGACAACCTTGTACATCTTGTCACCCCCAGGATGCATAGTGAACCTTGAACAATGCATCTCAGTGAGCATTTCTTTCCAAACCTCAGGATCGTTCGGTAGACAGAGACATTTTTTATAAAAAATGGCCCCGTCTTCTAAAACCAACTAGTGAGGAAGGTCCTGTCCTCTGAGTAAAAGTTCTTGTTTCTCCATTAACATAGGGTCATTGGCTTGAGCTGCTCAAATCTTTCGAACTAGCTCAGAGTTGGCTGATAATTGAGAGAGTCGTGATCTTGATCCCTCTTCGATCAGTTGTAGGTTAAAGTTCTCCATCTCAGTAGCCAACTTCCCCATTTCGTAGTTAAGAGTACAAACAAGATAAGATTTTCTACTCAGGGCATCAGCCACAACGTTGGCCTTTCCGGGATGGTACTGGAGTTGAAAGTCATAATCTTTTAAGAATTCCAACCATCGTCTTTGGCGGAGGTTTAGGTCTCTCTGAGTGTATATGCACTTAAGACTTGTGATCTGAGAAGACCTCGAACCATTCACCGTATAGGTAATGACGCCATAATTTAAGTGCAAACACAACAGCTGCAAGCTCCAAGTCATGTGTTGGGTAAATACCCTCATGAATCTTCAGTTGCCTCGAGGCATATGCAACAACTTGGCCTTTTTGCATTAGTACGGCACCTAAGCCTTGGAGAGAGGCGTCGGTGTATAATGAAAATCCAATTGCATTTCTTGGAGTGATAAGTACAGGTGCCGTCGTGAGGCGTTTCTTCAATTCCTGAAATGATGCTTCACAGGCGGGATTCCAAATGAATCTCAACAATCTTTTCGAGTGAGCTTGGTCATAGGTTCAACAAGCTTTGAGAAGTCCTTGATGAAGCGTCTGTAATAGCCAGCCAAACCAAGAAAACTCCTAATCTGAGTAACAGTGGTAGGCTGCTTCCAGTTTAAAACTGCTTCAACCTTAGAAGGATCTATCTAAATGCCATTGCCTGAAACCACATGGCCTAGGAATTGAACTCTCTTTGCCCAAAATTCGCACTTACTTACTATTCACTATTACAATTTACTATTTACTATTCACTATTTACTATTCATCCGAAAGATGTAAATTGTATTAAACTTATCAAACGGTCTCCAAAAATCATGAAATGAAATCTAACCGCATATTCGGGGTCCCGACAGTCCAGGGAGCGTTTTTCTACCTTTCTAGCGGATTTTCATTCACGTTGGGTCAAAACCCCAATTTTGTCAAAACGCCGCAAAACGGCTCCCATAGCTAAAATTGGTCCGCTAGAATCGTTCCATCTAGCTTAGATAGTAATTTCACGAAGAAAAAGAGTAAAAATCATTTACCGCGAGGCCGAATTTGTCGCGAATCTCGCGTTTCTCCTTTTCCATCTTCTCCTTCTTCTCTCTGTTTCTCTCATTCCGTTCGTCTTTTCCGTCCGTCTTTTCTCTTTCATTCAGCAACTCCTTTCTATTCTTCTTTTCTTTTCTATTTTCTTTACACGTTGGATATTTACATGTTGGAGAGTGAGGTTGAAATTTAAAAATAAAAGTTGATATTTAAATGATCCAATGCACCTCATCCTCAATAGTTAACCAACTCCCCATCTTAATATTTCATTTTCATTCCTTCAATCATACTATTCATTAATTCATTAAATCATACTCCAATCCACATTTTTAATTAACCAACCCCATAAATTAATCAATTTAATTCAACTCAATTCACATATCTAATTAATCAACCCATTCAACTAATAAAACTTATATTCTTTATTTAATAATTTTATTTATTTGCTCACATTCCGTAATTATAGCATGTATTTCATACACGCGTATATTTAGCTCATACGTATCAAATATGTGTATTATCACGCGTATATTTAGCTCATACATATAAAATACGTGTATTATATATCTCGTTATATGCGTACTTCAACGTATATATTTAATTAAAATTGCGAGGTGTTACAATCCATCTACTCAGTTACACATGTGGGGTGTTATATACATATATTTACAAAATCAAAATATCAAAAATACATGTCTACAACCAACTCATCAAACCTATATACAAAACAAAATTCTTCTGGCAAGGCACAACTATCTCACTGTAGTACTATTCCCTTGCCCTTATCTATAGTCGAAGGACCTGAAAAATGGGAATAGAATAAGCTAACGGTGCCCAGTGAATAAAATTCAATAATACCATCATTCATTCATCTAACATATGGGTATGCATGCTCAATGTTATGGATGAAGCAAATGCAATTTCACGTACCTATCATAATCAAACCTCATATAACAATGCAATTCAAGATCTATGCCCCTTATCCACCTTTATTCAAGTAATGTGACAGTGTCCCTAGCTTATAATATGAATATAAGCAATGTAAAACACTTTCAATTTGATTACTCAACTTGAGGTTACATAAATTTAATACTTCAACTTGAATACTTTTGCCAGTGGCTGTGAATATTAAAGTCTATTCAACGATCCAACGTAAGTTATCCATGATTTTGTTAAAAGCCTAACCCGATCGCCCCAAAGGCATAGACTCAATACTGATCACAGAAAATCCCGCAATGGAACAATAAATGACGACTTATATCCAACCAACATACGACATGCTAAAACCCTCCTTAAATTCATGATTAGTAAATTTACTGGAATAAGTGGTCCAATTATGTCTTTGCAGGAATTTCTCACAACCTACACGGCGATGTCCAAAGATCCACTTTCCCAAGGCAAATCAAACTAACAAGAATTAAAGAGTGTTTTTTCTCATTTCATCACACCATGAAATTCTCAAATAAAACATACACGACCAAGCAATCAATATAAGTAGGATGGTACAAATGAATAATATAATTAAAGTTCTATTCACAACAATTGCTAGAAATAATTTTCCACCCTACCAATCACACTAGATTCCTCTACTAGAACCTGCATATATTATTTAATTTATATTAATACCCATTCATATTAATTCATTTCCATATTAATTAAGTAATATTAATGGGTATTCTTTCCATTTATATCAATTTCTAACTTTTCAATACATCCAACTAATTCCCATAGTTCTATTCTTGTCTAAAAATCATGAGAAGGCGTTCCAAATATTTTACACGACCCTCATGATCATTCTTAAGGCAATGGATAGTAGAAACAGGCCTTTCAACTACGTTTTCACTAATATCCAAGTTTACAGTAACTACCGAATTCATTAAGGCCTATACTAAAAATATCAATCGATACCCAAAAATCATAATTTTGGTATCGAAATGTTCGGAATTGATCCATCTACGATTCTATGGTCTCAAACCACATTTTCATTGGGGTTTAACTAGATTTCAAAGGCCCCCAATGTAATATCCCTGGTTTACACAAAAAAAAAAGTATGGGCATTGCCCGAACTCTCTTAGAGGCTCTATTTTCAAACCACATTTTCATTGGGGTTTCACTCTTTTTGTGATTTTCTCTCTCTTTTGAGACTCTTTCTCTCTTAGAGACTCTCTTTGCTGTACGAAGTTGTTCTCCTCGGGAGAAAGCGCCAATTTTGGAAAAAAAGTACAATTTGAAGGTGGGAACAAAACATAGGTTTGCGTGTCATATGACTTTTCATAAAGTTTTCATTCATTTATCATTACGTCTATTATTCACTTACGCTGCATTATTATGTATAGTGTTCATACATGTCATGCTTATGCCTTAATATTTGGAGTCCATGTATTATACTGTTACTACGTCGAATTAGCGGTCAATTTGTTTAATACCCTAGGTTTGCACAAAAAAAAAATTGAACTTCGGGCAAGGTGCTCAAACCTTTAGGCGGGTGCGCGAACCTTCAGGCATCCCCTCCTCATTTCTCACACTAAATCACTTCTCCTTGTAATTTTTTTTCTCTCTTTCACTCTCCTTGAGTTTTCTTCTCTTTTTGAGACTCTTTTTGTGGTGCAACGCGGTTCTGCTCGGGGAAAGGCGCCAGTTCTCGAAGGAGTTTTTATCTGAAGGTGGGGAACGAAATATAGGTTTGCGTGTCTTATAACTTTTATTAAAGTTTAAATTCCTTTATCATTATGTTTACTATTCATTTACACTGCATTATTGCATACAATGTTTATACTTGTCATACTTATGCTTATATATTTGGAGTTCATGTATTACACTGTTGTTATGCCGGATTAGTGATCAATCTTGCTCAACCAGACTCAGCCTTGTCCTCAGTAACTTTAAATAGTGAACGGGAGGCAGCGTGCTGCTCTAGACGATCTGTATTTAAGTAGACCTTGTGTCTCACCTCTCAAGCTGGAGACTGGTCTGGTTGGTCTTATTTGAAAGCTATCAGCTTGAGCATGTATTCTATATGTCCTAACCTTGCACGTGGTGATACCGACCCTGATAAGGATTACCAGATTTTGCCAAATCCTGTCTAATGTTAGTAAAGACCGGACTTGTTCATGCATTGGCATCATACATAAGCACCACCTAGGGACGTATGTGGTTTATGATTCATAGAATAGTTAGAAGCAATGCTCACTATTTATTATATTTATCGGGAGAGGGACGTACAATGAGAACCTGACTACTCTTGGGAAGGGACATCTGTACGTGAATCCAGAGCATCGTTCCTGAGGAGGGACGTACAATGAGAACCCGACTACTATTGGGAAAGGACATCTGTACGTGAACTCAGGCGACGAACAATAATGGAACTAATACGAGACAGTGTCATGTATACATACATGTTGGATTGATTATGATGCTCTGATGTGTATTTATGATATTTGATTATGAAGTTTGCTTTATTAATTGTTATATTCACGAACTATTTTACCCACTGAGCGTGTAGCTCACCCCGTTGTTATTCAATTTTTCGCAGGAGATTAGGGTAGACTTTGTGCAGGTTTTTGGGACCACATTTTGTATCCTTTGTATTATTCATTGGGGATTTTTGGAGGATATTCCCTTAACTATTTTATGTACAAATATATTCTGAAATTAATGAAATCAGACTTGTACTTAATCGTGTTTTCGCGCACTTGGTTATTGTTATAATGCATTCGCGCCCCTTCTGTGAGTGTCCCGCCGGTTTAGGCGCATCCGGGCGGGGTGTGACAAGTTGACTAAACTAGACTTAGTCTTGTCCTCAATAACTTTGAATAATGAACGGGAGACAACTTGCTTCTCTAGAAGACTTGATATTTAAGTGGGATCTTGTGTTCCCACCTCTCGACCTGGGGACTGGTTTGGTTGGTCCCATTGAAAGTTGTTGATGAGTTGAGTTTTATACATAATATTTTGTAGGAATTTTATTAGTTTGTAGATATATTTTACTAATTTCTAGGTGTTTTGGCTTAATTTGCATATTTAGGGTTTTAGATGCATCTTAGTGTTTTTGTGTGTTGTAGAGGTTAATTTTAGTTGTTTTCATGAATATAATACTTTAGGTTTGTTTCGGAAAATAAATATGATTTTTAGGAATTTTTCCTAAAGTTATTAGTAGCATTTGCATAATAGCATGTTCATTTTATATCATAGTTTCATCTTAATTGTTTATATTTTCTTAGTTTGTTGATTTACTTACTTATGGTTGTTTTATTTTGTAGGTAATAAAAGCTTGAAAGTGTCGTGAATCAAGGCCCAAATGATGGTGAAAAGTGACCAAGATCATGTGCGAAAAGTGTACAAGAAAGTGCGAAAGAATGGAGAAAAGCTGGAAGAAGAGTGCTAAGATCAATATAAAAATTTGCGCAGTAGCGCTGCTGCGCTACCCCCTCTAGTGCTATAGTGCTACCATGAAAACCTGATTTTTTCGGCTTTGTGTTTGGGAAATTTTGGCAATTCAAGTCTAAAGCGAAATAGGGCATATTATACATCAAAAGAAAGGGTTTTTGAAGAGGAATCCATTGGAGAAGGAGAGAAGACACTAGGTTGCTGATGAAACGGAGATTGGCTTCAGAAGTGAGGCGGATCGAAGATTTACAGTATTTCTGGCACATTTTGTAGAGGAATTCAATGTTTTCTATCTTATTTTGTATTTTCTTTTCCAACACTATGAACTAAACTCTAATTCTAGAGAGGAGATGGATCCTAACTTGAATATTATGGTTTAATTTTAGATTTAGTTTATTATCAATGAAATTTCTATTGTTTATTCATGATTTCATATACTTTAATGCTTTGATTTCTTGATCACAAATCGAATGAAGTTAGACTTGGAAGGCGGCACTCAAGAGAGGGTTTTCTAGGTTGGAAAAGGGGGATGACGACATGAAATTGTTGTAGAATTGAGAGGTTTACAAAGTTTCATGAAGTTGTAGGAAAATCACGGAGTTTAATGGGTTGTTTAGAATTTAGGTTTTATCGAGAGATTGAACCTTGTTTCTGACAATACGCTCTAATTCGGCACTCGAGAGAGGAAATTAGAGATGTAAGGGTTTTGACTTATAGATTAGGAAATTGATTTGATAATAAGCATATTTAAATTACATAGTTGAAGGTTAGGTGAAATTGATCTCTAGACATTTCTCATATATTGATTTTTCTCATAATTAGTTTTATTTGATTTTTAATTATTTGAAACTCTAAAAATTGATCATTAGATAAAGTTAAAAATTAGTGAAAACGGTATTTGGTGAGGTGTGCAATCCCATAGGACAACAACCCGATCTTTATCGATTATTACTACTATCTGTCACCGTACACTTGCGGTTGTCAGTGAACAGCCGTCTACTTGTATAGGTGATACTGGACATCCTAAAAATGCACGCGGTAATGCTGACCCTGATAATGCCAAATCCTGTCTAATGTAAGTAAAAATCGGACCCGCACATGCATAGTCATCATACATAAAATAAGAACCACCTAGGGACGTAAGTGGTCTGTGATGTATAAATTATTTACTGGTGCAATTGTGCCCACTATTATTGATGTTTTCCCTAGAGATGAATGTACAATGTGAACCCAGGATTACCTGGAGATGGACATTTGTACATGAACCTAGGGCAATATAAGGTCACAGAGCCATTATGAGACGGTGTTACGTATACTTACCTGTTAAGCTATGTTACACTGTTTATGATGTTATGTTGTGTATATTTGATGTATGATTATGATGTCTTCTTTATTAATTATCATAGTCATGAACTATTTTACCCACTGGGCAATAGCTCATCCTGTTGCTAACCATTTTACAGGAGTCTAGGGTGGATTGGGCAGAGGTGTTTTGGGCCCTCATTTTGTACCCCCTTACTTATTTGTTCAATTAGTTAAGGAGATTTTTGGGAGGATGTTCTCTCATTATTGGCGGTTCTAGACTGCCTACATTTTGTACAAAATACATTATGAAATTAATGAAAATAGACTTGTACTTGAATTGTGTACCCGCGCACTCAATAACTGTTATAATGCATTTGCACCCTGCCTGTGAGTGCTTCACCAGTTTAGGCGTGTTCGGGCAGGGTGTGACATCCAATGTCAAATTTGGCTTTCGATAGCTGTATCGACGCCAATATTACACTACATATTCGGGATCTATGCTACTATAAAAGTGATAATATATAATTTTTACATGTTTCCACTTAAAGTGAATCAAAACCCTATTTTTAAAAACACCACAAAACTCCACCCATAGCAAAAATTATACGGATAAAATTGTTACACGTTGCTTAAAGATCAATTTTGTAATGAAATGGAGCGAAAATAGCTTATCGGAACCTCGAATTCACCAAGAAAATGACATTTTCCTTTCGTTCTGCGTTCTCTGTAATACCCTGTATTTCACAAAAATAAAATAATATATATATATATATATATATATATATATATATATATATATATATTTTGGGCAACGCCCGAACATTCAGGCGCATGACAGAACGTTTAGGCGCATGCCAGAACGTTCAGGTGCATGACAGAACGTTCAGGCGCATGACAGAACGTTTTGTCATGCGCCTGAACGTTCGGGCGTTGCCCAAATAGTAAATTTTTTAAATATATATATATTTTGTACATAAAATGGTCAAGGGAACATACTCCCAAAATCTGATTTCATATAATTCAGAATACTTTTGTACATAAAATGGTCAAGGGAACCTACTCCCAAAATTCCCAATGAATCATACAAAGGGTACAAAATGTGGGACCCATAACCTGCACCCAGTCCACCCTAATCAAGAGCCTTCTTTGACTCATCCAGCCACTTTTGCACCTCATCAGGATCAATGGTGCCATCGAAAGTAAGAGGTTGTAGCCGCTTGTATTTAGTAATCTGATCGGTTTGAGCTTCCGACCCAAATTTTACAGGTGCTTGAACCGTGGCAACCTGACTGGCTGCAGTCTCACGAACGGCAGTATAAACAGTATATGACATAATGCAGTGTAAATGAATAGCAGACATAATAATAATTGAATGTAAACTTTAATAAAAGTTATGAAACACGCAAACCTATGTTTCGTTCCCCACCTTCAGATAAAACTTCTTCTTTCAGATCTGGCGCTTTCCTCCGGACAGAACTTCGTTGCACCACTTTCACATCTGGTGCTTTCCTCCGGACAGAACTTTGTTGCACCGCACCGAGAGTCACGGACAGAGAGTCTCAAAAACTTAGAATGCGTGGAAAGGAGAAGAAATTCACAAGAGAAGGTGATTTGGAGTGAGGAATGAGAAATGAGGAGGTTTCTTATATAGAGATTTTTGCTCCTGAACGTTCGGGCATGCGCCTGAACGTTCTGGCATGCGCCTGTATGTTCCGGCATGCGCCTGAACGTTCTGGCATGCGCCTATACGTTCTGGAATGCGTCTGTACGTTCTGGCATGCACCTGTACGTCCTGGCATGCGCCTGAACGTTCGGGCATGCGCCTGAACGTTCTGTCATGCGCCTGAACGTTCTGTCATGCGCGTGAAGGTTCTGTCATGCGCCTGAACGTTCTGTCATGCGCCTGAACGTTCTGGCATGCGCCTGAACGTTCTGTCATGCGCCTGAACGTTCTGGCATGCGCCTGAACGTTCTGTCATGCGCCTGAACGTTCTGTCATGCGCCTGAACGTTCTGTCATGCGCCTGAACGTTCTGGCATGCGCCTGAACGTTCTGTCATGCGCCTGAACGTTCTGGCATGCGCCTGACGTTCTGTCATGCGCCTGAATGTTCGGGCGTTGCCCAAATAGTAAATTTTTTAAATATATATATATATATTTATATTTATATTTTGTGAAATACAGGGTATTACACTCTACCCCCCTTAAAGGGATTTCGCCCTCGAAATCAAGTCAACTAGTGAAGAGGGTTATCGGCTTGAGAGGTAGCCACAGGTTGATAAGGAGGGCACTGCATGTGTGCATCACTATATCCATTGATATTATTTTCAGACATCTGCGTAGTTATTGAAGTGAAACAATGGATCAAGATAGGGGTAAACAATGTTTCATCTTGTGATTGATAAGTGAAAATAATACAATGTATCACATCATCAGTTGGTACTAGAAAACAATTCAGGGTATTTCTGTTTAATTGTTGCTTCTAGTTCCCATGTTGCTTCCTCTACGCCGTGGTGATCCCAGAGCACTTTCACAAGTGGTATGCTACATCGCCGTAGTTCTTAAGTTTTTCGATCTAAAATCTAGATTGCTTTCTCCTGATACGTATTTCCTTCCTCAACCCGAACCTCGACTAAAGGGATGATATGCGAAGGATCAGGACGATACTTGCGAAGCATAGATACGTGAAAAAAGTGAACGTTAGGCATAGACGATGGAAGGGACAGACGATAAGCAAGTTTGCCAATACCTTCAATGATCTGAAATGGACCGATATATCGTGGGGAGAGCTTGCCTTTGATGCCAAAGCGTTTGACACCTCTTGTGGGCTGGACTTTCAGAAAAACAAAGTCCCCCGTATCAAATTCTAGAGGTTGTCTCCGCTTGTCAGCATAGCTCTTCTGTCGACTTTGTGCAACGCGAAGTCATTCCTTTACTAGTGTGATCTTCTCAGAAGCCTCTTGAACTAGTTCAGGGCCTAACTGCGGTCGATCTGCCATATCTAACCAGCATACCGGAGATCTGCAAGGCCGACCATAGAGAGCCTCGTATGGTGCCATGCCGATACTAGTTTGGTAGCTGTTGTTGTATGCAAACTCAGCTAGATGCAAATACTTTGCCCATCCGTCATTAAAGTCCAAAATGCAGCATCGTAACATGTCTTCTAAGATTTGGATAAGCCGCTCTAACGGCCCATCAGTCTGAGGGTGGAAGGCTGCGCTCATAGTGATCTTAGAAACCATTCTATTCTGGAAGCTTTTCCAAAAGTTGGATGTGAATCGAGGGTCTCGATCAGAGACGATCGTGAGTGGTATGCCATGAAGGCGTACGATCTCTCTTTCATATAGTTCTGCAAGTTTGGCGGGATTATCTGTGAACTTGATTGGCAAGAAGTGTGCAGACTTTGTAAGTCTGTCAATGATAACCCAGATAACATCGTGCCCTTTATTGTTTCGAGGTAAGGCCGTGACAAAATCCATGACGATGTTCTCCCATTTCCATTCTCCAATAGATAACGGCTGGAGAAGTCCAGAGGGAAGTCTTCGTTCTGCCTTGACTTTCTAGGAAACGAGACATCGAGCAACGAAGTCTGCAATTTCCTTCTTCATTCCAGAAAACCAGAATTTTCGCTTGACATCCTTGTACATCTTGTCACCCCCAGGATGCATAGCGTACCTCGAATAGTGCATCTCAGTAAGCACTTCTTTACGAACCTCAGGATCGTTCGGTAGGCAGAGACATTTTTTATAGCAAACGGTGCCGTCTCCAGAGACCGACCAATGAGGAAGGTCCTGGCCGCTGAGTAGAAGGTCTCGTTTCTCCATTAACATAGGGTCATTGGCTTGAGAGTCTGAAATCTTTCGAACGAGCTCAGAGTTGACTGATAATTGAGAGAGTCGTGGTCTTGGTCCTTCGACGTTCAGCTGTAGGTTAAAGTTCTCCAACTCTGTAGCCAACTTCCCCATTTCGTAGTTAAGAGTGCAAGCAACATAAGATTTTCTACTCAGGGCATCGGCCACAACATTAGCCTTTCCGGGATGGTACTGGAGTTGAAAGTCATAATCTTTCAAGAATTCCAACCATCGTCTTTGGCGGAGGTTAAGGTCTCTCTGAGTGTATATGTACTTAAGACTCTTGTGATCCGAGAAGACCTCAAACCGTTCGCCGTATAGGTAATGACGCCATAACTTCAGTGCAAATACGATAGCTGCAAGTTCCAAGTCATGCGTTGGGTAATTACCCTCATGAATCTTCAGTTGTCTGGATGCATATGCATCCACTTGGTCTTCTTGCATTAACACGACACCTAAGCCTTGGAGAGAGGCGTCGGTGTATAATGAAAAGCCAATTGCATTTCTTGGAGTGATAAGTACAGGTGTTGTCGTGAGGCGTTTCTTCAATTCCTGAAATGATGCTTCACAGGCGAGATTCCAGATAAATCGCACGTCTTTTCGAGTGAGCTTGGTCATAGGTTCAGCAATCTTTGAGAAGTCCTTGATGAACCGTCTGTAATAGCCAGCCAAACCAAGAAAACTCCTAATCTGAGTAACAGTGGTAGGCTGCTTCCAGTTTAAAACTGCTTCAACCTTAGAAGGATCTACCTCAATGCCATTGCCTAAAACCACATGGCCTAGGAATTGAACTCTCTTTGCCCAAAATTCGCACTTACTCAACTTTGCATACAGTTGATGGCTTCTCAAGGTCTGGAGGACTATCTTCAAATGTATTTTATGGTCTTCCTCGGTTGAGGAATATATCAAGATGTCGTCCACAAAAACCACCACAAATCGGTCTAAGTATAATTTGAATATGCGATTCATCAAATCCATGAATGCAGCAAGTGCATTTGTTAGACCGAACGGCATAACCAAGAACTCGTAATGACTGTACCGAGTTCTGAACGCCGTCTTGGTGATGTCCGACTCTCGGATCCGGAGTTGGTGATAACCGGACTGTAAATCAATTTTAGAGAAGTATTTGGCATCTCTAAGTTGGTCGAACAAGTCATCGATCCTGGGCAACGGATATCTGTTCTTGATGGTGACATTATTCAACTTGCGATAATCGATGCAAAGTCGTAACGAACCATCCTTTTTGCGAACAAACAGAACTAGAGCGCCCCAGGGTGATGAACTCTTGCGGATGAAGCCATTACTCTCTAATTCCTTAAGTTGTTTGTCTAATTCGACCAGTTCGACATTTGACATTCTGTATGGTGGAATGGAGATAGGCCCTGTCCCTGGTATGAGGTTGATCTCAAAATCGAATTTCCTAACTGGAGGTAGACCAGGAAGGTCATTAAGAAAAATCGTTGGGAATTCAAATATGACTGGAACATCATGTACTTCGAGAGGGTATAGTGCTGGTGAGTTGGTTTCATTGCCAAGGGATAGAGCTCGAAGTTGTGCCTTGAGAAGGGCAACGGTTGATTTGTGTATCCATTGCCTCGTTCCCTGAAGCTTGACCAACTCTCCTGTAGGCAAGGTTAACTGAACTTGCTTCTTCATACATTCGATCTTTGCATCCAGTGGTGTTAACCAGTCCATGCCAAGGATGATGTCGAAGTCGTCAAAATCCATCACAAACAGATTGACATATATGATATGTTCTGACATTCGAAGCTCACATCGAGAACACTGCAAGTTGACGTCAGCACCAGATCCGAACGGTGATGTGACATGGAGTGTGATGTTTGTGGGTTCAGGATGCAGGCCTAAATGTCTACCAATGCTGATGATATAAAAGAATGCGTAGCACCTGAATCAAACAAAACATGCACCATTGTATTGAACAAAGGAAAGGTACCTTCGACGACATTGTTGTCTGGTAGGGGATGTTGAGCGATGGCGAATGCTCGGCCCTGATTCCGTTGACCCTGGTTTTGCTGGTTCTACCTGGGTTAGGCATTAGCAGCAGGTGGTGCTTGTTGGACTGGAATAGCCGGAATAGGTGGCTGAAGGTGCGGACAAAGATGTTTTACATGGCCCTTCTGGCCGCAGTTGAAACATGTCGGATGATACTGCGGATGGTTCTGTTGGCCATGCTGATTGTTCTGCTGGCCATGCTGAATGTGGTGTCGACCACCACCTCTGCCATTGCCGTTTCGACGGCCACCTCTTCCATAACGACCTCCGCGGCCATGATTTCGGAAACCCTGATGGTTAGGGTTAGAAGGTTCAGCCGCAGGTGTTGTGGCCTCATTCTTCGAAACTGGGGCTGGGAGGGCTGGGTTTTGATTGTAGTAGGGCTTTTTCTTGTTGCCCTGTTGCAAGCCCTGTTGCAGGCCGTTTGCCCTTATTCATTCGTTGTTCCTGTAAGAGCTTATCTTGTTCAAAGCTCATGGCTTTGTCAACAACCTCTTTTTAAATCTTGAGATCCAAGATTGATAAGGCTTGCCGAATGTCATGGCGAAGGCCATTATAAAATTTCTCAGTCTTATCTCGCTCCGTTGAGATGGTGGAGAGAGAGTAGACGGATAATTCTTTGAATTTTCCAGCATATTCTCTGACGGTCATGGTGCCTTGGTATAACTTAGCGAAATCCTGTCGCTTCTGCTTCGTCACCGCACTGGGAAAATATTCATCAATAAACATTGACTCGAACTGTTGCCAAGTCATATCTGCTATGTTGACCCGTGGGTCTTCTTTCACTGTGAGCCACCATTTGTTTGCTCCACCAACAAGTTGGTAGGTCGCTAGTGGAATTCTGCGAGTCTCATCAACTCCCATTGCATCAAGAGCCTTCTTTGACTCATCCAGCCACTTTTGCACCTCATCAGGATCAATGGTGCCATTGAAAGTAAGAGGTTGTAGCCGCT
The DNA here is from genome assembly GCA_035771175.1 of Paratinospora sagittata. Lineage (NCBI taxonomy): Eukaryota > Viridiplantae > Streptophyta > Magnoliopsida > Ranunculales > Menispermaceae > Paratinospora > Paratinospora sagittata. The sequence continues at coordinate 29,557,058 of CM069607.1, read as the reverse complement.
TGTATTTAGTAATCTGATTGGTTTGAGCTTCCGACCCAAATTTTACAGGTGCTTGAACCGTGGCAACCTGACTGGCTGCAGTCTCACGAATGACAGTGTGAACAGTGGCCTTCATCGCCTCAATAAATCCAGCGAAGAAGGTTTCAATGCTTGAAGGCATGGCAAAGGGTGCGGGTGGGGGTGGTATTGCCTGCCCAGATGTAGTGGCAGTGTTGGGTGTGGCCTGTGCTGTTGTCGGAGGCGGCAGTTCCTGAATCTCAGGAGGTGCCTCCACTGCTGGACGAATAGTACGTGGCCTCCCTCTCTTCTTGGTTTGCATTTTCTCACTGGCAAGGAGAAAAATAAAACCAAGATTTAGGAACTGTTGCCAAGTATAATGTTATAGTATGCTCAGCAACAATTTCGAGAGTACTGCAATATTAAAATCACCTATTTTTCTAAGTATAGTGTAAGGTTTTTGTTGAGGAATCGAAGAATCTTATATATCTCGTATGTTTGGCCATGGTGTAAAAACAAACAAGGTTAGAATGTTTATATAATAAGTATAAAACTTTGCAAGTTTTTCAAATGATTTGGTTTTGGTCTTTGTGAACATACATATATATTTCATTGAAAATCCATACGAGTTATAAGAATTCTAAGATTTGTCTCGGTAAATATCCTGATCTAACGTTCTATCGCAAGCTTATGCATTCAGACGCTTACTCTTAGTCTTTTCAATTATTATCCAAGTTCATGTGTCCCATACCACATGAATTTAGTAGTAAAGGTGTCAACCAAGTTAAGTTGTATGAACACGGTCTCTAAAAACATTGGCTGAATAGAAGTTCACTAATAGTATCGTCCAAATTTACTCGTCCCATACCGTGTAAACTTAGTGATAATATTAGTAATGCAACTTTCTCCAAATGTTTCTTTTCACACAAGGTCATGGGTTTTCTTACTTCCACATTTTATTTAGTATCTTCTAATTTTGTTGTGTCCCATACCACTCCAAAGTTAGTGATACAAAAGAAAAAATGGTTGTAAGTCAGCCCACCAAAGATAGTCTTTAAACAAAACAATTTCATTCATATATATCAAAGAAAAGTTTACAATGCCAGTAATTAATTGTGACTTTCGTGTCTACTACCGCTCCTTCGAGATCTACTGTTACGTAGAGAACGGCTACTAACAGAAGGCTGAGAGTTTGCACGCTCGGCGTCGGAGTTGTGCAAACGAGTTAATATATTAGTGTAGCTCTCTTTCAGTGCAGCAATATTGGATGCCATTTCATCTAACCGTTCAAGTAGGTTAGTCGGTTGTCCCATTGGTGGTTGATGGGTCGTTCGTCCCGTAGGAGAAGGGTAGGCCATGGACATTGGGGGAAAGTATGGGTTCATAGGTGGAAGGTAGTTGTTTTGATTGGGCGGGGACCCCCTAACTGGAACCCCATGGATATTTGGATTTGTTTGTGGTGAAAATGTTTGAAACAATGGGCTTATCGGGATGTTTTGTCCTCCAAGATTTGGTGACGCCCAATATTGTTGTTATTGGTTCACAACAACTTGTGGAACTGGCTGATACTGTACCGTAGGAGTTGGAAATCTTTGGTACGAAGTGGTGCCTGGAGTGAGCACGTTCCACGTTGGTGGATTTGCTTGCGTACCTTGTCTATCATGACTTTGTGTAGGTTGATTTAGTGTGGCATATAATTCTTCGTCAGTGAATGGTCGATCGGTTGGATCACTATTCGGGGCTGGGTCTGATGTAGGATGTGGATGTGAATCATTATTTGGCCCTTCTTGGACGGGCATCTTGCGTCGACTTTTGCGAAGGCAATGCCCATGCTGGTCTCTCATTCTTTCGGCATTTCTTATTGTCGTGCCGAATACCTCTTCGTCAGTTACCCCTCCACTTGTGCCATATGTCTTGAAGATAGAGGATGTTGTAACTGGTTCAGTGATGAGCTTTGACGTTCCATCGAAAGTGGCGACGTTTGCCTCGTATAGTATCCTCATAATCAAGACTCCATAGCCGAGGAATTCTTTTCTCAAAGGGTTTTGTATCACCCTCAACATTTGTTGGATGATGATGTGTGGTAGGGAGACCTTTATTTTCTGCTCTATGCAATACAACACAAGGAGTTGAGCCCTTGACATAGTGCCTCTAGTCCCCCTTTCTGGCAAGATGTTGCCGTATACAATCTTTCCGAGGCCGGCAAGAGATGGCTTAAGATGATTGGTTGGGAGGTTGGTGTATGTTGATTGAGTGTATGGCTCTTTTACGAGGGAATTGAACAATTGTTCATTAGATTCTGCGATTTCTGCAACTGTCTGGGGTTCATGTGGATCAATAATCCTTTCCTCAATCGGAATCTCCAAAAGTCGAGCAATAAGTTCGACGTTGATAGAAATTTTTATCCCCATAACTGTTGTCTCCAATACAGGGCTGATTCCCTCTTCTGGAAGTCCTACGTAATTCATGGCTTCGTAGAAGGATCTGACCAAGTTGTAAGAGACTTGTCCCTCGACTTTGGTTATATTTAACCAATCCAATGTTGTGAGTTTGTCGTGAAGGATTGGGCGGAGGCGGAGATCTTTATTGTCGATGCTCCTCATGGTCATAACCTCTCTTTTGGACAATTCTGTTAGTCTAGTGGGAATTGGTTCCCGGCTAGTGGAAGTTGTTCCTTCCCTTGAGACCATTCTTTTGCTGAAAGGAAAATAAATTTGTGTGAAAGACACAAAATATATTCATAATATTTTTAAGATTTATGCCTTGTCTGCTAGACATTATTTTCGAGTTTTCTTTTGATGTTTATGCCATCATGAAATTTTCTTCATTAGTGATTTGATGTATATATGTCGTATTCACATATGAATGTATAGACATATTTAATTATAACTATATATATAGTTTCCAAAAATCAACTATTTGAAATATGTATATATGTCGTATTCACATATGAATGTATAGACATATTTAATCATAACTATATATATAGTTTCCAAAAATCAACTATTTGAAATATTTGAAATTAAACTATATAAAAATCATATATAGTTGTTTTTAATCCAAATCTTAACTATATATTTAATTCATATATATATATAGTTTTAGATATATCAAAAAAAAAATTTTTTTCGAATTTTTTTTTTTATACGTACCTCATATACACTAAGGTATATAGATACATATATTCAATCATAACTACACATATAGTTTCTAATAAATCATGACTAATGTATATTTAAATCAAACTATATAAAAATCATATAGTTTTCTAGATATATATATTTAATACAAATCTCAACTATATATAATTGACATATGTATATATAGTTCTAGAGATATATATATCTAATAAAATTTTTCTTCCCCTAATTTGGTGGACTTGGGCGACCCGTGGATCTTTACCAGTGTAAAGATTTTGGGGTTAAGGTAGATGGACACAATTCACACCTCGATTTTTTTTTTGCTATTTTCTTGATAAGAGCAAATATTTATTCTTATTACTTTAAATTTAAGTTTTGAAAATCGGAGTGTGACATATACTAAAGTGTATACATGTGTAGGAGTCAAATGTATGTGTGTATGAGAATATACGCTAAATTCGTAATTTATGTGAGTGGGATGATAAAAATGGTATAATTGAAGGTGAATGATTCAATGAAATTAAGTTAAGTATGAGAGTTTTTTTATTAAATAAAGATGGGTATCATGGAATCATGTTAATTGATGCTCATCTTCTCAAGGTGACGTGCTTGAAGGAAACAAATTTGCATTCTCTCTCTAGCGTGTTTAAACAATAAAAAGAAGAAAGAATTAATGAAGAAGAAGATAACGTACAGAGAATGCCACACCCCGCCCGGACGCGCCTAAACCGGCGGTACACTCTCGGACGGGGCGCGCATTTGGAACAATTACAATAGTAACAACAGAGTGCGCAGCGAAAATACAGTATACACAGTACAAATCTGATTTCATTTAATTCAAAATACTTTTGTCCATGAAACGGTCAAGGGAACATACTCCCAAAATCCCCAATGAGTCATACAAAGGGTACAAAATGTGGGCCCCATAACCTGCACCCAGTCCACCCTAATTTTCTGTGAAAGATTGGATAATAATGGAGTGAGCTTAACGCGCTCAGTGGGTAAATAGTGCATGAGTATAACAATTAATAAAGCATACTTCAATATCAAATATCTTAAATACACATGTGAGCATCATAATCAATCAATATGAATGTATGCATGACACGGTCTCGTAATGGTTTGATGAACGTACATCGCTTGAATTCACGTACAGGAACGATGCTCTGGATTCACGTATTGATGTCCCTCCCGGGATGTAGCCGGGTTCTCATGTACGTCCCTCTCCAGAGAAATGTAATGAATAGTGAGCAATGCTCCTAACTATTCTATGAGTCATAAACCATATACGTCCCTAGGTGGTGATATGTATGATGCCAATGCATGAACTGGTCTAGTCTTTCTTGACATTTAGACTGACTTTGGCAACGTCTGGTGATCCTTATTAGAGTCGGTATCACGACGTGCAAGATTAGGACATTCAGTATTACTGTATAAGCTAATAGCTTTCAATAAGATCAACTAGATCAGTCCCCAGTTAAGAGGTGAGACACAAGGTCTGCTTAGATACCAATCGCCTAGAGCAGCCCGCTGCCTCCCGTTCACTATTTAAAGTTACTGAGGACAAGACTGAGTCTAGCTGAGTCAGATTGACCATATTTAAAAAATTTACTATTTGGGCAACGCCCGAACGTTCAGGCGAATGACAGAACGTTCAGGCGCATGCCAGAACGTTCAGGCGCATGACAGAACGTTCAGGCCCATGACAGAACGTTCAGGCGCATGCCAGAACGTTCAGGCGCATGACAGAACGTTTAGGCGCATGCCAGAACGTTCAGGCGCAATGCATGCCCGAACGTTCAGGCGCATGCCAGAGCGTTCAGGCGCATGCTAGAACGTTCAGGCGCAAGGCATGCCAGAACGTTCAGGCGCATGCCAGAACGTACAGGCGCATGCCAGAACGTACAGGCGCATGCCAGAACGTTCAGGCACATGCCAGAACGTACAGGCGCATGCCAGAACGTACAGGCGCATGCTAGAACGTTCAAGCGCATGCCCGAACGTTCAGGCGCAAAAATCTGTATATAAGAAACCTCCTCATTTCTCATTCCTCACACCAAATCACCTTCTCTTGTGAATTTCTTCTCCTTTCCACGCATTCTAAGTTTTTGAGACTTTCTGTCCGAGACTCTCGGTGCGGTGCAACAAAGTTCTGTCCGGAGGAAAGTGCCAGATCTGAAAGCGGTGCAATGAAGTTCTCTCTGGAGGAAAGCGCCAGATCTGAAAGAAGAAGTTTTATCTGAAGGTGGGGAACGAAACATAGGTTTGCGTGTTTCATAACTTTTATTAAAGTTTACATTCAACTATTATTATGTTTACTATTCATTTACACTGCATTATGTCATATACTGTTTATACTGCCGCACTTATGCCTGTATATTTTGAATTCATGTATTGCACTGTTATAATGCCGGATTTGTGGTCAATCTGACTCAACTAGACTCGGTCTTGTCCTCAGTAACTTTAAATAGTGAACGGGAGGCAGCGGGCTGCTCTAGGCAATTGGTATTGAAGCAGACCTTGTGTCTCACCTCTCAACTGGGGACTGATCTAGTTGGTCTTATTGAAAGCTATCAGATTATACAGTAATACTGAATGTCATAATCTTGCACGTCGTGATACCGACTCTAATAAGGATCACCAGACGTTGCCAAAGTCAGTTTAAATGTCAAGAAAGACTAGACCAGTAGACTAGACCAGTTCATTCATTGGCATCATACATATCACCACCTAGGGACGTATATGGTTTATGACTCATAGAATAGTTAGGAGCATTGCTCACTATTCATTACATTTCTCTGGAGAGGGACGTACATGAGAACCCGGCTACACCCGGGGAGGGACATCAGTACGTGAATCCAGAGCATCGTTCCTGTACGTGAATTCAGGCGATGTACGTTCATCAAACCATTACGAGACCGTGTCATGCATACATTCATATTGATTGATTATGATGCTCACATGTGTATTTAAGATATTTGATATTGAAGTATGCTTTATTAATTGTTATACTCATGCACTATTTACCCACTGAGCGCGTTAAGCTCACTCCATTATTATCCAATCTTTCACAGGAAATTAGGGTGGACTTGGTGCAGGTTATGAGGCCCACATTTTGTACCCTTTGTATGACTCATTGGGATTTTGGGAGTATGTTCCCTTGACCGTTTCATGTACAAAAGTATTCTGAATTAAATGAAATCAGATTTGTACTGTGTATACTGTATTTTCGCTGCGCACTCTGTTGTTACCATTGTAATTGTTCCAAATGCGCGCCCCGTCCGAGAGTGTACCGCCGGTTTAGGCGCGTCCGGGCGGGGTGTGACATTCTCTGTACGTTATCTTCTTCTTCATTAATTCTTTCTTCTTTTTATTGTTTAAACACGCTAGAGAGAGAATGCAAATTTGTTTCCTTCAAGCACGTCACCTTGAGAAGATGAACATCAATTAACATGATTCCATGATACCCATCTTTATTTAATAAAACAACTCTCATACTTAACTTTAATTTCATTGAATCATACACCTTCAATTATACCATTTTTATCATCCCACTCACGTAAATTACGAATTTAGCATATATTCTCATACACACGTACATTTGACTCCTACACATGTATACACTTTAGTATATGTCACACTCCGATTTTCAAAACTTAAATTTAAAGTAATAAGAATAAATATTTGCTCTTATCAAGAAAATAGCAAAAAGAAAATCGAGGCGTGAATTGTATCCATCTACCTTAACCCCAAAATCTTTACACAGGTAAAAATAAATTTAATAATATCATTTATATTCCAAATAAGGTTACAAGTCAAGATAGAAGATTACTTTTTCAATTTTTATGTCACGGACTATAGATTCCCATTACACAAATTGAATATTGAGCCATGAAGGTAATTGCCCTTGTCCATCCATTATGAACACAACATTTTAAATATATTCATCAGGTAGAATTAACAAGTTCAAGTCCAAGGCATAAAATAACCCATGATAAGACTACGGTAATCATGTAGCATAAAGTTAACCCATTACCTTACATACAACATTAAAGTAATAATATAGTATAAGATTATAATATGTTATAATATAATATTATATACATCTATATGGATGTATTTATGTGGGTACAATGTAATATTGTACAACAAAATAACGCAATGTAATATAATTATATTTTAATATAACTAATATACGATCTGATTTGCATTAGATGACGTGGTATTGCGTATATAATATGTAATGTAGAATAGTGTGATGTGTTATAATTTCACATGATTTAACTCATTCTTTTCTAATATCTAACACATGGCATTGGCTTAATATCAAAGTAGCACGTGGGGGCATTTTCCCCCCATGAAACGGTGGTAGCAACAACGCCGTTCTGCTGCTGCGGCTACTCTTTCCGGCATCTAGAATACAAAGAAAATGAGAAAGGAGCAGGTGGTGAAGAAGAAGGAAAGGGAATAGAAGGGAAGGGAAGAAAGAGGCATGATGGTGGTAGCAACAGTGCCATTGCTGCTACTGTAAGATCCAAAACAGGGCATTGATTTGATGAGCAAGAAGAAGAAAAGAAGAGAAAGCGAAGAAGAGGAACATTACCTCAAGGTGGTTTTGGCGGAGGCGATCCTATATACCGTCACTTGTTCCCTAGTTCTTTAGGTTGAGAATAGGATGGAGAGTGTGGGAGGCCGCTGTAGACAATTAGACATTATATAAGTTAAGGTTTTCATTCATGGCTGCCATTTCCAACCCCAAAACAGAGTAATCAATTCTAAACAAACTTACGGTGATAGGAGGAGTTCGCCGTGGGTGGTGTTTCAACGCTGCACTGACAGACATCACTCTGTGTGCTCACGCTCTAGGGTTGAGAGTAGAATGAAGATGATGGCGTTGAGTGTGACGGCTGGGAAAAGTTTCTCTTATTAATGTAATAGGATTAGGGTTTTGGGTAGTGATTTGGTTTCCAATATGCATCTTGCATGAAGGGAAATTTAGAGTAGATTAAGGAGTAATTTTTGGTTATTTCCAATAAAAGATATTAGAGTTTTGGGTAGTGATTTGGTTTCCAATATTCATCTTGCATGAATGGAAATTTAGAATAGATTAAGGAGTAATTTTTGGTTATTTCCAATAAAAAGATTAGAGGATATTGTTGGAAAGGAAAAGAGAGAAAAATATAAATTTTCACACTTGTGACAAATCATTGGCCATTAATAGATCGTTTTGGGGTATTACATCCTACCCGCCTTAAAAGAAATTTCGCCCTCGAAATTAAGTTTAAGCTTACTTACTTTATGATGTTTAACTTTCTCCACGGTTGACCACTTGTATCTCGAAACCTAAAACTTTGAAAATATTCTATTAGCAGTCTATTAAATTTACCAATCCATTGGTGAGTTTGAAGAAATAATTGATAGTACGCACATAGAATGGAGTATTATTAATTACCTAGAGCGTTCGTTGAAATAAGTCGGCATATTTGGCCTTCATTTCACTTTCGGGTTCCCAAGTGGCTTCTTCAACTCCATGATGCTTCCACAACACCTTAACTAATGAAATGTCTTTGTTCCTCAAACTATGAACTTTCCAATCTAGGATCTTTAAAGGTTATTCTTCATAGGTGGCAACAGCTTGTACTTTTACTTCTTTCCAATTAATGGTGTGGGAAGGGTCTGGTTCATATTTTCGCAACATTGACACATGGAACACGTTGTGGATGGCGGATAAACTAGTTGGCAAGTCACTATTGTAAGCATTCTCTCCAATTCGATCACTGATCTGGAACGGTCCGATGAACCGAGGCGATAATTTCCCTTTCTTACCAAACCTCATGAAGCCTTTTTGAGGGCTTCTTCTCAGAAATACCTTATCACCTTTTTGGAACTCTAAAGGTCGGCGTCTCTTATTTGCGTAGCTCTTCTGCCTACTCTGTGCAGTAACTAGCCTTTTCTGGATCAACTTCAATTTTTCGTTCATCTCAGTTATCATGTCAGGTCCTGTAAGTACCTTATCTTCCCAATTGGCCCAACATAGTGGTGACCGACATTGTCGTTCATATAAGGCTTCATATGGAGCCATTTGTATACTTGCCTGGTAACTATTGTTATAAGCAAACTTTGTTAGGTGCAAGTATTTATTCCAATTGCCCTTGAAATCTAGTACACAAGCTCTCAACATGTCTTCTAAGATCCGAATAATCCTTTTAGATTGACCATCTGTCTGAGGATGATAGGGGGTGCTCATGGTTAACTTGGTTCCCAATTCCCGTTGCAAGTTATGCCAGAACTGAGATGTGAATAAGGAATCTCTATCTGACACTATCGATTTGGGTACTCCGTGTAGCTTCACAATTTCTTTAACATATAGCTCACCCAGTTTACTAACCGAATCTGTGGATTTAATACGTAAGAAGTGTGCCACTTTAGTAAGTCGATCCACAATTACCCAAACTTTATCCTCACCTTTATGATTTCTAGGAAGAGCTCCCACAAAATCCATTGCTATGTTATCCCATTTCCATTCAGGGATTTTTAAAGGTTGTAGCAATCCAGACGGTCTTTTATGTTCGACCTTAACTTGCTGACATGTAAGGCATTTAGACACATATTTGGCCACATCTCTCTTCATACCTTTCCACCAATAGTTTTTCTTCAAATTTTGGTACATCTTATCTCCACCAGGATGTAAAGTGTATTTAGTCTGATGTGCCTCATCAAATAAGATCTTTTTAATTTCCTCAACTCTGGGTACACAAACTCGATCTCTGAACCTCAATAACCCCTCTGAATCGATCTTGAAATTTGCATTTCCATTATGGGCTCTTGCGCCTGCCACCCATTTTATCAATTTTCTATCCTGAGCTTGACCTTCCTTAATTTGATGTAGTAGGTCTGGCTTGCAACTCATATTATATAAAAAATCTAGTTTTCACCTTTCTGTACGCCCAATCATAATCTTCAATCAACTGGTACATCTGGGCTTTTTCTGCATCGTTCTTATAAGATTTTTGACTTAAAGCATCTGCAACTACATTGGCTTTCCCTGGTGATAATGCAGTTGAAAATCATAATCATTCAGCAATTCCATCCATCTCATTTGCCTCAATTTTAACTCCTTTTGCTTATAGATGTACTTCAAACTCTTATGATCAGATTATAGATCAAATTTCTCTCCATAAAGATAGTGTTTCCATATCTTCAAGGTAAATACAATAATGGCCACTTCTAAATCATGAGTCGGGTAATTCTGTTCATGAGTCTTCAGTTGCCTAGAAGCATAAGCAACCACTTTACCCTCCTGCATCAAAACAGCACCAAGACCATTCTTAGACGCATCAGTGTAAATAACATAACATAACCGACTCCGCTTGCAGGAGTGATCAATATTGGGGCTGTGGTCAATCGCCTCTTCAACTCTTGAAAGGAATTCTCACATTTCTCATCCCAACTAAATTTCGCACCCTTCCTTGTTAGCTTTGTCATAGGCTCAGCTAGTCTCAAAAAATTTAGAATAAATCTTCTATAGTAACCAGCTAGTCCCAAAAAGCTTCTAATTTCTGTCACTGATTTTGGCTTTTCCCAGTTCATTATTGCTTCAACTTTTGTTGGATCTACGGATATCCCTTATGCTGACACTACATGGCCCAAATATTTGACTGACTTCATCCAAAATTCACATTTTTCAAATTTGGCATACAATTGATTTTGCCTCAATGTCTCCAAAACTACTGTAAGGTGTTCTTGATGTTCCTCATTGGTCTTCGAATAAACCAAAATATCATCAACAAATACCACTACAAATTTGTCTAGATGAGGCCTAAACGTCCTATTCATTAGGTCCAGAAATGCTGCTGGTGCATTAGTGAGTCCAAATGGCATGACTCTGAATTCAAAGTGTCCATACCTAGTCCTGAATGCCGTCTTTAGTATGTCTGACTCTTTGATTCTAAGTTGGTGATAACCGGACCTTAGGTCGATCTTGGAAAAACAAGTTGCTCCCTTCAGTTGATCGAACAAATCATCTATTCTGGGTAGGGGGTACTTGTTCTTGACTGTGACTTGATTTAATTTTTTGTAGTCAATACACAGTCTTATCGACCCATCTTTCTTTTTGACAAACAATACTGGTGCTCCCCAGGGTAATTCACTCGGCTGGATAAATTCCTTCGCACTAAGATCATCAAGCTGAGTCCTTAGTTCCATTAATTTGCCAGGGGCCATTCTGTAGGGTGACATGGCTATGGGGTATGTTTCAGGGTACAGTTCTATCTTGAACTCTACTTCCCGCTTAGGAGGTAATCCTGGTAATTCTTCGGGAAACTACATGAGATAATTATTTTCGTTTAGGGTGACTCTAGATTCAGAATTCTAAGTTCTCAAAAATAAAATGATCCTATTGGTTCAGTTTCTAGGTTTTATAAAATTTTGGCAATCCATGATTGTCACAGGGTACAGGATTTGGTTTTGATACATGTAAATAAGACAAGCAAACAAACAAACAACACACCACACAACAATGGTATAAAGAAATTCCCAAACTTTCACTTGTACCCTTCGTATTCAAGTGTCCCATACCACTCTAGCCCGGTGATATAAGTTTCCACAAAGAAACTTTAATACACCCAAACAATGCGCAAATGTCCTACCAACTAAGGCTTCCCAGGTACCCACTATGTCCAAGCTGTCCCATACCAGTTGAACGTAGCGATACAAGTTCGTCCACTCCTTGTCACACCCCGCCCGGACGTGCCTAAACCGGCGGGACACTCGCGGATGGGGCGCGAATGCATTGCAACGATAATACCAGAGTCCGCGGAAGCACAATTTAAGTACAAGTCTGATTTCATTAATTTCAGAATATTTTTGTACATGAAATGGTTAAGGGAACATTCTCCCAAAAATTCCCAATGAATAATACAAAGGGTACAAAATGTGGGCCCAAAAACCTGCACCCAGTCCACCCTAATCTTCCGTGAAAAATTGGATAACAATGGGGTGAGCTACACCGTCTTAAATACAACAATTAATAAAGCAAACTTCATAATCAAATATCTTAAATACACATCAGAGCATCATAATCAATTCAATATGTATGTATGCATGACACCGTCTCGTATTAGTTTGATGACTGTATATCGCCTGAGTTCAGTACAGATGTCTATCCCCAGGAATAGCCAGGTTCTCATTGTACGTCCCTCCTCAGGAACGACGCTCTGGATTGACGTACAGATGTCCCTCCCCAGGAATAGCCAGGTTCTCATTGTACGTCCCTCTCCAGAGAAATATAATGAATAACGAGCATCGCTTCTAACTATTCTATGAATCATAAACCACATACGTCCCTAGGTGGTGATATGTATGATGCCAATGCATGAACTGGTCTGGTCTTTACTTAACATTTAGACATGACTTAGCAACGTCTGGTGATCCTTATCAGGGTCGGTATCACTACGTGCAAGGTTAGGACATTCAATATTACTGTATAAGTTGATAGCTTTCAAATAAGACCAACCAGATCAGTCTCCAGTTGAGAGGTGAGACACGAGGTCTACTTAAATACTAATCGTCTAGAGCAGCACGCTGCCTCCCGTTCACTATTTAAAGTTACTGAGGACAAGACTGAGTCTGGTTGAGCCAGATTGACCACTAATCCGGCATAGCAACAATATAATACATGAATTCCAAATATACATGCATAAGTATGGCAGTATAAACATTATACACAATAATACAGTGTAAATGAATAGTAAACATAATGATAAATGAATATAAACTTTAATAAAAGTTATAAAACACGCAAACCTATGTTTCGTTCCCCACCTTCAGATAAGAACTTCTTTCAGAACTGGCACTTTCCCCCGGACATAACCGCGTTGCACCGCACAGAGAGTCTCAAAAGACTAAAAACTCAAAATGAGTGAAAAGGAGAAGAAAAATCACAAGGGGAGGTGATTTGGTGTGAGAAATGAGGATGGAGGAGGATTCCTTATATAGGAAATTTGGCTCCTGAACGTTCGGGCGAGCGCCCGAACGTTCTGGCATTTCTCCCCAAACGAATTTTTTTTTGGGTGCAATCCTAGGGTATTACACTCCTCAAATACCCTTAAATTCCTCCACGTCCCATACCGCTTTGGAACCAAGAATAAAAGACTCATCCCGATCTTAGATTTTAACCAAATAGTTTCCATACAAGTTCTCGTCTCTAACCGATGTCCTAAAAGCTTTGAATTTGTTAGACCCACTGTACTTTCATCTCGATATTATGATATAAGGCTTATAATTGGCATATTTATCTAGCTCAAGTTGGACCCTAATCTCATAAAGATTTGATACCTACTATCTGATACTAAGCTTCTCAAAATTTGTTGTAACACTTCCCATGTTCTAAAGCCTAATCTCTGATACCAATCTATCACACTTCGATTTTCAAAACTTAAATTTAAAGTAATAAGAATAAAAATTTGCTCTTATCAAGAAAATAGCAAAAAGAAAATCGAGGCGTGAATTGTATCCATCTACCTTAACCCCAAAATCTTTATACAGGTAAAAATAAATTTAATAATATCATTTATATTCCAAATAAGGTTACAAGTCAAGATAGAAGAATACTCTTTCAATTTCTATGTCACGGACTATAAATTCCAATTACACAAATTGAATATTGAGCCATGAAGGTACTTACCCTTGTCTATCCATTATGGACACAACATTTTAAATATATTCATCAGGTAGAATTAACAAGTTCAAGTCCAAGGAATAAAATAACCCATGAAATCTTCAACGACCACTATAATGTTCTAAAAGCATTGATTTCTAATAAAACCCATTTAATTGATATAATCAATTATTAAATAATTACTCAGTCCTACTACCATAACGCTACTCAAGCCACTAACCCACCCCTACTACTGTGAGACACGTCACGAACTCACGACTATATTCTTTCATGTACCTGCATGTGAAAAATAGGGGTGAGTTTGAAAGCCCAGTGGGTCATCTAAACCATTCACAATATTTTATTATGATATATACACAAAAACATTACAAACAAGTTTCACACATTAATCGTTGAAACATTTGATTGTTTGAGTTGAGAATTTCATCACGTTCTAAATCACGTACCTTTAGGAAATCAAACCTCGGGTGACACTATCCAAAATTAAAAATTAGTTGGCGATATTCATAATGAATAACTGCCCTATAATAATCATTGGCGATATTCATCAGAATAACTGCTCCAAAATGGTCATTGGCGATATTCCTTAGAATAACTGCTCCATATGTGTTATTCTTATCTTAATCGTGTTCTTTAATGATGTCATAGTATCACACATACAACATAAATATGATATATAACTTCTATTCACATGATATGTTCAAACTCCACAACACATGGTATCATATCACAATGTCAAACAACAATAGCATTCACACATGAACTTTATTATAACAATTATGCCAATACTCTCGTCATATATCTCATCGTCAAACTTTAAAAAGTACACATGAATTACGCGCATCCAACATCAACTTGGGACAACAAATCATACACATACACATATCATCATGACCAACAATCATAATATGTACAATCATGTAAGACAAGTATGCATGATCAATCTAATAATACTATATATCTAATTAATTTAATGTTCCTATCTACATATCGAAATAAAATATTGTAAAGGCATAGAATCTTCCCCAACTATTACACACGCAGTTTGTCGTTGTCCGAATTCCTTGGTGTGTAACGTACATCCTTAACCTATACATACATATTACCTTTATGTTAGTATAAATATTCATAAAAGTAATTATGAGTATATACGTATATAAGACTACGGTAATCATGTAGCATAAAGTTAACCCATTACCTTACATACAACATTAAAGTAATAATATAGTATAAGATAATATGTTATAATATAATATTATATACATCTATATGGATGTATTTATGTGGGTACAATGTGATATTGTACAACAAAATAGCGCAATGTAATATAATTATAATTTAATATAACTAATATATGATATGATTTGCATTAGATGACGTGGTATTGCGTATATAATATGTAATGTAGAATAGTGTGATGTGTTATAATTTCACATGATTTAACTCATTCTTTTCTAATATCTAACACATGGCATTGGCTTAATATCAAAGTAGCACGTGGGGGCATTTCCCCCCCATGAAACGGTGGTAGCAACAACGCCGTTCTGCTGCTGTGGCTACTCTTTCCGACATCTACAATACAAAGAAAATGAGAAAGGAGCAGGCGGTGAAGAAGAAGGAAAGGGAATAGAAGGGAAGGGAAGAAAGAGGCATGATGGTGATAGCAACAGTGCCATTGCTGTTGCTGTAAGATCCGAAACAGGGCATTGATTTGATGAGCAAGAAGAAGAAAAGAAAAGAAAGCGAAGAAGAGGAACATTACCTTGAGCTGGTTTCGGCGGAGGCGATCCTATATAGTGTCACTTGTTCCCTAGTTCTCTAGGGCCATCTACAAAGAATATTGCTGGTTCATTTGTAAGAATTTTATCTAAAATTTTGTCATATGCATATTTTTCTTCTTTATTCAATTTTGTAGCAATGAAAATGTCATCATCAAAAATAATAATTTGTGGTTCTTCATTGATTTTTGTATTAATGTTTTGATCTTTGTTTACAAAAGTTTCACGAGGAATGAAATGATAATCATTAATACTTTTTCCCATTGATTCTAATATAAGGTTTATATATTGTAAGACTTTTAATTCAGTACTATTTAAATTATGACTAAATTGAAAAAAAGCTTCACACATATAATGTTTGAATTGTTGTTATAGTTGTTGTTGATTCTTAGGCTCACAATAGACTAAGATGGTAGCAAATAAACGACGTAACTTCTCGAAATGATGACGTACAAATATTATTAACAATTTTTAGTTGTTCAAATGATGTACAACCTTTAACGTGATTTAGTAATAGGCTCAAGTAATATCTTTCACCTTCAATTGGATTAGCTGTAACAATTCTTCCAATTACATTACATTGTTTTCTACGTGTCCATACTTTTTATTGTTGATTCCAAACAAAATGTTTAGGAAATTCTCTATACAATAATGTACGAGCAAGTTCATTTGTTTGATTCATTCTAAAATATTATGTTAACATAGAGTGATCAACTGAATGTTTATTAAGAATGTTTTGTAGTGCATCAAATTTTTTAAATGTTATTAATTGTTTATCTTAAATATGTTGTAAAGTAGTTACAGTTGGGTATATTTCGTTTAATGAGAAACTATAAATTATCACATTGCTTCTGGAAGAGATATCCATTGTGTAAATTGAAAATTTTACAATTTCGTCCACACTTTGTATGTCATTATTAGAACCTAAATGTAATGCAATTCGATCATGACCTTTATATATATATTTATATAAATATTTTATAGCTTTTATTGTCAAACAAATTTCTATATTAATATGACAATCAAATTTAGATAGTAAGTAGGGATTATAAGGCACAATCCAACGATTATCCAAATAACTACCTCTAACTTTAGCTACTTTACCATCGTTAAGGCATCTATATTTTGGATATGAATTTGTACCACGAGAAATTGACATACAAAATGATTTAGGATAATTGTTCTTACATTTACCTTTATTATTCATACAGACATTCTTTGGATTTAAAGCACTGCATGGACTATGCATCATATGTTTGATGATTGTTTGATATAGATAGAGGTGCTCATTTTTATTAGGAAGTTTTGCACATACAAAACGATCAAAACTCATAGGATCAATAATTTTTGAGTTTGATTTGAGTATAATTAAAAAATGTGTGTGTGGTAAACCTCTCTTTTGGAACTCTACTATATATACATATGCTGCAATAGGTCCAAATATTTGTTTTTTAAATAATTCTACTTTTAGTTCTTCTAATTTTGCATAAAATACTTGATTAATAAGATCAGGTCGATTTTGTACTTCGCCATTAAATCGAAGTTCTTGTTTAACTTTAGGTCAATTAGGATTGCATGTGATAGTTATGAAAAAATAAGGCTTACCAAATTTTTGTACTAATGTCATAACATCCATATATCATTTTCTCATATGTCGACGACCACTAATAAAATAAGCGGGAAGAATTATTTTTTGGCCTATTTTTTATCCTTCAGTTTCACCAAGTTTAGCACTATCAATGGTTCTTTGATATAATTCAGCTCGTATGTCATCTTGATTGACACGAATATAATCTAGCCTAGATGTTTCGAGTTTGACATACATATGAACAACAAATGTCTTGAATGTAATAAAATGGAATTATCTAATGATCGTATTTGAAGTTTATAACAATAATATTCTCGACGAGAAACACTATTATGCTTCCTTTTTTGCTGCAACACTGATAAATGAAGATAAATAAAAGAAATTAACATACATCAACACTATAAATAAAAGGGAAAATAATGTAAATTAATACAAAATTAGACGAACTTACCTTGTGTTTCTTCCTCAATTAATCCATCAGCATTCTCCACATTACGTATAACAAATAGATTGTAGAGGATCATAACATCCAAAATAATATTATGACTATTCCCAGAATGATTATAAACAATAATATCCCGTTTCATAGGTTGGGTAGAGGAGTTTTCATCTATCCATATGGCTGCAACTTGGGAAGTAGTAGAAATATTATACACACGTTGATCTAATTCAACATCTGATTTTAAATAAATCACATGATTCTCTAAATTTGGTACAGTTTGCAAACTTCTAAAAAACTTTGCCTATGGATTTATTGTAAGTATGTCGACTAATTTTTTTAATATTATTTCACTCATTTTGTTTGAAATAAACATTCAATTTTTTAGCTCATGTTCTGTGTCATAAAAGTATAATTCTAAATAGGAAGGGTGATTATCTGATGGAATTAATTCATTGATATAATGATAAACTTGTCCTTGTACTTTGAAAGTATATATACCTTTATCTCTTTTGCATAAATTTTATCATATTTCACACCAAAAGACGTAAATGCAATAATATTATTATATGTACAAATGTATTTTAAAAATTCTTTGGATTCATTAAATAAATCATACATAACATTAGATACTTCATTAATAATTAAGAAAACTTTTCCGTTAGAACAATAAAAACCATCTGTCTCGCGATAAAATTTATTTGCTTTACAATATTTACAAATTGTTGGTATAGACAAAGTATAAGGTTCAATAAATATTTCATCTAATATAGATGTGTTCAAAATATGGTTATCTTTTTTTTTTATATAGATTTGATCATTTCTTTTGTAACATGGTGTTGATGTAACTATTCTCAACCGGTTTTGTTTTGATGATTGCAAACAACATACCTGTGTTATCTAATCTCTTTGACGTAGTTATTTCAGTGCTAACTAGATATATCAATTGGACTCAACCATTGCCAAAGTGTGTGGAAGGAACAACACTTGAAAATTCAAGAGCTTCATAGTTGTATATCTTTAGAATCTTAGTGCTGTAGAGTTAACATTTACTTGTTCTAACCACACATGATCTGCATCTTTTAAAATTCATGCATATGGTTTATAATTCTCATACATACACCTTTTTACGTGTTTATTCATGCATGCATTCATATTAGTTTGATAATCATGCATTTTTTTCATCTGTAATCAACATGCATTATTTTCACCAACTTTGCATGGTTTTACCGTTGTACATAAAATGTTCTCACTATTTTAATTATTGGTTTAATCGATCAAATTATTCATGTTTTACTTTGATTATTATATCTCAATTGTGTCAATTTTTTTTAAGATGTTAAACTATGTTTTTGACGGTGTCTTAAACCTAATTTGATAAAAAACCGAGTTTAAATCACTTCATAGTGAAGGAACACGTTCTTGGTTAAAGGAACTCGCTCCTGTACATTTTTTCTGAAACTCAAAATTTTTGATCAGGGTTTAAGGAACGCGCTCCTTGTAAGAGGAACGTGTTCATGTGGCATTTCTCGAGACTCAAAATTTTCCTGATCAGGGAGAAGGAACGCACTCCTGTTGCCAAGGAAAAATTGGACATTTTTTTAAGAGTTAGTGGTTCTGGTTGAAGGAACCCGTTCCTATGCCCAACGGACACATTGAGGAACACACTCTTTTAGTGGAGGGAAATCTAGAACTTTTCAGATTTCAAACCAGAAGCGCGCTCCTACTTTAAGGAACGTGTTCCCGTACCTCCGTGTGGTGTTTGTTTATAAATACCACACTTACTCATTTGAAGAGCAACTTTTGCAAAACTTGAGAGAATTTGTGCGATTTTTCTCCAGTATTTGTACTCGTCCAAAAACAAGTTCTTAAGCCTATTTCAAACATCTTTCAAGCAAAAGTTCAACATATTTGATCATTTGATCCAAGCTTCCAAAAATTTCTCCACATCTTTTCTAAACTTTGGGAAACTTTGGAATTTCTCTTGTGCAAGTGTTCAAGATGATTTTAGTGGTTTCAACATCAATCTTTGAGTCTTGATCCTGTTTTTGAGCAACCAACTTCACACAAAAAGAATCTCATGCTTCAATTTTATCTTGTGGGGTATACATTACTTTAAACTTGATTATAGTGATTTTGGTATATGCAAATCAGTTTTTGTGTTTATATCGTTATCTTTAAACTGATTTTGTATTGAGTTGAGTTTGTGACACCCTATCTTGATCTTATTATCAATATAGATTGTTTAGTGGTTTCGATTCATGTGCTAACATCATATCCTATTTGAATCAAAGATACTTGATTTGTTTGATTCTTGTTCTTAAACATATATTCATTTGGAATCATCAAGTCTTGATTATCATAGTTTATTGATTCTTGTGCATTGAACTTATATTTGTTTAGAATCAATAGATTGATTGCTTGTTCATAATCGATTCACTGTTTTACATTATATATATTTGAATTGAGTGCATTTGAGTAAAGAAACTATTTCAACACTTTGCATCATTTAAAATCATAAGTGGTTGGAATAGTATATGTTAAGTCATTCAAGATTATAAGCTTCATTGTTGAGAGTGATTTTGATCACTTCTCTATATTATTGTAATTTTAATGTATTGTTGACTTGGTTAAGTCAATCAGGACTATACCTTACTTGTACGACATGTAACCACGCCCGTAAGTTGGTTGCAAGTTGTGGCTTACTAGCCAAGTCCTGGTGTAGGCTAGATTGTGGCTTTCTAACCAAGCCCTCGTGTAGGTTAGCGTTGTATAGACTTGAGCCAAGCCTTGGTGTAGGTTCAATGTAAATGACTTATAATCCGCCCGTAAGTGATTAGCCAATAGTAGATTGGGAGATCTTGACCGGTGCGGTTGGGTAGTGGACGTAGACTCAAGGGGAGTCGAACCACTCTAAATCTTTGTGTTTATATTTACTTCTTGCACTTGTCTTTATTTGTTTTGTTTCTGTTGTTACCTACTGCGCATTATATTCTGTTTATTTAATTAACTGAAAGGTAACGCGAAAATCCGTCAAGTCTAATTCACCCCCCCTCTTGGATGGTTATACTAGGCCAACACATGGTTGATGAATATCTTTAGCTTTTTGTGTGTTATTTTGAGTATGTGGTGTTGTAAGGAAGATGTTGACACAATCTTCATTTGATGTTGACACAATCTTCATTTGATGTTGAACCTACAATAATAACATTAACTATGTCAAAAATCAATTGGAATACATTTTTTATGTTAATTTAATAATTTTTTATTACACTAGGAGAAATTATTAACTTAACCAAAAGAGTTGGCTACTGACCCATCTCAAAGTTTTTTTTTCCCGTTGATGCAAAATTTGATGCCTTTCATCATTTATATTGTTAATGATTGTTTTTGTAGTAAGTAAGTCATCAACATAGCCTCCTTCATTTTGATGTTGATCTTACAATATATAACATTTCTCATATTAATAACAATTTCAAATATGATTTTATTCTAATTCATCAATCACTACTTACAAAAGAGACAATTTGTTGTTTTTTTGGAAAAGTTGTCATTTATCTATTTCGTAGGTCGTTTGCTGTAAATTGTTATAGTTTTGGCTGTTGTATGTTTCTATTATTCTAAGGGAATGAGACAATTTTCTTTGTCTATAAAGCTCTCTTTGACGATATATTTTCCTTTCTTTCTCTTCTTCTGCTAGACGCGAGTAAGACTCTCTACGACATTTATTATAGTCATCTCTCTTTTCTTGACTCCATTCTTTATAGGCTATTCTTTTTTTACTATTTTTTTCTGTAGTTTTCATAAGTCAAAACTCCCGTCAAACAGTCGTAGCATATTCTCAGCACATGCACTTTGATAAGGGGAGACGATAAGAGTAAATTGGTTACTTAAGTGTAATACCAATTGCGAAGACCCATTACAAAATTTAAAAAACCAAAAAAGAATCTAATTACATCCTAAATTCTAAAAGTAAATAAATGATCCATGGTCAACAATTAATTAAAAGGAGCAAAAGGAAAAAAAAGTTGTGAGAAATTGAACAAAAACAAAAAAAACCAAAAAAGAATTTAATTACATCCTAAATTCTAAAAGTAAATAAATGATCCTTGGTCAACAATAGCAAGGAGAGCAACAATAAGTAATTTTCATGATAAGAGAAAGTAGAAATGAACAACTGATTGAAATTAAACCCAGAAAAAGAACAACAAGATTGCAACAAATTTCACGATTGAGAAAGGAGAAGTAATTTTACAAATGAAAGATATATCCAACATAACTTAATGACTCCAAGACAAGGTAAAATGTCATAGTAACTCCTCAAACATTGCGAATTTTAGGTTTTGAATACTTTCTAGTAGTAACAAATGATAATTCAAAATGTAGGATATGAGTTCATGAATATAAATGTCACTTCTTAGTTGCACAAAAACTAAAAATATTGATGAAGAAGAAGATGATCCAAAAAGAAAGAATACTATTTTCCTCAAAAAAATATAAAGTTCATTTATTCAGTTCTTAGTCATAGAAATAAATAATGGTATGGAAAATAGAAAATATAAACAATATTAAAAATAGTATGATGAAATATATGAAGAGTGTCCAAGTAAAACGACGAAAATAATATATAAGAAAAGAAGCAAAGTGGGAAAAAAAGAGAGCATCCAACTAACGAAAAGCAACACAAATAGTAGTCTAGTAGATACTAGTTAAAGGTTAATAACTACAAAACTAATTTAGAAAACAAATGCTATTAATAGAAATAGTGAAGGGAAAAAGAATTAAAGAAAAAGATGCTATGAGAAGAAATCTCACATACCTTGTAAACTATGCAAGAGGTAATAATATTTATGTTAATCCATAGGGGAAAAGCTAAAATTTCAACGTGTTCATATATACTTTCTTTTGTAAACTGCACCATTATAGACAGAAAAAAAAAATTGAAATTATCTAGAACATTTCTAAATAGAATAATTTCATCAAACAATAAGATCACAGGAAATTATCAAATACTTTAGAACATGTTAATAGCAAAAAGAGTAAGTTGACCACCTAATTAGATAAAATAAAAACATCTAATATAGGAGGGAAAAGCTATGGTAACTCTCTATATTTGTCCTCTATCGCACAGATTAGCAAATTCTATGAATAAATATTGATTTTGAAAAGGGAAGACAGTTAATAAGAGACTTTTGATTCGTGAAACAAAAAGTAACCCAATAACTATAATAATGAACATAATTATAAATACTTATCTATACATGGTCATCGAATCTGTCAAAGAAAAGAAAAGGTTTGAACTTTATGTGAAATCCTCAACTTTGGAAAGTTGTCATTCATGAAACCTCTCTAGACATAATTATCTATTAGTAGTAAAAAACAAGTTTAGGAACTAATGATTCATAATAAATTAGTTTTTAAATACAAGAAACTGATTGGATTCAAAACAACTATATGTATGTACAAATAAGAATTTGAACTTTGACCAACAAAATGTCAAACACCACCACCACCAACAACATAATTTGAACTTTGAACAACTATAAGTGTTTAGACATTTTGTCAAACAACAACAGTGTATGAAGTGATTGCTTTCATATTATGGGCTTTTTTCTACAGGAAAATTGGTTGAAGCGATGAGCAGCACCAAGATCGTTCTTACATCCACAACCCAACTGAATCAGATGGCCCTACATCCACAACCAAAAACAACAAAAGAATACAATCAAAATGTCACACTCTGCTCGGACGCTCCTAAATCGACGAGACTCACAGGCGGGGTGCGAATGTATTATAATAGTTACTGAGTGCGCAGGTACACAATTCAAGTATAAGTCTGATTTTATTAATTTCAGAATATATTTTGTACAGAATGTAGGCAGTCTGGAACCACCAATAATGAGGAAACATCCTCCCAAAAATCTCTCTAACTATTTGAACAAATAAGTAAGGGAGTACAAAATGAGGGCCCAAAACACCTTCGCCCAATCCACCCTAGACTCTTGTAAAACGGTTAGCAACGAGAGTAAGCTATTGCCCAGTGGGTAAAATAGTTCGTGAATATGACAATTAATAAATGAGACATCATAATCATACATCAAATATACACAATATAACATCATAAACAGTACAACGTGGCTTAACAAATGAGTATACATAATACCGTCTCGTAATGGCTCTGTGACCGTATATCGCCCTAGGTTCACGTATAAATGTCCATCTCCAGGTAATCTTGGGTTCACATTGTACGTCCATATCTAGGGGAAACATCAATAATAGTGGGCACAGTTGCACTAGTAAATACGTTACAGTTCACAGACTACTTACGTCCCTAGGTGGTTATTATTTCATGTATGATGACTATGCATGTGCGAGTCTTGTCTTTACTAATATTAGACATGATTTGACAGCGTCTGGTGATGCTTATCAGGGTCATCATCACCACGTAAATTGTTAGGATGTTTAGTATCACTTATACAATCAAATAGCTTTCAATGGGATCAACCAGACCAATCTCTAGGTCGAGAGGTGGGAACACGAGGTCCCGCTTAAATATCAAGTCTTCTAGAGCAGCAAACTGCCTCCCGTTTACTATTTAAAGTTATTGAGGACAAGACTAAGTCTGGTTGAATCAAATTGACTATTAATCCGACGTAGTAACAGTGTAATACATGGATTTCAAATATTAAGGCATAACTATGACATGTATGAACATTATACACAATAATGCAGTGTAAGTAAATAATAGACATAATGATAAATGAATGAAAACTTTATGAAAATTCATAAGACACGCAAATTTATGTTTCATTCCCACCTTCAAATTGAACACTTGATGTTCTGCGCTCTTTGCCGGGCAGCGGCTCTGCCCCGTACCAGTGGAGAGTCTCTAAGAGAGAGAGTCTCAAAAGAGAGAGATAGAGAAAGTGCGGAGAAGTGGGGTGAAAAATGAGGGGGAGAGGGCCCCCTTCTGTAAAAAAAAGGGGTGCCCGAACTTTCGGGCGCTACCCGTTTTTTTTTTGTGTAAACTAGGGATATTACATTCTTACCCCCTTAAAATAATTTCGCCCACAATATTTCAGTCCATGTAGTCATGATTGCTATCTTCAGGAGATTCACTGCCTTGGTCATCTTCCATTAGATCAAGGTATTGCTGGTAAGGTCCCTGAATTATACTCTGGCCAGTGGAATCCTCGACGTCATCAAACAATGGAGAGAAAATGGAATCAGATTCCTCAGCTGAAGGTTTTGACATTTGCCTGACAGATGGTGGTGTAGGGCAATGTGAGTTGTTGCGTTTCAGGGGAGGCAGATTGAGTGCTGGAATGCTTTTATGTGTTGTTGCCTGAATTTGCCCGCTTGGTAGTTTTGGTAGGAGATCCTGCCAGGACAAGGGGCATCAATTGTTTCGGGCAATTGCATCACGATATAACCATATACGTTATGGCGAAAGGGTTTGCAGTTGCTGAGGTGAGGGAGTTGGTGATGTATAAAAGCTGTTGGTTGCTTCTAGACTTGAAAGGTTCCCCCGAGGTTTCCAAGCAAGCCATGATGTATATGGTTCTTTACTTCTGTCTATGCTATCAACATACATCTGCATTTTGTGTAATGATTATTAGATGTTGACACAATTATATTTGTACAAGAATAATGTCATTGATAAGTAAAAAATACAATATATTACAACATCAATTATTGTTGGAACAATTCGAGGTATCTTTGTTTGATCTTATCTTCAAGTTTCCAAGTTGCTTCCTCTATTCCGTGGTGATCCTAAAACACTTTTACAAGTGGAATACTATGTCGTCTAAGTTCTTGAATTTTCTTATCCATAATTTGTATCGCTCTCTCCTAATGTTTATTTCCTTCTTCAACCTGAACTTCGAGTAGAGGGACGGTATTGAAGGATCAGGATGATACTTTCGAAGTATGAATACATGGAAAACATCATGAACTTTGAACATGGATGAGGGAAGGGATAGTCGATAGGCTAGTTTGCCAATGCATTCGATGATCCTAAATGAGCCTATATATCTTGGAGAGAGCTTTCTTTTGATCCCGACGCGTTTGACACCTCTTGTAGGCTGAACTTTTAGAAAAACATAGTCTTCCTGCTCAAACTCTAGAGGCTGTCTTCGCTTGTCGGCATAGCTCTTTTGTCGACTCTGTGCCACACGAAGTCTCTCCTTGACTAATTTGATCTTCTTAGAAGTGCCTTGAACTAGTTTTGGCCCCAATTGCGGTCGATTTTTCATGTCTAACCAACATACTGGAGATCTACAAAGGCGACCATAAAGAGCCTCGTATGGTGCCATGCCAATACTGGATAGGTAGTTGCTGTTGTATGCAAATTCAGCCAAATATAAGTGTTTAGCCCATCCATCGTGAAAGTTCAATATACAGCATCGTAACATATCCTCTAAAATCTGGATCAAATGCTTTGACTGCCTGTCGGTCTGTGGGTGAAAAGCTGTGCTCATAGTAATTTTGGAGCCCATTCTACTCTGGAAGCTTTACCAAAATTTTGATGTGAATCGAGGGTCTCGATTAGAGACGATCGTGAGTGGTATGTCATGGAGGCGTACGATATATTTTTCATACAATTCGGTTATCTTGGCAGGGTTATCCGTGAACTTTATTGGTAAAAAGTGTGCAAACTTTGTAAGTCTGTCAATGATAACCCAAATTGCATCGTGCCCTTTATTATTTCGAGGTAAGGCAGTAACAAAGTCCATTGCTATGTTTTCCCACTTCCATTCTCTAATAGGTAAAGGTTGGAGAAGGCCGGAAGGAAGTCTGCGCTCCACCTTTACTTGTTGGCAAACGAGACATCGAGCAACAAAGTCTGCAATAGCCTTCTACATTCCAGAGAACCAAAATTGTCGCTTAACATCCTTGTACATTTTGTCTCCCCCAGGATGCATAGGGAACCTCGAGCAATACATTTCAGTGAGCACTTCTTTTTGAACTTCAGGGTCGTTCGGTAGGCATAGACGTTTTTTTGTAGAAAACTGCCCCATCATCGAAGATCGACCAGTGGGGAAAGTCCTATCCACTGAGGATGAGTTCTCTTTTCTCCATTAACAGGAGGTCGTTGGCTTGGGCAGCTGAGGTTTTACGAATAACCTCTGAGTTGGCAGTTAATTGGGAGAGTCGTGATCTTCCTCCCTTCTCAATGAGCTGTAAGTTGTAATTCTCTATCTTCGTAGCCAACTTCCCCATCTTGAAGTTGAGGGTACACGCAACAACATATGACTTTCTACTCAGGGCATCAGCCACAACGTTGGCTTTTCCGGATGATATTGGAGTTGAAAGTCGTAGTCTTTCAAAAATTCCAACCATCTTCTTTGGCGTAGGTTTAAGCTTCTTTGAGTGTAGATGTACTTGAGGCTTTTGTGATCTGAGAAGACCTCGAACCACTCACCATATAGGTAGTGGCGCCATAACTTCAGTGCGAATACGACAACTGCAAGTTCCAAGTTGTGCGTCTGGTAATTACCCTTTGTTTGCCTAGATATGTCCCAGAGGGGGGTGAATTGGACACTTAGGAGATTTTAACCTTTCTTAATAATGTGTGGATTAATGAAAGCAAATTAAACAAAGTATAACAAATAGATACGATAAATGTAAATGAGACAATGCAACCAGGATTTATAGTGGTTCGGCCTCGCCTACATCCACTACCTAACCTCCTAAGTTAGGATTTGTTCAATCTCCACTATGGATCTTCTTACGGGTGAAGATCAAACCGATACACTTTCTCTACTTACGGGTGTGAGAAGACCATTTCTCAACTTACGGGTGTGAGAGGACCTTTTCTCAACTTACGGGTGTGAGAATACCGTTACAACTTTGAGCAACACTTGCTCTTGCCCACTGACTAACCCGTCACTGCAAACTTAATACAAGATGAGATATGATTCCCTTTACTCAGAATCAAAGTGATACTTACAAAGCTTTAAATTGAACATTCTGTTACCATAGATTCAACAAAATGTGTATGATGAAGTTCAGCTGAAAACAAGTTCAAATAACTTTTGTCTTCTTCAATGGATTTTGAAAATGATAAAGATGAAGATCAATCAATCCAGAAGACTTGATGTTTTTCTTTTGAAATGATCGTAAGTTCAAGGACAAAATGAAAGAAGACTAACTTTTAAAAGTTTTTCGCACAAGTGAAAACTGTTAATACGTTTTTGAATGAATATCAGTTTTCGTATCATTTGTTATTTTTCTGCACTAAGGCAACACATATATATAGAAATAACAGAGGCTCAATGGACTTCGTGAATTTTGGCGCTCTAGGTTATTTAAAATACAACGTCTACATTCTTTCTCGAAATGGATTGATTCAGCTCTGTGCACATTACGACAATAGCACCTGAATCATCTGATCATTCACGAAAAAAGAATGTTCTAACAAAATATTAGAACGTTCAAAAAGTTTTGAAAAGTTTTTGTACGGTTCTGAAACGTTCTAAGGATGAGGGTGCTCCTATTAGTAGTGTCCTGATAGTTTATTCAACTTATAACTATCAGTGTCCTTAAATATAGAAATCAATTAAAAACTAAGAGAACTTTAAGTGAGCTGAAGCTAAGTCAGTGTCACGTGCAAACCGCAAGCGTACGAAGTCAAGTTATAATATATACCAATGAGATATCGGGTTGTCGTCTTCTAGGATTGACCCTCACACTAAATACTACGTTTACTAACTCTAACTTTATTTAGAAAATCAAATTCGAGTGATTAAGTGAATTAATAAAAACAACTAGAAAGTAAACTAAAGCAATGCAATGTAATTAGATAGAAAATCAGAGATAAAATTGTCTAGAGGTTCAATGTCACCTTACTCTCAACTATGCCTTTATATATATATATATATTTATCATTAAATCAGTTCTTTCGTTTATAAGTTGGAAATCTTAACGTTTCTAATTCCCTTTTTGGAGCACCAATTAGAGCATGTTATTGTCATCTTGGCTTTACTCTTTCGATGAAAACCTAAGAAGATAATAACTCATTAAGTTCCGTGATTTCTTTTTAGCGACTTCAAAGGTTCTCGATCTCCTTTTGAGTCTCACGATAACCTAGGTTATATTTCCCAAATTCCAACCCAAAGTACCCTTTTTTGGAGCATCTACCTCAAGTCTATGATCATCTAATCTATGGCCAATGGATCAAAAACATTAAACTTAGAAAAATATAAATAAACTAGAAAACTTCATTAACAATAATAAATCAATAAAACCTACAACATAGTTTCATGTTCGGATCAATCTACACCTCTAGATAGAGGATTTAGTTCATAACTTGAGAGATAAAAGCATGAAAAAACATGATGAACATAAATCTAAAACCAAAAAAACAAAGTAGAAGGAATAGAAAGTATAGGAGAAATCTTCAATGTCTTCAATCTTGCTTTTCTCCTCGCTTCCAAACCCTAGACGTCTTTCTTGCTCTTCAAAATCTTTTCTTCTCTCGTTCATGCCTTGAAAACCCTAAACAATGGTCTTTATATAGCTGCAAGTCCATAGGAAGTCATTCAAGAAGTGTCCAAGTCAAACTAGAAAGGTTCGCAACAAAATTAGAAAGTTTCTATTTTGAATTACACATCCGCTTTCTTCCTTGCCATTTTTCTTCTTTACCTCCTCTCCAAATCAACCTCAAAACGATTGCATCTTGTAGTATTTCAAGTAAGGAATCCATAAAAACAAATCACGTCCAATTCGAAGTTGAATTGAGAAAGTTATGACCAAAAAAAAAACTCGTGCAGTTGATTTTTGTGCAGCGCCGCGACGCTAAGAATGAGCGCCGCGATGCTCAGAAGGTATTTAGGGCGTTTTTCTTGTGGACTTGGTCAATTTTCAGCCCCTTTTTGACATGTATTCTTCATGCTTCCCTTTATAACTTTTTGTACATGTTTTTATCATGTAAAACCATGACTAACACATCTAAACACCTACAAAACAAAGCAAATCAAATAAATAACACACTTAAATATGAAATGAATCAAATCATAAACTAATATACCAAAATAATGCATAAAAACCAAATTATCCTAAACTAACATATGCATCAAAACTAACATAAGCACATCAAACTAATGCATGAAATATCCTAAAACACACCTAAAACATGCTCTAAAACATATACTAAATTCCTACTTATCAGTCAACGTCCTGACACTTTCAAAGGTTGACTAAAGGGAGGCTGCTACTTACAAGTAAACGTCTTTATGAATTAGTTCAATTCAACCTTGAGCATCCTAATATTTTATCAGCGTCCAGACTTATCAAGTCCAAGAGGGCGCTGCCAAAACATTAGCGTCCTGAAAGACTATAAAAATGATTTTTGATTTCTCGATTAAAGCTTGATAACATATGATGAAAAGCAAGATATTTTCGGATTTAAATCAATTATACGAACGATATGCAATTTGATTACAACCTATCATAATCTAATCATACTACCGAATATCTTCCAATGATCATGGCCTTCAAGTAGATCTTTAATACGTTCGTCATGCACCATTGATATTTTGAAACCTTCAAGTAGGATTAGATATGCCATGTATGCAGTAATATCATACACAAAATATGGTTTGTAATCATCAAAATATCTTTCATATTAGGGACATATTCTCGTAAGGGACATGAGGATAATTGGTTCAACACCCTCATTGATTTTTAGTTGTCTAGAAGCATATGCAACAACTTGGCCATCTTGCATTAGTACCGCACCTAAGCCTTGGAGAGAGGCGTCGATGTATAATGAAAATTCAACTCCATTTCTTAGAGTGATTATTACTGGTGCTGTCGTGAGATGCTTTTTCAATTTCTGAAATGATGATTCACAGGCTGCATTCCAGATGAATCGTATGTCTTTTCGAGTGAGTTTGGTCATAGGTTCAACAATCTTGGAGAAGTCCTTGATGAAGCGCCTGTAGTAGCCAGCCATACCAAGAAAACTCTGAATTTGAGTAACAGTGGTAGGTTGCTTCAAGTTTAATACCGCTTCAACTTTTGAAGGATTTACTTCGATGCCATTGCATGAAAGTACATGTCCTAGGAATTGAACTGTCTTTGCCCAAAATTCGCACATACTCAACTTTGCATATAGTTGGTGGTGTCTTAAGGTTTGGGCAATGGGTATCTGTTCTTGGTGGTTGCGTTATTCAACTTACGATAGTCGATGCAAAGTCGTAACAAACCATCATTTTTTTGAACGAAATGAACTGGAGTGCCCCAGGGTGATGAACTTTTTTGATGAAGTGTGTACTTTTCAATTCCTTCATTTGTTTATCCAACTCAACCAGCTCGATGTTGGACATTCTGTATGGCGAAATTGAGATGGGTTCGGTTCTCGGTACCGGTTTGATTACGAAGTCGAATTCCCAAACCGGGGGTAGGCCAGGAGGGTCGTTTAGAAATACAATTGGGAATTCATATATGACTTCGATGTCGTGCACATCGAGAGGGTATGGTTGTGGTGGCTCATTGTCGTCACTGATGGATAGAGATTAAAGTTTTGCTTTGAGGAGTAAGACAGTCGAGCTGTGAATCTATTTTTGGGTGCCTTAGATCTTGACTTTTTCTCCAGTAGGAAGGTTATCAGGACTTGCTTCTTTAGACAATCGATCTTAGCATTTAGCGGCATCAGCCAATCCATGCTGAGAATGATGTCAAAGTCTTCTAGGTCCATGACTAGGAGATCTATAGGGATTATTTGTCCTGACATTCTAAGATCACATCTAGAACATTTCTCGTTAATGTTAGTACCAGGTCCTATTGGTGTTGAGACATAGATAGTGAAGTTGATTGGTTCAAGTTGCAAGCCTAATTGTGCTACCAATGTAGAAGATATAAAAGAATGTGTGAAACCTGAATTAAATAATACATGTACCATTGTATTGAACAAGGGAAATGTACTTTCCACCACATTATTATCATTTGGAAGAGGTTGTTGGGCCACAACTTAGGCTCTTCCTGCCTTTGTCCCTGGTTTTGGTGGTTCTGCCTAGGCTAGGAGTTTGCAGCAGGTGGGCCTTGTTGGACTGAAACTGCGAGAACTGGCTGTTGCGGTTGAACACAAAATTGAAGAGTGTAAAATACAATTAAATATTTTTTTAGACAAGACTTGACGCCTTGATAACACTAGCTGACATGTAGTAGAAGTAAAACAAACAATATAAGGAAGAGTCATGCTTGATGTAATGGTTGAGAAGTTGTAGAACATCTTTGTAGTGGTATAAAAAAAATAAAAACAAAAAAATAAGAATAAGAAGTGAAGTTCCGTACAATTAAAGTAATTGCAGTGTTGTTAAAGCTTCCATTAATCATTTTAATGTCAAACCATGGATAGGAGTTAGCAATGCTGGATAGTGGCAAGTTGAAATTTTTTATAAATTTTAGGCCAAATTGAAATTTCTGTCATAGCCTTTTGTTAGTTTTTTTAATTTTTTTTTGATGAGAAAAAAAAAACTTAGATAAAAAATTAGCAAGTGAAATAATAGGAGCAAAAGAAGTTCTCCTGAACTCAATACAACCCATGCACAATATAACACCAACTACTAACCCAATTGTTGAAACTATAACCTTTTGACAACTTAGAAAAATCCACCCATTAGCCTTTTTTTTGGGGGGCTGGGTTTTGATTATAATAGGGCTTCTTCTTGTTGTCCTACTGGGCAAAATTTTCCACCCGTTTTCCTCTATTCTTTCTCTGTTCTTGCTCCGTTTTCTCTTGCTCAAAGTTCATGGCCATATTGATTAGCTCCCTGTAATTCTTGAGGTCCAAGATTGACACGGCCTGTCGAATGTCTGGACGAAGGCCATTTTAAAATTTCTCAGCCTTATCTCGCTTCGTTGAGATGGTGGAGAGAGAGAAGACCAATATTTTCTTGAACTTAACAGCATACTCTCGGATTATCATGCTACCCTGGTAAAGCCTGGCAAACTCCTGGCGTCTTTGCCTCTTCACTGCGCCAAGGAAGTACTCATCAATGAATAGTGACTCAAACTCCAACGAAGTCATGTTTGTTATATTGACCCTTGGGTCTTCCTTCACCGTTATCCACCAAGTGTTAGCTCCACCAACAAGTTGGTAGGAAGCCAGTGGAATTTTTTGACCCTCGTCGACTCCCATGCCCTCAAGAGCCTTTTTTGACTCATCAAGCCATTTTTGCGCTTCATCCGCATCAATGGTACCAACAAAGATAAGGGGTTGTAGCCTTTTATACTTCATGATCTGGTCGATTTGGTTCTCTGACCTAAATTCAACAGGTGCCTGTACGGTGACCACATGGTTGGTCGCAGTCTCACGGACAATCGTTTGTATTGTTACTTTCATCGCCTCAATGAATCCTGCAAAAAAGTGTTACATGCTTGGAGGCATGACGAAGGGTGTGGGTTGAGGTGGCACTGCCTGTCTAGAAGTAATGGCAGTGTCATGTGTGGCGTACTCTGTCCTCAGAGGCTGCGGTTCCTGATTTTGTGTCTCAAGAGGTGCCTTCTCTGTTGGACGGACTGTGCGTGGCCTTCATCTTTTTCTGGGTTGCATTTTTCTCACTGGCAAAGAGAAAAAATAGAACTCCGCTTTAGGAAACGTAGCCAAGTATAGTGATACGATATTCTCAGCAATAAAACCACCTATTTTTCTAGGTATGGTGTAAGGTTTTGGTAAGGAATCAAAGAATCTCATGTGCCTCGTATGTTTGACCAAGGGATAAAACAAGGTTGGAGTGTTTGTATAATAAATATAAAGTCTCGAAAGTATTTCAAATATTTTGTTTTTGGTTTTACGAACATACTTACCTTTTTGAAAATTCATACGAGTCATAGAAATTCTGAGACTAGCCTCGACAAATGCCCTAGTTTAACGTTCTATCACATTCTTATGTGTTCAAACTCCTTTCCTTAGCCTTTCCGATTATTATCCAAATTCATGTGTCCCATACCACATGAATTTGGTAATAAGGGGTACAACCACGTTAAGCTGTACGAACACGGTCTATAAAAAAACATCGGTTGGAGAGGAGTCCACTAATAGTATCGTCCAAGTTTACTCGTCCCATACCGTGTAAACTTAGTGATAATCTTAGTGATTCAACTTTCCCGGATGTTTTTCCCACACAAGGTCGTGGGTTTTCTTACTTCCAAAGTTTTATTTGGTATCTACCAATTTTGTTGTGTCCCATACCACTCCAAAGTTAGCGATACGAAAGAAAATAATGGTTGTAAGTCGGCCCACCGAACATAGTCTCAATTAAATAAAAAAATATTTCATTCATAAAAAAACATTACAATGCTAGTAATTGTTTTTCTAATTTTCCTGCCTACTATTCCACCTAGTTCTCCTACTAGTCGCGGAGTGACTACTAGAAGAAGGCTGAGAGCTGTTTTGCTGTTCTTTTAAGACTTGAATTTTGTGTTTCATAGTTCTAAACTCATCACGCATTTCATCAAAATGTGACATAATAGTTTGAAATTGATCATCTTGGTTGGCTGGCTCTCCTCTCCCCTAGGGGGAGGGTAGGCCTATTGTCCCATCGATGGTGGGTAGGCTGTGGGCATTGTTTGAAATTGTTGGCTGATTGGCTAACCCATTGGTGCAGGGTAGTTGGTTTGATTTATGAGGTTCCCCTAACTGGAACTTCTTGGAAGGTTAGAATTGCTTGAGTCGGAAAGTCTTGAAAAAATGGACTCATCGAGGTATTCTGTCTTCCGAAGTTTGGTGCAACCCAATGTTGAGGCGGTTGGTTCATAGGAAATTGTGGAGTCGGTTGGTAGGGAACTTCCTGAATCGGAATCCCTTGAGGTGTCATATTCCCTTGGGCCAGGGGGTTCCAGAAAGGTGAATTTACCGGAACTCCCTGTCGGTCTAGATTTGCATTGGGTTGGTCAAAATTTCCTTCTTGGTTCTCAAAGATTCCATCTTTTGTGACCCATTGTTGATTTGGTTGTTCATTGTTTGAATCTGGGTCTCTCTCAGTCCTCTATCTTGCTTCATTATTTGACGTTCTTCTGGTAGGAATCTTGCGTCGACTGCCGACTATGTCGTCACTAGGCCTTTCGCTGTTTTCCTCTGAAGTGGCGTCAAATAATTCTTCATCGGTCTTCCTTCCTTTTGAGTTAAAAGTTTTGGAATAGGAGGCCAGTGAAACCATTTTTGTCATTGGTATAGAGGATTCATCAAAGGTATTGAGGTTCGCCTCGGCTAACAACTTCATGATTAAAGCTCCATAGCCGAGGTATTCCTTTTGAGTAGGGTTTTGTGTTACTCTGGCCATTTGCTGAACGATGATGTGGGGTAAGGAGATAGAAGTTCCCTTGTCTAGGCAATATAAGACAAAGAGTTGAGCCCTTGTCATCATGCTCCTACTCACCACTTCAGGCAGGATGTTATCAACCACGATCTTCCCAAGGCTTGCAAGGTTTTGTCTTAGGAGTGTATTTGGGAGGCGGGCGTATATTCTGTTGGTGTATGCCTTCAGAGTAACGAAGGTGAATAATTGTTTTTTTGATTCCGCGAGCTCCACAGCGGCCTGGGATTCATGTGGATCTATAATCTTGGTTCATATGGGGATTGCCATTAGTCGAGCAATAGCGTCGACGTTAATAGATATTGTTACTCCCCTGACACGTGTCTCCAAGGTAGGGCTTTTTCCGTCCTCCTGAAATCCCGCAATACTCATGTTGTTGTAAAACAACCTGATCAAGTTGAGAGAGACAAAACCCTCAACATTAGTTATGTTTAGCCACCCTAGCTTCTCGAGCTTGTTGTGAAGGAGTGGGAGTAAGCGAGGGTTTTTCATGTCTATGTTCCTCATCAAAACAACTGTAATACCTTGGATTACACCCAAAATATATATATGTATATGCCCCCACATGGGGGATATATATATATCCCCCATGTGGGGGAGTCCTTTTGAGGGCGCCCTTTTGGGGGCTCCCCATATTTGGGAACCCTATAAAAAGGGATCCCCTCCCTCATTCTTCTCACCAGTCCTTCTCTTCTCTCTCTTGTTTTCCCCCTCACTTAAAAATTTTTTGTCTCCTCTTGAGATTCTCTCTGGCAAACCTTCCATCCTTGCGGCGCGGAGCTGCTATCTTTAGAAGGAATCACCAACCTTATAAAACATGCAAGTTGAAGGTGGGAAGCGGAACTTAGGTTTGCATGTATTATTTCTTTTTATAAAGTTTTCATACATGTATCATGTTATTTGATATGCATGCATAATCTCAATTCATACAAATATCATGTTATTTGATATACATACATTATTTCAATTATATTATCAATGTTGAGATTATGCCATATTGATCCTTGACATTTGGACTGTGTATCGTCATACTGCTAGATTGGCAATTGATTCTATTAGCCAGACTTAGTCTCGTCCCTAGTACCATTGAATTGTGAACGGGAGGTAGCGGTGTTGCTCTAGAAGACTTGGTGTTTAAACGTGTCCAATGTGACCCACCTCTTAGTTTGGGGAGTGGTCTGGCTAATTCTATCAAAAGCTAGCCTAAAAGATATAAAGTCCACATGGCTGTCTTTTGGACTCAAGAGCTGCAGTACATGTGTAGTACGCGTGATGAAGGAATACATTAGCCAATGATACAGATTACCCTGATATATGTACATGTCTACATGCACATGCATAGCATACCGATAGTCACGTAACCACCTAGGGACGTGAGAAGTGCTGGCCCCAATTAATTATTGGCGCAAAATGCCTTGACTTAGTTAACCTCATGCGGTATATGTCCACTGGAAGGACATGTATAGACCGGGTTACATATATTCCT
This sequence comes from Paratinospora sagittata, assembly GCA_035771175.1. Classification (NCBI taxonomy): domain Eukaryota; kingdom Viridiplantae; phylum Streptophyta; class Magnoliopsida; order Ranunculales; family Menispermaceae; genus Paratinospora; species Paratinospora sagittata. The sequence continues at coordinate 29,520,631 of CM069607.1, read as the reverse complement.
TGGAAAGGGACGTACAATTGTTGGTCCACCCAAGAGGGGGGTGAATTGGGTAGGATGGTAATTTTTAAACTTCTCTTCCAATAACTTAGTGATATACATAAATGTATTGGAATTGATTGCAAAAATAGAATTCAGATTAAATTGCAAATGTGAGACACACAAGATTTATAGTGGTTCGGCCAAGCCTACGCCTACTACCTAATCTCCCTATTAGGATTTTCTCAATCCACTAACTGATTCTCTTACCGGTCAGAACCAAACTGTTACAATTTCCCTTTTGTAGGTTAGAAGCAAACCTATCCTTTTAAGAGCTAAAGATGAACCTTTTTTCCCTTTTCTAGGATTAGGAAAAACCCATGCTCCTTTTAATGGATAAGGAAGAACCATATTCCTTTTACGGGATAAGGAAGAACCGGTTTTCTTTTAGAGGTTGAGAAATAACCTAATAGTTGGCCCAGATATGTCCAAGAGGGGGGGAGGGTGAATTGGACACTTAGCATATTTTAAGCTCTCTTAAAATTGTGCAGAATAATGAAAGCAAATTAAACAAAGTATAACAATTAGATACAGTAAATGTAAACGGGACAATGCAAGCAATATTTATAGTGGTTCGGCTGCGCCTATATCCACTACCTAACATCCTCAGTTAGGATTTGTTCAAACTCCACTATGGACCTTCTTCCAGGTGAAGATCAAACCGGTACACTTTCTCAACTTATGGGTGTGAGAAGACCTATTCTCTACTTACAGGTGAGAGAGAATCTATTCTCAACTTACTGGTGTGAGAAGACCGTTTACAACTTTGAGCAACACTTGCTCTAACTCAGTGACTTACCAATCACCACAAATTAAATATAAGATGAGATATGATTCCCTTTACTCAGAATCAAAGTGATAATTACAAAGCTTTGGATTGAACCTTCTGAAGTCACAGATTCTGCAAAATATTTGTAATGAAGTTTATGCTGAAAATAGGTTCAAAGAGCTTTTGTCTTTTTTAATGGGTTTTCAAAATAATGATGATGAAGATCAATCAACCCAGAAGACTTGAAGTTTTTCTTTCAAAAAGATCGTAAGATCAAGCACAAGTGAAAGGAGACTAACTTTCAAAAAGTGTTTTAGCGCAAACAAAAACTATTAATATGTTTTGAATGAATATCAGTTTCGTATTTCATTTGTTAGTTTTTCTGCACTAAGGCAACATGTATATATAGGAATAACAAAGGCACAATGGACTTCGTAATTTTGGCACTCTAAGTTATTTCAAATATAACGTTAACATTCTTTCCCAAAATGGATCGCTTCAGCTTAATGCATATTACGACGATAGCACCTGAATCATCTGATCCTTTCATGAAAGAGGAATGTTCTGACGAGGTTTTAGAACGTTTTAAAAAGTTATGAAAAGTTGTTGTACGATTCTGAAAAGTTCTAAAAAGTATTCGTACGTTTCTGAAAAGGTTAACAGAAATAGCAGTAATGTCAGAACAACCAAAATATCTTTTCTGTAGTTTTGTTCCTTTGAGGATGCTCATAGAATATCAGCATCCTACTGAACAATGAAGTGAGGGCGCTACTGAATAGTAAGCGTCCTGACTTACTTTGACAATTAAATGACTTAATCAATGAGGGAGCTACTTCGCAGTGAGCGTCCTGCTTTATTTTACAACTTTTGACACACGAGAGCGCTACTAAAAACTAAGCGTCCTGAACTAAATAACGGTTTTAAAATAATGTTAAGTGCGCTGACGGATGGTAAGCGTCCTGAAAGTTATGTAAGTTGATTCCAAAGATAAGGGCACTCCTACACAAGTAGCGCCCTGATAATTTACTCAACTTATAACTTATAAGCGTCCTTAAAGATAGAAATCACTTAAAGACAAAAAGATCTTTCAGCGAGCTGAAACTAAGTCAGCATCCTGACATTCTCAAAGGTTGAAAAAGGAAATGTCGTTATTACCAAGTAAGCGTCCTAACATTTTATCAGAGTCCTGACTCATCAAGTCCAGGAGGGCGCTGCTAAAACATTAACGTCCTGAAATACTTTTATAAAAGTTGTTTTTAATTTCTCGATTAAAGCTTAATAAAACATAATGTAACCGGACTAAATCGAATATGCAACCTATCAATTAAAACATGTAGGCATGCATATTGCTGAATCACATGATATAGAAGGTCCTACAACTTATCATAATCTAATCATACAACTAAACATCTTCAAACGATCATGGTCTTCAAGAAGATCTTTAATATGTTCGCCATGCATCATTAAATCTTTTAAACCTTCAAGTAAGATTAGTTATGCCATATGTCTAGTAATAGCATAAACAAAATGTAGTTTTGTAATCATCAAAATCTTTCATAATGGTGACATATTTTTGTAAGGGACCTGAGGATAATTGGTTCAACACTACTTCCTTTTGTAGGATAAGGAAGGACCGTTTTCTTTTTGCGGGATAAGGAAGGACCAGTTTCTCTTTTACAGGTTGAGAAATAACCTATCCTTTTACAAGTTAAGGACGAACCAATTTCCTACTTATAGGTGAGGATTTACCTTTTTCTTTTTTACAGGTTCAGAGATAACCTTGACATGATTTCAACCCTGAAATCATTAAGTGAACTATTTTCACTTGTCCTAGTTGTTTTAGTCTAGAAACACACCAACATTACAACACTAAAAATGTTGGTTCTAACAGAGTAGAAAACTTTACAATTAAGCTCAATGCATAACATTACAAAGATATGAAATATGAATCTGTAATGCTAAGTTGAAATACACTTACAGTCGTTTACCTTTCAATGTTCGGTATTGCTCAAGTGCAGTTTCAAAAATCGTGAATGATGTGAGATGAAAATCAGTGCTTCTTTGAAAATAATATGATACCAAATAAACATTGATTTGAAAATTGAAGGACTAGTGTAAATCAAAGACAGATAATTTTCAAAGTAGATATAAAATCAAAGTATGAAAACTTATATTTCAGTGATCAATAGTTAATGCAACTATTGATATAGTTCAATACAATACTTAAGATATGAAATCAAGTACATTTGTATATCTTGAACTATTTCTCAAATTCTATCTTCAGCAAGAATGAAATCAAGTATGAATCAGTGCTGAGAATTTGAGTAGATACTAGTAAAAACAAATTTTCAAAGATAAAGTATAATTGACGCTCAATATGAAAGTCTTTTGTAATCGTAAAGGTATCAGCGAAAAATACTTTGAAAGTTTAGATAAATGAAAAACATTTTGACACAGACTAACTTTTAAAAAGTATTGGCACAATACAAAATGATTGGCAAGTTGTTTGATCCAAAGTGCTGGTATTTATAGGCTTAGTGGGACAGAGCCGTTAAACATTTGAAGTTCAAGTAATATGAACGTTACACACAACGACTAGAAGGTTATATGAAAATGACAACTGCAATTTTCACTAACATTCTGGTTCTTTCAGATTTCATGAAAAAGGAAAGTTTTAGAAAAACTTAATTCATGTATCAGAGAAGATCTCTGATAAGTCTAAAAAGGACTCTGTGCAGAGGTCCATTCTGAAAAAAGTAGACTGATGCAGTGTACGTATTAGAACAGTGACGGTTGTTGAATTAGCGTCCTGATTCCATAATCAGTGTCCTGGGCACAATATCAACTTTGTTGTTTTGTTCCTTGAGGGCGCTCATTACGTATAAGCGTCCTGCAGAACACTTAAATGAGGGCGCTACTAACTTGTAAGTGTCCTGACTTACTTTAACACTATAAACGACTTAACGCTGAGGGCGCTAATGTACAATTAACGTCCTACTATGTTTTAAAATAATTAAGTGCATGAGGCCGCTACTTTTTGAGTAAGCGTCATACCTTTTAAAACATAAAACCAAACATAAAGGTGCTACAACTCTGTAAGCGTCTTACTGCATATTTAAAACATTTGAAACCAAATAGAAGCACGCTGAAGGACAATCAGTGTCCTAAAAGTTACTAAGTTGATTACCAAAGGTGAGGGCACTCCTATCCAGGTAGCGTCCTGATAGTTTAATCAACTTACAACTATAAGCGTCCTCAAAGATATATTCTTTGAAGAACTTAAGAAATCTTTCAGTGAGCTGATGCTGAGTTAGCGTCATGATAACTTCAGAGGTTGACTAATAAAGGAGGCTGCTACTATACAGGTAAGCGTCCTAATAAATCAGTTCAATTCAACGTTGAACGTTTTCAGCATCCTAATGAACTATCAAGTTCAGGAGAGCGCTCCTATCTCATTAGCGTCTTGAAAGACTCTTTAAAAATAGTTTTGACTCACAATTAAATAATCGATAAATGCGAATAAAAACTCGGTAAATTTTAAATTAAATATAGAAAATTAAATCATTTGAAATACCATAAAATGTATGATCAAAACATGCAAGTATGCAAGTGATTTGTGCATGGTTTTGAAAAACGTTTGAGCAATAATGATTAGGGAAAGATATACCTTAAATACCGTGTATTTCTTATTTTCTCATAATCTTTAAATTCAACTATTTATTATGAGATCTTCAATGTTGACATGTTGCTAGAGTTGAATTTCTTGAACGTTGATCGAGAGATGAAGACTTGAAGCTTGATCGAATCGTTCGAGTGAAGTGATCTTGAACTCAGGATGTGAACGTTGAAGTCCTTTTGATTGAAACGAACTTGACCGTTAGATGTGATATTGAGTTCCTCGATCTAGTCGTTCCTTGGCTTTTTGTTTTTCCTTAGGTGCTAAGATAAGTTCTTGATAAATGCACGTTTAACACCGAAAAATACTTTGTTTGTGGTCATTAAAATATACTTTATCACAGTATATTTAGGGACAAGCTAAGTGATGAACTATATAGGTTAACAACAATGAGAATCTGGGTTGAACACCAACAGAGGGACATTGTACGTGAGCCCAGGATAGTATCAAGCCATAAACTTCCTCGTGACGGTGTTTTATGTGTCTACCCATTCATGCATTTATATGATTGATGATGATTGTATTGTTTATCTTGTGATTATGATTATGATGAACTCATTATAAATTGACATAATCCACAGAATATCTACCTTTCCCACTGAGCGATGGCTCATTTCGTTGTTACCATTTACAAGAGCTTGAGGCGGTCTGGATGAGGGTTGCATGGGCCATAGTTTTGTGTATACCTTAACTAATTGTTGTATTAGTTAGGATGATTTGGGAGTGTATTCTGTTGTAACTGTTTGCATTCTGTCTATGTGAGTTCCGTCGGTCTAGATGGGAAAAATAGGTGATTTTAATATTGCAGTACTCTCGAAATTGTTGCCGAGCATACTATAACATTATACTTGGCTACAGTTCCTAAATATTGGTTTTATTTTTCTCCTTGCCAGTGAGAAAATGCAAACCAGGAAGAGAAAAAGGCCACATACTGTTCGTCCGGCAGTGGAGGCACCTCTTGAGATTCAGGAACCGCGGCCTCCGACAACAGCACAGGCCACACCCGACACTGCCACTACATCTGGGCAGGCAATACCACCCCCACCCGCACCCTTTACCATGCCTTCAAGCATGGAAACCTTCTTCGCCAGATTTATTGAGGCAATGAAGGTCACTGTTCAAACTGCCGTTCGTGAGACCACGGCAAGTCAGGTTGCCACTGTTCAGGCACCTGTACGATTTGGATCGGAATCTCAAACCGATCAAATTACTAAGTACAAGAGGCTACAACCTCTTACTTTCGCTGGCACCATTGAGGCTGATGAGGTGCAAAAGTGGCTGGATGAGTCAAAGAAGGCTCTTGATGCAATGTGAGTCGATGAGACTCGCAAAATTCCACTAGCGACCTACCAACTTGTTGGTGGAGCAAACACATGGTGGATAACAGTGAAAGAGGACACAAGGGTCAACATAGCAGATATGACTTGGCAACAGTTCTAGTCAATGTTTATTGATGAGTATTTTCCCAGCGCTGTGAAGAGACAGAAGCACCAGGAATTCGCTAAGTTATACCAGGGCACCATGACCGTCTGGGAATATGCTGGCAAGTTCAAAGAATTATCAGTCTACTCTCTCTCCACCATCTCAACGGAGCAAGATAAGACTGAGAGATTTTATAATGGCCTTCGCCATGATATTCGACAAGCCTTGTCGATCTTGGATCTCAAGATTTACAAGGAGGTTGTTGACAAGGCCATGAGCTTTGAACAAGAGAAGATCTTACATGAGCAGAGAATGAATAAGGGAAAACGGCCTGCAACGTTTTCCCAACAGGGCTCGCAACAGGGCAACAAGAAGAAGCCCTACTACATTCAAAACCCAACCCTCCGAGCCCCTGTTTCGAAGAATGAGGCCACAACACCTGTGGCTGAACCTTCTATCCCTAACCATCAGGGTTTCTGAAATCATGGCCGTGAAGGTCGTTATGGAAGGGGTGGCCGTAGAAACAACAATGGCAGAGGTGGTGGTCGACACCACAATCAGCACAGCCAACAGAACAATCAGCATGGCAACCAGAACCACCTGCAGTACCAGCCGACGTGTTTCACTGCGGTCAGAAGGGCCATGTAAAAATATCTCTGTCCGCACCTTCAACAACCTATTCCCGTTGTTTCAGTCCAACAAGCACCACCAGTTGCTAATGCCCAACCCAGGCAGAACCAGCAGAACCAACAGAACCAGCAAAACCAGGGTGAACGGAATCAGGGCAGAGCATTTGCTATTACTTAACAACCCCTCCCAGACAACAATGTAGTTGAAGGTACCTTTCCTTTGTTCAATACAATGGTGCATGTTTTGTTTGATTCAGGTGCTACGCATTCCTTTATATCATCGGCATTGGTAAGACATTTAGGCCTGCATCCTGAACCAACAAACATCGTACTCCATGTCACATCACCGTTCGGATATGGTACTGACGTGAATTTGCAGTGTTCTCGATGTGAGCTTCGAATGTCAGAACAGATAATATATGCAGATCTTTTTATGATGGATATTGAAGACTTCGACATCATCCTCAGCATGGACTGGCTAGCACCATTGAATGCAAAAATCGACTGTATGAAGAAGCAAGTTCAGTTAACCTTGCCTACAGGAGAGTTTGTCAAGATTCAGGGAATAAGGAAATGGATACACAAATCAACAGTTGCACTTCTCAAGTCACAACTTCGAGCGTTATCCCTTGGTGACGAAAATGAATCACCAGCACTGTACCCTCTCGAAGTACATGATGTTCCAGACATATCTGAATTCCCAACAGTCTTTCTAAATGACCTTCCTGGTCTACCTCCAGTTAGGGAATTCGATTTTGAGATCAGCCTCATACCTGCGACAGGGCCTATCTCAAATCCACCATACAGAATGTCAAATGTCGAGCTGGTCGAATTAGACAAACAACTGAAGGAATTAGAGAGTAATGGCTTCATCAGAAAGAGTTCATCACCCTGGGCGCTCCAGTTCTGTTTGTTCGCAAAAGGGATGATTCGTTACGACTTTGCATCGACTATCGCAAGTTGAATAACATCACCATCAAGAACAGATATCCATTGCCCAGGATCGATGACTTGTTCGACCAACTTAGAGATGCCAAATACTTTTCTAAGATTGATTTATGGTCCGGTTATCACCAACTCCGGATCCGAGAGTCGGACATCACTAAGACGGCGTTCAGAACTCGGTACGGTCATTACGAATTCTTGGTTATGCCCTTTGGTCTAACAAACTCACATGCTGCATTCATGGATTTGATGAATCGCATTTTTAGGTTATACTTAGACCGATTTGTGGTGGTTTTTGTGGACAACATCTTGATATACTACTCAACCGAGGAAGACCATAAGATACATTTGAAGATAGTCCTCCAGACCTTGAGAAGCCACCAACTGTATGCAAAGTTGAGTAAGTGCAAATTTTGGGCGAAGAGAGTTCAATTCCTAGGCCATGTGGTTTCAGGCAATGGCATTCAGGTAGATCCTTCTAAGGTTGAAGCAGTTTTAAACTGGAAGCAGCCTACCACTGTTACTCAGATAGGAGTTTTCTTGGTTTGGCTGGCTATTACAGATGCTTCATCAAGGACTTCTCAAAGATTGCTGAACCTATGACCAAGCTCACTTGAAAGGACGTGCGATTCATTTGGAATCCCGCCTGGGAAGCATCATTTCAGGAATTGAAGAAATGCCTCACGACGGCACCTGTACTTATCACTCCAAGAAATGCAATTGGATTTTCATTATACACCGACGCCTCTCTCCAAGGCTTAGGTGCCGTACTAATGCAAAAAGGCCAAGTTGTTGCATATGCCTCGAGGCAACTGAAGATTCATGAGGGTAATTACCCAACACATGACTTGGAACTTGCAGCTGTTGTGTTTGCACTGAAGTTATGGCGTCATTACCTATACGGTGAATGGTTTGAGGTCTTCTCGGATCACAAGAGTCTTAAGTACATATACACTCAGAGAGACCTAAACCTCCGCCAGAGACGATGGTTGGAATTCTTGAAAGATTATGACTTTCAACTCCAGTACCATCCCGGAGAGGCCAATGTTGTGGCCGATGCCCTGAGTAGAAAATCTTATGTTGCTTGCACCCTTAACTACGAAATGGGAAAGTTGGCTACAGAGATGGAAAACTTTAACCTACATCTGAACGAAGAGGGACCAAGACCACGACTTTCTCAATTATTAGCCAACTCTGAGCTCGTTCGAAAGATTTCAACTGCTCAAGCCAATGACCCTATGTTAATGGAGAAATGAGAACTTCTACTCAGCGGACATGACCTTCCTCACTGGTCGGTGGCTGAAGATGGGACCGTTTTCTATAAAAAACGTCTCTGTCTACCAAACGATCCTGAGGTTCGGAAAGAAGTGCTTAGTGAGATGCACTGTTCGAGGTACGCTATGCATCCTGGGGGTGACAAGATGTACAAGGATGTCAAGCGACAATTCTAGTTTTTTGGAATGAAGAAGGCAATTGCAGACTTCGTTGCTCGATGTCTCGTTTGCCAGAAAGTTAAGGCAGAATGAAGACTCCCCTCTGGACTTCTTCAGCCGTTACCTATTGGAGAATGGAAATGGGAAAACATCGCAATGGATTTTGTTACGGCCTTACCTCGAAACAATAAAGGGCAAAATGCTATCTAGGTTATCATTGACAGACTTACAAAGTCTGCACACTTCTTGCCAATAAAGTTCATGGATAATCCCGCCAAACTTGCAGACCTATATGAAAGAGAGATCGTACGCCTGCATGGCATACCACTCACTATCGTCTCTGATCGAGACCCTCGATTCACATCAAACTTTTGGAAAAGCTTCCAGAGTAGAATGGGTTCTAAGATCACTATGATCACAACATTTCACCCTCAGACTGATGGGCAATCAGAGCGTCTTATTCAAATCTTAGAAGACATGTTACGGTGTTGCATTTTGGACTTTAATGACGGATGGGCAAAGTACTTACATTTAGCTGAGTTTGCATACAACAACAACTACCAAACTAGTATCGACATGGCACCGTACAAGGCTCTCTATGGTCGGCCTTGCAGATCTCTGGTATGTTGGTTAGATATGGCAGATCGACCCCAGTTAGGCCCTGAACTAGTTCAAGAGACTTCTGAGAAGATCACACTAGTAAAGGAACAACTTCGTGTTGCACAAAGTCGACAGAAGAGCTATGCTGACAAGCGGAGACAACCTCTAGAATTTGATAAGGGGGACTTTGTTTTCCTAAAAGTCCAGCCCACAAGAGGTGTTAAACGCTTTGGGATCAAAGGAAAGCTCTCCCCGCGGTATATAGGTCCATTTCAGATCATTGAACGTATTGGCAAACTTGCTTATCTTCTGTCCTTTCCATCGCCCATGCCTAAAGTTCATGACTTTTTTCATGTATCTATGCTTCGCAAGTATCGTCCTGATCCTTCGCATATCATCCCCTTAGTCGAGGTTCGGGTTGAGGAAGGAAATAAGTATCAGGAGAAAGCGATACATATTTTAGATAGAAAAACTCAAGAACTACAGCGACGTAGCATACCACTTGTGAAAGTGCTCTGGAATCACCACGGCGTAGAGGAAACAACATGAGAACTAGAAGCAACAATTAAACAAAAATATCCTGAATTGTTTTCTACTACCAACTGATGATGTGATACATTGTACTATTTTCACTTATCAATAAAATGATGAAACATTGTTTACACTTATCTTAATACATTGTTTCACTTGAATAACTACGCAGATGTCTGAAAATAATATCAATGGATATAGTGATGCACACACGCAGTGGCCTCCTTGGCAACCTGTGGCTACTTCTCAAGAAGCAGAGTCAAGTCACGACTACTTTGTATCACCAACTCCATCACCACACAGACAACGATCATTATCGCCACAGCGTGCTTGGCTCTTTCGTAACAATCCCGTGCCCTCATCTTGGCAAGTCCTTCTACCAAAATTGCCAGGCGGCAGGATCCGAGCAACTGCACGAAAAAGTATTCCACCGCTCAACCTACCTCCCCTCAAACGATGTAACCAACACCCTCCACCACCATTTGTTATGCAAAGGTTGGAATCTTCAGAGGACGAGTCCGATTCCATTTGCTCTCCATGGTTTTATGATGATGACGATTCCACCGGCCATAGTGCTATTCAGGGACCATTCAAGAACTACCCTGACCTCGCAAGAGATGACACCGACAGTGAATCTCAAGCAGATAACCATCATAACTACTTGAATTGATTTCTAGAGCGAAATCCCTTTAAGGGGGGTAGAGTGTAATACCCTGTATTTCACAAAAATAAAATAAAATAAAATAAAATTTTTGGGCATACGTGCCCGAAAGTCCAGGCACATGCCCGGAAGTCCAGGCAACCCGCCCGGAAGTCCAGGCACATGCCCGGACGTCCAGGCAGATGCCCGGACGTCCAGGCAGCCCGCCTGGACTTCCAGGCCCCAAAACATCTATATAAACCAACCCCACTCTTCATTTTTCACACCAAATTCGCTCCAAATTGTGATTTTTCCTCCTCTTTTCACTCATTTTGAGTTTTTAGTCTTTTGAGACTCTCTGTTTGAGACTCTCGGTACGGTGCGATGAAGTTTTGTCCGGAGGAAAGCGCCAGACCTGAAAAAGAAGAAGTTCTTATCTGAAGGTGGGGAACGAAACATAGGTTCGCGTGTTTTATAACTTTTATTAAAGTTTACATTCAGTTATTATTATATCTACTGTTCATTTACACTGCATTATGTCATACAATGTTTATACTATCGTACCTATGCCTGTACACTTGGAATTTACGTATTATACTGTTATAATGCCGGATTTGTGGTCAATCTGACTCAACTAGACTCGGTCTTGTCCTCAGTAACTTTATATAGTGAACGGGAGGTAGCGGGCTGCTCTAGGCGATTGGTTATTTAAGCAGACCTTGTGTCTCACCTCTCAACTGGGGACTGATCTAGTTGGTCTTATTGAAAGCTATCAGCTTATACAAGTAATACTGAATGTCCTAACCTTGCACGTCGTGATACCGACCCTGATAAGGATCACCAGACGTTGCCAAAGTCAGTCTAAATGTCAAGAAAAGACCAGACCAGTAGACTAGACCAGTTCTTTCATTGGCATCATACATATCACCACCTAGGGACGTACAGTGAGAACCTGGCTACGTCTGGGGAAGGACACCTGTACGTGAACTTAGGCGATGTACGTTCATCAAATCATTACGAGACAGTGTCACGCATTCATACATATTGATTGATTACGATGCTCACATGTGTATTTTAGATATTTGATATTGAAGTATGCTTTATTAATTGTTATACTCACGAACTATTTTACCCACCTAGCGCGTTAAGCTCACTCCATTATTATCAAATCTTTCGCAGGAAATTAGGATGGACTGGGTGCAGGTTATGGGGCCCACATTTTTGTACCCTCTGTATTATTCATTGGGGATTTTGGGGAGTATGTTCCCTTGACCATTTTATGTACAAATTATATTCTACATTAAATGAAATTAGATTTGTACCTATGTTTTATATTTTCGCTGCGCACTCTGTTGTTACCATTGTTATTGTTCTAAATGCGCGCCCCATCTGCGAGTGTACCGCCGGTTTAGGCGCGTCCGGGCAGGGTGTGACATATCGAATTTCTAAATAATTGGAAATATGGAACCAGTGCATAACTGTAAATTCTTGAATTTGTACTAATTAGGTTCACGTCAAAGAATATTATTATTAAACACTATACATGTTAGCAATAATGAATGGACAAACATATAAGAACTGAAATAATATTAAAATAAAATAACTAAGATTCAAATATTAATATGTTACCAAATAAGTTTAGAAATAAATCAAGTTTAGTAGAGCAAAGGTTTAAAGCAGGCATCTAGGGCCTAGTTTGATAAGTTACAAGTTGCGTTATTCTTAGTGGGTTTTGTCTCCTTTAAGTTGATCAGTCATTGTTTATCAAGTTCTCCTCATCATCTACTGTTTATTTGTTGTGTTGACCTAAGTGGCTTTTCACTTAGAATTCTCTTAACTATTTTTAATGTTAACAAACTGTTGGCCTAGATATGTCCAAGAAGGGGATGAATTAGACACTTAGACAATTTAAAAATAATTACAATGACACAAATTAAAGCGCAAAAATTAAACAAATATGCACAGTCGATTTATAGTTGTTCGACTACTTGCCTACATCTACTACCTAACCTCCTAAGTTAGGATTTTGAACCTTATCACTAAAGGATTATCTTACGGATGAGAATCAAACCGTTACACCTTTTCTCAACTGACGGGTGTGAGAACAACCGTTACACTGCTCAGCTTACAGGCGTGAGACCAACCTATCCCAACTTACTGGTGTGAGACAAACCTAAGCTTTCTCAACTTACGAGTGTGAGAACTACCGTCTCTCAACTTACGGGTGTGAGAAGACCTGACTTTGTTGAATATAGAATATCAACACAGTAGTTTATCTAACTACTATATCCTATGAACTATCTCTCAAATTTCTCTTTCAGCAAGAATGACATAAGTAAAAACAATGCTGAATAATTTGAGTGAAAACAATTCAAACTTTCAAATCGATTTTCAGATAAAGATAGAATCTTAGCTCAGTGTGAAAATCATTTGAATAAGTAATGATTCAAATAAACGCTTTGAAACTAGAATAACTTAAGCTTTTTGAATCATATGGAAATTCGACTAACTTTCAAAAAGTGTTTTAGCACAGAGAATTTTCAATGGTCTTAACAAATTGTTAAGTGTCTGTATTTATAGACTTGTAGAGATGAAGTTGTTGTTCATTTGAATTTAAATCTCAAATATGAACGTGTACTCACAACAACTAGAATATATCACGAAAATGGCAACTGCACATTTCATGAATATTCTGATTTTCTCTAGATACACGAATAAGAAAAGTTTTAGAAGACGTGGTTTGGGAATCAGAGAACATCTCTTACAAATACAGAAAATTGATTTTGTACGAAAAGTTGTTCTGAAAAGATGGCAAAAAGGACGTACATGTCAGAACAGTAAAAATATCATTTTTGTTGTTTTGTTCCTTTGAGGGTGCTCACAGAACATCAGCGTCCTACTGAACAATGAAGTGAGAGCGCTACTAAATAGTAAACGTCCTGGCTTGCTTTGACAATTAAACGAATTAATTCATTTGGGCGCTACTTCGCAGTGAGCGTCCTGTTTTGTTTTAAAACTTTTGACACACGAGAGCACTACTCAAGAGTAAGCGTCCTGAACTATTAAAAACAATTTTAAAACAATATTAAGTACGCTGACAGATGGTAAGCGTCCTGAAAGTTATTTAAGTTGATTCTAAAGATGAGGATGCTCCTACATAAGTAGCATCTTGAAAATTTATTCAACTTATAACTTATCAGCGTCCTTAAAGATAAAAATGACTTAAAGAAGAAAAAAAACTTTCAGCGAGCTGAAACTAAGTCAGTGTCCTGACGTTCTTAAAGGCTGATAAAAGAAAGGTCGCTACAAAGATGTAAGCGTCCTTATTAATCAGTTCAATTCAACCTTGAGCTTCCTAATATTTTATCAGCGTCTTGACTCATCAAGTCTAGGAGGGCACTGCTAAAACATTAGCATCCTGAAAGACTTTTTAAAAACGGTTTTTGATTTCTCGATTAAAGCTCGATAAAACATCATTGTTTCTCTTAATCAAATCAAATACTTTAGAAATCATAAGGTACGATTAAAATGTTACGATCAAAATATGCAAACGATAAAATCTTGCTGAAAGTAAGTTGGTTGATAGACTTTACATTCTAAGTACAGATAGACTCTGAACTTTATTTGAGATGATCAATAAGCTTGTAAGCACAGTTCTTTGATCTTGATTCTTGATAAATCTGAAATACTTTACAAGATCATTAGATAGACAAACTGGAGATATTTGGAATCATCAAAACATTCATGTCGTGGGGTTTATTGAGATAACACAAACAATATAACAAGTGGTGCTAATATTTCTATCTAGTATATTTCAGCACCTAAAGCGAAAAAGAGTCGATACAAGATCAAAGTACTTCAACTTCTTCAAGCAAATGATCAAAGCAAAGGATTATTCATATCTAGAGCTTGGACAACTTGAAGGAAAGAAGAAACAGGACATTGAAAGGTCTATGTGTCTATAATTAGGATGTAAACTTATTTTCTTTCATCTTTGCTCAATCATTCTTAAATCATGTCTACACGCTTCACATTTGCATAGTTTTTGTCAAAATTCATTAATGCATTAAGTTTTCTTTAAAACTAATTTTCAAGTACGTAAACATGTTTGGTTTATGTTTTTAAGACATTTCAAACTTGTTTAAATCTTATTTGCATCTATTTTGATCAAAATCACATTTTCACAAGTTTTCTAAAGCCTTATTGGTTTAAGTTTTCAAACTTAACTTGATTTTGGACTTAGACTTCAAATCTTTGTTTGAAATATTTTCTAATATTTTTGTTCATCAAGCTTTATGTATTTAATCATATTTCATTGTCCAAAAAGTGTTCATAAAGTTTAAAATTCAAATATTCAAGTTTTTCATGTTTTTGGTCAAGTCATGTAAGTGACACACCAAAATAATGCACTCCCACCTTGGTGCAGCGCACTCCTGCCTAGTTTCTGGGTTCTAGGCTTGCGGGTTTACAGAGCAGCGCACTCTTGCCTTTGAGCAATGTGCTGTTGACTGCCTAGGCACGATTTTAATGGTCATATTTTTAATTTTTGAGCCCCCAACGACTAGTTTCCTATGTCTAACGGCTAGTGCTCACTTCTAAACTATAAATACATGCACTTAGGCTATTTTAACACAAGGGAGATAAAAATCTGAGTCCATTAAGTGATTTCAATAAATCAAACCATTTCTCAACTTTTTAATGTAATACCCCAGGTTTGCACAAAAAAAAAAAAAAAAAAATTGAACTTCGGGCAGCCCACCCGAAGGTCCGGGCAGCCCACCCGAAGGTTCGGGTGATCCTTTCCCTATATAAGGAACCCCCCCCCCCCACATTCATTTATCACACCAATCTTTTTTTTTCTCTCTCTTGTTCTCTTTATGATTTATCTCCTCTTTTTGAGAATCTCTCTAAGAGGTTGGGCAGGGTGCTCGAACGTTCGGGCGTTCCTTTTCCTATATGAGGAACCCCCCCCCCCAATTCATTTTTCACACCAATCTTCTTTTCTCTCTCTCTCTCTCTCTTGCTCTCTTTGTGATTTCTCTATTCTCTTTTTGAGACTTTCTTCACGGTGCAACGTGATTTTGCTCGGGAGAAAGCGTCAATTCGAGAAGGAGATTCTATCTGAAGATAGGGAACGAAACATAGGTTTGCGTATCTTATGACTTTTATTAAAGTTTACATTCATTTATCATTATGTTTACTATTCATTTACACTGCATTATTGCGTATAATGTTCATATTTGTCATACTTATGCTTGTATATTTGGAGTTCATGTATTACACTGTTACTATGTCGGATTAGTGGTCAATCTGACTCAACCAGACTTAGTCTTGTCCTCAGTAACTTTAAATAGTGAACGAGGCAGCGTGCTGCTCTAGACGATAAGTATTTAAGTGGACCTCGTGTCCCACCTCTCAACTGGAGACTGATCTAGTTGGTCTTATTTGAAAGCTATCAGCTTGTACAAGTGATACTGGATATCCTAACCTTGCACGTAGTGATACTGACTTGATAAGAATCACCAGACGCTACCAAATACTGTCTAATGTTAGTAAAGACCCGACCTGCTCATGCATTGGCATCATACATAAGCACCACCTAGGGACGTAAGTGGTTCATGATCCACAAAATAGTTAGAAGCAATGCTCACTATTCTTGATATTTCCTTAGGGAGGGACGTACAATGAGAACTCGGGATTTCCTGGGGATGGACATCTATACGTGAATCTAAGACGATGACCTTGGGGAGGGACGTACAATGAGAACCAGGGTTTACCTGGGGATGGACATATGTACGTGAACTCAAGGCGCTGTATAATCATGGAACCATTACGAGATGGTGTCATGCATACATACTTGTTGTACTGATTATGATGCTATGTTGTGTATATTGATATTTGATTATGAAGTTTTCTTTATTAATTGTCATATTCACAAACTATTTTACCCGTTGGGTAATAGCTTACCCCGTTGTTATCCAATTTTTCTCAGGAGTTTAGGGTAGACTGGGTGGAGGTTTTTTGGCCCACATTTTGTAACCCTTGTTAATTATAGGGAAAATTTGGAAGGATGCTCCCTCAATCATATTTTGTACAAAAATACATTCTGAAATTAATAAAATCAGATTTGTACTCAATTGTGTACCTGTGTACTCGATTATTATTATAATGCATTCGCGCCCCGCCTGTGAGTGTTCCCCCGGTTTAGGTGCGTCTGGGCGGGGTGTGACATTTAATGGTATCAGAGCGAAAGGTCCACGGCCCGCCCAAATCCGCCAATTAGGAAAAGAAAATTTATATTAGATATATATATCTTCAGAACTATATATATGAATTATATATAATTAAGATTTATATTAAATATATATATATCTAGATAACTATATAGTTTTTATATAGTTTAGATTTATATATATATATATATATATATATATATGTATATAGTTATGATTTATGAAAACTATATATACATATATAGTTAAGATTTATAATATATATATGTCTATATATCTATGTATATATGAGATATACATACATACATATATATATAACTTGTTGCTAATGGAAAATTTGAATTCAACGATGACATAAACATCAAGAGGAAAATAGAAAATATTGTCCAACAGACAAGGCATAAATCATAAAAATGTTAGGAATATATTTTGTGTATTTCACAAGTTTTATCTTCCTTTCAGCAAGATAATGGCCTCAAGTGAAGGAACGACTTCCAGTAGTCGGGAACCAATTCCCACCAGACTTACAAAACTTTCCAAACGGGAGGTCATGACTATGAGGAGTATCGACATGAGAGATCTCCGCCTCTGTCCTATCCTTCACGACAAACTCTCAAAGCTGTGGTGGCTGAATATAACAAAAGTTGAGGGTTACGTCTCCTTCAACTTGGTGAAGTCATTTTACGAATCCATGAATAGTGTGGGACTTCAAGAATATGGGATCATCCCTGTCTTGGAGACAATGATCAAGGGAGCAAAGATTTTCATCAACGTCGAAACTATTTCACGACTTATGAAAATTCTAATAGGAGACAAGATCATTGATCCATACGAACCCCAGACGGTTGCAGAGATCTTCGAATCCAAAGAATAGTTGTTCAATTTCCTCACCGTAAAGGTGTATTGTAACACCCCATGCTTTTAATCAATATATTTGGTTGACTTATAGGTACACTGAAGAGTATAATACATATATAAGTACATTTAAATCCACGTGTATATGTGTCAAATGGACTTGAAAATGTCAAAAGTGAGTCCGAAATGTGATTTTAAATAGAAATCGATATATAACATGTGTATGTGGATTGAGTGCATAGAAGAAGAAAAATGAATTTAAAAAAAAATAAATTAAATTACTGTTCATTTGCGGGTGCTGTTTACGGAACAGTACCATGAATAGTACTGGTATGGAATAAGAAAAAAATAAAATAAAATAAAAAAATAAGAATAAAAAAATAAAAATAAAAATAAGGAAGAAGTTACTGACAACGAAAGAAGCAGAACGAAGGAGAAAAGGAAAGAAAGAAGGAGAAGAAGAAAAAGGGGGAAAATTAGATTTTTGGACTCAAATCAACACTCTTGTAAGTTATTTTTGCTAAATTTCGTTATGAAATTGATAGTTAAACTATATGTGATGATCCTACCAGTATAATTTTTACTATAGGAGGTGTTTTACGGTATTTTTGAAATTGAGATTTTGACTCGACTGGAATAAAAATTTGTTCAAAAGGTTGAAAAATACTTCCTAGACTGTAGAAGCCCAGAATATGTGGTTAGATTTTATTTATTTGTTCATTTGGAATTTTTATAGCTGTTGGAAGTTAGATTTGATATTGGAGACCTTTTGAATCATATTAAAACTTGATGAAACTCCAGTTTAAGGCTATAGAATGGCAGAATGGACTGTTGTGAGTCTATCGATACTAATTTCATGATTTTTGGAGACCATTTGACAATTTTAGTAAAATTATACACGTCTCCAATAAACAACACTATGATTATTTCTAGTGAATAAAATGGAATTGAAATCCAGTGAAACTACGGTTTGAGACTATAGAATCGTAGAGAATTGAATTTCGGACGTTTCGATACTAAGATTGTGATTTCTGGATATGATTTGATATTTTTAGTAACTAAATATATGGTTTTGGTGAGTAAAATTTACTTTCGTGACCTCCGTGAACGTGTAAAACCTTAGTAAAATACTTGTTGAAGGTAGTAGAATGGTAGCAGGACTGATTTTACATGTGTCGATATGGACAAAATAATTTTAAGAATGTTCTATATTTTTAATAAAATAGATATACGTTTCCAGTAGAAAAATAAAATTGAGAACTAGTGGAAATATGATTTGAAAATCTATTTTTATTGTTCTTTCTTGTGGAAATATCTAGATTGACCACAAAAACGGTATAATAGCGTTTTCAACTGCTCATGAGTCTTGAATTTGGGTTGAAATTTAAATTCATGGAAATGTATTTGAATGAATGGTGTTTAGTAGTTTAAATGATTAAATATGGCTAGAATTTCATATTTGCATCGGAATTGAAAATTGAATGTGTTGGTGAATAAGCTTGAGGGAATATTGATGCTGAAAAGGTTGATGGTGCAATGAGTTTGGTGATGGTCATGGGATCCCTTGTGCTGAATATTACTGGGTTCATCGACTTAGAAATAACATTTAATCACCGTGAGTATATTTCTTGATTTTGGTTCTTGTATGACATTGTATTTATATGAAATGTTTAAATGTAGGCATGCTATGTATATAAATGCAGGCATGCTATGTATATAAATGCAGGCATGCTATGTATATAAATGCACCGTGTTTTATTGATCATTCATAAATAGTTTTGGCATTGGAGTATGCGAGACGTGCGAAGACAGATCGCATATGAAGTCATTTCGTTAGGAATTAGACCCGGATGAGTGTTATGCGTAACCTCATTGTCAGTAGGCTTGTCCTAACAATGATTGGAGACCCTTGAAATGATTGTGAATTGAGTAATGTGAGGTCTAAGCGTAGGCTCCTTATCGGTGCATAATAAGGAGTTCGTATCCGTTTCATTACGAGAAGGAGAGATATTGTGGTTTTAGTTGAAAATGATGCATTGTTTTCTTGAAAAATCATGAAATTTGTATTGCTGACATGTATGTTATCTTTGTTGAATAATGCATGTGTATTTCATAAATGCTTTGAATGGTTTTAACTGCCATGTTTCCCTAAATTCATATAATTTCCATATCAAGAGATATATTCACTGAGCTTGTTGTTTGCTCACTCCATTTCCTCCAATATTTCAGGTACAAAATCAAGGGGAAAAGGAAAAGCACAAGAGTAGAAACGTGATTTAGATTCTTATTTTGTTGATGTACGTATATGCGAAGGAAATGAATTATATTTTATTTATTCTCATTTGTATATATATATATCACATCCTACATATATATATTATCACATAGTTGGGTTGTAAGGGAATATGGATTTTGGTTTGAGATTTTGGGTTATGAGCTTGTGATATTAGGAGGATTATTTATTGTGGAATGAATGACATGAGTGGATATTGTGGATGAGTGTATATATATATATATGATTTGATTTGTGGTATATCAGGTTGTGAGAGGTCTATTTTATGGGGAGATGCTGTCAATTTTTTTTGGGGATTTTTGTAATTCTGTTGAGGCAGATAGTGTATTATATACTGTATATAGGGTATGTATAGTGTATGGTACACTGTGCCGGTCATGACGATGTTATCCAATTTTTCTCAGGAGTTTAGGGTGGATTGGGTGGAGGTTTTTGGGCCCACATTTTGTAACCCTTGTTAATTATAGGGAGATTTTAGGACGATGTTCCCTTAATCATATTTTGTACAAAAATATATTCTGAAATTTATGAAAATAGATATGTACTCAATTGTGTAATTGCGTACTAGGTTATTGTTATAATGCATTCACGCCCTGTCTGTGAGTGTTTCACCAGTTTAGGCGCATCCGGACGGGGTGTGACATTTAATACCCTAGAGACAAATGTTTTGAACCAAAATTTGGATTTCAAGCTACCATTTTGTGCATCACTTAAAGCTTCATAAAAAACATTTTCATGAGCAATCTTGATGCAAGGAAGGTAAAATCTTTGAAAGGTCTATCTTCACATTGATCTTAAATTTCCATATCTTGTATTTGGTACTTGTATTTTTTAGCTTCATTTGTAAATATTCTATTCACTTAGAACACACATTTTAATCATTGTTCTTAGTCTTTTTGGTATATTTCTAGTTGAAATAAACTAAGTAAAGTGATTTAATATTACTTGTCATTCCAAGGTTGAAATCTAAGTTAGTTTCACCCTTTATCTTAAAAGTGGTCAAGTGGTTATTCCTTATCCCGCAAAAAGGAATTCAACTTTTCTTTTGCCCTCAAAAAAGGAACAAGTGGTTCATCCTCAACTTGCAAAAAGGATTTCGGCTATTCCTTTGCCCTCGAAAAAGGAACAAGTGATTTGTCCTTAGCCCGTGAAAAGGTTAAGTTTGTCTTGAACCTTAAAAAAAACATTGTAACAATTTGGTTCATACCCTTAAAGTAAACCCGATATAGTCGAATCCTAGAGAAGGTTTATCTAGGCGTGGAGTAAGAAATTTTTTTTTTAATAATGTAAAAATCCTTGTGTGCATTTGTTTTTTAATTTATGCACTTTGAATTAATTTGAGTATATAACTTAATTTAATCAAGGATTTCCACTAAGGACTTAAAATCTGTCAAAATCGGCCATAACATCCCATGCACCCCCCTTTTGGGTGTCCAACAAGTGGTATCAGAGCAGGTGCTCTTGATTTAAGGTTTAACCACCTAGAGCTAAAGATCAAATGGCCAATATTATTAGTTTTTACTTAGGTGACAACCCTTTTTCATCTCCAATGCTAAATGTAGATAAATTTACATTTTAGAGAATTAGGATGAGAGCTTTCATTAAGGCTCAATCATGTGATATGTGGGATATAGTTTCAAATGGACCATTTAGACCCACAAAGACCATAAATGGGGTTTAAGTCCCCAAACTTGGGAAAAAATGTTATAGGAAGGAAAAACATTTAGCTAGACTTGATGATTTTGCTAGAAACATTCTTATGAGTAGCCTTTACCAAAAAGACATAGATAGAGTAACTTCATGTGCATCTTCTAAGGATATATGGACTAGATCGGAAGAACTTTATGATACTTCATGTGCCTCCACATCTTTTGGTGAAGATAAGGAGAATGTAGAACATGTATGTTATATTTCCAATATTGATTATTCTATATATGTATTGATCCTCCTTTTGATGATTTTTCTATTGCTCATAAGAATATTGAAATTGAATTTGACAAACTCATAAAAAAGAATGAAATGCTGAAGAACATGTTAACCAAGGCCATAGATATGTTGGAAACTCTCCAAAATGACTACAACAACGTTCTTAAGGAGAATGACGAGATTCTCTAAGAAAGAGAAGATATATGTTATCTCAATGAACCCCATGACAAGAATGTTTTGATGTTTCCAAATATCTCCAGTCTGTCTATCTAATGATCTTGTCAAGTGTTTCAGATTTATCAAGAATCAAGATCAAGGAATTGTGCTCACAAGCCTATTGATCATCTCAAGCAAAACTTCAGAGTCTATCAGTACTTAGAATGTAAAGTCTATCGATCAACTTACTTTCAGCAAGATTTTATCGTTTGCATATTTTGATCGTAACATTCTAATCGTACCTTATGATTTCTACAATATTTGATTTAATCTGAAAACATTATGTTTTATTGAGCTTTAATTAAGAAATAAAAAATCGATTCTGTAAAGTCTTTCAAGACGCTAATGTTTTAGCATCGCCCTCCTGGACTTGATGTGTCAGGACGTTGATAAAATATTAGGATGCTCAAAGATGAATTGAACTAATTAATAAAGACGCTTACTTGTAAGTAGCGACCTTTCTTTTATCAACCTTTGAGAATGTTAGGACGCTAACTTAGTTTCAGCTCGCTGGAAGTTCTTTTTACTTTTAATTGATTTCTATCTTTATAGATGCTGATAGTCATAAGTTGAATAAACTATCAGGATGCAACTTGTGTAGGAGCGCGCTCATCTTTAGAATCAACTTAATAGCCCTCAGGAAGCTCACTGTCCTTTAGCGTACTCAACATTGTTTTAAAACTGTTTCTAAATTTCAAGACGCTAACTTCTGAGTAGCACTCTCGTGCGTTCAATGTTTTAAAGTAAAGCAGGACGCTAACTGCGAAGTAGCGCCCTCATGTTTTTAAGTCGTTTCATTGTCAAAGAAAGTCAGTATGCTTACGATTAAGTAGCGCCCTCACTTCATTGTTCAGTAGGACGCTGATGCTCTATAAGCGACCTTAAAAGAACAAAATGACAGAAAATATATATTTTTTGTTCTGACATGTACATTCTTTTTAGCCACCTTCTCAAAACAACTTTTCATACAAAATCAATTTTCTGTATTTGTAAGAGATATTCTCTGATTCACGAACGACGTCTTCTAAAACTTTCCTTATTGGTGTGTCTGGAGAAAATCAGAATATTCATGAAATGTGCAGTTGCCATTTTTGTGATGTATTCTAGTTGTTGTGAGTAAACGTTCATATTTGAAATTCAAATTCAAATGAACAACTTCATCTCCACAAGTCTATATATACAGGCACTTAACAAACTGTTAAGACACCGAAAATTCTCTGAGTCAAAACACTTTTCGAAAGTTAGACGAATTTTCATCTGATTCAAAGAGCTTAAGTTATTTAAGTTTCAAAGCATTTTATTTGAATCATTGCTAATTCAAAAGATCTTCATATTGTGCTAACATTCTATCTTTATCTAAAAATCTATTTGAAAGTTTGAACTATTTTTACTCAAATTGTTCAGCACTGTTTTAACTTATATCATTCTTGCTGAAAGAGAAATTTTAGAGATAGTTCATACGATACAATTGTACTCAATTTCATATCTTGTATACTGTATCAAGGTTGTAACAGTAGTTAGATAAACTACTGAGTTGATATTTTTATATTCAACAAGGTCAGGTCTTCTCACATCCGTAAGTTGAGAAAGGTTAGGTTGGTCTCAAGCCTGCAAGTTGAGCAGTGTAACGATTGTTCTCACACCCGCAAGTTGAGAAAAGGTGTAACGGATTGATTCTCACCTGTAAGAGAATCCCTTAGTGACAAGGTTAAAATCCTAACTGACGAGGTTAGGTAGTGGACGTAAGCAAGTAGCCGAACCATTATAAATCGACTATGCATATTTGTTTAATTTCTACACTTTAATTTTTCCATTGTAATTAATTTTAAATTGTCTAAGTGTCCAATTAAACCCCCTCTTGGACATATCTGGGCCAACAATTGGTATCACAATTTCTTTGATATCAATGGCAATGACCAGAAGCACTGTCATAGAAGTAGGTCAACCTTTAGACAGACCACCTCTGTTCAATAGAGACTGGTTTGAAGATTGGATGATAAGGATGAAATCTTTTCTACATCTAAGGATATCAGTATTTGGGAAATGGTTTTAAATGGCTACACCATGCCCAACAAGCCTATTGAGCTATGGACAAATAAAGAAAGACTAAATGATAAACTTAACGCTCAAGCTGTCTATGCCTTGTACTGTTCTATACTCGAGGAAGAAGTAGAAAGGGTAATTCATCTTGAGAGTTCCAAGAAGATTTGGGAAACACTCAAATCACTTAATTGTGAAAAGATTAACATTCGAGATGAAAATCTCAAAGAGTTTGATAGACTATTTGATGCCTTTGAGATATCAGAGAATGAATCTCTTAATACGACATGCAACAAATATCAATCTTTTCTTGATGGAATGCAAGAATTGAATCAGGAAATACCTGCAGAGATATCTCTAGTGTATTTCTGTGATATTTCCAAAGAAATGGAATGATAAGCTGACTATGTTAGCTGAATCTGTTGAACCATGGGAAATGAGTTTAAAAGAGTTATGTGATCGATTGCAAACCGTGGAAAGAAGGGATGAGACTAGAAACCCAGTTAGAACATTAAAAGAACCACTCATTCACTTTAGGGTTTTAGAAAGTGAGTCTGTTCATGATAACCTGCAACGTTTTATACGTCAATTAAATGAAGTTGAATACTTTGGAAAAACCATATCTCATTCTACTTTAGTACATTATTTTTTTAACAGTTTTCCTGAGAACTGGAAATATAAAGTAGATTTTCTAAACGAGTTTTCAAATCCATTTGAAATTAGTTTTCAAGAAATTGATTACATTTTGAGTGGGTTAGAAACTTCATCTGAGAGAGAAGACATTCTTGCAAATATACCAACCAAGAATAGAAGTGAAGTTGCTGATGATATATACACAATGAGTCATCAATCCTCAGCAAACACATCCAGGACGCTTAATGAAAGATCTCCTGATAGAATGTCGAGAAAGAAGTCAGCATGGAGAATGGAGATAATGAATTATCTCAGCTGCTTCAAAATGAGGCAGAGTGCTGAAGTTGAGGACTTTGCAGTACCTTGAGGTAAAAGTAAAAAATTATGCAAAGGTATAAAAGTCACTCTCGTCACTAGAATATACTTATCAGTGATAAATGATTGTCTTTAATCAAGCAATGCTTAGAATGCTTAAATACTTTTACTCATAATTAAATTATTGATGATTGGTTGATGAAATATATCTTATGATATTATTTATTTAACCATACGCTACTTGAGTTTAATTGGTCAAATCTGATTAATAGTAGTGCTTAAATGTCCTGAAGCAAACTAAATAACAAATGAGGACGCTAACGCGCATATTAGCCCCTGTTGATCATGAACGGTGGTCAGAAGAAGAACGCTAATCGGTCAATATTGCTAATCGGTCAATAAAGCTAGGAAACGACATGTGTTGGTGTGTGTCAGGAGGGAGCTTATCGCTTTTTCACTATAAAACCAAACTTTTTGTAACCTGGCAGTCACTTTTCACCTTTTGTGCCCTAGGACGCTTTGACGAACTTTCTAGGAATCGTTTCAAAAATTACCATTGAATCTTCATCTTTAACCATGGGTAAATCCTGTTCTTCGTTCATTTCTGAATCCTCTAATTCCTATTGTATCAGTATTTGCATTGTTGCCTCAGTTCTTCATATCTTTTCATTTGATTTATAAATGACCCCCAGACCCGAAAAGCTTCGCCCCTTCTCTGCAAGAAAGCGAGCTGTTTCACCATCATCACCTCTAGAAAGGAGTATGAGACCAAGAACTGAACCAACTCAGGCCAAACTGGTTGAGGAAACCACACCATCTGTACCCACACCTCCTATTGAGACCACATCTGGACCATCTCACCCACCTTCTTCTTCTCAGATGAGAAGACAGGGAGATAAAGCCGAGAAGCTCATTAACCGAGTTGTAATTGATGGATGCTATGTTGATTTCGACTTCTTCATTAACTCTCACTTGGACATTTTCTCTCTATTTGAATTCCAAGGCTGGATAGATTTACTTACCCTCAATTCTAAATGTTACCCCAGTCTCGTTAGCCAATTCTATTTGAATTCGGTCGATAAACCCGACTTTGAATTCACAAAACAATCTATGGTAAAGGGAAAATCTATTGAGATTTCTTCTAGATTTTTTTTGAAGTATTTTCCTTACCAAGTGATGAAAGTGCTCACATACTTTCATTCACCAAAAATAAAGTCCAGTATCCAGGCTATAACAACCTTTCTGCTCTTAATCTTATTTCAAAGAAAAAAGACCACTCGAGTGTTGATAAGAAACTCACAAATCAGTCATTTGAACTTATTCCCAAAATAATCCACAACATCATTACCCACATCATTCAACCTAAAATTGACAGTAGGGGTAGTGTGAATGCATTAGACTTATTCTTAATCTGGTGCATTCTGGAAAAGAAGAAAGTGAATCTCGCCCACATTCTCATGCATGCAATTAATTTAGTGGTTAGTAGAGCAGGAGGTCTGCCACTTGGTATGTACCTCACCACTCTGTTTGAGAGATGTGGTATCAATTTCAGTGGAGAAAGCTTCAAGGAGACTAACAGATACAACTGCATTGGTCGAACCACTGTGAAATTGATGAGATACACTTATGTCCCTGCATTGGACAAATGGCTTCCAATGCAGAAGTTCCAGTTGAGGGAGAATCCAATGGAAAAGATGAAATAAGAGGAGAAGATGTCTCAGTAATGGAGAAAGAGAGTACCCAAGCTTCGCCTTCTCAAGAAGAACAGGTTGTGCAAGGGGAAGCTGCCCCCATAGCTAACATTGAGCATGTTTCAATTGATGATGTGGAAATTGAACATGCAGAGCAAGTTGTTTATGCTGAAGAACATCTGATGGAAGAGGTGATCCAGATTGCTTAGGCCGTTGTTGAAGAACATCTGCGTGAGTCAGAAACTACTGATGCAATCTTGGAAGATTTCACCAGAGAAAGAGTCATTGAGGACTCAGATAAAACCATCTCTGAACCACCATCTCCATTCGATATTCCTGTATCAATGGAATCTTGAGACTCAAAAATGACTGAGTCTGATGGTGAACAATGACAAGATACAAAGGGCTATGATCTGGCTATCATACCCTATCAGGGAGATGACATGAATGAAAAGGTTGATGAAGAAGATCATATTGAAGATTTTCATGATGCCAATGTTGAATCTCTAACAGAAGATGAAATGGAACTGTTCATGAGGAAAGCTCATATGATCAAAAGTCGCCTTCCTATCCATCTACAAGTAGGCCAAATAATGAATTCTTCACAGAGGAAGATTTTCTGAGAAGAGTGAGAGAAGATCAGATTTTTGTCATGTCTCAGCTAATGACTTGTTTAGAACAGAATCAAGTTCAAATGAAAAATGAGACATTGTCAGAGATCCGAGAATCTCTGAAATCTCAGGAGAGAGTTGTGATTAATGAGAGAAAAGAATTCAACTCTCACATGATCAAGGTACCTGCATTGCTCGAGAAATAACACATCAAATGGACACACAATTAAGTGTCATGCAGTCTTTGCCTTCATCGAGCTCCACTTCATCATCTAATGATGATTTTATAAAGAACATTCAGGAGAACATGCAACAGATTAAGACATTCATTAAAACCTATGTTGCCAGTGTTCCCCCGAAATTGGCAGCTCCTCGACAATCTCCAGCCGAACCTCAAGTTTCTCAAAGTCACACAATACTAGCTACACCTAGTTGTGCTGCAAGTAGCTTAACTAAAGAAGCTTTGAAGAAGATTCTTGAACAAATTCAGAGCTAAGAGGTAAAATGGTTGAATCCTCTAAAGATAAGTCCATTTCTAAAAGTCTGCAATTAGTTTTGGATGTTATCTTGGATCAAGTAACAAGCAAGACAACGCTTGATAGGCCATCTCTAGTCTAAAAAAAAATCTAGACACTGCAAGGCCAACACAACCAGAGGATGATAGACTAACCAAGATTCTCGACTTGGTTACTTGTGCTTTTGAAAAGCTACAAAACTTGGAGAACAAGATGTCTTTCCTTGCCACAACCATTATGGATCGGTATTATACTGTCATCACAACTGCAAATCGAGCGGAAGAAGTAGTATGATTCTTTGAAGACCTCTTCAAGGAAATGAATAGTAGACTGCATTCTACTATATGGTATATTGCCTCTAGCATGAAACGTTTTGCAATTCTCTTTCAACTGTTGAAGAAGAAGGTGTCAAAGTTCTACCTGCACCACGAGCACCAGCCTTCACTCGCCCTCAAGGACCTAAGGAGTCTGACAGACTTTGTGGCGTATTAGAATGTGAAAATGAAGAAGAATTTGATGAAGAGTCGTTACATAGAATCAGTCGAAGAGTGTCTCCACCCCGAGATCTCTCATCAGAGACCTTTCCTGATCCTAAACGAAAGCAACCAATCAGGCCAGAATTTAAAGGTCATACACTTTCTCCTAATTTTGCTCAAGGTCTTGCGGAAGGGAAAGCTAAAGGATGCAAACCCAATCCACCTCTTTATCTATTTAAATTTGGTGTTTCCAAGCATGCTCATGAAAAATTCATTGAAAAATCTAGGAAGGGTATTGTAATTGATGAATCTGTCAGTAGTGTGAGACAAAACACGTGTGGTTCTTCAAGGCCATGACCACCAAGGAAACCCGAGGAATCTGAACCTAGTTCTAGTAGATCCAAGAAGGATGAGGAGGCTGAAAGAAAAAGGAAAGGGAAGGGTCCCAGTACGAGCTAAGCCTACCCTTTTTTTGCTATAATCAGAAAGAGGAGAAGAGAATGCAGATATTAAGGCTAAGTTAGCTCAAGAGAAGGGAAACTACAAGTAAGGAGGAGTTCTATCTAAGTTATTGTATTCATTCTTGTTTGTATACTGTAATGTTTGCAACTTATCTTGTACTTATCTTGTAAATTTTTATGACTGAAATCAGATATAACTGACATGTTTGCAGATACCATTCTAAATTTGTTATGTGTTTGAGTACATGAATATAATTATCTGCATAATCTCTGAGTATTTGAAATCATCAAAAAGGGGGAGATTGTTATCTTAATGATCCCTATGATATGAATGTTTTAATGATTCCAAATATCTCCAGTTTGTCTATCTAATGATCTTGTCAAGTGTTTCAGATTTATCAAGAATCAAGATCAATGAACTGTGCTCACAAGCCTATTCATCATCTCATGTAAAGTTCCGAGTTTGTCAGTACTTAGAATGTAAAGTCTATCGATGAACTTACTTTCAGCAAGATTTTATCATTTGGATGTTTTGATCGTAATATTCTAATCGTACCTTATGATTTCTATAGTATTTGATTTAATCCGGAAACATTATGTTTTATCGAGCTTTAATCGAGAAATCAAAAACCATTTTTGTAAAGTCTTTCAGGATGCTAATGTTGGCCCAAATATGTCCAAGAGGAGGGTGAATTGAACACTTAGACGATTTAGAAAATAATAACAATGGCAAAGATACAATGTAGAAAATACACAAATATGCACAATCAATTTATAGTGGTTCGGCTACTTGCCTACGTCCACTACCTAGCCTCCTCAGTTAAGATTTTAACCTTGTCACTAAGGGATTCTCTTACGGTTGAGAATCAAACTATTACACCTTTTCTCAACTTGCAGGTGTGAGAACAACTGTTACACTGCTCAACTTACAGGCGTCAGACCAACCTATCTCAACTTACGGGTGTGAGAAGACCTGACTTTGTTGAATATAAAATATCAACTCAGTAGTTTATCTAACTACTGTTACAACCTTGATACAGTATACAAAATATGAAATTGAATACAATTGTATCCTATGAACTATCTCTCAAATTACTCTTTCAACAAGAATGATATAAGTTAAAATAGTGTTGAACGATTTGAGTGAAAAAAGTTCAAAGCTTCAAATAGATTTTCAAAATAAAGACAGAATGTTAGCTCAGTATGAACACCTTTTGAGTACGTAAAGTCTCAAAGAAAAACTACTGTGAAAACTGATCGACTTAAACGTTTTCTTGACCAGATGAAAATTTGACTAACTTTCAAAAAGTGTTTTAGCTTAGAGAATTTTCGGTGCTTAACAAATTGTTAAGTGTTTGTATTTATAGACTTGTAGAGATGAAGTTGTTGTTCATTTGAATTTGAATTTCAAATATGAACGTTTACTCACAACAACTAGAATATATCACGATAGTGGCAACTGCACAATTCATGAATATTATGTTTTTCTCCAGATACACGAATAAGGAAAGTTGTAGAAGACGTGGTTCGTGAATCAGAGAATATCTCTTACAAATACCGAAAATTGATTTTGTACGAAAAGTTGTTCAGAAAAGGTGGCGAAAAATACGTACATGTCAGAACAGTAAAAATATCATTTATGTTGTTTTGTTCCTTTGAGGGCGCTCATAGAATATTAACATCCTATTGAACAATGAAGTGAGGGCGCTACTAAGTAGTAAGCGTCCTGACTTGCTTTGACAATTAAACAACTTAAAGCATGAAGGCGTTATTTCGTAGTAAGCGTTCTGCTTGGTTTTAAAACACAAAGCATATGAGGGCGCTACTCAAGAGTAAGCGTCCTGAACTATTAAAAGCAGTTTTAAAATAATGTTTAAGAGGGCTGACGGACGGTGTGCATCCTGAAAGTTACTTAAGTTGATTCTAAAGATGAGGGTGCTCCTACACAAGTAGCGTCCGGATAATTCAGTCAACTTATAACTTATCAGCATCCTTAAAGATAGAAATCACTTAAAGATAAAATAAAATCTTTTAGCGAGCTGAAGCAAAATTTGCGTCATGACACTCTCGAAGGTTGATAAGAGAAAGGTCACTACTAACAAGTAAGCGTCCTTATTAATTGGATCAATTCAACCTTGTGCGTCTTAACATTTTATCAACGTCCTGACTCATCAAGTCTAGGAGAGCGCTGCTAAAACTTTAGCATTTTGAAAAACTTTATAAAAGCGGTTTTTGATTTCTCGATTAAAATACGATAAAACATAAAGTAACTGGATTAAATCAAACATGCAACCAATCGATTAAAACATGCAGATGATAAAAATCTTGCTGAGAGTAAGTTGATTGATAGACCATACAATCTTAGTACTTACAGACTTGGAATTTCATTTTTCTGTTCAATAGGCTTGTGATCTCAGTTCCTTGATCTTGATTCTTGATAAATCTAAACACTTGACAAGATCATTAGATAGACCAACTGGAGATACTTGGAATCATCAAAACCTTCATATCATGGGGTTCATTGAGATAACAGCTAATGTTTTAGCAGCGCCCTCCTGGACATGGTGAGCCAGGACGCTGATAAAATTTTAGGATGCTCAAGATTGAATTGAACTAATTAATAAGGACGCTTACTTGTAAGTAGCGGCCTTTCTTTTATCAACCTTTGAGAATGTCATGACACTAACCTAGTTTTAGCTCGTTGGAAGTTCTTTTTGCTTTTAATTGATTTCTATCTTTAAGGACACTGATAGTTATAAGTTGAATAAACTATCAGGAAGCTACTTGTGTAGGAGTGCCCTCATAATTAGAATCAACTTAATAACCCTCAGGACGCTTACTGTCCTTCAGCGTACTCAACGTTGTTTTAAAACTGTTTTTAAATTTTAGGACGCTAACTCTTGACTAGTGCCATCGCGTGTTCAATGTTTTAAAACAAAGCAGGACGGTAACTGCGAAGTAGCGCCCTCATGTTTTTAAGTCATTTTATTGTCAAAGAAAGTCAGGACGCTTACGATTTAGTAATGCCCTCACTTCATTGTCCAGTAGGACGTTGATGCTCTATAAGCGCCCTCAAAAGAACAAAACAACATAAATGATATTTTTGCTGTTTTGACATGTACATTCTTTTTAGCCACCTTTTCAGAACAATTTTTCGTACAAAATTAATTTTCTGTATTTGTAAGAGATATTCTCTGATTCGCAAACCACATCTTCTAAAAGTTTCATTATTTGTGTATCTGGAGAAAATCAGAATATTCATGAAATGTGCAGTTGTCATTCTCGTGATGTATTCTAGCTGTTGTGAGTAAACGTTCATATTTGAAATTCAAATTCAAATGAACAACTTCATCTCTACAAGTCTATATATAAAGGTACTTAACAAACTGTTAAGACACCGAAAATTCTCTAAGCCAAAACACTTTTCGAAAGTTAGACGAATTTTCATCTTTATCTGAAAATCTATTTGAAACTTTAAACTATTTTCACTCAAATTGTCCAGTATTGTTTTAACTTATATTATTCTTGCTGAAAGAGAAATTTGAGA
This sequence comes from Paratinospora sagittata, assembly GCA_035771175.1. Lineage (NCBI taxonomy): Eukaryota > Viridiplantae > Streptophyta > Magnoliopsida > Ranunculales > Menispermaceae > Paratinospora > Paratinospora sagittata. The sequence continues at coordinate 29,488,138 of CM069607.1, read as the reverse complement.
GATAACTCATAGGATACAGTTGTGATAGACACCCAAGAGGGGGGTGAATTGGGTGTTGACGGATTTTTTAGAATCTTTTACAAATACTTGGAATTCGTGAATAAGCTATAACACATGATTATAGATAAACCAGTAAAATAGACAATGCACAGCGGTATATAGTGGTTCGGCTTCCCAACAAGCCTACCTCCACTGCCTAGTCTCCCCAACTAGGATTTCCAGAACTCTTCACTAAACTGATGCTACTTCACAGGTGAGGATCAAACCAATTACAAACACCGATTCTATGCAGGAAAATCTTCCCAACTAGCACACTTGCTAGATTTCAGTAATACATTAGTTTATCAAAAGGCAATTTGTTCAACAAGGGAACAAACTCCAAGAAAAAATGAACAACAACTTTAAATGATTTCTTGCAGGATTTCTCAGCCACTATAGTAACGAAAAAACATGCACAACATTCAATCGAGAAATCAAAATACTATTACCTCGAAACAAACTAGAAATGAGATACGTGATAAAGCTCAATACGATGAACAACTTTTGTTAAATAATCAATACCAGAATCTCAGCGCATCAGCATGTAATTTCAAATCTTTAATGGAGGCTGCCTCTAGTTGCTGAGAAAATAATTTCAGAGAGAAAATAAAAGTTCTTGGTGTTTAAAATAAAAGTTAATGATTGTTTTTGTAGCAAACCAAGTTTCATAACCCTAAACCTATTTTGAATGGTTAGGATTAGAAGTTTTAATCTTGCATTAGTGAAATCAAAGGTGTACAATGGTTGCTTAAGTTTAAAACTCGAAAAAAGAGCAAATATGGAAAATTCAAGCTGGAGTGCGTTTCAGAAACCTGGAGTGCGTTTCAGGACACCTAAGAGAAATCAACACATTTCCATATACTGGCTGAAACGCGTTTCAATGAACTTGAAATGCGTTTCACGAGACTCGAGACAAGTATAACTGATTTTTGTCAACCCAGCTGGAATGCGTTTCACTGAATCTGAAAAGCATTTCTGTGAGCCCGAGGCAAAAAGACATTAAACAAGTGTAAAATGGCTGGAATGCGTTTCACTGAACCTGAAACGCGTTTCATCGAACCTGAATGCGTTTCACCAGACCTGAGAGATATGAGCATGTTTAAGTTTTGTGATCGATAAAACAATGAAAACTATTCGGATCACGATCAACTAGATTCAAAGTTAAAATATCATGGAGTGAGTTTTTGAAGATAATCAAACATAGGATATTCACTTTCAAAATCATGCGATATGATAACTGTTATGAGGAAACAATTATGATCACGATCGAATGAATGAATAACTGAATAGCTATGAATCCAAGTAGTGGAAAAACCAAATATCAAAGGTCTCGAGTAAAATCGGTCAAACATAAGTGGCTGATCAATCAAGAGATAAACCTACAACCTAAGAAGATTTAAAGCAACTTCAACATAAAAAGAATATTACAATCCATTTGCTTTGATCTATGGTTGACTTCAGTTTGACTTTAACTTGTCGTTGACTTTAGCTGACTTGCATTTCTTGCACATTAGAGTTCCTTGGTAGTTGTACTTTAGCTTTTGCTTTTGAAACTACCATGAGATGGATGTGTTGTTTCTTTTTCTAACTTTAAGACTTATAACATGTTAATCTGAAACATGCTCAACACGTAAGTTAGATAACATGAAATATCATTTGGAATCATCAAAAGTGCAACGGGTGAGGGTCATTAAGCCAACAAGTTGTACTCAATTTCATATCTTGTATATTATATCAAGGTTGTAACAGTAGTTAGATAAACTATTGAGTTGATATTTTTATATTCAACAAGGTCAGGTCTTCTCACACCCGTAAGTTGAGAAACGGTAGTTCTCACACCCTTAAGTTGAGAAAGGTTAGGTTGGTCTCAAGCCTGCAAGTTGAGCAGTGTAACAGTTGTTCTCACACCCGCAAGTTGAGAAAAGGTGTAACGGTTTGATTCTCACCCGTAAGAGAATCCCTTAGTGACAAGGTTAAAATCCTAACTGAAGAGGTTAGGTAGTGGACGTAGGCAAGTAGCCGAATCACTATAAATCAACTGTGCGTATTTGTTTAATTTCTGCACTCTAATTTTGCCATTATAATTAATTTTAGATTGTCTAAGTGTCGAATTCACCCCCCTCTTAGACATATCTGGGCCAACAATATAGAACATGAAAACATTAGTCTTCAAGAAAAATTAGAAGAATTGGCCAAATTAGTGACCAAGGTTACTAAAGAAAAGGAGGGCTTAAAGCTAGAACTTCATCTAGAAAAGGAAAAGACCTCCAAACTAGAGAACAAATTGGGCAAACAAAATTATAGATATTTTAAGCCCAAGACATGTCATAGGAACCTTAGATCACTTGAATCTTATATTAGCCTTTTGACTTTTCCTTGGTGCTGAAACTTACTACATGAACTCATTAGCACCATTTGTTGCATTGTTTGTAAGCATCAAAACACTAGGAAGAATTTAAGTGGAAAACCACTTAGGTTAACAATCTCCCCCCTTTTTTTTATGATGACAAACAATATAAACTTGATAAACAAAACAATCAAATAATATTCATAACATGATCATACTAGGATATGAAAAGCATACATACTATGAAATGTTCGAAACAAATCAAGATTGTTTATCAAGATTTCAATATTTTTCCCCCTTTTGATATCATAAAAAAGGACAAAAGAATCATCTAGATTCTCATGTAAAAAGTCGTATGACTAAGGCACCAAACGCGAGAACTCCCATTTTTAAAAAGAGATGGAGACTCCCCCTTAATATATGCATTCAATACTCAAGAAGATTCATGATATGCAATCAATATTAAATACACATGAATACATAGAGGATGTCACATCATATGACAATAACATGAGAATCAAGAAAGAATTTTTACACACAGAGAAATATGAACATGATATATATTAGAAAGTTCTAGCTCAAAAGCATACATGAGTTAGTTAGATAAGATTTAGAATACATGCATAGCATAGCCAATGAGTAATGACCCTCATTTTCATAAAACGAGATCCCAATTTTTTTGGAAAAGGTGGCCAATAGAGGTGTTGTGTGCTTCCTAAAGTATGAATTGCTTGTGTTTAATGCAAGATTGATTGGGAAACCAATCATGGAAGAAATGGGTGAAAAATAGTGGAAAATAGTGAGATTGGGCACTAGGAACTCGCTCCTAGCATGGAGGAGCACGCATTCTTGAGACAGAGACCAATCTGGGTTTCTGGATAAGGAAGGAATGCACTCTTGACTAGGAGGAGCGCGCTTCTTACGAGAGATAAAATGATGATTTGGCTCAAGGCAAGGAGGAGCGTGCTCCTAGTGGAGAGAAGCGCACTCCCCACGATAAATTCCAATTTTTATTCAGATGTCGATGAGGCGGTGCGCGAAATAAAAACCCCAAAACCTTATTTCTTCGTTCATTTCAGCTGAGAACGAAGAGGGAGAAAGGGTTTCGAGGTTGTCCTTCGCCAAATCCACGTCGAAATAAGTGGTTTTCCTCAATTTTCTTCGTGAAATTGATAATTGTGTCAAAAGAAACCTTTCTCTCAAACTAATTTTCGTTATGGATGATGATTTGAGTATTTTCCAAGTTAGGGTTTCGATGTTCTTGATTGAAAAATAATTAGGAATGGTAGAAATAGTTTCTTGTCACTCAAATCATGCCGAAATAGGCCCTGTTTGGGAGAGCTTTTCCAAAGTGCGTTTGGAGCAAAGACACTTTTGGAGGTGTTTGGCAATACCTGCTTCTAGCTAAACTACGGTGGAAAAAAAATAGTTTTCAGCTTTTAGAAGAAGCTGGGAGGGACCAACTTTTCCCAAAAGCGGTTTTGGTAGAAGTACTTCTCCAAAATGCGCTTTTTGAAAAGCTATCCCAAACGGGGCCATAGTGTTTTGTTAGGGTTTGGATGTTGAATTGACTGTGATATGGACCAATAACCTAGTTGGAAAAATAAAATCAATTTGGAACGCATAGATATGTACTTAGGAATTTGCGGGAATTTGCACTTTATATTGATGTATTTATACATGATGTATGCAGGTTTTAGTAGATGAATTGGAACTAATTGATAGTGTGGAAAATTATTCTTGCAATTGTTTGTGAGTAGAATTTCAATGATATTATTCATTTGTATCATCCTATTTATAATGAATGCTGGTTCATGGATGTTTTGTTGATAACTTCATGGTGTGCATATGGGGAAAAAAACCCTTTAGTTCTTGTTAGTTTGATTTACGTTTGGAGAGTGGATCTTTGGACATCCCTGTGCAGGTTTGGAGTACCCTCTACAAGGACATAATCGGACCACTTATCCCCGTAAACTTACAAATCAAGGTTTAAAGGAGAGTTATAGCATATCGTCTGTTGGTTGAATTTGAGTAATCTCATTTATTGTTTCCATTGCAGGGTTTTCGTGATAAGTATTGAGTCTATTCTTTGGGGAGATCTAGATAGACTTTTAACAAAGTCATGGATACCTTATGTTGGACTATTAAATGGACTATATTATTCATTACCACTGACGGAAGTTATTCAAGTCTAAATTTCTACATGTGACCTCAGGTTGAGAAAACAACCTGTTCCCAACTGGCTATATGCTTACTGTACGCTTTGGGGCACTTGTCACTTCACTTGAATAAAGGTGGATAAGGTGCATCGGTTTCGAAAATGCATTTATTTAATGTTGCATAGTTATGATATAGATATTGAATTGGATTGTTTATCATGTGACATCGAGAGCATGCATACATGGTGTGTAGATGTATGGATGATGATATATTTGGATTCTATTCGCTGAGCACCGTTGGCTCACCCTGTTCCCCATTTTTTAGGTCCTTTAGTGGTAGACAAGGGAAAGGGGATAGTGCATCAATGAGTAATTGGTAGCCTTGCCAGGAGATTATTTTGACGTAGGTTTGATAGTCATGAGATGCATATGTATATTTTGATATTTTGCTTATGTATATATATATATAAAACACCACACTTGAATTATAATGCTATGGATGTTGTTAGATATTATTTGATTTGAAAATAGTGGCAGTTGTGTATAGTAGAAAATTTGTTGAATGGTTAATTAGGTTTGAATATGTTAGATGACTCTTTTATAAACGAGACTCTGACGGAGTCTCGTTGAGGCTTAACAGGAGTCTAATGGTCCTATGGAGGATATGATGGTTAAATTTTTGTGTCGGTGAGGATACCCTGGGAGTTTGTGAAGGGGTCTTGACACAATGAGATGTACATATAGATGCATATACAAGATAAAATCTATAAGAAATATCTGGACATGTATGAATGAGAAAAATATGCCAAAAAGATGAATTCATAAGGAATTGTAAGCATAAGTAATCATTTCTCTTATTATTAGGCACAAATATGAATGTAATAATCACACAAAGCCTAAAATTGAGTATGCTCTAATATGTATAACAAATAAGCACAAGCATACATCAAGAACATAGCATAGGCAAACATTTTTAAATTCAAGCAAGGCCTGGCTATTTTGATTCTAATTAGATACAAAAGATGGTTTGAAAACATGAGACATCCACTAGAAATCAATTCTCAAGACATTTGATACATATAGGAGTTAAAATCTAAATGATGCATCAATGTATGAATGGAAAGGCATGCCAAGAATGTATAAACATGGGCAAGGGAAATTTCTTTCCATTGAATTAGGCATGTATAAAAATATGGAGATATTCACATAGCCTAAGTTATAGATCCAAAGTAATGCATTTGAAAAATATTAATCTTATAACATGCATACTTGAATCATGTATAAGTGAATCATGCATATAAGGAGTTATATTTAAATAAACACAAACATGATCACAATTCAAAGAAGATAAAATAAGCAAGAGAATTTTCAGATTTTAATTGCGGCTTAGCTATCAATTTCTCATATAGATGCTAAAGATAAGAATATAATTTGTAAGCACATATGAAAAACATAGGTTTCCAATTGGTTAATATATAAAACAAAGCGTTAGCATTTTCAACCAATGGAAATTAATGAGCAAGAGATATTGATAAAGATAATCAGAATTTAGCCCTATCAAACAATCTTGAAATATATTTTCCTTATTATGATATAAAAGAATAGCTCTAAGGAAAAAAAAATTATAACATAAGAGGATACCATTTAAAAAGATTTTCTATATGAGCATGGTATGACATCAAATGACTATCCTAGGCATATTGGATATGAGTTTCAAAAATTGAAGAGCCTTGCTAAATTTCTGTTTTGATCATAAAGATATCCATTAAGCATGAAAACACACACACACACACACAGATATATATATATAATAAGTCCAACATGCTTAATTCATTTAAGTGTCAATGAATAGAATATATAAATTCCGTTGGACACAACATTTCATTCACACAAACCATTTCATTGATGTTTAAAATCGAAACCCATACATCAATGACGCTATGTTCTGCTAGAAATTGACAACGTGATCAAAGATTATGGGCCTGTCACACCCCATCCGAACGCACCTAGTCCAGCAGAACACTCCTAGGCGGGGTGCGATGCAGTTACAACAGAAATAAGATTCGCAGGAACACAATTAAGGGACAAGTTTCTTCTCATTAAATCCAAGAATATTTTTTTGTACAAAATGTAGGCGGTCTAGTGACTGCCAAATCAAGTGAACATGCTCCCCAAAATTTGCCTAATTAATTACGCAATTAAGACAAGGGTTACAAAAACAAGGGCCCGTACACGTCCGCCGAACTCCACCTTAGGCTCCTGAAAAATGGTTAACAACGGAATGAGCCATCGCCCAGTGGGTGAAATAGATATTTCGTGGATTATGGCTATAAATAAAGAAAACATCATAATCATAATCATCAAATAATCACAACACGACATCATTAATAGTGTATAATATCACAACATATACATATCCATAACACACCATCTTGTAAGGGTTTGTGATCGAGTATCGTCCTTAGTTTACGTACAAATGTCCATCTCCAAGGTGACTAGTTCTGGGTTCACACTATACGTCCATCTCAAGGGAGAATATCAATAAGTGGGCACTTTTGCACCAGTAAATAGTTCATAGGTCACGTACCACTTGTGTCCCTTGGTGGTTTATATGTATGATAATTATGCATACGCAGACCCGATCTCAATTTATATTGGACTTAATTTTGGGAGCATTTGGTGATGCCTATCAGGATCGGCCTCACCACGTGCATCATTAGGACGTCTAGTATTATCTATACAAAGTGAACAACTTTCAATAGAACCAACTAGACTAGTCCCCAAGTTGAGAGGTGGGGTCACCAAGTCCTGCTTAAATACCAAGTCTTCTAGAACAACAAGTCGCCTCTCGTTCACTCTTCAAAGTTACTGAAAACAAGACTGAGTCTGGCTAGTTAAATCAATTGCTAATTCAGCAGAGTAACATTATAATACATGGGCTTCAAGTGTCAAGGTACAAACATGACTGGTACAATCTAAGCAACATTATACATAATAATGCAGTCTAAGAGAATACTAGATAAAATGATAAATGCATTAAAACTTTATAAAAAGACATAAGACACACAAACCTATGTTTCGTTCCCACCTTTAATTGTGCGCTTTCCTAGGTTGGTGTTCTTTCCCAAGAACAACAGCTCCACACAGCAAATGAATAGAGTCTCTAAGAGAGAGTGTCTAAAAGGAGGAAAGACAAAACTTCAAAGAGGGGAGGAAAAGAGCCTTAAGGGGGGAGAAGAAGAGTGGAAAAAGGATGGTGAAAATGTGGGGAGGGGACCCCTTTTTATAGGGGTCCAATTGCCAGAATGTTATGGTAGCACCAATTTTTTTTTGTGTAAACTGGGGGTATTACACTCTACCCCTCTTAATGGAATTTCGCCCTCGAAATTTAGTCAGATATCGTGATTGTTGTTTCCCATGGAGCCAAAGCTTAATCTGCGGTCTCTCTGAACTAGCTTAGGATTTGGGTGGTAAGGTCCTTGAATAATACTTTGACCTGTTGAATCTTCGGCATCGTCAAAGAATGAAGAATAGATCGAGTCAGAATCACCTTCAAAGGGTTCTGATGATTGGATGAGAGACGGTGGTGTTGGGCTCTGAGGGATATTAAACCTCATTGACGGTGGTAGTTGTGGTACATTTTTACGTGTTGTTGCACAAACTCTCCCGCCTGGTAGCCTATGTAAAAGGTCTTGCCAGGATGAGAGAATGGGATTGTTCAGAGCCGGTGCCGGGCAGATGACTTCTTCATTTGGTACTTGAGGATGTTCGACTGAAGGGGATCTCAGTCGTTGTGGCGGGGATTGTACTGATCTTGTTGAGTAAGAGGGAGTAAGTTCCCGACTTGGGGGATACCCCCATGATAGCCAAGGAGGCCATTGTGCAAACGATGGTCTACTTCTATCTGTGTTGTTATCAGACATCTGCATGTTTAGTTGATGAGACAAGATGTTAGCACATTATAGAGGAATTTAGATAATTTTATTGATGAGTGAATAATACAATACATCACATCATCAGTTACTACTAGGAAACAAATCAGGGTATTTTTGTTTGATTGTTTCTTCTAGTTCCCAAGTTGCTTCTTCTATTATGTGGTGATCCCAAAGTACCTTTATTAATGGTATACTATGACACCTTTATTCTTAAGTCTTCCTATCTAGAATTTGTACTGGTTTTTCCTGATACTTGTTTCCTTCCTTGATCTGGACTTCAACCAGAGGAATAACATGTGAGGGGTCAGGATGGTACTTCTGTAACATGGATACATGGAAGATGTCATGAACTCTGGACATGGATGAGGTAAGGAAGAGTTGATAGGATAATTCTCCAATGCGTTTGATGATCTCGAATAGGCCGATGTATCGTGGAGAGAACTTCCCTTTGATCCCAAAATGTCTGACACCCCTTGTAGGTTGGACTTTCAGAAAAACATAGTCCCCAATCTGAAACTTGAGGGGTCGTCTTCGTTTGTTGGCGTAACTTTTGTGTCGGCTCTGTGCCATAAGAAGCTTCCCCTTGACTAGTTCAATTTTATTAGAAGTTTCTTGAACTAGTTCTTGCCCAAGCTGAGGTCGATTTGCCATGTCCAACCAATATACCAGAGATCTGCAAGAGCGATCATAGAGGGCCTCATATGGTGCCATTCCAATGCTAGATAGGTAGTCGTTGTTGTATGAAAACTCTGCCAAGTGCAAATACTTCGCCCATCCATTGTGAAAATCCAATACGCAACATCATAGCATATCTTCTAGGATCTGGATCAACCATTCTGACTGCATGTTAGTCTGGGGGTGAAATATTGAGCTCACGGTAATCTTGGTGCCTGATAAGTGGTCATTTAGACATGTTTTAGGATGGTTTTATAGGTGTGTTAGGGTGATTTATGCATTAGTTTAGTGTGTTTATGTTAGTTTTGATGCATTTGTTAGTTTAAGTGAAAGTTGGTTTTTATGCAATTTTTCGGTTTGTTAGTTTATAAGTTGGATCAATTTATGTTTGAAGTATATTAATTACTTGTTTTGCATTGTTTTGTAGGTATTTAGATGTGTGGAAGTGAGCATGAATGATGGACAAAACATATGAAAAGCCTAGATGATGATTCATGAAGAAAACAAGTCAAAAAGTGGAGAAAATTGGCCAAGTCCACAAGGGAAGTGAAGAGAATAGCAAAAAAGTGCACAAAAGACCCGAAATTGGGCGCCGCAGGGCCGGGAAATGCGATTATGCTCGAGTTTTGTATTTTGGCCATAACTTTCTTAATTTAACTCTGAATTAAACGTGGTTTGTTTCTATGGATTCCTTAATTGAAGTACTACAAGATAAAAGGGTTTTGGGAGTGATTTGGAGTGGATAAAAAGAATAAAAACGGCAAGGAATAAAGTGGAAGTGTGATTCAAAATAGAAACTTTCTAATTTTGTTGCGAACTTTCCTAGTTTGACTTGGACACTTCTTGGACACTTCCTATGGACATGTAGCTATATAAAGAACATTGTTTAGGGTTTCTAGAGGCATCATAGAGTGGAGAGCGAATGTTTATGGCTGAAGCAAAGTGGAGAAGAAGATCTACATTGGATTATTCACAATCTCTACAACATTCTAGTTTGTTTTTCTTGGTTTTTATTCATGTTCAAACTTATATTTTATGTCTTTATGTCTTTAGTTATGAACTAAAGCCTATTTCTAGAGGTGTAGATTGATTCAAACTTGATACTATGTCTTAGATTTTATGGTTTAATCATTATTAATAAAGTTTCTTTAGTTTATTTATATTTCTCTGGTTGTAATGTTTTTGATCCAATTGTCAAGGATTGAACGATCATAGACTTGAGGTAGATGCTCCAAAAGAGGTACCTTGGGTGGAACTTGGAAATATAACCTAGGCTATCGTGAGACTCAAAATGAGATCGAGAACCTTTGAAGTCATTAGGTGAAAATCACAAAGCTTAATGAGTTGTTGTCATGTTAGGTTTTCATTGAAAGAGTAAAGCCAAGGCGACAATAACATGCTCTAATTGGTGCTCCAAAAGAGGGAATTAGAAACGTTAGGATTTTTGACTTATAAACTAAGGAACTGAGTTAATAATATATATATAGACATAGTTGAAAGTGAGGAGATATTGAACCTTTAGACCATTCGACCATTGATTTCGCATTAGTTTTATATTGCATTGTAAGTTTAATATTTAATTACTTTAGTTATTGTTTATTTGAACTCTCAAATTTGGTTTTCTAAATAAAGTTAAGGTTAAAACATCATAGCTAGTGTCGTAATAATCCCTTAGGATGATACCCAATATCTCATTGAAATATATTACAACTTGACACCGTAAGCTTGCGGTTTTGCACGTAACAGTGCCAATTTTGTTCTAGAAGCTTTGCTAAAAGCGGGATGTGAATCAAGGGTCTCGATCACAAACGATTGTAAGTGGAATGACATGAAGGCGTATGATTTCTTTTTCATATAATTCTGCTAACATGGCAAGGTTATCTGTAGACTTGATTGGTATAAGTGTGCAACCTCCGTAAGTCTGACAATGATAACCCAAATAGTGTCTTGGCCCTAGATATGTTGTCCCATTCCAAGTCCCCAATTGTTAAGGGTTGGAGAAAGCCAGAAGGAAGTCTTCATTCTGCCTTTACTTGTTGACATGTGAGACAACGTGCAACAAAGTCTGCAATGACCTTTTTCATACCAAAGAACCAGAATTGTCGCTTGACATCCTTGTAAATTTTATCTCCTCCAGGATGCATATCAAACTTAGAACAATGCATTTCAGTGAGCACCTTATTTCACACCTCAAGGTCATTCGGTATACACAGACGTTTCTTGTTGAATATCGCTTCTTCATCAGAGACTGACCAATGAGGGAGGTCTTGTCCACTTTGAAGGAGTTCTCTTTTCTCCATCAGTTTGGGGTCATTAGCTTGAGCTGCGAAGACTTTTTGAATAAGCTCGGAGTTGGCAGTCAATTGGGCAAGTCGTGGTGTTCGACGTTGAGGATGCAGGCAGCGACATATGACTTCCTACTTAGGGAATCAGCCACAACGTTGGCTTTTCCCAGATGATATTGTAGTTCGAAGTCATAGTCCTTTAAAGATTCCAACCATCTTCTCTGGCGGAGGTTGAGGATTCTTTGAGTGTAGATGTACTTAAGGCTCTTATGATCGGAGAAGAACTCGAACCTTTCACCATATAAATAGTGTCGGCATATCTTCAGTGCAAACACGACAGCTGCAAGTTCCAAACCTTGTAAGAGGAGTCGGTGTAGAGTGTAAATCTAACTCCACTCCTTGGAGTGATTAGTACCGGTGCCGTCGTGAGACATTTTTTCAATTCCTGAAATGACGATTCACAGGCTGCATTCCAGATAAATTCTATGTCCTTTTGAGTAAGTTTGGTTATTGGTTCAACAATCTTGGAAAAATCCAAGTTTGGTTATTGGTTCAACAATCTTGGAAAAATCCTTAATGAAGCCTCTGTAGTAGCCAACTAAGCCGAGGAAGCTCCAAATTTGAGTGACATTCGTTGGCTACTTGAAATTTAATACTGCTTCAACTTTCGAAGCGTCTACTTCAATGCCATCGCCATAAACCAAATGACCTAGGAATTGAACCTTCTTTGCCCAAAATTCGCACTTACTCAACTTTGAATACAATTAACGGTCGTTTAGTGTGTCTTATGGTCCTCTTCTGTTGGTTAGTACACCAGAATATCATTTACAAAGAACACCACAAACTGGTCTAAATATGGTATGAAGATACGATTAATCAAATCCATGAACGCTATAGGTGCTTCTATTAGACCAAACGACGTGACCAGAAACTCATAATGACCATATCAAGTTCTAAAAGTCATTTTGTGTATGTCTGACTCTTTGATCCAGAGTTGAGGATAGTCGGATCTTGAATCGATCTTAGAGAAGAATTTGACATCTCTAAGTTGGTCGAACAAGTTATCGATCCTTGGCAGTGGGTATATGTTTTGTTGGCCCGGATGTGTCCAAGAGGGGGGTGAATTGGACAACTAAGCAAATTATACCTTTCAAAATAAACAGTTTAATGATTTGAACAAGAACAATAAATAACAATAACTAACAGAAAAATGAACAAAGTACACACAGATCTAGAGTGGTTTGGCCCTTGCCTACATCCACTACTTAATCTCCCTGACTATGATTTTGTCCAAACTCCACTATCAAATCCGCTTACAGGGTGAGGATTAAATCGTTACACCTTTTCTCATATTCACAGGCTTGAGAACAACCGTTACACACCTTGAGCAACACTTGCTCAATCTTAGTGACTAACAATCACTTACTCAAAGAGAATATAAGTTTAAGAATTTGATTCATTTACCAAGAATCAACGAAATACTTATAGAGCAATGATTAAACCTCAGACCGTCACTGATTTCAGAAATGAATGAAAGATAAAGCTTGGCTGAAAAGTAAGAGGTTATTGCTCCTCTTCCCTTCAACGAATTTTGAAAGATATGAGAGTGAAGAATAACTAATCCAAAAGGTGATTATAAATCAGAGTATTTTGAGAATATTATCAAGAGTTATTGTAGCGAAAAAATGATTGATTAACTTTTAAAGAGTTTGCTCAAAACAAAACAAAATTCGGTCTCAGTTTTAACGGTTCAAAGAGGTATTTATAAAACACGCTCAGATTTTAATTCTCAAAAAGTATTCTGGCACTCGATTTGAATTTCTAATCAAACGGTCAAATTATTTCTTCAAAATGTGTATGTTCAGACTGTTTGATAAAACCTGAAGTATCTATGCAATCACAAGAATAAAAAGTTTCAGAAACAACACAGGTTGACAGTCTTTCAGAATTTCTGATAGTGTCGCATTAGCGTCCTAAAAGCGCATTAGTGTCCTGAAGTACACTATTCTGAAAAATCGAGTTTTTGCCAATTTGTTTAGGGAGCGCGCTAATACTGTGTTAGAGCCCCGATGGGTCTAAAATTCAGAAACCCAGATCTTTCGATGAGGCCGCTAATACTCGATTAGCGTCCTGACACGCAACTGCTAGTTTTCAGGTTCATTCGATGAGGGTGCTCATACTCGATCAGCGTCTTGGCGTGAAAGATAAACATTCAAACCCAGAAAACATCAGCGCCCTGATGGTCTATCAGCGTCCCATAGTATTGCCTCGATATTAAGTGACTAGCCACCGCGTTAAAGAGACTGAAAATAATTTTTCTTGAAAATTGATTTTCCAAAACACGATAAAATCAAATCAATACTTGAGCTTTTTGGATCAAATCAAATGCACAGAAAATTGTTCAAATGGTTCAGAAATCAATTGAAAGTCCTTCGAGCAAAATCTATAAAAATCATTTTCTTCAAAATCCAATAGTTAAAACTTATGAGAAACATGAGAGGATTCATGAAGTGAATGATTTGCTAAATCAGGTGACGACTGGCATTCTACAAGTCTAAATCATTCTAAACAGTATATAGTAAATTCTAGAATAGACTCGATCTTCATTTTTATCACGAGCTTCTCATCCACGTGCTCTTGAGTGAATCTTTCATGCATCATCATGTATGCAATGTTTGTAGTAATATGCACAGGAATGTGGTTTCATCAAAATATCTTTTCTCATTCGAGACATAAGGGTTACTGAGTTAACATGTTCTTGATGGTTGTAGTTGTTCAACTTGCGATAGTCGATGCAAAGTCGTAATGAACCTTTCTTTTTGTGGATGAACGTAACTGGAGCGCCCCAGGGTGATGAACTTTTGCTGATGAAGCCCACACTCTCCAATTCTTTCAGCTGCTTGTCCAACTCGACTAGCTCGACGTTGGACATTTTGTATAGTGGAATGGAGATGGGTTCAATTCCTGGTATGAGCTTTATCTTAAAATCAAATTCCCGAACTGGAGGTAGAGCCAGGAAGGTAGTTTAGAAAAAACTATTGGGAGGTCTAATATGATCGCAATATCATGTACTTCAAGAGGGTATAGTGATGATGATTGTTATACGAATCAAATAAGACATGCATTATTGTATTGAACAAAGAGAATGTACCTTCCACCAAATTGTTATCTGGAAAGGGTTGTTGAGCCACAACATAGGCTCTTCCTTGCTTCCTTTTTCCTTAGTTTTGTTGGTTTTGTCAGGGCTGGCGGTTGCAGCGGCTAGTGCTTGTTGGACTGGGCTTACGGGAGCTGGCTGCTGAGCTTGTGAAGGGTGGGGACAAAACCTTTTTAAGTGGCCAGGTTGGTCGCAATTGTAACAAGTCTGCCTTTGTTGGTAAGACATTTGTTGTTGGTTCTGGTGGGCCTGTTGATTGTGTTGTTACTGGCCACCACCTCTCCCATCGCCATAGCGGCGGTTACCCCTGCTATTTCGACCTCCTTTGTTTTGATTCTGAAAACTCTGATGGCCAAGGTTAAAAATTTTAGCTGTAGGTGCAGCAACTTCTTATTTTGGTACGGGGGTTGGGCTTGAACTCTGATAGGGCTTTTTCTTGTTGCCCTACTGAGTGCCTTGTTTGAAAAAAGTCACAATCCGTTTCCCCTATTTTTTCTTTGTTCTTGCTCCATCTTCTCGTGCTCGTAGTTCATGGCCATGTTTACGAGCTCCCTATAATTCTTGAGTTCCAAGAATGACAGGGCCTGTCGAATATCTAGACGAAGGCCATTGAAGAATTTTTCAGCCTTATCTCGCTCGGTAGAGATTGTGAAAACAGATAAGACTGATAGTTCTGTGAACTTTGCAGCATACTCACGAACTGTCATGTTGCCTTGATAGAGCCTTGCAAGCTTCTGACATTTTTGCCTCTTCGCGGTGCCAGGGAAATATTCATCAACGAACAATGACTAGAATCTCATCCAAGTCATAGTCGTTAAATTGACCTTTGGGTCTTTCTTCACCGTTTTCCACCAAAGGTTGGCTCCCCCAATGTGCTCATCAGAAGCTAGTGGGATTTTTCTGTCATTGCAGGCGCCCATAGCCTCTAGAGACTTTTTAGAATTATCCAACCATTTCTAAGCCTCATTAGCATCTGGGGTGCCCGAAAAAGTGATGGGTTGGAGCCTCTTGTATTTTGTAATTTGATCAGTTTGGCTTTCAGATTCAGATCTGACAGGTGCCTGAACAGTGAGCACCTAATTAGCCGTTGTTTCTCGAATGACCATCTGTACAGTCGCCTTCATTGCCTTAATGAATTCGGCAAAAAAATGTTCCATGCTCGAAGGCATGACAAAAGGTGTAGTTGGGGGAGGCTGTAATGCCCAGTACTTACAAGTCAAACTTGTACGTTGAATTATACATATTGTGAGATGTATTTGTACACGTATACGTATCTACATGGCCTTAGAATAGGTTGAATGCATGTATTTTAGGGTGGTAGTTGTATCGAGACTCTAGACATAGCATTGGAAACCCAACACTTAGTGAAATTTTCACCTGGAGTTTTGAAAAGCGCACTCGTGGAAGGAGAAGCGAGCTCTAGTAGTAAAAACTCGAGAGCTACATTTTCTAGAATTTTTTAGAGAAGCGCCCTCCCAAGGGGGAAAAGCACACTTTTGAGGTGAGAAGCGCACTCCTGGGAAAGGAGAAGTGCGCTCCTCACGTGATTCTAACAAAAGTTGGTTTTCTGGTAAACAAGAAGCGCGCTTCTTGTCGGGCCAAGCAATTTTTTAAAAATGTTCATTGAGGCGGTTTATGCGTATTTTAACGCAATTGCTCGACCTTTTTAAGCTCATTTGAGCTTGTTGAAGACAAAGGAAAGAAAGGAAATGAAGGGGACCAAACTAGGGCTACCAAATCCAAGGTAAGGGTTGGTTATTTTTGGTTAAATTCATACATTTGAATTCCTCTCTTCAAGTTGTGCAAATAAGTGAAAATTATATGATTTTCATGGCTAGATTGAGAGCTTGGAAATGAGGGTTCGACCTAGAAATTTTGTGAATTACAGGAGGAAATCAAAGGTAAATGATTCCTTGCTCATTTCTAAGTTGATTAATGGTGAAATCTTTGATTTTTCATGGTTGAAAATGATAATTCTCCAACCCAGTTGTGATGAAGCAACTGAGGGTTTGGAGTTGTATTTCAATGGTGATTTGATTTGTTTTAGATGTAATTTTAGATTGGTTATTGATTGGGAATAGTTTGGCAATGATAATTGCAGATATTTGTGGAAGGAATTGTGAAGTTGGTGAATTGGACAACACACATTGAGCTGCTTGTGTTGTACATGGTGTTGTAATGTGTGCAAGTTAGCTAGTTGAGGTAATTGGGTTAAGTAAAGTATTGGGAAGGGTATTGAACTTAGAAATTTTTGTGCATTGTGAGTATTTATGTCTATGGTTTTATGTGTGGCATTGTATTTAGATAAATCTTATTTTATGAAATCAAAGCATGAATGATTGCATTGTGTAATAAATGCATTAAATTGTGTTTTTAAATATCGAACATGCCTAGGCTTATTCAAGTAAGAAATGTATGAGATCAATTCCTTTGGGGATAAATCTGTAAGAAAGTAACTTATGGGTCAGGCCCTTGGAATGATCTGAGAGGATGGTCAGATGAGGCAGATGTTCCACGAATATGCATTAAAAGGAATGATGCGCTCATGTACCAGGATTGTGAGGATTTGCTATTTACTTTATGCATTGTATGATATGTATAGAGTGGCGCAAATATTCTATGTCAATCATGTATGAAAATTTGCATGTATTGCATATCGGGTTTATGATGTTTAAATGCCATGTTTTGATTATAAATGCATATGTAATGCCACTGATAGATTATTCACTGGGCTTGTTGTAGGTTACCCCAATTTTTCCTCATTACAGGTAGTGATTACAAGGACAAGGGCAAGGCTACAAAGGACTGAGTTGTGCTTGCCGTTTCTCTTTTCAGGATGTATGTATGAGTTGGAAACCTTGGGTTATGTTTCATAATTTTTGGATATGTATATATAGATATAACACTAAACTATGTATAAAATGGTTAGTGAGTTGTATATAAGTGGAGTTGATACATATGATGATATGGAAAGGTATATGTGAGATCTTAATCCTGATATCATGTATGCATAGGTTGATGTATTTATGGATGTAAAATGCTTTTGATTCATGTGTTTGAAATTGTTGATACATGATGAGATTATTAAGTGTATGTGGAACCTTGTATTTATGGGGAGGTTCTGGCAAAAACTTTTAGTGGATTTTATATAATTTATTTCAGGAAGAGGCCGATAGGGTATCATATACGTTTAGGTATGGCGTATATGGTATTCTGTGCCAATCGTGACGTCACCCTAAAGAGGGGGTCGCAACAGAGGCATAGCCTGCCCTAAAGTGGTAGCAGTGTCATGTGTGGCTTGCTCTGTCCTTGGAGGTGGTAGTTCCTGATTCTATGTCTCAGGAGGTGCCTCTTTTGTTAGACGAATAGTTGAGCGTGGCCTTCTTCTTTTTCTAATTTGCATTTTTCTCCACTAGCAAAGGGGAAATAAAACTCTTTTTTAGGAAGTTTCCATGAAATATAGCCAAAAAATAGTATAGCAATGTGATATCATCAGTAATTCATAGATTTAAGAGTTCTGCAAATAACAATCACATAATGTTTTGGTATAGTGTGAAGTTTTGTTGAGGAATCAAAGAATTTTCATGTGCCTCGTATGTTGGCCAAGGTATAAAACAAAAATGGAGTAGGTCACACAACATACGAATAACCTTGAAACCATTTCAAATGTTTTGTTTGATTTCTTTCAATATACTTTACCTTTTTGAAAACTCATAGTGTCATAGAATTTCTGAGACTATCCTCGGTAAATGTCCTAATCTAAACACTCTATCGCATTTCTATGCACCCAAACTCATCTTCTTAGCTTTTTTTATTATCTTCCAAGTTCTCGTGTCCCATACCGTGAGAACTTGGCGATAAGGGACGTAAATTAAGTCAAGTCGTATGAATGCGATCTCTGTGAACATCATTTGGAGAGAAATTCACTAATCGTATCCTCCGAGTTTACGCATCCCATACTGTGTAAACTTAGTGATAATCTTAGTGATTCAACTTTCCCAAATGATTCGCCACACAAGGTTGTGGGTTTTCTTACTTCCAAAGTTTTGTCTAGTATCCACCAATTTTGTTACGTCTCATACCACTCCAAAGTTAGTGATACAAGAGAAAATTAAGTTTGCAAGTCTGTCCACCAAGCATAGTCACAAACAAAATTTTCATTCATAAAATTTGGATTTACATGCCAATATCTTGGTGCCTACTATGACTACTTTGCTTGATTCTCCTACTAGTCACAGAGCGACTGCTCATAGAGAGACGAGAGGAACTACATTCAGATTCCAAAGCTTGCACTCTGTCATCCAAACTTCTAAACCCACTTTGCAAGTTAGCCATATGCTCCTGCATTTCCCTCATCCCCTTTGCCAATCTAGTTAAAATTTCCTCGAGTCAACTTGAGGGTTGGTAGGTTGGCTTATTCATTGGCGGGGGGGAGGGGGGGTGGGGTAGTTGGCTTGATAGGTTGGTTGGTTCATTTATGGGAGAATTGGTTGAGTGGGGACCTCCTGAACCGAAATTCCCTGGAAGGTCATATTTGCTTGAGCTGGAAAATTCTGAAAGGGTGGATTTACCGGGACTTTCTGTTTGCCAAGGTTTAGTTCATTCCAATCCTAGAAAGGTTGATTCACTGGAATTTCTGAAATCGAATGAAAGGGGACCTCCTGAACTTAGGTTCATCATATTCCCTTGGGCTGGGAAGTCCTGGAAAGGTGGATTCACTGAGACTTCCTATCTCCCTAGAATTGGTTCATTCCAGGCGAAGTTTCCCCCTTGCTGCCTCGCCAAGTCTGGGAACAAGTCTCAATCTTGGAATAATTCTTGATTCGTTTGCCTGACGTTTATATTTGGGTAGTCACTAGTCCTTTTGCTAATCTCTCCTGAAGTAGCGCCAAAGAGTTCATCATTCGTTACGCCCCCCCTTAGGTTGAAGGTTTTGGCATAGGAGGCAATTGGAACGGGTTGTGTAAGGGGTACAGAGTGTCTATCTGAAGTATTGATGTTCGATTCTGCTAGCAACTTCATGATGATAGCTCCATAGCCCAGGTACTCCACCTTCTTGGTGCGTCTGACAACTCTAACCATTTAATGTATCATATATGTGGCAGGGAGATGGAAATCTTGTTGTCCAGGCAGTATAAAATAAGGGCCTAGGCACTCGTCATCATGCCTTTGGTTACGCTTTCTAGCAAGATGTTTTCAGCTACGATTTTCCCAAGCCTAGCAAGGTTCCATCGTAGGAGTATGTTTGGAAGTCAGGCATATGTTTCATCAGTGTATGGTTCTTTGGTGAGGGAGTTGAATAGACGTTCAGGCGACCCTGCAATTTTTACCATTGCTTGGGCCTCATGAGGGTCTACAATTTTTGTTCCTACTGGGATCTCCATTAGTCGGGACACAATTTCTCTGTCAATAATGACTGGAGACACTCTGACGTGTGTTTCCAGAATAGGGTTGCCTTCGTCCACCTGGAATCCTCCGACTTTCATGTGGTCGTAGAATTCCTTGATTACATTAGGAGCGACAAAATCGTCAACATTAGTTATGTTTAGCTACCCAAGTTGTTCAAGTTTGTCATGCAGATGTGGATGTAGATGGGGCTCCGCCATGTTTATAGCCCTTATTGTAATGACCTTTTGTTTTTGAAGATCCTTCAACCTGGTGGGAAAGTGTTCGTGACAGCCTGAAGATGTACCTTCACTTGCGGCCATTATTTTGTTGAAAAGAAGATAAAACTAGTAAAATGCACTAAAATGCATTTCTAAATGTTCTTCTGAACATTCTCGAAGTGTAATTTTCTTGTAAGGTTTATGATCTTGTCCATTGGACAACATTTTCTCTTTTTCTCTTGAAGTTTGTCCTAGTATTTTCACCTAAGTTTCTAATTAATAAAACAATTTTTTTTTCATTCATTTTAGGGTTTTCATAACCCCTAGGCGATTCTTGGTACATGGGTTCTGGGCGGGCCGTATACCTTTCGCTATGATACCATTTAAATTGTTACACCCCGTTCGGAAGCACCTAGACCGACATAACACTTGCAGGCGGGGTGTGATGCAGTTACAACAAAAATCAGATGCACAGGAACACAATTAAGGGATAAGTTTCTTCTCATTAAATCCAAGAATATATTTTTTTTGTACAAAATGTAGGCGGGGAGGAAGAGATCCATAAGGGGGGAGAAGAGGAGTGGAGAAGGGATGGTGAAAATGAGGGGAGGGGACACCTTTTTATAGGGGTCCAAGTGCCATAACGTTTTGGGAATTTTTATTTTTTTATTTTTTTTGTGTAAACGGGATATTACAAAAGGTCTATTTAAGCTAAAGAATGCAATATGATAGATGACATATATACTTGTGAGCATAACATTCATATTGCATGCATTAGTTAATAATAAGCATGAAAGATTATAAAATGTTAAGCACGACATACTTATCACATATAGGCATATACATATGAATATTCTTTTATAAGCACAAGGACGCCTAAGACATGATTTTTTGTTAATTTAAGTAATCATGTTAATCAACTGGTTGTACACAAAGTGGTTAAGTTTAAACATGAAGTTAACAACATCAAGGAACACATGTGTCATGATAAATATGAAATAATAAATCTAGACACATACATCTTTAAAATGTATTTTTCCTAAAATATTTTTGATGAAGTACAAAGGATAATAAAAACAATTTAGAGGAAGATCTTTGATGATAAGTGATAAGACATGTATGAAGATCAATGGGGACACCTATCAATAATATTCATCTTGTTTTCAAATATTTAATGAAGATGCAATACATAGCAAATGATTGAATGACTTAGATAAAAAATGTGAATAGCATAGTCACTCAAGTCCTTATCCATTCTAATTGACTAAACCTATTGGTGTAATAGTCGTTGAGGCTCATGGTCAACTAGGTCTTCTTAGATTGAATTTGTCATGAGAGATTTAAAATCTTTATAAACATGAGACAAATTCAATTTTAGTTTATGGAAATGACTAGCATTTCATGAGATTGAAATTTAAAGTCAAGATAGCCATTCCATACAAATTTCCTTCGATATAGAGTGGTTAAATGTACATCAAAATATGCATCAATTTCATTCAATCACCCTAGAAGGAAAGAATTCATGATCATATAAGTTTCTATGATTGTCTAAGATTTAAGACGAGCACATCAATCATATATCAAAACGTATAATCAATCATGAAACATTTCTATGCAAGCCCAAAGAATGTTTAGAATGAAACTTTTAGCATATGAACATGCATGAAATAAACACATAGGCATAATCATGACAAAAAGATAAAGATAGCAAGTACAAGTCATGAATGACCAAATAATTTGAGTATATTTCCCTCTAAAGAGTAAGTATATATATTCATTCAATAACAGAAGAACACACGTCATTCATGATAGCATATAAGCATAATGATGCAAGATAAGACAACTTATTTATACATCAAAACTTAATCATGAAAGCTAACATGTTCATTTTTCCAAGTAAATGACTAAAATCAATTTTGATTGAAGATGTAATGTCCTTTAAGTCATTTGGACTTGATTTATCTCTAAAGGAATGAATATATAATGAAATATGAAATTATGCATATGAGATTCATTCTAATAGAGCATGTGAGATCTAAGCCTTATGAAATTTTGTGAATTATGTGAAGGCTTCTGTGAATGAGTTATTCGTAAGAAAGTAAGACAGTTTAGATGAATAAGATTTAAAAGGCACGAGTCTTATTGTTAAAGAATAACTAATGATTTCGAGAGACAAAAAATTTGATTCTAATTCAAAGTTTCTAAGAAGATCACTTTTTAACTTCACTTTGTTTGATGCTTAAAGTATATGTTTAATTAAACTCAAATGAAGGATCAACTTATATTTCCCTTACTAACCCTTTTTTTTTTCATGATATAACTCTACATCATTACTAAACCTAGGGTTATGTGAGTTGGATTTTCTTGGTTGTGGTAGAGACACGACCTTTAAGGTCTTCTCATGATTACTAAGAATTTTAAATTCTTAGACTAAGTTTGATCAACTCCAAGAAAGTGAATGACAATGATTGAATAATATTTTAAGCTATGCCACTTTAACTATTCAATATCTTGTATTTTTTAAATGATATATATCATTTAAATCCTAAAATACAAGATAGATGAACTTGAAATGATAATCATTAATTCTAGTCCAACTCCAAGAATATTAGCATATGAACATATATGAGCAATTAAAATTTAATTTTAAGCAAACTCATTTCATAATCAAATTCTTTGACTATGTTCATAAAATCTCATAACTTACTAAATTGATGAAATTTCATTAAATGAAGTTATGAAGCACATTCCATTTAGTATGAACATACAATTTACATGAGATAGTGAATGCGCAAAGTATGCTTCAATAATAGTGAACAATACATATATAATATAAACATGCTCACATGAGGGAATGGAAGTAACAAATATGAATTTTACAAGTTCATACTTTCAAGCTGCATAACTAGTATGCTTTGCATCAATCAATCATTGAACAATATAATTAAGCATTAAACAAGTTCAATGTGATCAACAACTTTAGGCAAACATAGGGATAATAAATCAAAATTATTTGTTTAAGCCTAAATTACTTCCAAGTGTCTCAAATAAAATATAAATCAGCATGAGCGACAAAAAATAAGGAAGATGCCTAAAGTGATTAAGGCCTAAATGTCTAAGGCCAAACAACTCAGTATATGGTTTAAAAATATGAATCTATGTGATCCGGTGAACCATAGCCTTTGAAACCTATACTCCTTTAGATCTTGTAATTCTAGTATCTAGGAGCAGTTCTTTAGGTACGCATGCCTTCTTATGATATTTATTCTTAAAAGGATTTGTAGCGTTCCTATGACATGTTTTGGGCTCAAAGTGTCTACCTTAGGTTTGCCCAATTGTCTTTCTAGTGTGGAGGTCTTATCTTTTTCTAGTTTCAACTGGAGCTCTAAGTCCTCTTTCTCATTAGTAACCTTAGCTACTAATTAAGTTAATTCTTCTAATTTTTCTTAAAGGCTAATGTGATTATTTTCAATTTCTACATTTTCTTCAAGAATAGCTTCTTTTTCTTTAAGAACATTCTCGTAATCGATTTGGAGACTTCTCAACTTATCCAAAGCATTGGTAATCATGTTTTTAAGTTTCTCATTCTTTTAGATGAGCTTGTCAAATTCTATTTGGAGGTCCTTATGCACTAGAGACAACTCATCAAAAGAAAGATCATCATGTTGGTAGAATAATCATCAATTTTTTAAATAAAGCATACGTGTTCTACATTTTCTTCAACTTCATAAGAAGATGTTGAAAGACATGAGTCATCATAGAACTCTTCTAATATGTTCCAAATTTTCTTAGATGAACTACATGAAGAAACACTTTCTATGTCACTATGGGAAAGACATCTAAGTAATGTATCTCTTGTTAGAGTGACAAGTCTAACTAATTGTTTTTCTTTCCTATCCCATTTCTTCTTTAGTTTGGGGACTTCAACCCCATTTATGGTTCTTGTGGGAACATTTCCAACATTTCCAACATTCTAACTATATCCAACATTTCAAAAGATTGAGCCTTAATCGAAGCTCTCATTCTAATTGTCCAATACTTGAAGTTTTTATCATGAAGTGTAGGTGGAGTGAATGGGTTATCACCCAAGTCAAATCCTATGGTATTTGCCATTTTGATTTTTGGCTCAAGGTTGTTAAACCTTAAATGAAGAGCACCTGCTTTGATACCACTTGTTGGACACCCAAGCCTAGTTGAATTGGGTTTTTTGGTCAATTAAGTCAATTTTAATTTATCTTATGTTAATCTTAAATTAGTTGAAGCATTTGTTAACGTATATCATGTGCAAGAGATAAATACAAAAATTTAAGTGCAAGACACAAGATTTTTACGTGGTTCGAAAAACCTTTTCCTACTCCACGCCTAGAGAAACATTTTCTAGGATTCCACTATCTCTGACTCATTTCACCGATGTGAATCAAGCAGTGACAAATGTCTTTTCATAGGCTCAAGACGAACCTATCCTTTTATAGACTAACGATGAACCTTGATGCATGCAAACCGCAAGTGTAAGGTGTCAAGTTATAATAATTTTTTATGAGAATCGGGTATCGTCCTTAGGGATTGATTTATTACACTAATTATATCGTTCCTAGCCCTAATTTTATCTAGAAAACCATATTTTAATGATCAATGAACTAAAATAATACTTAAACTAAAGCAATAATTAAAATAGCAAATTATCTGAATTTTCTGAAGAAAAATTAATATTAAAAACACCTAGAGATTTAATTTCACCTAATTATTAATTATGCAATATTAGACATGATTATTATCAAATCATTATTCAAATTTATAAGTCAAAATCCTCTAGTTTCTAACACCCTCTCTCACGTGCCGCATCAGAATCTATCACCAAAATATAGTGTTAACCTATCAATAAAAACCAATATATTAGCAACGCATTAAGCCTGTGATTTTCCTACGACTTCATAAAACATCCCATATCTATCGATACTACACTAATCTCATATCATATTTCTCATGTTCCAACCTAGAAAACCCTCTGTCGAGTGCCGCCCCCCAAGTCTATGATCAATTAATCTATGGCCAAGATATCAATAGCATTAAGCATGGAGAAATATAAACAAACTATGAATAATTCGTTGAAAATAAACAAGTATAAATATTATTGCATAATCTCTAATATAGGATCCATCTCATTTCTAGACTAACAAGTTAGTTCATAACTTGGAATAATAAAAACCAAAACATGTAGAGAAACATGAAATTAAACATCAAAACCCAAACTAGATGCTTTAGAACTTGTCGATTTCTCCTTGTCTTCAAGTCGATTTTTTCGCCTTCCTTTGCTCCTGGTCGTTGTTCTCTATTATGTAATGTCTTCCCCTCGAAAAACCTGAAATTTTGATATATAATATGCCCCAGAGTCGTGTAGAATTGAAATTGAAAAGTGTGGAAGAATGAATCTCGAAAACTTGCTAAATCTGCCAGAAAAACACACCAATGGCGTCGCGGCGCCCAGAACGTCTATTTCTTGCACCTCTTTCTCTTTTTTCTTTGGTCTTAGCCAATTTTCCACTCCTCTTGATTTGTATTCTTCATGTTTCTTCTTTTCCTTTTCTTGCACATGTTTCCATTATCCAAATCCACGACTAATACATTTAAACACCTACAAAACAAAGCAAATCAACTTAATAACACTCTCAAACATAAAATGAATCAAATTATAAACTAATAAACCGAAATAATGCATGAAAAACCAAATTAATCCTAAACTAACAAATGCATCAAAACTAACATAAACACATTAAACTTATGCATGAAATGTCCTAAAACACACTAAAAACATGCTCTAAAACCTATCTAAATATGCAACTATCAAACCTACTACTTCCTTTTGCGGGATAAAGAAGAACCTATAAACCCTTTTCAAGACAAAGGGTGAAACTAGAAACTTGATTCCAACATTGGAATCACAAGGGATTAATAATCACTTTACTTGACTTGTTTCAACTAAAAACAAATCAAAGAAACTGAATCATAAATGTTTATTCCAACTCTTTGGAATAATTACAATGAAGAACAAGATATTACAATTTCATTCAATGCAAGATATGAAAATAAAGCTCATGGATTGAGAAAAACTTACAACTATGTACTTTTCTTGAATCCATATTGCTCATTTGAGTGTTGTTGAAAAATTTGCATGATTGATGCAAAAGTTGAAGCTCTAAAATCACCAAGATTATTTTTCCATTCAAATGCTTTCTCTAGGTGTTTTTAAAACGAGAAGATGTGGATGATAAGGTTTAAAGCTCATTCTCTCATTTTCTCACAAAAACACTTAAACTCTAAGGAATTTTTGGATTTAAAATCAAATACTCATCTTCCCTAAGAAATCAAAGAGGTTTCTCTCAAAGAGGATTTTAAATTGAAGTTTGAAGAGAAAACCCAAAAAGAGAGAGAGAACACACAAATGCTTAAAATCAAAGATATGTTTCTCAAAATTCAAGAAATCTCTAAGTATGATTTCTTTCTAGAATGAAAGATTAAAAACTTTGGAGATATCACAAGATAGGAAGACCAATATGTAAAACCTTTTCTTTTGAAAATGAGAAGAACAAAACAATAGCACAAGTTTCAAAAGATTTTGCCAAAGCTGCTTACATTGAGCCAATGCATGTATTTATAGTCAAAATGTCTTGAAAAAGTAGGAAACTCATTTCTCCTCAAGATAACAAAAAATCACATTCTGCCAACTTTAAGGAAACATGTTTCTGTCCGAGGAAAAATTCACTTTGGATCAGTGGAAACGTGTTTTCCCTCTAGGGAACACGTTTCTACTATGCACAGAACACTGAAACATGTTTTTCTTCAAAAATTCTAAGTTCAAAACATGTTTTCTCGATAAACCAACATTAAACACATTTAAAAACAATTGAATTGAAGTTTAAAACTTGTG
The DNA here is from genome assembly GCA_035771175.1 of Paratinospora sagittata. NCBI lineage: Eukaryota > Viridiplantae > Streptophyta > Magnoliopsida > Ranunculales > Menispermaceae > Paratinospora > Paratinospora sagittata. The sequence goes on along the minus strand of CM069607.1, from coordinate 29,461,010 downwards.
TAAACCATTTTAAACTTAAAGTCAAAGTTTTGACTTTTCTAGAAAACAATTGACTTTAAAAACTTGTTACTTTAAAAACATTTTAACTTATAAAAACATGAATGCATGCATGGAATGATTTGAAGCTAAATGAGCAATATAGAGACAACAAATATTACAACCTAATTCTAAGCAAATTTGTAAGCTCTCATCCTTTTTGTCATCAAGTCAACTCGTCCAAGTTTATGACTTTAACCTTGTTTGTTCCAATTGATTTGACTTGGGATCACTTGAATCTTGTATTGGCCTTTTGATTTATCCTGGGTGTTGAAACATACTAGATGAACTCATTAGCACCATTTGTTATATTGTTTGTAAGCATCACAACACTAGGAAGAATTTAAGTAAAAAATTACTTAGGTCAACAAAACAAACCACTCCCTATTGGAATACATATGATATGACTAGCCTGAATCAAGGATCCACTCATCACCTGAGCATCTCACAGTGACTGAAAGGACATTAGCACTGCCAGAACCATCTTCTACAACTACTGTATAGCTAAATGCTACTAACTTTTAGTTTTCTTTTTCCTTTGCACTGTGGTCAATTTTTCTTAAAGTGCCTTTCTTTATGAAATTCAAAGCACTTTAATTTTCTCCCTTTTGATTTTAATTTTGATCGACCTCCATGACTTTCGAATCCTCTCTATTCAAATCTATCTCTAGCAAGAAAACCTTCTCCTCTTCTTTCAATAACCCTCTGTTTCAACTCTTTAGAGTTCAAAGCTAGTTTGAGTGTCTCTACTGAAGATCAAAGTTTTCACAAAGTGTTCATAGGAATCTGGTAGTGAACATAGAAAAATACATTGTGTCAAGACCCCTTCACAAACCCCTAGGGCATCCTGACCGGCACAAGAATCTAACCATCTCATTAGCCATAGGACCATTAGATCCCTGTTAAACCTCAACCGAGACTCCGACAGAGTCTCTCCTGTAAATTGAACATCTAACACATTTCCAATTCACCTGATAATCCATTCAAAACATTTATATCTATGTATCCACATTCATTTAATTCACATCAACACATCTAACCATATCCATCTAAATATATCATCATTCAGTCTATTAAAGTTCAACCCTGTTAACATCTAACAGTATCTATCAATCCAATACATCCATCTATTAATTACAACCATCTACTTAGTTACACATATGGGGTGTTATATACATATATTTACAAATCAAAAGACACTCTTTTGGCAAGGCACTCCTATCTCATTGATAAACTATTCCCTTGCCCTTCTCTGTTGCTGAAGAACCTGAAAAATTTGGGAATAGAATGAGCCAACGGTGCCCAGTGAATAAAATTCAATAATGTCATCATCCATTCATCTAAAATCTATGTATGCATGCTCAATGTCATGTAAGAAATAATGTAGTTTCACATACATATCATAATCAAAGCATATATAATAATGCAATTTAAAATCCATCATTCTTCTTTATTCAAGTATTATGACAAGTGTCCCAAGGCTATTTTATACATATAACCAATTGTAAAATACTTTCAAGTTGATTTCTCAACTTGAGGTCACATATCATCTAATACAACTTGAATACTACCGTCAGTGGCAGTGAATGGTAAAGTTCATTCAATAATCCAACGTAAGTATTTCATGACTTTGTTAAAAGTCTAGCCCGATCTCCTCCAAGGTATAGACTCAATACTGATCACATAAAACTAGGCAGTGGAACAATAAATGATGACTTATATTCAAGCAACAAACAATATTAAAACACACATTTAATTCATAATGAGTAAGTTTATTGGAATAAGAGATCCGATTATTTACTTGTAGGAAATTCTCAACCTACTAGGGGAATGTCAAAAAATCATCTTTCCTAAGATAAACCAAACCAATAACAAATAAAAGGTTTTCATCCATGCCCACATCATGCAATTCCAAATAAAACATACATGAGTAAAACAATTCAATATATATAGGACGACATAAATGAATAGCAAGATTGAAATTCTACTCACAACCAATGCCAGAATAGTTTCTACACTACCAATTCACTCCACACTCTTATTCAAACCTACACACATCATCACTTTCACATCAATACTATTACCCAACATTTCCTTTTACTCTCAAAGTCAATTTAATACACTTTCACATTTAAACTCAATTACAATTTATACTATGTTAGAAACAATAGAAATCAACATTAAAGTTAATCCTACATGTTTCCATCATCATCTCCCCCAATTTTTGGCAAGGTCAACCCTCAAATTCGAGTTGCTCAACTATGCAACCATGAAATTGGAATATAAACCCTGGATAAGCATAATTTCTAGGTAATTTGGGTTAGGAAATACTAATCCCATCATTTCCAACCAATTTCAAACAAAAAACATCAAAACCCTAAGTTAGAAATCATCCAAATCATCACCTATTACGAAATCTATATGGTTAGAAAGGTTTCTTTCATGCTATATAGCAATTTCATGTTGAAAAATTGGAGAAAACACTTACTTTCGCGTCAATTCGGCGAAGATTTGCTTCGTAACCCACTTTTCTCCTTTCCAATCTTCCCTTTTCGTTCTTGCCGAATTGAGCAAGTGAAATGGGTTTTAGATGTTTTAATTTGCACACACCGACCCACCGTCCAACTTAAAAAAATTAGATTTTAAAGTGAGGAGCGCGCTTCTCACGGGTTCCTGAGATTTTTGTTCTCTGTTTTATGCAAGGAGCGCGCTCCTCCCTTTTCCTGAAAATTTCCACTCTCGAGTTTTCGCAAGGAGCGCGCTCCTCCCCTCTTGGGAGAGTGCTCCTAAGCCCATTTTATAATCTTTCACCTATTTTTCACCTATTTTCTTACCCAGATTGGTCTCCCAATCAAATTTACACTATTAAATACATATCAAACATCACAAAACATACAATACACATCATTAAAGCAAAAAGTTTGGGAGTCTCATTTTACGAAATTGAGGGTCATTACAGCCTTCCCAACTTAAGAACGAATTTCATCCTCGAAATTTAAGGTTAGGAAGCATACCTCACTTCATAAATTCTGAAAAATGCTCTTTCATGTAATCCTCTTGCTTCCAGGTGTACTGTTCCTCACCATGAAATTGCCACTTAACTTTCACCATAGAAATTTCTTTATTCCTAAGGTTCTGTACTTTCCTGTCAAGAATCACCACTGGCATCTCATCATATGTTCCATCCTGCCTCAAATCTAGATGTCTCCAATCCAACACATGGGTAGAATCTGGATAACACTGTTGAGTAGGATCTGAGTGATATTTCCTTAACATCGAAACATGGATTACAATATGAACTGTTGCCAGCTAAGGTGGTAAGGCTAACCTGTAAGCAACTGGACCAATCCTCTCAAGGATCTGGAAAGGTACAATGAATCTAGGAACTAATTTTTCTTTCACCCCAAATCTAGTCTGCCCTTTCTGTGGCGAGACCTTCAACAATACATGGTCCCCTTCATCAAAGTCTAGGGCTCTCTTTCTATTATCCACATAACTTTTTTGTCTATCTTGGGCTACTTTCATATTCTATCTAATCTGCTTTATCTTTTCTTTGTGTTCTTGCACGAAATGGGACCGATCAAATTAGTATTCCCTACCTCAACCCAACAAATTGGTGATCTACATGGTCTCCTATATAAGGCTTCAAAAGGAGCCATATAGATATTGGACTGATAACTATTATTATATGTAAATTTACACAGATGTATATACTCATCCCAATTCCCACCATATTCTAAAATACATGATTTGTGCATATCCTCTAATATCTGAATCGACCTATCTGTCTGGCCATCATATTAAGGATGGAAACTGTATTGAGATTCAACCGAGTATCGAGCTGCCTCTACAACCCCTGCCAGAATATTGAGGTAAACCTCATATCCATATATGATACTATCGATACTGGTACTCCTTGTAATCTAACAATCTCACGTACATAGAACCGACTTAGTCTGTCTATAGAATCTCTGGTGTTCGTCAGGAGAAAGTGCGCAGGTTTAGTCAATCTATCTACTATAACTCAGATGGCATCATGTCTCTGTTGAGATCTAGGAAGTCCCATCACAAAATCTATTGAAATATGCTCCCACTTCCACTCAGGGATAAGTAGTGGTTGCATCTGCCCTCCAAGTTTTTGATATTCATCTTTCACTTGCTGACATATTTCACATTTTCTGATATACTTAGCTATATCTCTTTTCAAACCAGGCCACCAATATGTTCGTTTCATATCTTGAAACATCTTGGTAGCACCTGGATGAATAGCATATCTGGATCTATGTGACTCCTAAAGTACCTCTCGTCTAAGCTGTGGATCTGTAAGAATCCATAATCTCCCTCTGAATCGCAAAGCACCATCTGAAGTCAACGTCCACTCTTCACGACTATCATCTCAGCCAAGCTCTAAACATCATATAATCAACATCTAACTGTTGTTGATCTGCCACCTCCTAAATATGACCTGGCTAAACTCTCATCTGAGCACATATAACTGAGTCTATAGAGATAGGATGAATACTCATCATAGTAGCATCTTCTAATAATCTCTACTCATGTGACATCTGACAAGCCATAATGGTAGTCTCTACCCTTTTTTTTGCTCAGTGCATCAGCCACTACAATAGCCTTCCCAGGATGATAGTCCAATGTGAAGATCCCTGAGAAGTTCTAACCATCGCTCTTGCCTCATATTCAGATATTTCAAACTCTTATGATCTTAATAGAGTGTGAATTTGTCCCTATAGAGATAATGTCTCCAAATTTTTAATGCAAAGACAACTGCAACCAATTCTAAATCATGTATTGGATAGTTTTTCTCATGCACCTTCAATTTCCTTGGTGCATAAACAATGACCCTATCATTCTGCATAAGTACACACAACCCAAGCCAGTATGAGAAGCATCTGTATAGATTACTAACTCTTGACCAGGTTCTAGTAAAATCAACACTGGTGCAAATGTCAACTTTCTTTTCAATTCAACCAAGGCATTTCCACACTCATCTGCCCACACAAATGGTACATTCTTTTGGGTTAAGTTGGTCAATGGTGCAACTAACTTTGAAAAGTTCTGGACAAATCTTCTATAATAACCAACCAATCCTAAGAAACTTCTGATCTCTGCCACTATGGTAGGTCTTTGCCAATTGGTAATAGCCTTAACCTTAGCTGGATCAACTAAAATCCCCTCCGAGCTCACCACATGACCAAGAAATTTTACCTCTGATATCCAAAACTCACACTTGCTAAACTTAGAATACAGTTTATGCTCTTTCAAAGTTTGAATTGAAAAAATGGCTTCCAATGTCAGACGTTCCACTTGAGGGACAATCCAGTAGAAAAGATGAAACATGAGAAGAAGATGTCTCAGAAATGGAGAAAGAAGTTGCCTAAGCTTTGACTACTCAACTTGAACAAGTTGTGCAAGAGGAAGTTGTTACCACAGCTGACATTGAGCATGTTTCAATTGACGATGTGGAAATTAAATATGCAAAGCAAGTTGTTCATGCTTAAGAACATCTAATGGAAGATGTGACCTAGATTGCTCAGGCCATTGTTGAAGAACATCTGAATGAGTCAGAAAATGTTGATGCAATCTTGGAGGAAATCACCAAAGAGAGAGTCAGTGAGGACTCCAATGAAACCATCACCAGGCCAACATCACCATTTGATATCCCTGTATCAATGGAATCCCCAAACTCGAAAAAGACTGAGTCTAATGGTGAAAAATGTCATGATACAGAGGGTGATGATCTAACTATAATACCCTATCAGGGAGATGACATGAACGTCAAGGCTGATGAAGAAGATCATATTAAAGATTTTCATGAGGCTAATGTTTTGTTCCAAGTAGAAAATGAAATGAAAAATTTTCATGAGGAAAGTTCATCTGATCATGAGCCGCCCTCTTATCCTTCTACCAGCAAGCCAACAGATGAATTTTTCAGATAGGAAGATTTCCTGAGAAAAGTGAGAGAAGATCAGACTTTTGTCATGTCTCAGCTAATGACTCATTTAGAACAGAATCAAGTTTAGCTGAAGAATGAGATATTCGCAAAGGTCCGAGATTCTTTGAAATCTCAGGATAGAGTTGAGATTAATGAGATGAAAAAATTTAACTCTCACATGATCCAGACAACTGCATTGCTCAAGAAAGTGACACAATAAATGGACCAACAGTTGAGTGTCATGCGATCCTTGCCTGCTTCATCAATCAATAATGATCTGGTTAAGGATATTCGAGATACCATGCAACAGATGAAGCCATTCATGAAACCTACACTGCAATAATTCAACCAAGATCATCAATCTCTCAACCTCCTCCAACCAAACCTTAAGCATCACAGGGTCACTCAGCCCAAGCTACATCAAGCCATACTTCGAGTGTTGTGACTGTAGAAGCTTTGCATAAGATTTTTGAAGATCTTCAAAGTTTACGAGTGAAAGTGGTTGAGACCTCTAAAGATAAGTCCATTTCTGACACTTTGCAATCAGTTTTGGATGTTATCTTTGATAAAGTAGCTAACAAGACAACACTTGATCCAGTGATGCGGGCCATCTTTAGTCTGAAATAGAATTTAGATATTGCAAGGCCAACATAAACAGAGGATGAAGGACTAACCAAGATTCTCGGCTTGGTTACTCATGCTGCTGAAAAGCTTCACAACTTGGAGAACAAGATGTCTTTCCTTGCCACAAGCATTATGGATCTGTCATACACTGTCATCACCACTGCTGATCGAGTAGAAGAAGTAGTAGGCTTCTTTGAATACCACTTTAATGCAATGAACAGTAGGCTGCATTCTACTGTTTGGTATATTACCTTAAGCATGAAACGTTTTGCAATGCTCTTTCATCTATTAGAGAAGAAAGGTGTAAAATTTTCACCTGCACCAAGAGTTCCAGCCTTCACTCGTCCACAAGGACCTAAGGAGTCTGACAGACTTCTTAAAATTTTGGAATATGAAGAAGAAGAAGCATCCGATGAAGAGCCTCTTCATAGAATCAGCAGAAGAGTGTTTCCACCCCGAATCCTTCACCAGAGACTTTCCCTGGTCCCAAACACAAGCGAACAATCAGGCAAGAATTTGAAGGTCATACATTTTCTCCTGAGTTTTCTCAAGGTCTTACAGAGCGGAAAGGTAAAGGTTTCAAACCTGGTCCACCTCTTGATCCATTTAAATTTGGTGTTTCCAAACATGCCCACGAAAAATTCATTAAAAAATCTAGGCAAACTGTTGTAATTGACAAATTTGTCAAAAGCTTGAGTGGTTCCTCAAAGCCACGAGCACCAAGGAAACCCAAGGATTTCGAACCTAGTTCCAGTGGATCCAAGAAGGATGAGGAGGCCGAAAGAAAAAAGAAGGGGAAGGGTCCCAGTACGAGCTAGGCCTACCAACTTTTTGAAGTTTTCAAAAGGGGGAGAAGAGAATGCAGATATTAAGGCTAAGTTAGCTCAAGAGGGAAGCTACAAGTCAAGGGGAGTTCATCTGAGTCTCTGTACAATATGTTGACTATATAATTATCATGTTTTTGTATATTGTGATTGAACTCATCTTGTAATTTATATGTTGAAATCAGATACCTGACATGCTTACAGATATGCTTGACATACTTGCTACTTTAAATTCGTTATATCCTTGAATGCATGAATAAAATTATCTGCATGATCTATGAATATTTGAAATCATCAAAAAAAGGGAGATTGTTATCTGAATGAACCCCATGACATGAATGTTTTGATGATTCCAAATATCTCCAATTTGTGTATCTAACGATCTTGTCAAGTGTTTCAGATTTATCAAGAATCAAGATCAAGGAACTGAGCTTACAAGCCTATTGAACATCACAAGTAAAGTTTTGAGTCCTTCAATACTTAGAATGTAAAATCTATTGATCAGTTTGCTCTCAACAAGATTTAATTGTTTTCATATTTTGATCATCACATCTTAAAGATATTTCAATATTTTTTTAAAGTATTTGACTTGATTAGAAAATATTAATGATTTTAATCATATTTTATCAAACTTTAATCAAGAAATCAAAAGTCGTTTATATAGAGTCTTTCAGGACGTTAATGTTTTAGCAGCGCCCTCCTGGACTTGATGAGTCAGGACGCTGATAAAATATTAGGCGCTCAAGGTTGAATTGAACTGATTCATAAGGACTCTTACTTGTAAGTAACGGCCTTCCTTTAGTCAACCTTTGAAAGTGTCAGGACGCTGACTTAGTTTTAGCTTGCTGGAAGTTCTCTTAGTTTTTAATTGATTTCTATCTTTAAGGACGTTGATAGTTATAAGTTGAATAAACTATCAGGACGCTACTTGATTGGGAGCGCCCACATCCTTAGAATCAACTTAATAACTTTTAGGACGCTTACTGTCCTTCAGTGCACTTAATATTGTTTTAAAATAGTTTTCAAATTTCAGGACGCTTAATTGTGAGTAGCGCCCTCGTACGTTTAAGTGATTTTAAAACTAAGCAGGACACTAACTATCGAGTAGCGCTCTCATGATTTAAGTCTTTTAATTGTCAAAGAAAGTCAAGACGCTTACGATTTAGTAGCTCCATCACTCCATTGTTCAGCAGGACGCTAATTATCTATTAGTGCCCTTAAAGGAACAAAATGGCAAAAATAATACTTTTGTTGTTCTGACATGTACATCCTTTTAGCCACCTTTTCAGAATAACTTTTCGTACAAAAACCAATTTTTTGTATTTGTAAGAGATATTCTCAGATGCATGAACCACGTCTCTCTAATTTTCTTTATTCGTGAATTTGGAGAAAATCATAATGTTCATGAAATGTGCAGTTGCCATTTTTTGTGATACATTCTAGCAGTTGTGAGTAAACGTTCATATTCAAAATTCAAATTCAAATGAACAATAGTTTCATCTTTACAAGCCTATATATACCAGCACTTAACCAATCTATTAAGACCACTGAAAATGATCTGAGCCAAAACACTTTTGAAAGTCAGTCGAATTTTCATCTGATTCAAAAAGCTTAAGTTATTATGGTTTCAAAGCGTTTTCTTTGAATCTCTGCTTATCTAAAAGATTTTCATATTGAGCTAAATTTCTATCTTTATTTGAAAATCTATTTGAAAGTTTGAACTGTTTTCACTCAAATCTTCAACACTGTTTTAACTTATATCATTATTGTTGAAAGACAAATTTGAGAGATAGTTCATAGGATACAGTTGTACTCAAATTCATATCTTGTATACTGTATCAAGGTTGTAATAGTAGTTATATAAACTACTGAGTTGATATTCTTGTATTCAACAAGTTTCTGTCTTCTCACACCCGTAAGTTGAGAAATGGTAGTTCTCACACTCGTAAGTTAAGAAACGGTAGTTCTCACACCCGTAAGTTGAGAAAGCTTAGGTTTGTCTCACACCCAGAAGTTGGGATAGGTTGGTCTCAAGCCTGCAAGTTGAGCAGTGTAACAGTTGTTCTCACACCCTCAAGTTGAGAAAAGGTGTAACGGTTTGATTCTCACCCGTAAGAGAATCCCTTAGTGATAAGGTTTAAAATCCTAACTGAGGAGGTTAGGTAGTGGATGTAGGCAAGTAGCCGAACCAATATAAATAGACTGTGCATATTTATTTATATTATGCACTTTAACTTTGCCATTGTAAATAATTTTAAATTGTCTAAGTGTCTAATTCACCCCCCTCTTGGATATACCTGGGCCAACAGGTTTATCTGATGCTCCTCTTTTATTCTTAAAGGCAGGATATCTAGGAATCTGAAATATAATCTTCTTAGCAAAACAGTCTACATAGGCATGATAGGCTGCTAGCTAATCCATTCCAAGAATAGCATAAAATTTTAAGGTTCACATGCATTTCATATTCATCCAATCTAGCTATGCAATGCTCACAAATCATGTTAGGGTAGATTCTCTCCCCTACTGTTGTACTTAACATTAACCATGTACTAGCTCTAACAGGAGTAAGTTTGAATCTATCTACCACATGCCCAGAAATAAAAGATAATGTAGAACCAGCATCAATAAGTGCCTACATAGGTATATCACAGATAGTGATCATACCTTGCACCAATATCTTTGATGCTTTTGGATCAGGTTTTGTCACTGCTTTAGCTTTTTCTCTACTAACAGGCTGAGGAGTGCTTCCTTCAAACACCAATGGTGAATTCAGACACTCAAACCTCCAGTACTCAGGTTGTCGACACTGATAAGAAATATACGAGGCTCTAGGTGTAGTAAATCCCACCTGTGAAGCTGTGTCCGGTATTTTAGATCCCTGACTGTCACCTCATCTGCCTCTGCCTCTACCTCTAGCATAAGTCTGTTGAACTGGTGGCTTAGTCGCAGTACTCTGAGTTTGTATAGCATCCAGTGTCGAAGGAGTAGCACTAGACTGAATCATCACTCCTCTTGGTACAGTGAAAACCTCACTCGGTGCATCCTTACTGAACTTCAGTATTTTCCCCCATCTCTTCTTACCCTATGAAGACTGTGGTTTACTACCAGAAGTTGTCTGTGTCTGTGGTGCCCCACTCTGAGTCGCCTGCACCATACTAGTGCTCCGCCAGCTCAAACTTCAAAGCCCTATTAAAAGCTTGTTTGTATTGCTCTACCCACCCCAGTCACTGAACATGCTTGCTGAATCATTGGCCTCAATCCTCCACAAAAGTATGAAATATTTTCTTCCCCATCCTTAACTAACTTAGATGCATAAGCTAACAATTTAGTAAAATGAAATTCATACTCGCGTACTGTCATATCACCTTGCTTGAGATTCAGAAATTCAAACTTTTTGCTCTCACTCTCAGTAGCAAGAACATACATCTCAAGGAATAATTCCTTGAATCTAGCCCAGGTTTTCACGTGGCCTTCAGTAGTCAATACTGATATTCACAACTGCCCTGCATCACTTTCTATCAAGGGTTCAACAAATAGTACCTGAGTTCTTCATCAAGCTTTAAGGATCTTACATTTGTTTCCATTTTGAAAATCTAATCTTCTGCCTGCTTAAGATTCACACCACCATAAAACTTCTGAGGTTTCATTCTCATAAATCTCTGCACCAATTTAGACTAATACATCATCACATCTCCTGTGATGTGGGTGTAAGGGATGGTCGTGGTACAGCTGCAGGAGGCTCTCCTGCAACTTCTGCTCTACTAGTACCTGCCTCTCCTACTAGGCCCAACCTCCTGAGACACAACTTGAGCTGGTTGGCGCATCCCAACCTCCATCTTTGCCATCCACTCCTGCATCTGCATATTTTGGGCCGCTAACAATCGACCTTGAGCCACAACAAGCTCTTTTAGCCTTCTTATTCTACCTTGATATGTTTGTTCTGGATGTTCCGTATGTGTGCTTATTAGTCTACCTCTCCTTCTCATAACAGCTGAGAAGAAAAATGAGGCAAGCATCACATATATAGAAAGCAAAACAAATCATCTAGCCTCATATCTACCATATTATATTAATACACATAGAAAATAATATAGTAAGGTTTATTCATCATCTTGAAACTTTTAAATTCCTAAGTCGTTTATAAACTAACCTATCTCTTGTCAGGACCCCTTCACAAACCCCCAAGGCATCATGATCGACACAAGAATCTAACCATCTTATCACCCATAGCACCATTAGATACCTGTTAAGCCTCAACCGAGACCACGACAGAGTCTCCCCTATAAATTGAACATCTAACAAATTTTCAATTCACCTGATAATCCATTCAAAACATTTATATATATATATATATATATATATATATCCACATCCATTTAATTCACATCAACACATCTAACCATATCCATCTAAATATATCATCATTCAGTCTATTAAAGTTCAGCCTTGTTAACATGTAACAATATCTATCTATCCAATACATCCATCTATTAATTACAACCATCAATTTAAGTTACACATATGGGATGTTATATACATATATTTACAAATCAAAAGATCAAAATACATGTATACTATTACCAAACCTACATCAAAAACACTCTTCTGGCAAGCCACTCCCATCTCACTGATAAACTATTCCCTTGCCCTTTTCTGTTGTTGAAAAATCGAAAAAATCTGGGAATAGAATGAGCCAACGATGCCCAGTGAATAAAATTCAATAATGTCATCATCCATTCATCTAAAATCTATGTATGCATGCTCAATGTCATGTAAGAAATAATGTAGTTTCACATACATATCATAATCAAAGCACATATAATAATGCAATTTAAAATCCATCATCCTTCTTTATTCGAGTATTATGACAAGTGTCACAATGCTATATTATACATATAACCAATTGTAAAACACTTTCAAATTAATTTCTCAACTTGAGGTCACATATCATCTAATACAACTTGAATATTTTCGTCAGTGGCAGTGAATGATAAAGTTCATTCAATAGTCCAACGTAAGTATTTCATGACTTTGTTAAAAGTCTAGCCCGATCTCCCCCAAGGCATAGACTCAATACTAATCACAGAAAATTACTTTGTGGAAAAATAAATAATGACTTATATTCAACCAACAAACGATATTAAAACACACCTTTAATTCATAATTAGTAAGTTTATTGGAATAAGAGATCCGATTATTTCCTTGTAGGGAATTCTCAACCTACTAGGGGAATGTCCAAAAATCATCTTTCTCAAGATAAACCAAACCAATAACAAATAAAGGGTTTTCATCCATGTCCACATCATGCAATTCCAAATAAAACATACATGAGTAAAATAGTTCAATATATATATATGACGACATAAATGAATAGCAAGATTGAAATTCTACTCACAACCAATGCCAGAATAGTTTCCATACTACCAATTCACTCCACACTCTTATTCAAACATACACACATCATCACTTTCACATCAATACTATTACCCAACATTTATTTTTACTCTCATAGTCAATTTAATACACTTTCATATAAAAACCCCCAATGTTCCACCATTTCCACCATAGAAATTCTACCAATTTCCCATTTAAACTCAATTACAATTTATACTATGTTAGAAATAGAAGAAATCAACATTAAAGCTAATCTTACATGTTTCCATCATCATTTCCCACAGTTTCCAGCTAGGTCAACCCTCAAATTCGAGTTGCTCAACTATGCAACCACGAAATTGGAATATAAACCCTAGATAAGCATAATTTCTAGGTAATTTGGGTTAGGAAATACTAATCCCACCATTTCCAGCCGATTTCAAACAAAGAGCATCAAAACCCTAAGTTGGAAATCATCCAAATCATCACCTATTACGAAATCTATATGTTTAGAAAGGTTTTTCATGCTAGATAGCAATTTCATGTTGAAAAATTGGAGAAAACACTTACTTTCGCATCGATTCGGCAAAGATTTGTTTCACAACCCACTTTTCTCTTTTCCCTTTCTATTCCCTTTCGTTCTTGCTGAAATGAGAAAGTGAAATTGGTTTTAGATGTTTTAATTTGCACACACCGACCAACTGTCCAACTTAAAAAAATCAAATTTTAACGTGAGGAGCACGCTTCTCCCTGCCAGGAGAGCGCTTCTCACGGGTTCTTGAGATTTTTGCTCTCTGTTTTATGCAAGGAGCGCACTTCTCCACTTAAGGAGCATACTCCTCTCTTTTCCTGAAAATTTCCACTCTTGGGTTTTCGCAAGGAGCACGCTTCTCCTCTGCCCAGAAACTCTATTTTATTTCCAGCACAGAGGAGAGTGGCTCCTAAGCCCATTTTATGATTTTTCACCTATTTTCTTACCCTAATTGGTCTCCCAAACAAATTTACACTATTAAATACACATCAAACATCACAAAACATACAATACACATCATTATAGAAAAAAGTTTGAGAGTCCATTTTATGAAATTGAGGGTCATTACACATTGTTTGGTCCTCATTACTGAGTTTGTAATCAACATTCTTCAATGCCATAAGAATTCTATTAAATTCATCATGATGATCTCTCATGGATGTACCTTTCTTCATTTTCATCATGTGCAACTGTTTATTTAGATATAGTTGGTTTGTCAGAGATTTTTTTCATGTCATGGTCTCTAATTTTTAACCACAAACCTGCAGTTGTAGTTTCATCTAATATTTATTGCAAGACTTCATCACCCAAGCATAAGAAAATAGCAGTATATGTTTTATCCATGATGTCGTCTTTCTCTTCTTTTGTCAGCTTTGTAGGTAATGCATCCATTCCCTTCAGCGCCTTTATGTACCAACATAGCTTGCATCTTATTCCACCAAAGATTGAAGTTATTCTTTCTATTGAATGTTTCAACCTTGTATTTTGCAGGCATATCAATGATTAGCTTAGGTCACTATGTAGATCCAATCAATACGAACACACAACAAAAAATAGAGCTAAATTATGACTCCAAATAACTTCAAAACAAGGAAAATAGTTATTGTCATTAAATTATTCACCCCGTTGGTTTTGCGTACTCGAATACCACAACAAAACAAAAAATTAAGATTTTGGACGTGTTTGGCGAATTAGGGAGTAAAAAACTTGTCGTGACCCCCTTTATAAGGTGCTGGCACAAAGTATCACACGTGTCAATTCCTAACACATCTGACACCCTGTAAGCCTTAACCTAATAAAAATACCTATATAATTCCATTCCACAAATAATACCTATAAAATTTCTCACATCCACACATCCCATGTATGAAACCATCATAACCATCATTTTCAAGTTTACATATCTCCATTATATTATACCATAAATAGTGTTATATAAGTATAATTATACAAAAGTTTGTTCCAAACATCTCATGAACATACATTTTAGAGTCAGTAAGAGTAGTGGTCACTCCTCTCTTACTTTGCCCTCTCCTTTAGTGTCACCTCCTTAAAAGAATGAGAGTTTGGATGAGTTACAACAAGTTCAGTGAATATTCTACCAATGGCATTATATATGCATCAATAATCACACATGGAATGTTAAATCGGTACAAACATCATATGCATGCAGGTAATTAAATATGAATACATGAACATTATACATGTCATCACATTCATATACTTTAAACCAATGCATAACCTAATGAACCATCTCCCTCCTTCTAAGTAAATGAGCGAGTCTACCCTTCATTATACATTGATGAGAAGTGCACCGGCCTCAATTTACTCATTAACAATCCTAGCTATCCATATGTCTAGACCTCCCAAATATGAATGCACCGACCACAAGTACACTTTAGTACTTCATGTGAGTCTGTTCCCAGGAGTCTCGACCAATACGATAACCATTCATGTCTAGTGATAAGTAGATTTTTAGGTGTCTTTTATGTTATAGTTTAGGTATATTTTATGTCATAGCTTCGGTATGTTTTATTTCAGTTTGCATTTTTATATATTATTTAATGTGCATATTTGGAGAAGTTTAACACTTAGTTCATGATTGATTTTGTAGGTTTTAAGATGCTTTTGAATGGCGTTGAAAGTGATAAACAAATGGCCAAGCAATGGAGAGAAGAAAGAATCCAAAGACAAGCGAAGATATGCGCAAAATAGGCAAAAAAGTGAAGGAAAAAAATACAAACCCGCAAGTTGGGTGCTGTAGTGCTATACATACTGGAAGAAATGCACAAAATCATCAGCTTTGGCACTACAGTGCCCAAGATGGGCGCCACGACGCCGAAACGTTTCCAAATCCTATTACTTGTAGGATTTCGCTCCAGAACATTGTCCAATTAACTTCAATTTTTATGAGACTTTTTCCTACCTTCTATTACTTATAAATACATCATTAAGAGAGGTTTTTGAAGCATAATAGAGAGGAGAACAAGTTGATACGGAGTGGATCGAAGCATACAAAGATTGCGAAGTTGGAGACAAGGGGGCAAATCTATGCATCTAGAAATTGGTTTTTTAGTTTCTTCTTGTTTATATTTATAATGTTCATCAATATTTTTGTGTTTTTACTTATTTCAATGATGAACTAAGTTTTTTCTCTAGAGGATAGATGGATCCTAAAGATATCATGTCTTAGATTTATTTTTTATTATTATTAATAGATTTTTCGTAGCTTATTTATATTTTCTAGTTCTTAATATTTTTGATCTACCGGCCATAGATTGAATGTTTTTAGATCTTGGGTTCAATACTTGATAGAGGGAACTTGGGATTGGATTGGGAAATATATAACCTAGAAATATTATAGAATCGAGAGATTTATAATTTTCTTTGAAGTTGTGGAAAAAAATCACAAAGTGTAAAGAGTTTACATGATTTTGGTTTTATCGAGAGGTCTGAAATTAATTCATGTAAATATGTTCTAACATGGCACTCGAGAGAGGAAGTTAGAGATTTGAGGATTTTTGACTTATAAACTAGGAGAATAAATAAAAAATAAATATACATAAAAGACATAATTGAAAGTTAGGTGAAGTTGAACCTCTAAATTTTTTCTCTATTGATTTTTCCTAGATTTTAATTATTTGCTATTTCTTAATTTTTGCTAGCATTAGTATTTTTAATTTTTTTTGTTCTTAAATTTAATTATCTTGATAAAGTTAGAGTTATTAATAATGGTAATTAGTGAGAGTTTAGATTAATCTTTGAGGATGATAACCCGATTTCATCGATATATTATAACTTGAAACTGTGTGCTTGTGAAAAATTCAAGAACAAGTCACCATTGTCAGGGATTGATTCCACTCTATTTTCACTAATATCGGTACCGAGTATCTTTGATTCTAATCTAGAATTTATTTTATTTTATTTTGTTATTCTGAGTTTTATTTCTTTTTATTCTCTTTTACAGGTTCCTTCGGGCGGTGTATGCGGAGAGCGAAAAGTTTAGATCTTTTGTCTTGCGATCCATAAATTAAGAGAACTCTTCGAAAGCTTCAGAAGGAGAAAAAGATTGAAACTCAAGCAATGGATGCCGAGAACAACCAACTTACACTCAGGGACTCCTTTAAGCTAGGGGTGAAAGGAACCCGACCGACCCGACCCGACCCAACGTTTTTGGGTCAGGTCGGGTCTGGTGGGGTTTCTAGAAATTTACGGGCTGCGTTTCCCTCTCTCTTCTTCTTCTTCTTCTTCTTCTTCTTCTTCTTCTTCTATCTCTCTCTCTCCTCTGCGGCTCCCTCTCTCTACGTTTTCTTCTTCTTCTTTTTATCTTCCCTCCCTCTTTTTCTGCAATTGAATGACAAAAAAAAGAAGCTATAATGGGGCCCAACCCGACCTGACCCTAAGTCAGTTGGCTTGGGCCCCCAAGAAATGGGAGGTTTGGTGGCATCGGGTCAAATCCGATGCCACCCGACCTCATCGGTTCAGGTGGGGTCGGGGATCCAAACCCGACCCGATTTCACCCCTACTTTAAGCCGATCATCAATGATAACTACTCGAGCATTGTGCACATGCCAATCAATGCCAATAATTTTGAGTTGAAGGCGACGTCGATCACCATGGTCCAACAACATCAATTTGGTGGTTCTCCACATGAAGGCTCAACCACTCATCTAACAACATTCTTGGAGATGTGCGACACGGTAAAAATGAATAGTGTCACTGAGGAGACCATCCGGTTGCGTTTATTTCCCTTCTCCTTAAGGGACAAAGCGAGGGCATGGTTGCAGTCATTGCAACCGGGGAGTATTGCTACTTGGGAGGACATGTGCCAAAAGTTCCTCCAAAAGTTCTTTCTACTAGCAAAGATGACTCAATTGAGGGCTAAGATTGAGCAATTCAAGCAATTGGAGTCTGAGTCACTTTATGATGCTTGGGAGAGATTTAAGGAGTTGCTAAGGAAGTGCCGCCAACATGGTTTTTAAGATTGGTCGCAAATCCAATTGTTCTACAATGGGATGACGGTTCCAACAAGAACTTTAGTAGATGTTGCAGCTGATGGTACCTTATTGAGGAAAACGTCGAATGAAGCCCTTACTCTTTTGGAGGAAATGGCTTCTAACACTTATGAGGCCCCGAGTGAGAAATTTGTGGTTAAGAAGGTGGTCGGAATGCATGAGGTTGATCTTATAGCAGCAGTATTGGCACAAATATCTGACCTCACACATCATGTAACAGCTTTATCTAAGCAAAGAGCCCCTCCTACCATTGAATCTGCTGCAACTGCGAATATGGCGTACTAAAGAGTTGAGACTATTGAAGAACAAGAGCAATTTGTTAATAAACGAGCATATAATTATCGGGGTAATGCACCATTACCAAATTAATATCACCCGGGCATTCGCAATCATGGGAATTTCTCTTACTCTAATACACAGAATGTGTTGCAACCTCCACCGGGCATGTGCAATCAAGCAACCAAAAAGAACCCATCTTTGGAAGAGCTAGTGTGTACTTTTGTGGTGGAAACAAGATCAAGGTTCACCAAAAATGAGTCTAGGATGGATAATATAGAGACTCATATGGGCAATATGGGAGCATCACTAAAGTCTTTGGAAGTTCAAATAGGGCAACTTGCTTCATCCATTAATGCCCAACAAAAAGGCTCATTCCCAAGTAATACAGAAGTGAATCCCAAGGAATAGTGTAAAGCTATTGCTCTCAAAAGTGGAAAGGAAGTTGAGGGAGTTAATCCACAAGACAACTCCAATATAACTCCGACATCTCCAACAAGTATCCATAAGGAAGAGAGTACCAAGGACAAGGACATTGGAGCAAAGCCAAAGGAGAAGCCCTACAAACCTAGATCTATATCCTTTCTTGATAACCCTCCTATCCTTTAAACTCCTATTCCATATCCTCAGAGATTTCAGAAAAAGAAATTAGATGATCAATTTGCTAAGTTTCTTGAAATCTTTAAGAAAATTCACAGTAACATTTCTTTTGCAGACGAGCTGGAAGAGATTTCAAATTATGTCAAATTCATAAAGGATGTAATGTCAAAAAGCAAAAATTGGAGTTCGAGATGGTAAAGCTCACAAAGGAATGTAGTGCAATTCTCCAAAACAATCTGCCTCATAAATTAAAGGCTCCAGGGAGTTTTATTATACCTTGCACTATTGGAACTTTTTTCTTTGATAAAATACTTTGTGATTTGGGTGCAAGTATTAACTTTATGCCTCTGTCTGTTTTCAGGAAATTGGGACTTGGAGAAATGAAGCCTACAACCATCACCTTGCAATTGGCGAATAGATCTCTTACCTATCCTCATGGAGTCATTGAAGATGTGTTGGTCAAGGTTGACAAGTTCATAGTCTTGGTGGATTTTGTTGTCTTAGACATGGAAGAGGATGATGAGATACCCTTGATTCTTGGGAGGCCTTTCTTAGCTACCGGAAGAGCATTGATTAATGTGCAGCAAGGGGAGTTGACTTTGTGGGTTAATGAGGAGGAGGTGATGTTTAATATCTACCATATACTTAAGTTTCCAGCGGAACCAAACACTTGTCATCGGATAGATGTACTTGGGAGCTGCATTACTGAGGTTCACATGGATTCTACAACAGAAGATCCATTAGAGAGATGCATTGTTAATTTTTTTTCTCAAGATGTGGGGGTGAATGACGATGTTCAACACTATGTATTGGCTCTTGAAGCACCTTCTTCCAAACCTTCTCAAGCCAAAGTGAAAAACATGGATGACTCTTCTTCAATAAAAGTGAGTGAACCTACACCGGAATTGAAGCCATTACCAGAGCATCTTCGATATGTATTTTTGGGAAAAAAGTCTACATATCTAGTTATCATATCTTCATCTTTGTCTCATGTTGAAGAAGAGAAGTTGTTGTGTATTCTAAGAGAGCATAAATCAGCTTTGGGGTGGTTTATTTCGGACATCAAAGGCATTAGCCCATCTATTTGCATGCACAAGATATTGACGGAGGAGTCTTACAAGCTTTCCATTGAGCATCAAAGAAGGCTAAATCCAGCTATGAAAGAGGTGGTTCGGGTTGAAATTTTGAAGCGATTAAAAGTGGGAATTATATATACTATTTCGGATAGTTCTTAGGTGAGTCCAGTTCAAGTGGTATCAAAGAAAGGTGGGATCACAGTGGTGAAGAATGAAGATGATGAACTTATCTCTTCAAGGACTGTCACGGGATGGTGAGTGTGCATTGATTATCAGAAGCTCAACAAGGCCACAAGGAATTATCATTTTCCCCTTCCTTTCATTGATCAAATGTTGGACCAGATAGTAGGCTTTCAATACTATTATTTTTCTAGGTGGTTATTCGGGGTACAATCAAATTGTTATTGCCCCAGAAGACCAAGAGAATACCACTTTCGCATGACCATATGGTACGTTCTGGTTCTGAAGAATGCCTTTTGGTTTGTGCAATGCTCCGACTACTTTCCAACGTTGTATGATGGCTATCTTTTCAGATATGGTGGAAGAAATTATGAAAGTTTTCATGGATGACTTCTCAGTATTTGTCTATTCTTTTGATCAATGTTTGCACAATCTTTCTCTAGTATCGCAGAGATGTGAGAAAACTAATTTGGTCTTAAATTGGGAGAAGTGTCATTTCATGGTTCAAGAATGAATTGTCCTTAGGCACCGGGTTTCTTCTAAGGGGCTTGAAGTTGATCAGCCAAAAATAGTTGCAATTGAAAAGCTTCCACACCCAAAGAGTGTTAAAGGCACAAGGAGTTTCCTAGGCCATGCCAGCTTTTATCGGAGATTTATAAAGGATTTTTTCTAGATTACTAAGCCTCTTTGCGATTTCCTAGAAAAAGATGCTCCTTTTGATTTCAATGAGGAATGTGTGAAAGCTTTTGAGTTAATAAAGAAGGCCTTGATTTCAACCCCTATCATGGTGGTACCAGATTGGAAGTAACCATTTGAGATTATGTGTGATGCAAGTGATTATGCAATCGGTGTGCTACTTCGCTAGCGACATGGCAAGATGTTCTAGTCTATTTATTATGCTAATCATACTCTTGATGGGCTTAACAAAATTACACTACAACCGAGAAAGAGTTGTTAGCAGTGGTGTTTGCTTGTGATAAGTTTCGGTCATATATTATTGGGTCCAAGGTAATTGTGTATACCGACCATGCCGCCATTCGTTATTTGTTTGAGAAGAAAGATGTCAAACCTCGATTGATTCGATGGATTCTTTTGTTACAAGAGTTTGATTTAGAGATCCGGGACAAGAAGGGAAGTGAGAATGTGGTGGCCGATCTTTTATCACGGTTCCAACTAGAAGACAAGAAAGATGGTGCTCCTATTCAAGAATCTTTTTCAGATGAACAACTTTATGGGTTAGATGCGAAGCTTCCATGGTTTGCGGACTATGTGAATTATTTGGCTAGTGATGTGTTACCTCCAAATTTATCTTATTCTCAAAAGAAGAAATTCTTTCATGATGTGAAGTTCTATTTATGGGATGATCCATTCTTGTTCAAGAGGTGCAACGATCAAATAATTAGGAGGTGTGTCTCGGAAGAGGAAGTGCAAGCTATTTTCTATAATTGTCACTCTTCCCCTTATGGTGGCCATTTTGGAGCAACACGTACTGTAGCAAAAGTACTTCAAAGTGTGTTCTATTGGCCTACTTTATTTCGTGATAGTTATACTTTTGTCAAGACTTGTGATAGGTGTCAACGTCTTGACAACATCTCTAGGCGTCGTGAGCTACCATTGAACAACATCTTGGAGATTGAGCTTTTTAATGTGTGGGGCATAGACTTTATGCGACCTTTTCCCCCTCTTTTGGCAAGACAAATATCTTATTGGCGGTGGATTATGTATCAAAGTGGGTTGAAGCTATAGCATGGAAACTAATGATGTTAAGGCGGTGCTGAAATTTTTACACAACAATATCTATACTCGATTTGGTGCTCCTCTTGTAATTACTAGTGATGAAGGTACCCACTTTCGCAACAAGCTGTTCAATTCTCTATTTGCCAAGTATGGTGTGAAGCATAAAGTGGTACTTGCCTATCATCCACAAACCAATGGACAAGCTGAAATTTCAAACCGAGAAGTCAAGCAAATCTTAGAGAAGACGGTCAATACTAATAGGAAGGATTGGACAATGAAGCTAAGTAATGCATTATGGGCTTATATGACCGCTTTTAAAACACCCATTGGGATGTCCTCATATCGATTAGTGTTTGGCAAGGCGTGTCACCTACCGGTTGAGTTGGAGCACCGTGCATATTGGGCGGTGAAGAAGTTAAATTTTGATTTGAAGGCCTCCGGTGAACAAAGGCTTTACAATTGAATGAGATGGAAGAATTACGAAATGATGCCTATGAGAATGCCAAGATCTAAAAAGAGCGGACTAAGTAGTGGCATGACAAGCAAATTCTAAGGCATGAGTTCCTTTCGGGTTAACAAGTTCTTCTTTTCAACTCCTGATTGAAGTTGTTTTCGGGCAAGCTGAAATCTAGATGGTCCATACCAGTTATCATTGACAAGGTCTTTCCTTTTGAAGTGGTGGAGCTAAGGTGCTAGGATGGGTCTTTTTTTCACGTTAATAGCCAACGATTGAAGCACTACTATGGCCAAGAAGAAAGGAATGTCAAGGATGTTCCTCTTGAAGATCCGCTTTGAAGAGTAAAGAAAGTCGGGTTGATGACTTTAAACCAAGCGTTTGTTAGGAGGCAACCCAACGGTTTTAGTTTCATTTTTATTTAGTTGTTTTATTTATTTTGTAGAATTTCCTTGCTATTGACATTTTTTTATTCTCTTCCAGGGTTCAAAACAAGTTTGGGGGTCCTCATGTGGAGGCTTCTACCCATGTTGGTTAAAGGGGTTTTCACAACATTTTCTTCTTTATTCTATTTCTTCTTTTTTTATACATTTTGCATTGAAGACAACGCTTTGTTTAAGTTTGGAGGGAGAATTTTCAATTTTTTTCATGGCTAGGATGTGTGTTTAGGATTAGTCTATGGTCATGTTCTTTTACAAACATTTATTTAGTTTTATATATTTATGGATGACCTATGCTAAGAATAACATTTATTTGAATATAACTCTAGGAGAATGTAGAATGTTTTATTTTAAAGTATGTGTGCTTGATTTGATTCCTTGCTATGTCTTGTTTGAGATTCTTTCGATTTTTATACATGGTCATAATCATTAAACCATTAGTGTTTAGAGTAAATAATTGCAAGTTAAGTATTATTGAGATCTCTATGAACTCTACAACTTGTTTGATCACCACTTGAGGCGAAATCCTAGAGATCACACCATTAGGTAGATGATTTAGGTCATGTTTCGATAGTTTGAGCCATTAAGCCTTCTTATTATTAATTATACCCTTAGTCACCCATTTTTGAGCTTATTAACCTTTTTTTAATTTGTCACTTATGAATAATAGCTAAAGCCATATATTTTAAAATCCTGGTTTTCACCCTTTAAACACTTCGCCTATGGTGCTTATGGTGAAGTTTATATCTATTTGGAGGATGAATTATGAGAATGAAAGGTGGTGAATATGAAAAGGTATTTGGTGGAATGTTTGCTTTATGTGTGGGAAAAAAAGGTGCAAAAGAAAGAATGCTACATCTTGTATTAAAAGAAATAAGTTTGAGGGTGTAGTAGTTTCTTCAAATGAAAAAAAAAAAAAAAAAAAAAAAAAAGAGAAATACAAAAAAAAAAATGAAAAAGATGAAAGCAAACAATGGGAGAGTAGAAAAGTTCCAATTTCTGATTTGGGCATATGTGTTATGTGGGTTATGGTTCTATATAATGTTTTGAAGATGTTTAGGGTGTATTAAGCCTAATTATTACCCATTTTTATTATATCATTCACTCTAGCCTTACATTACAACCTATAGAAGTCTTATTGATTCCTTGTGGTGTAAAATCTACATTAGTGGAGAGTGGTGTGAAAAATAGGCCTACGGAGTTCAATTTTTAATATATATTTTGAGATCAAGTGCTTTTCACTTTCTTACCTTTATCTATATGATGTATAAGTGGTTTCATGAGATTGATTATGTATCTGCATTTTTAAGAATCAAAGATGAGGGCATGATAGGAGTTGAATTGAAATTCTAGACTTTCATACTTTCGAGATTTTCCTAAAAGTTATTATATTTCATGCATTTGAGGCCATGTTATGTCCATACCTCTCAAACCAGATTTTTGTTTGTTTAAAAAAGTGGTAGTATGGTGTGTTTTAAATTTGTTTTCTCTTTGCTGGAGACGATCAAAGTCCTAATACTGAAAGAAAGGCGCAAAACCAGCAGCTTTAGCGCTGCGGTGCCCAAGATGGGTGCCACAACGCCGAAACGTTTCCAAATCCTACTACTTATAGGATTTCGCTCTAGAACTTTGTCCAATTAACTTCATGTTTTGTGGGACTTTTTCCTACCTTCTCCTACTTATAAATGCATCATTAAGAGAGGTTATTGAAGCATAACAGAGAGGAGAACAAGTTGATACAGAGTGGATCGAAGGATACGAAGATTGCGAAGTTGGAGACAAGGAAGCAAATCTACGCATCTAGAGATTGGTTTTTTAGTTTCTTCTTGTTTATATATATAATGTTCATCAATATTTTTGTGTTTTTATTTATTTCAATGATGAACTAATTTTTTTTTTAGAGGATAGATGGATCCTAAATAGATACCATGGCTTAGATTTATTTATTATTATTATTAATAGATTTTTCTTAAATTATTTATATTTTTCAGTTCTTAATGTTTTTGATATACTGGCCATAGATTGAATGTTTTAGATCTTGGGTTTGACATTCGAGAGAGGGAACTTAGGACTGGATTGGAAAAAATATAACCTAGAAATATTATAGAATCGAGAGATTTATAATTTTCTTTGAAGTTGTAGAAAAAAATCACAAAGCGTAAAAAGTTTACATGATTTTGGTTTTTATCGAGAGGTCAAAATTAATTCATGTAAATATGTTCTAACATGACACTCGAGAGAGGAAGTTAGAGATTTGAGGATTTTTTATTTATAAACTAGGTGAAGAAATTAATAATAAATATACATAAAATAAATAGTTGAAAGTTAGGTGAAGTTGAACTTCTAAAATTTATCTCTACGGATTTTTCCTAGATTTTAGTTGTTTGCTATTTTTCCTTGATTTCAATTATTTGTAGTTTCTTAATTTTTGCTTGCATTAGTATTTTTAATTTGATATATTCTTAAATTTAATTATCTAGATAAAGTTAGAGTTATTAATTATAGTAATTAGGGAGAGTTTAAATTAATCCTTGAGGATGATAACCCGATTTCATCAGTATATTATAACTTGACACCGTGCGCTTGCAAAAAATTCATATGATAAGAATAACATTTATTTGAATATAACTCTAGGAGAATGTAGAAAGTTTTATTTTAAAGTTTGTGTCCTTGATTTGATTCCTTGCTATATCTTGTTTGAGATTCTTTAGATTTTTATGCATGGTCATGATCATTGAACCACTAGTGTTTAGAGTAGATAATTTCAAGATAAGTACGTTGGCCTAAGTGGTTTACCACTTAGATTTTTCTTAGTATTTTGATGTTAACAAACAATATAATAATTGGTGATAATGGTTTAATTGAGTATATTTCCGAACCAAAAATCAAAGGTAAAAGGCCAATACAAGATTCAAGTGATCACAAATCAACTCAAGTGGATCAAAGTCAAAGGCAAAAGATTGGAGGTGTTGACTTGAAGACAAAAGGATGAGAGCTTACAAGTATACTTAGAACTAAGTTGTAATCTTTCTTGTCTTTATATTGCTCATTTATTTTCAAATCAATTGCATACATCATACTTTCAAATCATAAGTTTTTGCATGATCAAATTGTTTTCAAGTTAGTCAAACTTTTGACTCATTAAATTTTGATTTAAACACTTGCATGAATTTTACTGTGATCAAAACTCAATGTTTTTCAAGTGTATTTAAGTTTGGTTTTTCAAGAAATCCTATTGTGGACTTAGAAAAATTTTAAAAAATCAAAAACCTGTTTCTGTAAACACAAGCGCGTTTCTCATTATTCCAGATATGAATTTTTATCAGACAATACAGCATCGTGTTTCTCTTTAAAGACACTCATTTCCTAATTTTTCAGATTGATGAAAATTCATCTAAGGTCACAGAAACACGTTTCTCTATAAGAAACATGTTTCTTAAGGTCCCCAGAAATCGATACTTCCTAGAAATAGATAGAAACTCGTTTCTTATGAAAGAAATGTGTTTCTCGCCTTTTGGGCATTTCTAGACTTTCACATAGAAACATGCTTCCTCTAGAGAAACGTGTTTCTCTCTTTTTTGGTATTTCTAAAATTCGCACAAAAACGTGTTTCTGTGAAAATGCGTTTCCTTTCACAGAAACACGTTTCTCCATGTTTTTTCGAGAGCTATTTTTCAATGTTTTTCAAACAGAAATGCATTTCCTACTTTTTCTGGGGTATTTCTTTAGCTCATTGTGAGTAACTTTTGGCTAAATCTTTAGAAACTTATGCATTTGTGTTTTTCTCCTAGTTTTCAAAATCAAACAAGTTTTCACAAACTCAAGTGTTTTTGTTTTTGATTTGAGAGAAAAAGGTTTTGATCTTCAAGTGTTCATCATCCTTCAAGTTTTCTCTCTACTTCGAAGAAATCTCTTGTGTTTTAATCTTCAATCTTTGAGAAGATCATTTTGAGAGATTTCAAGCACTTGGTGTTTTTGAAACTTGTGTTAATGTTTTTGTTCTTATCTTCAAAAAAAAATCCAAGTTTTACAAAATCTTTTTCAACTTGGTTTAGAGAAAAATAATTCAACTTTCCAAATTATTTTCAACAAGTGTTCAAATGTTTTTACAAACATTTCAATATCTCTCTTTTATGTTTTCTCTTCAATCTTCAATTTGAAATCTTCTTTTGAGATAAACCTATCTTGATTCTTAAGGAGATTGTGTGCTTGATTTTAAATCCAAAAGTTTCCCTGGAGTTTAAGTGTTTTTTGAGAAAATGAGAAAATGAGCCTTTATCTATATCTTCTATCTCTTCTTATTTTCGAAACACCTAGAGAGAGAGAGTTTGAATGAAATTCATCTTGGTAATTTTGGAGCTTCATTTTTGCATCAATCATGCATGTTTTCCAACAACCTTCAAATGAGCAATATGGATACATGAAAGGTATATGGTTGTAAGTTTTCTTATTCCATGAGCTTTAATTTCATATCTTGTATTGAATGAAATTGTAATATCCAGCATTTTATTGTAATTGTTCCAAGTATTTAGAGCAAACATTTATGATATAGTTCTTAGGATTCCTATGTTAGAATCTAGGTTTAGTTTCACCCTTTCTCTTGAAAAGGGTCAAGTGGCTCTTCCTTAGCCCGTGAAAAGGAAACTGACTTTTCCTTTGCCCGTAAAAAGGAACAAGTGGTTCATCCGTAGCCTGGTAAAAGGATATTAGGTTCTTCCTTATCTCGCAAAAGGAAGTAGACGGTTCATCCTTAGCCTGTAAAAAGATAGGTTTGTCTTGAACCTATAAAAAGACAAGTATAACGGTTTGATTCACACCCAGTAAGTGAATCTAAGATAGTGTAATCCTAGAGAGGTTTTCTCTAGGTGTGGACGTAGGAAATTGGATTTTCGAACCACGTAAAAATCTTGTGTCTTAGTATTTAATCTCTGCACTTTATTATTGTAAATGATTTATTTGATTAAATGCCTCAACTAATTTAAGGATCACACAATATCAACATAAGAAAAATTAATTTTGACCAAATTGGCCAAGTCACCCCATTCACCCCCCCCCCCCCTTCTCTTGGGTGACTATTAGAATTATGGGAATGAAAGGTGGTGAATAAGAAAAGGTATTTGGTGTAATGTTTGTTTTATGTGTTGGAAAAAAAATGTGCAAAAGAAATAATGCTACATCTTGTATTAAAAGAAATAAGTTTGGCGGTGTAGTAGTTTCTTCAAATGAAAAAAAGAAGAGAAATACGAAAAAAAAAAATGAAAAAGATGAAAGCAAACAATGGGAGAGTTGAAAAGTTCCAATTTCTAATTTGGGTATATGTATTATGTTAGTTATGGTTCTATATAATGTTTTGAAGATGTTTAGGGTGTATTAAGCCTAATTATTACCCTTTTTTATTATACCATTCACCCTAGCCTTACATTACAACTTATAGAAGTCTTATTGATTCCTTGTGGTGTGAAATCTACATTAGTGGATAGTGGTGTGAAAAATAGGCCTATGGTGTAACGCCCCGTACATTGGTCAAACGTAAAGGTTGACATATACGTATCGTATGACATATTTATACGCATATATGTATGTGTATTGGCCCTTGAATAGTGTAAATACAAGTATGGTAGGGTCCTTGGTACACTAGAGGATGCTAGTTGAATCATAAAATAACTCATACTTAGTGAAATTTTAATTCTGGGTTGCAAGAAGCGTGCTCCCCAAGGGAGAAGCGCGTTCTTGTGACCAAACCCGAGAACACTATTTTTCAGAAAGTTCAGAGAAGCGCGCTCCTAATAGGGAAAAGTGCACTCCTCACTCGGAATAAAGAGAAATTTCATTTTTGGGCAGCTAAGAAGTGCGCTCCTTGCATCCTGACAAATTTTTTAAGTGGACGGTGAGGCAGTTCGCACATTTTAAAACCCATTTCTCGCCATTTTCAGCCATTTTCAGCCATTTTCAGCCATTTCTGAGCTGAGGAAAGGGGAAAACGAAAGAAAGGAAGAGAAGGGAGCTAAGGCTTTCCAATCCAAGGTAAATTCTTGTATGTTTTCAACGAAATTTGCGTAGTTTTGATCCTTGCAAAAAGTTATGCAACATATTGTTGGTGCACCCCAGAGGGGGAGTGAATTGGGTGATGGTCAAATTAAAAAACTTTTCCAATGACTTGGTGATATACTTTTATACAATGGAATTAAATGCACATACTAACCATAAAGTGAAATGCATAATGTAAAGCACACTAGGATTTATAGTGGTTCGGTCAAGCCTAAGTCCACTACCTAATCTCCATATTATGATTTTCTCAATCCACTAACTGATTCTCTTAAGGGTGAGAACCAAACTATTACAATTTGCCCTTTTACAGGTTCAAGACAAACCTATCCTTTTGCGGGCTAAGGATGAACTGCATTTTCTTTTTTCGGGATGTGGAAAAATCCATGTTCCTTTTATGGGATAAAGAAGAACAGTTTCTCTTTTACAGGTTCAGAGATAACCTATCCTTTTACAGTTTAAGGACAAACCTATCCTTTTGCGGGTTAAGGATGAACTGATTCTCTTTTATAGGTACAGAGATAGCATTTCCTTTTACAGGTTAAGGATGCACCTTACCTTTTACTGGCTAAGGAAGAACCATGATCCTTTTACGGGATTAGGAACAACCGATTTCCTTTTTCCAGGCTGAGGAAGAACCCATGTTCCTTTTACTCCTTTTACGGGATGAGGAAGAACCGTTATCCTTCTTGCAGGTGAGGATGAGCCTTAACATGATTTCAACCTTGAAATCATGAAGTGAACTACATTCACTTGTCTTGGTTGTTTTATTCCTGAAACGTACCAGCATAACACAATATGAAAATAATATTGGTTCTAACTAAGTAGAACACTTTACAATTAAGCTCATATACATAGCATTACAGAGATATGTAAATTTAAGTATGTAATGCTAAGAGAAGATACACTTACAGTCCTATATCTTTTAATGTTCGGTATTGCTCAAGTGCAGTTTTGAAAAGTGTGAATGATATGTAAATCAATTAAATGCTTCTTTGAAAACTTTTGATACCATTAAAACATTGAACTTGAAATGCAGGACCAGTGCAATGATACAAGCACAGAAGGTTTTCAAAATAGATAAACTGTATAAGCGTGAAAACTTTTGGTTTAATATTCAGTAGTTAATATAACTACTGATATAGTTCGATACAATTATAGGATATGAAAATAAGTATAATTGTATCTCATGAACTATCTCTCAAATTCTTTCATCAGCATGATTGATGTTAAGCATAAATCCAGGCTGAGAATTTGAGTAGAAACCAGTTCTATATAATTCAAATAGATTTAAGATATAGAATATAATTTAGGCTCAGTATGAAAATCTTTTGAATAAGTAGAGTATCAGTGAAAAATACTTTGAAGAACTTGAACTATTGCAAACATTTTGAGAATGACTAACATTCAAAATGTTTTTGGCACAATAAAAATTATCGTCAAATTGTTTGATTTAAAGTATTGGTATTTATAGACTTAGTAGACAATAGCCATTAGATATTTGAAGTTCAAATACAATGTGAACGTTTACACACAACGGCTAAAATGTTATATGAAAATGGCAACTGCAATTTTCACTAACATTATGGTTCTTTTCATATTGCATGATTAAGGAACGTTTTAGGAAACTTGATTCATGAATCAAAGAAAATCTCTGATAAATCTAAAAAGGATTTTGTGCAAAGATCCGTTTTGAAAAAGTAGACTGATATAGTGTTCCTGTCAGAATAGTGATGGTTGTTGAATTAGAGTCTTGATTCCATAACTAGCGTCCTGACGGATAATATCAATTTCAACTTTTTGTTCTTTAAGGGCGCTCATTATGTATAAGCGTTCTGCTAAACAATGAATTGAAGGCGCTACTAACTCGTAAGCGTCCTGACTTTCTTTGTGAAAAAAAAGACTTACCTTTGAGGGCGCTAAAGCACAGTTAGCGTCTTGCTTACTTTTTAAATCGATTAAATGAATGAGGGCCCTACTTTCGGGTAAGCATCCTATTTTTTTAAAAACAAAACATGAGGGTGCTACTACTATGTAAAAGTCCTAACATATTTAAAACGTTTGAAGAACAGTACTAAGTACTCTAAAGGATAATCGGCGTCCTGAAAGTTATTTAGTTGGTTCCCAGAGATGAGGGCGTTCCTATCCAGGCAGCCTCCTAATAGTTTATCCAACTTATAACTATCAGCATCCTCAAAGATAACATCTTTGAAGAACTTAGACTCTCAGAGATCTTTCAGCAAGCTGATTCACAATCAGTGTTCTGAAAACTTCAAAGGTTGATTGTAAGTGAGGCAGCTACTTACAGGTGAGCGTCCTGATGAATCAGTTTAATTCAACCTTGAATGTTATCAACGTCCTAATGAGTCATTAACGTCCTGACTTATCAAGTTCAGGAGAGTGTTGCTAAATCATTAGCGTCCTGAAAGACTCTAAAAATGGTTTTTGAAATTTGATTAAAAATAAGATAAATGCAAATAAAAACTCGATAAATTTTAAATCAAATTAAACATAGAAAATGAAATCATTTGAAATACCGCAAAGTGTATGATCAAAACATGCAGACTTGAAAAACATATGCAAGTGATTTGTGCATGATTTTGGAAGACATTTGAGCAATATCGATTAGAGAAAGATATACCTTAAATACTGTGTATTTCTCATTATGAGATCTTCAATAAGAACTTCGCGCTTGAGTTGAATGCCTTGAACGTTGATCGAATGATGTAGTCTTGAAGCACTTGATCGAATCATTCGTGAGGTGTGATCTTGAAATCATGATATGATCTTTGATGTCCTTTGATTGAAACGATCTTGA
Organism: Paratinospora sagittata; assembly: GCA_035771175.1. Classification (NCBI taxonomy): domain Eukaryota; kingdom Viridiplantae; phylum Streptophyta; class Magnoliopsida; order Ranunculales; family Menispermaceae; genus Paratinospora; species Paratinospora sagittata. Next base: position 29,429,531 of record CM069607.1, on the reverse strand, counting down.
ACGTATCTTGAACGTCTGATATGACCTTGAGTTCCTTGATCGAATCATTCTTTGGCTTTTTGCTTTCCTGAGGTGCTAAGATAGGTTCTTGATTAAAGCTCGTTAGCACAGAAAGAGATTTTGTTTGTGATCATCAAAATATACTTCATCAAGTATACTTAGGGGTGTGCTAAGTGATGAACCGCTTAGGTCAACACATGTCATTTTTGTAGATTTTTGGCGGTTGAATTTGTGGGTTTGAGAAATGTGATTTGAGCTTGGATTTGTGGATTTTCATGGGCAATTGATAGGTAAATGATTTGTGGTTGCAATTGATGTTGTTTCCTTTGATTTGGCGTAAAAAGAATGGATTTTTATGGATGAAAACTTCATCTCTGCAGCAGCAAGTAGCTGAGGGTTTGGAGGGTTTTCTGTGTATTTTTTTGGGTAATTTGAGTGTGTTTGAGCTGGAAATACATTAAGGAATAATTGGTTGCTGTTTGTTTAAAATTTATAGCAAGAATTATGGATTGAATTGGTGATTTGGACAAGTATTAAGTGAGCAGCTAGTGTGTTGAGCAGTAGGCATTGCGATTTGTCTGTGAGTATATCTTGACTTTGGTTACTTGTATATGGCATTGTATGATAGAAATTGTGTTTCAAATCATGAATATATATATATATATATATATATATATATATATATATATATATATATATATATATATATATATATATGTATTTGCATTGTTTTAAATTCATGAAAATGATTGACTTGGAGCATGTTTTAGACTTGCTAGAGCAAGTTAAAATATGAGATCATATCCAAAAGAGTGTCCCATATGAGAATGAGATTTGTATATAACACTATATAAATATATGTATCACATAGATGAGATGTGAGAATGAGTACGGATGGTTGTAAATAGATGTGTGTATATGAAAATGTGAGGTTTAGATGACGAATGATCATATATACACCGTGATGTATTTGACTTTGTGATAATTAGGTTGTGATATGACCAATAAACAAAGGAGACTGTCGAAATTTCGAGAAAAATTTGGATGTGATTTTGGATAAGGCTGACAGGGTATTATATACGCCATCACATGAAGTTTATCATATCATTTGTCGGTCATGACGTCACTCATACGGAGTGGGTTGCGACATATGGAGTTCAATTTTTAATATATATTTTGAGATCAAGTGTTTTTCACTTGCTTTCCTTTATCTATATGATGTATAACTAGTTTCATGTGATTAATTATGTATTTACATTTTTAAGAATCAAAGATGAGGAATGATAGGAGTTTAATTAAAATTATAGATATATTTCATACTTTCAAAATTTTCCTAGAAGTTATTATATTTCATGCATTTGAGGCCATGCTATGTCCAAACCTCTCAAAACAAATTTTTGTTTGTTTTAGAATGTGATAGTATGGTGTGTTTTAGATTTGTTTTTCCTTTGTTCATGACGATCAAAGTCCTAAGTTTGGGGGTATTTGATAAGTAGATTTTTAGGTGGCTTTTATGTTATAGTTTAGGTATATTTTATGTCATAGTTTTGGTATGTTTTATTTTGGTTCGCATCTAGGACCTACTCTAGTAAGTCCAAGACATGCTTCATTATTCAAAAACATTTTATGAATTCAAACCACAATGCAATAATAATATCATGCCTACATTTCACAAACATGTTTATACATATAATGTCATACATAAAACCAGAGGTAAGAATACTCACAATGGTAAAAGGTCAACCACCAAACACAATCTCACACAATCACTGCACAAGCAGCTCACCAATGTAGAGAACTTGCAGCACAAATCACCAATTTCACAGACAATTCTTTGTAATTTTCACAATAGAATTACATTTAATCATAGTTACACACAAAATCACACGAAAACGCCACATTTAAAGACTCCCAAAACCCTTAGCTTATTCACAGCCGTTGGGTTTGGCATGCTTATTCATAACATAAATTTTCTCTATAATTTGCATGTCATAAACCCATTGTTCATCCAAGATTCATTTGAATACAAACTCACACACTAAAACCCACAAAATTGGCACAACCCAGATTCCCCAATTTCGTTCAATTCTTCATCAAAATCATCCAAATTCATATATGTTAAACAACTTGAAGAGAGGAACAAAAATCTATAATTTTTAACCCCAAAACCACAACTTACCTTAAAATCGCCAACCCTAGGCTCATTTCCTCTTCTCCCTTTGTTTTTTCCCTTTCTCCCACTCAAACTAGCTAGAATAATCGAGAGAATAACATAGAAACCAATTTATATGTGACTAAGCTACAACACCACCTACTGCTGAAAAACCTGTCAAAATGCCTAGGATCGCGCTCCTCCTTGCCTGGAAAAATGAACTCCTTTCTGGATACACAAGGAGCGTGCTGCTTCCTTTTAGGGGCACGCTTCTGTCCAAAACCCAGAAAACACATCATTATATTTTCCACAACTATAGCGTGTTGCTCCCCTTGACAGCGTGCTACCATGCCAAACCTAGAAATCAAACTCTCTGTCTACCACCACTGGAGCGCGCTTCTCCTCACGGGAGCGTTCTCCTAGTGTTCAATCTTTAAATTTTTTAAGTTTCACACCCTAAATGTCATGTCTAGGGTCTCAGGGTTCCTACGACACTAGGGTACACACAATCATCATATTATAAGGTCACCTACGTTCGTATACGCATATAAATATGTCTGACAATATGTTCAAGTCAACATACATGTTTGACTCCAGATATGAAACCAATTCAAGGACCGCACCTTTGACCTTTTTAAAATCACAAAATCCAAACTTATTTTTAATGATTTTGCCAAACTTTAATTTAAAAAACCAATTTCAATTTCTGCCCACGCATGCACATCGGTGGATTTCATGTCGTCTCATTTTTTTTTCAGTCAACAACAACATTGTCGTTGTGACTCCCCGTTAAAATATTAAGGAAAATTATCGAACATATCTCTAACATCTTAAGGAAATTTGAGACTTTGAACTCATTGAAATCTTAGATTGATAGACTTGGGAACTCGAATGAATCTTAAATTGAGGTGTTTAGAACCTTGGAAAACCAAATTTTAGTACTAAATATTATTCATGAAGTATCTCAGACTCGAAAATGACAAATACAGGCGAAACTAGGGTGAAAAGAACCAAAAACACAAAACCGGGGGAAAGAATGTGTTCCTCAAAATGAGGAACGCATTCCTCATTCGTGGAATGCGTTCCACCTTTTCTTGGAACGCATTCCAATAGGGTGGAACACTCCTCCTGGTAAAAACATGTATTTTTGTCTGTTTTGGTCTCATGAGTGGTGGAACGCATTCCAACGGTAGAAGAACACGTTCCAAGGTTAAAAAGTCTATAAAAACTCCAATTTTTCTCCCATTTTGAACTTTTCAACTTCTGCCAAAAGAAAGAGTGTGAGGGGCGAATTTGGGACATTCTTGGGTGCTCCAAGGGAGGTTCAAGTGATTCAAAAGGGTGTTTTGGAGCATCCAAACACCCAAACTAAAAGAATAAAGGTATATTCTCTCCTTTGTATATTCTCTTGATTTTGGGTTTTCTTGGAGAACAAGTTATCTTGCTAATAATGAGATTTTGAGTTTAAATGGATTTCTTGGGTCTTTCATGGAATTTTTAATGATTCTTTGATGATTTAAACATGGTTTTGAGCAAAAATGGAAAGATTAACGGTGATTGTGGGGATTTTGAGAAGTTGATTGTTCCTCAAGCAACCGTGTGGGTTTTGGTTGTAATTTTAAGATTTGAGTTCTCTTTTGAACTTTTCTTTGGGGATTTCATCTTGTTAGATGAAATCGTGCTAAGAGAACTTGATTTCATGATTAATGGAGGTTATAGTTGAATCTTTCTGAAAATGGGTTCTTGGCCATCTACAAGGGTTTTGGGAGGCCAAACCCTTGATATATGTTGAATAAATAGAGCCCAAGAGTCCTTTGATGATCTTGGGTGTGTGAAAACACATAAACCCCAAGTAAGATGTTAGAGAATCCATGAATGAACCCCAAATACTCTTTGTCTCCACAAATGGGTATGGAGAATCATTATCAAAGCATGCTAATGGATGGATTCTAATCAAATGGGGTCTGTGAATGGTAAGAATGTCAATTGTGAGGGAAACCCTAATGTTGAGGATTAAGGGCCGATTTATGGGCATAGACCCAAAGTATAATGGGGTATTAAACTTGGAATACCTAGAATAACCAACACTTGGCTACTTACAAAAGGGTATTGGAAACCAAACCCTTGAATTAGAGTGAAGGTTCTTAAATGTTTAAGGACCGGTAAAATGATAATGTTGGAATGAAATTGTATTTGCTATATTCTATGGTTTAGATGAACTAAGATTAGTTTTATGAATGCTAAGAAGTGAGGGAACGACCAAGTGAAGTGAAGGTTCCTAAGGCGGGGAACTAAGTTAGGAACAGTATCACTATGAGTAGTTTTCATTCTCCCATCATATGCATATCATCATAACTATGAAAAATGGTTTTATCTCATGATTCATGCTTATCTACATGTGTTAAATGTTTTAGCATGTGGTGGAATTAAATGAGTTTATTTACATGTACGATTAGGATATTGGCATGCCATGATAGAGAATGCTTTACTTTACATATTTACGAGTGAACGCATGCCATGATGGAAAATAAATTTGTCTAGATGGATAGGTGTAAATGTACATGTTATGAAATGTTTGGGTCATTATTCATGTCCTTATGATAGCTAATGCATGTCTTCAATTATTTATCATGTTTTATGCAAACTAAATGAATATCTATGCTTGTGGTTATGTGACCTAGAAAACATGTTTAGGGATGAATATCATGTATTCCATCCCTATTGACTCTTGTAGTATGTTTGCATGTTTCAATGATATCACGTGAATATGTATGGTAGAATGTTTGTTGTAACATGGATGAACATCGCATGTATAGATCATGCATAATTCATTGGTTGTTCCACGGGGTTGGCTGAGGGGAGGACAAAGGATATAGTATGAATATATGTTAGGGGGCCCAAGGGAAAGGAGATGGCCTTAAGGAAAATACGGTCTGGGTTGGACGTCTAAATGTGTTGAACCCTCATGTCAGAGATGATTTGGATTTAGACGTCTAAATAACTCTCATGGCAACCAACCACCGGAATGGGAGACCTAACAAAGCCATATAACATAGGCTTAATCAATGGGTGCGCAATTAGAGTTGGGAATGTAATCCTCACATGGCTAAAGCGTACGCATCGATGAATGAGTACGGAGGTAGAGGTGATGAGGAAACCTTCACATGGCTACACGTACAAGTCTATGTTGTATGTCTAATATGTGGAATGTTTATTTTAAATGATAGATTTTATTACAAGTGTCAAGTATTTTCATTATTCTATCTTCCAACTTGCACATGTGGTAATGTATATTATGATACCTTGATTGTTGATGTGTAGATTACTTCAAACCTATTAGTGAGCATGCGATGGTAGATATGCGATATCATCTCACTGAGCTATTAGCTCACTCTATCTCTCTATTTTTTAGGATTCGTTAGTGCCCTTGACAAGGCCAAAGGCATCGGTTACTGACTTTGTCTCCTGCTATTGACTTGATCATCTCTTGTCTGGTGAGTACGGGATGGAGAGAGAGGAACGTGGTTCACTGATAGGAGATGCCTTCGTTTAGGATTTAATTACGTAACTTGAACTTTGAATTCTATTTTGGACATGAATGATTGTAATAACTATATTTCTTTTTACTTAACTTTCATGATAATTCCGCACTTATAGTGATTCATTATGTCTTGTATTTTATCTATGCCTTGTGTAACTTGTTCATGGACGATTGTGTATGGATTTGATAGATTGGAAAAAGGCTAAGGGTTACTAGTACTCTTTTGGAAAGGGTACGACCCGATGTTGTCTGTGGTTGTCACAATCGCAATAATCACACTGTCGATCAATCAACTTGCAAACCAACAGTACACTGCAAGCTTGAATTTCAAGAAAATATGGCTTTGATGCCAATTTGTAGAGATTTACGTAGCAAAACAAACAAAAACATACTTGCACGCGGATGCACAAACAAAACAAGCAAGACATGAAGTATACACCGATTTATGTGGTTCAGCGAAAATTTGCCTACGTCCACGAGAGATCATGATTTCACTAATTTGAAAGAATCAAGTATAGCACTCACAATGTCTCTCTAATTTTACCTCTACCTCTCAATCCCTAATACTAGGTATATACATATATCTAGAAAGCTATTCGACTTAGTTTCTTATTCAGATTGGGAAAGTTTCCATCTCAGACCAAGAAACTAATTTAATAGAAAAGTTTCTGATTCAGACTAGGAAACGAATATAATAAATAGAAATACATGAAAATAGAAATAAGCCATCAGGCCCACAAGGTGGGTTGAGACACACTATACATAACTGATACAAAATTGTAAGACTCCCACACATTGCACTAGGGGTGTTCATGGGTTGGGTTGGTTTGAGTTATGGCAAAATAACAACCCAACCCAATCAACAGACCTTTTGAACTCAACCCAAACCTACCCACTAACTTCGGGTTGGTTTGGGTCAGGTTAATCGAGTTAGTCTACTCAATATATAAAGTGTAGAATTGCATGATTTACTCAATTTTTGAATTCTAAATTTCATTTATAAAACTATTTCTAGGTCAAATGCAACTATTATAATACTTTTTAAGGTGACTTCTTTCATGCTATTTTCCTTATAATATTTTGAATAATTCTATCATAGTAAATGATTATAGTAAAATTGATAAATATAAAATAATAACTATCACTTTTAATTAGTTTTGGTTGGTTCAGGTTAATTCGGGTTAGTTCGGTTATTTTTTATAAGGAAATGATAATCTAACTACAAAAAATTACAACTACCCATTCATATCTATTGAATCATTTATTACACACCTTAAAATGTGTATAACATACACATCCAATGAACATGAATGTGAAGTTACATTTTTTTGTAGTTAGATTAGCATTTTTCTTTTTTATAAAACCTTGACCCAACCCTAACAAATCGGGTTACAACGACCTAAACCCAACCCAAAAGGTTTGGTTCGATCAGGTTAATCGTGTTGGTCGGATTAATGAACACACCTACATTGCACGTGGTTGCTAACTTTTTTTATATATAAAAATAGGTAAAAAAATATGTATATGTGTAATTTCGTCATTGAATATAAGTTGCTAATATATTTAAATAACTTGACTTAGTTTGAAAATTTGAAAAAGTAAATCTTGAAATCTCCCAAAACCCCCTTCTTCAACCTCCACAAGTTTTGTGGAGGTTCTTGGGTTGCTATCCAATTGTGGAAGTTGCTGCACGTTGAGAAAGGAAGGGAGAGAGGCGCTCGTGGTCGTCGCTGATCTTAGTGATCTATTGGGGTTTCTGGCCTTGTAACTCGTTATTGCAATCCTCTCTGCCAAGAAGACAGTAGAGAGAAGCAGAGAAGGAGAGACATCGTCTCTACCGCTTGTGGTTTCTCCAAAGCAGCAGAGGTGAGGATGGAGGTTAGTTAGGATATTTAGCAGTAAGTAGTGCCCCATTTCTAACCACGCTAGTGGTTAGAATCTTATGTAAATAAAAGGTTTTTGCGATGGTTCTATCCTCTTGTTATATTGATGTTTGTCTTTTGTTGTAGGGCTCTTCCCTCTTGTTGCGAGGGTTCACCCTCTTAGTGTATTGATGTTTGTCTTTTGTTGTGGGGGTTTTCTCTCTTCTTTTTGGGTTTTACCCGTTTTCATGTGAGTATTTGTGCTCACTATTATGTCTGCATTGGTCTTTAGTATGTTGTTGTATCTATTGTCATGATGTACTTCTCCTTTGGAGATTTAATTTTATGGAAATGGAATGAAATTTTGACACAAAAAAAAAGTCTTGAAATCAACCAATTAATTTGATTAATTACTATACGTAATTGATTTTTAATACATAAACTTGATAAACTATACTTCTTTCTTCTTTTTTCTTTTTTGTTTTGAAAGATACTTGAACACAATTAGGACATTAATGTAACTTTACTTATTAAATTATTTTCTTTTTCCCCAAATTTATATAGACTTGTACAATCAATAGATTAATAATACTATAAGAAATAATTATGAGGGGGGATGTTGTAGCACCAAGAGATGAAAACATGAACTGTCAGGAGAAGCAAGATAAAAGTTAGAGTTTGATCAGTTCAACAGCAGATTTTTCACAGGGATTGATTGATATACTAGGAAAAATAAAAAGACATCGATGAAAGACAAGACGTTGTTTGACAATACACAATAACAAGAAAAAGTCGGGGGGATCATTTGTCTATATACCTTGGGAAAGCTGCTGCTAACAAAGGCATCTTAGATTACTGTGCCATCCATCCATACCTCAGGTTCCCCATATGCTTCTCCTGCAGTTGTGAGGTCCATACTGTTACCTTCCACACTGTCCTCCACTATATTTTATTCCTTCCCCAAAATCTACAATCTTTAGATCCAATAATTTTATATAAATTAATGTTTATCAAACCACTTTAAAAAAATAAATATTTTATATAAAATCATGATAGACATACTTTTTTTTAACAGTATAAAAAATTAATAATTGATATATGGAATATTAGATATATAATGTGTTTCTTATTCATTTTTGCGGTTACTTTCATCATATAAAATTATATGATACGTATAAAAACTAATGATGAATATTGATTCTACATGGAAGATTTTATGTAATTTTTTTTTTTTTTTGTAAATTTTTTGTTTCAGTTTTAATTCAAAAAACTAATGATGAATATGGATTCTACATGCACGTTTATTTATGTTTTTGACTAGGTAGATTGAAGTACATGCATATGTTATTTTGTAGGATTATTAAATTAATTTATTTTTATTTTCATTTATTTTAAGCTTCTCTTTCTAATTGATAATCTTATAAGTATGGCAGTGTCTGTACTTTAGATGTATTGGTGCTTTGTCTTCCTTTATTTTTTACTATCATTTAGTAAATATAATAATAGTTTACAACGTAGCCGCGCACTGTAGGAAGTTGAAAGTACTTGTTATATTAGATCTTGAACCTCTAGATATAGATTTTAAAGAAAAGGCTAAGATTAAGTAGAGAAAACAAATAGGCCTAATAGAAAACTTATGAAAATATATGGTCTCTTTTATAACATGGGTATGACACATGCCCTTTGTTGTAGTGGTCCTATACCTTTTTTTTTTCTTTTTATTTATCACAAACTAGTCTTTTACCTTATATTTTTCTTAGTTGGCTACTTTAATGTATCTTTTGTAATTATCTTTACAATCGCTTAAGCCAGATCATCGAGTTCCCCAAAGGAGCACAGTTACCAAAAAACTCACTGATGCAAATGTTGACTTATAAAAAACAAGTAGATCCCTTAAACAAATAAGTGGGCGCATACTAAATCACACACCACATTGTAAATCTACAAGGAAATATTGACTACTTATATGGATAAGAAGGCTGGTAACCACCACCGAAGTGATCTTTTGTTAACGAGGTTTTTTCTTTTTCTTTTTTTAATTAGAGTAAGGTTAAGGATATTAGGTGTCAATGCTATTTTTTTATTCTGATATCTAAGTTTTTAGATATTTTAAAAATGCGTGTAGGAGACTCAAAAAATGGTATTAACAACTGATCTTTGTTAGATATTGAAGATGTGGCACAATGCACATATATATTTAAAATATTTAAAAAGATTAAGAACCCGCGTCACAAAATAATGTTACCATCTAGTACATAAAATATTTTTCTTTTAATTAAGAAAAAAAAATTTATATATATATATATATATATAAACACAGAAACACAAAATAATGAGGCAATGCTGTTTCAATGTGAATGTCAATGTTTAATTGTCAACTTCGCGTGCCCTATAATTTAGTCTTAAGTCAATTCAGTCTTAAGAAGGGGGCCATGATCTGCACATTGGATGACTAAACTGTTGACTTCCGAGTCCATTATTGACTAACTGACTCATAAGGTAAACAAGTAAATAAAGAATAGTAAGTTTGTCTGTGGACATGAATATATATATTTGTGGTTAATTTTGACCTGCCAGAAAATAACATTATTTCCGGAGAAAAAGACTTGTGGGTCGGTACAGTAACTAATTGCGATACCAGTGGGCGGTGTGGTAGGCAAGGCTAACTTCAGATTCCTTTTGACTCCCTTGTGACGTCTTTTTTTAAAATAAACGTACATGTTTTATTATTGCAGGGTTAGAGTACAGGAGCTTGAACTTATGTTCCTGAGCGTATTATATGACATGTCTCTATTGAGATATAAGTCCGTTTGGTACGTAGCCAGTATTAATTTCATATTGTTTCATTTATATGTGACTGACTTCAAATAAGCAATAAGTTTTGTTATCAGAAAAGTAGGGGTTACAAATGAGCAAGGATTATGTGTCAAACATATTTTTCATAAGCAAAGTAATAAAATATGAAAGAAAAATATGCTGACACTTAATTTTTTTAAATATTTTAAAGATATATGTGTATTGCACAACATCTTTAAATATATGTACATCTCACAAAATATTCACTCAAAGTTGGATGTCAGTGTTGAAAAATAACGTTGGCATTCAGTGGACATATAACATTACTCTTTGCATTTTTTAAACTTCTCGAAAACTTAACATGTAAAATCTCAAAATTTTCAGTAGTATTCTTACAATTTTTAAAATGTAGTTGGTTTAGAGTTAATTTTCAAAGTCATTTCTCGATCAGCTAAAATGAAGAGCAATAAACAACTGTTAATAGCTTTTTAGTTTCCTTCAGAAGTTTTAAAGAGAATATAAAAACAATTTGCTGAAATTTTTAGAATACGACCCAACCAAACCATTATTCAATGAATTTCTTGGTTTCAGAATTATATACCAAACACCCAACTTAAATTCTATCATGCATTATGAGGGTAGATATGATATAGTTCTTTGTATATAATTAATGAGGTAGATAAGTTATAGATGCTTACATAACTCTAATATAATGGTATATATTGTAAAATTGTCAGAACTTTGTTTTAATACAAATAATGAATATTAATTTATCAAGAGAATTACAAAATAGGATTTACAACTTAAAAAATTTTAGTACACCAGAATCTCAAATTACTCTTTTGTTTATAGATAGAAATGGATAACTATGTTCTCATATAAATGAGTAATTATGTTCTTATATGAATGAGTAATTATGATCTTACATAATTCATATGTAATACGTATATATATATATATATATTTATATAACTTAAATATATGTACCACTTGAATATATATACTATTTGAATATTCAATATATTTATATAAACCCCCACCTCTAACCTACATTATTATTTTAGTGTTGTAAGAATAAGAATCATATTAATTGGTTTTCATGTAAGCTGGAAAACAATGATTGCCCAACCAATTTCAAACCTACTCACAATATAAATTCTTCTATTCTTCACCAACCCATATTTTTGGTTTGAACTGCAAAAATAGTTCTTGGGTATTACCAAATTCGAACATTTAGCCGTTGATTTGCAATCCAAACAGCATTTCCGGTTTTGAAATAGGAAGAAAAGGAAAAGAGTGTAGAATACATGTTTGGTAAGGGCTGATTTGAAAATTAATTTTTAAATGTCCTTAGAAAAAGTAGTACAAATAGTAAGAAACTTGCAAAATCCACGTTTTATCATTTTCCAAGTTTTTCAAGTTTCTCTTTTCGAGTACATTAAAAATAGAATATATATTTTCAAATGCATCCTTATTTTCTTTTTTATCTCTATTCAAATTTTTTTTATAAAGAATCAGAAAACATTGATAAAGGGAAAAACACAAAACTTGAACAATTAATTCCACATAATCAGATTTTGATTATAGAATCATTTCAAGTGACACCCAAATGTTGAAACCCACTATACATTCTAATAAACTGATTCTGCCATAGCTAAGAACAAGTATTCCTAGCTAATTAGTGCAAAACCTCTGTTTACCAGTAAAGATGAATGAAACCAAGAAAATATTCAAGGATGAACTGCTTTAATTTTGTGGGTCTAATTCGACTGATAGAACTGAATTTCTAGATCCTCGGCCACTGCCAAATGAAAAGAACGATCTGCTGCGAATTCTAGTACTACTGCTACTACTACTGGTACAACCTTCATTTTTGCTGCTGAACTCGTTGAAGTGCTTGTTCTGTTGTAGAATCTCTTGAACGGATAAATAGAGTTTTCGATCCGCCGACGAATCCATTGAAATGGATCTTCTAATGGGTTGCACAGCAAATTGATCATCTTTCCTTCTAACATCAATGCATTCATCTCCCATGCTAGAAACATGGTGAAATTTCCTTGCTTTTTTGTGCACAAATGATCTCTGCTCTAATACCTCTAATGAATCAACTGTTTTAGGCGTTAAACGTCTTCGTTGATTCACTTGATCTGTTTGATCATCGTCTCCATTTCTCACTTCAATTATAAAAAAATTCTCATCACCACCCATTACAGTATTTCTAAATGGATCACGATCTTGAGAAGAACTTGGGTTGTTTGATGGGAATTGAATATTTGTTATTGAAATGCTTGATCTGCAAAGAGGGCAATTGGCATGGCTTTGAAGCCATATATCAATGCAATCAATATGAAATGCATGAGAACAACTTGGTAGAATTCTAAGCTTCTCTTCTTCTTGAAACTCGTTCAAGCAAACCGCGCATTCGCAGAAACTCCTTTCCTTTCTGCCTTCTCCTACGCTCTTGTATCTAACAATTGGAATTGCTCGAATTACCGATCCGTCTAGACCGGAATTCTCATGAGTCGTAGTTGCAGATGAAGTGTAGATAATTACTCGGTCCTCCTCGCGTCTTCTGGGTCCAAGGAAATTGATTCGCTGTGAATTTAAGCAGCATTTGATGACAAAGACATAGTAGCTAACTAATAGGAATGCTGTGGTTAGAATTCCTATTATTGCAACAAGTAAGATAGGGAAACTTGTATCTTGAGAGTTTAAATGGGGCCTAGAACTGGGTGGTATATGTATTATAATAGGAGGCGGAGGTTGAAACTGAAATCCATGGTGATAAGTTTCATGTTCTGAACTACCCATGAAAAACTGAATTTGAGGAGAGATTTTCAAAGGAAAAAAAAATCCAAATTGGGATCAACAAATGAAATAACAGATTTAGGAAGAAAGAAGAAGGTTGGACGCTAGAGACTCGCAAAAAAATAAGAAAACCCAAACGGGGGAGAAGGCTAGACATGTAATGTAGAAGACATTAATATGTGTGGAGAAGCATTAAATGCAGAGTAGAAACTACAGAGAGGATGAGCGAGACAGGTAACTTCCTTACCACAAAATGGGTGTTTTATGGGAAAAACCATAAGCAAAACATCAACACCCCAATTTAATGGTAAGGAGAAGAAGCTTTGTAAGAAGCAAAAACTGAAAAAAGCAGATTGCAGAGAGACCCACCAATAGATTTCAAGAAAAAATCTTAGTTTTTTCTTAATGGGTATTGGTAAAATTCAAAACTTGTCCCATTCATGCGGTAAAAAGGAAGGTAAAAAAATGTATGAGAGGGGGGAAAAATTAATGTTGAGAACAACACGGCAATAATAGTGTTGGATGGGAAAGGGGTTTGACAAATAAGAAGGAAAAGGCATGGAGGAAGCGCGCAGCGTTTGGGGGTGACTTTGTTGCAGCTAAGATGCGTCAAGAGATCTCTAGTTTCTCAGCTATTCGAAAGTCACATGTTCGCACTGTCACCGCTTCTTGACTTGACCCGCCTATATTATATAGAAAATTTGTGATATTAAGCAAGAGTAGCAGGGGGCGATGTTGTACTAATGAGGAGCTGCCATATCTGTACATGTTAGGGTGGGCCCTCTTGTATTTCTATTAGAAAAATGATGGGGAGATTGAAAGAATAATGTTATTTGTACGACCCACCAGCGTACATATAAATTTGTTATAAATGTGAAACACTTTTTTAAAAAATTATAAATTTTATGGGTCAAGGCTTCATATTATATTTATAATTTTTTTTAAAAGAATAATATTATATATATGCTGATGCTAATGTTATTTTTTAATATTTACACCTAATCTTTTTTAAATATTTTAAGGATGTGTGCATATTTAAAAATATTATAAAATACACGTACATCTCTAAAACATTCAATAAAATTGTGTGCCAACGTCAGATAATGGCATTGATATCGACATACGTAAAATATTTTTTTAAAAAAAAGTATATCATATTAATAAATTAACGTTAAAATCTAATATAACAATGATTTACAACAATTAATGATAAATCCAAATCATCTAGCATTGCTCTTACTATTTACTCTTCTAAGAGAGCACATTTGAACATATTTATTTTTGGTTAAGTTTTTGCGTGCGTGCATAAGAGAGGCAAAGCCCTTGGAAAATGGATTGGATTGAGATTCTGTTGATAATATGTTTCCGAAGGGTCTGGGCTTTGCACTTGGTTTCTTGGCTGTATCTTGTTTCCTGTCTTAGAGGTTGATTATACTCTATAGGTCTAGAACATGATCGTGTACTTTGATTTTATGTACTTTTGTATAGTTTTTGAAGATCCAAAGGAGATTTATCAAGTGACAATGTTATCAAGTTAAACAATTATCATGCATCAAGCGTGATGTGTAAGAGAGAATCTTGTTGATTTTCTAAGAATCTCAAGTAACTATATATATAGCCTTAGAAATTGATCTAAAACAAGAAATTATAATCATATTTTAAAAAGGGAAAAAAACTGTTCAAAATGACAATTTCTAACTATTGAATAATTTAACTATAGCCGATTCCTGAAATATGTCAAAATCAACAAAATTGAAATCTAAGTGTCGAAAACAAAGATATTGCAAAATTTAAAACAAAAATTACCCAAAATTGAAAAAAGAATTACTAAATTAATAGCCTCTGCAAATAATTTGGGGAAAAAGAGCAAAAAAAAGAAAAAGAAAAACATAATGTCGATCACTAACAAAAGGCTATTAGTTCAAATCTTCATGTCTATTTCCTTCAAAAATTGATGAGGATGAAAAATTGATGAGAATACTCGTCAGTGTTGGACACCCAAGAGGGGGGTGAATTGGGGGTTATGACCGATTTTAACAAATTCTAAGTTCTTTAGTTAAATCTTTTAAATGATTGGTCAGTTCGATGCTTTCCTTTGCATACAACTATTGGATGTCTGGAGATCTGGAATATGACTTTCTTCGTGTAGCAATCAATAATGGCATGCTACGCTATGATACAATCCATCCCTCGAGGATCGCATCAAACTCTATAAACTCTAAGGTCCACTAGTAATTCACAATCATCCGACTTAACAATTCAATGTTCACAACCATGTTGGGTAGATCACTCTCCTACCACCAGACTCAGTATCAACTAAGTACTAGCTCAAATAGGAGTAAGTTTTCAACCTATCTACCACATGTCCAGAAATAGAAGACAATAAAAATTCAGCATGATAAACACATATATAGGTGCATCATGAGTAATGATCATACCTTTCGCCAGTGTCTTCAATGCTTCTAGACCTGGTCCAACATTCATTCCTACCTTGGCGATCACTCAGCCATTGGTTTGGGGCACAACTCTTTGAGATACTGCGGGAGGGTTCGAACACTCATATTTTATGTGTTCCGCCTGCCCACACTGATAACATATAAGCGGAGCTCTAGGTGCCCACTAGGGATCTCAAAACTCCTCTTGAGAACCCTTGTCGGGATTCGAGGATCCCTGAAGTTTAGTGGTCGTCCGCTGCAATTCTTGAATCGCCTGCACCTTTCGCCATTTCTTGCCACATTTCGTCTCTCGCCATGAAACTGCACCTTTAAAAGATGTAGTCATCGGAGGGGGCATAGGTGTTGCTGCAACTGCTTCTTTTGCAGTATCAATTGTAGCTTTCATGTTACCCATAAAGGTTGTCTGTGACATTGACATTGTTGGACTTAGCAGACTCGCCTTGAGTGCATCAAATAGCCTAACCACTTGAATGTTGGTGTTAACCAACTCAACTATCTACATTTTTTGGACTGCAATCTCTTGTCCTTGAGCCGCGACCACTTTTTTTTGGCCTCCCAATCCTCTATTGATTTGTATTTTTCATGTGGTCCATTTTTTGCGTCCGCCTCCACCGCTCAGATACTCTAAGACATCAAATGAAGCAAACATCACATATAGAGGATGACAAATCACCTATTACCATATTTATTCATATCATATAAAACACACAGAAAATAGGATAGTAAGGCTTTTAATTTATCTTTCAAGTTTTTCATTCCCTGAAGCTGTCATCTCAATCAACCTTTGTCAAAGTCATCTAAGTCCATAATTAGATAAAATTGGCTCTGATACCAACTGTGATGACCGCAACCCCGGACCACCATCCCTTGCGGGGACGGTGTGCGGAATGCTGGGATGAGACACCTGGCGTAGGCATCTCCAACCACCCCATCATCTATGGGATGATTGAGACTCTACAAGCCTCAACCAGACTCTTCATGAAGTTCCATTTTTCTTTTTCTTTTTCCTCAACAACCTGATAAAACCTGAACAATTATACTATCCACCACTAAACAGTGCTTACAATCCACAACTACACATTCCACACAATTATACCACAAGTAATTTAAACCCAATATACAAAATGAGATCACATTCCATCATTAAAAGTCTAAGTTCAAAACCATAATCCCAACATCTATGTATGCATACATCCTCACCATCTAATCAAGTGTCATAATATATACATAGTTCCAAAAATACAAAATACATAGATAGATGTGTACAACCATTCAAACCATACAAAAAGAACTCTCCTCACATCCCTCACATCTATGCTAAGCTCCTCTACTAGCTAGGTCCTCAATGGGTAACAATCCCCTTGCCCTTATTTGGGTTGTGAATCCTATAAAAGGGAAATGAGAGTGAGCCAACGATGCCTAGTGAATAGAATTTAGATATGCCATCAAATACTCATCAATAAAATACCATGTATACATGAATATGCCACAAGATGGTAAAAAACATATAAATTCATGCAAGGAAAAACTTATCATTTTCCATTCTCTTCATTCTCATTTCTTTCATTATCATGTTTTGGTCCAGACTTTCGTCGTGAGATCTATTCTTGTAGCACTATGATCCGAGACACATCCATTCCACATTTCATCTCATATTCTAGTCCAAGCTTTTGCTTCGAAAGTCAAATGTTATTATTGTGATTCGGGACATAGAATGTTCAACATTTCATTTTCATATTTAGGTCCAGACTTTCATCGTGAGATCTAGCGTCGTAGCATTATGATCCGGGACATTGAATATTCAATAGAGTCTTTAGCTCATGTCTATAGGATCATGGCTCTCTACTCACATTCTCATCTCATCAGAAAACTTGTCTATGGCATGATCAAGTCTTCCTACTCGTACGCTAGCCTTGCTATGCCCCTTCGTGAGGAGTTCTCTTAGAGAGCATTCCCCATTTGCTAGGACATACAAGCGCATAACTTCTAAATAGTTGCGAGTCCAACTAGGTCCTTTGTAAAGGAGTTCTCCTAAGGAGCATTCCCCATTTACAAGGCCTAAGATGTCGCTCTTTCCAAAAGCAAGACTTACCAAGTCTACAGGGTTTTACACACATGCAATATCAATTTAAGCACATTTCATGCTTTCAAACATACAACATATAATTTATCATATGATGGCATAAGAGATTTAAACATAAATGAAGTCTACTCACAACCAAGCCAACGAGAGCAACCCTATACACAATAGATATCCCAATCCAATTCTAAATCAAGATTTTGCAATGCACATTAATCCATACATATCAAAATCCATATACCTCAAATTCCATATTCTACGTCAACCCATTACACATAGAAATCGTGCCCAATTTCTCAAGCGAAGGCTTCTACATACCTAATTAGGCCAATTTTACTATTCACCATCCCAAACCATGTAAAATCATCATAATTCATCAATTTCCCGAATTCTACATCATAAGCACATTATACAACACTCAAGCTTAAAATTAGGGTAAAGTCTCAACATGGCCACATGAGTCAATTACACTAACCATCCTTCTAGACCAAGTGCAACCATCAATTAACATGTAATCTATCAAAGCTCATCCAAATGCATGACATAAGTCACATGCACACTATTTGGAGAGCTACAAGTCTAGTTTCTAGGATTTAGGTCAAATACATGGCTTCACATGTAAACCCAAGAAAAAATCATGGCAAATGTCTCTAAACTACCCAAAGACATCTTAGAAATCTACTAAGGGTACATGCACCTTGGTTCTTAGGGTTTTCATTCGAAGCCCTAACCTTAAACACCTCAAAAATTGACATGCAAGGCTATTAATCATTATTTAGGCATGGTTTAGGGTCAAGGGTTCTCATTCCTACCATTTCCAACCCAATCGTAACTCAAGACATCAAAACCCTAGGTTGGGTTCATCCCAAACCCTCACCCATGGAGAAATCTAGACCGAGAGAAAGCTCTCTTTCATCTCCATTAGTGATTTCATGAACAAAAATGGTGGAAAACACTCACCTAGGGTTGATTTGGTGAAGAAACCCTCCTGGAGCCCAAGCTTTTCCTCCTTCTTCTTCTCCTGAAATGAGGGAAATAATAACTTTTCCCCCTTTTATAGTGCGTGCATTAGGCTACGTTTCACTTAAAAAAAAACTGCCCAAAACATGAGGAGTGCACTTCTCAATCCAGAAGCGCGCTCCTCCTTACACTGAATTAAATTTTACCTCTCTGTCTCGTGCAAAGAGCACACCCCTCCCAGCAGGAGGGCGCTTCTCCCCTGACCAAAACACCCAACTTGGTTTTTGACACAGGGGAGCGCACACCTCCCCATTAGGAGCGAGCTCGATCCTTAGCTCTATTTCGACACTTTTCGACCTCTCGATGGGTCTTCGACCAATCCCATACTTCGTACAACCAATCATACACATTGGAACACACTAAAAGACGTACGAATACACATACATAACACCAAACAAGCAACAAACAACAACATAGTACTCATTCATCAAGCACTAGCACATAGAGTTGGACACTCAAATGTGGCATAGGCTAGACAAAAATTTTTTGGGGCATTACACTTCCCATGTTCATTACAATCACCTTAATCTCACCATTTTTGGTTTTAAAACATGTTTAAGACATCAAGAAACCTTCAAAACTATCATTTATACCTTAAGAAACCCATAAAATCTCATAATCATAACTTGATCAGGATAACTTGGGCAATAAGAAAACCCAATTCAATGAAGATTAACCAAGAAAAGTGAGAGATAACACCTCAAAACCTCTTGTTTTAGTGTTTGGGAGCCTTAATCCACCCTTAGGAATCCCCTTTGAGCCCCTTAGGATCTCTTACAAACACCCCCAATTCGTCACTCAAGAGCTCTCCCCTTTTAGTCAAAGTGAAAGGTTTAAAAAGAAGAAAAATCAAGTTATTTATAGGCAAAAATACCTTGGAACGCATTCCTCTATTGTTGGAACGCGTTCCTCAACTCCATAATAAAAAATGACACAAAACACGTCTCTATACTGCTGGAATGCGTTCTACTCTGTTGGAACGCGTTCCTCCATGTATTCCCCCCACTGAGGAACACGTTCCTCCAGTGGAGGGCCCCTTTCTCGCCCATTTTCTTCCCGATTTCGTCTGTTTTCGTCATTTTCGAGTCCTAACACTTTCGGATGGGGTTTGACATTAAAATTTGGTTTTCTAGGGTTTTTAACACCTCATTTTAAGATTCATTTTGGGTCATCAAATCCATGCTTTCCTTAAGGAATTAGATCTATAAGGGTCACTTTTACTAAGGTACGTAATAGGGTGTCACAAACACTTCACTTGGAACAAAGTATGATAATTAATTCCTAAACCTAAACATCGAGGAGTAATAGGAACTAAATGGGTGTTTAGGGAGAAGAAGAATGAAAGTGGACTCATGGTAAGGAACAATGCTAGATTGGTTGCTCAAGGTTACAATCAAGAAGAAGGCATAGACGACTATAAAAAGGCTTTTGCCCGTGTAGCAAGACTAGAGGAAATTCAAATGCTACTAGCCTATGCTTGCTACAAGGAGTTTCCACCATACCAAATGGATGTTAAAAGTGTATTCCTTAATAGATTCATTAATGAAGAGGTAAATGTGAAACATCTACCTGGTTTTGAAGATTGCCACAAACTGGATCATGTCTATAGACTTCGTAAAGCCTTGTATGGATTGAAACAGGCTCCTAGAGCATGGTATGATAGGCTTTGTACCTTTCTATTAGATCATGAGTTTAAGAAAAAAACCTTAGATCCAACCTTCTTTATCAAGCACACAAATAATGATATGCTATTTGTAACACCCCGTAGTTTTAATAAAATACATACGTTAAATTATACGTATCTCGAGATGTATAATACACATATTTTATACGTAGGAGGTCAACTGTATGTGTGATTATGAATACATGTGAAATAAGTGAATTGAGTTATAAATTAAATTAAGAAAATTGTGTAGATTGAAATTGAATTATAAAATGAATTATATAAATGAGATGAGTTGAATTAAATGAAATTTGATGGAGGAGTTGGTTATTAAGGGGAGCCTAGGAGCATGGGATCATAGTAAAACATGCTCATCCACTTCTTTTTTAAAAGCCAATGATTTTGATTGATAAAAAAAAAAATTAAAATTTTTTAAATGATGTTGCAGAAGAACGAACGAAAAGAAAGAGAGAAAGAGAAAAAGAAAAAAAGAAGAAAAAGGGGAAACGCGGGATTCGCGACAAATCGAGACTTGCGGTATGTGATTTTTACTTTAGTTCTTCGTGAAATTGATCTTTAACTAGTGTATGACGATTTTAGTGGAGTAATTTTAGCTATGAGAGTTGTTTTACTGTGTTTTCAAAATTGGGGTTTTTACCCAATTTGGATGAAAATTTGTTCGAAAGGTGAAAAAACACTCCCTAGACTGTAGGAGCCCCGAATATGTGGTTCGATTTCATTTATTTGTTCATTTGGAATTTTAATGGCTGTTGGAAGTTTGTTGGAAGTTAGAGTTATATTGGAGACCGTTTGAATCATTTAAAACCCGATGAAACTCCAGTTGAAGGCTATAGAATGGTAGAATGAACTGTTGTGAGTCTATCGATGCTAATTTCATGATTTTTAGAGACCGTTTGACAATTTTAGTAAAAATTATCCTTGTTTCCAATGAACAGTGACGTAAACAGTAAATCTAATGAAACTCCAGTTTGAGATCATAGAATCATAGAGAACTGAATTCTGGACGTTTCGATACTAAGATTGTGATTTTTGGATATGATTTGATATTTTTAGTAACTAAATATATGATTTTTGTGAGAAAAATTTACTTTCATGACCTTCGCTAACGTGTAAAATCGTAGTAAAATACCTGTTGAAGGTAGTAGAATGGTAGTATGACGGATTTTACACGTGTCGATGTGGACATAATAATTTTAGGAATGTATTATATTTTTAATAAAATTGATATATGTTCCAGGAAAAAAATAAAACTGAGAACTAGTAAAAATATGAATTGAAAATCTATTTTCATTGTTCTTTCGTGTAAAAATATCTAGATTGACCACAGAAACGAGATAGTAGTTTCTTCAACTGCTTATGGGTCCTAAATTGAGTTAGAATTTAAAGTCACATAATGTGTATCATATTTTAAAGGTTGATCTTTATTATTGGTGATTTGAAGTGAGTTGAGAAATTAAATATGTAAATAGATATGAATAAATGAAATTAAATTATGGAGTGGTTGTGACAGGTTGGGTTAATTAGATTTAAATTGGAGCTGAACTCGTAAGCGACGGTGATTGTAATTAAGTTGAAAAGTCCTGTCTGTGAGTATATTTTCTTGATTGTGGTTCTTGTATGACATTTTATATATATGAAATTTTTGAATGTAAATATGCTATGCATATATTGTTGCATTGTGTTTTAATTTGCATTCATAAATGATTTCTTTTTAGCATTAGAGCATGTGAGACTTGCAAAGGCAAGTTGGTGTCATTTCGTTAGGAATTAGACCCGGATGAGTGTTATGCGTAACCTCATTATCAGTAGGCCTGTCTTAACAAGGATTGAAGATCCTTGAAATGACTGTGAATTGGGTAATGAGAGGTTGTGGCTACCTTGTAACGGTCATACAAGGGTTAGACCCGCTCTCTTACCTTGAAGGAGGGAGATTGTGGATTTCGTGAAAAATGATGCATTATTTTCTTGAAAATGCATGAAATTTATGTTGTTGACATATATAATATATTCGTTGAATGATGCATCTGTTTAATAAGAGGTTGAAATGCTTTTAAATGTCATATTTTCCTAAATGCATATAATTGTCATATCAAGAAATATATTCACTGAGCTATTGTTTGCTCACTCTATTTCCTTCAATATTTCAGGTACAGAGTTAAAAGGAAAAGCACGAGAGTAGATACGTGATTTACATTCTTATTTTGTTAATGTACGTGTATGCGAAGGAAATAGATTATATTTTCTTTATTTTCAAATGAATATATATCACATCCTACATATCGATATTATCACATAGATGGGTTGTAAGAAAATATGGATTTTGATTTGATATTTTTGGTTATACAATGCTTGTGATGATGAAATGAGATGATCATAGATATTTATCAGGTGAGAATTTAATTTGTGGAATAAATGGAATGAATGTGATGATGATTTATTTATTTATATATATATATATATATTTGATTTGATTTGTGTTATATTAGGGAATTGTGTGAAATGTCCATTTTATGGGGAGATGCTGCCAAAATTTCTGAAAATTATGTGAAGGCTGACAGTATGTTATCTACTGTATATGAGTATGTACAATGGATAATATATTGTGCCGGTCATGACGTCAGCCTACGTCAGGGCATCGTGACACTATTGGTGCAAATCTATGTTGATGTTATCTTTGGTGCATCAAACAAAACCTTGTGTGATGAATTCTCTTCTATCATGACAAGTGAGTTTGAAATAAGTATGATGAGTGAACTCAATTACTTCCTTGGTTTACAAATCAAAGAAATGAAGTATGGTGCATTCCTAAAGCAATCAAAGTATGCAAGAGACATAATAAAAAAGTTCAAGTTTGAGAACTTGAAATCTATTGATACACCTTGCAGCTCATCCATCAAAATGGATAAGGACGAGAAAGAGAAATCAGTTGATCCTAAGCTATATAAAATTTAACGGCAAGTCGACCCGATATCGTGTTTAGAGTGTGTTTATGTGCTAGATTTCAATTCAATCCTAAAGAATCTCATCTTAAGAGTGTGAAGCAGATTTTTAGATACATTAGTGGAACACTAGAT
Source organism: Paratinospora sagittata (assembly GCA_035771175.1). Classification (NCBI taxonomy): domain Eukaryota; kingdom Viridiplantae; phylum Streptophyta; class Magnoliopsida; order Ranunculales; family Menispermaceae; genus Paratinospora; species Paratinospora sagittata. The sequence goes on along the minus strand of CM069607.1, from coordinate 29,406,058 downwards.
CATGGGTAGGTTGGTTTGTTGTTCTTGATTCCAGTCAATCTTGAGTTTCATGGGTGTTTTTGATTTATCTGAAATTTTGGGTTTTTTTTATTTTGATTTTTTTATATAGGTGTTGCTGGGTACTCTTATCTTCTAGACTTCTATGGTGGGTAGGCATGATCACTAGTAAGTAATTCCTTTTTCGTTTTTATTTGTTTGTTTTCTTTCTTATTGATAAGTTAATTTGAAAGTTATCTCCTTAATTGTATGATTTCACTTTATAATGGAGATTTTGATGCTAAGTTGTTTTCTGGATCTTTCTTGGTGACACTGATTGAGGCAAGTGTATGGTGGAATTGTTTAATTTGGGTTTTGAATTGGCACATCTTATTGCTGGATTGTTATTTAAGTGGATTGGAAATTTTGACTTCTATTTGGATTTTCAAGGTACTTGGATATGCGCAAATGAATAGATACCCCAAACCTTGTGTTCTAAAAGATTTTCTTTCTGTGCATCTTTTACTTGGTCTGATTGCGAGTAGGAAAAATAAAAGCTCAAAGAATTATACTTGTTGATTTCAGAATGGTTTTTAAACTTATAGGTGCAAAGATGGATCACTTTCATATCAGTAATAAATAATCAGGTTGTCTTGTTCTGTTTGCATTATGTTTTCTTCAACCAATGTATTATGACATTTCCAATCTTATCTTTAAAATCTGGGTGTACTGACAGTATCTTTATGAATATTTCTGAGCCCTTCTTATGTTTCTTTAGTATTTTGCCTGTGATAGAGTTGTTATTAAATTTTCATGTATTTAGGAGGTTTAATTGGCTTAGAAGCTCTCATTCTTCTCTTAGCTCTAGTTTTGTATATTTTTCTTCTATGCATATATTCAAGCAATTTGCCTTTTTTTTGTTATTGTCTTTAGCCTTCTTAGGTTGAGGATTAAGAAACTATACTAAACCAATCTATTTGATCTATCTTCTTTCTTGGGTTAAAGGGAATGGAATGCTGGAACCATGGCTTCAGAGCAAGGAATTTGACTAGTTTCAGAGGTAATTTTCTACCTTTTGAAAAATTTCTCACATACATGTTCCAGAGAGTGTGTTTGATAGCTGAGAATTTTTCTCAACTGTCAAACTCACCCTCAATTTCAAATAAATACAAAAAAAAGGGTTAATTTTCTTCTTATTCAAGTTTTAGAAATAAGAAGAAAAGGTGTTAATGAGAAATCTGATTAGTTCAAGGCCTCCAAGATGGAAGAGGACTTGCAAAAAATGTGAGCATTATGAAGCAGTTCAAGTGGTTGCAGCTCTAAAAGACAAGAACAAGCAAATTTTCAAATGTTTCCTCCTCCAGAGACCAATATGGCCATGACGACAAGCAAGCCAATGCGTTGGAAATGCAAATGCGGAGATGTGTTCTATAAGTTTTTATGCTACAGTAAATGATTCTTTTAAAAAGTTTGCAAGTTATGAGCTGCTACTACTTGCTCAATGGTTACCATATGGATACAGCCAAGGCACTAGTGCTCTATCTTTATAGTTTGTTTTTTCTAGTTTTCTTGCCATATGGGTCAACATCGCGCTCGAAACCTTGTAATGAATATTAAGTATAAAATTGTAAAGTAATTTCTTTTATTTAAGTTTATGTGAAAATTTTGTGGTGAATCATGCTATTGTATAATGTGTGATAGTTATTTGTCCATAAGATTTAATGTAATTAAGCTCATAAAATCACGAGCAATTGAATTTTAGCAATATACCTATTTTTAGCTAATTTTAGCAGAAAATTCATTTTCAGCAACAAAAAAAATTGTTGTTATAATGCATCTTTTAGCAACACTTTTTTTTTGTTAAAACAACTAAATAGCAACGATAATTGTTGCTATAGATAATTATTGGCAACGATTGTTGTTGTTGAAAATGTATTTTAGCAGCAAATAAATTTATTGCTAAAATTTAAACCTTTGCAACAAAATAATTTGTTTCTAAAACTTAAATTTTTGCAACAAAATAACAAGTTGCTAAAAATAATTATTAGCAATAAATCAAGTTTTGTTTTGGGTTTAAGGTTTAAGTATTACAGTCACGCACTATTAGCAACAAAGTCAGCAACATTTTTTTTTCTTTTTGTTGCTAAATAGCTTTAGCAACAAAAAATAGTGTCTTAGCTACAAATAACTTCGTTACTAAAACTCAAGTTTGTTGTATGTTAAGTAAAGCTATACCATTTTGATCCAACATTTTTTATTTTTTATTTATATTGCCCGCTCTCTCACTCTAGTTTTTGTGATTAGAAGTGCTGTACTAACATTAATGTGATTCCAAATATAACTTGCATCATATAATAGTCATATGTATTAATTTGTAAAAATTAAAATGATTGATCAGGTTGCACGATGAAGTTTCGCTTGTGCTATGCATTATTTTGAATAATTAATTAGCCGTACCTGATTCTGAATCTGTTCAAAACAACTTCGTAGGTTTTTAACCAAGTTAATTCACATGTTACTATACAACTACAATATATGCTACAGTGCATGCATATATGTTACATAGGTTTTCTATATGATTTATTAAATAAAAATATTAAAATTTCTTGATCGAAGTAGTTTTAGTTTTAAAATATTTTTAATAGTATTATATTGTTCTTTGTAGAAAAGGTATAAATGGACGTTGACAAAGAGATCAAGAGAAGGAAAGTACATAAATTGTTGTTACGGCAAGAGTAGGAAAGTTTAAAAATAAAATGTATAAAAAAGAGGAGGTTAATTAAATGCTTAAATTACTTTATATTGCTTCTAAAATAAATTAACTTTAGTATGATAATTAAAATAAAAATAGTATTGAAAGAATGAAAATAAATAAATAAATAGTAACATCCTGCATTTTCCACTTTCAACTATTTTCTTTTCTAGTTGAAAAAAAGCTTAGGGGCAAGAAGGTCCATCTTTCGGCTCCAAGGGTAGAAGTCGGGAACAATTTTCGATCCGAAATAGAGGTATCCAATCCCTATGTTAAAACATTTCTGGCCAGCCTTTCTGTTCAAGCCCATAATTAAAGCCCAAGCTCGAACAATCAGGCCTAGTTGATTAGGTCCAATTCTTTGACATATTGAAAGTTGACCAAGTTAACTAAGCGACTCAACAAATTAAATTATAGGATCAGACTATTTTCACTCATCCTTTCCTATCTCTTCACCTACCTCATCTAAAAATTAAAAAGACAAAAAAAACATTATGTGAAGTTATCAAAAAAGACAAATATTAAATCTCTTAAACCTTTTCACCTCTCTCTTTACCCACCTACTCTTTATCCTAAACCCTTCAACTTTCCAACTCATCTCAATTTTCAATTTTATTATTTTCTTGTATTTTTCAAATCAAAAGCATACATTTCTACCATTTTCACGCTTTTGAAGTATTTTTTTTATACAAAAACATATCCAAAATCGAAGATAAAAGGGGGCGAAAATGGGTTTCGAAACCCAAAAAAATGGCCTTCGGATTGGGTGTGTTCGACCCTGCGTGGGCGGATAGAATGAAGTTTGTCCGACCCTTACAGACAGAATATATCTCCTCTGTTCGACCCATTAGGTTCGCACAAAAAAATAAAATCAAAATAAAAAATCAGAAAATGCATTGTTCGACCAAATAGGGTCGGACACACCTCTTTATGTCCGATCCACTAGGGTCGGATGTTTGCGATTCTGGAGCACGGAATGGATTTCTGGAACCCATTTTCGCCACCTTATTCCACCATTTTCACCCATTTTTTTTTTTTTTGCAAAAAATCATTCCAATCCAACAATGTAGCATTGAAATCAACTTAAAACATGTAAATCTCATGATCTACTTATCGATTTGTGATCAAGATTGCACTTGCATCACTTTGAGTTCGAGGCCTCCAAAATCCGAAATAACCCAATTTTTTGGCAAGATTTCTAGATATTGTTGCTCACAAATCTTCTTAACGGTGTTTTAATTCTTTAAATGATTGAAAAATTTGAAGAAACGGTGAATAAATGGTGAAGAGAAAAGAAGAAACGAGAGAGAGGGAAAGGGTTTAAGGCGTTGCAGTAAGAAAGGTAGAATGAGAATTTAGGTGGGTGAAGAGAGAAGAAATGATTGATTTTAAATTTTCATGTGGGTGAAGAGAGTAAGTGGGTGAAGAGATAGGAAAGAGTGGGTGAAAATAGCCGGACCCTAAATTATATTAATATTACTATTCCACGAGCAAGTGAATTAAAGAGTGCATTAATTAAATTATAATCCTTATTTTATTTTATTTTTTTAATGTTGGGGAATAACATAATTTAAAAAAGATCGCGGAATAAAAGTAAAAGATAACTGTAAATCCTATAATTTAGGAGGAAGATATTGCTAGAGTTCTAAAATATCATTTTTCAATTTAATATCTTGCATATGTGTCAAATTTTTGTATTAAGAAAAAAAAGGACATTTTGGGTTTATTGCAAAAAGAGCATAACCGGTTAAACTATTAATGGTATATTACCATATTACCCCCAATATTTAAATTTAATAAATAGTAAAACTTTTAAAAAATCATGAGTAATTTAGAGATATTTCCAAAAAATGGCACACGGTGAGTTAAGAGGTTTTGACATTATAAATAGAGTAGATTAAATTATAACCCTTATTGCCGAGACCCACTTCATACAAGTAACATCACGACCAACACAGAATACCACATACGCCTATATCGACGTATATAATACTTTGTCGGCCATCCAATACATCCAAATCCCACAAAATTTTTGACATATTCTTCCAATAAATATTGACTATCATAACCTAATTATCAGGAGCAAACCATTGCACAACAATTAATCCAAACATCTCATCACCATAAAATCCACATGTATATTTATGTATACATTATCTCACACATATTATAACCTTCAAATTGATTCATAGCCATGCATCCATCCCTACACCCATCTATGTGATATATATATATATAGTATAAGTGTATTATACATACATATGATAACTCAAAATAAATAAAAGTCTTCTCAACCTACATCAACAAAGTATACGAGTCTGTTACTCCTTCTGTGCCTTCCATTTTCCTTTTGGATCTTTTCCTGAAATGGTTGAGAACATAGAGTGAGCAATCACAGGCTCAGTGAATATTTTTAATTATGACATTATATACACATTAATAATAAAAGCATGAATTTAATCAAACTAGATAATCAATAAACATGCCATGTGATCAAATAACATACATGAACATGGCTGTACCTCCCGTACCTTAGGATGACATTATTTTGACCCATAGAGTACCCGTATACGTATGTGTATACGTATTGGATGCTCGAAACGTGTTGGTCCGAGTGTCTTTGCATGCTTTTAAGTTGTTTAATGTGTGCGTAAAGTTTCAGAATGATCGGAGACCTGTTCGACATCAAAACATATCGAAAATGGTGTTTTGGATCAGTGGAGCTCAATCCATGAAGGAAGAAATTTCTGTAACCGATTACATCAATGTCTTGATCTCCTAGATCCGTGGTCTGATTGAGCTAAAGTTTTGTCAACTTATTCATCTATGATATATCTTCGTTATGAATGATTAAGATCTTGATCGAAGTTGGTTACTGTGAGATATCAGACTCCAAACACTGTTTCTCGAATTTACGGATTTTCTTGCGTAGTTTTGATAAAACGGTTGAATCTCATAATTACACCGTTGGATTGTGCTGCAATTTTACCAGAAGGTTGGTAACTGAATCATACAACTTTTGAACGGTTAAGATGTTAAATATACTAGTATGTGGAAAGATATTTATTATCTAAATGAACATAATTGCAGTAGAAAAAAAACTATTCCTTTTATTTAAGTGTTTTTTTAAAGTGTGGGCCCAAAATGCCACTTAACCTCTATATAAGCCATTGGAATGTGATTTCTCTCATTTTTCACTTTCAAAAGAGGCTAAGGAGCTTGGAGAAGAGAAAAAGAAGGGGAGAGGAGAAAGGAGAGAGAAAGCTAGGGTTTTGGTGCTTTCATGCCCAAAATCCTTCCAAGGTATGTCATTCTCTCTCATTTTCTTTATTCTATCTCTTTAGCATGTGAATGCAGCTTTATTTTAACTTAAGGGTTTGTATGAAACTCGAAATTTAAGGGAGTGGTGGAAAACCAATGTTGGACTTAGGTGTTGAATTTGAGATATGTGTATCTAGATGGTATGACGAGTCCATAAATGGTGAAACCCCCAATTTTTAACAAGAAATTGAAGGGGTTTCATGGATTTGACCTAAACTAGGATTTTAGACCTAGGGTTTACTATTCAAATTGCATGTGATTTTATGATGAATGCATAGGTAAATATGGATGTATGGCACTCCAAATTACTGATTTTGATTAGTGGAATCCCTAGTGTAGAGAAATTTTGGCATGGCTATGTAATTTGGCAATTTCCTTGTAATTTGGAAAATTGCATGTGATTTGGGGATTTGCCCAAATTTGGGAATTTTGACCTAATTGATTTCAATTGATGAAATTGACTTGCAATTAGTCTAATTAACCCTATTTATGATTGAATGTTATGTATTATAGTGTTTGGATCAACCTATTGCATTCAATTTGGTTAAATGTGGGTTAATTGGATAGTAAATGGGTGAATTGGGCAATTTGATATTAGCCCATGTGTAGGACCATTTTAGAAACTTAATTGGCATTTGATTTGGGTTTAAACATGGTTGATTATCATACGTGGACTAATTTTCAGTTTCGCATAAACCATGTCGTTTTTAGGATTTGTGATTTGATCTAAGTGACCCAAGTAGTTCAATTGGAGATTGTGGTGCATTGGGGTGATTATGGCATTCTAGTGCTCTTTCTTGGAATTGGAAGTTAGATTGGCTAAGTCTAGCCAATCAAAAGTGGGTGTTTCTTTTACTTGTGAATTCTATATGTAGCATTGTAGTATAAAATGTTTAAAATGCTTGTATAATGTAGTATGAATGATTTATTGAATTCATGAATTGTATTTGAGCATAGTCAGTTGGGAAAGCAATTGAGTTGTGTACATTCCCTAAGCTTGGGATTTCTTAAGGAATCCCATTGGGCCGGGCAGGAATCCTTAATTGTGGACCCTACAAAGGATTTCTATGGGTTGTGTATGTTAGGATTCGCCTAGACATGATACTTCTCTTGGTAGGCAAATCCTATGGTTCATACAATCCATAAGAATTCTGATAGGTACGGTAAGAAGTCGATCGGGCATGGGTTTCGCGCACACATGGCCCTTGTATTGATTCTAATTCAGGAGGTGTTAAGTTGCATATGCAAGTTTATAAAATGGTATGCATTGTCTTGTTTATGGCATGATATATTATATCGACATGTATGTAATATTGCTTACAAGCATGATTATTTAAATGATTTTCATGATTCTTGCAATGTTTTACTTAAATGCATATATATGTTGCCACTTGTATAGAACATTCACTGAGCTTGTTGTAGCTCACCCCTTATCCTTATCTTTTTAGGATCTGATAGGAAGGGGAAAGAGAAAGCTTAGCTGTGAAACGTTCCCGTACTGTTGTTGACGTAGGTGTTTAGTACTTTTTCGCAATTTATTTTGATAAATTGTATTATGTAACACCTAATGATTATACTTAACATTTAGATGGGTTTGTACTTATGGTTAAGTATATTATGTACTTTTGAACACTATGGACTTAGAGAAATTTTTTTTTCTGGTTGTCATTTTGGATATGTTTTATATGATGATCTTATATTACTTCTATGTGTTTATTGTTGTGTATTTGGGATTATGGTTTGTGTTAGAAGGCTTATCGGGACGTCGTATATGTCGAGGAAGGATATACACGGGGTTTCATGCCGGTCATGACGTCACAGATAGTAGGTCGTGACAACTTTGGCATCAGAGAGAGTGTTTTAGGTTTAAAACCCTTAAAAAGAATAAAAGACTTATAAGATATTATGATTTCTTTTATGGGTAGTTATCTAAGGGATAACAACTCTCATGGATTGTGAATTTGATGGACTTTTCCTTATTTGTGAATTTCAGATTTACAAAAGAGGAAATTCAGAACCAACCATGGACCTGGATGAGCGCTTTAGGCAGATTGAGGCCTTACTTGCTGCACAGCAGGCTGCTAAGACCTAGATTCAGCAGCAGCAGACTCAGATTTTAGCACTGCTTTCCTAGGTCCAGGGCAACAGGCAGCCGCCGCCAGGTGTTCCAGTTGAGGGGGAGCACAGTAGTTTTGGCATGGCTGTGAGGGATAGGCTGGACCAGCTGAGGTTCATGCTGATGTCCACGCTGGGTTTAGGCTGAGGTACAGGCTGAGGTACCGGTTGTGGCTGTGGGGATTCCTGAGCAGAGGTTTGAGTTAGAGTGTTATGAGAGGGTCATGAAGGCCTTCCAGATCAGAGGTCCGATGGAGTTTACTGAAGGCCTATGTATCGAGACAACTAAGAGATGGCTTAGGAGGATGAAGACTATCTTCAGTGACATGCAGGCTTCTGAGATTGACAAAGTGAGGTTGCCCAGGTTCAAGCTCGTCGACAGAGCTGATGATTTGTGGCTAAGACTTGATCGCATGGTCGATGAGAATCAGACGTGGACCAGGTTTTAAGAACTTTTCTATGAGGAGTTCTACCCGAGGTCAGAGCGCGATTAGAGGAGGATTGAGTTCATGCACCTGACCTAGGGCAGTCGGTCAGTGAGGGAGTACGAGCAGGAGTTTAACCGCTTGGCACTCTTCGCTCCTGAGATGGTGTCGACTGACTACCTTCGCATGCAGAGGATATGAGATGGGTCTTGTGATCTTATCTGTCAGGGTTTGGTACTTGCCGGTGTTCACACTTACACCCAGACGATGTTGTAGGCCGCTGACTTCGAGATTGCAGAGGCTCATTTCCAGATGAGGACATCAGCCACAGTACAGGCACCTACAGTTCCTTCAGGACAGACACAGCTGATAGGCTTAGCGGGTCAGTTTTATGGTAAGAAGAGCCAAAAATATAAGAAGCCGAGGTTTGGTAGCAGCGAGTATGAGGTATTAGTAGCCTCTGCACCAATGACAGTTGCACCACCAGTTTCCAGCTAGAGTGTGCAGATGTCAGGCAGGCCCTAGTAGCAGCGGAGTTCGGTTAGGCAAAGTGGACAACAAACAACCAGAGCAGAATCGCAGGCTGTGTCTTTAGCGCCTAGGGCACCGAGGCCAATAGCTTGTTTCGAGTACGGTGTTTCAGGGCACAAGAAGAGTGAGTGTCCATGTAGAGCATTTGCAACATAGTACAATCCTATGCCAGTTGCTACTAGGGAGCAGGCTCGAGCTGCTACACAGGCAGATCCAGAGTCCAACAAGCAATTGATCGAAGGTACTATTAGTATTTGTGATTCTTTGACGTATGCCTTGATTGATGCTGGTTCTACTTTGTCCTTTATTTCTGGTAGTGTGGTAGATAGATTGAGATTATCTACTGTTAGGACTAGTAAGCCGTTGATTTTGAGTACAGCGGCTGGTGAGATGCATTGTGAGATTCGAGGACCACGAGATGTCTGTTGACCTTAGAGTCTTAGAGTTCCTCGAGTTCGATGCCATTTTGGGTATGGATTGGCTGATAGCGTATCACGCTCGCATTGATTGCTTCGGCAAGAAGGTTGTCTTCCAGATAGGTACCCAGGGTTGATTAGCCACTGATGATGAGGTTGCTACGATGGCTAGTTTGAGGCCAGTGGATGATGTGGGACAGGGCGTTCAGTTAGTAGACATTCCTGTAGTCTGCGAGTACCCAGAGGTTTTTCCAAATGAGTTACTTGGCTTATCGCCAAAGCGAAAGGTAGACTTTATCATTAAGCTGATGCCCGGGATAAAACCCATTTCCATTCCACCGTATCGTATGGCATCGAAAGAGTTGAATGAACTTAGAGCCCAACTTGATGAGCTAATGGGCAAGGGATTCATTTCCCCTAGTATGTCACCTTAAGGAGCATTTGTGTTGTTCGTCAGGAAAAAAGATGGAAGTCTTAGATTGTGTATAGACTACCGTCAGCTGAATAAGGTGACTGTGAAGAACAAGTATCCACTTCTTCGTATTGATGACTTATTTGATCAACTGATAGGGGCCATGTTCTTTTCGAAGACTGACTTGAGGTCTGGGTACCATCAGTTAAGGATTAGAGATAAGGATTTGCCGAAGACTGTTTTTTGGACGAGGTATGGACATTATGAGTTTCTGGTGATGCCCTTTGGGTTGACTAATGCACCAGCTATGTTCATGGATCTGATGCAGAGAATATTCAGACCGTACCTTGACTAGTTCTGTGGCGACCCCGCGCCCCGGACCACCAACCCCGCAGGGAATGGCATGCGGAATGCCAGGGTGGGACGCTCGGCGTAGGCATCTCCGACTACTCCTCAACTCCCGTGAGGTGGTTGAGACCCTACGAGCCTTATCTCAAACAACGACATAATATCAAAAGGTACTAAACAAAATTACCCACCGTATTAATCATCAAAGACAAGAGATAATCTATAAAAATGAACCATAAATAAAATCATAATCCCTACAGTCCATTAAAATTGACATACACATAAAGTCTAAAATTGTGGGTACAAATAAAAACGGTCATATGCCCACATGGTCTATCTAACAAGTCCCAACTCACCCATACTACAATGTGGTAAGTATTATAATTACATAATCCAAAATATAATACTTCATAATTTAAAACACAGTTCAATCAAAATGCCTCTCAACTCACATCGAGGCCTTGGATTCTCTCGCAGGCAAGGCCCTCAAGATATAACTACTCCTTCCCTTATTCGGGACAGAAGGACCTGAAAGAGGAAAATGAGGGTGAGCCAACGGTGCCCAGTGAATAGAATTCAAATATGCTATCAATACTCATCAATAAATATCATGTATGCATGTCAATGTGTAGCATGATTAAAAGCTCATAACATATAGATGTCAAGCATTTATAATAAGTTCGATGCAAGTAAGAGCTTATCAATTTGGATCCACATTCCACATGCATTGGGTTACTAGTGCACGTCTATTTCACCGTACCGTTGATCCCAATCATGTTTATTTTGGGTTACTAGTGCACGTCTATTTCACCGTACCGTTGACCCCAATCTCTTCCTTTCCTAAAACCCTCCTATGACAAGGTTAAGTCCCCCTATTAGCCAGATAGATGGGCCCAACCAAAGTCATAAGGTTTTCTCAAATCAATGCATCATTCAAAACGTTAGAACACATTCATGCTTTCAGCATACAATATATAAGTGATATGATGACATAAAAGATATAATCATAAATGAAGTCTACTCACAACCAAGCCTCGCGAGAGTATTTAACCACACACGACCACCAAACCGAATCAACCCAATCAAGATCCTGAAACATTCATCAATATCCTACCATACATCAATTTCTATGCTCAATCACATAGACATTACACATCAACCCTAAATCAACCCACATATAAACAATAGGCCTAAATCCCATCTAATCTCATCATTCAACTCAAATCACATGACATAGGCCTCTAATGCATAGTTCTCATACATAAACCATTCTATTAATCAAAAATACTGATTTTCAATTCCTTAGGCATAAACATGCCCAAATTGGGTCACTTGATCACAAGTAGGCCTAACTCATGATATGGTCACAACCACCAAATCAGTAGCATAATCAACTCTAATCATGCTTAATTAAACATAAGTTGCATCAATTCAATGATTCTAGGCCAAAAGCATCAAAAGCCCTAAAATATGAAATTTTCCATACTTAGGCCATATTGCCGATTTACACTAGGTCACCATGTTCAGCCATGTATATCACTGATTTTGCATCATGGGTTCATCAACAATGACAACTAGGTCAACATAGTTGATATGCAAGCTATTTGGAAAGGTCTAAGTTCATATTCTAAATTTAGGTCTAATACAAGCAACCCTACCAATTCTTCATTTAATATTCTGTTCAGATGTATCAATCTACCAACAGAAATATGTAATCACCAAATCAACCATACAGATTGAATTATGTGAAGAAGCAAACCTTCTGTCCAAATATCAGCCCAATCCAACGGTGGACCGAAAAGATATGTATATTTGATGAACAAGTCTCTAATTAGACAATTTCTCCTTTCTTGCTGCAAATACTCCAACTCAGATGACTATATCACAGAAACTACTTAACGTATAAACATCTCCACCGTTCAGAATACATAAATATCAATTATAAACTACATAACCAAATTTTATATCCATCCAACAGTAGATTGAGGAGATCTACAAGTTTGAGCGAAACGGCACGAGAAATCCAGACTTTCCGACCAGCTTTGTTTGAGAAGTTAGATCTATTTGAAGAAACCTCTGATCAAGATCTCCACCGACCAGAATGAATAACCATAGGCTATGAACTTTCTGACAAATTTTGAGCTCAATCTGACCATATATCGGAAAGATCCCGCTCTTTGATGAAAACGTCACAGAGATCTTCCTCCTGCAACTCCCTCCTTTCTCTTCTTCTTTCCTTTCTCTTCTTTTCTTTCTCTTCTTTTTTTCCTTTCTCTCCACTCACCTCTTTCTAGCACTTCCTTGATTCCCTCCTTGATTCTCTCCTTGATTCTCTCCTTGATTCCCTCCACTCATTCTAGCACTTCCTTGAGGGCATGGGACACTTGTCCACTTTCATGCACCAACCTTCACATGTGTTGGTCTCATACTACCCATACCAACCACATGTACTTTAACCAATTTCATGCTTCCATGTATTTTAGATGTCCAATCCATTTAATACACCAAATCTTCATTCTCATTTATCCTTTTATTCAATCAATCCTAACTCATATCAATTCATGGTTTAATGGGTCCATGCATAAATAATAACATATGCATTATAATTTAATTTAACATGACCCATATACAATTTATGATACACATATTTATATACATTATCAAGCATCAACTATACAAACATTAAACATCCATCAAACAAACACCAAACATATCAAGGCAACGTATAGAGTTTGGGCAAAGTGCAATTGGGTTATGGGCGAGATGAAATAATTTTCGGGGCGTCACAAGTTCATTATAGTCTTCATTGATGATATCATAGTCTATTCTAAGACTAGAGAGGATCATGAGCGTCATCTCAGAGTTACTTTACAGACATTGTTAGAGCATAGGCTTTATGCCAAGCTGAGCAAGTGTGACTTCTGAATGATTGAGGTGAAGTTCTTGGGTCATGTGGTTAGTGCAGAGGGTATTTCAGTTGATTTTGCTAAGGTTGAGGCGATCATTGGTTGGCCAAGACCTACCATAGTGATAGAGATTCGTAGCTTTCTAGGTTTGGCTGGCTATTACAGGAAGTTCGCGAAAGACTTTTCCACGGTAGCCTCACCATTGACTAAGCTAACTCAGAAGAATGTGGACTTCACATGGTCGGATGCCTGTGCGAAAGCCTTCAGTGAGTTGAAATAAAGGTTGACTACAGCTCCAGTGTTGATTCTTCCAGAGCCTGGGAAGGAGTTGGTGATTTATAGGGATGCATCATTCTTAGGTCTGAGATGTGTACTGATGTAGGAGGGTCGAGTGGTTGCATATGCCTCTAGACAGCTTAAGGTGCTTGAGTACAACTACCCTGTGCATGATTTGGAGGTGGCAGTTATTGTGTTTGCACTGAAGCTATGGAGGCATTACCTGTATGGTAAAAGGTTCACTTTGTTTTCTGATCACAAGTATTTGATGTACCTCTTTGATTAGAATGAGCTGAATATGCGACAGAGGAGATGGCTCGAGTTACTTAAGAATTATGATTTCTTTTTGGAGTATCATCCTGACAAAGCCAATGTTGTGATTGACGCTTTGAGTCGTAGGCGAGCAGAGACTCAGGTGGTTGCTTTTCAAATGGCTCAACATGGCATTTACTTGAGAGAGTGACTATGATGAGTATACTCTTGGATGCACCACGTAGTGAGATATGTGCTCAGATGCACGAGCAACTTGCTGATGCCCATATTCCGCAAGTTAGAGATCTACATGAACATTTTCCGGATTATGACATGTACCGTAGATACGCAGACAATGCTGACCAGGCCGATTGGCGGATTGGTCCAGATGATGTTCTGCGCTATAGAGGGAGACTATGGATCCCATATGATGCTGAGTTGCGTGCTGAGATAGTTCGAGAGGCTCACAGGTCTCAGTATACTGTTTATTCAGGGGCTACCAAGATGTATCATGACATGAAGAAAACTGTGTGGTGGCATGGGATCAAGAAGAATATAGCTGAGTATGTGCAGAGATGTGAGGTGTGCTAGCATGTTAAGGATGAACATCGAAAGCCTGGAGGTCAGATGTAGCCATTACCCATACCTGAGTGAAAATGGGAGCACATCACAATGGATTTCATCATGGGATTGCCTAGGTCTCAGGGCTGATTTGATGCCATTTGAGTTGTGGTCGATAGATTGACCAAGAGTGCACACTTCCTACTTATGAGCGCCAGAGACTCTGTGGATAGACTGAGCAGATTATATGCGAGAGAGATCGTGAGATTGCATGAGTGCCCTTGTCTATAGTATCGAATCGAGAACCATGATTTACATCAAGGTTTTGGTAGGCTTTGTAGACTCGATTTGGGACTCGTCTCCGACTCATTACAGCGTTTCACCCTCAAACGGATGATCAGCCTGAGAAAGTGATTCAAATGCTGGAGGATATGCTCAGGTCTTGCATTTTAGAGTTCGGTAGTGGTTGGGGTGAGCATTTGCCCTTGTGTGAGTTTGCTTACAACAACAGTTATCAGGCGAGAATTAGTATGGAACCGTATGAGGCATTGTATGGAAGAGCCTGTAGATCTCTAGCTTGTTGGTACGAGGTGGGTGATACGCAGTTATGGGGCCCTGATGCAGTTGTTGAGCAGATAGAGAAGGTCAAGCTGATTCGGCAGAGGCTGAAGTCAGCTCAGGACAGGCAAAAGAGTTATTACGATAACCAGCATAGGCTGTTGGAGTTTGTAATGGGAGAGCTAAT
Source organism: Paratinospora sagittata (assembly GCA_035771175.1). NCBI lineage: Eukaryota > Viridiplantae > Streptophyta > Magnoliopsida > Ranunculales > Menispermaceae > Paratinospora > Paratinospora sagittata. The sequence continues at coordinate 29,391,022 of CM069607.1, read as the reverse complement.
TTTTCTTAAGGTCTCGTCACTCAAGGGTCAGATGAGGTTCGGCGTCAAAGGGAAACTTACCCTAGGTTCATTGGACCATTCCAGATTATTGAGAGGATTGGACCAGTAGCGTATAAGTTGGCTCTACCTTCTCAGCTCGAGAGTGTTCATGATGATTTCCAAGTATCGATGCCGAGGAAGTATATTAAGGATTCATCGAAGAACTCTTATCCCGATCCAGCTCATGTGCTTGATGTGAGTCATCTGCAAGTTGGGGAGGATATGACTTATGCGGAGTTGCCGATTCAGATTGTGGCTCGTCGAGTTCAAAAATTGAGGAATAAAGAAATCCCGCTTGTGCGAGTCAAATGACAATTCCATGATAATGAAGAACAAACCTCAGAAAGTGAGCACCAAATGAGGGATCAGTTCCCCGATCTTTTTACCAACTGAGGTTAATTCTCTTACATTTATTTTTGAGGACAAAAATACTCTTATGTTGGGGAGAATTGTAATGCCCGTACCTTAGGATGACATCATTTTGACCCGTATACATATGCGTATATGTATTTCATGCTCGACATGTGTTGATTCGAGTGAATTTGCATGCTTCTAAGTTGTTTAATGTGTGCGTAAAGTTCAGGAATGATAGGAGACCCGTTCGACTTCGAAACATGTCGAAAATGGTGTTTTGGATCAGTGGAGCTCTCTCAGTGGAGAAAGAAATTTCTGTAACCGATTACGTCAATGACCTGATCTCCTAGATCCGTGGTCCGATTGTGCTGAAATATTGTCAGCTTATTCTTCTCTGACAGATATTCATTATGAACGGTGCAGATCTTGATCGGGGTTGGTTACTGTGAGATATAAGACTCCAAGCACTGTTTTTCAAATTTACAGATTTTCTTGCGCAGTTTTGATCGAACGGTTGGATCTCGTAATTCCACTGTTGGCTTGAGTTGAAATTTAACCAGAAGGTTGGTAATTGACTCATAAAACTTTGGCATAGTTATGTTGTTAAATTTGTGAGTATTTTGCAAGAAATTGATTATTTAAGTGAAAGTAATTGCAGCAGAAAAAAAAAAACTATTCCTTTTATTTAAGTGTGGGCCCAAAATGCCACTTAACCTCTATATAAGCCATTAGAACATGATTTCCCTCATTTTTCACTTCCAAAAGAGGCTAAGGAGCTTGGAGAAGAGGAAAAGAAGGAGAGAGGAGAAATGAGCTAGGGTTTTGGTGCTTTCATGCCCAAAATCTCTCCAAGGTATATCATTCTCTCTCATTTTCTTCATTCTATCTCTTTAGCATGTGAATGCAAGTTTTATTTTGACCTATGGTTTGTATGAATCCCAAAATTTAAGGGAGTGGTGGAAAACCAATGTTGGACTTAGGTCTTGAATTTGAGATATGTGTATCTAGATGGTATGGGGAGTCCATAAATGGTGAAACCCCCAATTATTAACAAGAAATTGAAAGGGTTTCATGGATTTGATCTAAACTAGGATTTTATACTAAGGTTTACTATTCAAATTGCATGTGATGTATAATGAATGCATGGGTAAATATGGATGTATGGTACTCCAAATTATTGATTTTGATTAGTGAAAACCCTAGTGTAGAGAAATTTTGGCCTAGGCTATGTAATTTGGCAATTTCCTTGAAATTTGGGAAATTGCATGTGATTTACCCAAATTTGGGGATTTTGACCTAATTGATTTCAATTGATGAAATTGACTTGCAATTAGTCTAATTAACCCTATTTATGATTGAATGTCATGTATTATAGTGTTTGGATCAACCTATTGCATTCAATTTGGTTAAATGTGGGTTAATTGAGTGGTAAATGAGTGAATTGGGCAATTTGAGATTAGCCCATGTGTAGGACCATTCTAGGAACTTAATTGGCATTTGATTTGGGTTTAAACATGGTTGATTATCATACTTGGACTGATTTTCAGTTTCGCATAAACCATGTCATTTTCAGGATTTGTGATTTGATTTAAGTGACACAAATAGTCCAATTGGAGATTGTGGTGCATTGGGGTGATTGTGGCATTCTAGTGCTCTTTCTTGGAATTGGAAGTTAGATTGGCTAGGTCTAGCCAATCAAGAGTGAGTGTTTCTTTTTCTTGTGAACTCTTTTTCTTGTGAATTCTATATGTAGCATTGTAGGATAAAATGTTTTAAATGCTTATATAATGTAGTATGCATGATTTATTGAATTCATGAACTGTATTTGAGCATAGTCAGTTGGGAAAGTAGTTGAGTTATGTGCATTCCTTAAGCTTGAGATTTCTTATGGAATCCCATTGGGCCGATCGAGAATCCTTAATTGTGGACCTTACAAAGGATTTTTATGGGTTGTGTATGTTAGGATTCACCTAGACATGGTACTTCTCTTGGTGGACAAATCCTATGGTTCATACAATCCATAGGAATTCTTATAGGTACGGGTAAGAAGTCGATCGGGCATGAGTTTCGCGCACACATGGCCCTTGTATTGATTCTTACTCAGGGGGTGTTAGGTTGCATATGCAAGTTTATAAAATGGTATGCATTGTCTTGTTTATGACATGATACATTATATTGGCATGTATGTAATATTGTTTACACCCATGATTATTTAAATGATTTTAATGATTCTTGCAATGTTTTACTTAAATGCATATATATGTTGCCACTTGTATAAAACATTCACTGAGTTTGTTGTAGCTCACCCCTATCCTTATCTCTTCAGGATCTGATAGGAAGGGGAAAGGGAAAGCTTAGTTGCGAAGCGTTCCCGTATTGTTGTTGACGTAGGTGTTTAGCATTTTTTCGCAATTTATTTTGATAAATTGTACTATGTAACACCCAATGATTATACTTAACATTTAAATTAGTTTGTACTTATGGTTAGGTATATTATGTAGTTTTGAACACTACGGACTTAGAATTTTTTTTTTCTTCTGGTTGTCATTTTGGATATGTTTTATATGATCTTATATTATATCCAGTGTTTATTTTTATGTATTTGGGATTATGGTTTGTGTTAGATGGCTTATCGGGATGCGTGTATGTCGAGAGAGGATATACACGGGGTTCCGTGCCCTTCATGACATCACAGATAGTGGGTCGTGACAATGGCTGGTGCATATGTTCCTCTGAAGGGCATTGCCAAGAATTCATAATGGCCACATCTTGTTTTGTACGCATTTTTAGGTACATCTTCTTCTCGAATCCTCAACTGATGGTACCCAGATCGTAGTCGATCTTAAAAAAAACTTCGGCATCATTCAGTTGATCAAATAAATAGTCTATATGGTAGAGGATATTATTCTTTACTGTTACTTTGTTCAGCTTACGGTAATCTATACATATTCTAAGACTACCATCCTTTTTTTTCACAAATAATACAGGTGCACCTCAGGGTGACATACTCAGGGTAACAAACTCTTTTTTCCATCAACTCATCTAACAACACCTTGAGTTCCTGTAACTCCTTTGGTGCCATTCTACATGGTGAAATGGAGATAGGCTTAGAATTAGTTCTCAGTTTTATAATAAAATCAACTTTCCTGTGGAGGTGGTAATCCTGACAAATCATCTGGAAACGCATCTGGATACTTACATACCACAGGGATATCTGACAACTGAATACCCTTATCATTCTCTTCCACTAATTGTACATTAGCCAACACTATAGTCTCCTCATCAGTAGCTAATCTGCCTCAAGTAGTAGGTGATGAGGTATTCATCCCTCTATAAACAACGGATGGCCGCCCAACTATCTGAAATACCACTCGTTTGGAAAATAATCCATATGAGCGTGATATGCCGCCAGCCAATCTATACTCGATATGGCATCAAGCTCGAGGAACTCTAACACTCTAATTTTACAATCATTTCATGTCCCTCGTATTTTACCAGACAATTTTCATAAATCATATGAGGGTGTATCCTCTCTCCTTCTGCTGTACTCAGTATCAAAGGTGTACTACATCTAATAGGAGTCAAGTGCAATCTATCCACCATATTACCAAATATAAAAGATAGTGTTGAACCAACATCAATCAATATATACATGTAAACATCACATATGTTGATCGTATCTTTGATGAGTGTCTTACTGGCATCTGGATCAGGTTAAGTAACTGCTCAAGCCAGTTCTTTGGTACTAGTTAGTGCACTGCTAGATGGGCGTGCAAGTGTTTGTGGTGTTCTTAGGACAAATTCAAAGCCTTGCTCTATAAAACTTTCTACCCTCCGACTGAGTGTGACAAAAAACGGATAGAGTTTATAGTGTTGAGACAGGAAAACATGACAATAAGGCAGTACAAACATGAGTTCAACAAATTGGCATTATTTTCCCTTGAGATGGTTCAGATAGAGGAGTTGAGGATGAAACAACTTAGGGATAGCTTTAAAAGCCCCATCAGACAGGGATTGGTTTTGGCAGGGGTACAAAATTATGACCAAGCACTGTGATAGACGTTGGATTTTGAGACAACCAAGGCTGCAGGCAGACAGGTAGTACTGCTAGTATTGTCATTTCCACCGATATAGCCAATACCTACTAAGCAGCAGTAGTTGGCTCATTTTTTTGGAAAGAAAATTAGTAGATGGAGTAGAAAATGGTGGATCGGGCATAAAAAGAAGGCAGCAGAGGCACCCAGTGGGACCAAGATTTCTTTATTACTGGTCGCTCATTGTCTAGTGATCCCATTGTCACCATCGATAAAGAGAGGAATAACTCTTATAGTGAGACAACCACCTAGTCAAGAGTGATCCCATTGTCACCATCGACAAAGAGAGGAATAACTCTTACAGTGAGACAACCACTTAGTCAAGAGTCCTCTGTCAGACAACAACAGTGGCCAGGAAGATCTGGTAGTAGGGGTAGTTGGTTTCCTATACTGGGTACAAAGTCTCATATTGGATCTTCTGCACTTCAACCACCAGTGGTATGTATTAGATGTGGGCTGAAATACACATTGCTTCACCTTGTGCCCTTTCAGCTCCCTTCTAAAACATACCACTGGTGGTCGAGGTGCAAAAGATCCAGCATGAGACTCCTTACACGGTATAGGAAACCAACTACTCCTACTACTAGATCCTCTTGGCCACTGCTGCTGCCTGACAAAGGACTCCTGACTAGGTGGTGGTCTCACTGTAGGAGCTACTCCTCTCCTTGTTGATGGTGACAATGAGGTTACTGGGTAAGGAGTGACCAGTAATACAGAAATCTCAGTCCTCACTAGGTGCCTCGATTACCTTCTTTTTCTGCTCGGTCCACCATTTTCTACTCCATCTACTCCTTTTCTTTCTGGAAAAATGAGTCTATTGCTACTGCTGCTTAGTAGGTACTGACTATACTGATTGAAATGACAATACAAGTGGTACTACCTGTCTGCCTGCAACCTCGGCTGTCTTAAAATCCAACGCCTGCCACAGTGCCTGGTCATAGGTTTGTACCCTTGCCAAAGCCAATCCCTGTCTGATGGGGTCTCTAAAGCCATCCCTAAGCTGTTTCATCCTCAGCTCCTCTGTCTGAACCACCTCAGGGGCAAATAAGGCAAATATGTTAAACTCATGTTCGTACTGCCTTACTGTCATGTTTCCCTGTCTCAACTCTATAAACTTTATCCGCCTTTTGTCACACTTAGACTGAGGGTAGAAAGTTTTATAAAACTAGGCTTTGAATTTTTCCCAAGTGGTGATAGCCCCATGTGCTTTAATCATGGCTCTCCACCACCTTTCAGCATCATCAACCAGCTTGAATTTAGCCAGTGTCACTTTATCCTCATTTGCAACTTGCATATCCTTGAAAATGGTCTCTATTCGAAGTAGCCAATTCTCTGCCACTTCTAACCTTAAACTACCAGGAAAAGTGGGAGGTTTTCGCCTTTTAAAGGCTTTCATCACTTCTTCATATCTTTTGCTTTCCTCATGGTTACCTTGTACAAGTGTTTCAGTCTCAGCAAAAGGTTTGCCAGCAGATGCTCCAACACTGCTCGCCCCCACATCAGGTATAACTGGAATCATAGGCCTCTGCCTATCTTCCTATAGCTTAGTGATTAGTTCTAGCAATTGGGCATTATCTTGTTGCTGGGTAGCCACCAACTCATCCAGCCTCTTGATCCTTTCCTATTGAGGATCCATGGCTTTATCTAACTCTTCTCTACAAATCTGCAATTCACAGAGTGAGAAGAACATCAGTCAAATATTCAAGCTATTCAATCATAATCTAGCTACCCATACAATATTCTCATACAAGAAAACATAATGCAATAACAGTTTTATCTTTTTAAGGATTTTTAACCTAATGCTCTGATACCAATGTTGTTGCGACCCACTTCGTACGGGTGACATCACGATCAGTGTAGAATACCACATACGCCTACACTGGCGTATATAATACTTTGTCGGCCATCCAATACATCTAAATCCCATAAAATTTTTGACATAATCTCCTCATGAATATTGACTATCTCAACCTAATTATCACAAGAAAACAATTGCACAACAATTAATCTAAACATCTCACCACCATAAAATCCACCCCGTATATTTACGTATACATTATCTCACACATATTATAACCTTCAAATCCATAGCCATGCATCCATTCCCACACCTATCTATGTGATATATATACATAGTATAAGTGTATTATACATACATATGATAACTCAAAATAAATAAAAGTCTTCTCAACCTACATCAACAAAGTATAGGTGTCCGCTACTCCTTGTGTGCCTTCCCTTTTCCTTTTGGATCTTTTCTTGAAATGGTTGAGAAGATAGAATGAGCTATCACAGGTTCAGTGAATATTTCTAATTATGACATTATATACACATTGTTGGTGCAAGATTTGACCAATACCAGTAGACGATGAGGTGGAGGGAAGATGTTGATCTGGAACTCGTCGGAATGCTGGAGAAATCGCCGAAGGTTGGCTATCTAGAAGAAGTAAAATAGGAGAATACAGGCTATCATAAGAAACACCGGTGTGGTGTCGGCCAAAGACCCTCCGATGCCTAAGTTAGTTAAGAACTACTTAATACTGAACTCAGTCGAGAATGGATTAGAGTTTCTTACCTTCCCCTTAGGAATTAGGGTCTTTTTATAGAGAAGGCTTGAGGTATTTGCCTTTGTCGTAATGTTGTTGTAGAATCAGGAATCCAACTTGTGCTGGGAGAACATATCTGATTCTTGGTAGGATTTGGTCTGATCCTCATTGGATTAGGATGATTTATCAGCCTCTTAGTCGAAATGATAGAGTATCTGACTTTATCAGAGTCGGGTTAGGAGTAAATCCCAAGCTTGTCGCAATGGATCATGCCCTATCCCTATCTGATAGGGCATTCCGTCGTCATCTGTCCCGGAGTCAGAGATCACTACAGGTAGGTATACCGATCTGTAGTCTCTCGCTCTAGCGGCTTGATAATGAAGATTTGGTCTTTCATAAGCTCGGTATCTAGTGGTTGGTCATCATCGATATGAGATACCAATCTAGCTTCTCCGACCTTTTGTTGCCGACCTTCCATCTATTGTGACTGTGACATTCACCTGGTTGGTAGGACTGACCATGGGCTCGAGCTGTGTACCCGGTTAGGCAAATCTGTCTCGCCTATCCAGAACATGACAGGTCGGTATATCTACCTGATATGTGCTACGTCTTATTGGGCCAGATTAACATGGATAACGTGTCTTATGCTCGGTATATGGTCCAACAGTTATCCCCCAAGCTCCGAGTAAGACTAATTGCTTGGAGGTTAGCTGAAAGAACAAATACCGAGCCATTTAATGCTTTTGACAGTTGTGCTTCGCTAACTGAGCTGATGTGCGCCGCCTGACAACACGGTCGCCATTGCACGTTCTTTAAATGTGGGCTGTTGATTTTGCCTAGGGATCTGTGCTCCTAATTACGCCTTACAGGTCGTTTTCCTATAAATAGAGAACTGGTCATTTGCTCTCCATTCATCAACTGCGCTCTGAGATATCGATAATCGCTTGCTCGACTATCCTGGTCTTTCATTCTTGCGCGGTAACTTTTTTCTCCGATCTTTTCCTTTATTTTTCTGCTAGGTAGTCTGTAGGCATAACCCTTAGGTTGTTTAGATGGTTTCTTCTAGAATAGATCCTCCTACCGACCAGAGAGCTTCCTCTTCATCCTCTATGGAGGTCTCATACGAGGACCTCTTCCCAGAAGAGAGAGTTAGGGCTGACCCTCAGGTCAGAGGGAGTGCAGTAGTCCTATCCTCTTCCGAGGACTCCGAGGAGAACAAGAAGGTGCTTGACGTTGCGCCTCTGTTAGTTGATAGGTCCCAGAATAGGCTCGGTACTGCCGAGCTTAGTAAATTGGGTCGGGTACACGTATCCCCTGAGCCTGAGGACGCCGAGGTAGGGGATATTTTTTACTCGGTAAATCGTGTTCGTTCCAAAATAAAGGAGCACCACCTTTCTCAGTTGAGGAAAGAGCTCGATATACCGAATCGTATAGGGTTGAGGGCACCTGCTCCTGAGGACCGAGCTAGACACCCTAAGAAAGGAGAGGTTGCCTTGTACACCAACCTCTTTAAAGATGGATTGACCCTGCCTCTCGAAATATCCGTATGTCACCTACTCGGCCATATAAAGGTTGCCCCTGCTCAGCTCAATCCCAATGTGTGGAGGGCCATTTTGAGCTGCCTTGTGCTCTGGAAGGAGAGAAAGTGACAAGAATTTGACTTTCAAGACTTTTCCCTCGTATACCGACTAAAATCCCACCTAAGATGTAGCGGGTGGTATTATGCATTGGCTCATCAGGGTGCCGATGAAGGCCAATCCCTGATTACCGAGAACCCCACTTCCAATAAATCATAGAAAGACAAGTGGTTTTTTGCATCAGGGCCTTGAGCAAAGGAAGCTTGCGTACCGACCACTTTCGGGAAACCAGGTACTGAGCTTCCCTCCATACCTTATCTTTTTCTCTTATCTTATTCTTGCTCGGTAGAAACTCATTTTCTTCGCCGTTTTTGACAGATACTTGGGAAAAACCGAGTAGGGACAAACAATTCAACTTCTCTCGTGTTGACGAAATCTATCGGCTTCCCTTTATAGATCGACGGTACAAAGTAATTCTGACTCCCGAGAGGCTATACTGAGCTGGTATTATCAAACAGAAGAAAGTCTTCTCAGGACGTAAGTTTAGCTTATCATGTGTTGATTTTGTACCGATTAGTTTTGTAGGTTTCGAGCTGAGACGTTGTGTTTGCAATATAGGTTTTTCTGCTCCCGATTCTACCCCCAAGAAAAGGAAGAAGAAGAAAGTAGACAAATCTGAAGAGATGGCACCCAAGATAGTTGTTGTGGTCGGTATACTATCGACCCGTCCATGCTGAAGGACCTCTCTACTGAGCCAGCAACTGCCGCTCAGGGGCTGGCCAGGAGATTGTCGAGCAACGCCCGGAAGAAGACTTTGGCTTCAAAGGGGAAAACTCTAGCATCCTCTTCTGAGCAGGTGAGAACTCCTACTCGGGAGATAAGGTCGGTGGGGGCCAAGTCGAAGTTCCCTGCGCCTACTGACCAACGGGTTGCTAAGAATGCGAGATTTGGAAAAGTCGAGCGCCTCGTAACCAAGATTGGGGATATCAACCTGAACATCAACAACTATTAGGTCGGTGTCCCCAATGCCTTCTCGATTGTGATGAAGGACGAGGACATGTTCGAGAGCATGGCTGATGCCTATATGAAGTCGGTGGAGGTGAGTTCGTTTATTTAATCCATCTTGTTGCCTATGTGCTCTTCTTCTGTGGTCCCCGACTTATTATTTTTTTTCTTTTGTAGGTTGCTGCTCAGAATGTATACAACCTTCGCCGTATCACTCAGAATGTATACAACCTCCGCCGTATCAAAAATCACTACGTCAAATTTCAAGACGCGGTGAAGGAGGCCCAGACAACCTCGATAATCTGGGAATCCAAGGTTGTAGCTTGGGATACCGAGATCAAGAAGCTGAAGGAGCAGATGAAACTTAAGGAGGTTGAAGTGGAGTTAGTCCAGGACAAACTGACCAGGTACCGAGCTCAGTTCCGGGCCACTGTCGAAAATTAGGCTAAAAAACTTTGCCAGGCCCTAATGGATGAATCTTGCATCAGGGCAATAACGGTCTGCGGAGCTGATCTGGAGGAGTGTTTTGACGATTCGGTAGACTGGAAGGGCTTCGACAAGTAGGCTAGCTCGGCAACTGGAGAGGTTTTGGAAGAGGAGGCCGAGGCTAAAGACCAGGTTGCTACAGTTGTGGTTCCGGGGGCATCATCCAAGCAGCCACCGGCTGGGGCTACCCCCACGGTTTCGGAGACATCGTCCGAACAGCCTCAGACTGTCGACTCCAAGGAGGAGACGCGCCGAGCCGATGATGACGATGAACCAGTCAGTCTGACTGAGATCCTGCACCGTTTCACTGGTCCGGAGTCGTAGATGATCTCTTTTAGTCTCGGTCGTGTTTTTTGTAAGGGGCCTGCGTGCCCTAGTAATCCTCTGTTCCTCTTTGTACTATGTTTCAGTATTAATGAAATGCTTAAACCTGATCTTCTTGCGCTCATTTGTACTCAGCTATTTTCTAAAGAATTTAGCTTTATTTTATTCCGGTCTCTTTATTTAATTTCTCTAAGTATTTGCTAGGTCATGAGGTCGGTAGGCAATGTTTAACTTTTTTTTTTTGCTCTAAACAATTAAGTTATCTTCTCGGTAGCGGTTTCATCACCGCTCCAAGGTACTTCAAGGGTGATTGACCCCTATTCTCGGTAGTATCTGCCCATCTGGAGCAATACCCCAAGGCAGTTTTGACCGTCGTCGTCTTCTCGGTAGGTACGTAGCTAGATGTTTGGTACCCCCAAGAGATTCTAGGGTCGGGGCCCTTCTTCTCGGTGGCTTCCGATCTAGTCGGTAGTCCCAAGGCATTTTTAATTGTAGATCATAGACGTAGATTTGTAGAAGGAAAAACTCTTGGTTATTGTAGAAAAATCTCGAACAAACACTTGTAGAAAGCCAAAAAAAAACTAAAGGTAACCAACACCTCGGCAAATATTGTAACATAGCTACTGAACTGCTATTACTACTACTAAAGCCTCTTGGTAATACTTCTTGAGGTGCTTGGCATTCCAGGGGTTAGGAATTCTTCTCCCAGTTAGATCTTCCAACTAGTACACCCCCGTGCCAAGTACCGCTGTGATCTTGTAAGGCCCTTCCCAGTTGGGATCGAGGGCTCCTGCTCCAGGCTCACGCGTGTTCAGCATGACCTTCCTTAACACTAGGTTACCAACTTTGAAGCTTCTATGCTTCACCTTCGCGTTGTAGTACTTCAAGATCCTCTGCTGGTATGTCGTTAGCTTGAGTTATGCCTGCTCCCTTCTTTCTTCAAGTAGATCCAGGTCGGTACGCTGGGCCTCCCCGTTCCTGTCTTTGTCAAAGAAAGAGGTCCTTAAGGTCGGTATACCGATTTCTACTAGTATGACAGCCTCCATTCCGAATGCTAGGGAGAATGGTGTTTCTCTTGTTGTTGTTCGGGAGGTGGTGCGGTATGGCCAGAGGACTCAAGGCATATTTTCAGCCCACATTCCCTTCTTTTCCTCGAGCCTGACCTTCAATGGGTTTGATGATCTTGTTTACTGCTTCTACTTGACCATTGGCTTGAGGGGGGGCTGGAGTAGAAAAGAAGTGTCGAATACCGAGGTCCTTGCAAAATGACTGAAAACTTGCGTTGTCGAATTGTTTGCCGTTATCAGAGATGATGGCGTACGGGAGGCCAAAATGGCACACAATCGATTGCCAGATAAAGTGTGGTTTTCTGCTCAATAAATTTTGCTAACGATTCGACCTCTGCCCACTTGGTAAAGTAGTCAACAACTACAATTGCAAACTTGACCTGACCTTTACAGGTCGGTAGAGGTCCTATCAGGTCCACCCCTTACTGAGCAAAAGGCCATGGGCCCTGCATTGGAGAAAGATTTTTCGTGGGAGCTCGAATGTTTGTTCCATGTCTTTGGCAACTGTTGCACTTCTGAGCTATCCTTATGGCGTATTTGTGGATTGTTGGCAATAGTAGCCCTGGCGAAGGACCTTGTATGTAGAGTCCTTCCACCCGAATAGTTACCACATACACCTGCATGAATCTCCTCCAGAACTAATCGTGCTTGCTCCTCCCATAGGCATATTAAATAAAGCATAGAAAAGTTGCGCCTATAGAGCTGATCGTCTATTATGGAATATCTATGAGCTTGTCTTTGCACTTTCCTTGCTTTGATCTGTTAACCTATATGGTTCATCCTTAGCACATCCCTAAAGTATACTTGATGAAGTATATTTTGATGATCACAAACAAAGTATTTTTCGGTGCTAATGAACGTTTTTCAAGAACTTATCTCTGCACCAAAGGAAAAGCAAAAAGCCAAGGAACGACTCAATTAAGGAACTCAAAGCTTACATTCAACGATCAAACTCGTTTCAACTAATGGACTTCAACGAGCACATCATGATTTCAAGATCGCTTCTCTCGGACATTTCGATCAAGCTTCAAGACTACATCTCTCGATCAACGTTCAAGTCATTCAACTCTGAATTACTCTTATTGAAGATCTCATAATGAAGAGTTGGATTTAACGGTTATGAGAAAAGAGAAATACACAAAGTATTTAAGGTATATGTTTCTCTAATCTTTATTGCTCAAAATGTTTTTCAAAACCATGCATATATCATTTTCATATGTTTCTAAATCTGCATGTTTTGATGTCTTAACTATATTTCAAGAAATTTAATACTATATATTTAATTTGAAATATACCGAGTTTTTATTCGCATTTATCGAATATTTTATCACGAGTCAAAACTGTTTTCAAAGAGTCTTTCAGGATGCTAATGAAATAGCAGCGCTCTCCAGAACTTGTTAACTGATAACGCTCAAGGTTGAAATAAACTGATTAATCAGGACACTTACTTGCATAGTAGCAATTTTATATATTTGTCAACCTCTGAAGTTGTCAGGAAGCTGACTCAACATCAGCTCACTGAAAGATCTTTTAAAAGTTATTCAAAAAATGTTTCATTGAGGACACTGATGGTTATAAGTTAATTAAACTATCAGGACGTTTTATGTATAGGAGCGCCCTCACCTTTGGAAATCAACTGAATAACTTTTAGGATGCTGATTGTCCTTTAGCGTGTTTTTAAATATCTTAACTTGTAGGACGCTTACATAGTAGTAGTGCCCTCATGTTATGTTTTTATACGCTCACTTAATGTAGTGCTCTCATGTTTTGTTTTATGTTTTAAAAGCAGGAACTCTTACTCGAATAGTAGTACCTGCACTTAATAGTTTTAAAACGTAACAGGACGTTAACTGTGCATTAGCGCCTTCAAGGTTTAAGTCGTCTAAAGTCATAAGTAAGTCAGGACACTTACGAGTTAGTAGAGCCCTCAATTAAGTGTCCAACAGGACACTTATACATAGTAAGCGCCCTCAAGGAACAAAACGACAAAGTTGATATTATGCGTTAGGACACTGATTACGGAATTAGGACGCTACTTCAACTACCGTCACTGTTCGAATGAGTACACTACGTCAGTTTACTTTTTTAGAACAGACACTTGCACAGAGTCCTTTTCAGACTTATCAGAGACCCTTTCTAATACATAAAAGAAGTTCTTCTAAAGCTTTCCTCTTTTATGAAATCTTAAAAGAACCAGAATGTTAGTGAAAATCGCAGTTGCTATTTTCATATAACATTCTAGCTGTTGTGTTAAAAAGTTTACATTATTTGAACTTCAAATGTCTAACGCTATGTCCCACTAAGTCTATAAATACCAACACTTAGGACCAAACAACTTGCCAATCACTTTGTGTTGTGCCAATACTTTTAAAAGTTAGTCTGAGTCAAAATGAATTTTATTTTCTAATCTTTCAAAGTATTTTCATTGATACCTATTTGATTTTCATATTGAGTTTCAAATATATTTCTCTCTTTGAAAACCTATTTTTTATATTGGTATCAACTCAAATTCTCAGCACTGATTCATATCTGGTATCATTCATGCTGATGATAGAATTTGAGAAATAGTTCAAGATATACAATCATACTTGATTTCATATCTTAAGTACTGTATTAAACTATATTAGTAGTTGCGTTAAACTACTGATCGTTGAACCAAAAGTTTTCATACATATATTCTATATCTATTTTGAAAACTGTCTGTCTTTGATTTACACCATTCCTCTGTTTTTAACGTCAATATCTGTTTGGTATATTTTATCTTTCGATAAAGCACTGACTTTCATATCATATCATTCATGCTTTTCGAAACTGCACTTGAGCAATATCGAACATTGAAAGGTAAAAGACAGAAGGTGTATTTCAACTAAGCATTACCTATTTCACATTTCATATCTTTGTAATGCTATGTATTGTGCTTAATGTAAAGTGTTTTACTTCGTTAGAACCAACCAACATCTTTAGTGTTGTAATGCTGATGTGTTTCTGGACTGAAACAACCAGGACAAGTGAATGAAGTTCACTTAATGATTTCAGGATTGAAATCATGAAAGGTTATATCTAAGCCTTTAAAAGAGAAATCAGTTTATCCTCATCCAATAAAAGGGTAGGTGTGTCCTTAACCTTAAAAAAGATAGGTTATCTCTCAGCCTTAAAAAAGAAACCAGTTGTTCCTTATCCTGCAAAAGGATCACGGTTCTTCCTTAGCCAGTACAAGGAATATGAGTTTCTCTTCATCCTGGAAAAAGGAAAATGAACATAGGTTTCTCCTCATCCCCAAAAAAGGAAATTTGGTTATTCCTTAGCTAGTAAAAGGAACATGGGTTTTTCCTAATCCCGAAAAAAGAAAAATGGTTCATCCTTAGCCCATGAAAGGATAGGTTTGCCTTTAACCTGTAAAAGGGCAGTTGTAATGGTTTGGTTCCCACCCGTAAGAGAATCAGTTAGTGGATTGAGTAAATCCTAATCGGGAGATTAGGTAGTGGACGTAGGCTTGGCCGAACCACTATAAATCGTGTGTCTCACTTTTGTAATTTAGTTTGTGTTCTATTTTGCATCCAATTCCAATACACTTATGTAAATCACTAAGTTATTGGAAGATAATTTTAAAATTGATCATCGCACCCAATTCACCCCCTCTTAGGTGGACCAACATGATCTTGTTCTCTGAGAGGTTGCCATTTTGTATGAAATCTTCGATCGAGTTCATCCACGATGGGTTCTGGCTGAGTGTGCCGACCTTTTGGTCGGTACTTGATTTTTCGATACTCCTTTCGGGTAGGAATTCCACCGGGACCTGGATCATGAGCTCGGCTTCCGAGAAGGAAGCCAACTTGGAAAGGGCATCGGCCATGGTATTTTCTGCTCTCGGGACCTGCGTTAGTTCATACTCCTTGAACATTCCTAGCAGGGCCAGTGCTTCCTTCAGATATGCTTGCATTCTGTCATCCTTGGCCTGATACTCTGAGGTGACCTGTCCTGCGATGAGCTGAGAGTCGTAATGGATGAGCAGCTTTTTCACCCCCCAGCTGAGAGTAAGTCGCAAGCCAGTCAGAAGTGCTTCGTACTCTGCTTCATTATTGGATGCTGGAAAACTGAAGCGAAGAGCACGCAAATATTTCTCACCTTTGGAGGAGATGAGCATTATTCCTGCTCCACATCCCTGCTTGCAGGAAGAGCCATCGACAAACAACTTCCAAGCTTCTTCAGCGTCCTGGTCGGTGGTCTTAGATATCTGGGGCAACTCAGACAAAAAATCTGCCAATGCTTGACCCTTCATAGCTGTGCGAGGTCGGTACTCGATGTCGAATTCGCTCAACACGATGGCCCACTTAGTCAACCGTCCGGATGTTTTCGATCTCATAAGCACCTGTCTCAACGGGTGCTTGGTGAGAACGACTATGGTGTGGGCCTGAAAGTAGGGTCTCAACTTCTGAGCTGAAGTGACGAGCGCTAATTCCAGCTTCTCATTTTCTGGATATCTCGTCTATGCGTCGAGCAAGGACTTGCTGGTATAGTAGACTAACTTTTGGCTGCCTAGTTCTTCTCTGACCAGAGCAGAACTAATAGCTACTTTCGAAACTGCTAGGTATAGGAAGAGTTGTTCTCTATGAAGGGCTTTTAAGAGCAGAGGTACCTGACCTAGGTAAGCCTTTAGCTCCTGAAAAGCCTTTCCACACTCCGGTGTCCACTCCACTGCCTTCTTCTTGATCAACTTGAAGAATGGAAGGCATCTGTCTATGGACTTAGAAATGAACCTGCTCAGTGCGGCTACGCACCCAGTGAGCCTCTGAACTTCCTTCATGGTGCTGGGTGACCGCATGTCGACCAGAGCCTGGATCTTGTCGGGGTTGGCTTCAATTCCTCTCTGATTAATGAGGAATTCCAGGAATTTACCAGAGCTCACTCCAAATGTGCACTTCGCCGGGTTGAGCATCATGTGATATTTTCTCAGTATCGTGAACACTTCTTTCAGGTCGGTAGGATGAGTTGCCAACTCAACGCTTTTGACCAACATGTTATCGACGTAGACTTCCATGTTCAGTCCAATTTTTTTCGCGAACATGTTGTTAACCAGCCTCTAATAAGTAGCCCCGACATTTTTGAAGTCGAAAGGCATCACCTTGTAGCAATACAGACTTCGGTCTGTAATGAAGGTCGTCTTTTCTTCATCTTTGTGGCTCAACAAAATCTGGTTGTACTCTGAATAAGCGTCCATAAAGCTCAGTAGCTCATGACCTGCAGTTGTATCCACCAGCTGTTCGATGCGAAGCAATGGGAAGCTATCTTTTCGGCAGGCTTTGTTCAGATCAGTGAAGTTGACGCATGTTCTCCACTTCCCATTAGATTTCTTGACCATCACTACGTTGGCCAGACAATCGGGGTATAGTACTTCTCTGATGAAGTCGGTCGTCAATAACTTCTCTACCTCCTCCAATAGACCTTGAGCTCGGTCGGAGCTGAGAACCCTTCTTTTTTCTGTCAAACCGGCCTTGCCTTCGGGTCGACGTTCAGCTGGTGCACCATCACGTTGGTCGGTATTCCAGGCATGTCTTCATAGGACCAGGCAAAAAATTCTCTGTGTTCCAGTAAGATGCCGACCAGGTGATCGGTGAGGGAGGAGCTCATTCCTGTACCAATCTTGACAGTCTTGGCTGGATCTTCTCCAATCTGAACCTCAACCTATTCATCCTGGGGTTCGAGCCCTGACACCTCTTCCCTGGGGTCGAGGTCGGAACTGGCTGGATGTTCTAGGAGCATTAGTTGTTCCTCTATAGATTTGAGACTTTCCTCATGTCTCGTTTTCTTCTTCACAGCTGTGACATAGCAATCCCGTGAGTCTTTTTGGTTGCCCCGCACTACTCCGACGCCTTGCTTTGCTGGGAATTTCAAGGCCAGATGAAAGGTTGATTCAACCGCCCTTAGATTATTGTGGAGTGGTCGTCCTATGATGGCGTTGTAGACGGTTGGACACTTTATTACCAAAAAATTAGTCATGACCGTAATTTTGTGCTCATAGTCACTGGTAGGGTTAATCATCCTTCCGACATGATGTTGTTTCCAGTGAAGCCTATAAGAGGGACATCTACAGGGCTCAACTGATCCTTGATCAATCTTAGTTTCTCAAACGCCGACCAGTAGAGAATATCAGTCGAGCTATCGTTGACGACTAGCATTCAACGGATTTTGTAGTTAGCCACGGTCATCGTGACTACTAAAGCGTTGGCGTGTGGTCGAAGTATATCTTGAGCTTCCTCCTCGGTGAAGGTAATCGCGAAGTCGACCTGCTTCTATTTCTCAAGTTGGTACCCAAGGTTCATGACTTTCGACCTCGACTCCCAAACATATTCCTTCATAGCCCGGTTCGAGGTGCCGATATGGTCTTCACCAAAGATTGTTCTTATCTCGCCAATCGGCCCAGTTTGGTTATCTTCCGGAGTCCTCTATCGATTGGGATTCTTCACGAACTCCCTCAGATGACCTTTGTGGACTAGGGTTTCGATCTCCTACTTGAGATCATAGTACTGGTCGGTATCGTGATCGTGGTCTAGATGATATCGACAATTCTTCTTCTTGTCCCGCTGTTCCGCGGGTGTTTTCAACTTTCGAGGCTATCAGATGTACTCTCTGTTCTGGATCTCCAGGAGGACTTGCTCTCGTGAAGTAGCAAGAGGCGTGTAGTTGGAGTACACGTTTTGAGGTACTTTGTTACTCCTCTAATCTCGACTGCCAACACTCGATCTTTTTCCGCCTCTGTTGTCCTCCTTTGAGTCATATTCCCTTTTTCTCTTGTTCTCCTTCTTCGAGCTTTTCGGGAACTCATCCACCACTTGTTTTGCATCAGTTTGCTCGTCAGCTTTGATGTATTTTTCTGCTCGACCAAGGATCTATTTGTAGGTTTGGGCCTTCTTTTTTCTAAGGGAATATTAGAACTTCCCGGGCCTTAACCCTGCGAGGAAGGCGGTGATCGTCATTTTGTCGTCGCAGTCGTCTACGTCGACTCGTACGTCGTTGAAGCGATCGAGGTACTCCTTCAGGGCTTTGCCTTTTTTTGCTTGATGCCCAACAAATTGTTCACGGGCTTTTCCCTTTCTTTCTTCCCAGCAAAGTGGTTCATAAACTTGTGAGCTAAGTGCCCAAAAGAACATATAGAACCGATTTTGCGTTTTCGGTACCATTTTCGAACAGGTCCGCCAAGGGTGATCTCGAAGCCCTTGCACATAGTAACGTCGTCGTAGTCCTTAAATTTCATCCAGGACTTGTAGTTCTCAATGTGTTCTCTGGGGTCTACCTTCCCTTTGTACGTCCTGACATCTGCGGTCTTGACGTTATTTAAAAGTGGTATCTAGAGTATATCAAGAGGGGAGTCCCTTATACTCGTGGTAGTGCCGAGGTGCAGACCTAGTAGTTTCAGAGCGTTCTGATTCGTACGACCTTCTCAGTACCGATCTCTTTGGACCAAGCTTTCCTACCACAACTTCTTTCTTTCGTCGATTACTGAAGAGCCGACCTGATCCTTGAGAAAACTGAGCTGTGACTTTTCTTGGCATTCAACGAGTGACGTAAGTCTTTAGCAGATAACGACTTACGATTAGGAAGGTGTTTTCCAGGTACTGACCTCTTCTTCGAGGTCACACTTCGCACCTACTCTCTTCTCCCCTCTGGGGTCAAGGGCTAAGACGTGGTAGGTGACTACGAAGTGGTTATAGGGAGAGCACTTTCCTCAACATCCGTTGCTGCTCCAGGATGTTTTGAGTCATTTTTTCCAGGTTCTTCTCTATGGCAATCAACCTTGATTTCTGAGCAGAATTCTTGGACTGCTTTTTTGGTGGTCTCCCCCATTATTTTTGGGGTGCCGCTGGCGTGGCGAGGGGTTCCACCTCAATTGGTATTGTTGTCTCCTGACTCATGACGTCAGAGCTGTTTTTGACTTGCAATGTCGATTCCCACAAACAACGCCAAATGTTGATGCAAGATTTGACCAACATCAGTAGACAATGAGGTGGAGGGAAGATGCTGATCTGGAACTCGTCAGAGTGCTGGAGAAATCATCGGAGGCTGGTTATCTGGAAGAGGGAAAATAAGAGAATACAAGCTATCGTAAGGAACACCGGTGTGGTGTCGGCCAAAGACCCCCCGATGCCTAAGTTAGTTCAGAACTATGTAATACTGAACTCAGTCGAGAATGACTTAGAGTTTCTTTGCTTCCCTTTAGGGGTTAGGGTCTTTTTATAGAGAGGGCTTAAGGTCTTTGGCCTTGTCGTAATGTTGTTGTAGAATCAGGAATCCAACTTGTGATAGATCGAGTTGGTTCCACAGGATTTAGAGTTATCGCATCTCGATGATAGATCGAGTTGGTTCTACCATATAAAAATAGTTCTGAAGTCTGCTCATTGCTATGTGTATAGCTTTCTCCATCAAAAATATAAAAGGGCTATGAGTATTTTTTATTTTTTTATTTTTTTATTTTTTTATTTTTTATGAAAACAAAGGGCTATGAGTTAGAAGACCAAAGAAAGGATTAGAATATTAACAGGTATAAGGTACTAGTATGCACAAGGTATTATTTTATTAACATTTTATTTTTAAGGACAAGCCGAAAAGCATAAATAGAGAAGGCAATCTTACGTTACTTGGATTAAGCGACAAAATTCCGAGCTTTCTAGTAGACGGCCACGACCGGAGGCGCCCGGGAGCTTAGTCTTTGGTCGGTTAACGAGTCAGCAATTTTACAAATCTAAATCTTGTTTTGTCAATGGTCAACAAGTTGATGAAGAGCAGCCATTTGTTTGATCCTGCGTTCTTTTTTTTTATTCTCAAATTAAAACGCCGCCCGTTGTCACTGAATCAACTCTACCACTAATTGATCAATTATTTCTTATTTTGACCGCTCTGCTTCAATCCTTACGTTTCTTTTGTTTTACCCATTTTTTGGCATTGGGATGGTATCTTTTTATTTTTTATTTTTTAAGAAGATTAATTTTTTCAAATTCAAACATGATAAAAATATTTGAACTAGCTTTTTTAACAGATGCGACTAAATAGGGGCTCCTCAAGTTTAAACTTGAAACTTGAACCTTAACCCTACTTAAACTTAATTTTTTAACCAATTGAACTATCACTCTTGTGGGTTCAATCTTTACTTGATCATCATCACCTCTCCAGTTTATTAATCCTAAGAATGACGATTTGGTGATGAATTAATGGTCGTTTATTTGATTAACTATTAGAAAAATAATTTAACTTTTTTTTTTTATATAAATTATAATCAGTTTGTATGCATGTCCATTGCACGTATTTTTTCTATTAATTAAAGTTTCAAATAAAATATGTAACTAATACTAACATTATTATGTTGCTAATATATTCATTAACAATATTTATATTAAATTACTAAAAGTATTTTCTATAAATAGAAAGATAAAAAGAATACTAAAATATTAAAATTACCAAAGCTAAAAAAGAAATAACTTAAAAGTAGGAAAAGTTGAGGGAAAGAGAGGATTATGTAAATTACCATATTAACCTCACAAATTATTTTTAAAATAAATAATATAAATATAAATATAGAGGGTTAATTAATTTTGAAATTTTGCTGAAAGTAACCATAAGGTGAACTCTTTCAAGTATTGGTATTATAATAGTATATATATATATATATATATATATATATATTACATAATTATTTTGCTTGGGATTGGGCAACTAATATATTGAAAAACTATGAAAATGTAAACAGGTATAACATTTTTTGTTAGTTTTTATTGAAATAATTATACTTGCTTGATTTTATGCAAATAGTAACAACTATAAAAATGGAGAAAAGCATATACTATGATATTTGTACTTCAACTAGCTTAATTATTGATCCAATGTTTTATTTATTTATTTAGTAGTAGTTAAATGAAAGATGGACTAGTTAATAAACTTGCAAATTAATTTTGTTGGCACTATGTAGCTTATGACTCTATCCCTTTTGTTTATTTTATTTTGTTATTTTGTAACTTCTAACATATGGTTCTACATTGTCATTATATATATATATGGAAGGTCGAAGGGTGGAGAATTGTTATATATATATTTGTGATTAATTGGTGTGGAAATATAGAGGTGTAATTAGGTCGGTTTTAGGCCAAATCTCAATTCAATTTAAATAGTTTGGGTTAGAAAAAATGGTACCTAACCCAACCCAATTATCATTTGTCACCTTAACTGAAACTAACTCAAACCAAACTAGCCCAACTTGGGTTGGTCATTCCGGTTGAAATTTGGACGTGGGTTTTGGTTTATGTAATTTCAAGTGGCATTTAAGTAAATTTCATACATTTATTTTAACCCACATATTTCAACTATAAATTTCACACCTCTTCCATGTTATGGTTAAGTTCTCACATGTACATGAGCTACTTTTACGAAATAAGTTAATAAGGGGATATTGGGATTTTGCGATTTATATAAAATTTAGTTAAGATTGGGTTAGGTCAAGTTCAATCTTAACACATAATAGCTAATAGCTAGGGAGTGATGTCATAGTTGATTCATGTATTAATTGATCCGACAAAGTATTTACATATTTACATTAGTTGTCAACTACGTAATGCAACCCTCCTCTATTACCGAGGCATCGGATTGGTCGTAGTAGAGTTAGTTAATAGCTAAGAAATGTGCCACCCAATTATACTGTTTAGGAATAAAATTTAATCCATTTATAGGACACTTGTAACATTCTACTCAATATCTTAGATGAGCAGCTCAGCTTCTCCTTTTGAGTTCGTCTCTTTTTGGATTGATTTAATGACATGGCATCCGATTCCACCAAAATTGATGACTGTCTCCTGTCCTTGGCAAGCATTAACCCCTCCTTTATAGCCATGCAGTCTGCAACTTCAACTAATAAGAATGGGTCACATGATTCTTGGCTGTTGCTAGTAAAATCTTCTTCTGTGCATCTCAAATCAACACCCCCATCCAACCAATTGTGCTTTTATGATGATTAACTACACCATCTACATTCAACTCAATGTCTACTCCAAGGGGCTTCCTGCCATCATGAGTGAATGGGAAGCCTTACATGTGAATCAATTTCCTTGGCTTCTTGATAATCATAGAGAAATGAATATACCCATCTTGCTAATTCTACCCATTTATACCCTTCTCACCATGGATTATCTTATTTTTATTACCTCATAACGCCCACATTAATAATGTTATATACTTTATATGTCGCGGCCCCCTTTTTAAGGTGACATCACAATTGAGACACAGAATACCAGACATGTCATACCCTGACATATCTGATATCCCGTCAGCCTAACCTGTCCTTATACTCTACCTGTATAATCATTCATATATACACATCTCCATTCTTAATTTATCAAAACTAAAATCCGCCATACCACATATCCACAGTGATTATTAAATACATCACCACGTATTTATTTTTCCCATATTTCACAAGATAAACATCTAAGGAATATTTTTATACAATATGTAGTGATACATGTATATATATTACAAAGCACAAGTCTTGGTTCCAAACTCTAAAAAACACATACATCACAACTGTTAATCTAATTGCCCTCATGACCCGGATGAGAAAATATATTTTGATGATTACAAATCACATTCTAATTATTATAATATATGCATTACACATCTAATTTCACATGAAGATTCACCCGAAGACTCGATGATGCATGGTGAAAAAGCTACCAAGATCAAACTGAAGACCATGATCGTTCGATGAGATATCTTTATGTTATTAGACTATGTTTTGGTTGTAGAATCTCTGTTATCATATGATTTAGCAAATGTGCTCATTGCATGGTTTAGTCTATTCGATCTCAAAGTATTTGTCATTGATTTTATAGATCACTAAATGAATTTTCAACGTTTGATTTGATTCAAAATACCAAGTGTTTAATCATGTTTTTATTGAGCTTTAAAATGTCGAAAAATATCAAACATGTTTTTAAGTGTCCATCAGGACGCTGATGCATCAATCAGGATGCTAATGTCTTAGTAGCGCCATCTTGTACTTGATAAGTCAGGACACTGATAAGGTTCTAGGTTGAAAATGCACTTATCTATTAGGACGCTTACATCTTGAGTAGTGCCCTCATTGATTCAAGCAAATGAACTTATCAGGACGCTGATTGAACTTAAGTATTTCAAGTATCAGAACGCTTACAGTTAAATAACGCCCTTATGTCATTTTGTTTTAAAACAAGTCAACACGCTGATTGCTAAACTTCAGGTCGCTGATAGTGCATATGTTGGAGTCACTTACCTATCAAGACGCTTACCTTCCAGTAGCGCTATCACAAGAACCAACTATGTAACTCATCAGGACGTTGATTGATTAGTAGCGTACTCATCATTTTTATGGTCTTAAAATTCTTGAGTAAGTCAGGACGCTTAAGGTCAAGTAGCGCCCTCACTTCATAGTTTAGCAGGACGCATTCGTTGTTTGAGCGCCCTCAAGGAACAAAACGACAAAAGTTGGCTTTATACGTCAGGACACTGATTGTCTAATTAAGACGCTAATCTAGCATTGTCATAAAGTTGTCAATTGTACACTTTTTCAATTTACTTTATCAAAACTTTTTGAACCTTTTCAGAACGTTCAAAACTTTATCAGAACATTCTATTCTCATGAAAGATCAGAAGATTAAAATGTTGTTGTCGTAATTGCACAGACTGAATCAATCCTTTTTTAGAAAGATTATATTCGTTGAATTTGAAATAACGTTGTGCACCAAAACTTTCTTGAAAAATGTTCAAGTCCAAAATGCCATTGTTATCTCTATATATATGTTGCCTTTAACCATTTGAAAAATATATAACAAAAACAAGAAAACTGATAACGTATTCTTTAAAAGTTTGAACAGTTTTCACTTGTGTAAATACACGTGAAAGTTATACTTCTATTCACTGCAAAAACTCTTGATACTTTGAAAAACTTGAAATCTTCTAGATTTTTAGATCTTCATTCAAGATCTTTTAAAAATCCATTGAAGAAGAAGAAAGCTTTTCGAACCTTTCATTTCAGCTGCACTTCATTATATACTTTGTTGAATCTGTGGTAACAGAAGGTTCAATCCAAAAGCTTTGTAAGTATTCCTTTGATTATGAGTAAAGGGAATCATATCTCAATCTTGTATCTCAATTATTGGTGACTTGTTAGTCACTAAAAATGGCGCAAGTGTTGCTCGGTCTGTCAAGATTGTTCTCAAGCATGTGAAGTTGAGAAACGGTTAAGGTTGTTCTCAAGCATGTGAAGTTGAGAAAGTGTAAACGGTTTGATCTTCACTCGTAAGAATATCTGTTAGTGGAATTTGGACAAATCCTAACTGAGGAGATTAGGTAGTGGATGTAGGCGCGACTGAACCACTATAAATCTCATGTGCATTGTTAGCTACTTGCTTTCATTATTATCATTGAGCTATCTTTGTCATATCTTGCTTAACCTGCTTTCATATTATTATCATTTTAAAAGAAAGGTTTTAATTTGCTAAGTGTCCAATTCACCCCCCCTCTCGGACACATCTGAGCCAACAAAAACGAGAACGAAGACTAGTCCTCTTGAGTCATTCCCTTTCTTTTGATATTTGTACCAAATAAGATTAAGAATCAGAATGAGCTACACAAACTTAGTGAATATTTTTACCTATGACATTACATATGCATCAATACAAAGCATGACATTAAATCAAGTTAAATAGAACCTTAAGCAATGATTTGAACAAATAATATACATGTCAAATTGATAAGTAGGTTTTTATGTGTGTTTTATGTCATAGTTTCAGTTTAGTATGTTTTGGTTTTCACTTTTATATATCATTTTAGGTGAATTTTTTGATAGTTTTTACACTTAGTTTATGATTAATTTTGTAGGTTTTAAAATGGTCTTGAATTGGTAAACATGTGGCAAAGCAATGAAGTGAAGAAATATGTGCAAAACAAGGCAAAGAAGTGGAGAAAACTAGGCTAAAAAGGAGGAAAATCACCACCACATCCCGAGACTGGGTGCCTAGATGCTCAATTTGGAAGCCTAGGTGCTGGAGTGGTGGTGGTGGAGTGCTAAAAACCAGCAAGGGGAAACCTAGGTGCCCAAAATGGAGGCTGTGGCTCCCATGCGCCTAGAAAATCCTACTTTGAGTAGGATTCTTATTCTGAGTCTAAATCTTTACCAACTTTTTCCTACTTTATCCCATTTATAAATAAATCATAAAGGAAGGTTTTAGAGACATAATAGAGAGTAAAAAAAGTTGAAGCGAAGTGGATCGAAAGAGTCGAAAGAGGCGAAGACGGCGAAGTTGGAGACAAGGGAGCAATCTTCACATCTAGATCTAGTTTGTTTCTTCATGTTTATGTTCATGGATTTGTTTTATGTTTTATTCTTTCATATTATGAACTAGACCATTGATCTAGAGGATAGATGGATCCTCTCTTGGATGTTATGTCTTAGATTGAGTTTTGATTATTATTAATAGACTTTCTTTAGTTTATTTATATTTTCCAGTTTCTAATGCTTTTGATCTACTGGCCAGAGAATGAATGATCCTAGATCTAGAGTTCGGAACTCGAGAGAGGGAACTTGGGATTGGATTGGAGAAAATATAACCTAGGATAATTATAGAATCGAGATATTTATAATATTCTTTAAAGTTGTGAAAAACAAATCACAAAGCGTAAAAGGTTTGTATGATTCTTGTTTTTATCGAGAGATCGAAATCATATCATATAAATATGTTCTAACTTGGCACTCGAGATAGGAAGTTAGAGATTTGAGAATTTTTGACTTATAAACTTGGAGAATAAATTAATAATAAATATATATAAAAGACATATTTGAAAGTTAGGTGAAGTTGAACCTCTAGAATTTCTCTCTATTGATTTCTTAGTGCTTTTGAATTTCTATTATTGCCTAGTTTTAATTACATTGTTTTTAATTTAGTTTATTTTCGATTTTGATCATCTAGATAAAGTTAGGGTTATTAATTACGGTAATTAGTGAAGAGTTAAATCGATCCTTGAGGACGATGTTATACCAATTACCTCTAAAGCTGGAAATTTTGATGATTACAAACCGCATTTTACATTAATTCATCATTTGATGTGAGTTCTCAAGCTTAAATATAAAGAAGTTCAATCCAATCAAGCGGAGCTGAACTCAAGGCAAGAAATGAAAATCTTCAAACCAGTGGTCGTCAAGTTATCTATCTTTATGTATGCTTAGACTGTTTTTAGGAATGCAAATTTCTACTCTAGGAATGTTCAACAAGTTCTAATCTATTCCTAAATCATTCCAAAAATGGTTCTTTAAAAGTTCCTAAGTTTTACAAGCTTCGATGTGTTTTGAAATGATCCTCAAAATGATTTTAATCGATCAAATTGATTACTTTCAAGTGGTGTTCAAGTGTTTTGAGTGTTTTTGAAACGTTTGATTTGATCCAAAACATTTTTAAGTTAAATTGATTTGGCAAATTTTTCAAAAATCCAAGAGCTTGAATTTCTTATCTGTGGAGCAGGACACTCAAACTAGTGTAGGACGCTCAAGCAGTGGCCAAATAACTTATCCATCAGGCCAGTACTACAGGAGACTCACATAATTGCCTGAATTTTTTGGGCAAGTTCTGAGGATGCTCATGAAACATCAAGACGCTTACTAGTTTGTCAGTAAACAGATAAACTCTCGGGTTGATGTTGTAGTACCCTCGGTCTATTGCAAGACGCTCATGTGCTAAATAAAACTTTGGGTTTTTATTTTAGTAGCGTCCTCCTCGAGTCCTACTGTGTCAAATGAATCATACTTTTGAAGCGTGTGGTGTCAGTTCTGATTCATTTTATATTTTGGTGAAAATACTTTTTGCCAGAAATCTTTAATGGACTTGTTCTTACCATTTTCATGAAAGATTTTATCTGTTGAACTTTGAAATTCAAACAAAAGTTTAGGGTTTTTGGAAGATTGAAACCCTAGTGCTCACAAATGAGAAAAAATCTTTGATGTTGTTCAAAATATAAAACTTACATACACACCGAGACAAAAAACGAGATTTTTTGTATTACACTCTTTGAAATTTAATCTTCTATTTTGAGTGAAGAAAATCAATGTGAAAAAATTTAGTTTTATTCACTGAGATTTTTGAATTCTATCCCCGGATTTGAGAGCTCGAAATTCTATCTTTTGAATCAAAATCCGAATGAGGAGGAGAAGAGTAAACTTCACATTTTCAGCTGAGCTTAATCATTCAATCATCTTGCTGAACATAACTTGTGTGGAGTTCATCTATACTCTGTAAGTATTTCTTTAGATTTTTGGTAAACGAATCAGTTCACTGTACTGTAATTTATTTGTAAAGTGACAGTGAGTCACTAAGTGGAGCTAGAGGTAGCTCAAAGTGTAACAATTTTCTCACACCCGTAAGTTGAGAGAGTGTAACAATTTAATCCTTGATAGTATGAAAAACGACACAAGTTCTATAATTTTGCAAAAGTTGCTCTTCAAATGATCAAGTGTGGTATTTATAGAAAAATACCAGACCGAGGCACAGGAACACATTCCTTAATGAAGGAGCATGCTTCTGCTTTGAAATCTAAAACTTTTCAGATTTTCCTCCAATCAAGGAGCGCGTTCCTTAATATGTCCGTTGGGCATAGGAGCAAGGTTCTTCATCAAGAACCACTGACTCTATAAAATTTTCTATTTTGCCCTTGACTACAAGAGTGCGGTCCTATTAAGAGGAGCGCGTTCTTTATTCCCTGATCAGAAAAGTTTAAGTCTCGGGAAAAACCAAAGGAACACGTTCTTTTCTTAAGTAGCGCATTCCTTAAATTCTGATCAGAAAAATCTGAGTCTCGGGAAAATGCACAGGAGCATATTCCTTGAAAGAAGAGTGCGTTCTTTTACGTTAAAGTGATAGAAACCCGATTTTTCAATCAAAGAGAGTTTAAGACATTGTCAAACATATAAACTAACTTTGAAAACATTTTTGACAAAATTGAAACACAATTGACAAAGATAAACACGTATAAAACGATCAATTAAAACAGATGATCAAAACATTTGATATGATACATTTAAAACGATAAAACCATGCAAAGTTGGTAAAATGAGTGCATGATAATATATGATATATGATATATATATATATATATATGCGCACGATAAATATAATAATAATGTATATGCATGAGTATGATAACCTTTATGCATGATTTTCAAAAGATGCAAATCATATTGTGGTTGGAACGAGTAAGAATTATTTTACAGCATTAAGATTCTAAACTGAGGATTACAAACATGACGCTCTTCAATCTTCGTCCATTGCTGTTCCATCCACATGCTTTGACAGTATAGCTGAATCCTTCTGATATAGCTAGTTAGCACCGAAACAACTAAGTCAAAGAGATTAGTGATCACAAGTATGTTGTTTGTAATCATCAAAACAAAACCGGGTGAGAGCCGATACATCAACACTTCTGTGTAAAAATACATTGGAGGCTCTTGTGGTTCGAGAATACCTCGAACCGCTCTCCGAACAAGTAATGTCGCCAGATCTTTAAGGAGAATACAACCGCAACAAGCTCTAGGTCATGCGTGGGATAGTTGACCTCATGAATTTTCAGCTGTCAAGAAGTGTAAGCCATGACGTGACTCTCTTGCATGAGCACGGCTCCAAGTCCTTACAGCGATGCATCTGTGTATAACATGTCGCCAATCCCGTCTTTTGGTGTGGTAAGAAAAGGTACAGAAGCCAGCCTTTTCTTGAGCTCTTGAAAGGCTGATTCACAGTCTTCATCCCAGATGAAACGAGTGTCTTTATGGGTCAGTTGAGTAAGCGGTTTCGCGAGTTTGCCTTTAGTATCCGACCAATCCAAGGAAGCTTCTAATTTTGCTGACATTGGTGGGTCGCTTCCAGCTAAGAACATCCTCAATCTTGTTGGCCTAGGTATGTCCAAGAGGGGGTAAATTGGACACTTAGATAATTAAGGTTAATCCAATGGCAAATAATAAAGTACGAAAAAATAAATCAATTGACACAATCGATTTATAGTGGTTTGGCTACTTGCCTACCTCCACTACCTACCCTCCTCAGTTAGAATTTTCAAACCTCTTCACTAAGGGATTCTTTTACGGGTGAGAACCAAACAGTTACAACTTTTCTCAACTTCCATGTGTGAGAACCACTGTTACACTACTCAACTTACAAGCTTGAGACCAACCTACACCTCTCGACTTACAGGCTAGAGAACTACCTATCTTAACTTCCGGGTGTGAGACTAACCTAAAACCTTCTCAACTTACAGACTTGAGAACGATCACTTTGTTGAACAAACAAAGATAAGTAATCAGTAGTTTGTATAACTACTTTTACAACTCGATAGTATATAAAATATGAACTGAAGTACAACTGTATCCTATGAACTATCTCTCAAATTTCTCCTTTAGCAAGAATGATATGAGATTAAAATTGTGCTGAAAATTTGAGTAAAAACAGTTCAATAAACTTCAAACAAATTTTCAATGAAAGATGTAAGATAAGCTCAATATGAAAATCCTTTGAATAACATTTGTTTCAAAGATAGCACTTTGAAAACTAAAATTGTTTTGAACTTTTAAATCAATTTAAAAATTCGACTAACTTTCAATAGTTTTGGCTTTGTGAATTATCCGTGTGTTGTGTGTTTGGATTCTAAGTGCTGGTATATATAAACTTAGTAGGGATAAAGCTGTTGATCATTTGAATTTAAATTTCAAAATGAACGTTAGCTCTCACCAGCTAGAATTTTTTATGAAGATGGCAAAAACCATCTTTATGAACATTCTGATTTTCTTTAGGTTTCATGAAATAAGAAAGTCTCAAAGGACGTGATTCATGCATCAGAAGAATTTATGACAAGCCTGAAAAGGGTTCTTTGCATAAAAAGTTCTAAAAAAATAAAATGAAAAAGTGCAAAGAAACTGCTTTATGACAGTGTTAGGTTAGCGTTCTGATTTGACAATCAACGTCCTGATGCTTAAAGCCAACTTTGTCATTTTGTTCCTTAAGGGTGCTTATAGATTGTAAGCCTCCTGCTGAACTGTTAAGTAAGGGCGCCACTGGAACGTAAGCGTCCTAACTTACTTAACGTTTAAAAACGAATAAAGTTGTGAGGGCACTATTTGAAGATAAGCATCCTGACACATTTTTGAAACTCTTAAAATGACAAGGGTGCTATTAATGACGTAAGCGTCCTAACATTTAAAGCTCAAAAATATAAGGGCACTACTAAAGACGTAAGCATCTTGATGTTCAACACTTTTAAAACGACCGAAAACATAAGGGCGTTATTGGACCGTCAACGTCCTAATATTTGAACACGATCAGCGAGCTGATGTTCGATCAGCGTCCTGATAAGTTTCTTGGTTGATTCAATGAGGGCGCTACTGAGAAAGTAAGCGTTCTGATAGATATGAACTTTTCAACCTTGAACATTATCAACATCCTAATTTATTATCAGTGTCTTGACTTACCAATTCCATGAGGGCGCTGCTAAGATATTAAGGTCCTGATCGAATACTTAAAGACTGATTTTGTAAAATAATTTTGTCTTTCAAAACTTAGTCAAATCAGTTGGAAAGTGGTTCAAACTAAAAACTCAATCGATTAACAAATTAAATCTTTTAAGAAAAGCTTTCAAACACATCGATCAAAACATGCAAATATGTTAAACTTACTGAGAGTTATTTGATCAAAAATTTTACATCCTAAGTACTTGAAACCTCGAGACATTGATCTTCCAATAGACTAGGTACGACCTGAAGATGCAGTTCATAAGGTCCATGAAAGCCGCAGGTGCGTTGGATAGGTCGAAGAACATTACAGTGAACTCGTAATGACCATATCTTGTTTGGAAGGCTATTTTTGGGATGTCAGCCTCTTTGACCCGGAGTTGGTGGTATCTTGATCATAAGTCAATTTTTGAGAAAAACTTTTGTGACGCCCTGAAAATTATTTCATCTAGCCCATAACCCAATTGCACTTTGCCCAAACTCTATGCGTTGCCTTGACATGTTTCGTGTTTGTTTGATGGTTGTTTAATGTTTGTATAGTTGATGCTTGATAATGTATATAAATATGTGTATCATAAATTGTATATGGGTCATGTTAAATTAAAGTATAATGCATATGTTATTATTTATGCATGGGCCCATTAAACCATGAATTGATATGAGTTAGGATTGATTGAATAAAAGGATAAATGAGAATGAAAATTTGGTGTATTAAATGGATTGGACATCTAAAATACATGGAAGCATGAAATTGGTTAAAGTACATGTGGTTGGTATGGGTAGTATGTGACCAACACATGTGAAGGTTGGTGCATGAAAGTGGACAAGTGTCCCATGCCCTCAAGGAAGTGCTAGAATGAATGGAGGGAATCAAGGAGAGAATCAAGGAGGAAATCAAGGAGAGAATCAAGGAGAGAATCAAGGAAGTGCTAGAAAGAGGTGAGTGGAGAGAAAGGAAAAAAGAAGAGAAAGAAAAGAAGAGAAAGAAGGAGGGAGTTGCAGGAGGAAGATCTCTGCGACATTTTCATCAAAGAGCTGGATCTTTGGGATATATGGTCAGATTGAGCACAAAAGTTTTCAGCAAGTTCGTAGCTTATGGTTATTCATTCTGGTCGGTGGAGATCTTGATCAGAGGTTTCGTCTAAGATATCTAACCTCGCAAACAAAGCTGGTCGGAAAGTCTGGATTTCTCGCACCATTTTTCTTAAACTTATAGATCTCCTTAATCTACCGTTGGATGGATATAAAATTTGGGTACATAGTGTACAGCTGATAGTTCTGCATTCGGAACGGTGAAGATCTTGATTATAGTTTTTGTCTGAGATATCTAACCTCTGAAACAAAGCTGGTCGGAAAGTCTGGATTTCTCGTGCCATTTCGCTCAAACTTGTATATCTCCTCAATCTACCGTTGGATGGATATAAAATTTGGGTATGTAGTTTATAGCTGATATTTCTGTATTATGAACGGTGAAGATGTTTATACGTTGAGTACTTTGTGTGATATAGTCATCTGAGTTTGAGTATTTGCAGCAGGAAAGGAGAAATTGTCTGATTAGAGACTTGTTCATCAAATATATTTATCTTTTCGGTCCACCGTTGGATTGGGCTGATATTTGGACAGAAGGTTTTTTTCTACACATACTTCAATCTGTACGGTTGATTTTGTGATTACATATTTCTGTTGGTATATTGATACATCTGAACAGAATAGTAAATGAAGAATTGGTAGGGTTGCTTGTATTAGACCTAAATTTAGAATATGAACTTAGACCTTTCCAAATAGCTTGCATGTCAACTATGTTGACCTAGTTGCCATTGTTGATGAACCCATGATGCAAAATTAATGATATACATGGCTGAACATGGTGACCTAGTGTAAATCGGCAATATGGCCTAAGTATAAAAATTATCATATTTTAGGGCTTTTGATGCTTTTGGCCTAGAATCATTGAATTGATGCAACTTATGTTTAATTAAGCATGATTAGGGTTGATTATGCTACTGATTTGGTGGTTGTGACCATATCATGAGTTAGGCCTACTTGTGATCAAGTGACCCAATTTGGGCATGTTTATGCCTAAGGAATTGAAAATCAGTATTTTTGATTAATAGAATGGTTTATGAATGAGAACTATGCATTAGAGGCCTAAGTCATGTGATTTGAGTTGAATGATGGGATTAGATGGGATTTAGGCCTATTGTTTGTATGTTGGCTGATTTAGGGTTGATGTGCAATGTCTATGTGATTAAACATAGAAATTGATGTATGGTAGGATATTGATGTATGTTTCAGGATCTTGATTGGGTTGATTAGGTTTGGTGATCGTGTGTGGTAAAATACTCTCGCGAGGCTTGGTTGTGAGTAGACTTCACTTATGATTATATCTTTTATGTCATCATATCACTTATATATATATTGTATGTTGAAAGCATGAATGTGTTCTAATGTTTTGAATGATGCATTGATTTGAGAAAACCTTATGACTTTGGTTGGGCCCATCTATCTGGCTAATAGGGGGACTTGACCTTGTCATAGGAGGGTTTTAAGAAGGAAATAGTTGGGGGTCAACGGTACGGTGAAATAGACGTGCACTAGTAACCCAAAATAAACATGATTGGGATCAACGGTACGGTGAAATAGACGTGCACTAGTAACCCAATGCATGTGGAATGTGGATCCAAATTGATAAGCTTTTACTTGCATCGAACTTATTATAAATGCTTGATATCTATATGTTATGAGCTTTTAATCATGCTACACATTGACATGCATACATGATGTTTATTGATGAGTATTGATAGCATATTTGAATTCTATTCACTGGGCACCGTTGGCTCATCCTCATTTTCCTTTTTCAGGTCCTTCTGTCCCGAATAAGGGCAAAGGAGTAGTTATATCTTGAGGGCCTTGCCTGCGAGAGAATCCAAGGCCTCGATGTGAGTTGAGAGGCATTTTGATTGAACTGTGTTTTAAATTATGAAGTATTATATTTTGGATTATGTAATTATAACACTTACCACATTGTAGTATGGGTGAGTTGGGACTTGTTAGATAGACCATGTGGGCATATGACGATTTTTATTTGTACCCACAATTTTGGACTTTATGTGTATGTCAATTTTAATGGACTGTAGGGATTATGATTTTATTTATGGATCATTTTTATGGACTATCTCTTGTCTTGGATGATTAATACGGTGGGTAGTTTTGTTTAGTACCTTTTGATATTATGTCGTTGTTTGAGATAAGGCTCGTAGGGTCTCAACCACCTCACGGGAGTTGAGGAGTGGTCGGAGATGCCTACGCCGGGCGTCCCGCCCCGGCATTCCGCACGCCATTCCCTGCGGGGTTGGTGGTCCGGGGCGCGGGGTCGCCACAACTTCGCTCCTCTTAGATGGTCAAACAAATCTTCAATCCGGGGTAACAAATATTTGTTCTTAATAGTCACCTTATTCAACTTCCTATAGTCAATGTAGAGTCGAAGCGAACCGTCCTTTTTCTTAACAAAAAGGACTAGAGCGCCCCATGAGCTCTTCCTTATGAACCCTTGTTCTTACAACTCCTTTAGTTGTTTATCAAGCTCCACCAATTCCACATTCAACATTTGGTAATGCATAACGTAGATAGGTTCAGTACCAGAAATCAACTTGATTTCAAAGTCGAATTCCCGGGAAGGTGGAAGTCCGGGAAGATCGTCAAAGAACATCGTTGGGTATTCCCTGACGACTAGATATCTTTCAGGCAATGAGGGTTACCAGGCGCTACAACTTCAACGTCCTAATCAAGGATTGAAAGAGCCAACATCTAGGACTTTATTAAGGACACGATTGAGCGGTGAGCATGTCTGCGGATCCATTGAATTCTCAAGTTATCTCCGTTGGGTAGCGTCAACAGAACTTGCTTTCTTTGGCAGTCGATCCAGACATGTAATGGTGTCAACCAATCCATGCCCAAGATAATATTAAAGTCATTGAAGTTCATTAGCAGAAGGTCCGCATGTAGGAGATGATTCGACATTCTAAGCTCACAATTAGAACAAACTTGGTTAATTTCAATACCCTATCGGCGTGGATACACATACCGTGAAGGGAGTGGTCTTTGGCTGGAGTCCTAATTTTTGGACTACTTGGGCAACAATAAAAGAATGAGTAGATCCAGAGTCAAATAGGACATAAACTAGCATATTAAAGAGGGCATATGTGCCTTCCACCACGTTGTTATTGGGCACCGGTTGGTCGGCAACTGATATGTTGAGTTTAGATATGTTGAGTTTTAGTTGGTTGTTTTCCACATTAAATTGTTAGATTTTTTGGTTCATTTGTTTAGTTTTTAAGTGTTTTTGCATGATTAACATACTTAGTTGTTTTAGGTTTATTTAGGTGTTATCCTAGGTTTTTATAGGTTTTTATCATGAATAAATTACATTTTGATACATGTTGATAGTTTAGGAATCACATAATTTGAGTGCATTTCTTTATAGTTTAATGTTTTGATTCATTTTATAGTATTTACAATTAGATTTGCTTTGTTTTGTAGGTGTTTAGATGATTTGAATGTGAGTTTGGATGATGGAAAAAAAAGTAAAAGAAGTTAGAATGGATATACATGTGCAAGAGGTGGGAAAGATAGAAGAAAACAATGGAAAAAAGCAAAAAAATCACATTCTGAGCGCCGAAGCGCTTGCGCGAGAACCGAACCGCGCAGGTCTGGGATCAGGGGATGGCCGAGGATCAAGAGATCCAAGCCCAACGAATATGTCGTCAGCTGATGATGTTGGGGCTACATCTTTCGTGGGGGTGGTACCGGCATCTGCATAAGGTGTGAAAAAAGTGATCAAAGTTTGTTGCTGGTCTCGCAGCTCCATCAGCACCTGGAGAACTGGATCAAAAGGAGTTGGATGAGATGTGGAGGGGCCTGGTATGTCAACTGGTGCTGCACTGCCTATTGACAAAGCATCGGGATATGAGAATCTCGCTCGACCACGACCAGGATGTGCCACAACATTTGCCGGGGTTGGTGCTGCTCCTCGTCCACGCGAACGAGACACTGGTGGTGCACTCCCAGCTCCCTTAGTATCAGGATCTGGATGCTTCGTCTGAGGGTCTAATGGTATGAATCCGGTGCCCTTGCCCTGACGTTGCCTGCTGATGTGCACCGAATCCTAGATGCGTCTCACCTACTGATATCCGAGAAATCGAATACTATTTTCTCCAATAAATTTTTTCTTATTCGGCTTCGTCGAAACTCTGAAGTCCGTTAAATCAACACTTGTTTGCTTAGCGAGGAAAATCACTAAAGCACCATAGGGAAATGCCATCATGTAGTGTCGCATCCCAGTGATGTGATTAATGATAACATGGGATAAGCGGATCCTGGTGCGACTGTGCATGCACCAAAAAATTAAACCATCAAGAAGGTTTACTTTGGCACGTGAGCTCAGCCGAGGAATGATGACCCTAGAGATAATATTTTGGAAGATCTTGAGCCGCAACCCGAAGATGGTGTTGGCCACTGTCAACACCCCATGTCCTGGCTTCACTCCAAACATGGTCTTCAGCGCTGTGATCCGGTCGTAGTTAGGAAAGACGATCTCTTCGTTCTCCCCAGAATGAGAAATGTGGGATCATCAGAGGAAAAACCAAAGATCTCATCAACAAATAGATGGAGATATATCAATGTCGAGACTGAGAATCCTGGAGCGATAATGAAGGGGATCATCGGCAGGAACATCCGCAAACCAAGCGTAGAAAACTCAGACTAACTCAGTATAGATGGTGTCACCATTAGAAAAGAACTGCTCCCATCTCATCTTAGTGAAATGGATCAAAAGAGGCATATGGATCCTCGTGAAGTCATCAAAATTAACTCTGACGCTCGAAGCGAGACATCGAGTGTCAAATAGCTTGACAACAGGCTCAAGAAGTGGAGGTCGAGAAGTGGGTGATGTCATAGGAGCAAAAAGGGTAAGATCATTATCCAATGAGGGTGATGATGGAGATGGCTCGCAAGGTGGACAAGAGGCTCGAGGTCGCCTCGTGGATAGTGGAGTGGGTGTGGGGGACTCTCCAACCTCTACACGTCTTCGTGTAGGCCTTGGTGCGGGTGTGGATGACTCGCCGATCTCAAATCGACGTTTGGAAGCTGTTGTTTTCTTTGGAGGCATTTTGTCAAACACTTTGTATGTGAACTACACGAACCTAAGAGTTTTGGATGAAAAAGTGATAAAAACGAGGATAAAATGGATTGAAACGAAGGTAGGAAGTCGAGGAAGGTATGGATACGAGAAAAACAAGCTATGGAACTTGTATTTCCGTGAAAAATCGAAGGAGAAACAAGAAAAAGAAAATTGATGAAAACATGGAAAAAATTGACATTTTTTGTGAGAAATGGTTGGATTTGATGATGTTTTTGGGTTTAAAAACGATGGATTTGATGTTTGGGATGATGGGGAAGGTGTTTGGAACAATCAAAATGAAGGGGTTTTGAGATTGAATGATCAGGTTAGAGAGTAGAGGAGAAAACCACGTTGAGTAAATGAGAACAAGCTCTCGGATTCGCACCTTTAAGTTTTGTCATCAAACAAAGGAGTGCACTTCTCTGTGTTCTTGCAGAGGAGCGCGTTCCTTTAGAACGCAGAACACTAAATTTTGTGATTTTTGATTTTCTTGATTTCCATTTTAATTAAATTGGTAATTTATGATAATTCAAGAAACTTTTGGTCATTTCTAGGTGAACAATACACACATCAAATGATAAAAAACATTATAAGCAAAATCATTCACACCAAAATAACACACACAAGAACATCAACAATAATTCATACAAAATTAACATTAATGATTCATGCATCATTATCAAAAATAATACATACAAGATTATTAAGTAATACATGTACAATTATCATAGATGATATATTCAAGTGGACATAAAATATTTATCATTCACACATCCACATGAATACATTTGAAGTAATAAGATACAGAATATTCAATGTACATACTTCCAATCAAATTGAGCAATAATCATAATATCAATTTTGTATCAATGCTCAATAACATTATTAAATATCAAATGGATTAATACATATGAGAGTTTTTGAAGCACATGATCCATTTAATATAGGTAAACATTTTCCAGGTAAACATATGATAATCAATTTTAGGAAGTTCACAAGATAAAAGTGCATACATTTCATTGCTTAATCATCGAACATAATGTAGATCATTCAAAACATGTTCAAATTGATTAACTTCAAGATATAGGCAATAAAATATGATAATCATTTTAATCAAGCCTAAGATATTTTAAAGTCATAGAAATAATACACTTAAGCATAGTATGACATGAATATTTTTACAACTCAATCTTCACTTAAGCAAGTACATAATACTTATCAATAACATGATATATGCAATAATAGTGATATGATAAGTATCATGCTTGAATGGACATTAAATGCTTCAACAAAGACATATCTCTTAATACACAATTAATTTATGCTTAAGAGGATATGTTCAAGCCATTTGTGGAATAACAAAATAAAATTATTTGAAACTTAAATAGAAGTGTTACCCACAAGCGAAGACTGATCATGAATTACTTCAAGCAACCTCGAAACTTACATTTTGATCATCGACTATGTTGTTCGAGTCCATGTTGCATCCAAGAAGTTTCCTAATCCACATCTTGTTGGTCCAGTATTATAGTCCAAGAGGGGGGGTGAATTGAACTTTGCGGATTTTCGCTTTACCTTTCTAATATTTTAATTGAACAAGTAGTGTGTGCAGTCGGTAACAATCCAAATAACAAGTGCAGGAAAATAAATGAACACAAAAGATTTAGAGTGGTTCGGTTCCCCTTGAACCTACGTCCACTACCCAATCACACTAATCAGGATTTCCCAATCCACTATTGGCTAATCACTTACTGGCGGATTAGAAGCCGTTTACACTAACCAACACCAGGGTCGGGTTAGAAAGCCACTACAACGCTAACCTACACAAGGGCTTGGTTAGAAAGCCACAGTCTAGCCTACACCAAGGATTGGCTAGTAAGCCACAACTTCCAACCAACTTAAAGGCGTGGTTATGTGCCTTACAGAGTTTGGTAATATCTCGGTTGACTTAACCAAGTCAACAATACATCAAGATTACAAAGATATAGAGAAGTGAATAACAACACTCTCAACAAATTTAAACTTACAATCTTGAATGAGTCAACAGTCACTATTCCAACCATGATTCTAAATGAAGTGGAATGTTGAAATAGTTTCTCAAAAATACATGCAACCAATTCAAAATATTTTTATGCAAGTTCAAGAATCGTATGCATACGTGTATTTTGACATATTGATTCTAAGTATTATAGGTGAAGCCCAAGAGTCAATATACAAGTTCTTGATCAAAACTTATTGATTCAAAATTATCAATATTCAAACATGTGAATGTTGGCCCAAATATGTCCAAGAGGAGGGTGAATTGGACACTTAGACAATTTAAAAACAATTATAATGGCAGCAATAAAGTGCAGAAATTAAACAAATATGCATAGTCAATTTATAGTGGTTCGGCTACTTGCCTACGTCCACTACCTAACCTCCTAAGTTAGGATTTTAAACCTTATCACTAAGGGATTCTCTTACGGGTAAGAATCAAACCGTTACACCTTTTCTCTACTTACGGGTGTGAGAAGACCTGACCTTGTTGAATGTAAAATATAAACTCAGTAGTTTATCTAACTACTGTTAAAACCTTGATACAGTATACAAGCTATGAAATTGAGTACAACTGTATCCTATGAACTATCTCTCTAATTTCTCTTTCAGCAAGAATGATATAAGTAAAAACAGTTCTGAATAATTTGAATGAAAACAGTTCAAACTTTCAAATCGATTTTCAGATAAAGAAAGAATCTTAACTCAGTGTGAAAATCATTTGAATAAGTAATGATTCAAATAAACGCTTTGAAACTAGAATAACTTAAGCTTTTTGAATCATATGAAAATTCGACTAACTTTCAAAAAGTGTTTTAGCATAGAGAATTTTCGGTGGTCTTAACAAATTGTTAAGTGTCTGTATTTATAGACTTGTAGAGATGAAATTGTTGTTCATTTGAATTTGAAATTCAAATATGAACGTTTACTCACAACAGCTAGAATATCACGAAAATGACAACTGCATATTTCATGAATATTTTGATTTTCTCCAGATACACGAATAAGGAAAGTTTTAGAAGACGTGGTTCGTGAATCAGAGAATATCTCTTACAAATACAAAAAATTCATTTTGTACGAAAAGTTGTTTTGAAAAGATGGCGAAAAGGATGTATATGTCAGAGCAACAAAAATATCATATCTGTCGTTTTGTTCATTTGAGGCCGTTCATAGAACATCAACGTCCTATTGAACAATGAAGTGAGGCCACTACTGAATAGTAAGCGTCCTGACTTACTTTGACAATTAAATGACTTAAATCATGAGGGTGCTACTTAGCAGTTAGAGTCCTGCTTTGTTTTAAAACATTAAACACACGAGGGCGGTACACAAGAGTAAGCAGCTTGATAATTAAAAACAATTTTAAAATAATGTTAAGTGCGCTAAAAGACAGTAAGTGTCCTGAAAGTTATTTAAGTTGATTCTAAAGATGAGGGCGCTTCTACATAAGTAGCGTCTTGATAATTTATTCAACGTATAACTTATCAGCGTCCTTAAAGATAGAAATCACTTAAAAAGCAAAAAGAACTTCCAACGAGCTAAAACTAAGTTAGCGTCCTGACATTCTCAAAGGTTGATAAAAGAAAGGTCGCTATTAAGAAGTAAGCGTCCTTATTAATCAGTTCAATTCAACCTTAAGCTTCATAATATTTTATCAGCATCCTGACTCATCAAGTCCAGGAGGGTGCTGCTAAAACATTAGCGTCCTGAAAGATTTTATAGAAGCGTTTTTTGATTTCTCAATTAAAGCTCGATAAAAATCATTGTTTCTCTTAATCAAATCAAATACTTTAGAAACCATAAGGTACGATTAAAATATTACGATCAAAATATGCAAATGATAAAATCATGCTGAGAGTAAGTTGATCGATAGAAAACATTCTAAGTACTAACAGACTCGGAACTTTACTTTGTGATGTTCAATAGGCTTGTGAGCACAGTTCCTTGATCTTGATTCTTGAAAAATCTGAAACATTTGACAAGATCATTAGATACACAAATTGAAGATATTTGGAATCATCAAAACATTCATATCATTGGATTCATCGAGATAACAGTGAATCAATATGCACATGTTATGATCAAAACAATCGATTCAAACAATATATCTTTTAAGCACAAGAATCAATGTTAATCAAACCACATGAAACCACTATCAAGATAATATAAGATGAAAGCACAAGTATGGTTTTACACAATAGAGAAAACGGTTATGATAATATATTAAAAAAAGCAATAAAAATAGTTTCTACTCAAGTCACAAACATTAGAATCGAAAAAGAACAGTTACCCAACTTAGGTAAGATGAAGTTCGTCGATTCTCTAAAGTGTGCGTGGTTGAGAGATTTCTCTTCCAAGGATGATCAAGATCAACAAGTATACGATGAAAGATACTTATGAACACCTTGATCAAACACTCTAGAACTCCTTTCTAGTTTCTCAAAGATTTTGAAATGGTTAGGAGAACTTTTCAAAAGGTTGAATCAAAAACTCAAATGTGGTGAACTTTTGCTTTGAAATAAGGATTAAATGACTCAAGAACTTGTTTTGGATGAGTATAAATGATGTAGAAAAAATCGCACAAGTTCTCTGGATTTTGCAAAAGTTGCTCTTCAAATGAGCAAGTGTGGTATTTATAGATAAACACCACACCGAGGCACAAGAACACGTTCCGTAACACAGGAGCGCATTTGTGGTTTGAAATCTTAAAAATTTTAGATTTTCCTCCAATTAAGGAACGCGTTCCTTACTTTAGTATAGTTAAAACATGAGTAACTCAATCGATTAAACCAATGATAAAAGTAATAAGTACAAAACATGTGAGACGATAAAACCATGCAAAGTTGACAAGATAGATGCATGTTAAACACTGATCATTATATGTATGATAAACAATTATGACTAAATGATAGCATAATTATCAAACTAAAATAAGTGTGCATGATTAATCATATAATAATGTATATGCATGAATGTATTAAACTATATGAATGATTTTAAAAAGATGTAAATCATGTGTGGTTGGAACAAGTAAAAGTTACTCTACAGCATTAAGATTCCACTGAAGTAATACTACAATTAAGCTCTTGAATCTTGGTGAGGTGTTGTTCCTTCCACATGCTTTGACAATGCAGGTGAATTCATTAGATATATCTAGTTAGCACTGAAACAACTACGTTAAAGAGATTAGATAACATAGGTATGTTGTTTGCAATCATCAAAACAAAACTGGGTGAGAGTAGTTACATCAACAATCTCCCTATTTTTTATGATTTCAAGCAAATTCACTATTGGCCTGATTGAAGCAAGAAGCATGATTTCTCAAGTGAATGAATGAGTGAAGTGAATATATTATCATGCAAGTTTTAAGAATATACCACTTAATAAAAGATTTAACGTTCCATACCATGTGGAATAATCAATCAGATACCAATAACAACATACTCAAAGATATGATCAATAATCTCAAAATGTACATATATATTAATATAGACAAATCCAACATATACATGTGATCATCATAGATGTGTACATCAAAAATAAAGCACAAAGAACATAAGTACACAAAAAGTACAAAAGTGTAAACAAAAAAATACAAAACATACAAAAACACCTCCAATATATATGACCAACTCCAAACACTCCCCCTGAGTGTATAAACTCTCCCCCTGAGTATGTGCACAAAATGATCTAGTCAATCAGACCAATCATACTAATCTCTCCCATTTTTGAATCATCAAAAAGAGGGTGTGCCTATGATGGAGGTGGCGATCGAGGATCAAGAGATCCTAGCCCAGTGAATATATCCGGTGAAGTCGGGGCATCGTCCGTCGTGGGGGTGGTACCAACATCTGCATCAGATATGACAGTGGTGGCAGTAAATGAGGTAGCAGAGGTAGAGCCGGAGTGGATGATTAAGTTATGGCCCGGAGATGCTGGAGAAATGTGTGGAAGTGAGAGGACTAAGTCTAAAGCTGAGTCGGCCAAAGAGAACAAAAGATGCAACTTGGGAGTGGGAATCCTCAGAGGTGCATCCAATAAAGGGATCAGAGCTAAAGCAGTAAAAACTGGAGAAGAACTATAAGAGGGAGTGAAAGCTGAATCAGGACGAACAGGTGAAGCAGGCTGATGGAAGCTCTGTGATGCTGCAGGCTACTCGCTGTTGCCGAAAACATCCTCCTGACTGAAGCGGAACCCATGAGTCTCGTCACCTGTAGATCTGTCACGACACCCCTGACGTAGGTTGACGTCATGACCGGCACAGTGTACTATACACTGTACATACCCATATACAGTATACAATACGCTGTCAGCCTCAACGGACATTCACAAAAATTACCAAAATTTTTAAAAATTTTGACAGCACCTCCCCCATAAAATGGACAATTCACATTTTTTTCCTAATATACCACAAATCAAATTCTCACCTGATAAATATACATGATCGCCTCATTTCATCATCACAAGCATTGTATAACCCAAAATATCAAATCAAAATTCATGTTTCCTTACAACCCATCTATGTGATAATATATATATGTAGGATGTGATATATATTCATTTGAAAATAAAGAAAATATAATTCATTTCCTTCGCATACACGTACACTAACAAAATAAGAATCAAACTCACGTATCTACTATCGTGCTTTTTCTTTTAACTATGTACCTGAAATATTGAATGGAATGGAGTGAGCAAATAACAGCTCAGTGAATATATTTCTTGATATGACAATTATATGCATTTAGGGAAATATGACATTTAAAAGCATTTCAACCCATTATTAAACACATGCATCATTCAACGAATATATTATACATGTCAACAACATAAATTTCATGAGTTTTCAAGAAAACAATGCATTCTTTTTCACGAAATCCACAATCCCCCTCCTTCAAGGCAATAGAGCCGATCTAACCCTTGTATGGGCGTTACAA
Source organism: Paratinospora sagittata (assembly GCA_035771175.1). Taxonomy (NCBI): domain Eukaryota; kingdom Viridiplantae; phylum Streptophyta; class Magnoliopsida; order Ranunculales; family Menispermaceae; genus Paratinospora; species Paratinospora sagittata. The sequence continues at coordinate 29,346,820 of CM069607.1, read as the reverse complement.
GGTAGCCACGGCCTCTCATTACCCAATTCACAGTCATTTCAAGGATCTCCAATCCTTGTTAGGACAGGCTTACTGACAATGAGGTTACGCATAACACTCATCCGGGTCTAATTCCTAACGAAATGACACCAACTTGCCTTTGCAAGTCTCACATGCTCCAATGTTAAAATAAAATCATTTATGCATGCAAATTAAAACACAATGCAACAATATATGCATAGCATATTTACATTCAAACATTTCATATATATAAAATGTCATACAAGAACCAAAATCAAGAAAATATACTCACAGTACAGGACTTTTCAAGTTAATTACAATCACCGTCGCTTTCGAGTCCAGCTCCAATTTAAATCCAACTAATTCACTTCAAATCACTAATCAGAAAGATCAACTTGAAAAGTATTATACATATTCTGTGAATTTAGACTCCAATTCCATTTAGGACTCATAAGCAGTTGAAGAAACTACTATCTCGTTTCTGTGATCAATCTAGATATTTCCACAAGAAAGAACAGTGAAAATAGATTTTCACTTCATATTTTAACTACTTCTCAATTTTATTTTTCTACTGGAACATATATCAATTTTATTAAAAATATAGAACATTCCTAAAATTATTCTGTCCACATCGACACGTGTAAAATTCGTCATACTACCATTCTACTACCTTCAACAGGTATTTTACTAAGGTTTTACACGTTCGCAGTGGCATCCAAAGTCAATTTTACTCACACAAATCATATATTTAGCTACTAAAAATATCAAAACATATCCAAAAATCATGATCTTAACATTGAAACGTCTGGAATTCAGTTCTCTACGATTCTATGATCTCAAACAGGAGTTTCACTGGAGTCCAATTCCATGTTATTCACCGGATATAATCACAGTACTATTCACGTCATTATTCACGTCATTATTCACGTCATCACTATTTATTGGAAAGATGTAAAGTTTTACTAAAATTGTCAAACGGTCTCCAAAAATCATGAAATTAGCATCGAAGGACTCGCAACAGTGCATTCTACCATTCTATAGCCTTAAACTGGAGTTTCATCGGATTTTAATATGATTCGAAAGGTTTTCAATCTAAACTCTAACTTCCAACAAACTTCCAACAGCCATAAAAATTTCAAATGAACAAAGAAACGAAATCTTGCCACATATTCAGGGTTCCTACAGTCTAGGGAGTGTTTTTCCACCTTTCGAACAAATTTTCATCCAAGTTGGATAAAAACCCCAATTTTGTAAACGTCGTAAAACAACTCTCATAGCTAAAATTATTCTGCTAGAATCGTTACATCTAGCTTAGGTATTAATTTCACGAAGAAAGAGAGTGGAAATTACTTACCGCGGGTCCCGATTTGATGCGAATCTCGCATTTCTCCCTTCGTTCTTTCCTTTCTTTTTCTCTCTTCTCTTTTCGTTCTTCTTTTCTCTTTCTTCTTTTTTTTTCTTCCTCCAACGTGGTGAGAAAGAGACTAAAGTGAGAGACTTTTTTTTTTTTTTTAAATGTTGGAGAGAGAGATAGATTAGAAATGAGAGCTAGTTATTTTATTTTTTTCCCATGCTCCTCATGCAAGTATTCATTCAACTTAATTACTTTACCAACTCTTCATTCAATTCACAACCTCATTTAATTATTTAATCATCAACTCAATTTAATTCAATTTCATTTTTTAAATTGTAAGAACCCATATAAGATGATCCCATATGTATCATCTTCATTTCATAATTTTATTTATTTACTAATACCCCTTAAATCTAGCATGTATTTTCATACACGCGTATATTTAGCTCCTACGTATAAAATACGTGTATTATGTCTCGATATACGCGTAATTCAACGTATGTATTTAATTAAAATTACGGGGTGTTACAATCTCCCCAACTTAAGGAATTTCGTCCTCGAAATTTAGAATCAAGGAATATTCCTCAAGTGATACTCAATTCCAGAAAATTGCTCCCGCATGTTATATTTCCACTCGCATGTTTTCTCTTCTTGATACGTGGTATCCTCCCCAACTTAGAGTTGAGTTATATCCATCACATATATGGAATCCGAATGATATTTCCTCAACATCAATATATAGAATCTATTCCGGACAGTTATCAACTGTGACAGTAGAGCAAATCGGTACGCCAATGGGCCTATCCTATCAAGGATCTCTAATGGTCCAACAAATCGCGGTGCGAGCTTTCCTTTCATCCCAAATCTCATTTGGTCTTTCTGTCGTAAGACCTTTAGCAAAACTGAATCAGCCACATGAAATTTCAAGGCCTATATACCAACCCTATGTATTTTATAATATCCTCTGGCACCAATAACAATAACTCATACTTTCAAATCAACAAGTTGGAGATCTATAAGGTTTACTATAAAACCTTTAGAGTGCCATCATTTTGCTATTATAATAGCTATTTATACACATAAGTTTACACAAATAAAATATTCCTTCCAACTTCCACCAAAATTCAAGTATACCAGAATCGAGCATGCTCAGAAGCATCAAAGTCGCTCTCTCAGTCCGTCAACCAGTCTAAGAGTAAAATATCACACTGAGAAGGAGATGAGTACCAAATCGAGTCTGCATCATATATTAGATCTCGACAAAATCTTCGGATCTTAATCCGACATGACAAATATCTGAGTACTCTCATAAAATCTCCCTATCTCACACAATATGCTCAGTCTATAATAGAATTCTGGTGTTTATTGGAAGAATACATAGACTTCTCAGTCCATCAATGGTCATCCAGATGGTATCATATCTACCCATAACCCATAAGATACCATTTGAATCCCATCTTCATTTAACACAGTCCATATTACCAATTTCATAATCTTTCATACTGATATCATACTCATCTCATCATAAATTGTACTCTCTGAATATGAGTATCAATCAGCTGAACATGCATTCGAGCACAAATATCAACACATGGAGTAATAGAGAGTACACTCATAACTGTAACTCTCACTCACAATGTCCATTTATGGCTAACTGATAGTTACTACTCCAGTTTCAGTCTGTTTCCTGCTCAATGCCTCAGCAACATATTGGTCTTTCCCAGGATAATAATTCAATATAAAATCAAATCCTTCGGGAATTCTTGCCACATTTATTACCTCATATTCAGTTTCTTTCCGTTCAAATAATTACTTCAGACTCTTAAAATTTGAAGATAGTGTGACCTTTTTATTATAGAGGCAATGCTCTCATCAAATAACTACTAACTAAGTTCTATTCACTCTCAGGATAGTTATTCTCGTGCACTACCAAATATCTGGAGACACAAGTAATTAACCTATCATTTTGTATCAATGAACAACCTAGATCTGGACGTGATATTCATCAATCACAATTACTTCCAGGTTCTGGAAATAATAATAACATTTAATACTGTGAGAGCTTTCCCATTCACAACGGTTCACACATTATATAACATTCGTCTGGTTTAGTTTCGTGAGTGGAACCGATAGCTTCAAGGATCTTTCCACGCACTTTCTATAACATACAACTAATACCAGAGAACTTCTGATTTCCATCATTTAAATCAGTTTTAACAGTTCTATGATCACTTTGACCTTCCCAGCATCCTTAAAGATACTATTTAAACTAGTCACGTGATCCAAAAAGTCTCATCTTAAGTATATTCAAAACTCATATTCACCGAGCTTGGCACTCAATCGGTGCTCTCTCAGTGACTACAAGATAATTCCGAGGTGCTATTCATGCTCCTCTCATTTCTTGGGACAATTGCATATCTCATCATCGAAGACTATGTAATAATCAAGATATGGTTCATATACCCACTGCATCAATCCTATAAATGTGATTGACACATTAATCAAGGTTACCAAAATTTCATAATATCCATATCTTGTCTTAAAATAGTTTGCAATACATCCTTTTCTCGAATTCTTAACTGATGGTGCCTAGATCTCATAATGATCTTAAAAAAAATTGGCTCCATTTAGTTAATCGAATTCGGCCATCTATCCATAGTAAAGGATATTCATTCTTTATTGTTACCTTGCTCAGTTAACAGTAATTCATACTTAAACATATTTCACTATACCTTCTTTCCATCTTATCACAAATGGTCACCAAGGTGACATATCAAGGATAATAAATCTTTTGCTCATTAACACATTTACCTACACCTTAAATCCTCACAATTCCTCAGGTACTCTTTATATGAAGGAATGGAGATACATATTATACTGGCATCAGTTTTATATGCTATCAATCTCCTGTCCAGGTGGCAATTTTAATAATTCATCAGAGAATACTCCAATATACCAGCTCACCACAGGAATTTTAATCAACTACATGCCTTATTACGCTACTCTAAATGGTTTTGTACTAGCCATATTCTCCATTTCTTCGTCAATAACTATCTTCTCGTAGATAGAAGATTTTGAGGGTATAAATTCCTCGAGATTCAAAATGAGGATTTTTCCACTTATTCAGAATATTACTTCTTTTCGGAGAGACGCTCCACCTGGCGTGAGAGGTGTGACCAGCCAATCATACCCAACAAAGCATCCAATTCCAAAAATTTCATATTCTAAAGTCCATAATTACTTGATGACCCTCATAGTTATTACACAATATTTACTAACCATATCAAGGTAAATTCTTTCTCCTGTAGGCATACTCACAATCAATGATATCCTATTATAACAGAAGGTAATACAATCTGTCTACCATATCACCAGAGATAAAGGACCATGTAGATCCAACAATACATCAGAAAATACACAATAACAAAATGTTGATCATACCTGTTATCAACGTCATACTAATCTTTGGATCTGGTCTTGTATTTACTTTAATTTATTCTCTAAAATCTGGTGGAGTCACATTGATAAAAATATTGGGGCATTCCATATCTACTAACTGGAGATTAACACATCCCGTGTCTTTTTTTTTTATATAGATTGATAATAGACAATTAGTGATTGGTCGAGATACAATGTACGCAGTCTGTGACTCCTGCTTAGGCAATGGAAACCACTTCTGATTTTCATAATTCGTTAACATCACTTCCCTTTTTCCCATTATTATTGGGTCAGGTACTAACAAAATTAGAGCCACGAATACTGCCAAAATCTCAACCTTACTCAATGTTTAACTCATCTTGAATTTCATATTATTGCCCCAACATTTCCTTATATTACTTATTTCTCCTTTTACCTAGAACTGGTGTTGATGACTCTGCTTCAAATGGCGATACAAGCTATATCACTAATATTGCTAGGGTTAACAATTTCACCACAGCTTTAGCTAACCCGAAATTTATAGGCTGCCTCACAACTTGCGCATATATTTATAACCCAACAATTATCAAACCTGCCGTATAGGATCCCAAAATTTATTCTAGATCCTTATTATTCTCAGAGTATTCATAGTGATCATTCCAAAAATAAACTATACCAATCTATTTAATTCATATTTGTATTTATAGTTAGGCATGTCACTACATTTTAACAAGATAAACTTTTTCATGCCTTAAATCAATTTCAGCATGATTATAGAAGCCCTCATAAACTAGCTTCTTTAATTAATCTCATGCCTTAATCATCTCAGGAGTCCTGAACCCAATTTTCTAATATCTCTTATCATCAGTTAGCTTAAACTTAGCTAACTTGCTTTTCAGAGATTCAATCATTCTCTAAGATGGTCTCCACTCAGAGTCGCAAATTCTTTTCTACGTCTACTATCAGACTTCCAGTTAAGATAGGAGAGTCTCTTCTCCTGAAAGTTTCCATAACTTTCACATATCTTTTCATTTCATCTGGCTTATCATTGAGACCTTCTATTTATTTTATTTTTACTTCAATCTTAACAGAAGTACTCACACCATGCACACCCAAATCGGGAGCTATCACTGGTTCAAGCCTCTGTGTTACAACTTTGCCACAAGCTCATAAGCTTTACATTTCGTTGTTGTTGGGTAGTTACTAGTCATATATAAGCTAAAGAATTTATTATCACTGGATTACATCCAGTTCTTTTTCTTTCAGCCTTCTGATCCTTTCGTGATCAGCAATTTCCATTGTTAATCTTGACTCTTCTTTTTCCAAATCTAGAATTCATCATCGCAGATGATTCTCAGTCAAGATAACATATTAAATTCGGCTTAACATAATAGCAGTTCCCATATGTATACCCATACAAACAATCATAATATCATAAAGCTTTAATCTTTTTAAGGATTTTAAACCTAGGCTCTGATACCAATATTGTCATGACGCCCCTGACGTAGGCTGGCGTCATGACCGGCACAGTGTACTATACACTGTACATACCCATATACAGTATACAGTACACTGTCAGCCTCAACGGACATTCACAAAAAATTTCCAAAATTTTTAAAAATTTTGACAGCACCTCCCCATAAAATGGACAATTCACATTTTTTTCCTAACATACCACAAATCAAATCAAATATATATAATCATTCCATTCATTCCACAAATCAAATTCTCACGTGATAAATATATATGATCACCTCATTTCATCATCAAAAGCATTGTAGAACCCAAAATATCAAATCAAAATTCATGTTTCCTTACAACCCATCTATGTGATAATATATATATGTAGGATGTGATATATATTCATTTGAAAATAAAGAAAATATAATTCATTTCCTACGCATACACGTACATTAACAAAATAAGAATCTAACTCACGTATCTACTCTCGTGCTTTTTCTTTTACCTATGTACCTGAAATATTGAAGGAAATGGAGTGAGCAAACAACAGCTCAGTGAATATATTTCTTGATATGACAATTATATGCATTTAGGGAAATATGACATTTAAAAGCATTTCAACCCATTATTAAACACATGGATCATTCAACGAATATATTATACATGTCAACAACATAAATTTCATGAGTTTTCAAGAAAACAATGCATTCTTTTTCACGAAATTCACAATCTCCCTCCTTCAAGGCAATAGAGCGGGTCTAACCCTTGTATGGGCGTTACAAGGTAGCCACAGCCTCTCATTACCCAATTCACAGTCATTTCAAGGATCTCCAATCCTTGTTGGGACAGACTTACTGACAATGAGGTTACGCATAACACTCATCCGGGTCTAATTCCTAACGAAATGACACCAACTTGCCTTTGCAAGTCTCACATGCTCCAATGTTAAAACAAAATCATTTATGCATGCAAATTAAAACACAATGCAACAATATATGCATAGCATATTTACATTCAAACATTTCATATATATAAAATGTCATACAAGAACCAAAATCAAGAAAATATACTCACAGTACAGGACTTTTCAAGTTAATTACAATCACCGTCGCTTTCGAGTCCAGCTCCAATTTAAATCCAACTAATTCACTTCAAATCACTAATCAGAAAGATCAACTTGAAAAATATTATACATATTCTGTGAATTTAGATTCCAATTCCATTTAGGACTCATAAGCAGTTGAAGAAACTACTATCTCGTTTCTGTGATCAATCTAGATATTTCCACAAGAAAGAACAGTGAAAATAGATTTTCACTTCATATTTTCACTACTTCTCAATTTTATTTTTCTACTGGAACATATATCAATTTTATTAAAAATATATAACATTCCTAAAATTATTCTGTCCACATTAACACGTGTAAAATTTGTCATACTACCATTCTACTACCTTCAACAGGTATTTTACTAAGGTTTTACACGTTCGCAGAGGCATCCAAAGTCAATTTTACTCACACAAATCATATATTTAGCTACTAAAAATATCAAAGCGTATCCAAAAATCATGATCTTAACATTGAAACGTCTGGAATTCAGTTATCTACGATTCTATGATCTCAAACAGGAGTTTCACTGGAGTCCAATTCTATTTTATTCACCGGATATAATCACAGTACTATTCACGTCACTATTCACGTCGTCACTATTCATTGGAAAGATGTAAAGTTTTACTAAAATTGTCAAACGGTCTCCAAAAATCATGAAATTAGCATCGATGGACTCGCAACAGTGCATTCTACCATTCTATAGCCTTAAACTGGAGTTTCATCGGATTTTAATATGATCGAAAGGTTTTTCAATCTAAACTCTAACTTCCAACAAACTTCCAACAACCATAAAAATTCTAAATGAACAAAGAAATGAAATCTAACCACATATTCGGGGTTCCTACAGTCTAGGGAGTGTTTTTCCACCTTTCGAACAAATTTTCATCCAAGTTGGGTAAAAACCCCAATTTTGAAAACGCCGTAAAACCACTCCTATAGCTAAAACTACTTTGCTAGAATCGTTACATCTAGCTTAAATATTAATCTCACGAAGAAAGAGAGTGAAAATCACTTACTGCGGGTCTCGATTTGACGCGAATCTCGCGTTTCTCCCTTCGTTCTTTCCTTTCTCTTTCTCTCTTCTCTTTTCGTTCTTCTTTTGTCTTTCTCCTTTTTTTTTCTTCCTCCAACGTGGTGAGAAAGAGTAAAGTGAAAGATTTCTTTTTTTTTTTTTTTTAAATGTTGGAGAGAGAGATAGATAAGAAATGAGAGCTAGTTATTTTATTTTTTTCCCAAGCTCCTCATGCAACTATTCATTCAACTTAATTACTTTACCAACTCTTCATTCACTTCACAACCTCATTTAATTATTTAATCATCAACTCAATTTAATTCAACTTCATTTTTTAAATTGTAAGCACCCATATAAGATGATCCCATATGTATCATCTTCATTTCATAATTTTGTTTATTTACTAATACCCCTTAAATCTAGCATGTATTTTCATACACGCGTATATTTAGCTCCTACGTATAAAATACGCGTCTTATACGTCTCGATATTCGCATAATTCAACGTATGTATTTAATTAAAATTACGGGGTGTTACAAGATCGATCGGGAAGAATCTGAAGCAGGACTTGATGAGCACGAACATTTGAGGCCAAATCATCGTACTTCTTCTCCATGGTGGAGAAGGAAGAAAGCAATATCTGCTACTGGTCTCGTATCTCCGTCAACATCTATAGGACGACATCTGAAGGAGTTGAAGAGGAGGAGCCTGGTATATTTGCTGGTGGCACGGTACCAGAAGATGAAACACCGACATCTGAGAATCTCATTCTACCATGACCACATCCAGAGGGGTGCCGCAGTCTGAGGCTGGACTGGTGCTGCTCCTCGTCCACACGGACGAGCTACTAGAGGTGCACCCCCTGCTCCCTCTGTGTCAGGCTCTAGCTGCTGCGTCTGAGGATCGAACGCAATGAATATGGTGCGCTTGCCCTAACGTATCTTAGAAATATGCACCCAATCGCGGATGTGTCCTACCCACTTGTATCAGAGTGATCAGATAGTGTTCTCTCCAAAAAAATTCTTCTTATTGGGCTTTGTCAAAACCCTGAACCCCTTGAAATCAACTCCTGCACGACGAGCAATGTCACCAAAGCGTCGTAGGGCAATGCCCTAGTGTAATGCCCTGTCCTAGTGATGTGATGAATGATAACGTGGGATAGGTGAATACTGGTGCGACTGTGCATGCACCAAAGAAGAAAAACATCTAAAGGTTTTACCTTTGTGTGCGAGCTTAAGCAGGGAATGATAACTCTGGAGATGATGTTGTGGAAATTCTTGAGCCGCAGTCCAAAAATGGTGTTGAGCACCATCAATACCCCAAGTTCAGGCTCCACTCATGACATGGTCCTCAAGGTTGTGATCCGATCATAATTAGGAAAGACGATCTCATCATTCTTCCTAGAAAAAAAAAAGTAGGATCAGCAGAGCAAAATCCAAATATCTCATCCAAAATGGATAAAGATATGTCAATATCAATGCCCAAAATCCTGAAGCAGTAGTGAAGTGAGTCATCGCCAGGAACAAGAGTAAGCCCAGAGTAGAAAACATTGACTAACTCAGTATAAATGGTATCTCCATGTGAAAGAAACTGGTCACATCTCATCTCAGTGAAGTGGGTGAATAGAGGCATATGAATCCTCGTGATGTCGGCAAAATCAACTCGGACGCTCGGAGCAAGACGTCGAGTATCAAATGGTTGGACGACAACCTCAAGAAGTGGAGGTCGTGATGTGGGTGAAGCCGCTGGTGCGAAAAGTGTGACATCATCATCCGATAAGGATGAGGATGATGGTGATGAAGGTGAGGGCTCGCGAGGTTGTGGTCGTGAGGCACGCGGTCACCTCGTGGAAAGTGGAGTGGGTGTGGGGGACATCCGAACCTCTACATGTCATTGTGTAGGCCTGGGTGCAGGTGTAGATGATTTGCCGATCTCCAATTGACATTTAGAAACAATTGTTTTTCTTGTAGGTATTTTGTTAAACACTATATGTGCAAACAAAGATACCACAAGAGTTCTGAGTGAAAATGCGGTGAAAATGGAGACGAAATGGCTTCGAATGATGGTGGGAAATCGAAGACAATGTGGGAGTGAGAAAAACAAGCTAAGAAACTTGTAATTCCGTTGAAAATTGAAGGAGAACTGAGAAATTGAAAATTGAAGAAATTTTTTGAAAAGTTGCATTTTTGGTGATGAATGAACGAATTAAAAGGTGTTTTTCAGTTTTAAAATGATGGATTTGATGATAAAAAAAAGATGGGGAATGAGTTTAGAATGATCAAAACACTGTAAAAATGAAGTAGGAAAATCGGGTGAGAGAGGAGAAGCAAAAAGGCGGAGACTTGACTGATATATTATTAGTCTTAAAGAACGCTTTGTGTACACTGTAGAACACCTTCTGGTGTTCATGCAGATGAGCGCGTTCCTCTTTGTAGGAACTCGTTCCTTAAGAACACAAAACACTAAATCATTAAAAATTTGATTTTCTTGAATTCCACTTTGATTAAATTGATAATTTATGATTATTCAAGAAAAGTTTGGTCATTTATAAGTGAACGATACACACATCAAATGATAAACGCACTATAATCAATATCATTCACACTAAATTAACACGCATACATACATCAACAATAATTCATACACGATTAAGAATAGCACATGTAAAATTATCATAGATGATATATTCTAGTGAACAAACAGTAATCATCATACACACATTCACATGAATACATTGGAAGTGATAGAATATATAAAGTTCAATATACATACTTTCATTCAAATTGAGCAAGTATCATAATATCAATTAAGTTTCAAAGCTCAATAACATAGATCAAAATTAAATGGATTAATACATATAAAAATTTGAGACACATGATCCATTTAATATTGATAAAAATTCTCCATGTGAACTTATGATAATCAATTCTAGCAAGCCCACAAGATACACATGTACACATTACATCTCTTAATCAATGATCAAAATAATCATCATTCATAACATGTTCAAATCAATTAAGTTTGAAACATAAGCAATGAAATTTAATACTCATTTAAATTAATGCCTAAGATATTTTTAAAATCATACAAATATTATAATTAGGCATAGTATGACATGAAAAATCATTCAACTCAAACATCGAACAATATATGATAAAAATCATGCTTGAGAGGAATTAAATGTTTCAACAAAGACATATCTCTTAATACAGAATTAATTTATGCTTAAGAGGATATGGTCAGACCATTTGTGGAATAACACAATAGAAATATTTGAATTTAAATAGAAGTGTTACCCACAAGCGAAGACAAATCATGTAGCGCTTCAAGGAACCTCATTTTGATCATCAGTTGTGTTGTTCGGGTCCTTGCTGTATCCAAGTAGTTTCCTAATCCAAATTTTCCATCTAGGAACCTTTGGGAACCTTCGAATGCGTATTTGAATATTCGAATCTTCATTTTCATCAGTTGAGGTGTAAATGAGTGAACCACTGGATAAGGCACTGAGCGATTGGTCATCCTCAACTTGTTCTTCTTCATCGTACTGATCATTTACCAATGATGATGTTTCACTTTCATCCATTTTATCTCTGTCATCATCACTTCGTAAGTTGGCAAGCATTTCTCTTCTTTCAGAGGAAGCTTCACTTTCTTCTGCGGAGGTCTTGAGTCTGCTTAACACATAAAGAATTCTCTCAAAGTTGTTGTTAAACGGATCACCGAACATCTCAATAAAGTTAACTGTGTACTTCCATTTGTCCGGAAAACCCTCTAAGAAATACTTAACCAATATATGATGAGGATAGGTTATTCCATAGCTTTGCAAGTCACTCGCAAAGTCCATCAACCTATCGAGTCCCTCATCAACCGTTTCCTCATGTAAGAACTTAAAATTTTCAAGCGATTTTCTAAGCACTTCAGTTCTTACTCTCGTATCATCCCTGACTTCTATAGATATCAGCAAGTTGCAAAACTCTTCCAGGGTGAACTCTCATGGATTAAGCACTTCTTCTATGCTTGTAAGTTTTTCAGCCCAATAACTAGGAAGTTTGTCAGCAAAGTAGATGAGACTAATCCCGGATGGTATCTCTTGATTCAGATCCTTTAAGTCTTCAAGAATTGATCTGAATCTGGAACACGCCTCTTCAATCGGTTCATTATCAAGAATGTTGAAATCTTCAAATCTTCTATTCGCATCCCTGAGCCTTGATTCTTTGTTGTTAAGTGGCTCACAGTGAACCAAATGAAGTAATTCACATGCTTATTTTGCAATCTCACATTCATTGACTTGTTCTAACTCATTATCCAGGAGACTACAAAATAAGGCATACACCGCCTTGGAATTTAGACGATACTCTTTTCTTTCTTGAGTTGTCCAAAGCTCGGTTTGCTTGTCAGGAAGAGTATAGTCGTTTTCCACCATTTCCCAAAGATCAACATCTTGTGATCTCATAAATGATTTCATGAGAATCTTTCACTCATGAAAATTTTCTTTTCTAAACAATGGTGGTCTATCGGTGTATCTGCTGTCATCTATAGTATACCTAGTTGAGCACTGTCCTGCCATCTTATTCAAAGAAATTGTGAGATAACCTTGAGTGCAAAAACCCACTCTGATACCACTTGTTGGTCCAGTATTATAGTCTAAGAGGGGGGTGAATTGGACTTTGCGGATTTTTGCGTTGCGTTTTTAATATTTTAATTAAACAAGTAATATGCACAGTTGATAACAATCCAAATAACAAGTGTAGGAAAATAAATGAACACAAGATTTAGAATGGTTCGGTTCCCTTTGAACCTACGTCCGCTACCCAATCACATCGATCATGATTTTTTAATCCACTATTGGCTAATCACTTACGGGCGGATTAGAAGCCGTTTACACTAACCAACACCAGGGCCTGGTTAGAAAACCACTATAACACTAACCTACACAAGGGCTTGGCTAGAAAGCCATAATCTAGCCTACACCAGGGATTGGCTAGTAAGCTAATCAAGTCACAACTTGCAACAAACTTTAGGGCGTGGTTACGTGCCATACAGAGTTTGGTAATATCCCGGTTGACTTAACCAAGTCAACAATGCATCAAGATTACAAAGACATTGAGAAGTGAATAACAACACCCTCAACAAATTTAAACTTACAATCTTGAATGCGTCAACAGTCACTATTCCAACCACTATGATTTTAAATGAAGTGGAATGTTGAAATAGTTTCTCAAAAATACATGCAACCGATTCAAAATATTTTTATGCAAGTTCAAGAATAGTATGCATACATGTATTTCCACATATTGATTCTAAAGCACAAAAATTAATATACAAGTATTGATCAAAACTTATTGATTCAAATATTTCAATATTCAAGCATGTGAATCAATATGCACAAGTTATGATCAAAACAATCGATTCAAACAATATATGTATTAAGCACAAGAATCAATGTTAATCAAACCACATGAAACAACTATCAAGATAATATAAGATGAAAGCACAAGTATGGTTTCACACAATAGAGAAAACGGTTTTGATAATATACTAAAACAAGCAATAAAAATCGTTTATAGTCAAGACACAAACACTAGAATTGAAAAAGAAAAGATACCTAACTTAGGTAAGATGAAGTTCGTCGATTCTCCAAAGTGTGTGTGGTTGAGAAATTTCTCTTCCAAGGATGATCAAAATCAACAAGTATGCGATGAAAGACACTTAAGAACACCTTGATCAAACACTCTAGAACTCCTTTCTTGTTTCTCAAAGATTTTGAAATGGTTAGCATAACTCTTAAAAAGGTTGAATAAAAAACTCAAATGTGGTGAACTTTTGCTTTGAAAGAAGGATTAAATGACTCAAGAACTTGTTTTGGACGAGTATAAATGATGTAGAAAAAATCGCACAAGTTTTCTGGATTTTACAAAAGTTGTTCTTCAAATGAGCAAGTGTGGTATTTATAATAAACACCACACTGAGGCAGAGGTGTTGGTCCACACAAGAGGGGGTGAATTGGGTGCAATGGTCATTATGCAATCACACTTATTTAAAATTGCTTATCATGTATATTTTTATCAGTGTTTAACATGCATTAAATTTACTACCTATGGTCGGGTCAAGTCTTCCTATTAGCATGCTAACATCTAGTTAAGTAAGACATACGAAGCCCATAGGGTTTTACACATTATGCAACATTTAATCAACACATTTCTATTATCTTGTAATCCCCTGGAAATTCAAAAACAAAATAAAAATCACCGGCCCCGTCGCCGAAAGAAATAGCCATTCAAGAACATCGCAAATGCTTCGTCGGTCGTCTTCGCTTCGATCAACAACTCGATCTACGTTTGCCATCGCCGCCTCATCCAAATCTTCGCCAAGATCATCGCAATCGAGATCATCCCTTGTTCTTCGGAGTAGCAATCTGTTTCCGCGCACACATCCCAGACTCTCCTTCCTTATCAAGGAAACTAATCGCCAATCTTCTCTCTCTCTGCTGCAATCTCGCCCTGCGATCCTGCAATCTCGCCCTGCGATCCTGCACTCTCGCTCGCCCTGCAAAATCGTCTCTCTTTTAAAACCCAATTGCACCTTTCTCGCCCTGCAATCCCTACGCTCTCGCTGTAATCTCGCCCTCCCATTGCAATCTCGCTCTCTCTCCTCTGCAATCTCGCTACAATCTCGCCTTTCTTTCTCAAAACCTCAATCGCAAAAAACCCAACTCTCCCTCTCGAAATCAATCGCACAAAACCCAACTCTCCCTCTCGAAACCCAGCCGCACAAAAACCCAATCGCCTCTCTCTTCTCTCTTCTTTTCTCCGCCATCGCACGCTGCAACCCCCATCTGGTTCATCGCCACCGTTGAGCCATAGTATGTAGCCGTTGCTACTCATCACTGCCGCTCATCACCGTTGTTGCAACTCGCCGCTGTAACTCGCCGTTGCAACTCGTCGTGGCTCTCTACTCTCTGCTCTGCTCTCTCACTCTCGCCAGGTCTCTCTCTCTCAACCCTGTGCTCAAAAACCAAATCGCCTCTTTCTTCTCTGTCTTTCTTTTCTCATTTTTCCATCCCTTCTCTCTCTGCTCTGGCTGCTCTCGTCCGTCGTCGGAAACCCCAAACCCCTCAAACCCAATCGTCAGGTCTCTTCTCTCTTGCTCGAAGCTCTCTTTCTCTCTGCTCGCTCCGTTCCCCGCGGCACATCGCCACCACCTCTGCAACTCACAGCCATCAACGCCACCTCTCTTTCCACGCCTCCCTTCTTCTTTATTTCCCCTATTTCCTTTTGATTTTTAAACGTTCCACAGCACACACCTATTATAGATTATATTGTATATCACACCTTTTCAAAATGCTTCACACATCACCACACCTTATATATATACCACATATTATATTATACCATGTTATACCATACACATCATTATATCATATCACAAGGCATTATAATATGTTATTTTATATATATATATACTTGTTTAAACATCCCACCACCATATATATGTATATATTTCTACACTCATGATCGTTCTTATGAGTATTTATATTAACAAACGTAATATACGTGTACAGGTTGAGTACTAGGCGTAATGAGGAATTTAAATGGATTTGGAATTTAGCGATTCAGGTGGGGAAGATTCTATGCCTTCATAATCTTTTATTTTTATATATAGATGAGAATGTTAAATTAATTAGGTCTATAGTATTATTAGATTGTTTATGCATGCCTATTGTACATGATTTTATATATACCATGTTGTGATTGTTAGCCATGATGATATGTGTGTCAACATGATTTTTGTTCTGATCAAATGATAATTGGATGTATGCAATTCATGTGTTAATTGAATTCATTTATAAATTATAATGCCTGATAATGAAATGTATGACTTAGAATATTGGCATAGTAAAGTTCATGAGTTAATACTATTATATTTGGCATTGTGACATGATACTATGTGTAGTGGAATTTGAATATGGCTTGTGAATACAATTAATATCATACTTAGGTTGTATGTATGGTGTGACATCACTAAAGAACACAATTAAGATAAGAATCACACATATGGGGCAGTTATTCTAAGGAATATCGCCATTGGTTATTATGGGGCAGTTATTCTAAGGAATATCCAATGTTTATTATGGGGCAGTTATTCATAATAAATATCGCCAACAAATTTCTGATTTTGGGTAGTGCCACCCTGTGATTGATTGCCTAAAGGTACGTAATTTAGAACGTGATAAAATTCTCGACTCAAACAATCTAATGTTGCAACAATTAATGTGTGAAACTTGTTTGTAGTGTTCTTGTGTATGTATCATAATAAAATGTTGTGAATCGTTTAGATGACCCACTGGGCTTTCAAGCTTACCCTTATTTTTCGCATGCAGGTACCTAGAAAATAAAGTAGCATGTTGTGACGTGGTTCAGTGATAGGGGTAGGATGGTAATCTGGACAAGATTTTAATTAGTGAATGAGTTAATTACTTGTTTAATTTTTGTGAACTTTTATTAAAAAAGGGTTGTATTGACACTAGAAATTTTGATAAAACCTTATTATGATTATTGAAGGGATCATGATTTACTTTAAAGGTATGTGCTTTGGACTTGAATTCATTAATTCTATTTAATGAATGTATTTAAGAAAAATTGTGTCCATAATGGATGGACAAGGGCAAGTACCCTCATAATTCACTATAAAAATTTGTATAGTGGAATTATGTGGTCCTTAGCATGAAGATGAAAGGGTATTCGTTTATCTTAACCAGTAAGTTGGTTAGAAGAATACAAATTCATAGTGTTATAATTTTTAGTACCTATATAATGGTTATGGGTTAAGATAGACGGATACGATTAACATCTCGACTTTCAGTGGTTTTTCTCGATAAAATTAAAATATTAATTATTTTACTTGAAATTTAAGTTTTGAAAATCGGGGTGTTACATATCTCAATGAACCCCATGATATGAAGGTTTTGATTATTCCAAATATCTCCAATTGGTCTATCTAACGATCTTGTCAAGTGTTTCAGATTTATATAGAATCAAGATCAAGGAACTGAGATCACAAGCCTATTGAACAGAAAAACGAAGTTCCAAGTCTGTCAGTACTTAGATTGTAAAGTCTATCAATCAACTTACTCTCAGCAAGATTTTTATCATCTGCATGTTTTAATCGATTGGTTGCATGTTTGATTTAATCCTGTTACTTTATGTTTTATCGTGTTTTAATCGAGAAATCAAAAACCGCTTTTATAAAGTCTTTTAGGACTCTAATGTTTTAGCAGCGCTCTCCTGGACTTGATTTATGACGCTGATAAAATGTTAAGACGTTCAAGGTTGAATTGATCTGTATAATAAGGACGCTTACTTGTTAGTAGTAACATTTCTTTTATCAACCTTTGATAGTGTCAGGACGCTAATTTAGCTTTAGCTCGCTGAAAGATTTTCTTTTATCTTTAAGTGATTTCTATCTTTAAGGATGCTGATAAGTTATAAGTTGAATGAATTATCAGAACGCTACTTGTGCAGGAGCGCCCTCATCTTTAGAATCAACTTAAGTAACTTTTCGTACGCTCACCGTCCGTCAGTGCGCTTAAACATTATTTTAAAATTGCTTTTAATAGTTCAGGACGCTTACTCTTGAATAGTGCCCTCATATGTTTTGCGTTTTAAAACAAAGCAGAACGCTTATTGCGAAGTAGCGCCCTCACTTCATTATTCAATAGGACGTTGATATTCTATGAGCGCCCTCAAAGGAATAAAACGACAGAAATGATATTTTTACTATTCTGACATGTACATATTTTTTGCCACCTTTTCTGAACAACTTTTCGTACAAAATCAATTTTTTGTATTTGCAAGAGATATTCTTTGATTCACGAACCACGTCTTCTACAACTTTCCTTATTTGTGTATCTGGAGAAAAACAAAATATTCATGAATTCTGCAGTTGCCACTATCGTGATATATTCTAGCTGTTGTGAGTAAACGTTCATATTTGAAATTTAAATTCAAATGAACAACAACTTCATCTCTACAAGTCTATAAATACAGATACTTAACAATTTGTTAAGCACCGAAAATTCTCTAAGCTAAAACACTTTTTGAAAGTTAGTCGAATTTTCATTTGGTCAAGAAAACGTTTAAGTCGATCTATTTTCACAATAGTTTTTCTTTGAGACTTTACGTACTCAAAAGGTTTTCATACTGAGCTAACATTCTATCTTTATCTGAAAATCTATTTGAAGCTTTGAACTGTTTTCATTCAAATCGTTCAGCACTGTTTTAACTTATATCTTTCTTGCTGAAAGAGTAATTTGAGAGATAGTTCATAGGATACAATTGTATTCAATTTCATATTATGTATATTGTATCAAGGTTGTAACAGTAGTTAGATAAACTACTGAGTTGATATTTTATATTCAACAAAGTCAGGTCTTCTCACACTCGTAAGTTGAGAAACCGTGATTCTCACACCCGTAAGTTGAGATAGGTTGGTCTCACGCCTGTAAGCTGAGCAATGTAATGGTTGTTCTCACACCCGCAAGTTGAGAAAAGGTGTAACGGTTTGATTCTCACCTGTAAGAGAATCCCTTAGTGACAAGGTTAAAATCCTAACTGAGGAGGTTAGGTAGTGGATGTAGGCAAGTAGTCGAACCACTATAAATTGATTGTGCATATTTGTTTATTTTATGCACTGTATCTTTGCCATTGTTATTATTTTCTAAATCGTCTAAGTGTCCAATTCACCCCCCTCTTGGACATATCTGGGCCAACAATTTCATGCTTTCAAACATTTAACATATAATTGATATGATGACATAAAAGATTAAACATAAGAAATTCTACTCATAATCAAGCCAAACGAGAGAAATTCTATTTCCACACAATAGATGTCCAATTTCCAGTTCAAATTACGATCCTGCATCATACATTAATCCCGTGCACATTAATTCCATAATCCACATTCATATACACAAGTGTACAACCCAAGCCTAATTCCCAAGCCAAGGTCTCTACATAGCCAATGTACGCCAATTACACTAATCATCATTCCAAACCATGTGAAATCATCAATTAACATCATAATTCATCGAAGCTCATCCAAATGCATGACGTAGGTCAAATATACACCATTTGGAATGCTCTAAATCCACATTCTAGGGTTTAGATTCTCCTATCCCAGTTTATGTTGATGATGAGGTTTCTCCTTCCTCCAATGTACCAATCAGTATCGATACAGATATAGTAAGTCTTAGTAGCAAACCTCAAAGAGTCATATAGCCTCCTACTAGATTCAGAGATTTTGAAGTGCTTCCAAATAATGTTGTTGATGATGATGGAAATTTAGTACACTATGCCATGTTTGCCACTTTGAATCCTATAATATTTTAGAAGACTATTCCAAAGAAACATTGGGTTGTTGCAATGGGTGCAAGGATACGTTCCAAGGGTGATAAAGCCATAGATGTGAAGTGGGTGGGTCTCGAAGATCAAGAAAAAGCCTAATTATAAAGCCCGTAAAATCTGAATTATAGGGGGATATAAGTTTAATTCAGATAATCTAGATTATGGGGGATGTTGGAATTAGAAATAATCTAGATTATATTTTCTTGGAGTTTGTGTCTAATTAAGAATTAGGAATTTGAGATGTGTCAAATTAGAAGGTTGAGTTTGTGTTAGGTTGAGAAATTAGAAGTTACTTATAGTAAGAGTTTTTATGAATTAGATTTTGGTGTCTATAAATATGCCACATCAAAGGATGTAATATACAAGTTTTAAGAAAAATAAAGTATTCTCCCCCAATTTATTTTTGAGATCTAACATGGCATCATAGCAGGTATAGGTTATATCCTGGGATATATAAAAAGATGGGATAGAGAGAGAACCATAGGTAGAAGGCCAAGGCCTACATGTTGCTGCTACTGCAGATTGCAGCTGTGTATTGCACTATTGGAGTGCGAAAAAGAAGAAAGACAACCAGTACGGATATCATTGCTGGAATGAAGGAAAATCAAGAAAGGAAGTTTCTTATGTTGTGTGCATGTTCAGTTCCAAAGAGGTGCATAGAACTACAAATAATGTGTCGGTGAGTTGCCGCATGTGTATTGGTGAAGTTGTTGGACTTGTCGCACCTCCAAAACGTATAAGAAAGAAAGAGGACAGTTGGAAGACGTTGCTTGCAAGCTGAGAAGAAGGGGCGAAACCCAATAAAAAATAAGGTTTTTTTTGTGAGGTGGAAAGCAATTTTGATAGGAAGAATTAATGTACACCTCCCATAATTTGAAGCAACGATTGCTTCTATGTTCTGATGGCAAGAAGTATGATTGGCATACATAGATGAAAAGATCATGTGCATATCAAATATTAGTAGAAGTTATTCAAAATAGATACGAAGACCCTGAAGTGTATTTTCGACATCTACGATGAAGGAAAAAGAAGAGATGAAAGATTTGTAGAAGATTAAGTTGAAGAATATGCTTAAAGTATGTCGAATTTGAATTATGGAGAGAAACTAGTTTAAATCAGATAATCTAGATTATGGAAAGATGTTGGAGATAATTAATCTAGATTATGTTTAATTAGATTTTTTGTCTAATTAGGATTTTTGGGTATGTGTCTAATTAGAAGGTTGAGCTTGTGTTTGAGTAAAATTACTTACTTTATTAGGATTCTAAGTTGTTTAGGCATTAGATTTCTGCACCACATCATATATTGTATCATACAAGAGAAATAAAGTATTCTCCCTCAATTTTTTTTTTCTTTTTTATTATTATTATTACTTTTTTTTAGATCTAATAATGACACAAGCTCATGACTCCGAACTTATGGTCCAACAAATATCCTTCGTAGAACAATTCAAAAATCAAACCCAAAATTGTATTCAGGCCACTGTGACGAATTACCACATTATCAAAGAGACAGAAGGAAAAAGAGAAACAATTTCCATGCATGACCCACCTAAGCAGTATGGATATATATGATTTTGAGTATTTGGGTCAGTTTTGCATTTTCATTTTCATTTTCATTTGGGTCATTTTCCGAGTTGTATTTTAACACGTTTTTGTTTCTAATAATATGTGGACCCATTTGGGATTTTCTTTCCCAGCTAGTAAGGTCGGCTGTCGTGAACTAGAGTTTTCAATTCTGGTTTATTCCGAAAACAGATGGCTTAACTGGATTTAAGCACCAAGACTAGCTAGCAAATGGTTGGCGCTCCTGTACGTAGATAACATAATGATTAAAGAAAGGGCTTCGGAAAGTTTGTTAATTGGAATGTATACGTGAAAGAGACGGGCGCGCCACCCTTCAGTCAAAAAACAGCCAGTAAAATCACCAATCTTGCTTTGTTGATTTCTATTGCACGTGTGGATCCTTCTATTGTTAGTCCAAATTAACCACGGGGAAACCTTTTGCTCGACCCGCGTGGCGCTGTGCAATGCATACGTCTCAAACTGATTTCATTATATACGCTGAATTTCTACAAGTGACGTCAACTTTAACACAAGCGAAAGAGCAATGCTAGTTTATTTCTTCTCAGTGGTGACGCCTTTGGGGCGTGTTTCGCCAGGCACTAGGCTTGCCTTTGTCTGGCTCCACCGAATGAAAAAAAAAAAAAGAGCAATGCTATATGTATCTCAGAATGTATACAAACAAGACTGGCGCACGACCCTTCAGTAAAAAAAACAGCCAGTAAAATCACCAATCTTGCTTTGTTGATTTCTATTTCACGTGTGGATCCATCTATTGTTAGGCCAAATTAACCATGAGGAAAAAACTTTCGTTCGACCCCCGTGGCGCCGTGCAATACATACATCTCAAACTGATTTCATTATATACTTTGAATTTCTACAAGTGACGTCAACTTTATTACAAGCAAGGGCAATGCTATATGTAAGTTAGACACCAAAGTTATTTTTTTATATTGACACCTAGCTCTCAACATTAGGAGATGACGCGGATACCTAACCTACATAAAATATTTTTCTAAGAAAAAAAAAAGAATTTAAAAAAATTAAGAAGAAAATTGCATGTAGTAGTAATGAGAAGGTACAACATACATAATACAAAAATATCTTTAAAAACCTTATAGTTGTCTTAAATTTTGAAATACAGTTTTAGTACAATAATGGGCAATATTGTAGTTCAAAAATTTAACTTTTTCACAAAACTCCCACATTTCCTCCATTTTTATGGCTTTAAATGATATTTTAAATTTATTGCTCTTTAATTATAACATTTTATTTTATTTTAAATATTTTTTTTTACTTTCATTAAGAGATAACATTTTTCAATAAAAAATTATACTAAAAAAGTTATTAAACCTAAAATTTTATTTAAAATAACTAGTCCTGGGTAAGTACGTTACAAGTGAATACAAGAGGGCAAAAGTTAGCCTAAAAACAAAAGAGAAAAAAAAATCTCCCAAAAGAAGTGACCAAGAAAATATATAAAAAGAGGCTAAAATGACAAAAAAATAAACTAAAAAAATACTATATTAAATTGAAAGGGGTTGAAAATGGCGAAAAAGTAATTCTTAAAATAAGTCTTATATTTACAAAATAAATTTTTTAGTGCCTTATTATCAAATTACCCAGAAATGTGTTTTCTATATAAAATTATTTGATTAAAAAAAATGTTTTTTTATAGTTTTATATTAAAACTTAGTAGGTAATTTAAAAATTTATGATAAAAGTAGTGTTAATAAATTAGACAAAATAGCACATAATTTTTATAATAAATTACTTAAATGAAGTAGGCTTTCTTATAAATAAAAAAGTAGTATATTTTTATCTTTTGATATGATTAAAATAGATAAAGTTTTATAGAAATAGGGACAAGGGTTGGTAAGTTTAAAAATTTAAAAGCTCGAAGAGTAAAATAGAAAAGATCAAATTAAACAAATCTAAAATGTATGAGATATGTAGAAACTGAAAAGTGTTAGTTAAAATACCAAATTACTTTTTCAGCCTTGTTGAAAATAGAAACAAAATTTTTAATAAAAATTTAAATATTTATCTATACTATTATAATAAGAATATTGAAGATAGTTGATGTTGAAGCCTTTTTTTACCCAAAATGCCCTTGAAAATTGTGTCTTAATTTTATTTTGAAAATATTTATTTTATTGACAATAGGACTAATATATTAATTTTGTAATTAATTAATTTTTAATTTTTTCCTACACCCAACATTTTAGGGTGCCGCTACGTACACCAACAATTTTTTTTCACGTCACTACAACTCTTTTAACACCAACATTCGTTTATTTTTATTTTTTTCTTCACAATTTTATGTTTCTCATCTTTACCCATTCTTCTAAAATGTAATTCTAATCACTCTTTAAAGGGTATTCTTCAAATTAAATATATCTTTTCTTTTCCTAAAGTCTTTCGTCTCCCCTTCTCATAATTTTCTTTGGCTAATATATTTGTCAAATTAATTTGTTTATTCTTTTAACTTTGAGATATTTATTCACTTTTATTTTAAAAAATTAAAATAAAATACTAAATAATAAAATAATAAAAAATGATTTTGTTAATTTAAGTTTTTATTATTTTAAATGAAAAATATTTCGTCTATTCTATTTAAAAAAAAACTAAATTAAAGAGTAAAGAAAAGTAAAATAATTTCTTGATTTAATTTTTAATTATATTTATTCTACTCAATTTCGATAAAATTCAAATATAGAGTAACAAAATAAAATATTGAGTTAAAAACTTGTCAAATTCAAATTTTTTATTCTTTTAATCTTAAAACATATATCCTCATTTATTTTCTAAAATTAACCTAGAGAACGAAAATTAATATACTAGATAAAAAGAATTTGATAATTTAATTTTTTATTCTTTTAATTTTAAAATTATTTATTCTACTTGATTTAATAAGATTTAAGTAGAAGGTAATAAAATAAAATATAGGGTTGACAAATTGTTGAATGTAAGTTTTTTTAAAAATTTCTTCTAATTTTTCAAAATTATTTTATTTATTCTATTAAAATAAAAAGTAAATACAGTATAGGACTAAAAGTTTGTCAAATATGAGTTTTTCTTATTTCTTTAATTTTAATATATTTATTGTCTTTTAAGTTTAAGAAAATTAAAATAAGAGTGTATTCATAGGTAAGTAAGAATAAAAAGTTTTTGGACATAAATGTATTTCTTAAAAAGATTAGATCTTATAAGGTAATTTTAAAAGAGGATGTTTTGATAATAATAGTAATAAGTATGGTGTGGTGAGAAAAAAAACGTGGTGCAATTAGGGGCTCCTACATTTTAGCATTTTAATTTTATTTTTTTAATTTATTCTTTTAAGTTTTAAGTTTGACTTCTAATTGCCCTGGAATAAATATAATCATTTTAATCATATTAAAAGACAAAACATAATAGTTCTTTTTTAATTAAAAATTAATTATTTTAACTAATTTTAATGAAAATAACGTGTGCTGCACATGTACAAACACTATTTAATATAAAATATAATTACATTTACAACATCATTATAATTATTGTTGGACTATGATAATAATGGTGTGATACTAATGGCACCACCAATTTTTCTTAACCCACTAACATTTTTTTTTTCATAAATTTTTATTGATTTTTGAGCACTTTTTATATATATTAGTTTGCAAATATTAAATAAAAAAAAACTTAATCTTAGAACTTAAAATGTTAATTCATGATTAAAAATATATATTTGTGATAAACACACTTAAAAAAGTAAATTTTTTAAAATTTTTGAAATTTTAAAATAAAATAATAATTTGAAAATGGAAATAATTTTTTTGGCATATATACATATTATAACACTTAAAAAAGTTACTTTTTTAAAGTTGTTTAAATTTTTTTTTTTATAATTACAAAAATGTTGGTGGACGGAGAAAAATGGTTAGTGCGACCAGCCGCATCCGTACATAATAACGAGGTATCCACTATAATAATTGTAATTTCATTTGCAGTTGTAGCCTTTTGTTGGTTTTTTCTTTTTTTTTTACAAGCCCTTTTGTTCGTTGATATTAGTTAGTTATCAACCAACATGTTGTCCGATTTCCATATTTCCTAAATGTTTTATTTCTTAAACTCTTTCAAGTAGCCAAAGAAGCAGGAGTAATAATTTGCAATGACAACAACTGTTTGACGACCACACTTAACAAAATTGAACAACGCTTTGACGACTTCCAACCGTCAGATATGACTACCATTCGAAAGAGAATCAGTCGACATTTGCTTCGTGTACCTAATAGACCGTGTGATTGTGATAGATAATAGCTAGCGGTATCCGTTACTATTTAAATTCAAATCAGGAAATGAGACGTTGCGCTTATCAATAACATAACATTCAAATTAATTAAAATGGAAGATAGTCGTGGAGGGAAGAACGCTCAGAGAGACCAAGAGGAGAAACATATAAGCAAAGTTCATTACAGAGGAGTACGTCGAAGGCCATCAGGGAAGTACGCTGCAGAAATACGTGATTCTTCGAGGCATAGCTCAAGAGTGTGGCTTGGAACTTTTAATTCCGCGGAAGAAGCAGCACGAGCTTACGATCAAGCTGCGTACGCAATGAGGGGCCATTCGGCAATCCTTAATTTCCCTAATGAATATCGCGAAAACAGTTTTTCGTCGTCATCTTCATCTTATGTTGCTGTTGGGGAAGGGAGTTCATCAGCACATAATTATCAAGAAGAAAAGCGAGTTATTGAATTTGAGTACTTGGATGATAAGGTGTTGGAGGAGCTTCTGGAGCCAAGTGAAAATTATAAGCACACAAAATGGTGAATTTGTTAGTTAGTTATGTGCATTTCGCTTAGATATTAAAAGTTTAAGGAAAATTTCTAGATTTTCATTTTTCATACTAAACATCTGGTTTGGTCTCTGAAGAACGAGTTCTGAACTTCAGAAGGAGTTTTAAGTTCTGATTTTTGTGTCCCCAAATTAATAATCGTACACGTTTAATGTGCCTCCTTTTGGTTTTAAGTTCATCTTATTATTATTATTATTATTATTACTATTATTATTATTATTATTATTATTATTTTGGGTTCATAGCTGAATGGCACCAAGATGGTATCTTTCTTTATTTTGCGGATAAGCTAATACACCTGAATTCAACCTAATTTGACAATAAAGGTACAAAAGTTTCCCAATAAATAATAGCTTCATACGCAATAAGAGTTTTAAACTCACAACCTCACTTAAGAAGAACGAATGTCAAGCCATCCCAACTAATCAAATGTCGGTTCGTCTAATTATTTTAGAGCTTTGGGTCTTTAATTTAGAATTAGTAGTGGGATGGCATTTGCTACTTACGGCGTCACATGGCGGTACACTCGCGGACGGTGCGCGCATTTGGAACAATCATAATCGTAATAACAGAGTGCGCAGCGGAAATACAGTACACAGTACAAATCTGATTTCATATAATTCAGAATACTTTTGTACATAAAATGGTCAAGGGAACATACTCCCAAAATCTCCAATGATTCATACAAAGGGTACAAAATTTGGGCCTCATAACCTGCACCCAGTCCACCCTAATTTCCTGTGAAAGATTTGATAATATTGGAGTGAGCTTAACGCGCTCAGTGGGTAAATAGTGCATGAGTATAATAATTAATAAACCATACTTCAATATCAAATATCTTAAATACACATGTAAGCATCATAATCAATCAATATGTATGTATGCATGACACCGTCACGTATTAATGGTTTGATGAGCGTACATCGCCTGAGTTCACGTACAGGTGTCCTTCCCCGGGCGTAGCCAGGTTCTCACTGTACGTCCCTCCTCAGGAACGATGCTCTGGATTCACGTACTGATGTCCCTCCCCGGCGTAGCCGAGTTCTCATGTACGTCCCTCTCCAGAGAAATAATATGAATAGTGAGCAATGCTTCTAACTATTCTATGAGTCATAAACCATATACGTCCCTAGGTGGTGATATGTATGATGCCAATGCATGAACTAGTCTAGTCTACTGGTCTGGTCTTTTCTTGACATTTAGACTGACTTTGGCAACGTCTGGTGATCCTTATCAGGGTCGGTATCACGACGTGCAAAGTTAAGACATTCAGGTCATAAACATTATTGACATAATGCAGGGTAAATGAATAGTAGACATAATAATAATTGAATGTAAACTTTAATAAAAGTTATGAAACACGCAAACCTATGTTTCGTTCCCTACCTTCAGATCTGGTGCTTTTCTCCGGACAGAACTTCGTTGCACCGCTTTCAGATCTGGCGCTTTCCTCCGGACAGAACTTTGTTGCACCGCACCGGGAGTCTCAAAGACTAAAAACTTAGAATGCGTGGAAATGAGAAGAAAAATCACAAGAGAAGGTGATTTGGTGTGAGGAATGAGAAATGAGGAGGTTTCTTATATAGAGATTTTTGCGCCTGAACGTTCTGGCATGGCGCCTGAACGTTCTGGCAGGCGCCTGAACGTTCTGGCAGGCGCCTGAACGTTCTGATATTGCGCCTGAACGTTCTGTCATGCGCCTGAACGTTCTGGCATTGCGCCTGAACGTTCTGTCATGCGCCTAAACGTTCTGTCACGCGCCTGAACGGTCTGGCATGCGCCTGAACGTTCGGGCGTTGCCCAAATAGTAAAAATTTCAAATAGTAAATTTTTTTTTTTTTTGTGAAATACAGGGTATTACACTAATATTTATTTTTCGAAAAAAAAATTTGAATTTTTTTATTTTTTATTTTTTTTTTCTAATATTTATTTTTCGAAAAAAAAATTTTGATTTTTCTTTTTTTTTTTTTTTCGCATATTTATTTTTCGAAAAAAAAAAAAAAATTTTGAATCGTAACTACACATATAGTTCTAATAAAATTTTGACTATATGTATAATTAAATCAAACTATATAAAAATCATATAGTTTTCTAGATACATATTATAAATCTCAACTATATATAATTGACGTATGTATATATAGTTGTAGAGATATATATATATATAATAAAATTTTCCTTCCCCTAATTTGGTGGACTTGGGCGGGCCGTGGACCGTACTCTCTGATACCATTAAATGTCACACACCGCCCGGACGCTCCTAAACCGGCGGTACACTCGCGGACGGGGCGCGCATTTGGAACAATCATAATCGTAATAACAGAGTGCGCAGCGGAAATACAGTATACAGTACAAATCTGATTTCATATAATTCAGAATACTTTTGTACATAAAATGGTCAAGGGAACATACTCCCAAAATCCCCAATGATTCATACAAAGGGTACAAAATGTGGGCCCCATAACCTGCACCCAGTCCACCCCTAATTTCCTGTGAAAGATTTGATAATATTGGAGTGAGCTTAACGCGCTCAGTGGGTAAATAGTGCATGAGTATAACAATTAATAAAGCATACTTCAATATCAAATATCTTAAATACACATGTAAGCATCATAATCAATCAATATGTATGTATGCATGACACCGTCACGTATTAATGGTTTGATGAGCGTACATCGCCTGAGTTCACGTACAGGTGTCCTTCCCCGGGCGTAGCCAGGTTCTCACTGTACGTCCCTCCTCAGGAACGATGCTCTGGATTCACGTACTGATGTCCCTCCCCGGCGTAGCCGAGTTCTCATGTACGTCCCTCTCCAGAGAAATAATATGAATAGTGAGCAATGCTTCTAACTATTCTATGAGTCATAAACCATATACGTCCCTAGGTGGTGATATGTATGATGCCAATGCATGAACTAGTCTAGTCTACTGGTCTGGTCTTTTCTTGACATTTAGACTGACTTTGGCAACGTCTGGTGATCCTTATCA
The DNA here is from genome assembly GCA_035771175.1 of Paratinospora sagittata. Classification (NCBI taxonomy): domain Eukaryota; kingdom Viridiplantae; phylum Streptophyta; class Magnoliopsida; order Ranunculales; family Menispermaceae; genus Paratinospora; species Paratinospora sagittata. Next base: position 29,317,682 of record CM069607.1, on the reverse strand, counting down.
GGGTCGGTATCACGACGTGCAAAGTTAAGACATTCAGGTCATAAACATTATTGACATAATGCAGGGTAAATGAATAGTAGACATAATAATAATTGAATGTAAACTTTAATAAAAGTTATGAAACACGCAAACCTATGTTTCGTTCCCTACCTTCAGATCTGGTGCTTTTCTCCGGACAGAACTTCGTTGCACCGCTTTCAGATCTGGCGCTTTCCTCCGGACAGAACTTTGTTGCACCGCACCGGGAGTCTCAAAGACTAAAAACTTAGAATGCGTGGAAATGAGAAGAAAAATCACAAGAGAAGGTGATTTGGTGTGAGGAATGAGAAATGAGGAGGTTTCTTATATAGAGATTTTTGCGCCTGAACGTTCTGGCATGGCGCCTGAACGTTCTGGCAGGCGCCTGAACGTTCTGGCAGGCGCCTGAACGTTCTGATATTGCGCCTGAACGTTCTGTCATGCGCCTGAACGTTCTGGCATTGCGCCTGAACGTTCTGTCATGCGCCTAAACGTTCTGTCACGCGCTTGAACGGTCTGGCATGCGCCTGAACGTTCGGGCGTTGCCCAAATAGTAAAAATTTCAAATAGTAATTTTTTTTTTTTTTTGTGAAATACAGGGTATTACACTAATATTTATTTTTCGAAAAAAAAATTTGAATTTTTTTTTTTTTATTTTTTTTTTCTAATATTTATTTTTCGAAAAAAAAAATTTTGATTTTTCTTTTTTTTTTTTTTTTTTTTCGCATATTTAATTTTCGAAAAAAAAAAAAAAAATTTTGAATCATAACTACACATATAGTTCTAATAAAATTTTGACTATATGTATAATTAAATCAAACTATATAAAAATCATATAGTTTTCTAGATACATATTATAAATCTCAACTATATATAATTGACGTATGTATATATAGTTGTAGAGATATATATATATATAATAAAATTTTCCTTCCCCTAATTTGGTGGACTTGGGCGGGCCGTGGACCGTACTCTCTGATACCATTAAATGTCACACACCGCCCGGACGCTCCTAAACCGGCGGTACACTCGCGGACGGGGCGCGCATTTGGAACAATCATAATCGTAATAACAGAGTGCGCAGCGGAAATACAGTATACAGTACAAATCTGATTTCATATAATTCAGAATACTTTTGTACATAGAATGGTCAAGGGAACATACTCCCAAAATCCCCAATGATTCATACAAAGGGTACAAAATGTGGGCCCCATAACCTGCACCCAGTCCACCCCTAATTTCCTGTGAAAGATTTGATAATATTGGAGTGAGCTTAACGCGCTCAGTGGGTAAATAGTGCATGAGTATAACAATTAATAAAGCATACTTCAATATCAAATATCTTAAATACACATGTAAGCATCATAATCAATCAATATGTATGTATGCATGACACCGTCACGTATTAATGGTTTGATGAGCGTACATCGCCTGAGTTCACGTACAGGTGTCCTTCCCCGGGCGTAGCCAGGTTCTCACTGTACGTCCCTCCTCAGGAACGATGCTCTGGATTCACGTACTGATGTCCCTCCCCGGCGTAGCCGAGTTCTCATGTACGTCCCTCTCCAGAGAAATAATATGAATAGTGAGCAATGCTTCTAACTATTCTATGAGTCATAAACCATATACGTCCCTAGGTGGTGATATGTATGATGCCAATGCATGAACTAGTCTAGTCTACTGGTCTGGTCTTTTCTTGACATTTAGACTGACTTTGGCAACGTCTGGTTATCCTTATCAGGGTCGGTATCACGACGTGCAAAGTTAGGACATTCAGGTCATAAAAATTATTGACATAATGCAGTGTAAATGAATAGTAGACATAATAATAATTGAATGTAAACTTTAATAAAAGTTGTGAAACACGCAAACCTATGTTTCGTTCCCCACCTTCAGATCTGGTGCTTTTCTCCGGACAGAACTTCGTTGCACCGCTTTCAGATCTGGCGCTTTCCTCCGGACAGAACTTTGTTGCACCGCACCGGGAGTCTCAAAGACTAAAAACTTAGAATGTGTGGAAAGGAGAAGAAAAATCACAAGAGAAGGTGATTTGGTGTGAGGAATGAGAAATGAGGAGGTTTCTTATATAGAGATTTTTGCGCCGCATGCCTGAACGTTCTGGCATTGCGCCTGAACGTTCTGGCATGCGCCTGAACGTTCTGGCATGGCGCCTGAACGTTCTGGCATGGCGCCTGAACGTTCTGTCATGCGCTTCTGTCATGCGCCTGAACGTTCTGGCATTGCGCCTGAACGTTCTGTCAGGCGCCTGAACGTTCTGTCAGGCGCCTGAACGTTCTGGCACGCGCCTGAACGTTCTGTCACGCGCCTGAACGTTCTGGCACGCGCCTGAACGTTCGGGCGTTGCCCAAATAGTAAAAATTTCAAATAGTAAATTTTTTTTTTTTTTTTTTTTTTTTTTTGTGAAATACAGGGTATTACATTTAATTTAACCATGTCTAAGTAAATATAAAAGGATCAAACATGAGTATTCCAAATCTTTAAGAAAAATATTGCAAATGATCATAGTTGCGGCATAAGTTTTACAAGATATTGACATTGTTCAAAAATTTATACTAAGCCACAAAATTTAATGTAAACTAAATACTAAAATCAGGAAACAGAACATATAATAAGACCCATTTTTAATAGGTTTACTGATCTTATACTATACTAAACCCAATTAAAGATATTGTTAGATTCAAGCCGTTAAAACATATTTAAAATGGCTTGTCCGAATTACAAGTCATTAAAAGTTTGCAAGAAAGCATATTAAAAGTAGGGGTGGCAAAATAAACCTGGATCTGTTTGTCCGCTTTCGTTTGGTTAGCTTTGAACCGGATATAGACAACTTTTAAAAAATAGGAACAAAAAGTTTGTGTCCATTTTAAAAATGGCCCGGACATAAGTTTAAAAACCTGAGTAACGTGTTCCTAATTAATGCAAATAATAAAATTTACATACATTTTAAATTGCCTATGTCCTAGTTCCGTCAAATCTTTTTTACTTTTATTTCTTCTTAAATTTTTTTTTCTCTTAATTATTTTCTTCTTCTTCTTTATTCTTCATTACTATTGGCATGACATTTTTATTTTAATTTTTTGAAAAAGCATATTCTACCACTATATTTAAAAAAAAAACATATGGGTATGAACAAAGTTGGGCTACCCGATTTTTAAAACATATAGGTATGAACAAACATTTATTGTTTGTTTCTCAAACCGAGCCGGGTACGAACATGCCACATATTCATTAGTATGAGGCATTGTTTGTACCCGTACTCAATTTTTTGCCACCTATAATTAAAAGTGATTTTACGATTTAGGTTGTTGATATGGCGTTAAAAGTAATCTATTACGGCATGTTCCACAAGCCGTTAAAAGTAAATGAAAGAATGACTTGTTTGATAACCCATAAAAATGGTTTATAAAAAACGACACTTCAATCTATAGCCTTGATAAAAGGTCATTTTGGGTTTCTTCTAATTGCAAATAAGAGTGGGAGAAAGAGCTCGATTTTGGTTTATTCTTCGTTGTTACAAGAGAAACTATTGGAAGAATTTATGAAAGATCATTGATGATGGAATTTGTTCATTTCGATTTAGGTTTGTGTCACACCCCGCTGGCTCGACTGCTCGGGGTGTGACAGATAGGCCCGGGGGTTCGAACATACTTCGAACGCGAGTCGAACACACAGAAACATGGTGTCCCATAATCAACAAACACAGTGAAAATAACTAAAGAAAAATACCATTGATATTAAACATAGGGTTTCGATATATAGTAGTACATCTCCTTGTTCAAAAAGACAAAATAACAAAAAGGGCAGTGCCTCTACAAAAGGACAAAAACATAAAAGGAGAAACAACGAAGATGCATCAAAAGCTTGGAGTCTTCATCGCCGCTATGCCGACCGGGAGGGACCAGGGGAAAGAGAAAAAACAAGAGTCCCTACGCGGACGGGGTTCGGCAGGTGCCCCCAGTCAATGTCCATTCTAACCCATCTTAGCTCCCTGGAAAAATTAGCAATGAGGTGAGCTCAACAGCTCAGTAAGATCAAGCAAGGTAAGCAAGACTTACATGCATAATAGTAATTACAGAACAACAGTCATAAGGAAGTTAAGCCATAACAATATAACCAAGAAATCAATGGTGGCCACCCGGACTCACAGGCCAACCTATGAGCTGAGTATTGATGCAACGTGTAGCAACAGGAGAGGTCTCATGAGTTCCAGTACATAGAGTGGCGACGTAACACCTCATTGGCCAGCATGCACTGCAGCTAGCAACCCATACGTTCAACGCCCCAAAGATATATCAATCTACAATAATCTGTAATACATGCATGAAGTAAAACATGGTAACATTTATGATGCATGATGCTATGTAAATATCATTACACAAGTAAGGAAAGCAAACCTAGGCCTTCATTCCCCACCATAACACACTTGTGGCAAGGACGATGTCTAACCTTTTTTTTCGAGAGTGTGCGGAAACACAAGAATGCGAGAGAACGTTGGGAGAGCGAAGGAGTGGTGAGGGGCATGGTTTTAGGAGGGGAAGCCACCCCTATATATAAGGTGGTTCCCTGGGGCCGGTCCTCCTTGTGGGGGTGCCCTAGGGGGCCGACCTCCCCTTTAGAGGAGTCCCAAGCCCCCCACCCCCCTCTTTTTTGTTGGGGTCGTCTCGCCCTTATGGGGATTGTCCCACGGGAAGGGTCGTTTTCCCCCTTCGGGAAGACGCCCACTGCCCGGGGAGGTCCTTACGGGTCCCAACTGTCTGGGTCAACTCCAAAGAAGAAAAATGGAGAAAGTGAAAGAGAGAAAAAAAAAGTTTAAGGGGTGTTACAGTCTGCCTACCTTAAAAGAATTTCACCCTCGAAATTCAATCAAGGAAAGGTCTCTAAAAAATGTGGATTTTAAACTGGTACACGTACTAGTCATCATCTGAGAAGTAGAGAATTTAAGCATGTCGGTATTATCGTTGACTCGACTCGGGGATCTAGTATTGTGCTGGTCGTGCGGGTTGCTCAGTCTATGAATGACGCTCTGAGTGGTGGAATCCCCGCAGTGAGCAGGTGTGATTGAGTGGACGGAACTAGAATTTTCCCACTTCAGGTCCGACAAATCAGGGAGAGAGGGAGCTATAGGGATACGTCGCGGCTGTTGAGGAAAAAGAACACCACATCGGGATGGCTGTAAGGTGCGCCATCCTATTCGGACTGACAGCTCCCGGGTATGCCAATTAGAAGGTTCATCCTGATCAGGCGCTGAGATTAGCATGTGCCTGGGTATGACTACCATCGGAGCAGCAGTGGTGCAGTGCGTTCAACCTTCCGCATTGTCTGATGCACGAGCAAACCTCGCAGTAGGTTTGTGAATTCTGCATCCTTAGGATTCAACGCCATATGATGTGCAGGAGAGTTTTGGGATGGGTTGTGCACGGAGGTTCGTCAACGTTTGAAACTTGAGAAAAAATACCTCGATGAAGAAAAAAAACTCCAACTGAGTGGGGCTCTGTGCCAAAGGAGTTGGGCTCTTCCCGTCTTCATTGAGATCTATTAGGGCAGAATCTGCGGCCTGACTTGAAGAAACCAAGTTTAGACTGTGCTCGGAAGGGTCAGAGCTGAAGTCTATTGAATCGTTGTTATCAGATATCTGCACAAAGCCAGCACAAGAAACCAAGAACATGGAATAAGAGAATGCAATGACCAAAGATAATGTTTATTATCATGCGTGATGAATTACTTAGGCAAACAAGTGGGGGTATTTTTGCTTGATCTCATGTTCTAACTCCCACGTTGCTTCATCTATCCCATGGTGGTTCCAAAGAACCTTAACTAAGGGAATGCTCTTGTTCCTTAAGTCTTGTGTTCTTCGGTCCAAGATTTGCACAGGATGATCCTTATACTTATTCCCTTTCGCGATCTCGACCTCGATTAGTGGCACAATGTGAGAGGGGTCGTGATGCTATTTTCGAAGCATGGAGACTTGGAAAATGTCGTGAACTTCCAACATGGATTGAGAGGATTTGTCGACTCTTTCAATAATTTGGAACGGGCCGATGTACATTGGAGACAACTTTCCCTTGACCCCGAACCTCTTTACTTTCTTGATAGGTTGGACCTTTAAGAAGACTGAGACTCTAACTTCAAATTCCAAGGGTTTCCTTCGCCTGTTAACGTAGCTTTTGTGCAAGCTCTGGGCAGAGCAGAGTAGTTCTTTGACGAGATAGATTTTGTCAGTGGTCTCTCTTATAAGGCCAGGACCAAGCTGAGGTTGGTCAACCATGTCCACCCAACACAGAGGCAATCTATATGGCCTTCTGTACAACGCCTCGTATGGAGCCATCTTAATATTTGCCTGGTAATTGTTGTTGTATGCGAACTCCACTAGATGCAGATACTTTATCCACCCTTCGCTAAAGTCTAAGACACAACAACATAGCATGTCTTCAAGAATTTGGATTAGGTGCTCAGAGTGTCCATCTGTATGGGGGTGGAAAATTGTACTCATCGAAATTTTTGTTCCCAATTTGGTGTGAAAGCTCTGCCAGAACTTTGATGTGAATCTGGGGTCTCAATCGTAGACGATGATGAGAGGGATCCCATGCAGTCTAACGATATCGCGCTCAAAGATCTTGACTAGCCTGGCTTGGGTGTCGGTAGACTTAATCGGTATGAAGTGTGAGACTTTAGTCAGCCTATCGACAATCACCCAGATGGTGTCCTAGCCCTTGGAATTTAATGGCAAAGCTGACACAAAGTCCATGGCAATGTTGTCCTATTTCCATTAACCTATTGGAGGTGGTTGTAGCAGACCAGATGGAAGTCTGCGATTAGCCTTGACTTGTTGACAAGTAAGGCACTTTTCCACGAACTCTGCTATGACCTTTTTCATTCCATTAAACCATAATTGTCTCTTCATGTCCTTGTACATCTTGTCTTCTCCAGGGTGTATGGTGAATTTAGACTCATTGTAATACCCTGTATTTCACAAAAAATAATAATAATAATAATAATAATAATAATAATTTTTTTAGGATAAAGCACATGCCCGGAAGTCCAGGCACATGACACATGGGACACGCCTGAAAGTCTAGGCACATGGCACATGCCTGGAAGTCCTTTTTTTTTGTGAAATACAGGGTATTACACTCGTGGTATTCAGCCATAACCTTGCGTTGGAGGTTCGGGTCTTGAGCTATACACAATTGCCTCTTGTAGAGCACTACACCATCAGAAGTGAATGACCAATGGTGCAGAACTTTATCCATCATTACAATTTTTTCATCTTCATGAGTTCATTGTCGTCGACTTGTGCGGTGGATATTCTTTGAATCAGTTCCAAGTGGGCGATAAGTTGGGCAAGCCTAACATCATCTTCTTCTCCTTGCAACTGTAGATCAAAATTCTCGAGCTCATACGACAACTTGCCCATTTCAAAGTTCACCATACAGGCAGAGACATACGACTTCCTATTGAGGGCATCGACCGCCACATTGGCTTTACCCGGATGGTATTTGAGTTCAAAGTTGTAGTTTTTTATGAACTCGAGCCATTGTCATTGTCGAAGGTTCAAGTCGTTCTATGAAAAATTATACTGGAGGCTCTTGTGGTCAGAGAATACCTCGAACCACTTTCCGAACAAGTAATGTCGCCATATCTTCAAATCAAACACGACTGTAGCAAGTTCTAGGTCATGCGTGAGATAGTTGACCTCATGAATTTTCAGTTGTTGAGAGGCGTAGGCCACAAAGCGGCTCTTTTGCATTAGCACGGCTCCAAGTCCTTGTAGTGTCAGTCTATAGGACGTAGCCAATCCCGTCTTTTGGTATTGTAAGAACAAGTGTAGAAGTCAACCTCTTCTTGAGCTCTTGAAAGGCGGATTCGCATGGCTCACCCCAGATGATACGAATGTCTTTATGGGTGAACCGAGTAAACTATTTCTCGAGTTAGGAAAAATCCTTGATGAATTGCCTGTAGTATCCAACCAATCCAAGAAAGCTTCTAATTTTGGTGACATTTGTGGGTCGCTTCTAGCTAAGAACAACCTCGACTTTGGTTGGATCTACTTCAATGCCATCACGGGACACCACGTGGTCGAGGAACTTGACTTTATTAATCCAGAACTCACACTTGTTCAGCTTTACGTAAAGCTGAGCACAGTCCGTAGATGAGTCTCATGGACTTCCTCTGTGGGTGAACACACTAGAATGTCATCAACGAATAAAATGACAAAATGATCTAGGTACGGCCTGAAGATGCAGTTCATTAGGTCCATGAAAGTTGCAGGTGCGTTGGATAGGCTGAAGGGCATTACAGTGAATTCGTAATAACCATATCTTGTTCGGAAAGCTGTTTTTGGGATGTTAGCCTCTTTGACCTAGAGTTGGTGGTATCTCGATCGAAGGTCGATTTTCGAGAAAAACTTCACTTCTCTTAGCTGGTCGAACAGATCTTCAATCTGGGGTAACGAATATTTGTTCTTAATAGTCACCTTATTCAGCTTCCTATAGTCAATGCAGAGTCAGAACGAACGGTCCTTCTTCTTAGCAAAAAGGACTAGAGTGCCCCATGGCGACATTCTCTTTCTTATAAACCCTCGTTCTTTCAACTCCTTTAGTTGTTTATTAAGCTCCACCAATCCCACATTCGGCATTCGGTAAGGCAGAATGTAGATAGGTTCAGTACCAGGAATCAACTTGATTTCAAAGTCAAATTCTCGAAGAGGTAAAAGTCTTGAAAGATCATCTAAGAACACTGTTGATTATTCCTTGACGACCGGGATATCTTTCAGGATTGGAGGTGATCAGGCACCACAACTTCATCGTCCTGATCAAGGATTGAAAGAGCCTGCATCTGGGACTGTATCAGGGACACGGTGGAGAGGTGAGTGTGTCTGCGGATCCCCTGAATTCTCAAGTTATCTCCATTGGGTAGCGTTAGCGGACCTGTTTTCTCTTGCAGTCAATCCGGGCATGTAATGGTGTCAACCAATCCATGCCCAGGATAATATCAAAGTCATTGAAGTCCCTTTCCATAAGTTCTGCATGTAGGAGATGATTCGATATTCTTAGCTCATAATTGGAACAAACTTGGCTAATTTTGGTACCCACCCCTATCGGCGTGGATACACAGACTGTGAATGGAGTGGTCTTTAACTAGAGTCCTAATATTTGGACTACATGGGCAACAATAAAAAAGATGAGTAGATCCAAAGTTAAACAGGACACGAACCAACATATTAAAGAGGGCAAATATACCTTAGAACACCAAAACAAAATGGTGTAGGTGAGGGGAAAAATAGAATTTTGCAAGAAATGTGTAGAACAATGCTTAATGAACACAACACTGTAAACTATTTCTAGGCAAAAGCTATAAACACAGCTTGTTATGTAATGAATAGAATATTGATTAGGAAAAACTTGAACAAAACTCCATATAAATTATGGAAAGGCAGAGCACCTAACATCAGTTAATTTCGAGTATTTGGATGTAACTATTTTATCTTAAATGATAAAGATAATTTAGACAAGTTTGAACCCAAATCAAATATTGGAATATTCTTAGGATATTCTTCTCATAGTAGAGCTTATAGAGTTTATAACCAATCTACTAAAACTATAGAAGAATCAATTCATGTAAACTTTGATGAAAGTGAAAATAAGAAATGTCTTGAGGAAGGGATTAGGCAATTAAACTTCGATGACAATGATCCCAAAACAGCTCATGACATAGAACCTGAGATTGAAAAACCTTTAGAAACATCTAAAAACTCTAGATTGCTTCAAGGTCTTTCCAAGGATCAAATATTAGGAGATCCACAAAAGGGTGTGTCCGCTAGCTTAAATTTAACAAGATATAGAGCTTGTTGCTTTTGTATCTCAATTTGAACCAATCAAAGTGGAAGATGCACTGAAAGATGAAAACTGGATTCTTGCTATGCAAGGAGAGGTAACAACCTTTATGAGAAACAAAGTATGGAAATTAGTTCCTAGACTTCTTCATCAATCAATCAAAGGAACCAAATGGATCTTTAGGAACAAAAAGAATGAACAAGGAATCATAATCTGAAATAAGGCTAGATTGGTTCCACAAGGGTACAACAAAGAAGAAGGCATAGATTTCGAAGAAGCCTTTGCCCTAGTAGCAAGATTAAAGGCAATAAGGATGTTACTTGCCTATGTTTGTTACAAAGATTTTCCTTTATACCAAATGGATGTAAAGAATGCATTTCTCAATGGTTACATCAATAAAGAGGTATACGTGAAACAACCTCTAGGGTTTGAGGATGCTCATGACCCGGAATATGTGTTCAAACTCCACAAAGCCTTTTATGGATTAAGACGGGCTCCAAGAGCTTGGTATGATAAACAAAGTTCATTTCTTTTATATCATAAATTTCAAAAGGGAAAACTTGATCCAACCTTGTTTATCAAACACCATAATGATAATATGCTTATTGTTCAAATATATGTGGACGATATCATGTTTGGTGCATCAAACAAAGTGTTGTATAATGAGTTTTCACAATTAATGCAAAAATAATTTGAAATAAGTATGATGGGAGAACTTACATACTTTCTTGGCTTGCAGATTAAGCAATGGCCTAATGGCACATTTATAAGCCAATCAAAGTACGCTAAGAAAATGGCTAAAAAGTTTTAGATGAGCAATTTGAAATCAATTGATACTCCTTGTAACTTAGCGACCAAACTAGATAAAGATGAAAAGGGGAAACCAATTGATTCTAAACTTTATAGAAGTATGACAGGAAGTCTTTTGTACCTCACAGCAAGTAGACCTAACATTATGTTCAGTGTCTGTTTTTGTGAAAGATTTCAATCAAAACCTAAAGAATCTCACTTAAAATGTGTCAAACGAATATTCAGATACATAAATGGCACAACTAACTTTAGAATTTGGTATTCCAAAGATATTTCATTTGAACTGAAATGTAATGTAGATTCTGATTATGCTGGAAGTCTAACTGATCGAAAAAGTACCTCCGGATTTTGTCATTTTATTGGAAATTCTTTAATTTCCTAATTTTGCAAAAAACAACACTCAGTGGCACTATCCACAACTGAAGCAAAATATGTTGCAGTTGGAAGTTGTTGTTCTCAAGTCTTGTACATGAAACAACAATTTTAGGACTATCAAGTGTTTGTAAAATGTGCTGAAATTTTGTGTGACATACTAGTGTTATTAATATAACAAAAAATCCTGTATTGCATTCCCGAACTAAACATATTCAAATCAGACATCAATTTTTACGGGATCATGTGCAAAATGGAGAGGTAGCATTGTCTCACATTGACATAAAAGAACAATTGGCTGATATTTTCACTAAAGCCCTACCTAAGGACCAGTTTGTTTACATTAGAAGATAGCTCAAAATGTTCTCCGAATCTGACCTATGATATTTTGATGCTTATCTCATTAAGGGGGGAGAAGTGCCTCATGGCTACTTCACTCTTTCTGATGTTTTCAAAAGGGGGAGAAGAAGCAACATCTTTGAAGAATCATAGAGTCAAAGGGAGATTAATTGTAACATTATTCCTTGGTGCTAAATTCGTATCATATGAAAACAAGGAACGTTAGTAAGGCATAACAATATCATTACACTGCATACATTCATATCAATATTTAGCTTGGTTCAAAACCTATAGTAATGTGTTTGAAATTATCAAAAAGGGGGGAGATTGTTGAACCAATTAACCTCATGTCCCTTACGAGATTATGTCCCTAAAAGAAAGATATTTTGATGATTGCAAACCACATTTTAATTATGATAATACTATATGCATTACACATCTAATCTCACATGAAAGCTCATTTGAAGAATCGACAACGAATGATGAAAGAACTATCAAGATCAATTTGAAGACCATGATCATTCGAAGTCATATCTGTGTGCTATTAGATTGTGTTAGGTTGTAGAACCTCTTTTATCATACGATTCAGCAATATGTATGATTGCATGGTTTAGTCGATTTGATTTCAAAGTATTCTTTGATCACTTATAATGAAATCTCTTTAATAAATTTGATTCAAACATACTGATGTTAATCCTGTTTTATTAAGCTTTAAAAGTTGAAAAATATCAAAACTATTTTATAGTGTCCATCAGGACGATGATGTGTTTATCATGACGCTAATATCTCAGTAGCGCCCTCCTGGACTTGGTTAGTCAAGATGCTGATGACTCATTAGAACGCTGATAATGTTAAAGGTTGAAAAGTTCATATCTATCAAAACTCTTACTTTGTCAGTAGCACCCTCATTAAATCAACCAAGGAACTTATCAAGATGTTGATTAAACATTAGCTCGCTAATCGTTTTTAAACATCAGGACGTTGACTGTCCAGTAGCGCCCTTATGTTTTCATGCTTTGAATGTTAGGACGCTTACGCCGTTAGTAGCACCCTTCTGATTTTAAGTGTTTCAAAAACAAGTCAAAACGTTTATCTTTAAACAACGCCCTCACAGATTTATTCGATTTTAAACGCTAAGTAAGTCTGGACGCTTACTTTCCAGTAGTGCCCTCATCTCACTGTTCAGTAGGACGCTTACAGTTTATAAGCGGCCTCAAGGAACAAAATGAAAGAGTTACGCGTCAGGACACTGATTGTCAAATCAAGACGCTAATCCAACACTGTCATAAAGTTGCTATTTGCACTTTTTTCTGATACACTTTTTAGAACTGTCCAAAGCCTTTTTTAGAACTTTTTGAATCTTTTCAGAGCGTTCCAATTCTTTATCCGAACATTTTAAATTCATGAATGATCAGAAGATTCAGGTGTTGTCACCGTAATTGCATAGAACTGAATCAATCTGTTTCGTGAAAAAATGTGTTTGTTGTTTGTAATAGTTTTGTGCGCCAAAATTCTACTTGAAATGTTCAAGTCCTTTTCCGTCATTGCTATCTCTATTTATATGTTGCCTTAGTGCAGATTGAATATACAACAAAACGAGAAAATTGATAACTTATTCTCAAATTTATAAACAGTTTTCACTTGTGCAAATACTCTTGAAAGTTATACTTCTACTCGCTGCTTTAAACTCTCAATCTTTTTGAAATACGTTAGAGTCTTTTGGATTAGTTGATCTTCATCTATATCTTTTCAAAAATCCATTGAAGAAGACGAGAGCTTTTTGAACTTGTTTTCAGCTAAACTTCATCATACATATTTTGCTGAATCTGTGGTAACAGAAGGTTCAATCCAAAGCTTTGTAAGTATCACTTTGATTCTAAGTAAAGAGAATCATTTCATCTTGTACCTTGGTATTTGTGGTTGGATAGTCACTGGTTTAGAGCAAGTGTTGCTCTAGGTGTAATGGTTGTTCTCACACTTGAAAGTTGAGAAAGGTTATTCTCAAGCCCGTAAGTTGAGAAGGTATAACGGTTTGGTCTTCACCTGTAAGAAGATCCTTAGTGGAGTTTGGACAAATCCTAACTAAGAAGGTTAGGTAGTGGATGTAGTTGAGAAAGGTTATTCTCAAGCCCGTAAGTTGAGAAGGTATACTAGGCTCTAGGTGCTTGTTTTAATCCATACAAAGATTTGTGGAGTTTGAAAACATGTTCTGGGTTATGAGCATCCTCAAAACCTGGAGATTGCTCCACATATACCTTTTCATTGGTATGACCATTTAGAAAGACACTTTTAACATCCATTTGGTATAAGGGGAATTTTTTATAGTAAGCATAGGCAAGTAGCATTCTAATAGCCTCTAATATGTCTACAGGGGCAAAAGCTTCTTCATAGTCAATGTCCTCTTCTTGATTATACCCTTAGGCAACCAATCTAGCTTTGTTTCTAACAATTACACCTCATTCATCCTTCTTATTTCTAAAAAGCTATTTTGTTCTTATAATAAATTGATGAGTTGGCCTAGGAACTAATTCCCAAACATTGTTTCTCACAAAATGTCCTAGTTCTTCTTGCATAGCAAGAATCCAATTCTCATTCTTCAAGGCTTCTTCAATTTTTGTTGGTTTAATTTGTGACACAAAAGCAACATGGTCTTGGTCCTTGTAGAGAGAAGCTCTTGTTGACACTCCTTTAGAGGAATCACCTAAAATTTGATCCATGGGGGTGACTAAGAAGCAATCTAGTATTCTTAAGGACTTCTAAGGATGGTTCCTCACTAATCTCAGCATTTTGGGACACTTTGGGAGCATCATCATCATCATCAAGTTTTATCTTTTCAATCTCATTTCCCAAACTCTTTCTAGGATCACCTTCATCAAAATTCACATGAATTGATTCTTCTACAACCTTAGTAGACTTATTAAATACTCTATAAGCACTACTCTTAGAAGATTATCCTAAAAAATGCCAATGTTTGATTTTGGATCAAACTTATCCAAGTTATCCTTATCATTTAGAATAAAGCACATGCACCCAAAAACCTTAAAATAGCTAATGTTAGGTGTTCTACCCCTCTAAAGTTCATATGGAGTCTTATTCAAGTTTCTCCTAATCAACGACCTATTCATAACATAACATGTCGTATTAATTTCCTCAACCCAAAAATAAGTTGCTACGTTATATTCACTAGTATAGTTATACACATCTCTTGTAAAGTCCTATTTTTCCTTTCAACTACCCCATTTTGTTGAGGTGTCCTAGGGGATGAAAGATGATGGTTAAAACCTTGTTTGTTGCAAAAATCCTCAAGCTTTTTGTTCACAAACTCCCCACCTCTATCACTTCTAATCACATTAATTTTATACTCCTTTTCATTTTCTACCTTACGGCAAAATCTAACAAATATATCATACACTTTATGCTTATGTGCAAAAACAACACCCAAGTAAATCTTGTAAAATCATCAACAATCACGAGAGTATATGATTTACCTCCTAAGCTTTGGGTTCGTGTGGGTCCATAGAGATCGATATGAATCCATTCAAGAGCTTTAGATGTAGACAAATAATTGTTCCTGTGGCGACCCCGCACCCCGGACCACCAACCCCGCAGGGAATGGCGTGCGGAATGCCGGGGCGGGACGCCCGGCGTAGGCATCTCCGACCACTCCTCAACTCCCGTGAGGTGGTTGAGACCCTACGAGCCTTATCTCAAACAACGACATAATCTCAAAAGGTACTAAACAAAACTACCCACCGTATTAATCATCAAAGACAAGAGATAATCCATAAAAATGAACCATAAATAAAATCATAATCCCTACAGGCCATCAATACTGACATACACATAAAGTCCAAAATTGTGGGTACAAATAAAAACTGTCATATGCCCACATGGTCTATCTAACAAGTTCCAACTCACCCATACTACAATGTGGTAAGTGTTATAATTACATAATCCAAAATATAATACTTCATAAATTAAAAAAAAACACAGTTCAATCAAAATGCCTCTCAACTCACATCGAGGCCTTGGATTCTCTCGCAGGCAAGGCCCTCAAGATATGACTACTCCTTTGTCCTTATTCGGGACAGAAGGACCTGAAAGAGAAAAATGAGGGTGAGCCAACGGTGCCCAGTGAATAGAATCCAAATATGCTATCAATACTCATCAATAAATATCATGTATGCTTGTCAATGTGTAGCATGATTAAAAGCTCATAACATATAGATATCAAGCATTTATAATAAGTTCGATGCAAGTAAAAGCTTATCAATTTGGATCCACATTCCACATGCATTGGGTTACTAGTGCACGTCTATTTCACCGTACCGTTGACCCCAATCATGTTTATTTGGGATTACTAGTGCACGTCTATTTCACCGTACCGTTGACCCCAATCATTTCCTTTCCTAAAACCCTCATATGACAAGGTTAAGTCCCCCTATTAGCCAGATAGATGAGCCCAACCAAAGTCATAAGGTTTTCTCAAATCAATGCATCATTCAAAACATTAGAACACATTCATGCTTTCATCATAAATGAAGTCTACTCACAACCAAGCCTCGCGAGAGTATTTAACCACACACGACCACCAAACCAAATCAACCCAATCAAGATCCTGAAACATACATCAATATCCTACCATACATCAATTTCTATGCTCAATCACATAGACATTACACATCAACCCTAAATCAACCCACATATAGAAAATAGGCCTAAATCCCATATAATCCCATCATTCAACTCAAATCACATGACTTAGGCCTCTAATGCATAGTTCTCATTCATAAACCATTCTATTAATCAAAAATACTGATTTTCAATTCCTTAGGCATAAACATGCCCAAATTGGGTCACTTGATCACAAGTAGGCCTAACCCATGATATGGTCACAACCACCAAATCAGTAGCATAATCAACCCTAATCATGCTTAATTAAACATAAGTTGCATCAATTCAATGATTCTAGGCCAAAAGCATCAAAAGCCCTTAAATATGAAATTTTCCATACTTAGGCCATATTGCCGATTTACACTAGGTCATCATGTTCAGCCATGTATATCACTGATTTTGCATCATGGGTTCATCAACAATGACAACTAGGTCAGCATAGTTGATATGCAAGCTATTTGGAAAGGTCTAAGTTCATATTCTAAATTTAGGTCTAATACAAGCAACCCTACCAATTCTTCATTTAATATTCTGTTCAGATGTATCAATCTACCAACAAAAATATGTAATCAAAAAATCAACCGTACAGATTGAATTATGTGAAGAAACAAACCTTCTGTCCAAATATCAGTCCAATCCAACGGTGGACCGAAAAGATAAGTATATTTGATAAAAACGTCTCTAATCAGACAATTTCTCCTTTCTTGCTGCAAATACTCAAACTCAGATGACTATATCACACAACATATTTAACTTATAAACATATCCACCGTTCATAATACATAAATATCAGTTTTAAACTACATATAAAAATTTGATATCCATCCAAAGGTAGATTGAGTAGTTCTATAAGTTTGAGCGAAACGGCGCGAGAAATCCAGACTTTCCGACCAGATTTTTTTGAGTGGTTAGATCTCTTAGACGAAACCTCTGATCAAGATCTCGACCGACCAGAATGAATAACCATAAGCTATGAACTTGCTGACAAATGTTGACCTCAATTTGATCATATATCCTAAAGATCCAGCTCTTTGATGAAAACGTCGCAGAGATCTTCCTTCTCCAACTCCCTCTTTCTTTCTCTTCTTCTTTCCTTTATCTTCTTTTCTTTTATTTTTTTCCTTTCTCTCCACTCACCTCTCTTTCTAGCACTTCTTTGATTCCCTCCACTCACCTCACTTTCTAGCACATTCTAAGATTCCCTCCACTCACCTCACTTCCTAGCACATTCTTGGAGAAGAGAAGTGGGCATGGGACACTTGTTCACTTTCATGCACCAACCTTCACATGTGTTGGTCTCATACTACCCATACCAACCACATGTACTTTAACCAATCTCATGCTTCCATGTGTTTTAAATGTCCAATCCATTCAATACACCAAATTTTCATTCTCATTTATCCTTTTATTCAATCAATCTTAACTCATATCAATTCATGGATTAATGGGCCCATGCATAAATAATAACATATGCATTATACTTTAATTTAACATGACCCATATACAATTTATAATTCACATATTTATATACATTATCAAGCATCAACTATACAAACATTAAACAACCATCAAACAAACACCAAACATATCAAGGCAACACATAGAGTTTGGACAAAATGCAATTGAGTTATGGGCTAGATGAAATAATTTTTGGGGCGTCACTGTTCCCCTTAAAGAAAAGGTATGCTTGCCTAATTGACATAGTTCACACACCTTGTCTTTTTGGTACACTCCATTAGGAATACCCTTTTCAAGCTCATTCTTAGCTAGTCTAGATATATTTTTCATAGTAACATAAGCTAATCTCCTATGTCAAAGGCAAACATCATTACAAGTCATAACACTCAAACAGGAAACATTTTGTTCACCAATATCATCAAGATTTGTGTAGCGGCCCCAATACCCGGGACCACCATCTCCCAGGGGACGACGTGCGGAATGCCAGGGATAGACATCTCCAACCATCCCACTCCATATATGGAATGATTGGGATGTCTACAAGCCTCGACAATCATATAATAACCTGGAGGTACCTGTAACAATTCTACTATCCACAACTATAAACCATAAACAAAGCTCCAACTACACAAAATGATTATATCAGAGTCCATCAATAAGAAAGTCCACAAGTGTAAGTCTAAGGCCCCAAGGCCATTATATACTCCATTATCAAGTATATACACAACCATTCTCACAACTAACTTAAACTTGTGTGTTATCAGATATACACATATACCAAAATATACATAAACCATATATATGTATTATAATCACCCACAACATGTACAAAATCTCCCATCATTCACGTCCAGAAAAGCCTAGCTCTGCAGTGGCCTGACCATTAACCAATAATCACTCCTTTTCCTTTATCTGAAGGACTTGAAATGGGAAGTGAGAGAGTGAGCCAACTATGCTCATTGAATAGAGTTCAAATATTTCATCAATTACTCATCATATAAAAACCATGTATGCATGATAATGCAAAAGATGAATAAAGCATACACAAATAATAGCAAGCATTCATCATATAGTTTATGCAAGGTAAAACCACATCTAGTCCAGGCTTACACTATATAGACCCATAAGGTCCTCCCATACTGGGGTATCACTTCTACTCTAAGATAATCCACCTCCAATCATGATCTTCCCTGGCGATGCATTATATCACTCTACCACCAAGGGGGCACCACTGGACATAAAATATTTGCGCTAGAGTACCAAACTTGACTTTGCCATTTGAAACATTGGCGCTCTAAAAGCCCGAGCCCTCTAGGCGGCCATAACATATCAATCCACTGGGTTTTACATGCTATGCAACTTCACAATAAAACCAAGTTCATGTTTTCTAATGTACACATATAAATTTAATACAATGACATAAAAGAAAATCATAAAGAACATCTACTCACAACCAAGCGAGCGCGAGCAATGCTACCCACACACGAAATCCAATCAATAACAAGTCCAATCACGGTCCTGTAGTAGTACATCCATTCACATACATATCAATTCTATGATCAATACCATACCAACACACACATAACTCATATCCACTTCCCAACATAGCCAAATAGGCTCATACACATCACTTAACTCTAATACCATGATAAGTACCACTTTCTATGCCAATCTCATTAATCCATCCTCAATTCATAAACTACCTATACTTAGGCGTCAACCATGCCTAATTACATTAGTAAGCCAACATTTAGGCGAAGGTCATAACATGTCCAACATAGGCCAATTATGGCATGAATCAACCCAATTCATGTCCAATTACACATAAGTCACAACAATTATCAATTCTAAATCAATTAGCATCAAAAGCCCCAAATTGGGTAAATCTCTACAATAGGGCATAGGGTCAAATTGAACTAATTCACACATTCCACCATGTAATTTCTCAAATTAACACCATGAGTCAACCAAGCATGCCAATTTAATCCACATAGGTCACATGCACCCTCACTGCACAACCTTAAGTCAAGAATCTAGGGCTAGGCCATTTCAAAGGAATCCCACCAATTTCAAGCTAGAAATTGGGAAAAATGCTACCATTAGATTCCATTTTGCTCAAGGGTTTTAAATTTACCACATGTAAGCCATATCTACATCTAGGTCATCCAAAACAACAACATACATCAAGACTTATACCATTCAAGAGCTCATAAACATGCTAGGAAGAGATTTAAGGGGTAAAAACACAATTTCAAATACCTATTCGGTAGAGATTGAAGGAAATCCCCCAAGGGCATAAAATCCCCAAATCTTTCTCTTCACTAGCTCTTAAACCCTTTTTCCAAGTGAAAATGGCGAGAATGAGACTGTTGTGTGGTTTTATTTGGTTTTGTGGGGCCCATATCCACTGTTAAAAAAAAAGATCTGGGCCAAGGAAATGCATTTTTGCCCTTGCATTTTCTAAGTTGCGGCAAGTTCTTAGCGAAACGCATTTCCTTGAGAGGAAGAGCGTTTCGCTTGGCTTTTTGGCAAAAATACACCATTTCACACTTTAAGGACCACCAACCCTTCCAACACTTCACACACACATCGCACAACACAAAAACACCTCGAAATACATGAAAGTGCGCAAAAAAAAGTATATTTAACTACACCTAACATCATACACATGCATAAGGTACACACATCACATCAATACAAGAACATAGAGTTGGACACTTATTCAATTAGGATATGGGCTAGACAGGAGAAATTTTGTGGGGTCACAATTTGTGTTATACACATTCTTATATCTAGATGTAATGAATGCAATAGAGTTATTTGAATGCCTAACAATGCATCTATTTGTTTCAAATGATATTCCATAACCCTTGTCACATAATTGACTTATGCTTGAGAGGTTATGTTTCAAACCTTTAACATATAAAACATCACATATGAAAAGAGATTCATTACCAATGGTGTCAATGCCGACAATCTTGCTTTTGCTATTGTCACCAAACATCCCGTACCCTTCTTTCTTTTTCTCCAAGCACAGAAACTTTGACTTGTCTCTGGTCATGTGCCTTGAGCATCAACTATCAAGGTACCAAGTATCTCCAATTGTGTCAACCTACACAACATAGAATACTTTTGATTTTGGTACACAAGTGGCTTTGGGTCTTTTGAAGTTAGCATCATTCAAAACACTTTTCTCAACCCATGCTAATTTACCCTTTCTAATAGTTTTAAATTTACACCTAAAGGTAGTATGTTCTCGCCTATTACAATGATGGCACGTGGGTCTCTTAGTCAAAAAGATTATTATAGTCATTTTGCTTTGAACCTCGAGTAAAACCTATACCAGCTTTATTAAAAACACACCTTTGGGCTCTTAGCATGATATCAAACATTTTTTGCCCATTAGTGAATTTGAGAGCTACTTTGGTAAGTCTGCAACACTCTTTTTAAGTGATTCATTCTCATTTCTTAACCTTTCACTCTCTTTCCTTAGTTGTTCATTTTCGAATTAAAGATCATCTAGGTTCTCTTATTGAGATTCAATCTCTTTAAAAGCTTCCAACAAACTCTTTCTGAGCTTGGCTCTTTTTGGTTTCTCTATCAAGTTTGATTTTAATAACATTATAATCAAGAGAATCGGAAAGATCATCAAAATCACTACATGGTTCGGATTTTACCTCAGCATTTTCCATGAGACAAATGATAGCTTTGTTATTGTCAGAATCTGAATCACTCTCACTCGATCTTGTGTCATCCCAAGTAACTTTGAGTACCTTCTTGTCCTTCTTCTTTGAACTGTAACTTTTCTTGTACTTGCTAGAACAATCACGCTTGACATGTCCGGGTTTATTACACCAAAAACATATCAGTTCACTTGGTTTGGCTCCAAATTTCTTTCCTTTATAAAATCTTGAACTTGAGCTAGATTTTCCTTTCTTCTTTATTAGGTGACTAGGCTTCCTAGAAAACATGGCAACTTCTCCATCGATTCCTTCATTTTTCGTTGATGAAGTGGTCTCAACTGCGACATTTAAGGCGAAGTCCTTTTTGCCTTTTTCTTCCACTCTGGGTGAAGCAATGTAATCTTTAAGTGTCAGTTTATGAACCGTGAGAGAACCACATAACTCATCAAAATTATAGATGTCCAAATTTTTGGACTCTATGATAGTTGTCACTTTGGGTTCCCAAGACCTGGGTATACCTCTATGTAACTTCCTAGACATTTCATCGGGTTCATACACTTTTCCTAAGGTTTTTAGCTTATTGATGATTCTTGCAAATCTTCCTAAAGCATCACCTAAAGGCTCACTGTCATTCATTTTGAATGACTCATATTTTTATATTAGTATTTGGTGTTTTGCCTTTTTCACTTGTAGTGTACCTTCATGGGTTACTTTTAATTTTTGTCAAGTCTCCTTGGCTGTCTCACAAGCACTAACTTTATTTAATTCTTCTCCGGCCAAACTGCAAAACAAGATATTCACAGCTTGATTGTTTAGGAGATATCTTTTTTTTTTTCTCATTTACACTCCACTCATCTATTTCCTTTGGAATCACTACTTCTCCTAAAGTCTTAGTTGGTTCAACCTAACCATTCATGATGACATCCCACATTAAATGTCTTGAGCTCTTAAGCAGAAAGTTATCTTAGTTTTCCAGTGAAAAAAGTTGTCTCCTTTGAAGAGAGGTGGAAGGTTTATAGAGTTCCCTTCAACGAAGATAAAATCCTTGTTATTGCTTGCCATTTGCTCAAAGAAATTGTTAGAAATCTTTGATAATTAACTTGCTCTGATACCACTTGTTGGCCCAGTTAAGTGTCCAAGAAGGGCATGAATTGAACAAGTTGTAGGTTGTTCCTTTGTCAAAAAATAAATAACAAAGATTTAAAGTGCAACAAAAATAAAACAAAGTACACAAAGATTTAGAGTAGTTCAGTCACGCTTACATCCACTACCTAATTTCCTCGATTAGGATTTTCAAACTCCATTAGTGAATCCTCTTCACAGGTGAGGATCAAACCGTTACACTTTCTTAACTTGCAGGTCTGAGAACAACCGTTACACTTTAGATTAAACAAGCTAACACTTAGGAACTCCCCATCACTTTACAAATAAGTTTCAGTACAGTAAAATTGATTCTCTTACCAAGAATCAAGTGAAATACTTACAAAACAATATGAGTTTCACAGAAGGTATGTTCAGCAATATGAATAGGATTGAGCACGGTTGAAAATGTCTATTCTCACTTCCTTTTTTATTTTGACTCAAGATATGGAATTTTGAACCTCTCAAATCCAAGGAATGATTTTCAAAACTCAAAGAATGATAAAATCTCTTTTTCATAAGTTTTACACAAACCAAACGACTAACTTTCAAATAGCGTAAATCAGATTTTTTCTCTGTGTATGAATATATGTCTTTGTTCGTGTATATAAAAAACGCCAGTGTTTCCTTCTTATAGATAAACATTAGGGCTTCAATCTCTCAAAAATCCTAAATTTTTCGTTTCAATTTCAAAACCAACAGATAAAATCTTTCATGAAAATGGAGTTAACACACCCATTAAAGATTTTTGCCAAAAAACATTTTCACCAAAATAGAAAAACTTTCAAAACTGACCCAACACTCTTCAAAAGACTCTCTCTTCTGACACAGCTGGGTGAGCGTCCTGCAGCTTAAGGAGGGCGCTACTACAATGAAACTTCGAAAGATCATTCAGTATGTGATGTCCTGCATTAGAGCATGAGTCCTACAGTCCATCAACCGGAGAGCCAGTTTAATCTTAGACAAAACAATGAGCGTCCTCAAGAAATTGCCCAGAAATTTAGACAACATTATGAGTGTTATGCTCATGGACAAGCGTCCTGCAGTGGTGGCCTGATGTTTAAGTTAATTGGCCACAGCGTGAGCGTCCTACAACACTGTGAGTGTCCAACTCAACTAAGAAAACTTTAAATAGTTGATTTTTTGTGAAATTTGTCAATTCAAATCAGCTTGAAACTTTTTGGGATCAAATCAAATACTTCAAAAACATTCAAAACACTTGAACATCATTTGGAAATAACTAATTTGAACATTCAAACTCATTTTGAAGAATATTTCAAAGAGATTAAGAACTTGAAATACTTAGAAACTTTTGAAGAACATTTTTGGAAATGCTTAAAAGATAGATTGGGATTTGCTGAACATTCTTAGGGTGAAATTCTACATCCCTAAAAACAATCTAAGCATACATAGAATCAAATAACTTGTCGACCAATGCTTTGACGATTGTCCCTTCTTGCTTTGACTTAAGCTCTTCTTGATTGGATGAAATTGTTTGCATTTAAGCTTGAGAACTCAAATCAAATATTAAATTTATGTAGAATGTGGTTTGTAATCATCAAAATATTCAACCTTAGAGGTAACTGGTATAACACTATTGCTCAATGAGTGTCTTGCGGACTTGCCCAAAAATTTTCATTTATTTCACGAGGCCTACTCTTGCAAGACTGTCCTACGGTACAGGCCTGACGATTAAGTGAATTGGCCACTGCTCGAGCATCCTTCAAGACTACGAGCGTCATGCTCAAATTTTAATTTTTTAAATACTTAACTTTTTGTAAATTCTGCCAAATCAAATCGACTTAAAATCATTTTGAATCAAATCAAACACTTCAAAGACATTCAAAACGCTTGACCACTATTTGGCAACAGTGAAATTGAATGATTAAACTTACTTTGAAGAGAATTCCAAATAAAATCAAAACTTGAAAAGCTTAAGGAACTTTTGAAAATCATTTTGAGAACGTTCAAATAATGGATTGGGATTTGCTGAACATTCCTAAGGTGAAGTTCTACAATCCTAAAGACAATCTAAGCAATCACAAAAATGAAGATCTTGACATCCATTGCCTCAAAGATTGTCTACTTGCTTGATTGAGAGTTCCTTACTAACTTTGACTTGAGCTCCAGCTTGATTGAATATATTCTTTAGCATTTAATCTTATGAACTCACATCAAATGTTAAATTGATGTAGAATATGGTTTATAATCATCAAATTATCTTAGCCATCTTAACCATAGAGGTAATTGATATAACAATCTCCCTATTTTTTATGATTTCAAACACATCCCAATAGGCCTTGAAACAAGCTAATCTATATGAATGCATGTGAGTGCAAGTCAAGCTGAAAATGAGAAATGAGAGAATGATCATATAATTTTACATGGTAAGGGCATCAAAACAATCATAATTAAATCAACAAAAATATTTGTGTTTTGCTTCCCTTACTCACAAATTTCATTTCTCTTTTCTCCCCATTTTGAAAACAGTTGAAAACATGGTTATTTTTCTCTTTATCTTTTCTTTAGATCTTCTCCTCCTTTTGAAACATCGAAAAAGAGGGGAACACATGAACGTCCTCAAATCAAAGAAGCCTCCTTCAGAAGATTAGTTATAATGAAACTCAGCAATGAGTAACGTCCTGCACTACATGCAACATCCTCAAGCTCTGGACTAACAAAAAGGTGAAGTTTCAAGCGAGAAAAACATTGATCAAACATAAAAAATAATCAAAATATCACACATCATCATCAAGTGATCAAAGATTTGACACATTAGACTCGAAAAACATGCCTAATTCTCTCCTAATGTGAACAAGCTGATCTTAGGGTAATGCTTTTGTAAATATATCTCCAAGTTGATCCTTAGTGCCTATGTGAATAAGCTTCACATTGTTATTCCAATAACCCTCATGTCTCGTATATGAGAGAAAATATTTTGACGATAAAAAAATCACATTACTATGCATATTGAATACATGATGATGCATGGATACTTTACTTAAAGCATGATGAAAAGGAAGTCAAGCTCGTGATGGAGATGAAGACCATATATTCAAAAATTTGATTTCATGTTCTAGAATGATGTAGGCTTGCAAAATGTCAGCCATCATCTGATTCAACAAATCATTCACTTCATGAATTTCTCATTATTTCCCATAAGCTTTTGAAGCGATAGAAAATGAGTTTAATCGATCTAATTTGAAGGTTTTTTTATTTATCTTTTAACCAAATGCATGATTTCAAAGTGTTTAATTTAATCCAAAAAGCTTAAGTATCAATTTGATTTGATCAAGTTTTGAAAAAATCAATTTTCAAGAAAATTGTTTTTCAGTGTCTATCAGGACACTAACGGGACATCAGGACGCTAATGCAGTGGCTAGTCACTTAATATCAACCCAACACTACAGGACGTTGATGGACTATCAGGGTGCTGATGTTTTCTGGGTTTGAATGTTCATCATTCAAAACAGGACACTGATCGAGTATGAGCATCCTCATCGAACCAACCTAAAAAAATCAACAGTTGCCATCAGGATGCTGATTGAGTATTTGCGCCCTCCCTGAACTTTTGGGTTTTCGAAATATTAACTCATGAGGATGCTAATGCAGTATTAGCACCCTCCCAGAATAAGTTGACAAAAATTTTATTTTTTAGCACATTGTAAATCAGGACGCTGACGCTCCTTCAGAACTCTGATGTGATACTGACAAAAATCTGAAAAGACTGTCAACCTATGTTGTTTCTGATACTTGTTATTCTTGTGATTGCACAAATGTTTTAGTTTTTCTCGAACAGTCTGAACATACACATTTTGGTGAAACAATTTGACCGTTTGATTTGAAATTCAAAACGAGCACCAAAGCAATTTTTGAGAATTAAAATTTGCGCAAGTTTTATAAATAGTTCTTTGAACAGTTGAAACATACACAAAATGGTTTGAGCATAAACTCTTGGAAATTAGTCGTTTCTTCTCGCTACAAACTCTTTGATAATATTGCGACTATCCTCTGATCTTGTTCACCTTCTGGATTGATCGAACTTCATTCATATCATTCAAATCCATTGAAGGAAAGAGGAGCAAACAACCTCTCAATTTTCAGCTAAGCTCAATAATCAATCATTGCTGAACTTAGTATTGGTCTGAGGTTCAATATTTTCTCTGTAAGTATTTCTTTGATTCTTGGTAAAGTACTCAAACTTATATTTGATTTTGTAGAAGTGACTGTGTTTGTCATATGACTGAGCAAGTGTTGCTCAATTGTAACGGCTATTCTCACACCCGTTAAGTTGAGAAAGGTGTAACGATTTGATCCTCACCCGTAAGAGGATTCGATAGTGGAGTTTGAACAAATCCTAGCTAAGGAGATTGGGTAGCCGATTTAGGCATGGGCCGAACCACTATAAATTGATTATGTACTTTGTTTATTCATTTGCCATTTACAATTTCTCATTGTTCATTATTTATCTGTAAATCATTTATTTTAAAAGGTATAACCTACTAATTTGTCCAAATCACACCCTCTCTTGGATATATTTGAGCCAACACACATCCCTTTTTTTCACATGATCTCTCAAGAAATGATGTCTAATCTCAATGTGTTTTGTTCTTGAGTGCAAAACAATATTTTTTGAGATGTAAATTGCACTTGTCATAGAATCTCTTAACACAATCAATCCAAATATGGTAATCCTTGAGTTGTTGCTTCATGTAAAGAACTTGAGAACAACCACTACCAGCTACAACATATTTTACTTTAGCTGTAGACAATGCCACTGAGTGTTGTTTCTTACTGAACTAAGAAATTAGAGAATTACCCAAAAAGTGATAAAATCCTAAGCTACTCATTCTATCTATGAGACTACTAGCATAATCGGAGTCTACAAAACTTCTAAGCTCAAAAGAAGTACTTTTGGGATACCAAATTTCCAATTTTGTTGTCCCACTTACATATCTAAAGATTTGTTTTACACATTTCAGGTGGGATTCTCTTGGACTCGACTGAAATCTAGTGCAAAGGCATGCACTAACCATAACGTCGGGTCACTAGCTTTTACATACAATAAACTTCTTATCATACCTCTATACAACTTAGGATCAATAAGTTTTCCTTTTACATCCTTGTCCATCTTTATGGTAGAGTTGCATGAGGTATCAATATTTTTAAGTCTTCCAACTTGAACTTTTTGATCATTTCCTTATCGTACTTAGATTGGTTCAAGAATGTGCCATTAAGAAATTGCTTGATTTGCAAACCAAGAAAGTATGTAAGTTCTCACATCATACTCATTTCAAACTCATCTTGCATAAGTTTGGAAAATTCATTGCAAAGACTTTTGTTTGAAGCACCAAAAATGATATCATCAACATAGATTTCAACTAGTAACATATCATAATTTTTTTCCTTCATGAACAAAGTTGGATCAACTTTTCTTTTATGAAAATCATGATTTAGAAGAAATGAACTAAGCCTATCATACCAGGCTCTAGGTGTTTGTTTCAACCCATTCAATGCTTTATGGAGTTTGAATACATATTTTGGGTTATGAGAGTCCTCAAAACCTGAGGGTTGTTCCACAAATACCTCTTCATTGATGTGGCCATTAAGAAAGACACTTTTAACATCTATTTGGCATAAGGAAAATTTTTATAGCAAGTGTAGTCAAGTAGCATTTTAATAGTCTCTAATCTTGCTACAGGGGAAAATGCTTCTTCATAATCAATGCCCTCTTTTTGGTTATGCCCTTGGACAACCAATCAAGCTTTGTTTCAAACAATAACACCTTGTTCATCGTTGTTGTTCCTAAAAACCCATTTTGTTCCTATGATAGATTCACAAGTTGCCCTAGGAACTAATTCCCAAACATTGTTTCTCACAAAGTGTCCTAGTTCTTCTTGCATAGCAAGAATCCAATTCTCATCTTTCAAGGATTCTTCAACCTTTGTTGGTTCAATTTGATACACAAAAGCAGCATGCTCTTGGTCCTTATGAAGAGAAACTCTTGTTAACACTCTTTTAGAAAGTTCGCCAAGGACTTGTTCTTTAGGATGACAAAGAAGCAATCTAGTGTTCTTAGGGACTTCATAAGATGGTTCATCACTAATTTCAAGATTTTGTAACATTTTAGGAGCATCATCATCATCATCAATGTTCATATTTTCAATTTCATCTTCCAAACTCTTTCTAGGATCACTTTCATCAAACTTCACATGAATTGATTCTTCTACAACTTTAGTAGACTTATTATGTAACACCGTATAATTGTAAGTCAAACTTATGCGTTGACTTGTAAGTATTGTTAGACATATTTATACTATACGTATGTACATGGTCTTAGATTATGGTAATTATGTGTATTTTAGGGTGGTAGGTACATTGGGACCCTAGGTATAGCATATGGAACCCAACACTTAGAAAAATTTGCATTCTCAACTTTGGGAAGCGCACTCCAGTGGTAGAAACCTAAGAGCATGGTTTTTGAGATTTTTAGAGAAGTGCGCTCCCGAGTGAGAGAAGCCCGCTCCTCTGCGTTCTGATAGGTTTTTTTTTAAATGACAGTGACGCGGTTTGTGCATGTTTTAAAGCAAATTCTCAATAATTTTAGCTCATTTGAGTTAGGTGAAGGCAGAGAAAAAAGGAGAAACGAAGGGAGGAGAAGAGGAAGGGATAAGGCTTTGAAATCCATGGTAAGGATTGGTTTTTTCTAACTAAAAACTACATATTTGAGTTCCTTCTTCAACTTGTGCAACATATGTGAATTTTGAGGATTTTTTACGGTTAGATCGGCGGATTGGAGTGTCGTGATTTGTGTTGGAATTGAGGGTTTTGTTGTGTGAATTCATAGGTAAGTGATTCCTTGATGAATTCTAAGTTTATGGATATTTAAATTGTGGAATTTGATGCTCTCATGTGCTTAATAATTCCAACCCAACTTTATTGAAGCAGTTGAAGGTTTGGAGAGTAGTTTGGGCGATGAATTTAGTGTGTTTTAATGTGTATTGTTGTGTGATTTATGATTAAGGATGATTTGGTAATGGCAATTGCAGTGAATTGCACCTGAAAAGTGGAAAATTGATGAAGTGAGCTTTGTGTGTACAAGTAAGCTGCTTGTGCAGAATTGGGTAGAAAGAGTGTATTGGTGATAAACATTGTCTATGGTGAGTATCTTTACCTCTGGTTTTATGTGTGACAGTTTACGTATAACTCTGTTTATGAAATGTAAGCATGACATAATATTAACATTGTGAATTGAAGGCATTAAAATTTTTTTGTAACCTCAAACGTACTTGGGCTTACTAGAGTAAGTACAGTATGGGATCGATTCCATTGGGGTAAATCTCCAGGAATGCAGACTCTCATGAGTAATCGATAAAGTACTCATGGCATTGGTGTTGTCCTAGTTATGGAGAATGCCCTGGAATGGTCTGAGTGGATGGTTAAATGAGGCTGGTGCTCTCCTTATCAATACATAATGAGGAGTAGACTCACTCATATACTTGATTGAGAGGATATGTTTTCATTGAATTAGGCATTGTTTAAAATGTATAGAGTGGCGTAAATTATCTTGATCATGTATTGGTATTTAATGTATGCTTGCATATTGGTTGACATCATTTCAAATGTTATGTTTTAATATGGATGCATATATAATGTCATTGGTAGGTTATTCACTGAGCTTATTGTAGCTTATTCAAATTCCGTTTCATTACAGGTGGTGATTATAAAGGCAAGGGCAAGGCTAAATAAGAGTCATCTCTGCTTGCTACTATTGATGTATGTATGAAAAAGGGAGATATTTGGATATACTTTCATACTTTGTATATATCTATAGCACTACCTATAATATGTACAAATGTAGTGGGTGAATATATGGTTTTGAAAGCCTATGATAGAATGGAATGCTTGATATATGTGTTTGTTATCCAAAAATGTGAATGATATTTGAATTGTGGAAATCACTATGATTAATGAAGTGTATGTGAGACCCTGTGTTTATGGGGAGGTTCTGTCAAAATTTTAGTAAATTTGAAGTATTGGAAGACTGACAGAGTATCATATACATTAGTATATGGCGTATGTGGTATTCTATGCCGGTCGTGATGTCACCCTACAGAGGGGGTTGCGACATATTAAAGATTCTATAAGCCCTACTATGAAAAGAATATCCCAAAAAGATACCAATATCCGATTTTGGATCAAACTTATGTAAGTTATGCTTGTCATTCATAATAAAACACTTGCATCCAAAAACTCTAAAGTAACTAATATTAGGTGCTCCACCCTTTCAAAGCTCATAGGGAGTCTTATTCATGTTTCTCCTAATTAATGACCTATTCATGACATAGCATATAGTATTGACTGCCCCAGCCCAAAAGTAGGTTGCTACATTATATTCACTAAGAATGGTTCTACACATCTCTTGAAGAGACCTATTCTTCTTTTCAACTACCCCATTTTGTTGAGGTGTTTTAGGGGCTGAAAGATGATAGGTGTAACCTTGTTTGTTACTGAAATTTTCAAGATTTTTGTGTACAAACTCCCCTCCTCTATCACTTCTAATGATATTTATCTTATATCCTTTTCCATTTTCTACCTTTCGACAAATATATCACACGCTTCATGCTTATGAGCCAAAAAAAGAATACCCAAGTAAATTTTGTAAAATCATCAACAATTACAAAAGTATATGATTTACCTCCTAAACTTTGGGTTCGTGTGGGACCAAAAAGATCCATGTGTTGGCCCAGATGTTGGCCTAGTAATTCTGTCCAAGAGGGGGTTAAATTGGATGTTGCAGATTTTTGCTTTACCTTTTGGTTAATTTAATTAATCAACTTAAGTGCGTAGTAGGTAATAAGTAAAATGATAAAGTGCAGGAAAAGTAAACAAATGGACACAGTGATTTATAGTGGTTCGGTTCCCCTTGAACCTGCTCTACTACCAGACGACCCACAATCAGGATTTCCAAAATCCACTAAGTCTATTTAACTTTTGGGTGTAGATAGTGTTGGGCCAGATATGTCCAAGAGGGGGGTGAATTTGACACTTAACAAATTTTAACCTTTCTTTTAAATGTAAGAAATATTGAAAGCAGATTAAATAGAGTATAGCAAATAAAAATAATGAAAGTAAAAGAGACAGTACAAACAAGATTTATAATGGTTCGTCCTTTTCTACATCTACTGCCTAACCTCCTCAGTTAGGATTTGTCTAAACTCCACTAAGGATCTTCTTACGGGTGAAGACCAAACCAGTACACTTCCTCAACTTACGGGTGTGAGAAGAACCTTTTCTCAACTTCCAGATGCGAGAAGAACATTTACAATTTCGAGCAACACTTGTTTTATCCCAGTGACTATCCAGTCACTAATATATGAATACAAAATGAGATATGATTCCTTTTACTTAGAATCAATGTAATACTTACAAAGTTTTCAATCGAACCTTCTGTTACCATAGATTCAGCAAAATATGTATGATAAAGTTCGGTTAAAAACTGGTTCAAAAGCTTTTTTCTTCTTCAATAAATTTTTGAAATGATATAGATGAAGATCAACTAATACAGAAGACTTAATGTATTTTTAAAAGATCATGAGTTCAAAAGCAGAGAGTAGAAGACTAACTCCCAAAAGTTTTTACACAAGTGAAAGTTGTTAATACGTTTTGAATGGATTTTAATTTTTGTATTGATAGATTGATTATTTTTTATCTACTCTAAGGCAACATATATATAGAAATAACAGTGGCGCAATGGACTTGGTGATTTTGGCGCACAAAGTCATTTAAAAAACAACGAATACATTCTTTCCTGAAACAGATCGATTCAACTTTGTGTAATTTACGACAATAGCACCTAAATCTTTTGATCTTTCACGACAGAGGAATGTTCTAATAAAGTATTAAAACGTTCTGAAAATTTTTGCACAGTTCTGAAAAAGTGTAAGTATCAGAACAGTGACAGGATTGAATTAGAGTCTTCATTGGTTAATCAGCGTTCTGACGTGTAACAACAACTTTGTTGTTTTGTTCCTTGAGGGCGCTCATGAACCATAAGCGTTCTGCTGAATTGTGAAGTGAGGGCGCTACTTACTCGTAAGCGTCCTAACTTACTTTGGAGATTAGAATGACTAAACTTTGTGAGGATGCTAATCCACAATTAGCGTCCTGCCTTTTTTTAAACTATTTAGGGTCACGAGGGCGCTACTAAAGAGTAAGCGTCCTGATATTTTAAAAACAATCTGAAACAACTGAAAAACATAAGGGTGCTTCTAAGTGATGAGCGTCCTGATATTTTAACTTGTGAAGATAATAAGTGCGTTGAAGGATGATCAGCGTCCTGAGAGTTAAAATATTTAAAGCTCTAAAAACAATCATCGAGATAATTCTGAAACAGGGTCTAAACAAGTTCACGGGTTGACTTAAATAAGGCCGCTACTGATAAAGTAAGTGTCCTGATGAACAATTCAACCTAGAACATTATCAGCGTCCTAATGTTTCATCAGCGTCCTGACATACCAAGTCCAGGAAGGCGCTGCTGAGATATTAGCGTCCTGATAAACACTTAAAAATGGTTTTGGATTTTTCATTCAAAACTCGATAAATACGACTAAAGTCTCGGTATTTTTGGATCAAATCAAACATAGAAAATTCAATGCAAATGATCAAAAAACAACTCGACTAAATCATGCAGTCATGCATATTGTTGAATCATATGATAGTAAAGATTCTACAACCTAAACACAATCTAATCATACAATTATATATATCTTCAAGTGATCATGGTCTTCAAGTAGATCTTGATAACACGTTCACCATACATCATTGATTCTTCGTAGCCTTCAAGTAGGATTAGATATGCCATGTATGCAGTTTTGTCATAAACAGAATGTGGTTTGTCATCATCAAAATACCTTTCACATAAGAAACATACTCTTGTAAGGGACATGAGGATAATTGGTTCAACAGATAGAAGCCATACAATCTAGCCAACTTACGGGAGTAACTAGAAGCTGTAAACCTAACCAACTTGCGAGCGTGGCTAGAAGCCGTACAATCTAGTCAACTTATGAGTGTGACTAGAAGTTGTATACTAACCAACTTATGGGCGTGGTTAGAAGCCGTACAAATAAAGTATAGTCCCCAGTTGACTAATAAGTCAACTTTACATTTGTGACGCCCCGAAAATTATTTCATCTAGCCCATAACCCAATTGCACTTTGCCCAAACTCTATGCGTTGCCTTGATATGTTTGGTGTTTGTTTGATGGTTGTTTAATGTTTGTATAGTTGATGCTTGATAATGTATATAAATATGTGTATCATAAATTGTATATGGGTCATGTTAAATTAAAGTATAATGCATATGTTATTATTTATGCATGGGCCCATTAAACCATGAATTGATATGGGTTAGGATTGATTGAATAAAAAGATAAATGAGAACGAAAATTTGGTGTATTAAATGGATTGAACATTTAAAATACATGGAAGTATGAGATTGGTTAAAGTACATGTGGTTGGTATGGGTAGTATGAGACCAACACATGTGAAGGTTGGTGCATGAAAGTGGACAAGTGTCCCATGCCCACTTCTCTAATCCAAGAATGTGCTAGAAAGTGAGGTGAGTGGAGGAGAGAATCCAAGAATGTGCTAGAAAGTGAGGTGAGTGGAGGAGAGAATCCAAGAATGTGCTAGAAAATGAGGTGAGTGGAGGAGAGAATCCAACGTTCACCGTTGGATTGGGCTAATATTTGGACAGAAGGTTTGTTTCTTCACATACTTCAATATGTACGGTTGATTTTGTGATTACATATTTCTGTTGGTAGATTGATACATCTGAACAGAATACTAAATGAAGAATTGGTAGGGTTGCTTGTATTAGACCTAAATTGAGAATATGAACTTAGACCTTTCCAAATAGCTTGCATATCAACTATGTTGACCTAGTTGTCATTGTTGATGAAACCATGATGCAAAATCAGTGATATACATGGCTGAACATGGTGACCTAGTGTAAATCGGCAATATGGCCTAAGTATGGAAAATTTCATATTTTAGGGATTTTGACGCTTTTGGCCTAAAATCATTGAATTGATGCAACTTATGTTTAATTAAGCATGATTAGAGTTGATTATGCTACTGATTTGGTGGTTGTGACCATATCATGGGTTAGGCCTACTTGTGATCAAGTGACCCAATTTGGGCATGTTTATGCCTAAGGAATTGAAAATCAGTATTTTTGATTAATAGAATGGTTTATGTATGAGAACTATGCATTAGAGGCCTAAGTCATGTGATTTGAGTTGAATGATGGGATTAGATGGGATTTAGGCCTATTGTTTATATGTGGGCTGATTTAGGGTTGATGTGTAATGTCTATGTGATTGAACATAGAAATTGATGTATGGTAGGATATTGATGTATGTTTCAGGATCTTGATTGGGTTGATTCAGTTTGGTGGTCGTGTGTGGTTAAATACTCTCGCGAGGCTTGGTTGTGAGTAGACTTCATTTAAGATTATATCTTTTATGCCATCATATCACTTATATATTGTATGTTGAAAGCATGAATGTGTTCTAATGTTTTGAATGATGCATTGATTTCAGAAAACCTTATGACTTTGGTTGGGCCCATCTATCTGGCTAATAGGGGGACTTAACCTTCTCATAGGAGGGTTTTAGGAAAGGAAGAGATTGGGGTCAACGGTACGGTGAAATAGACGTGCTCTAGTAACCCAAAATAAACATGATTGGGATCAACGGTACGGTGAAATAGACGTGCACTAGTAACCCAATGCATGTGGAATGTGGATCCAAATTGATAAGCTTTTACTTGCATCGAACTTATTATAAATGCTTGATATCTATATGTTATGAGCTTTTAATCATGCTACACATTGACATGCATACATGATATTTATTGATGAGTATTGATAGCATATTTGAATTCTATTCACTGGGCACCGTTGGCTCACCCTCATTTTCCTCTTTCAGGTCCTTCTGTCCCGAATAAGGGCAAAGGAGTAGTTATATCTTGAGGGCCTTGCCTGCGAGAGAATCCAAAGCCTCGATGAGAGTTGAGAGGCATTTTGATTGAACTGTGTTTTAAATTATGAAGTATTATATTTTGGATTATGTAATTATAACACTTACCACATTGTAGTATGGGTGAGTTGGGACTTGTTAGATAGACCATGTGGGCATATGACGGTTTTTATTTGTACCCACAATTTTGGACTTTATGTGTATGTCAATTTTAATAGACTGTAGGGATTATGATTTTATTTATGGTTCATTTTTATGGATTATCTATTGTCTTGGATGATTAATACGGTGGGTAGTTTTGTTTAGTACCTTTTGATATTATGTCGTTGTTTGAGATAAGGCTCGTAGGGTCTCAACCACCTCACGGGGGTTGAGGAGTGGTCGGAGATGCCTACGACGGGCTTCCCGCCCCGGCATTCCGCATGCCATTCCCTGCGGGGTTGGTGGTCCAAGGCGTGGGGTCGCCACAACATTCAAGGTTACAAATGATATTAAAAGAAGTTCTAGGAACTCTCTCACACTTCTAGCATACAACCTTGTAATGATCAATCTCAACTATTCCAACCACAATATACTAAATGAAAGTGCAACGTTGAAATAGTTTATCACAAATATATGCAAACGATTCAAAAGATGTTTATGCAAGTTCAAGAATCGTGTGTGTACATGTATTTTCAAATATTGATTGTAAATATGATAAATAAAGCACAAGAATCAATATGCAAACAATGATCAAAACTTATTGATTCAAAGAGACAAATATTCAAGTATATGAATCGATATGCATAAGTTAAGATCAAGATGATCGATTCAAATAATATATGTTAAGCACAAGAATCGATACTAAACAAGTTATATGAAACCACTATCTAAGATGATATAAGATCAAAGATCAAAGATGGTTTCACACACAATAATCAAAATGGTTTCAAGATGAAGATAAATCAAACACAAAAATTGTTTCAACAGAAACACATTCACACGAATCTTAAAGAGAGATTTTACCCAACTTTTGGTAAGGATGAAGTACATAAGTTTCTTCAAGGTGTGAAAGTGGTTGAGTGTGGTTTCACCTTCAAGAATGATCAAGATCAGCAGAATCTTCAAGTTTCTCAAAGATTTTTGAAAGAGTAGGCGAACTATTCGAAAGATTGAATCAAAGACTCAAATTTAGTGAACTTTTGCAATCAAAAGATGTTTAAAATAACTCAAGAACTTATTTAAAACTAAAAAATATAAAGAACAAAGATTCGGCACAAGTTCAAATATTTTTTCAAAAGTTGCTCTAAAATGAGCAAAGTGTGGTATTTATAGAAAAATACTCTTGGACACATATGGGCCAATAGTATTTTCCTCTTTTTCTTACAATTTGGCTAAGTCTTTTGGATAGCATAACCACTTCATCATTTGTATCCTCATCAACAAATGAATCCTCTAGAGATTTTTGGGAGGCATTTAGAGATAAGCTTTTTTTTTTTTGTCTCCTCTTTTGGCACACCTTTTTCTTTGTCTTTCAACTTCATCTCATGTACCATCAATGATCCACACAATTTATCAAAGGTGTATTCTCTGAGGTCATTTACCTCTTCTATGGTTGTCACCTTTAGATCTCATTTTTTAGGCAACCCTCTTAGAAACTTACCCATTGTTTTGGCTTGAGGGTAGCTTTCACCGAGATTTTTTATCTCATTGATAAGCTTGGTAAACCTATTTATGGCTTCATCTATTTCTTCACCCTCTTTTACCTTAAAGGTTTCATATTTTTTCAAGCATACGTAGCTTCGTTTGTTTTACTTTCTTGGTTTTTTCATGGGTGACATCTAACTTATCCCATATCTCTTTGGTTGTGGTACTCACACTTACTCGGTTAAAGTCATTAAGAAATAGACTACAGGACAATATATTTATGGCTTGGTCATTCATTTGCTCTATCTTTTTCTCATGAGGTAACCATTCTTGTCTAGCCTTAGCAACTATTACACCATCTTCAACGTTAGTAGGAGGTTGGTAACCATTTACCACAATCTCCCACATTTCCACGTCTTGTGCTCTTATATTGAAACGCATATGTGTTTTCCAATTCAAATAGTTGTTACCCTCAAATAGAGGTGGTCGGTGAGTGGACTGTCCTTCCTTGAAAGTGATTTTAACACCATCATTTCCTACCATGATCTCAAAAGAATTGTTAAAGACTTTTAAATGAAAAACCCACTTTGATACCACTTGACAGACACCCTAAACGAGGGTAAATTGGGTGTTGGTTGATTTTTCAGGACCTTTCTCAAACTTAATAAACAATCAAATATATAGCAGAAATATAAATGAAACAGTAAACAAATAAGGCACACAGGTTTTATAGTGGTTCGGCTTCCCAATAAACCTACCTCCATTACCTGATTTCCTCGATCAGGATTTTCTAAACTCTCTTCACTTACTTGATCCTACTTCACGGGAGAGGATCGAACTAGTGACAATCACCAATTCCTGTTTAGGGAATCTTCCCAACTAGCTAACAAGCTAGCGTTCAAAATACATCCAATGATAAAAAGAAATTTGTTCAACAAGGGAACAAACATAAAACAACTTACAACCTTGGTAATGACCGCTTCAAGATTTCTCAGCCACAAGATATCAAAGTATGCACAACACGAAATCAAAATCTAAAAGGTTTTACCTCAGAACGATCTAAAAATAAAATATGTGATAAAGCTCGTGATCGTGAACAACTTTTGTGAAAGGTGAATAATCAAAACATCTTTGTAACTTCATAAAAATCTCAGTTCTCCAATGGCGGTTGCCTCCTTTTTGGCTCAGTTGCAGAGAATAAAGTTTGAAGAATGATAATAAAAGTTTTTATTATGAAAGTAGGGTTTAATTATTGTTTAAATAGAAAACCATCATTAAAAACCCTAAACGACAACCAAGATTAGATGATTTAATTATGTATTAAGTGAAATCAATGGCCAAAAATGAATGCTCGAGATTAAAACTCGAAAAAGTGCAAAAATAGAAATTCCAAGATGGTGTGTGTTCCAGCCTGCTGGAATGCATTCCACGAAAGAAAAAAAAATCTTCTTTTCATGGAACACGTTCCACCCTGCTAGAACGTGTTCCACAAGACCCGAGAGCAAAAATCTGTAAAAAAGGAAAACCTACTGGAACGCATCCCTCACTACTGGAACGCGTTCCACAAGACTCAAGAGGTTGGGACACTTTTTCCCTTACATGGAAAGTGTTTCTCATTGCTGGAGTGTGTTCCTTCATGCCTTAGACAAAAATAAGATGTTTTCTTTGTTAGAGTGTGTTCCTTGAAGAAAGAATGCATTCATTGTGTTCTTGGTAAACGTGTACATGTCAAGAATGTAATTCTTCAACATGTATGAGTTTCTTAAGTGATAGAGCATTAAAAATAACCACGAAACACAATTTAAAGCACAGAATGAATCCAAAAAAGTGGATTTTCACTAAAACACATCAAGGAGTATGTGGCGACCCCGCACCCCGGACCACCAACCCCTCAGGGAATGGCGTGCGGAATGCCGGGACGGGACGCCCGGCGTAGGCATCTCCGACCACTCCTCAACTCCCGTGAGGTGGTTGAGACCCTACGAGCCTTATCTCAAACAACGACATAATATCAAAAGGTACTAAACAAAATTACCCACCGTATTAATCATCCAAGACAAGAGATAGTCCATAAAAATGATCCATAAATAAAATCATAATCCCTACAGTCCATTAAAATTGACATACACATAAAGTCCAATATTGTGGGTACAAATAAAAACCGTCATATGCCCACATGGTCTATCCAACAAGTCCCAACTCACCCATACTACAATGTGGTAAGTATTATAATTACATAATCCAAAATATAATACTTCATAATTTAAAACACATTTCAATCAAAAGGCCTCTCAACTCACATCAAGGCTTTGGATTCTCTCGCAGGCAAGGCCATCAAGATATAACTACTCCTTTGCCCTTATTCGGGATAGAAGGACCTGAAAGAGGAAAATGAGGGTGAGCCAACGGTGCCCAGTGAATAGAATTCAAATATGCTATCAATACTCATCAATAAATATCATGTATGCATGTCAATGTGTAGCATGATTAAAAGCTCATAACATATAGATATCAAGCATTTATAATAAGTTCGATGCAAGTAAAAGCTTATCAATTTGGATCCACATTCCACATGCATTGGGTTACTAGTGCACGTCTATTTCACCGTACCGTTGATCCCAATCATGTTTATTTTGGGTTACTAGTGCACGTCTATTTCACCGTACCGTTGACCCCAATCTCTTCCTTTCCTAGAACCCTCCTATGACAAGGTTAAGTCCCCCTATTAGCCAGATAGATGGGCCCAACCAAAGTCATAAGGTTTTCTGAAATCAATGCATCATTCAAAACATTAGAACACATTCATGCTTTCAACATACAATATATAAGTGATATGATGGCATAAAAGATATAATCATAAATGAAGTCTACTCACAACCAAGCCTCGCGAGAGTATTTAACCACACACGACCACCAAACCGAATCAACCCAATCAAGATCCTGAAACATACATCAATATCCTACCATACATCAATTTCTATGTTCAATCACATAGACATTACACATCAACCCTAAATCAGCCCACATATAAACAATAGGCCTAAATCCCATCTAATCCCATCATTCAACTCAAATCACATGACTTAGGCCTCTAATGCATAGTTCTCATACATAAACCATTCTATTAATCAAAAATACTGATTTTCAATTCCTTAGGCATAAACATGCCCAAATTGGGTCACTTGATCACAAGTAGGCCTAACCCATGATATGGTCACAACCACCAAATCAGTAGCATAATCAACTCTAATCATGCTTAATTAAACATAAGTTGCATCAATTCAATGATTTTAGGCCAAAAGCGTCAAAATCCCTAAAATATGAAATTTTCCATACTTAGGCCATATTGCCGATTTACACTAGGTCACCATGTTCAGCCATGTATATCACTGATTTTGCATCATGGTTTCATCAACAATGACAACTAGGTCAACATAGTTGATATGCAAGCTATTTGGAAAGGTCTAAGTTCATATTCTCAATTTAGGTCTAATACAAGCAACCCTACCAATTCTTCATTTAGTATTCTGTTCAGATGTATCAATCTACCAATAGAAATATGAAATCACAAAATCAACCGTACATATTGAATTATGTGAAGAAACAAACCTTCTGTCCAAATATCAGCCCAATCTAACGGTGGACCAAAAAGATAAGTATCTTTGATGAACAAGTCTCTAATCAGACAATTTCTCCTTTCCTGCTGCAAATACTCAAACTCAGATGACTATATCACACAAAATACTAAACGAATAAAAGTCGTCACCGTTCAGAATACATAAGTATCAGTTATAAACTACATACCAAACTTTGATATCCATCCAACGGTAGATTGAGGAGAACTATAAGTTTGAGCGAAACGGCACGAGAAATCCAGACTTTCCGACTAGCTTTGTTTCAGAGGTTAGATCTCTCAGAACAAACCTCTAATCAAGATCTCCACCGTTCCGAATGCAGATATATCCGTTTTACACTACGTACCCAAATTTTATATCCATCCAACGGTCGATGAAAGAGATCTAGAAGTTTGAACGAAACGGCGCGAGAAATCCAGACTTTCCGACCAGATTTTTTTGAAAGGTTAGATCTCTTAGACGAAACCTCTGATCAAGATCTCCACCGACCAGAATGAATAACCATAAGCTACGAACGTGCTGACCAATGTTGAGCTCAATCTGACTATATATCCCAAAGATCTAGCACTTTGATGAAAATGTCGCAGAGATCTTCCTCCTGCAACTCTCTCCTTCTTTCTCTTCTTCTTTCCTTTCTCTTCTTTTCTTCTTTTCTTTTTTCCTTTCTCTCCACTCACCTCTTTCTAGCACTTCCTTGATTCCCTCCTCCACTCACCTCACTTTCTAGCACATTCTTGGATTCTCTCCTCCACTCACCTCATTTTCTAGCACATTCTTGGATTCTCTCCTCCACTCACCTCATTTTCTAGCACATTCTTGGATTCTCTCCTCCACTCACCTCACTTTCTAGCACATTCTTGGGTTAGAGAAGTGGGCATGAGACACTTGTCCACTTACATGCACCAACCTTCACATGTGTTGGTCTCATACTACCCATACCAACCACATGTACTTTAACCAATCTCATGCTTCCATGTATTTTAAATGTTCAATCCATTTAATACACCAAATTTTCATTCTCATTTATCCTTTTATTCAATAATCCTAACCCATATCAATTCATGGTTTAATGGGCCCATGCATAAATAATAACATATGCATTATACTTTAATTTAACATGACCCATATACAATTTATGATACACATATTTATATACATTATCAAGCATCAACTATACAAACATTAAACAACCATCAAACAAACACCAAACATATCAAGGCAACGCATAGAGTTTGGGCAAAATGCAATTGGGTTATGGGCTAGATGAAATAATTTTCGGGGCGTCACAGAGTGAGTTCTTTGATTTTTGACACAAGTGAGAAATTCATTTGCAAACAAATGCAATGCGTTCATTTTGAAATAAATGTAGTAAGAAAACAATTTCAATCATGATTGCATGAATAGTGAAATGAAAAGCTTCTAATACGAGAAGCCAAAAACGAATATGGAAAGTTTTGAGAAAAACACGATCAAGAAAAACAAGTGACTGATCAAACATAGAAGAAACCTACAACCTAATAGGATCTAAAGAAAATATAATAAACAGTGTTACCTCCATGTGCCTTAATCTTTGGTTGACTTTGGTTGACTCTTGTTTGTCTTCAGTTGACTTGTGTTCTTGACTTGGTTTCACACACACGATTGAGTTCTCTTTTCTTTGTTTTTATTGTTCTCGATCTTGAACCTCAGTCTTGACCTTCACTAAGTGATTAATAGTTTTTTCTTTTAACCTTCAAGGCCAAATACATGATACCAAATAGAAATATGCTCAACAAATATGTTAGATCACATATAGTATTGTTTGTAATCATCAAAATAAAAGAGGGTGAGGGTTTTCAAGCAAGCACGCGGCACCCACCTCGGCCACGGCTGAGGGAACCCTTTCGGCCATGGCCAAAAATAATCCCCGTCTCCGGCAGAGGGCGTTTCCCGAACCTTAATCAGGGAACCAATTCTTACACATTGATCACAACTCGGACATCGCAAAGAACAGATCTCGAGGCATAAAACTATGAGCGAAACATTGATAAGGAAAGGCGCAAATCGCTCCCACCGATGGAGCATTACTTTAAATGCCATAACCATCCCCCCTCAACTATAAAAAGGGGGCTCATTCTCCAAAGCAGGTATGCATTGAAACCTGAAATTCTCTATATGTTGTTATTCT
Organism: Paratinospora sagittata; assembly: GCA_035771175.1. NCBI lineage: Eukaryota > Viridiplantae > Streptophyta > Magnoliopsida > Ranunculales > Menispermaceae > Paratinospora > Paratinospora sagittata. The sequence goes on along the minus strand of CM069607.1, from coordinate 29,274,861 downwards.
ACTACTTTATTGTCTAACTTAGGCATCGAAGTGTTTTCGGTGACCATGAGTCACCACCCCTTGCAGGTCTAGAGCGCAGCAGTCCCGGTAAAAAAATTTGAAGGATCAGACATCTTTCAGATACAAACAGCCAGCATCGATCCACAGTCCAAATTGAAAGATTTCTAGCTGAAACAATTACGTTTAAGGCCCTTAACATAAAATACATCACAAATGGAAAGAGATTTGTTACCAATGGTGCCAATACCAACAATCTTGTCTTTGTTATTGTCACTGAAAGTCACATAGCCTCCTTTCTTTTTTTCCAAGCACAAGAACTTTGACTTATCTCCAGTCATGTGCCTTGAGCATCCACAATCAAGGTACCAAGCATCTCCAATTGTGTCAACCTACACAACATAAAATATTTTTGATTTTGGTACCCAAGTCGCTTGGGTCCTTTCAAGTTAGCATAATTCAAAACACTTTTCTCAACCCATGCTAATTTACCCTTTTCTTACTGTTTTAAATTTACACCTAAGGTTAGTATGTCCTTGCCTATTACAATGATGGAAAGTGGGTCTCTTGGTCAAAAAATGATTATAGTATTTTTGTTTTGATCCTTGAGTAAACCTATGTCAGTTTTACTAAAAGCACACCTTTGGGCTCCTAACATCATATCAAACATTTTTTACCCATTAGTGAACTTGAAGACTATTTTGGTCAAGTCTTCAACACTCTTTTTGAGTGTCTCATTTTCACTCCTTAACCTCTCGCTCTCTTTTCTTAATTGTTCATTGTCTAGGGGAAGGTCATCTAGGTTCTTTTGTTGAGATTCAATCTCTTCAAGAGCCTCCTTCATTAAGCTTTTTTTAAGCTTGACACTCTTTTTGGTTTCTCTCTCTAAATTCGTCTTAACAACATTATAATCAAGAAAATAAAAAATATCATCATATTCATTGCATGTTTCAAATTTTACCTCAGTATTTGTCATGAGACAAATGATAGCTTTGATATCGTCGAAATCTGAATCACTCTGACTCGAATTTATGTCATCCCAAGTAGCTTTGAATACCTTCTTGTCCTTCTTCTTTGAACTGTAGCTTTTCTTGTACTTTCTAGGACAATTACTTTTGACATGTCTAGGATTATTACACCCAAAACATATCAACTTACTTAGTTTGGCTCCAAAATTTTTTTCTTTTATGAAATTTTGAACTTGAGCCAGATTTTCTTGTACTTTCGTGAATATTTCTTATCGCAAGTGCACAACAGTCAAGTTATAATATACCGAGATAAGTCGGATTATTGTTCACAGAGAAAGTGAATTGTACTATTAATAATGCCCAAAACTACAATGATTTTAATTTTATCTAGGCAATCAAAATTTGGATGAATAATGTGTTGGAATGTAAAGTGAACAAATTAAAACTAATTAGTGCAAATTGAATTTAAATGGGAGAAAATCAATGAATAAAAGTTCTAAAGATTGATTTCACTATGTTCTATCTTATGGATTTCCAAAAGGTTGTGTTATTGAATTAATTGCTAGAATTCATAAACCATGGATTATAACCCATCCAAACCCCTCTCTCGAGCGCAATTCGAATATCTATCCTTAACATATTAATCCCCTCTCTCGAGCGCAAATCAACAAATCAAGAATGCATTAAGATCTATAATCCACTCTATGCGATTTCAAAGGCATTCATAGGTCTCTCGACTCGATACTACTAACCTAGGTTACGATTTCCAATTTCCAATTCAATAATACCTCTCTCGAGCGTAAGAAACCAAATCTAACATCATACAACAAGTGACCAACAAATTGAAAGCATTAAGTACTTGAAATTGCAAATAAACCCAAAAATTATTCAATAACATATATATAATAATCAATCCATAAGACAAAATATAGATCAATCAACCTCTAGATTAAGAACTTAGCTCATTTTCATATTCAAAGATACAAGAAGTACAAGATGGAAAACAACATTGCAAGAAACAAAAAATGCAAAATGAAAACTTAAAACCCCCTGATAACGGAGATCTTCTTCTTCTCCTTCCTTGAGCTTTTTCCTTGCTTGCAACCCAAGCTTCCTCCTATTCTCTCTTGCCTCCCTTTCTAAACCCTAAACCTAATCTTTTCTCTTATTAGAGACCATTAAACTTGATCATGAATATTTTATTCGCATTTGGGGGCTTGTGTTTAGATGTGAAGGGTTGAGTTCGAGTTTGAGTTACCCTTGTTTTTGTTACGAAACTTCTTTTCATTCTTACGATGATTTGAAGAGATCACTCGTGCTCTCTTCACTCTTCAAAAGATTGGGACAACGATGGAGGCGTGTTGGGCGCCTGCACAGATGGCGTGATAGGGCACTATCTACCATCGCCTTGTCTTGATAATGGCATCAAATGGTCGGATGATAAGTTAGTTGGTAGCGAGGATTCTGACGTGTTCGTTCTTACTCGCCAACTCTCTGTCGATGACCATCCATCCAAGATTACTCAAAAGAAACTTGACGCCCTCCGTCAGCTGTTCGGGGTTCTGAAATGGGTGATAATGAGGGTTCTTCAAGGACATGAGCAGGCATATCGTCTGCCCCCGGAGAAGTGGCTTTTAAATCTTATCTGCTCGAGCCTGGCCTGCGCTTTACTTTACATGTTGTTTTCGCTAAGTATTTTACGAAGTTGGGCTTGGCGCCCACGCGGCTTAATCCCCACGTGTGGAGGAAATTAGTGGGGTGCATCAGGTTGTGGCAGAGCTTAGGTCTTCTCAAATTTAGTTTGAGGAAGTTTTCGTACAGTTATTATCTAGCCAGACACTCCAAGTCTATAGATTGGTATGTTTTTGTCTCCTCATTCCACTGCAAATCTAGTTCTCAGTTGTCCTAGTTCATGTAAGTATTGGAAGGATAAATGATTTTTTGTTGGAAGGAGTTGGGAACTTGTTGGGTGGTCGTTGATTGGGCAAGTGCCCAAGACGTATAAGATTATTGGTATGACTTAATTTCCATGGCTTATTTCTTCAGAACGTTGTTTATTATTCTTTTTCTTACCATTCGCTTTTTTGCATGTTTTATTGCAGAAAGCACGAGTCACCAAAGTGTGACTGCGGAGGTGTGTAATCATGTATGGTCGGTGCAACAGGGTGGATCCTCAAGAGAGGGACTATCTAGTTCTAACATCTGAGGACAAGCATACGTCTATAGGGCTTATATCGACCGGGTCAAATGGTAAGTTGATGTCATTTGTTTTCCTATTCTTAACGTCATGGTTGTCTCTGCTTTAGTTTCATGCTTTATTTATCCTGTCTTTCTTTGCATAAGGCTCACCGAAGATAGCGTGGGTGAAGGCTCGGTCCAAAAACAAGGCTTCCAAAGCCGCATTGCGATCTAGTTCCTAGTTTGGTGTCAAAGGAAAGGGTTTCGCCATGGAGGGAGGGGGCGTGTCCCTTTCCCCTCCTAGCTGATTCGTTGAGCGCGAAGAGGGTATCAGTTAGGGTCAACATAGATCCTTCGGCCAATCGTGCCATAAGATAAGCCCTAGTGGGTGATATGTTTGACAGAGGAATTCAACAATTGTAAGAGGTTGATACACTTTTCGCGATTCATTTTTGTTTGGGTTCTTCTTTCATTATTTCTTATTCACCAATGCTTGCTTTCTCCAGGTTGTTTTTGCTTGCAATGCACTACGAGAAAAGTTTTTTGGGTTAAGTTCTCGTTTTTCCACTAAGACCGAAAAAAAATTTTGCTCACAGCTCGCTTGCTACTCCGCCCAGATAGGCGCAGTTGAAAATGAGACTCGTTAGTGTAGAGTCATTTCAAAAGGTTGCATGACGTCGTTGTCTTCTCTCTCAGAAGAGATGGAAAAGCTTCAGTTGTCTCAAGCTGATACCTTATGTTGATGTAACTACTCTCACCTGGGTTGGTTTTGATGATTACAAACAACATACATGTGTTATCTAATCTCTTTGACATAATTTTTTTAGTGCTAACTAGATATATCAATTGGACTCAACTGCATTGTCAGAGCGTGTGGAAGGAACAACACCTCGCGAAGATTCAAAAGCTTCATGGTTGTATTTCTTTAGAATCTCAGTGTTGTAGAGTTAACATTTACATGTTCCAACCACACATGCTTTGCATCTTTTTAAAATTCACGCATATACTTTATTACGTGATTAATCATGCATGCACACATATTAGTTTGTTAATTATGCTATCACATGATTAGAATTGCTCATCATGCATATATTTATCTGTGATCAACATGCATTACTTTCACCAACTTTGCATGGTTTTACCGTAAAATGTTGTCATTGTCTTAATCATTGGTTTAATCGATCAAATTATTCATGTTTAACCTTGATTATTGTATCTCAATTGTGTCAAAAAAATTTTAAAATGTTAATCTATGTTTTTGACAGTGTCCTAAACCTAATTTGATCAAAAATTGAGTTTCTATCACTCCATAGCAAAGGAATACGTTCTTGGTTTGAAGAACACGCTCCTTAATTGGAGGAAAATATGAAACTTTTTAGATTTCAAATCAAAAGCGCGCTCTTGCTTTGAGGAACGCGTTCCTGTGTCTCCGTATGGTGTTTGTTTACCACACTTGCTCATTTGATAAGTAACTTTTGCAAACCTAAAGAGAACTTGTGCAATTTTCTACAGTGTTTATACTCGTCCAAAACAAGTTCCTAAGCCTATTTCAAACATCTTTCAAGCAAAAGTTCAACCACATTTGATCATTTGATCCAAGCTTCCAAATATTTCTCCACATCTTTTCTAAACCTTGAGAAACTTTGAAGTTTCTCTTGTGCAAGTGTTCAAGACGATTTTGGTGATTTCTACATCTTTGTTTGAGTCTTGATCGTGTTTTGAACAACCAACTTCACACAAGAAGAATCTCGTGCTTCAATCTTACCTTGTGGGGTATACAATTCTTTAAACTTGATTCTTATGATTTTGGTGAATGCAAATCAATTTTTGTGCTTGTCATGTTATATTTAAATTGATTTTGTATTGAGTTATATGTGTTCATCATATCAAAATATCTTGTTTCGTGGTTTCATATATTAGTTGAGATATCGATTCATGTGCCAATATCATATTCGTTTTAATCAAAGTTTTTAATCGACACTTGATTTGTATGATATATGTTCTTAAACATATACTTACTTTGAATCATCGGGTCTTGATTGTCATAGTATATTGATTCTAATGCATTAAACTTGTATTTGATTAGAATTAATATATTGATTGAGTGTGCATAGTTGATTCAAGGGTTTACATTGCATATATTTGAATCGGGTGCATTTGAGAAAAATATATATTTCAACACTTTGCATCATTTAAAATCATAGTGGTTGGAATAGTATTTGTTGATTCATTCAAGATTGTAAGCTTTCATTGTTGAGAGTGATTTTGATCACTTCTCTATATCTTTTGTAATCTTGATTGATTGTTGACATGTGTCAACTTTGGGATTATTTGACCATTGATTGTAGGGCACATAACCAAGCCAGTAAGTTGGTTACAAGTGTGGCTTTCTAGCCAAGCCCTGGTGTAAGCTAGATTGTGGCTTTTTAACCAAGCCTTAGTGTAGGTTAGACTGTGAATGGCTTCCCAACTGAGCCCTAGTGTCGGTTAGTGTATAGGCTTGAGCCAAGCCTCGGTGTAATCAGCTTCTAGTCACGCCTGTAAGTTGACTAGCCAATAGTGGATTGGAAAATCTTAACCGGTGCGGTTGGGTAGTAGACGTAGACTCGAGGGGAGTCGAACCACTCTAAATCTCTGTGTTTCTATTTCTTACACTTGTTTGTATTTGTTTTGTTTCTGTTGTTACCTACTGCCCATTATATTATGTTAATTTAATCAACCGAAAGGTAACACGAGCCAAGTCCAATTCACCTCCCCCCCCCCAAACTCTTGGACTATAATATTGGGCCAACACCTTAAAGGTTGTTTGTCACCGGGATCACGATGTTAGATACACTAACGGGGTCCGTGACTTGACCGGGGAGATCCTACATTTTTGCCTCGACTGGGACCTATCGTTTCTTCATCCCTAGTTTGATGTAGGTGCATGTTCTTCAGGTGACGATGATAGGGATGAAGATCTCGGGTCTGATGATGATGAGTAGGGAAGTTTGGGCCATGTCCCTTGTATTTCCTTCTCTCATATTCTAGACTTTTTTTATGTAAAGTTGTAGCATACATGTAATGATATTCTGGATCATTTTTTCTCTAATATAACTCTTTTTTTGTTTATGTTATCTCAATGAACCCCATGACATGAATGTTTTGATGATTTCAAATATCTCCAGTTGGTCTATCTAATGATCTTGTCAAGTGTTTCAGATTTATCAAGAATCAAGATCAAGGAATTGTGATCACAAGCCTATTGAACATCAAAGTAAAGTTCTGAGTCTATCAGTACTTAAAATGTAAAGTCTATCGATCATCTTACTCTCAGCAAGATTTTTATAGTTTACATATTTTGATCATAACATTTTAATCGTACCTTATGATTTCCAAAGTATTTGCTTTGATTAAAAGAAATAATGATGTTTTATTGAGTTTTAATTGAAAAATCAAAAACCATTTTTATAAAGTCTTTCAGAACGTTAATGTTTTAGCAGCGCTCTCCTAGACTTGATGAGTCAGGACACTAATAAAATGTTAGGACGCTCAAGGTTGAATTGAACTGATTAATAAGGACGCTTACTTGTTAGTAGTGACCTTTCTTTTATCAATCTCTGAGAATGTCAGGACGCTGACTTAGTTTCAACTCGCTGAAAGATCTTTTTATCTTTAAGTGATTTATATCTTTAAGGACGCTGATAAGTTATAAGTTGAATGAATTATCAGGACGCTACTTGTGTAGTAGCGCCCTCATTTTTAGAATCAACTTAAGTAACTTTCAGGACGCTCACCGTCCGTCAACGCGCTTAAACATTGTTTTAAAACTATTTTTAATAGTTCAGGACACTTACTCTTGAGTAGCGCTCTCATTTGTTTTGTGTTTTAAAACAAAGCAGGACGCTTACTGTGTAGTAGCGCCCTCATGCTTTAAGTCATTTAATTGTCAAAGCAAGTTAAGACGCTTACAACTTTGTAACGCCCTCACTTCATTGTTCAATAGGACGTTGATATTCTATGACGCCCTCAAAGGAACAAAACGACATAAATGATATTTTTATTGTTCTGACATGTACGTATTTCTCGCCACCTTTTCAGAACAACTTTTTGTACAAAATCAATTTTCTGTATTTGTAAGAGATATTCTCTGATTCACGAACTACGTCTTCTAAAACATTCCTTATTCATGTATCTAGAGAAAAATAGAATATTCATGAATTGTGCAGTTGCCATTTTCATGGTATATTCTAGCTGTTGTGAGTAAATGTTCATATCTGAAATTCAAATTCAAATGAACAACAACTTCATATCTACAAGTCTATAAATACAGACACTTAACAATTTGTTTAGCACCGAAAATTCTCTGAGCTAAAACATTTTTTGAAAGTTAGTCGAATTTTCATCTAGTCAAAGAAAATGTTTAAGTCGATCTGTTTTCACAGTAGTTTTCTTGGAGACTTTACATATTCAAAAGATTTTCATACTTAGCTAACATTCTATCTTTATCTGAAGATTTATTTGAAGTTTTGAACTGTTTTCACTCAAATCGTTCAGCACTGTTTTAACTTATATCATTCTTGCTGAAAGAATAATTTGAGAGATAGTTCATAGGATATAGTTGTATTCAATTTCATATTATGTATATTGTATCAAGGTTGTAACAGTAGTTAGAAAAACTATTGAGTTGATATTTTATATTCAACAGAGTCAAGTCTTCTTACACCCGTAAGTTGAGAAACGGTGGTTCTCACACCCGTAAGTTGAGATAGGTTGATCTCACGCCTGTAAGCTGAGCAGTGTAACGGTTGTTCTCATACCCACAAGTTGAGAAAAGGTGTAACGGTTTGATTCTCACCCATAAGAGAATCTCTTACTGACAAGGTTAAAATCCTAACTGAGGAGGTTAGGTAGTAGATGTAGGTAAGTAACCAAACCACTATAAATTGATTGTGCATATTTGTTTATTTTATGCACTGTATCTCTGCCATTGTTATTATTTTCTAAATCGTCTAAGTGCCCAATTCACCCCCCTCTTGGACATATCTGGGCCAACAGTTTGTGCGTACATGACAACTTTTTTGCTTCCCTTTGTTGTCTGACGCATGTGTGGTTCATGTTGGGCCTACGGCATGTACTATTTAATACGTGTATAGCTCATGTTAGGCATGTCGCCTTCGCTATTTTGATACGTGTACAACTCACACTGGGCATATGACCTCTGTCGTTTTGATACGTGTACAGCACACATTGGACCTGTGGCATTTGGTATATTATACGTGTATAGCTTATATTGGGCTTGTGGCCTTTGTGGTTTTGATACGTGTACAACTCATGTTGGGTCTGTGGCCTCTATCGTTTTGATACATGTATAGCTCACGTTGGGCATGTGGCCTTTGCTATTTGATACGTGTGCAACTCATGTTGGGCATGTGGCTTCTTCTATTTTGATACATGTACAACTCACGTTGGGCCTGTGGCTTTTGCTATTTGATACATGTACAACTCACATTGGGCCTATGACCTCTGCCGTTTTGATACGTGTACAGCTCACATTGGGCCTATGGCCTTTGCTATTTGATATGTGTATAGCTAACATTAGGCGTCTGGCCTTTGTTATTTGATACATATATAGCTCAAGTTTATTACACTCGCAACTCGTTTGTTGTTTTCATCATAATAAGAAAAGGATTTTATTCAAGTCACGATTCACTAAAAGTACATTTTCAGGTGCTCTGCACTCCAAGGCCTTTGCAGTTTTCTTCTCTCAGCGTCTTCAAGTTCATACGACCCCGGCTGCTCGATTCCTATTATGTGATAAGGACCTTCCCAATTCGGGCCTAGTGGGCCTGACTTCTTCTCATGTTGACCAGGCAAGAATTTCTTGAGCACCTAATCGCTTTCCTTGAAGCGTCTAAGTCGGACTCTCGGGTCGTAAGTCTCTATCATCTGTTGCCGATACTCATACGCCCACAGTTGGGCGTCGTTCCACTTTTCCTCTAAAAAATCTAAATGTAGTCTTATCTCCGCTTCATTCTCTTCAAGATCGTAACTGAGGACCCTGAAAGTTTGGTAGTTGATCTCTACGGGGAGCATAGCTTCCATGCCGAAAGCTAAGGAGAATAGGGTTTCCCCAATCACTAAACGAGGGGTTGTGCAATAGGCCCAAAGGACTTGGAGAAGTTGTTCGGCCCAGGTCCCCCTTCTTTTCCTCAAGTTGGGTCTTCAAACTATGTTTCAGGATCTTGTTAACTGGTTCGACTTATCTATTAGTCTAGGGTATGTCAAATTTGAGAAGTGGTGTTGGATGCCCAACTGGTTGCCGAACTCCCAAAACCTTTTGTTCTCGAACTGCCTTCCATTGTCGGATATAATAACATTCGAGATGTCGCACAAACACACTATGTTCTTCCATATAAATGCATTCGTCTTTTGTTCGATGATGTGGACCAACGGCTCAACCTCGGCCCATTTGGTTAAATAGTCAACAGCCACAATTGAGAGCTTCACCTATTTTTCCCCTATCGGCTAAGGGCCTATGAGGTCAATTCCCCATTGGGCGAAAAGCCAAGGACTGGCTAGCGGCATCAAGAACTGAGGCGGCTGGTAGGGAACTCATGCGTCCTAGCATTTAATGTAACTCCGAGTGTACTCTTCTGCGTTCTTTCGGATGGTCTGCCGATACTATTCTGGTCGGATCACCTTTTGTGCCAAAACTCTGGAGCCTGTATGGTTTTCACATGTCCCTTCGTGGATTTCTTCGATGATGGTGTCTGAGGTTGGCGGGGTCACGCATCTGAGGAGGAGCAAGGTGAATCCCTTTTTGAAAATGTTTTCACCCTGGAGAGTGTACTGCGTGGCCCTGTGTCTAATTTTCCTGGCCTCAGCTTTTTCTACAGGAAGTTCCTTTATTTTCAAGTACGTGATGATCGAGTCCATCCAATTGTTCCTTCCTTGTATAATGAACGTTGTTTCCTCCACGTCTCCTGTTAAGGTAGGTTTCTTCAAGAGGCCGATCGATACTGACTTTATGAGGTCAATGTCGTCTGCTGTCTGCCTTGCAATTGTTTGATCGGGGAATTTTTTTGAGGCTGCATCGCTCGAACTCTCTCATCATCTGCTGGGCCTCATTGGAGTAACGCGTTATTCCTTCTTCACTCTCCAGATACTTCGTTGATCTACCCCACCACTAATACCGAATCGTTGAATACCTTCAAGTGGGTAGCTCCGAGCTCTTTGGCAAATTTTAAACCTGCCAATAATGCTTCGTATTCTGCTTCATTGTTCGAGGCCTGAAATCTGAATCGGAAGGCTTTGTAGTAGTGTGAGCACCAAGGGTCCTTTAGCACCATCCTGCTCCCGAGCCCTGTTTGCACGCCGACCTATCAACGAATAGGGACCATGCATCTTTTAGAGGTTTCAATCCCACTTTGATCTTGAACGAATAATCCGCCAAAATGTCGGCCACTTCTTATCATTTGATCGACATTCTTGGCCTGATCTGGAGGTCAAACTCTCCTAGTTCGGCAGCTTATTTGAGCAATATTCCGGAAGTATCCGAATTTTGTAAGATTTAGCAGAGAGGGCAATTTTGAGAACATCGATGCGATGGGTTTGGAAATAAGGGTGGAGTCGCCTTGCAGCCATCGTTAAGGCTAAGGTTAGTTTTTTCGCTTCTGAGTATCTTGTCTCAGCATGCTGGAAGGCTTTCTTGACATAATACGAGAGCCTTTGTATCCCATCCTCTTTTCTTACCAAGGCGACGCTGGTAACGGAATGAGAGAATGCAAGGTAGAGGTATACGGGTTCTCCCGCCATGGGTTGGGACAAGACCAATGGTCTTCTGAGCTAAGCCTTCAATCCCTCGAAGGCTTGGTTGCACTCTACCCATTCCACCCGTTTCTTTTTCAGCATAGCGAAAAAACATGAAGCACCTATCTGTCACCCTGGACACGAACCTACTGAGGGTCGCTATCCTCCCATTCAATCTTTAAATCTCTTTTATAGTTCTTGGAGGGGCCATGTCCAGCAGGGCCTTATTCTTTTCCAAGTTTGTCTCAATCCCCCGTTCTCTAGCCATGAAGCCTAGGAACTTTCCTCTGATGACTGTGGATACGCACTTCGTTAGGTTCAGCTTCATCTGATATCTCCTCATGATCTGGAATGTTTCTAACTAATAGTTGATTTGATCGGCATCTCGCAAGCTTTTTACGATCATGTCATCAATATACACTTCCATGGTCCTACCTATATTCTCTGCAACATCTTATTGACCAGGCGTTCGTACGTTGCACCTGCGTTCTTTAAACTGAAAAACATGACTTTATAGCAATAGAATTCGCAGTCGGTGATGAACGCGGTGTGCTCCTAGTCGGAGGGGTGCATTTTGATTTGGTTGTAACCCAAATACGGGTCCATGAAACTCAACATTTTATGCCGGACCGTTGAATCTATTAGCTGGTCAATATGGGGTAGGGAAAGCTATCCTTTAGGCATGTTTTGTTCATGTCGTTAAAGTCTACACATGTCCGCCATTTCCAATTTGACTTTTTTACTAGAACAATGTGTTGGCGCAGATGTGTCCAAAAGGGGGGTGAAGTGGACAATAATAGGTTAATGCCTTTCTTTAAAAATAGTTATTAATATTCAGCAGGTTATGGCAGTCTATGCAATAAGAAACAATATGCAATAGTACACAAGGGATTTATAGTGGTTCGGCCTCGCCTACATCCACTACCTAACCTCCCAGTTAGAATTTGGTTCATAACTCCACTACCTGATTCTCTTACGGGTGAGAATCAAACCGTTGCACCTTCTCAACTTACGGGTGTGAGAAAATCGTTATATCATGAGCAACACTTGCTCAAACCAAGTGACACACACAATCACTTAATAATCTGAAATACAAGTATAGAGTTTTGATTCATTTACCAAGAATCAGTGAAACACTTATAGAGCTTTTCTTGAACCCCAATTGACATTGATTGAGCATAATATGTATAGTGAAAATCGGCTGAAATACCAGAGGTTCCAAGCTCTTCTTTCCTTCGATGGATTTGAAAAAGATTTCTAATGAAAACCAATAAATCATATTAGAGTTTTCACAAGATGATTAGAGTTTTTGTTGAGAAAATGATAGTAGAACTTTCAAAAGTTTTTGCACAAATGATTTCAAAAGATGCTCAATTGTATATGTCTCAGTTGTGTATATCAGTTGTGTATATCAGTTGTGTTTTCAAAAGCTTGAAGTGCAATATATATAGACAACACTTAATTTTTTTCCTCAATAAAGTTTTGGCGTTCAAATTTGTTTCAAATCAAAAGATCAAATTGTTTAACGAAAATGGATTGATTCAGATAGTGCAACAACACCTAAATCCTCTGTGCTTTCATGAAAATAGAAAGTTCAGAAAATAGCACAAGCTGACATAGTTATCAGCTTTTTGACAGTATTGTGTGAGCGTCTTGATAGGACATTAGCGTCCTAACACATAACACATAGTTTTTTTCATTTCTGCCTTTGAGGGCGCCCCTAAACTGTGAGCATCCTGATGGACTTGAAGATTTTAAAATTCAGAAACCAATGAGAGTGCTAATTCGAGAGTAGCGTCCTGATGCGTTTAAAACACAAATATCCCAGAAATGCGTGAGCGCCTTGACGCACGATCAACGTCCTGATGTTTGTTTAGGTTTGTTCGATGAGGGCGCTCCTAGACGAGTAACGTCCTAATATGAATAGAACACATTCCAACCTATACACCATCAGTGTCCTGACATTTCATCAGTGTCTTAACATGTTGGTTCATCACTAAGTGACTGGCCATCACATGAGCGTCCTGATGAGCTGTCAGCGCCCTGATGAAACACTGAAAACTGATTTTGATATTTTTCAATCTTTTCAAAGCTTGATTAATCAGTTTAAATCTTAATAAATTCAGATCAATAATCATTGAAGGATTCATCAAAAGTGATCAAAACCATTCAAAAATCCTTCAAAAAAATCGATCAAGAACATTTTCTTTTTGAAAAATCATGCAAATATGCATCATGAGCAATATTTTGCTGAATCAAGTGACATTTGAGATTTTACAATCCTAAATGACTCTAAAAGCATAAAGATTAAATCTCGAACGATCATGGTCTTCAGTCTAATTACGATCTTGATAGCTCTTCCACCATGCATTATCGAACTTGAGCAATCTTCATACATAATTGGATGTGAAATAATATCTTAATGAGAATGTGGTTTGTAATCATCAAAATATATTTTCTTATACGGGCCATGAGGGTAATTAGATTAACAATCTCCCTTTTTTATGGTTTCAAACACATTTATGTCGGCCTTGAAGCAAACTAAAAAATGATATGAATGTTTGATCCTACAATGAATAAGAATGATATGAATGACATGCAATACACATGAATACCATGCAATACCAATGTGTTCCTCATTTTTATATGACAAGAGTTTTGCACCAAGGAAAATATTGTTTTCATACTCTCCATATCTCCTTATTCTCCCCTTGACTATATGGATAATATGGTGCTTCAATAGATTCAATAGATATTACTTCTCCCTCTTTTGAAAACATCAAAAAGAGTGAAGTATCCATATAGTACTTCTCCCCCTGAATGAGGTAAGCATCAAAATATCATAGGTTAGATGCAGAGAACATCCCAAGCTCTCTTCTGATATGAACAAAATGGTCCTTAGGTAAGGCTTTAGTGAAAATATTAGCCAATTGTTCTTTTGTGCCAATATGAGTGAGTTTAACATCACCATTTTGCACATGATCCCATAAGAAATGATGTCTAATTTGAATATGTTTAGTTTGGGAGTGCAATACAAGATTATTTCAAATGTTAATAGCACTAGTATTATCACATAGAATTTCAGCGCATTCAACAAAGATTTGGTAATCTTAAAGTTGTTGTTTCATGTATAACACTTGAGACCAACAACTTCCAGCTGCAAAATATTTTGTTTCAGCAGTGGATAATGCCACTGAGTGTTGCTTCTTGCAAAACCAAAAAATTAAAGAATTTCTGAGAAAGTGACAAAATCTTGAGGTACTTTTTCTGTTAGTGAGACTTCCAGCACAGTCGGAGTCTACATAACTTTTCAGTTCAAATGACGTACACATTTTAAATGTAATTTCTTAGGATCTGATTGAAATCTTGCACACAGACAAACACTGAAAATGATGTCAGGTCTACTTGCTGTGAGATAAAGTAAGCTTCTAATCATACTTCTATACAATTTTGAATCAATTGATTTCCTTTTTTCATCTTTATCTAGTTTAATTGTTGAGTTACAAGGAGTATCTATTGATTTCAAATTGTTCATTTGAAACTCTTTGATCATTTCCTTAGCATACTTTGATTGGCTTATAAATGTGTCATTTAGCATTTGCTTAATTTTCAAACCAAGAAAGTTTGAAAGTTCTCCCATCATATTCATTTCGAATTTTGTTTGCATTATTTTTGAGAACTCATCACACAATTCCTTGTTCGATGCACCAAATATTATGTCATCCACATATATTTGAACAATAAGCATATTATCATCATGGTGTTTAATAAACAAGGTTGGATCGAGTTTTCCTTTCTGAAATTTATAATCTAAAAGAAATGAACTCAATCTATCATACCAAGCTCTAGGAACTTGTCTTAATCCATATAAGGGTTTGTGAAGTTTGAACACATGTTCCAAGTTATGAGCATCCTCAAACCCTGGAGGTTGTTTCACATATACCTCTTCATTGATGTAACCATTTAGAAATGCACTTTTTACATCCATTTGGTATAAAGGAATTTTTTTGTAACAAGTGTAGGCAAGTAGCATCCTTATTGCCTATAATCTTGCTACTGTGACAAAGGCTTCTTTGAAGTCTATGTTTTTTTCGTAATTGTACCCTTGTGCAACCAATCTAGCCTTATTTCGGACTATGATTCCTTGTTCATTCTTTTTATTTATAAAAACCTATTTGGTTCCTATGCCGATTGATGAGATGGTCTAGGAACTAATTCCCGTACTATGTTTCTTACAAAGTGTCCTAGTTTTTCTTACATAGCAAGAATCCAGTTCTCATCTTTCAATGCATCTTCCACTTTTGTTGGTTCAATTTGAGATACAAAAGCAACAAACTCTTGATCTCTATGAATTGAAGCTCTAACGGATACACCCTTAGTTGGATCACCTAGTATTTTCTCTTCGGGGTGATCTTGAAGCAATCTAGAGTTCTTTAATACTTCTAAAGATTTGTCATTATCAAGTTCTATGTTTTGAGTTTTCTTGGGAGCATCATCATCTTCAAGGTTCATTTTCCTAATCCCTTCCTCAAGACATTTCTTATTTTCAGCTTCATCAAAATCTACATGAATTGATTCTTCTACAGTTCGAGTAGTTTTGTTATAAACTTTGTAAGCTCTACTATGAGAAGAATATCCTAAGAACATTCTAATATCTGACTTAGGTTCAAACTTGTCTAAATTATCTTTATCATTAAGGATAAAACACTTACATCCAAATACTCGAAAGTAGCTGATGTTGGGTGCTCAACCTTTCCATAATTCATATGGAGTTTTGTTCAAATCTTTTCTAATCAATATTTTGTTCATTACATAACATGCAGTGTTAATAGCTTCTGCCCAAAAATAGTTTGCAGTGTTATATTCACTAAGCATTGTCCTACACATTTCCTACAAAGTTCTATTTTTCCTTTGAACTACACCATTTTGTTGAGGCGTTCTAGGGGCTGATAGATGGTGAGTGTAACCTTGATTGTTACAAACTTCTTCAAGATTTTTATTAATGAAATCTCCTCCTCTATCATTTCTAACTATGTTTATTTTATATCTTTTTTTTATTTTAAACTCTCTTACAAAATTTAATGAACAATTCACACACTTCAAACTTATGTGCTAGAAAAAGTACCCAAGTGTATCTAAAAAAGTCATCAACAATTACATACACATATGATTTTCCTCCTAAACTTTGAGTCTTGGTAGGTCTGAAAAGATCCATGTGAATCAATTCGAGAGCTCCAGTGGTAGATTGATACCTCTTGCTCTTAAATGATGATCTGGTATGCTTGCCCACTTGACATGGTTCACATACCTTGTCTTTTGAGTAAATTCCTTTTGAAATACCCTTAGCAAGATCATTTTTAGCTAGCCTAGATATGTTTTCCATACTAACATGAGCTAACTATGTCAGAGCCATGCATCATCACACTATATAGCACTCAAACATGTAACATATTGTTCCATATCATCAAGATTTGTGCAATAAACATTTCTATGCCTAGATGTTTTGAATGCAACAGTATTATCTGCATGCTTAACAATGCACCTATTTGTTTCAAAAGAAATATCATAACCCTTGTCACATAATTAACTTATGCTCAAGAGATTATGTTTCAGCCTTTTTACGTAAAGAACATAAAAAATGGATAAGAAATTGTTACCAATGGTTTCAACGCCTGCAATTTCACCGTTGTTGTTGTCTCTGAATGTGAAATTTCCTCCATTCTTTCTCTCTATGCACAAGAACTTTGAATCATCACCAGTCATGTGTATTGAGCATCCACTGTCCATATTCCATATTTCTCTATTTTTCTTCATCTACACGACATAAAATACTTTTAATTTTGGTACCCACGTTGCTTTGGGTTCATGCATGTTAGCAGCAATAAGAATACTTTTTTCTACCCATGCGAATTTCTTTTTCTTTACATTTATAACATTGCATCTTAATACAGTATGACATTCCCTATGACATTTATGACATTTAGGTCTCTTGGTCAGTAGAGTGTTATACTCTTTTTGTTTTGACCCTTCACTATGGCCTAGATCAGCTTTGTCAAAGGCACATCTTTGTGATCCTAACATCATGTCAAATAATTTTTTACCATTTGTGAACTTGATCACAGTGTTGTTAAGGTCTTCATTTCTCTTTTTGAGAGATTCATTTTCATTTTTCAATTTTTCTATCTCTCTTTTGAGTTGCTCATTATCTAATGATGACTCATCAATCTCTTCCTATTGAAATTCTATTTCCTCAAAATCTTCTTCTAGATTCTTTTTGAGTTTTTCATTTTTCTTGACCTCTTTACTAAGTCTAAGTTTAATATCATGTATACAAGAATCAAAAACAATATTGTAACACCCTGCACCATTTTCTACTGTAACATTAGTTTAACCACTTGAAAACCTTCGAGTTGTAATTTCAATAAGTGGTAAAAGCCCCCCCTCGAAGAAAATATAGACCCCCATAGAGGGACGGTTCCAAAGAAAAGACCATCCCCATGGGGGGCAGGCCACTTGGAGCAACCTTATAAATAGGGGCGGCCCCCTCGGTTCTTCTTCTCCCCGCCTCGTTCTCATCTTTATCTTTTGACCTTTTTGCACTCTCCTGCGTCCCTGCACACTTCAAGAAGTTAGAAGAAAGTGCTACGTCACTGCAAGTGTTTTAAGGTGGGGAATGAAGGCTAGGTTTGCATTTCTTACTTGTTTAATAATGAATTACATAACATCATGCATCGTATCTGTTACCATGTTTTACTTCATGCATGAGGCTATCTATTACAAATGTTAAATTCATAACTATGGGTGTTATGTCGTTACGCTGGACCATGGGGATCATCAGTATGATATATCATTGGGTGCTATGTTGTTACGTTGAACTCGGAGGTGACACTATCACTTGTTAGCACTGGAACTCATGAGACCTCTCAGTTGCTGGATATTGTATCCATGCCTCGGATCACAGGTTGCGAGTGAATGATGTATGGCCTGTGATGTCGTGTGACCATGTTCCATTCATATCATTGCTTGATGTACTGTTGTGGCATAACTGTCTGATGACTGTTGTTTTGTACTTATTATTATGAATGTAAGACTTGTTTACCCTGCTTAATCTCACTGAGTTGTTGAGCTCACCCGTTACTAATCTTTCTAGAGAATTAAGATGGGTTAGGATGGATTTATTCCGAGGGTTATGGCCAAACCCGGTCTACGTAGGGACTTTTGTGTATGTACTCTTCCCAGGCCCTGTCAGATCGGTCTAGCTATGGTGGCGATGGTTCCAGGCTTCTAGACGCCTCTCTTTGACTACTCCTCTTTTGTTATTTTGATACTTTTGTAGGGGTTTCGCCTTGTTACCCTTTTTGTTGTCTTTTTGCTATAAAGAATGTAATAATTAACATGCCTTGGCCCTATCTTGACTCAGCGGTCTCTATTTTTGCTTTACAGGACGCTGACTGCGGTCGATGTTGAGTTTTTTTCATGCGCGCTCTGACGGGATTCCTAGCATGTCGTTGTGCAACCAAGCGAACATATCCAGGTTTTGTAACAAGAAACTGGCCAAATTTTGTTTGAACACAGACTCGATGTTTCTTCCTATCTTGATCAAACGTCCTAGTTCTCATGGCACGACGATCTATTTTGTCTCACAAGCCGCTTCGCCCTGCCTTTGCTCCTCATCTGTCAAGTCGAAGTCGTTCATTTTCTTTTCGACAGAACAACATTTACACTTGTTTGATCCTCCCATTCTTCACCAGGACTACGACACTCTAGACCTACAAGGGTTGTGACTCATGTTCATCTAAAACACTTCAATGCTTAAGTCAGATAATGAAGTAGTAGAATAACAGTATATGAAGAATTCTGAGTTTCAGAACATATCTGCTTTGGAGAATGAGCCCCCATTTTATAGTTGAGGGGGGATGGTTTTGGCATTTAATGCAGTATTCCATTGGTGGGATGATTTGCGCATTTCCTTATCAGGAGTTAGCTCGTAGTTCCATGTCTCGAGATTCATTTTGTACGATATCTGAGCTATGATCGATGTGTAGGAGTTGGTGGTTCGAAAGATGCTTGTGTTTGGAATTGGAGGTTTCCCTCGATCGTGGCCTAAGGGTGAGGGGCGCACTTTGGCCAAAGCAAAGGCACAACTTTGGTCGCAGTCTGGCGTATCTCCTTTCGGGCTGTGATCCGGGGCTTTTAACTTGACTTTTTCCCAGTTCATGTCTAGATTCTTGTTTTTCCCTTGGCTTTTATTCGCTTTCTTACCCGTCCAATTTTGGGTGTAACAATTGCTTATGCTTACAATTCTTTATGAATTCATCTTTTCGGCATATCTTTCTCATTCATACATGTCTAGATGTTTAGCAGATATTTTCATCTTATTCATTGACTACTCTGTTCATTTATTCTAAATCGTATCTAGCTAGCCCATGTATGTTTTTTAGCTAATTTTTTCCATTACTTATCATGTTTATATTTCTCTATGTGCTTAAATTCTTTCTTGATTCTCATGTTATTGTCATATGATGTGGCATCCTCTTTGTATTTATGTATGTTTAATCTTGATTGTATATCATGAATCTTCTTAAGTATTGAATGTATAGATTAAAGGGGAGTCTTCATCTCTTTTTGAAATGGGGACTTCTCGTATTTTGATGTCTTAGTCATAGGACTTTTTTCATGGGAATCTAGATGATTCTTTTATTCTTTTTTATGATATCAAAAAGAGGAGAAATATTGGAATCTTTACAAACAATCCTTATTTGTCTTAAAACATGTCATAGTATGTGTGCCTCTCATATCCTAATTATGATCATGCTATGAATATATTGTTTGATTGTTTGTTTATCAAGTTTATATTGTTTGTCATCATAAAAAGAGGGGGAGATTGTTAACCTAAGTGGTTTTTCACTTAGATTTTTCCTAGTGTTTTGACGCGAAAAATGAGGAAAATGCACATATGCATCACTCTAGGCGTTGTAACGCCCAACAGTGGCGCGGCAGCCCACACACCTAAGGAAAAAAAAATGCTGAAAATCACTTGTTGGGAGCTGCAGCACCCAATAGTGGCGCAGCGGTGCCCTCACGAACTTGGTTTCCTGCACGTTGTAGATTTTTTGAGCATATCTTGGCCAATTTAACTCTAAATTGGATGTGATTTTTTTTACTTCTTCCTAACTTTGAATACAACATTATGAGAGGATTTTGAATAAAATAAATAGGAAAATAAGTTGAAGAAAATAGATTGAAAGAGGCAAAGAGCGCAACGTTAGAGACAAAGGAGCGAATCTACGCATCTTGCAATTAAGTTTTTGGTTTCTTCTTGTTTCTATATACAATGTTCATCAATATTTTTGTGTTTTATTTTATTTCAATGATGAACTAAGTTATTTTTCTAGAGGATGGATGGATCCTAAACTAGATATTATGTTTTAGATTTATTTTGATTATTATTAATAGATTTTCATAGTTTATATATATTTTTCAGTTCTTAATGTTTTTGATCTACTGGCCATAGATTGATTGATTTTAGATGTTGAGTTCGGCACTCAAGAGAGGGAACTTAAGATTGGATTGGGGAAAATATAACCTAGAAATATTATAAAATCGAGAGATTTATAATAATTTTAGAAGTTTTGGAAAAAATCACAAAGCGTGAGGAATTTGCATAATTTTTGTTTTTATCGAGAGGTCAAAATTAATTCATGTGAATATGTTCAAACTTGGCACTCGAGAGAGAAAGTTAGAGACTTGAGGATTTTTTACTTATAAACTAGGAGAATAAATTAATAATAAATATATATATAAAAGGCATAGTTAAAAGTTAGGTGAAGTTGATTCTCTAGAATTTCTCTCCATTGATTTTCTCTTTCTTTTGATTACTTGCTATTTCTTAGTTTTTGCTTGCATTATTATTTTTATTTAATTAATTAATTCTCAAATTTGATTATCTAGATAAAGATAGGCTTAGTAATTACGATAATTAGTGAGAGTTAATCGATCCTTGAGGATGATAACTCGATTCTTATTGGTATATTATAACTTGAGACCGTGTGCTTGCGAAAAATCACGTACAGCATACAACTTATCTTAGAATTAGGTTGTAATCTTTCTTTCTTTCTTATTGCTCATTTATTTTCACATCATTCCATAATTAATGATTTTATTAAGTCAAAATATTTTTAAATCATTCAAGTTTTTAAAAGTCAAACATGCTTTCAATTTAGTCAAATTTTTGTTTTTCACTCAAAATGTTTTAAACACTTGCATGAACTTCACTTTGATTGATTTCAAGTATGTTTGAACTTGATTTATCGATAAAACATGTTTCGAACTTAGAAATATTCAAAGAAAACATGTTTCACTATTTTGTGGTAAGCAAAAACTTGTTCCCTAAAGGGAAAACACATTTCCATTGATCTAAAGTGAATTTTTCACTTGGACACAGAGAAACGTGTTTCCCTCACAAAAACGCATTTGTACCATTTTGTACAAAATGGTGATTTTCTAGAAACAAACACAAAAATGTGGTTCCCTTTAAGAAACTTGTTTCCTGTTTTTTTGGCATAATGGTGGTGATAGCACAGAAACGCATTTTCTATCATGGAAACGCGTTGCCTTGTTTCTGCCAATTTTGCATGTATTTTAAACAGAAACGTGGTTCCTTTTAGGAAAATGTGCTTCCTTTTTTTTTGAGATATTTTCAATAAATACATGCCTTAGCTTATTGTAAGCAACTTTTGCAAATTTTTTAGAAACTTGTGCATTTGTTTGTTCTCCGTATTTTTTCAAAATCAAACAAGTTTCACAAGTTTAAGTGTTTGTTGATTTGAGAGAAATAAAGGTTTTGAACTTCAAGTGTTCATCATCTTTCAAGCAATCTTTGAAGTTTTCTCTCTTAATTTAAAAAAATCTCCTAAGCTTTCATTTTCAATCTTTGAGAAGATTATTTTTGAAAGATTTTAAGCACTTGGTGTTTTCGAAACTTGTGTTACTATTTTTGTTCTCCTTATTTTCAAAAAGAAAACTCAAGTTTCTACAAAATCTTTTTCAACTTGGTTTCGAGAACAATCATTCAAGTGTTCAATTGATTTCAACAAGTGTTCAAGTGTTTTTACAAGTATTTTAATATCTCTCTTTTGGTTTCTCTCCTCAATTTTCAAATTTCAATCTCTTTGAGAGAAAACCTTTTTATTCTAGGAAAGATGAGTGTTTGATTTCAAAATCCAAAATTCCCTAGAGATTAATGTTTTTATGAAAAATGAGAGAATGAGCATCAACTTTTATCTTCCATCTCTTCTCATTTTCAAAACACCTAGAGAGAGCATTTGACTAAAAAACCATCTTGTTGATTTTGGAACTTCAACTTTTGCATCAACCATGCACATTTTTCAACAACATTTAAATGGGCAATGTGAGTTCAAAAAAGGTATATGGTTGTAAGTTTTTTCAACCCATGAGCTTTATTTTCATATCTTGTATTGATTGAAATTGTAATATCTTGCGCTTAATTGTAATTGTTCCAAGGATTTGGAACAAATATTTATGATTGAGTTTCTTGAATTTGTTTCTAGTTGATTATGAATCACTTGTGATTCCAAGGTTCGAATCATAGGGTTAGTTTCACCATTTATCTTGAAAAGGGTTAAGTGATTCATCTTTAGCTCGGTAAAAGGATTTTAGGTTATTCTTTATCCCGCAAAAGAAAATAATAGGTTCATCTTTAGCCTATAAAATGATAGGTTTGCCTTGAACCTGCAAAAAGTCATTGTAACAGTTTGATTCACACCCGTAAAGTGAATCCGAGATAGTGGAATCCTAGAGAAGGTTTTTCTAGGCATGGAGTTGGAAAAAGCTTTCCTAACCACGTACAAATCTTGTGTATTTGCATTTAAATTTCTGTATTTATCTCTTGCACATGATATATTTGAACAAATGCCTTAACTATTCAATATTAACATAAGAAAATTTAAAATTGACTTAATTGGCCAAGTCACCCAATTCATCGTCCTCTTCGGTGTTCAACATTGGACACTAGAAGCGCGCTCTCACGGGGAATAGATAGACAAAATGTTGAATTTATGGGTTTGGAATGGAGGCGCGCTCCTAGAGGGAACAACGTGCTCCTGATGGTAATAAATAAGGCCACACCATTCTTAGATGCCCTCTTAAGCATGTTAAGAAGGGTAGATTAGCATGGATAGAAAAGACTGTTTTGAATGATGCTAACTTGGATGGACCCAAAGGCACTTGGGTACCAAAATCAAAAGTTTTTATGTGGTGTAGGATGGGTCTTAAAGGAACACATGGTATCTCAATAACGGCTACTCAAGGCACATGACAGGAGACGAATCTAAATTCATGAGCCTAGTCTGCAAGTTTTAAGGAAATGTGACCTTCAGAGACAACGACAAAGGTAAAATTGTGGGTATTGGTACTATAAGTAATAGTTTTCTTTCCATTCATGATGTTCTTTAAGTTAAAGGCCTTAAACATAATCTCTTGAGCATAAGTCAATTATGTGACAAGGGTTATAATGTTAGTTTTGAAGTAAATAGGTGCATCATAAAGCATATCAATAACTCTATTGCATTCATAACATCTAGGCATAAAAATGTATACTTTACAAATCTTGATGAAATTTGTGATCAAAATGTATCTTGTTTGAGTGTTGTTGTATGTGATAATGCATGACTTTGGCATAGGAGATTAGCTCATGTTTGTATGGATAATATTTCTAGACTTGTCAAAAACGAGCTTGCAAAGAGAATTCCTAAGGGAATGTACCTAAAGGATAAGGTTTGTGAACCTTGTCAACTAGGCAAGCATACCAAATCATCCTTTCAAGAGCAAGACAATCATGTCTACTTCTAGAGCTCTTGAAATGATTCATATGGATCTCTTTGGACCAACCAGAACTTAAAGCTTATGAGACAAATCATATGTATTTGTTATTGTTGATAATTTTTCTCGCTTTACTTGGGTGTTCTTTTTATCTCATATGCATGAAGTATGAGATGTGTTTATAAAGTTCTGTTATAGAGTAGAGAATAAAAAAGGTTAAAAAATAACCATCAGTAAAAGTAATAGAGGTGGAGAGTTTGTGAAAAAGAATTTAGAAGATTTTTTATAGCGAACAAGGTTACACTCACCATCTCTTAGCCCCTAGAACTCCACAACAAAATGAACTTCCCTAGTTTTCGTTTTCCCTCTCCAAAACCCTTGTTTCCATCATGCCTTCTCGCCTAAAGAAGATGCCCACTCGTTAGGCGCAAAAACAAGCTGCCCCATCCTCCCTAGAACAAGAACGACAGGTGAAATCACGCCATGACCGTCCCAATACCTCGGCCCCATCTACTTTCGCTCCATCAAACCTTCCCCCACCCAACCCTACCCACGAAACCATAATTCCTAATTTGAATGGAATACGGTTACAAATGGAGCATGTGTGGATTTCAATTTTTTTAATAAAGCTCATATCCCAATCTCCGAATTGTTTATTTGCTTAGGATCGGTGATGTTCTCTTAGGATCGGTGATGTTCGTGTCCTACCGAAACAAGTGATACCCAACTCTTATAAAAATTATCTATTCTGGTTTGTAGCTCAACGCATTCTCAATGCTTAGTGATGTGGCAAATGCCACCTAGGTATGTGGGACCCATTTAAAAAAGTTTAGAAAAAAAAACTAGTTTTTACTTTACTGTTTGAAAGAATCAAAATTGACTTGTCTTTTCTTTTTAGGGGAGTTTTCTACTAAGGGACGATTTGGGTAGTTCAACCAAATTTCTTTCTTTCTCATTTTAATCTTTTTGCAATCTTTCCATCTTTCTTTCTCTTCTCTCTTAAGAGAGAGATTTTTGGGTTTCTTTATCAGGTTTTTATTCAAAAATTAATTTCTAAATTTACACTATTAATCAAAAACTATTACCAGGGTTTTGTTCTATGTTTAAATTTTAGGAAAACCATGATATTAATTTTAAGATATGATGGTCAAAACCATGATATTATTTTAAATATATGATCAGGATTGTTACAGAGCTTTGTGTAAATTCAAAAGATATGGGAGAGAGTACATTGGTTTTTGCCCTTAATGGCAAGAGATTTAAGCTATTAGAGATTGACTCTTCAATTACTTTGATTGAATTCTTACGAAGTCAGACTCGTTTCAAAGGAGCAAAGTTTGGTTGTGGGGAAGTCATTTCTTCATCTTCTTCTTCTTGTTTTTTTTTTTTTTTTTTTATGTTCTTGTTTCTAGATTGATTTATTTGAGATTTTAGGTTTTAGGTATCAATGGATTTGAGTTACAGTGATACTTGCTTTCAAAGTAACTTGATTAGATTACTCTCGAAACTCATTGAGAAGCCTATGCAGGAGAGGCTAAAATAGTTTCCAAGAAGAAGAGGAAGGAATAAAATGGCACGAAGGTTTTCGTTTTTTTTTTATTAGGTAAAAATTAAGGGTGGCAAAATGGGCCTAGACGGGTAAAATTTGCATATATTTTAAATTGTTGTTCATGCCCTAGCTCAGTTGAATCTTTTTTACTTATATTTCTTCTGAAATCTTTTTTTCTCTTAATGATCTTCTTCTTCTCCTCCATTCTTCATCATTGTTGGCATGATATTTTTATTTTCATTTTTTGAAAAAATATACTTTACCACCATATTTTAACATACGAGTATAGATAAATAGTTGTTCGTTTCTCAAATTTGGTCGGGTATGAACATGTCATATATTTGTTATTATAAGACATTATCCGTATTTATACTTGCCTGTATCTATTTTTTGCCACCCCTAATGAAAATCAAAAGAGTAAATCACAAATGACTGAATCAAGTAATTGGAGCGGTAGAAACGGTTCTTGGTAAGAGGCTTAGGTATCATTATTTATGCAATTTCCATACAAAAGAAAAAAGAAAAGAAAAAAACCTAATTGAATTGGCTGATGTCACGTCAACAATAGCGTTGGAGAATGCACAGGAGGGGGCGTTCCCCTATCAGGGCTCTTTTAATAGACATGATTAAACGCAGCATTAATGACAAATTAAAAGAAAAAAAGACATTTACTTTTTTATTACAATTTGTTTTTTATTGTGCAAATAGTTGCATATTATATACAAGCTTCTATTAGGTCATTCCTTAAATTTTCAAGTTTTTATTCTTAATTTATAGATGTTGGTGGTGAGTTTTTTTAAAATAATATTTATATTTGGAGAAAAAATATGATGAATAGATTCTTATATTTAATACATTATAACCAAAAAGGTTTCTATTATTAAATCGAATGTTATTTATTATGAAAAATATGTATCCATAGAAAATAAGGGCTTGGAAGTCTCTTCTATTGATAAAAAAAAAAGGTTTGTTAAATTAAATTTTATGGTAGAAAGAGTAGTCAAATTCTTAATTGTATTATAGAAACAGAGAATTAGCATATTTAGCAGTCAAGTTGATTCGCACGTGAAAACACTTCGTTGATCACGCAGCTAGGCGCACAAGGAAGAGCTCTCATTGGGTTTTTCTTGCTTTTCTTATGTAGAACTTTTTTCGTGCCGCCCACAAGTAGCTTAAGAAATGTGGAGATACGTCATTTTTCATCATCAACATAAGATGAAGTAGAAACATTTTTATCATATTTACAAAAACGTGATATTTACAATAATTGTACATGAAACAATAAGTAATTAGTTAATACCATGAGCCCCTTCTAAAAAATATCATATAGATCTTCAGGGTACCTATTCTTAGCTTCGCCATTTAGAACAACTTTTATGGTAAGTCGGTCAATGATGTACCAATATATCATTATCGTGATTATTTTTCTTGGGGTCCAACAATACACGTAACTCTCATGAATTTTGAGAAAAGACCAACCTTCTTTATTTATAATTTGAGGTTAGAATCTGTAGTTGTACCGACGATGTTGTAACTTTATCATTAATGACTCAAAGACTATCAGATTTAATAATCTACTAGCAAATTCTCAATCCAAGATGAACTGATTTAAGTTTTCATCTATTTATTGAATATTTTAGTAGATTACTGCTACAACCACGGAACATCCCAAGATGAGTGTCATTAAATGATAGGTTAGAGAAGTACTTCAAAGTTAGATAAAAACAACTAATATTTCTTTAGATTTTATAGTCGTGACAAGTGTACAAAACGAAGCAACAACCATACATAATTAGAATCCTAGTAAAAATTAAGAATATTAGATGTAAGAAAAAATTTGATCTATTGGGTAGAATAACCAAGATGAAGGTAAAAAAAATAGCGAATTCTTTAGAAGCTAAAAGTAAAACAATGAAGAAGACAAACGTACAAAAAAAAAAAAAAGTATTTATAAATGATAAATAGGTGACCGGATGGTACCTTAATAATTTTGTAGATGATTGCTTCATGATAAATGAGACATCTAGCAATAACAACTTTGTCAAAAATCTTATTTTTTCCCTTCTTCTTTCTTTATTTTTATTTTTTTATTTTTATTTTTTGTCTTTAAGGATCCTCATTTTCTACGTCTTTCTTATTTCATGTTGGAGCTTATTAAGCTTAGTCTCTATATCCATGTTCCCCTTTTTAAGCATTGCATGTCGACCACACCATCTTCTCGCCCTTCTCATTCTTTTTGCCTTTTTTTGGTTGATTACAAGGGCTTGGTCTTTGTACAAAGTGTGTGGTCAAAATGTTGAAATTATGTCACGTGAGGATGGTGATGGCATGCGTGGCTTTAGGCTTTCATGTTTGTAACTTTGTATAATTAAGTTGTACGTAGGTGTGGCGTTGCACTACGTAGAAATGTGTTTAATAGTTATTCCCTTGCTTTCATGTTTGCATGTGCTGGCATCATTTTTCTTATAGTACTACTATATTTTGTAAGTATTAATTTGTGGTGTTATACCACGTGGAAAGGTATCAATAGTTATCCCCTTTTCTTTCATGTTTGTATGTGTGTTGGCATTTTTTTTCTCATACTACTAATATATTAGTCGGTAATAAAGATCATTCACAGTGTAGGAAAACAAAATTGCAAGAACTAAAAAAGATCAAACTAGAAAACACAAAGTCTAAAATGACATTAAATGAAAAGAGCGGAAAAGTCACATGAACCGTGAATGCATTAAATGTAACACTAATGAAACGCTTTGAAATGTACTCTGTAGAGATGTTGATGTGGCGCTCTAAAATACTCACTTTGGAGAACGTTATTAGATATTAGTGTTTAAGCTAAAAATTGCACCCATGATAGGGGGTGTAAAGCTTGGCTAAAAGACTTCAAAGAGATTCTTCACAAGCAAGCCATTCAGTAAAAAAAAGGTCAAGACAAGCAACTTTGATGTGGTCTCCCCTTACGGCGAAATAAGCATCCTCTTCAGGGGGCCCGGATGACCACTTTTTATCTAACCTCTGCTTATAATCAGAACCTCCATGGATAAGCAGATTAAAGCATCCGCCTTGGTTTTGATTTGTTCTTCGTCGCATAGTCAACTTCCTTCTACTCAAGGTGCACAAGCAACCTACAAAAGAATGGTGGCACCGGGTGGTGCCACCAGAAACACTACAATGCTTAAGTTAATTTCTGAGGGAGAGAAAATGATAAGTGTAAAGAGTTAGAATTCAGAGCATACCTCTTTATTGAAAAATGTGTTGCCCAGGAATGTCTAAGAGGGGTGAATTGGACAACAATGAAGGTTTTAAGTTTTAATAAAAACAGATTTACAGTTGAAACAACATAATGGCAGTTAATAGACAAAGACAGTAAAGAGTAGTAAAAACAGTAAAGTGCACACAAATTTAGAGTGGTTCGGCTTCTTCCTACCTCCACTACCTAATCTCCCCAATTAGGAGTTTGTTCAAACTCTACTATCGAATCCTCTTACGAGTGAGGATCAAACCGTTACACATTTTCTTAACTTCACGGGCTTGAGAACAATCATTAACCACTTGAGCAACACTTGCTCAAGCTCAATGACGTACACAGTTACTAATATAAATCAAACACAAGTTTGAGAGCTTAATTCTCTTACCAAGAATCAAGGAAATACTTACAAAGCAAATAATGAACCTCAGACCAATACTGATTCAGCTATGACTGTATGATTATGCTCGGCTGAAAGTGTGAGGTATATTGCTCATCTTTCCTTCGATGGATTTGAAAGATGTATGAAGTTGAATTAATAAATCCGGAAGGTAAGTATGTATCAAAGTATTTTCGCAATAAAAAGAACATACTAACTTTCAAAGAGTTTGCACGAAAGATTTTTCAATATTGTTTCTTATGTATGTTTTTTCTTCAACAGTTCAAAGTGATAGTTATAGAAGATACCTTTGATTTTCAGATTTTCAAAGAGTTTTGGCGCTTGATTTGAATTTTAAAATCAATGGTCAAATTGTTTCATGAAAGAGTACACATTCCGACTGTTCAAGAAAATTGAAACCTCTGTGCAATCACGAAAATAAAAAGAATCAGGCAGTGCACAGTTTGACAGTCTTTTCCAAAAAATTCTGACAGTTTCACATTAGTATCCTAAAGGCGCATCAGCGTCTTGAATTGCACTATTTTGAAAAATAGAATTTTTGTCAACTTGTTCAAGGAGGGTTTGATGGGCTTGTTTTCTCAAAACCCAAAAATTCAGAGAGGGCACTAATGTTACATTAGTGTGGGCTTCTGTTGGTTTTTTCAGGTTAATTCGATGAGGGTGCTAATACTCGATTAACGTCCTTCTTATAACGATGAACATTCAAACCCAGAAACCATCAGCGTCCTACAGTGTTGGCTAGATATTAAGTGACTAGTCACTGCATAAATGCCCTGATGGACCATCAGCATCCTAAAAGACACTAAAAAAATAGTTTTTTGAGAAATTTGATTTTTCAACACTTGATTAAATCAAATCAACATTTGAGCGTTTTGGATCAAATCAAACATTTTGAAATAATGCAAATGTGCCAAAGATTAAGTCGAAAACCTTCAAATTAAATCGATTAAAATAATTTTCTTCAAAATCGAAAAGCTTTTAAAAATTTATGAAAAATCATGAGAAATTTATGAAGCGAATGATTTGCTAAATCAGATGATGGCTAACATTCTACAAGCCTAAATCATTCTAGAACATGAAATTAAATTCTTGAGTAGACATGGTCTTCATCTTGATCGGGAACTTGACTTCTTTTCCACCATGCTTTTGAAAAAATTATCCATGCATCATCATGTATACAATATACATAAAATGTTGTTTGTAATCATCAAAATATCTTTTCTCATACGTGACATAAGGGTTATTGAAATAACATAATGATAGTCAACGGTGCCATGAAGATTGCATCTAATCCAGTTCAGCATAAGCACATTGAGGTAGATCAACATTTTGTTCGAGAGAAGGTTCAATCACAAGAAGTTATCATAGACTATGTGCCTTCATATTCACAAGTTCCAAATATGAATAGATTCATAGTAGAATGAAGGCTTCTTGGTTGCTCCCACCTGCCCTTGCTCCATAGAACACATTTGACTTAACTAGACTGACGAGATATTGACCTGTCTGTCCAATCCAAAGCAGCAAAACAAACAAAGAGGGGACCAAATTGAAGTTTTACATTTATGGCAATTATTGATTACAAAATAGCAATTAAGCACTTTTCTTATCAAGGATATATGAGTCAACATGTGTCTTGAAATGTATGTTATCATGATCAAGTATGTTTTGGGTCGGCGTGCTACGTACGTCGTGCATGAGTAAATCTCAACCATGATCAGAGGCGAGCCCTCGATCGTGGCCAAGAGCACCTTGATAATGGCTGAGGTAAGGCACTTTAATCGTGACTGAGGCGGCGTGCATCAGCATTGGCTGAGAGGGGTTAAGGCATGGTCTGCCTCAGCCTTGGTTAAGGCATGGCATGCCTCAGCCAGTTGTGTCGTGGCCTTATCTAAGACAAAATGTGCCACGACCTTGTGTCTCAGCTACGGTCTAGGCAAGTTGTGTTATAGCCTTGGCCGAGGCAAGTTGTGCCTCAGCCGTAGCCAAGGCATGATGTGCCTACCTTGGCTCGGCCATGACCGAGGCAAGGTGTGCTTCGACTATGGCCCAGGCAGTCGAGGCAAGGTGTGCCTCGGCTGTGACGACCCTAAGTTCCAACCTTGAAAGAGTCGGATCGCCCGCGCTGGTACCGTACCCTCAACACTAGAGTAGTAACAACCCTATCATCCTTTCCACACCTATCAAACATACACATAACCATGACGAACAAGTATCAAGACATAGAATCTAACAAGACATTAATATATCAACCAAGAGTGCGAAAATACATGAAAGCAAAGTGAGGTTATAAGTTATTACAGTAATCAAAGTCCAAAATCTGAGGATCAACAAGAAAGATAGAAATAAAGGACTAGCCTCACTAATCAGCTATTCTCCCACTTCAGGCCGACACTCGCTAACTGTCGAGGCTGAGTTATCATTGGGGAGAATCACAGCGCGATACCCTTGCCCTTGTCGATGGAACTGCTAAATTCTGAAAGGTAAGTAAGTAGGGGTGAACTTAAAGCCTACTGAGATTTGATATCACATATCCACCATCATATATTCATCAATACAGTTAAACAATGCAGTTAAAATAAACATCATGATAAGCATGATTCCAATAAAATATTACACAGTGAACATAAAAGAATATGATCAAAATACTTGAATTAAATCTACAACTTTATATGTCTTTCAAAACCTAGTTACATAACATAGACTTGCACGCTTTAGCCATGTGAGAGTTATATCATTACCTCTACTTGCGTATTTATACATCAAGTCTACAATATATGACTACTGTCGAATAGTCCCTTCCTACAGTTGGCCACTCCTTGGGAGCCTCGTCGTAGTCCAACTCCGTGTGACCGCACCCACACTTGAACTATGGTAATCAATCCTATCAACCCACCATATGAACACCATCCAAGAAAACACATGCTAAAACATATGTAAAAATTCTATATCCATGACAAGGCATTTCCAGAGCACATAAATATTCATAACAGAAAATAAGTTCATAATCATGATTCATGATGCTATAACAACATTTCTATCTACGACGAGTTGCATAATTACGGATAAGCTACTTCGTTTGGTTTCCGAGTGTACTCTTATTAATGGGGAAGGTTTTTATGTTTGGTTTGGAGGAGTTTGATAAAGTTATTGGCTTAAGTATTGTGTTTTGGGGATTTGGCCTTGAATGTCATGTAACTTCAACCGAAAACAAGTAAAATGACGAAATTAAAGGATCTTTAAACATTAAAAAGATTTATTACTTCGTTTTGTTTCGAAGTGAATGTGCTCATATTAGCTTTAGATGTCACTAAAATACTCACAAAAAATTTCATGTTTGCAAGAATATTTTCCATTTTGAAAATAGGCAAGTGTGATTTTGTGGTCATAATAGATTGAGATTTTATTAAAAAAAAATATTTGACTAATGTGTTGGTCATATCTCTATCACACATTATGGAGTCATATCTCTATCACTAAAGATGATTGATACATCGGTAGTATCAAATCGATACGTTGGTCGAGACTTTACTACTCGACAACAGTTATTAGCTACATTTAAGATTTAGCTTTCGAAGTTGAAGTGTTTCATTTTGGTGATTTAGCCTTGAATGCTATGTAACATCAACCGAAATAAGTAAAATAACGAAATTAAAGAAACTTTAAACATTAAAGGGATTCATACTTTTGATTTGTTTCAAAGTGAATGTGCTCGAATTAGTTTTGTATACTATTAAAATACTCACAAAAAACTCGTGGTTGCAAGTTTATTTCCATTTTGAAAGCAGAGAAGTGCGTCTGTGGTCATTGTGTAGATTGAGATTTTATCAAAAAATATGTTTGATTGATGAATTAGGTATATCTTTGTTGCACATTATGGAGTTATATCTCTATCACTAGAGATGACTAATACATCGATAGTATCATAACCGATACGTCGGTTGAGCCTCTGTAATTCCAAAATGGTTATTAGTTGTATTTAACACTTTCCTTCTAAAGTTTAAGCGTTGCGTTTAGAGGATTCAGTCTTAAATGCCATGTAACTTCAATTGAAACAAGTAAAATGACGAAATTAAAAAAAATAAATATTAATTAAAGGGATTCATACCTTCGTTTTCTTTTGAAGTGGTTATGCTTGCATTAGCTTTGGATGTTATTAAAATACTCATAAAATTTGTGGTTGCAAGATTATTTTCCGTTTTCAAAATAGAGAATTGCAATTGTGGCCTTTGTAGATTGAGATTTTGGTAAAAAATATATGACTAATAAATCGGTCATGTTTCTGTCACACATTATGGAGTCATCATATCTCTATCGTTAGAAATGACCATAACCGATATATCAGTCGAGCATCTACAACTCAAAAAAAAAGGTTATTAGCTGCCTTTAAATTTTAGTTTTCGAAGTTTAAGTGTTGCATTTAGGGTATTTAGAGTTGAATGTCATATAATTTCTCCCGAAAAAGCATAAATTGACAAAACCAAAAGAACTTTTATGGACTCATACCTTCGTTTTGTTTCGAAAGGAATGCGCTCGAATTAGCTTTGGATACCACAAAAATACTCACAAAAAATCGGTGGATACAAGATTGTTTTTCATTTTCAATGTAGAAAAGTGCATTATAGCATTTTAAATTGAGATTTTGTTACAAATAAATAAATAAATAATTGGCATTCAAAGCAAGTAGGTGAAAAGGGGTTGTGGAGTAGAAACGAAATCCCTTTTTTATTAAATAAGGACATTTTAGACTTTTAAGGTCAAACATGCTATAGATATAATTCTACCACAAACGTGTTATTTCTATAAAGTAGTATTTCTACATGCTATTTTGATAAATTTCCCACAAAATTTTGTTGTCAACTTGGAGAATCTTTCTAAATAAATTGTTTTTAAAAATAAAATATGGTACACAACTCAAGAGGGAGAACACAAGAATTTTTCATTAAGGTGAGCTGCATAACTTGGTAAACATTTTTATTTTCATACCCAACTTGATTACTATGATTGGTTATTGAGAGTTGACCAGTCAATTTGGTTAATGGTTGTAATCAAATTAATATATCGTTGGTACACTTTAGCTACCCATAGTTGTGTAGGTTCCATTGCGGAGAGCTTTTCCAAAAATGCTTTTGATAAAAGCTAAACTCGAAACTATTTTTTTTTTTCACTGCAACTTAATTAGAAACATACCAAACACCTCCAAAAGTATTTTTACTCTAAACACACTTTGAAAAAGCTCTCCCAAATGAAGCCTAGGTCAGATTAGGTCTTTTCGGTTCCTGATCAATGTTGTGCATACAACTTCCGAATCTGTCAATAATGCTAGTAGAATACAAGAGAGTTAAAGAGCAGGAAAACGGGAAAACTAACGTGCCAACGCATGGACAAGAGGTGTTGTGGAATTCACTCACTGTTTTAAAAATCTGAACTTCCCAGAGTATCAAATACAAAACAACAAGGGCACTCATCAAGCATGAAAGACCATACACTAGCACACATTTAAAAGGAGTAACCAAAGAACTGGCATACAAAGAAATAGATGAATGGAGAACAGAGACAGATATATAAGCCCGATGGAACCAATATTTAATCATGATATGAGCTAATCGCTTGGCCTTGATATATAGAACAGCCAACTGAAACAGCTATTGGATATTAGTTGTTGGTTGCAATAGCGGCAAGAGTGCCCACAAGATATCCATTCTATGAATGCGCCGGTTATCCTGCCCCTGCAATGGTTGCTCAGTCAATTCCAAATGCAACTTGTATTAGTATTAACTAATTTTGCATGGGAACACCTAAAGACCATATAGCCATAGCCAGAGTAATTAGACGATTCCAACCATATAGGCAAAGATGTATTATTTCAATAGTGAAAATGGTTTCTGACCAAAAAAATAAAATAAATAAAAAAATTGTGAGAATGGATTAATTTTTCAAAGAATGTCCACATGCTTGTGGCAAGATTTTTTTTTTTTTTTTTTTTTTTTTTTTTGAGAACTTCTATTTCAACCCAGATACATACAACGAAAACCTTTAGATGCTTTTGTTACGAAAAGTGACCTATTAACTAACCGTCCACAATAATGATAGAGGTAGAAGAAGACAAAATAACATAGACTGAAATAATTAAGAAACATATAAATATTTGTAGTTTAAATATCGACTTAACCCTAGATAGGACAGAGTGGAGGAAGTAAATTCATATAGGCGACCCCTTATAGTTGAGAAAAAACTTAGTTGAGTTCAATTGAATTCTATTTCAACCCACCAAATTCTCTCACTCTACCCACCTAGCTAATAAACTTTTAACGATGAAACAAACCAAATGAATAGAGTGGAGTGAGGATTTGGCGGGTTGAAATAGAAGCTCTCTTTTTTTCCCCTGTGGGGTTTGGAGCAGGGGAACATTGGGGTATTACTCATCAAGAAGGCCCAAAGTTCATGTATCCGGCTTAACAAATTCGTGTACCAAGGGTAACAGTGATCTTTGTGCATAGTAGTTTTCAGTCTTGTCAACATATGATAACAGCACAAGATTTTTGCTCACTACAGATATAGTTTTCAGCTTATTCAAAATTAGAAAAGTACGCATTTTTGAAATGTTTTAAGTAGTTTAGTAGTTCATAATGTGGTCTACCCAAACTCTACAAAAAACATCAATAACAAAAGATTATACTCAATTAGAATCATACCTCAACAACAAAGGATGCCCAGGTATTCTCACCACGCACCTCTGTTACACCTTTTATAATTGCAAGGCCCAAGCTTCTAAGGACCTCCAGTATATCAAGAAAATGAGTGCCTTCCTCACACATCTATTGGCCAACCAGAAAAAACAAACTTTCATCAAGTAAAAGATTTAGGGATGGAACTTCCTTTTCTCTCTATTTTTTTTTTTCATGATAATTGGTGAGTACAAACCTCTATGAGCATCTGTCCGTTCACATTCAAATTCTCGATCACTATTGGACAAGCTTCTGTCTCACTTCCCATCTCCACCACCCAACTTGAACCATGGTCATGACAGCGGGATTTGGTCTGGTTCATTTTCTTATCATAAAACTGCATGTTTAGAAATACAGAATGTCAAAAGCGTACGCGAGTCACAAGAAACACAAAATTACATTGTGACATGTCCAGTGGACTGAACTTATGAAATACTAAGCCTCGTTTGAGACTAATCTGTTCTGAGTTTAGATGCATGGAGAATTCAGGTGTCAGCACCTGGGGATTACCCCACAGCACAAAATAATAGTAATTCTCAGATATTTCCCAATAGATGGCTGCAAATATAAAACACAAGTTATGGTGAACAAAACCAACTATCTCAAAATACAAGCCTCTGAAAATAAAATGTAATAAACCCAAGTCAGCCATGTCATATGGTAATTACCTGTCTTAATTATATGAATCATAAAATAATTAAATCCAATTAATTTGATTGCAAAACTAATAATAAAAAAAAAAAATCATATCTCTCAAGCTGCCACACCCCTTGCTTAAAATTACTTTTTCCTGAATGCCCCCAAACTCCAAACTAATGCTGCCCCTTTGAATTGACAATATGCTACAAAACTACAGTTCTTACCTTTGAAGGGGCACATTTCTTTTTCTTATCCATACCCTTGGTGACACTTTGTAGATAGAGCATATGCTTGATGGCACGCTCCAGTAATGAATTGATACTGCACTGCAGAATTATTTCAAGATTTTAATTGTATGATAGAGCACAATATTTCCACATAAGACTGAAAAAGAAAAGAATCAACCGACACACATTTAAAAGAAATTCATCATGGGGAAAATCTATTCTGTGACAGGCATACCTTCGACCCTTTCGGAATAAGCTCTCTCAGCTCCTTTACACGTTCCCGTACAACTTTTCGGTCCTTAGGCTGAGGCCTAGATCTCTTTCTAACAACTTTAATTGGTTCCAACCGTAATTCTGATTCTTTGTGAGGATTAGTGAGAATCTTAAGTGATGACTCTGTTGAAGACTTTTCAGAAAATACTTCCATTGACTTCCTGGTTGATTTCAAGTGCTGATGCGTACCACCTTCCATAGCACCAGATGAATGAAAACATGCTTCTTCATCTAAACTGCTACATTGTTTAGCACATTTGCGAGTTTCA
Organism: Paratinospora sagittata; assembly: GCA_035771175.1. NCBI lineage: Eukaryota > Viridiplantae > Streptophyta > Magnoliopsida > Ranunculales > Menispermaceae > Paratinospora > Paratinospora sagittata. Next base: position 29,237,758 of record CM069607.1, on the reverse strand, counting down.
GATGTTCTCCCAGTACTTAATAATGATTCTGTAGATGTAAAGAGTGAATTTTCAATTTTAACATTGCTAAATGCACTTCCCACATTTCCCATCACTGGTTCTGAAGGATACTTAGAACCACACTCTGTTATCAGATGGCTATTGCCCATCCTTTCTGGGGTCCCATTCTGTACCAGAGCTGTTTTTTCTTTGCCTTGCTCTTTCTTAAATGCTATTCCAAGGGCCTCATAAAGTTCAAAACCAGCTGGATAGATTAAGGAAGAGTTTGCAGAGTCAATGCAACTTATCTCCATCTCTGATTTCTGCTCAAAACCTTTTTCAAGCTGCATTTTCAATTGTTCAGCTAATTCCAGCTCCTTACTTCGAAGATAAACTGTGTCATCAAGCTTAACACTACCAATAACTGCAGAATCATACACTGCATCTAACTTGCCATGCTGTGTTGAAAGATCAGAATATGTATTTTCTGCGGGAAAAATGTAAGAAGTAGGGGCATCATCATGCTTTGAATCAATAAACATATCACTCCTCCAACTGCTACGCTCTTCTTCATTTTTTCCTTTATTTAGCATATTCATCTGCAACTTTTTTTGCTGTTTCAAATTGAGGGTTGTGGATTTTGGTTGATGTAACTTCACACTTCCATCATATCCACATTTTCTTGATTCAAATCCCAAATGTGAGCTGAACACTTCAAATGAGTTATTCTGATGGACACCGTGTGACTGAAGGACATCGGAGGACAAGTTATTGCATATTCCAGGAGATGGTAATGAATGAGATAGACTTTGTGCATTTTTGCTTATAGCCTTATTTGAACTAGGTGGAAAATTGACAATTTCCAAACCTGCATGGTGTGGTGGTACCTGTGACTGTAACAATAAATCAGTTGACCATGAGTTGAAGTAACACAAAAGTTATGAACAATAGATGAGAACACAATAATACCAGATATAAGTAACTCTGCATAGAATACTGTTGAAGATTTGGAATAATAAATCCCATTGAGTTCTGAAGTGAACAAAATGCATCCTTGATATGGTCCACCAGTTGCATATCCTCAGTTATCTGCTCCACTCAAACAAAAGGTAAAAAGTTAACTTTAGAAAAATGTACACAGATGTCACCAAAGTAGAAGATAAAGAATCACGTGGTGCAGCACTACCATTTGATATATAATGAACAAGACAACATGGAACCACAGTGGTGCCGTGGTCCAACAAGGATCCAGACTGAAGTTCACTCATGCTGGCACTAATTAAGTATTGTTTTCCAGCCTTATGGGCTTTCTATCAAAACAACAAGACATTTTCATTGTTCAATTCAATGAGGGAAAACTCCAATCTACTGTTTTTACAAATGGAGTCAATTTTAGTGATGTCAAAGACATAAAAAGATAAGTAATGTTAGTAACCCATGTGAACCTATGTTTAGAAATATTAGGTTGTGTTTGGTTCATAATTTAAGTCTAACTTTAGGAATATTAGACTGTGTTCGTCTCATGATTTAATTCTTAAACACCGCTTTGTCCATTGCTTATAGCTGCTTATCCATTGGAACAGATTTACAGAGAACATATCTATAAAATTGACGACTAAAATTATCCCAATAGTTTCTCTTGACCTGAACTTTGTCAAACAGTTTGTAACTTTGTATAGATTCCAACAAATTGATCTGCAAATGTCTTAAACAAATGCTAGACTGTACTTCTGAAGGATGTCAACTTGTACTCTTAAGCACGGATGGCATGTGTTTTACTTTTTCAGGACCAGTATAGTACACATTTTTTTATTTTATTTCTCTTACAATTTTCATCTTTCTTTTGATTTGGTAATGGTGCATTCATCTACAGAAGACCATGTAGGTAAATAATCTATCACACACACACTAATTAAAATAACATTCCACAAAGTCAAGGTCTAAATGTGGAGAAAATCAGAAATGCAATAAACCTAGTAGTTCCTTCAAAAATTATCTTACCATATTAAGAGATCCAAGTTCTACAACTCCATGTGGAACAACAGCAACAATGGCAGTAGTCTACACAAGTTACAGAAAGCTATCAACAATTTGTCAAAAGTGAAATACAAAAAAAAAAATTAAAATTAAAAAAATGATGCTAATTTATGAATGCCATCAAGCTATTGATGAAAAAACACTAAAATATAGGGAAAAGTATGACTTATATGTGATGCTTTGCTTTCCAAAATCCAAAAATTTATGTCCTACAAATGATAGATGTTGATCTAGATCCTCATGTATGCATGCATTCAATCAGTTAGCCCCAGCCCAGCACTTCATAAAAAGATCAATAACAGCATCAGTTACAAGCAATGCTTTCATCAGTTTCTACAAATATTTCAGAAGAGTAAATAACAGTGATGCTTAATGAAAAGGAGGCTCTTATCTTCATATATCTATGTACATTGATGGATAAGACTAGTGTAGACCCTTTTAATTCAGAACTTTGAATCAATTATGAAATTAAATCAAGAAGATAAAGATGAACCATACCCTGATCCCAGCAGAAAATTGAGACTGCCACCTATCACAATTCTGGGGATTACCAGAACAGAAAGGGGAGTAATTAGGCAATGCCACAAGAAAAAGAACATTAAACATTACTCCTGAATAAAGAAGGTTCTCACCTCAGAGGGTGACATGTAGGATGAAGGTTTATCTGCAAAGATCCACTGGTGCCGTCCAGTAATGGCCACTTGGCCAATTACCCTGTTCAACAATTGGTAATATGGATGATTTTTTTCCAGTACACGGATGTGTCAAATAGAATAAGGACACAGAAACAAAAAATCGAAGGGGTAAATCTCAAACAAACTTTGAAAGGGTAATTAGAAATCCAAGCTCATTTGGTTAAACATCAGTGAAATAGAAACCACAAATAAAGAACTTTTAGTATTAAAATTTGACACTCATTGCACATGACAACTCCACAGTACTTGTTTTAAGGGCTTCAGTCAACCACAAAGAGTGTAAGGGTCATGCATTAGTCAATAGACATACAGCTATGATCTAAAACTACTTTCACTTTCACAATTATTGGTGATATGGTAATTGAAACAACCATGATTGCAAAGCCAATGATTTGTATGCCTCCAAAAGAAATGAATAAAAAGAAGAGCAAAGCCAACGATGATATGGAAATTGAAACAACTATGATTGCAAAGCAATCGATTTTTATTCCTCCAAAAGGAATGAATAGAAAAGAAGAGCAACGGTGCAATTCGAGCTATGGTGCATAAAAGGAAAAAATTACTAAATACTATAAAGTGCAAGACCATACCCTTCCCCAAGAGAATAGACAAGATGTGACATTTTTTCCACAGCTAAACCAAGTGGATCCGGCAAATAATGCCCATCATACAAGGTCTCCAATGTACCATCAGTGGGCATATGGCCTGAAGGATCATCAGCTGGTCCATGGCTATCATAATAAGCCTCCTCCGAAGTCAAGAATCTGAAATGAGTTCCAAATCCAAAAGAAAGATCATTATTTGTGTCTAATAATGGTTCAGCGCAACAAGAAAGAAAAAAAAAATCCAATGTCCAATTCTAAGTTTATAAAACCCAAGAAATAGTTATTGGGCCAATTCAAAATTCTAAGGAAAGAAAAAAAAAACATCCAATGCAATCAAATGAAAAGATTAAGTTTCACTTCCCTAAGGACATCAGCTAAGATATCAGAAACTTTTCCAATATAAATCGAAGTCAACACCTTAAAAAAAATTGGGATGCTGATTTTTTTGCATCCAAGTGTCTAGTTAATGGGATAGAATTTGGCCCCTTAAAGATTGGGAATATATGTAATGTGTTAGAAGGAGATGCTACTCAATGTATTATTTTTAGCCCTCCCCCCCACCCAAAAGAAAGAAGAAGAAGAAGAAGAAGAGGAAATATCATAAACCGTGCTAACTTGGCAGGCTGAACAACTCTCAAAGAAAGAAGTTCCACATAGAACCTTAAAGATTTTCCTGTTTTCAATTTCTTCTAATTGCTGATATATCCTAGAACAATCTCCAGGAATAGAGCCTTCTTTATCCAAATTCCCCGTGAAGATTCTATATTCTTGAAAGAACTAATCTCATATAATAACATCACAACTCCAATATTGTTCTCAGTAGACTAAGTAGAACCTATTCTTCTGATTGGTGACTTACCCAAATTTTCTCATATATTAGTTCAAAGAGGCACAATTCTATTGTACAATGGCTTAGTTGACCACCCACTTCTCAACCTCCACATTTTAATGAAGTTTATGCAACTTAGAAACTCATCCCAAACAATAGACAGCCAAATATTTCATCTTCATTTAATGTGTTAATTACATAAGCTTGAAATGATTGCTCTAATTGGCAGATTTAAACATTTAATTTACTTTTTTTTTCTACAACGTTAAGAAATATAAATGGTGATGCACTTGCCTGTAATAATGTTAGCACAAAGGAGGGCCACAATAACTAAAGGCTTAACATCCATGCGCTGTATGAACCAATCCAATGGGGGCAGACCCAAATCCCTAGGCATATTGGCTTAAAGTGTTAAATAATTCATATGAAACTAAAAAATGCAAAATCCAACACTTACATTTTGAAGCTTTCTCTCTCTTCACTTTTAGTCCTAATCCTGAATAAAGAGAAGGGATCCTCAAGCTAAAAGCTGGTATAAAATCCTATTCGAACCCATCAAACAAGAACCTCACAATACCTATTTTAAAAATAAAATATGACTCTCTTTCATTGCTATTTAAGTATGAGTTCCCCAACAAATCTCAAATACATTTAAGAATTAATTCATCATTGTTGCTAAAGTTTTATGAATACCTTACATTCTTAAAACATGAGTACCCTTTTAGACAATTTTGTAAATTCTATTAAAAACTACTAAGTCACATAACCATAGCAAATACTCTAATTCCAGATTAACTCCTCTCCAATTTTTTAATATTATTATTATTATGTTCATAAAATCCAAGCATGACAAACACCCAAGCTAAAGAGATGCCAATGGCAAAAGATCTTAAGTGGTTAACCTAAACCACTAAACCATCAAAATACTAGTAACAATACTAATATGAACACCTTGCTGAAGGAAATAACAACTAATACATCATAAAAAGCATAATTAAGATCAAAGGAAACAATTGATAGACTTACATGCGTTCTCCTTGCTTGAGCTTCCAAAACACAGCATATTTCCACTCTGTCTTAAAACAGAGACTTCTGAGAATTTGCTGCAAGTGAGTTAGTACTCCCTTTTCCCCACCCATCTATAAACCCTCAAAACCTACTCCTCCCACAACACCACCAAACAAAAAATCCCCCACCCACCACCCCTAACTCCCTCTGTAACTACCTCTTCCTGCTTGTTTCCTCCTCAAACCCGCTCGCCGTTTTATTGGCGGTCCAGTATCAGCAAAAAGCAATTGGTCCATCTGCCTCTTCCCCAGAGAAGCAGAAACCCTAGTAGCCTTAATCAGACTACTATAATAATCTTTCAACTTCTCAAAATCTCACTGGAAATCCACCAAATTTACTATAAAACTACTACTACTACTTTTAATCAACCTGGTCCAGCATTTCTCCATAAATTCCAGTTCTATGTATGAAATTAAACCCTAATTCAGTATACTTTAGCAATCAAAACTAAAAAAAAAAAACAATACTTCAAGATAAGCTAATTCTAACGTATGTCGGACGACATCTAGAAATCACCAAATGTTGAAATTAAAGAACTCGAAGAACATAGAATTGAGAGATTTTTCAATCCAATACAATTCAATCCGAAAATATTATAGATTTCCAGAGTTCATCAGAGTTGAATGGAAAGCATGAATTTATCTCTCCTTTTTACATGATTTGAAACCCTACAGTAGACGCTTTTGATCAGAAGACTCCAAAATCGAAATGGATTCGGGATTTCAAGAATCTCTCGAACAAAATAAGAAGTTTTTTTTTGTTTTTTTCACCAGAAATGCAACTACAAGAACGATTTTGATCCTTGGGTTAAGAATATAAATAACGATGTTCTCTGCTCAGCTTTTTTCTGACCGTTACGTTACCTTTTCTAAAGCACGCTGGGTGCATTCTACGCATCCTTTTCAGTTTTACCATCCTTTGTGGTGCATTTAGAATTAAATACCACAGCAATTTATTAAATTGTAATAAAATAAAATAAAAAACATTTTATACAAGAAATGCCATTTTACACGAAGAAGTAGCCTAAAGAAGCAAAATAAGCTGGTTTTCTTCCCATAACTTAACAATGTAGTTTTTCTAACCTTGGATTTTTCTTCACTTTATTCTATAAAATGGTACTACAAGTCAATAATTATATCACTTTTGTAAATATGTTAAATATGCAAATAGTAATTATTTGTACTATATGCATATCTCAAGTAATATGATATCTAAATGGTATATGTATCCAAATAGTATATATATTTAAGTGGTACATATATTTAAGATGTATAAATACGTATTTATATGTATCCTACATGAATTATGTGAGAGCATAGTTACTCATTATGTGAGTTGGTTATCTTTTGATGTAAAGCTCTCTCTATAAATATGAGAGAGATCATGAAGAGAAGTTGTAAGAAATAGTGTACAAAAAATGAGAAAAGGAGGAATGAAAAAAAGATGAAGAAATGAGTTAGAAAAATGTTGGAGAAATGATAGAAAATGGGGAATGAAATATAGCATTTTTCTTTGAGCATTCTTTGATTATTTTGATCCAGTTTACAACACGTTATCAGCATGAAGGCTTTACTAAATCAAGGAATTCAATCATAAAAGGTATATTGAGGCAAAATTTCGTGAATTTTTATCATATTCATTTATTTAATGTATTTCTAATTACACTGCAGTTTTGATTTTGATTTTGATTTCATAGCCTGAAGCTATGTAGAGAAATTCATATAGCATGAAGCTATGTAGAGAAATTCATATTTGTTTACGTAACCTGAAGTTATATAGAAAAATTTATAGCTTGAAGCTATATATTAAGAAATAATTTTCCAACAAAGAGTTATATTTTCATAACAAGAAGTTATGTTATAATTTCATTTATTTATTTATTTCTCTAACATATAACGTAATATATAATTTATATACTCTAACATCATTATAAATTTTTATGCGAAATCACATTAGTTTTGTCTACGGGACCCACATATTTGTGGATTTATAAATTAGTCTGAAGCTAATATAATGGATTAACACTAACATTTTATTTTATTGTGATGCATTATTATACTAACATTAACACTAACACTAACAGTGACACTAACTTTTCTTTTATTATGATGCATTATTATACTAACTTTTTCTTTTACATTTTCTTTTATTGTTGAATAATTATTTATGATTAATTAGGTATTTCAATTATTTAATTACTTTTGAAGATTTAACATTTTGAACTATGGACAAGAAAACATAACCTGAAGTTTATAGACATCTCATGACAAAAACTCACAACCTTTTATTTAAAGGTTCATCACAATTAATTGTACCTGAAGTTGTAATATTACAATCATACGGACCCGAAGTTCATTATGACCAAATGACTAATTGCACTTAATGTAACAATATTAAAGTTTTATGAGATAAATTATATATTTGAAGATATATTTGAGGAGATAAATTATCTCGCATGTGCTCTTGAAGTAGCAATACAAAGACTGTTAAAATCTTCTCAAGAAAATTTGTGATAAAAATTACTATGTTCATCCACTTCAATTTTATATCATTCCCCGAAGTGAATGCTATTTTAATGATCATGAATATGACCTATAACAAAGACCATGGATGAGAAAATGAATATGGCAAAGGCCATAATTAAAATTATTGTGAGAGCCATGATGACTACAATTTGAAATATGATTACAACTATATATTTGAAATAAATCTATTTCGTTCCACCAGAAGTAGAGTAATCCTATCGTAACACAAGATAATTTTTTATCTATGTGTTTGTTTTAGGTGTGGAATGAAAAAAAATTGTGATGTACCTGTTGTATATCAAACATATGATTAATCTATCATGCCTCAATAAAGAAAAAAAAGTTAAATTGAAAATATATTGTCAAATGAAACAAAATTTCCATATTTGTAATGCCTTATAATATATTAGATCCAAAAGATTTTGGTTGATTTTAAAGATATCTAAAAGGATATATACCAAATATTCAAAGAATATATTTATATTGCCTCATTGATTATTTGAAAATATTTAGAAAGGCTTATTACTTGAATTTTTGGCTTATTAAATTATGTGGTCAATTGAAAGAATATTGTAATCAGAAACTGAAAGTTATTTGACACAATATATTCTAAGACCTCAATGATATTTTAAATAATGACATCATTTGGACAAGTTTCATTTGTTTATATGCCTATTTTATGACTAGTTGAAATATTATATAATTGCGCAAATTTTTGAGATACTTTTAGAAAAGTATTAGTATAAAGTTAGATGATCACAATATTAAGTATATTCGTAATAGTATTGAAAATTCAATTATTAGAATGATTATCTAATGAAATTGACAGTTGCCGACAAATGGCCTACAATTAAGGAAACTCTAATCATACAATAGTGCATTAAGTTAATAACTTTATAAACAACTTTAGCCCTCATCATTTTTGCATCTCAAAGCAAAAGAGAGACGTTTATGTAGGCAATGATGCAAAATCGATCTAATACCCGAGAAACGGAAGGTGACCACTAATCACATCCAGAAGATGTGTTCGCCAGAAGAGTAATGGATCCAATGGTGATGGATCCTCTAATAAATATTCTAATAAATAAATTGTATAATCATGGAGTGGAGCGACGAATCTTAAATAAAAGAGAAAAACCGCTTATGGAAATTCGTGAGATATACTCGTAGCATTGGACATAACAACAAACAAGGTGCTTTGGGTCATGATCGGTAGCCCGATTATTAGTGTCATATTATAACATATATCCATACAATATTTCTTAGAGTATATACTCGATAATTTTTGGCATGGACTTTCGGGGTCTGGGTTGGACATATTAGTTGTATATAAGTATGACTAAGCGTGAGTCACAACTATGTAAATCCATATAAACATAAATAAATATATTATTGATAAATAATAAGGAATACATTGAATTCTAGTGATCTGACTTGCTTCTAGAAACTTGAAACTAGTTGGATCAAAAGTTGATCTCACTCCTCATGGAGCTCCGTGTTCTCCTCCAACATAGGGTCAAAGGAATCTCCTAGACCAATACCTTCTTGTTGTAGGGCAAAGTTCTCCTCTCATAACTCCGCAGTTTCTCACTACAAATCATTAGTCTTCTGATGAAAAATGACAGTCTCTTGCTTTAATCTCTCATTCTCCTCAGTTACAAACTTCATCAAATATTCTATATATGATATTTTATTGTCCTTACCATGAGCTTGTTCGGTTAAGGTCTCTACCTCTTTTTCAAAGTAGATAACCCTCTGCCTAAGCTGTGATAAATTTTGTAATTCCAAGGAAAGGGTATGGTATATAAAAGTCCCCTGAAAAGGAAAAAAATATATAAATATGTTACATCCTGCCCGGACGCGCCTAAACCGGAGGAACACTCACGGACGGGGCGCGAATGCTTTATAACAATAACTGAGTGCGCAGGAACACAATAATGTACAAGTCTGATTTTATTAATTTTAGAATATATTCTTGTACATGAAATAGAAAAGGAAACATCCTCCCAAAATCCCCAATGAATAAACAAAGGGTTACAAAATGTGGGCCCAAAAACCTACACCCAGTCCACCCTAATCTCCTATGAAAAATTGGATAACAAAGGGGTGAGCTAATGCCCAATGGGTAAAATAGTTTGTGAATATGACAACTAATAAAACAGACTTCATAATCAAATATCATAAATACACATTAGAGCATCATAATCAATACAACATGTATGCATGACACCGTTTCGTATTATTTCCATAATTGTACGTCGCTTGAGTTCACGTACAGATGTCTCTCCCCAGGAGTAGTCGGGTTCTCATTGTGCGTCCCTCCTCAGGAACGACGCCCTGGATTCACGCACAGATGTCCCTCCCCAGGTAAACCTGGGTTCTCATTGTACGTGCCTTCTCAAGAACGACGCCCTGAATTCACGTACAAATGTCCCTCCCCAGGTAAACCCTGGTTCTCATTATACGTCCCTCCTTTAGGAACTACGCCCTGGATTCACGTTTAGATGTTCCTTCCTAGGTAAACCCGGGTTCTCATTGTATGTCCCTCCTCAGGAACGACGCCTTGGATTCACGTACAGATGTCCCTCCCCAGGTAAACCCGGGTTCTCATTGTACGTCACTCTCCAGAGAAATATCAATAATAGTGAGCATTGCTTCTAACTATTCTATGGCTCACAAACCATATACGTCCCTAGGTGGTGCTTATGTATGATGCAAATGCATGAACATGTCCGGTCTTTACTAACATTAGACAAGATTTGACAACGTCTAGTGATCCTTATCAGGGTCGGTATCACTACGTGCACAATTAGGACATTCAGTATTACTTGTACAAGCTGATAACTTTCAATAAGACCAACCAGATCAATCTCTAGCTTGAGAGGCGAGACATGAGGTCTACTTAAATACCAATCGTCTAGAGCAGCACGCTGCCTCCTGTTCACTATTTAAAGTTACTAAGGACAAAACTAAGTATGGTTGAGCCAGATTGACCACTAATTCGACATTGCAACAGTATAATACATGAACTCCAAATATACAGGCATAAGTATGACAAGTATGAACATTATACGCAATAATGCAGTGTAAATGAATAATAGACATAATGATAAATGAATGTAAACTTTAATAAAAGTCATAAGACACGCAAACCTATGTTTCATTTCCCACCTTCAGATAATAACTCATTCGAGAACTGGCGCCTTCCCCCAGGTAGAACCACGTTGCACCGCCAAGAGAGTCTTATGGAGAGAGTCTCAAAAGAGAGAGAGAGAGAGAGAGAGAGAGAGAGAGAGAGAGAGAGAGAGAGAGAGAGAGAGAAATTTTCCAACAAAAGGAGAGAGTTTGATTGGTGTGAAAATGAGGGGGGGAGCTCTCCTTTTATAGAAAAAATGATGCCTGAACGTTCGGGCGTTGCCTGAAGTTCAATTTTTTTTTTGTGCAATCTTAGGGTATTACACTCTGCACCCTTAAAAGGATTTCGCCATCGAAAATTCAGTCAGTGTAGTGATGATTGTTGTCAGCGTAAGATTCACCGTTGTCATCATCACTTGCTAGTTCAGGGTGGTGCTTTAAAGGTCCCTGAATAACACTGTTGTCGACGGAACCCTCAACATCATCAAATAATTGAGAGCAAATAAAATCGAACTTGTCCTCAGAAGGTTTCGACCATTTCCTAACAGATGGTGGTGTAGGGCTCTGTAGGTTGCGTCATTTCAGGGGAGGTAGGTTGAGCGGCGGAATACTTTTTTTCGTGTTGTTGCTTGAATCCGGTCGCCTGACAATTTTGGTAGAAAATCCTACCAGGATGAGGGCACAGGATTGTTTCGGGCAAAACTGTTACGAAAAAGCCATGCACGCTCTGGCGATAAGAATCATTGTCTGTGGGGTGATGAAGTTGGGGATGTAAAGTAGTTGTGGTTTGACTCATATCCTGAAGAAGTCGCCACAGGTTGTTAAAGAGGCCATTGTGCATGTGCATCAGCTGCTCGAACGTTCGGGCATTGTCTGAAGTTCAATTTTTTTTTTTTGTGCAATCCTAGGGTATTACAAATAAATAAACCTTAGATCCAAAAAAAAGGAAAAAATGTAAAAACTATGATGATTACCTTAGAAATCTAGGACAAAGCTTTAAGCGAGCGTTCCTCAGGAGACAGAGACAAATATTTTTCTACCTTAGCTTCACGAATGTCAATAATATGATCATCATAGTTTAGATAGTGAAATCAGGCGAAGATTTAATGTCATTTTTCTTATTGGAAGATTTGACTACATCGGTTTGACTAGAAGATCCGGCCATAACAGAGGAAGAACTAAATTTAGGACCCCTACGAGGATGTTTTGCTTTGGGAGGTCGCTGAATCGATTTCTTTTTCTTAACTTGCTCTAAAGGAGAACCCGATACAATAATGGTTGTCGGCAAGTCGGTGTTGGGATTGGAACTAGTTCCCTCTTCGCCCCTGGCACTAGTTAACGAATCCATTTTACTCTGACTATCACAAATTGTACCATAACAATGAGCTCTTATTCTTTCACCGTTCAGTTTAAATAAAGAAATTATAGAGACACAAGTGCGGTTGCACATGTAATACGTCAAGATTGATGACATCGACATGACAAAAATTATGCCGATACGACAATTGGTGTATATTCTGTTTGAAAAAATTTGTCACCAACAAATATAATATTGGTGTCACAAGTCATTAAGAGTATAACAATTATGGTATGTTGTATAAAGTAAATGACAATGATAACTGTACCAAATGACATACTATACAAACTAAATTACGTTGATCATCAATATTTTTGCTCAATATAGAGCAATTTTCTCACCATTAGGGGGGAAATAGCCAATTTCAGAAGAATGGTGTGCAAAATTGCTAGAATGCTATACAAGCTAGTGTAAGCAATCCTCCCACTATCAGCGGGAGAAAAGAAAAATGTCAAAAGAATGACATTTTACAAATCAGCTAATGTGAACTAGAAGTTCAAATGATAAGTTAAAGTGAATGATAAACTCACATAATCAATCATATGCAAAAGAATTTGTAAATCAGTTAACTGATATATTCATCTTTAGTCCCTGAAGGACAATTTACAAATGACATACCTAAAATGTGGTTGACCGGTCAAATCAAAGTATATAACTTCCTAAAAAAGGAAGGTATATGCAAATGATTGATAAATATATAAGCATTCTGAAACAAGAATGGATTGACAAATAAATATACCATAAAATAAGTATCTCTGAAGAGATATAGATTGAGAAATAAACACACATTGAAGAAGTACGAGAATCTTCTGAAGAGATATGAATTGAAGAATAAATTCTCAATCTGTTTATATTTAAATTTATTCATATTTGAAAACTATGGAATGAAAATAATATTGCTCCTGATAATATTTTAAAGTGTACTTTTGATTTTATGGGATCCCAAAACATATAAGAATGTCAACATTAAAAAAGTAGAAAAGAGCAAGATCAAATATAGCTAAACTCGTTGAAAAATCGAGAGCTATATGAACCAGAAGTTCTAATACCTAAAGAGGTAAATCATGTTAGATATACATGAGGAAATATATTAATCCATGGATAATGATGTTATACATGAAAATCTCATAAGGATTTATGAGTTATACTTGAAGCTTTAAAATGATGGTCCCTGAAGGATCTAAAAGGCCTGAAGTACGTACTGCATTAATATTCATATTAATCAATATGCATATATATTTATAATTGCTATGAGTGAGCATTCTAATAATTTGCATTTGCACTTTATATATCTATTTATTGTTGCATAGGTTAAGACTCTTAAAGAGTTTATCATAATATATTTTAAAAGGGGAATTTGAGACAAAAGATCTTGGAAAATCAAATTTTTATCTCAGCCTGCAAATCGAGAATTTTTTCCAAGTGGATTCTTGTCTAATTATCAAATGTATTAAGAGATGTTTGAAGAAATTTCAAATAGACAAGATACATCCATCAGATTCCCTAATATTGTGAGATCACTAAAAAGTGAATAAAGATGATATTCGCTTCATTAAAATAATGAAGAACTAGTTGGTCCTGAAGTACCATACCTGGATGCAATAGACACTCTTATACACAAAACCAGAAATTGTTTTCTCTGTTAACATGCTTGCAGGGTATAGCTCTACACCAAATTAAAATGGTGTTAAGCATGTATTATGTTATCTCTAAGAAAGTAAGCAATACAAGTTTATCTTATTCAAGTAAGATAAAGAAAAAACTAGTTGAATATGTAAATGTTGAATATTTTTTAGACCCCCACCATGCTCGATCCCAAACACAATCTCGCTTATAGTGATATTGTCATATCATGGAGATCTGTGAAGTAGATAATAGTTGCTACATCTTCAAATCATCTAGAAAAGTATCGCGACTCTTGAAGCTAGTCGAAAAATGTGTATGGATCACATGAATGATCTTAAATCAGAGGCTATCTTACAATGTTATAAGAAGGTAATGCAGCACGTATTGCACAGTAATGAAAAGCTTATATTGAAGCCAACATAATCATATATATTTTACAAAAGGTCTTTTTCACACATGAGCTACAGAAGACTGACGAATAAGATCGAACAACTTATTTATCAAAGCTTTGTCAATTACAAAGAAGATTATATACAATATTGAGATGCATCAACTCAAAAATATTTCGGGTAGAGAAACATGACTGAATTCCGCCATGTCATCTTGAGGGAGAGAATTAAAAAGGAGTTATTGTTTAGTTCACTGTACTTTTTTTTTCCTTCACTATGGTTTTGTACTATTGAGTTTTCTTGGCAATGTTTTTAATGAGGCAATCTTAACAATATAAGACTCCAATAGAATATTGCACTCTTTTTCCTTCACTAAACTTTTTTCCACTGAGTTTTCTCAAGTAAGGTTTTAACGAGGCATATTCTACAATGATGGATATTCCAAGGGGAAGTGTTGTAAATATGTTGAATATCCAAATAGTAATTACATGTACTATACACATGTATCAAGTAGTACGATATCTAAGTGGTATATGTATCCAAATAGTATATGTATTCAAGTGGTACATGTATTTAAGATATATAAATACATATGTATACATATCCCACATGAATTATGTGGAAGCATAGTTACCCATCCATGTGAGAGCATAGTTACTCATCATCTGAGTTTGTGATCTTTTGATGTAAATCTTTCCCTATAAATACTAGAGAGATCATGAAGAGAAGTTGTAAGAAATGGTGTAGAGAAAACGATAAGAGAAAGATGAATGGAGAAAAGATGAAGAAATGAGTTGTAGAAATATTGGAGAAATGATAGAAAATGGAGAATGAAATCTAGCATTTTTCTTTGAGCATTCTTTGATTATTTTGATTCAGTTTATAACAATCACTAATTAATAGTTATATTTTTTAAGGGTAATTTTAGATGTACCCACAAAAAACACTTAGTACCCACATGATTTATAAATTTTCAACAAATCTATTTATTTTTTATACATAACGATGTCTTTTCTAACATTTTCCAGTGTTGTTAAAAACTTATATTGTTCTAGCTAGTGCTTAAATATAAGGTTAAAAAAAAAAAGTGCTGAAATATATACCTACCTACTCCTGAAATTTTATGCTAAGTTTCATACTTAATAAAAGAGCATTTATATAAGAGTAAAGTTATTAACTAAAATTAAATTATTAAATAATATTATTATTATAGATATGTTGCATGCTAAATTAATTAATTTTGAATGCTACATACCATTATTTAAAAAGAAAAAATAGCATTAGCTATATTCTTATAATCATTTATTTGATATATACCAAAATATAATATGCTATTTTTTCACCTATTCGAAAATATATGGCACTAATGACAGCTCCAAAGAGCATGCCAATTTCCAATGATGCTTAAAAGTGAGGATCTTAAACTACTTCACGTTGCATTGGAGGAAATGAGAAAATAATATTAGATGGTGAATATATTTTTAATAATACTATATATATATATATATCACTTTTTAGAAGTTTTATAGCACATATATTTCCCTTTAATTTGATAAGTTTAATTAATAAGACTAATTAGTTATTACCTTAAAAGCTCTGACCCTTTTTGAAATGGAGAGAACTCTATAATGAAGGATATGGTCTGTACTTATTTACAACCCCCCCAGTGGCCAACAAAATGATGTCTTAGTGAAAAGCAAAAAACTGCCCCTTTTCTCCTCTCATGGCCACCTCTCATCATTTTGGTACTAAAAGGTGACACAGACATTTTCCAATAGCATGCATTCTCCGCTTTTTCTCTTCCTTCACTAATCTCTATCTTTCCCCTTAAGCACAAGATTATTTTTTTTTGTAAATTGCAAGCAAATCAATGACAAGTTGCATTCAAATAAAAAACATGATTATTAGATCAATTTATAAGGGCCTAATCTTCAACTATTTAGATAATTCAAGCTTAATAAGTTCTTTGGTCTTCATAAAACTGTCTGATCCTGCACCTCACCAGAACAACATTCATGTCCTTCCTAAAACCATAATTAGCGCTAACACAGTGCGGTCTTAATTAGTAATAGCTTAAGCTTTTATGCTACAGAGGGGGCGCAGCTGGCTGAGTTGATTACTAGTTATGCATAAGGACAATACAAAATTATATGCTAGATTAAACAATTAAAAAGCAAAATCAATGATTACATGATCGATCGTAATGATGAATTAACGACGTGATTTGATCCTAAAAAGATTTGATTTGTCGAGATCAAGCAATGCAGGTCAAAACTCTTCTAGTTTATTAGAAAGAAAAAGACAGTACTAAATGAGATTTGCTAGCTATTGGAAAGGAATTATTTACCATAATTAACATCTAAATGTAGCGTAAACATGACAAAACAAGACAGGTCTCATGGTAGAAGTCCTACTAGCTAGCTCCCACATTGTATGTTTTTTCGGCCACTAAAGATTGTTTAACTCCCATGTATGTTTCTTTGTGTTTTTCGCTTAAGAATGTCATTAGATGGTTACAAATCATTGTTTTTTCTCATTAGATGGTTAAAATGACATAAGATATGTATTAAAATCTATACCCAAATTAATATGGTAATACACCACATCACTGCATTATGAGAGAGAAAAAAAGAAAAAAAATACCCTCCAACCACCATACACCACGTTAATATGAATATAATTTTTAGGCCGTAAAAACATTTTTCTAAAAAAATATTACTTATCTAGACTTCATTTCCTTGTTAAATTGGTTACCATGCATGTTTTTCGGATTTTAAAATGTTTATCTATACTATTATAATAAAAATATTTCACCTTTTTATAGTGAAAAATTTTTGCTAAAGAAAAATGCTAAGGAAATTAAAATTCTCATACCAATTGCTACAAATTTGATGTGTCAAGCATCCACTTCAGATTTATAATTTCATGAAAAATTGTACTATTTTGTTGTATTAAAATTAAAAATTGATGTAGCAGTGATTTATAATAATTGGTGTAGCATTTTCAATTTATATAGCATTGCTCTTTGCTAAAAGTTTCAAAATGAGAAATTGATGTTAGTTAGCCTAAAAATTGTACACCATTTAACACAAATTTGATGCGGAGCTTCCACATAAGATTTTCGTGTTTAAGTTTCCAACAAGTTTTCTTTATAAATAAAGTATGATAAATGCTGTTAGGATTATTTTATGATTTTAAAACGAGAGAAGGATAATTGATGGAAGACTCCACCGTTATTTGATTATTTGATTAGTGTTACAATTAAAAAATATATTTAAATTATTTTATTTCAATATTAAAATAATAACTTCATGGTTAACTTAAAAATAAAATATAATCATTATTTTCCACTTTCTTATAATAACAACAAATCTTTAGTCCGGAAAAAGTCTAAAGTCATGCACTTAATTTTAATGTTAAATAATTCATAATATTAGATTAAATAAATATATTAAGATTAGAATAACTAGTAGTTCAATGAAAACAAGTACACCATTTATGGGTACCTAAAATAATTATTTGAAAAATTAGATTTAAGATATATGATGATAATCTTGGTGGACGTTAGCTTATCATAGGAAGAAAAAATAAAGTTATTTTTGTTTAATCAAACTTATTTGTTTTTTGTTTTTATTTAATTTATATTTTTATTGAATAAATAATAATTATGTTAAAAATTTATTTTTCTACCTATAAACTTTTCCATGTACTTCTATACAAATAAAAAATTGTGAATTAAATCTAACTTTTATGTACTCATGAAATTATTAATTTATAAACCATTAAATTAAAGAATTAAAATGGTATACTTATTTTAACTTAGCTAATTATTAAAAATTTTTAATACACTTGTATATCCAATTTTATGAATTACATAACATTAAAGTTTAAGTACATGACTTAGAAATTTATTTTATGGAGGGTATACTATGTTATATAATTAAGCCAAAATTAAGGATTAAATTTGAATTTATATAAATACTCATGAAATCATTACATTATCTACCCATAAACGATAAATATATTTTTATTTATGTGTAGATAAAATTGTTGCATTAGGCTTGATAAATAAAATGTTTTTCATTTCTTTTTGATGATACAACTTGTGTAAAAATTAAAAAAATTAAAAAACATTTTATTGAAAAAAAAACTATATTTGGCTTGATAAAAAAATTAATATAAAACAAATTGAAATGTAAGAAAATGCCAGAGGTTTTTCCTTGAGCACAAAATTTGTCTTGAAATTTTTACACTTTTATCTACACAAATAAAAAATATTTAAATAATTAAGCATTAAAATTATATTTTGAAAGATAAAAGCATAATATTTTCAACTTGTTAGAGTTGTTAGTTTAAGGGGAAACTGTAAATGCACATTGATAATTACAGCCACATTAAATGCAAAAGAGAACTCAAAATCGTCATTCTAAAGAAAGGAAATGGGTGGACATGTGGCAGTGCATTAGTTAGCCACATACTCTACGAGAAGCTACTGCATGAACTCTTATTGCTTAAAAACCGCACCTGGAAAGTTTAACCTAAAAAATCTTATGTGGAGTTTTACTTACGAAAAAATTTCGCGACTAAAAGTCTTTTTTCTTGTAGTGTGTGGATCTGATGTGGAGTTTTTATATCAAATTTGTGTTAAATGGTGTATAACTTTCAAGCGATGTAGCATTCCTCTTATGGAATTACCTCTCAAAACCTTTTCTCTCAAAAATTTTATCTTTTAATGTTACTAAGGATGAAACAATAATTTTATACTTTAACTAATTTTATTAATTTTTTTTGTCTCCCATCCAAGTTTCATACATTTTGACTCTTTTTTTTTTACAACTTCCTCCTACATACCTCTATTCAACTTCTGACATTTCACTCTTCGTGCCTTCATACTTATTTTTTAATTATATGAAATAACTTCATTCCTCTAAAAGGCAGAAATATATATATAAGACAAGTCTCCACTAATGAGAAAAAATCAACTTTTCACCATGAAGCTATTTTTACCAAAGTACCAAAATCAGCCCTCAAAATCTTATCTTCTCTTTTAATTTTAAAAAATGTTACTTTTATAAGACAAGCAAAATAATGATTATATTTTACATAATTTTTCCTTTTGTACTTATGTTTCATACATTTTAGGCTTTTATAATCTAAATTTCTCATATTATACAGTTTATACCATTGAAACTTTCACCCTTGTACCCTTACTATTCTAACATGGCTTCCACTCTTTTACTCTTAAGTAACTTCCTTCTTATTTTTAATTATATGAAACAACGTTTTCGTCTTTTATTTACATTGAAAGGCATAATTAAACAGGGTGAAGCAGAAGAGTTTTAGAGCTCTTGAAAATGAATAGAAGCAGGTGAACGAAGAATGAAAGCGTAGGAGGAGAAAACTCTAGAGGGGGAGAATGATCTTTACTCACAAAGATTGTGACATTCCCGATCGAAGCAAGAAGAAAAAGAAGATTACACTAAAAGTAGAGAGACCAGAGGGATCTTAGAGTACAAAAGATCCAAATAGGAGGAAGGTGGTGGTGGAATCAGAGACTTTTGGTAATGCCACTTTAAAGAAAAATTGTTGTTTAGAGTGAAATATACCTTGAATGACATGTAGTATGTATTAGACGAGGATGTTTTGAAGCCAATGATAGAGGAAGCGAGAAGGACAACAATAATGAAGAGATAAAAGAAGTGAATGACTTCCAAATTCTCCTAGATGAACAGACAAAACTGAGAACCGACATCCCTTGGAAAAGAACTATGATTATAAAAACTTATAGGAAAACAAGTGGGTTATCACTACGTATATGCTAGGACAAGTCTCTATGAAAACTAATGGGGGAAATGGATGTCATTGATCTAGGACATGACTTTTTCCCAGTTAAGTTCGATGTTGACAATGATTCCATCAAAGCACTGACGGAGGGGCTTTGGGTTATCTCTAAACGTTATATATTTGTGACAAGATGGACACCCAACTTCCAACCAGCCATAGCCTCGATTACTACTATATCAGTGTGGATACGCCTACCGGGATTACCTATCGAATACTATGATGAAGAAATCCTAAAGAAAGTAGGCAACATTCTAGGAAAAATGCTCAGGATTGATCGAAACATCATCTGGTAAGTACGCACAGATTTATGGTCGTGGATGGTTGCAGAGAAACGCAACAGGAAACCTTTCCAAAAAAGGAAACTGGAAACTCAACAAGGCAAACAATATATTCGACAATCTTCCCCTAATGGAAATACCAACAGATTCACAGCCTTAGCAACATCTAATTTGGAAGATAATGCTGAAGATCCGTTTAGGGAGGAATCTAAGGGAAAAGAGATGAAAGTTTCTAATAATGAGAACTTTACTCTTACCAGTGATGGGTGTATACGATACTTGCCATTATCAGAGAACCAACTAATTGTCGTTAAGAACGCTCATAAAGGGAAAGGAAAGTTGATTGAGAATGTGGATCACGTGCGGAACAACCCGGAGAATATGCCCAAAGAAGCACCTTGCCAAGCCTTAGTTACCTATTCCGGGGAATCATCAAAATATGTTGCCAAAGGCAACTTACCTATCAACACAAGTGGAATTTTCACCACTCTTTTGAAATCAGTCCATGAGCACAGAAGTCCATTTGCTCGACATCTAGCTTTCAATAACCCTCTTTCTATGGTAGAGGGTGAAAATGACTGCCTTATTTATAGCCTACCACCAAAACCTCCAGAAGAGACAAAAGAAGATGATCGTCATGGGGATAATGGTGAAGCATGGAACAAAAGGAAATGCCTAGAAGTGGTCCATGCTGATCGCAACCGAATTCTGAGGGGACATAGATTGTAAAGGAAATTCATTAGTTTCCCCTTCGTTTCCCTTTTATCCTTTTCCCAATGAAGATAATCTCTTGGAATTGTCGTGGTGCTACCAATGCCACATTTTCTAGAAACTTCAAGGAGTTTTTCAATTTTATTAAGTCGAATATTGTTTACTTTTTGGAAAAAAGATGTCCGTTTTTCTCGTGTAGCTTCCTCCAAAAGAAGATATATATTAGTGTTTCTTACATCCCTTCAGAGGGTCGCCGTGAGGGTGTGGCTCTCATTTGGAAAAATGACACTGTCAACCTACAGGTCTTAGATTCCCCTCACCAGGTGTTCACAGCAAAACTGACCGCATTGTAGGGAATGCAATGGATCCTAACAACCCTGTACGCTTACAACAACCCCCAGCTCAAGCATGAGCAATGTGAAATTCTTAAGAATTTCTTCAGCAACTAAGGGTCGTGGCTTTTGATGGGCGACTTCAATGAGCTAACAGTAACGAGAAGTTTGGAAGAGATTTCTCATCAAGGAGGAGTAAAATCTTCAATGATTACATCAACAATTGCAGCCTGCTGGACTTGGGATTTGCAGGACCCAAATTTACTTGGACCAATTATAGAATGGCCATTCATCTCATCAAGGAAGACTAGATAGAGGCATTTGTAATGAAAGCTCCCTGAAGCCAAGATAAAACATCTCCCTCGCACTCACTTTTAAGGATAAAAGCAACCAGACCCGACCTGACCAAACCATTTTGGGTCAGGTTAGGTAAGGTTTGAATTGAATATCAGGTTGGTCGGGTCTGATTTAGGGTGATCTGACCAGGTCTGGTTGGGTCGGGTCGCGGGTCTAGGTTAAAATGGTCAGGTTTAACCCGAATCGACTTGATTAAGTAATGCACGTCATTGATTTTTACTTTTTTTATTTTTTTTTAATCTTTCATTTTTTCTAACCCTAAACTCTCAAACCCATTTCGTTTTTCTCTTTTATGTATCTCTTTTTCTTCCCCAACAAACCACCCTTTGTCAAAAAAATCCCCATAAACACATAAATCCATTAATGCATCCATCCCATATTTAAAAAAAAAACACAAGACAAGAAGAAGAAGAAGAAGAAGAAGAAGAAGAAGAAGAAGAACAGTCTCAGAACTGGTTTGATTTTTTATCAAAGGGTGTGAGAAATCAAAGTGAATGAATGGTCTCAGAATTGGTTCATCTCTATCAGGAAGTAAGGTTTTTTTTTGACATATAATTATCAACAATCTCTGTGTCTTTCGGTATGATCTCCTTCTTCTTCTTCTTCTTCTT
Organism: Paratinospora sagittata; assembly: GCA_035771175.1. NCBI lineage: Eukaryota > Viridiplantae > Streptophyta > Magnoliopsida > Ranunculales > Menispermaceae > Paratinospora > Paratinospora sagittata. The sequence goes on along the minus strand of CM069607.1, from coordinate 29,215,380 downwards.
CTTCTTATTCTTCCTCCTTTCAAACCCATTTTGTTTTTCCTATATCTTTTATTCTTCCCCAACAAACCACCCTCTATCAAATAAAATCCCCATAAACACATAAATCCATCCCAAGTTTTTGTTAAAAAAAAAAGAAAAAAACACAATACGAGAAGACAAAGAAAAATAGTCTCAGAACTGGTTTGATTTTGATCAAAGGGTGTGAGAAATTAAAGTGAATGAACGATCTCAAAATTAGTTTTCTCTCTCTCGGTATGATCTTCTTCTTCTTCTTCTTTACAGCGGAGAGAAGCCTTCAAAGAATCTACTCCAACGCTACCTCTCTCGCTAGGGTTTCTTATTTATTCTCTTTCAATTGCCTAACCCGACCAACCCGACCGACCCAACCCAGCCCTTGGTTGGTTGGGTTGGCCCCCCTAAAGAATGGAGGTCAGGTGGCATAAGGTCCTTTTTTATGCCTCCCGACTTTAGTGGATCGGGTGGGTAACGGGGCCAAAGCTCGACCCGACCCGCTTATACTTTTATTTACTCTGATCACTGCCCTATTATTTTGAGGACTATTTTTAACAGGAAGAGCCCAAACATGGCTAAACCTTTTCCTTTTAAAGCTGCTTGGTTGGGCCATGATAGCTTTCGTGAGATATTTGACTCTTCTTGGAACTTTCCTCATTCTTCATTAACAGATTCTTTTGCCAAATTCACAGATAAGATCGAAGATTGGAACCGAGAAGTCTTTGGCAACATATTCAAGAGGAAAAGAAGTTTGAAAGCTCGTATCCTGGGAGTTCAACAAGCATTGGGCTTTCGTATCTTTCATTTTCTCTCGGACCTGGAGATCTAGCTGATCAAGGAGTACAATGAAGCTTTAAGGCAAGAAAAAACATTATGGTATTAGAAATCTCGTATCCAATGGTTAAAGGAAGAATACCTTAATATCACTTTCTTTCATGTTAGCACGATTGCTCGAAGATCCATAAACAAAATTGATTCTATCAAGATTGAGGGAGAATGGTGCAAGAATAATACCAAGCTGAAAGAGCATGCTCTCAATTTCTACAACAACTTGTACACCGCAATAGATGATAAACTCCTACCTTCCCCAACCTTCAGGCCATCGAACATCCTTTCCATGGATGAAGTTGGGTCACGACGCCCCTGACATAGGCTGACGTCATGACCGGCACAGTATACTATACACTGTACATACCTGTATACAGTAGATAGTATACTGTCAGCCTTCACATAGTCTCATAATCCTTCCCAAAATTTTCAAAACTTTCGGCAACATTTCCCCATAAAATAGACATTTCACAAAACCTGATATACCACAAATCAAATCATCTCCATATATATATACGTAATCATTCCATCCATGTATACCATAAATCATCATGAGAATTACCATTTAAACTCACCAAAACACCATTACTAACACTCAAATTTTCTAGCTAGTTCAGCAGCTAAGATGAGGTTATTTCACCATGAAAATGCCACATTTAAACTAGATTTCAACACTACCGTACTCACATAAGCATATGAAAACATATGTCAATTTTATTAAAAATCTAGGACGTTCCTAAAACTATTCTGTTCACATCGACACATGTCAAATCAGTCATTCTATCATTCTACTACCTTCAACAGGTATTTTATTGAGGTTCAACATGTTCGCGGAGGCATCCAAAGTCAATTTTACTCACAAAAATCATATCTTTAGCTACTAAAAATATCAAAGCATATCCAAAAATCATGTTCTTAACATCGAAACATCCGAAAATTCCGTTCTCTATGATTCTAAGATCTCCAACCGGAGTTTCGTTGGATTCTAATTCCATTTTATTCACTGGATATGATTACAGTACTATTTACATCACTATTCACTATTCATTAGAAACATGAGAATTTTTACTAAAATTGTCAAACGGTCTCCAAAAATCATGAAATTAGCATCGATAGACTCGCAACAGTGCATTCTACCATTCTATAGCCTTAAACTGGAATTTCATTGGGTTTTAATATGATTCGAAAGGTTTTAAAGATCAAAGCTACGGATTCCAAAGGAATCCAAGATCAAATCTAACTTCTAATAGCTATAAAAACTACAAACGAACAAATAAACTCAATCTAACCATATATTTAAGGTTCCTACAGCCTAGGAAGTGTTTTTCAACCTTCCTAGCGGATTTTCATTCACGTTGGGTCAAAACCCCAATTTTTGAAAATGCCGTAAAACGGCTCCCACAACAAAAGTTACTCCGAAAGAAATGTTACATCTATCTTAGATATCAATTTCACGAAGAAATAGAGTGAAAAACAGTTATCATGGGTCCCGATTAGGAAAAAATCCTGCGTTCCCCTTTTTTTCTCTTCTTTCTCTTCGTTCTCGCCTTCTCTGGTTCTTCTTCTCCTTTTTTTTTTCTTTTTTTCACGTGTGAGAGAGAGATGTGAGAGAATAAGATATTTAGAATATGTTTCACGTTTGAGAGAGAGATGAGGAAATGAGATGAGTAAATGAGAAAGTTATAATATATTATAATATCATTTTATACTAATATCAAGGTCATGTATATCAAAATATCAATTTCAAGGTCATTGATTCATCTTATACTAATATCAATTTCAAGGTCATTGATTCATCTTATACTCTAATGATAATATGGCATTTAAGAATAAAATCTACTTAATTTAGGTATGTTTATACACATATACGTTTAACTCCTACCTTCGTATATGTGTACGTATACGTATTCCTCAACGTAGGTGTATAATTAAAACTACGGGGTGTTATAAGTTGATTATCTTGCCGCCAACTTATCTAAAAAAGAAATTCATCACATTGTTATGACCATGATGTTGATGGAACTACTCTCACCCAGTTTTGTTTTGATGATTGCTAACAACATACAAGTGTTATCTAATTTCTTTAACGTAGTTCTTTCAGTGCTAACTTGATATATCTAATGGATTCAACTGCAATGTCAAAGCATGTGGAAAGAACACTTCACGAAGATTCAAGAGCTTCATGGTTGTATTAACTTACTAGAATCTTAGTGTCGTAGAGTAACTTTTACTTGTTCCAACCACACATGATTTGCATCTTTTTAAAATCATTTATATAGTTCATTATTCTCATGCATGCACATATTTTAGTTTAATAGTTACACTGTCACTTAGTCATAATTGTTTATTATACATATTGATCAATGTTTAGCATACATTCATCTTGTCAACTTTGCATGGTTTTACCATTTCACGTATATTATACTTAGTGCTTTTATCATTGGTTTAATCGATCGAATTACTCATGTTTAACTATGTTAATTGTACCTTAATCATGTCAAAAATATTTTAAAATATTTTTAAATGTTAGTTTATATTTTTGACTATGTCCTAAACCTATAATGATTAAAAATTGAGTTTCTTTCACTTGTCAGTAAATGAGCTCGTTCCTCACTTTCCTATAGTGAGGAACGCGCTCCTGAGCTTTTTCCCACGACTCAGTGAATTTTTTATTAGGGTTTAAGGAATGCGCTCCTTGTAAGAAGAATGCGCTCCTGTGGCATTTCCCGATACTCAAATTTTTTCTGAGTAGGGAAAAGAAACGCGTTCCTGTTGCCAAGGGCAAAATAGGAAAAATTAAGAGTCAGTGGTTCTTGTTGAAGGAATCCGTTCCTATGCCCAACGAACATATTAAGAAACACGCTCCTTAAGTAAGGAACACGCTCCTTGATTGGAGGAAAATCTGAGATATTTCATATTTCAAACTAGAAATGATCTCCTGTGTTAAGGAACACATTCCTATGCCTCGGTGTGGTGTTCATCTATAAATACCACACTTGCTCATTTGAAGAGCAACTTTTGCAAAATCTAGAGAGCTCGTGTATTTTTCGTCTAAGCCTTTTTGCAAGCCAACAACAAGTTTTTGAGTCATTTAATCCTTCTTTCAAAACAAAAGTTTAACAACATTTGATCATTTGATCCAATCTTCTGAATAGTTCTCCACATCTTTCAAAACATTGAGAAACTTGAAGAGTTTTTCTAGTGTAAGTGTTCAAGACGATTCAAGTGTTTCTACATCTTCTATTTGAGTCTTGAACGTGATTTCTCGCATCCAACTTTAGACAAGAAGAATCTTGGTGCTTCAACCTTCCCAAGTGGGGTATACATTTCTAATATAGATTCTTGTGATTTTGGGTTAATGCAAATCAGTTTTTGTGCTTAGATTATAATCTTTAAAACTGATTTTGTATTGATTGTGTTTGTGAAACAATATCTTGATCTTCATAGCAAATTACTTTGTTTAGTGGTTTCATAAATAGTTTGAGATTTCGATTCATGTGCTAATATCATATTATATTGAATCAAAGTTTTTTATCATACTTGAGTTGTTTGATTTTTGATCTTAATCACATATTCATTTAGAATCATCATGATATATTGATTCTCATGCTTTAAAATTAATATTATTTAGAATCAATATCTTGATCGTTGTGCATATTCGATTCACTGTCTTACATTACATATATTTGAATCGATTGCATTTGACAAAAAACTTATTTCAACACTTTGCATCATTTAGAATGATAGTGGTTGGAATAGTGATTGTTGTCTCATTCAAGATTGTAAGCTTAAATTGTTAAGAGTGTTATTATACACTTCTCTATATCTTTGTAATCTTGATGTATTGTTGACTTGGTTAAGTCAACCGGGATATTACCTTATTTATACGACACATAACCACACCAGTAATTGGGTTACAAGTTGTGGCTTTTTAGCCAAGCCCTGGTGTAAGGTAGACTGTGGCTTTCTAACTAAGCTCTTGTGTAGGTTAACGTTGTAGTGACTTTCTAACCAAGCCCTAGTGTTGGTTAGTGTAAACGGCTTCTAATTTGCCCCTAAGTGATTAGCCAATAGTGAATTGGGAAATCCTGATCGGTGTGATTGGGTAGTGGGCGTAGGTCCAAAGGAAACGAAACCACTCTAAATCCTTTGTGTTCATTTATTTTCTTGCACTTGTTATTTGGATTGTTACTGACTGCGCACATTATTTGTTTAATTAAAATATTAGAAAGGTAACGCGAAAATCCGTACAGTCCAATTCACCCCCTCCTCCTTCCTCTTGGACTATAATACTGGGCCAACAAATGAAACCCTTCAAAAAGTGAAGTTCTGATGGGCTCCAAGCGATCTTCTATCAAAAAAATCAGGATAGTAGGGAAGTTAGTGGTCAGAATGTTACGAGACGCGTGTTCGAGCAACATTTTTGATCCAGTTTTAAATAATACCCTCATTGCTTTGATTCCAAAAGTGGAGCACCCTGAAATTATAACCCACTTAAGGCTTATCAGTCTCTGTAATGTGACCTACAAAGTCCTCACCAAGGCCATTGTGGAGAGGTTGAGACCCCTCGTGCACAAGCTTGTTGGTCTTTTCCAAAGTAGCTTCATCCCAGGACGTAGCACTATGGATAAAATCATCATAGGCCAAGAGGATATTCACACAACAAAGCATATGAAAGGAAAATGTGGCTTCTTGGCCTATTCTTACAAAAAACTCTCGAGTTCTTTAAATTCCTTTCCAAGTTGATCACCCTAATCATGCACTGTGTGACCTCGGGGGCGTTTACGATTCTGTGGAATGGAAAGCTTATTGACATCTTCAAACCTCAAAGGGGGCCTCAAGAAAGGAAACCCCCTCTCTCTGTACCTCTTCATTTTCTACATGGAACTTTTATCTCAGCATTCTAGAAGCTACTGTGTTAGGAAAATGAACACCTATCAAGCTTTCAAGGGGAGGATTGGAACTCTCTCATATTTTCTTTGCAAATGATCTTATTTTGTTCACCAAAACTTCGACTAGCCAGACCAACATTATGATGAAATACCTTATAGATTTTTGTGTTGCTTCAAGTGAGAGTATAAACCTCTCCAAACCCAAAATTCACATATCCCCCAACGTGAACAGGAACATGATTAGAGACCTCAATGCTACATGTCAAATAAGCCATACTTCTTCTTTGGGAAAATATCTGGGTATTTCTCTCCTCCACTCCAAGGTGTCCAGACACACCTTTCAACCTCTAATTGACAAGATAGACATTAAACTAGCAGGTTGGAAGGCTAAGATCTTAAATTTAGCAGGGAGAGCCACCTTGATCTAGTCAGTTACGCTAGCCATTCCAGTTTACTCCATGAATTGCATGAGACTCCCTATGGAGAAGTGTGCCCCATAGAGTGAATGCCTTGAAGCAAGGTCTCTGTTGGAGAGTGGGTACAGGGGTTCGTATATCAGTCTGGGATGATGCTGGGTGCGGAACACTCTGATAAAGAACCTTCTTGGTAGCCTTATTCTTACGAAAGAAAAATACTTACTTGTATGTGACTTGATATCTCCCACTTAAAGTTGGGATCTGAGCGAAATTCATACTCCGATTCCTCGGAGAAATACAAATGCTATAACGAGTACTCCTATTCCTTAGGGAAATGTGGAGGGGATCTAGCAATAGAGCTTTCTCGGTTGGCTCTGCATATAAAACTATAACAGCCTCAGCAGATGCCTCCTTGCGTTCGGTGGATTGTTGGTTCCGGAAGCTGAAATGCCCTCAAAAGATGAAGATTTTCCTTTGGTTATGCCTCCATGACAAGCTCCTAACAGAAGATATGAGATTCAAATGTAACATTGCACTAGACCCTATGTGTAAGAGATGCCTCCAAAGCTTAGAATCTCTTATTCACATCCTTCGCAACTGCCCCCAAGCCACCATAATTTGGGGAGCCTTGCACTTTGATTGCCCAACGGAGTTCTTCCAACTTTCCTTGAAAGATTGGCTGAGGTCAATGTAACACCCCGATTTTCAAAACTTAATTTTTTTGTAAAATAATGAATATTTTAATTTTATCGAGAAAATCACTGAAAATCGAGATGCTAATCGTATCCGTCTATCTTATCCCATAACCATTATATAGGTAATAAAATTTTAAAAAAACTATGAATTTATATTTTTCTAACCAACTTACTGGTTAAGATAAACCAATACCCTTTCATCTTCATACCAAGGACCACATAATTCCACTATACAAATTTCTATAGTGAATTATGAGGGTACTTGCCCTTGTCCATCCATCATGGACACAATATTTTAAATACATTCATCAAATAGAATTCAAATAAAGATATTCAGTTCTATCACCACAATACTAATTAATTAACCCACCCCTACTACTCTGAACTATGTCACGAACTCGCGATTTTATTCTCCTAAGCACCTGCATATGAAAAATAGGGGTGAGCTTGAAAGCCCAGTGGGTCATCTAAACAATTCACAATATTTTATTATGATATATACACAAGAACATTACAAACAAGTTTCACACATTAATCGTTACAACATTAGATTGTTTGAGTCGAGAATCTTATCACGTTCTAAATCACGTACCTTTAGGAAATCAAACTCAGGGTGGCACTACCCAAAAATTAGAACTCTTTGGCGATATTCATCATGAATAACTGCCCCATAATAATCATTGGCGATATTCCTTAGAATAACTGCCCCATAATAATCAATGGTGATATTCCTTAGAATAACTACCCCATATGTATGATTCTTATCTTAATCATGTTCCTTAGTGATGTCACGCCATACGTACAGTATAATCACGATATTAAGTCCATTCATAAAACATATTCAAACTCCACTACACATGGTATCATGTCATAAAGTCAATTATAATAGTATTCACGCATTAGCTTTACTATGCCAATATCCCAAGTCATACGTTTCATTATCAGGCATTATAATTTATAAATAGGTCTCAAATATCACATGAATTGCATGCATCCAATTATCATCTAATCAAAACAAGAAGTCATGTTGACACACATATCATTATAGCTAACAATCACAACATGGTATATATAAAATCATGTACAATAGGCATGCATAAGCAATCTAATAATACTATAGACCTAATTAATTTAACATTCTTATCTATATATCAAAATAAAATATTATAAAGTCCTAGAATCATCCCCACCTGTAACGCACGCAATTTGTTCTTGTCCGAATTCCTTGGTGCGTAACGTACGTCCTCAACCTCTACAAGAATAAAACTGATTTGCAACTTGAACAACACCAACCCTGCATCTAGCAAATGAACTTTTTGAACATGTTCTGCCCAAACACACCATCTCCATAGTAGAAACTTATATTAGGTTGTGAGTCATCGTTTGTGACGAAAGACTTGAAGGAGGAGCGAAGGGAGAGTGGAAATCGTACTCATGGATTGAACTTGCAGAGCATAGAGATTTGTTGAATGGCGGAGGAAGATGAGATTTTGAGGTCTAGGGTTTTTACTGGTTTTCAGAAAGTAGAAATGCGAGATGGTGGGATTGGAAGAAGTAGTAGTAGCGGCCATAATGAAAGAAAGAAGAGAATGTTTTGGTTGTTGTTCTCGCAGCTGAAACTCTGGAGTTGCTCGCACACCTAATATCATCTTTTGACACTCGTCTTCTTCACTTCGTTTGGGCTAGACTACAGGCGAGCAATTTGGTTTTCTTTTTCTCTTTCAGTGATTTGGGGTTTTTGGCGATCTTTCGAGGGTTTTGTAGGGGTTCTCTTGATGATCCTCGAGACCATTTCTGCTGTGCTCATTGGTTTTCTTCTTCTTCTTCTGATCTCTCCCATGGACTCCTTCGCCGACACGATCTTTAGCCGCCGGCGAAATGCCGTAATCAAGAGAAAGATCAGAGAAACAATGTTTTCCGGCGAACCAGCAGAAAGAGAGAGATTTGGCGATTGGCGATTAGGTTTGCGATTGGGTTTCAGGGGTTTGGAGAATCGCTTTCGAAAGCTCGGGCGGTGCTGATGAGACTGTTTGGGATCAGGGCGAGCCCGGCCTGATCTGTTGAAGGTGGAAGAAGACTTGGGATCTGCTTTGAGTGAAGATTCTGGTGATGGGATCGGACGGTGAAGCGAGGCGGCGCTTTCGCTTCTTGGAGCTTAGTTTTGGTTCCATGGCTTCGTTCTGTGTTCGGTTCTGGGTAGGGTTTTTTTTGTGCGATTTGGTTTCGAGAGAGAGAGTTTCGAGCAAGAGATAAGAGAGAGGCGATTGGGGGATTAGGGTCCGAGGGTTTAGCGCGATTGGGGTTTTGAAAGAGAGAGGCGAGATTGTAGGGCGAGAGGGTAAGGAGTCATGGCAAGAGTGAAATAACGAGATTGCGGGCGAGATTTCAGGATTTTCAGGATCATGTAAATATTTTCAGAATTGGAAATTATATTTTCAGAATTTTTAGGAATTTCATTTGAAATTGGAAATTAGATTTTTTTTAGGATTTTCAGGGATTTCATTTGAAATTGGAAAGTAGATTTTTTTTTCTTCAGGGGATTACATTCTTCCCTCCTTAAAAGAAATTTCGGCCCGAAATTAAAGTTTAAGCTTACTTACTTGATGATGTTAAACTTTTTCCACTACTGACCAATTGTATCTCGAAACCTAAAACGTTGAAAATGTTCTATTAGCAGTCTATTAAGTTTACCAACCCATTGGTAAGTTTGAAGAAAGAATTGATAGTACGGACATAGAATGGAGTACTATTAATTACCTAGAGTGTTCTTTGAAATAAGTCGGCATATTTGGCCTTCATTTCACTTTCAGGTTCCCAAGTGGCTTCTTCAACTCTATGATGCTTCCACAACACTTTAACTAATGGAATGTCTTTGTTCCTCAAACTATGAACTTTCCAATCTAGGATCTTTAAATGTCCTTCTTCATAGGTGGCATCAGCTTGTACTTTTACGTCTTTCCAATTGATGGTGTGGGAAGGGTTTGGTTCATATTTTCATAACATCGATACATTGAACACGTTGTGGATGGCGGATAAACTAGTTGGCAAGTCTAGTTTGTAAGCATTCTCGCCAATTCGATCACTGATCTTGAACGGGTCGATGAATCGCGGCAATAATTTCCCTTTCTTACCAAATCTCATGATGCCTTTTTGAGGGCATATTCTCAGAAATACCTTATCACCTTTTCGGAACTCTAAAGGTCGGCGTCTCTTATCTGCATAGCTCTTCTGCCTACTCTGTGCAGTAACTAGCCTTTCCTGGATCAACTTCACTTTTTCGTTCATTTCCATTATCATATCAGGTCCTGTAAGTACCTTATCTTCCCAATCGGCCCAACACAGTGGTGACCTACATGGTCGTCCATATAGGGCTTCATATGGAGCCATTTGTATACTTGCCTGGTAACTATTGTTATAAGCAGACTCTGCTAGGTGTAAGTATTTACTCCAATTTCCTTTAAAATCTAGTACACAAGCTCTCAACATGTCTTCTAATATCTGAATAACCCTTTCGGATTGACCATCTGTTTAAGGATAATAGACGGTGCTCATGGTTAATTTGGTTCCCAATTCTCGTTGTAAGCTTTGCTAGAATTGAGATGTGAATAAGGAATCTCTATCTGACACTATCGATTTGGGTACTCCGTGTAGCTTCACAATCTCTTTAACATACAGCTCGCCCAGTTTACTAATTGGATTTGTGGATTTAATAGGTAAGAAGTGTGCCACTTTAGTAAGTCGATCCACAATCACCCAAACCTTATCCTCACCTTTCTGATTTTTAGGAAGAGCTCCGACGAAATCCATTGCTATGTTATCCCATTTCCATTCAGAGATTTTTAAAGGTTGTAACAATCCAGACGGTCTTTTATGTTCGGCCTTAACTTGCTGACATCTAAGGCATTTAGACACATATTTGGCCACATATCTCTTCATACCTTTCCACCAGTAGTTTTTCTTCAAATTTTGGTACATCTTATCTCCACCAGGATGTAAAGTATATTTAGTTTGATGTGCCTCATCAAATAAGAGCTTTTTTAATTTCCTCCATTTTGGGTACACAAATTCGATCTCTGAACCTTAATAACCCCTCTGAATCGATCTTGAAATTTGCATTTCCATTATTGGCTCTTGCACCTGCCACCCATTTTATCAATTTTCTATCCTAAGCTTGTCCTTCCTTAATTTGATGTAGTAGGTCTGGCTTGCAGCTCATATTATATAAGAAAATCTGATTTTCACCTTTTTGTACGCCCAAATTATAATCTTCAATCAATTGGTACATCTGGGCTTTTTCTGCATCATTCTTGTAAGATTTTCGACTTAAAGCATCTGCGACTACGTTAGCCTTCCCTGGGTGATAATGCAGCTGAAAATCATAATCATTCAGCAATTCCATCCATCTCCTTTGCCTCAAATTTAACTCCTTTTGTGTATAGATGTACTTCAAACTCTTATGATCAGAGTATAGATCAAATTTCTCTCCATAAAGATAGTGTCTCCATATCTTCAAGGAGAATACAATAGCAGCCAATTCTAAATCATGAGTCGGGTAATTCTGTTCATGAGTCTTCAGTTGCCTAGAAGCATAAACAACTACTTTACCTTCCTGCATCAGAAAAACGCCAAGACCATTCTTAGAAGCATCAGTGTAAATAATATAACCGACTCCGCTTGCAGGAGTGATCAATATTGGGGCTGTGGTCAATCGTCTCTTCAACTCTTGAAAGGAATTCTCACATTTCTCATCCCAACTAAATTTGGCATCCTTCCTTGTTAGCTTTGTCATAGGCTCAGCTAGTCTCGAAAAATTTAGAATAAATCTTCTATAGTAACCAGCTAGTCCCAAAAAGCTTCTAATTTCTGTCACTGACTTTGGCTTTTCCCAGTTCATACTGCTTCAACTTTTGTTGGATCTACGGATATCCCTTCTGATGACACTACATGGCCCAAAAATTTGACTGACTTTATCCAAAATTCACATTTTAAAATTTGGCATACAATTGCTTTCGCCTCAATGTTTCCAAAACTACTGTAAGGTGTTCCTGATGTTCCTCATTGGTCTTCGAATAAACCAAAATATCATCAACAAATACCACCACAACTTTGTCTAGATGAGGCCTAAACGTCCTATTCATGAGGTCCATAAATGCTGCTGGTGCATTAGTGAGTCCAAATGACATGACTCTGAATTCAAAGTGTCCATACCTAGTCTTGAATGTTGTTTTCGGTATATTTGACTCTTTGATTCTAAGTTGGTGATAACCGGACCTTAGGTCGATCTTGAAAAAACAAGTTGCTCCCTTCAGTTGATCGAACAAATCATCTATTCTGGGAAGGGGGTACTTGTTCTTGACCGTGACTTGATTTAATTTTCTGTAGTCAATACACAGTCTCATCAACCCATCTTTCTTTTTGACAAACAATACTGGTGCTCCCCAGGGTGATTCGCTCGACTGGATAAATTCCTTCGCACTAGGATCATCAAGCTGAGTCTTTAGTTATATTAGTTCGCCAAGGGCCATTCTGTAAGGTGACATGGCTATGGGGTCTGTTCCAGGGTACAGTTCTATCTTGAACTCTACTTCCCGCTTAGAAGGTAATCCTGGTAATTCTTCGGGAAACACTTCAGGGAAGTCTCTAACCACCAAGTACTCTTCTAAATTCCTCAAGGTCTTTAGAGGCTTGGCTTCTGTTAGGGTTTTGAATTCCTCTTTTTGATTCATAGATTTGAGAAGTGTGGAGATGATATTCCTCGGGATTTGGTTTCTATCCCCATAGATTTTCAACAACTCTCCCGAAGGTAACCGCAAAGTAATCTTCTTTCGAAGGCAATTGATCTGGGCTTGGTATTCAAATAACCAATCCATACCCAAGATTACATCATAATCATTAATGGGTAAGAGTATCAATTCAGCTGAAATCATCTTATCATTAATTCTAAGGTCACAACTACATTTTTCAGTTGTTGGGACGTTTACTCCTACTGGTGTTGAAATCTTCATAACAACAGATAAAGGTACAGTGGAAAGTTGTAGTTTCCTGGATAAGTTTTCAGAAATAAAAGACCTTGATGCTCCAGAATCAAACAAGATTTTAACTGTAACATGAAATAAAATGAAAGTACCTTCCACTACTTCGTTTGCACCAACTTCTAGTTCAGGATTTCCTTCTGTCATAAAAAGACTTTGCCTTGATTTTGATTTTGGATTTGATTCTGATTATAGCTTGGACGATTGACTTGATTTCGTCCTTGCACATTGTTGTTGTTCTGCCAGTTGCCCGGACGAAAATTTTGTCGAACTCCTTGCATAGTGCAGTTTCGTGCCACATGACCCGGTCGATTGCATTTGAAGCAAAGTCTCGTAGTTACTACTTGATCTTTATTTTGTTGGGGTGCACGAATATTATTTTGCTGCATCTGTTGTCCACCATCATGCTTAGACCATCCTGATCCATTGTTGTGATTCTGCCCCCTGTTCCACTGGTTCCCATTGTTGAACTTGTTTCTGTTCCAGTTATTACCATTGCCGCCAAAGTTATTCAGATTCTGCTTCTTGTTGTGATTACCCTGGTAATCAAAATTTTGTCCTTGAGGCCTTTTGTTTCTGTTCCATATTGTCTCTTGCAGGTTCAGTTCTCTCTCTACCAACAAAGCTCGTTCAACCACCTCTTTATAAGTCTCCAGATTCATAGGAACAACCACCTTTCTAATCTCCATTTTGAGACCCTCTGCGAATCTACTAGCTTTCATCTGTTCATTGACTACCAGTTCATGAGCAAATCTGGAAAGTTCGATAAACTTAGCCTCATATTCTGCCACTGTCATGTTCCTCTGTGTCAGCCTCACAAATTCAGATTGTAGTTCTTTTTTGTTCGCCTTGGGGAAGAATTTATCATAAAATATTTCTTCAAAAGTTGCCCAGGTCATAGTGTTCACATCCACTGTAGGACTTTCTTTAACCATTCTCCACCAATGTTTGGCCTCACCTATGAATTGGTGAGCCGCAATCGCCACCATTCTTGGGCTAGTCGCTCCAAGAACTTCCAAGTGTTCCTTAACCTCCTAGAACCACTTGTCAGCTTCCCTTGGATCTGGTTCCCTCAAAGCTTCACCCATTTTTTCCTAGTTGCTATTTGGAGCTTATGGAAGGCAAGACACGCGTAAGTGATATCTTAGTCTACTATGACACACAATGAGATTCTGATTTGGATCCACCATTTGCACATTGATTTGAACCAAGACTTCAGCGGTCACAGTGACACTCACTCCCCCCCACCCTCCCCCAAGAAAACTAGATCAAACTAAATATTGATGGAGCTTGCAAGAGAAATCTAGGTATGACAAGCTAAGGAGGTCTTTTCCGCAACAATTTTGGAGAATGGATGAGGGGTTATATGGGAACTATAAGTTACATAGATAACCTAACAGCTGAGATATGGAACATCCGGGAGGGTCTCAAGATCGCTTGGGAGATGGGATACAAGAAGGTTATAGTAGAGTCTAATTCTCAGTGGACTCTCCAACTTGTTTAACAAGTCATTAGAGTTGGGCACCCCTTTACGACCTTCTGAAAGATTGCCAAGATTTGTTGTTACGAGAATGGGATTGTACTCTTCAGCATACTTTGAGGAGGGGAAACAATTGCGCGAACTTTCTGGAAAATCTGGGTTTTCATTATAACAACCACTTTAGCCTCCTCATTGATCCTCCGCCAGGAATTTTCAATTTTCTTAGAAGTGACACCATGGACGTTTGTTTCGCCAGGCCCTAGTTAGTGCCTAGCTCCAAATAACCAAAAAAAGAAAAAGAAAGAAAGACATAATTAAACACAAAGAAATGTAAATCTAACTGCAAAAAGTTACAACTACATGTGGAACTACACATGTATATCCATTGGATTATTTATTAGACACCTTGAGATGTATAAATCACTAACATCCAGTGGATATGCACATACAATTGTAACTTTAACAATTAGATTAACTTTTTTCTTAAACATACATGTTCCTTTCTTATAAAATATTTACTTTATTTCAAGTATAATACTAATATCGCTTATGACTTTCTAAATATAATTCTGATTACAACTCTCGAAAGTGAGTTCTAGGCCTACTTACAAAAGTGGCAAATTGGGACGTTGAAGTTATTTTCTTTAGTTTGTGGTATCCATTGCATTGCACCCACCAGACTAAATCTCTTGTCCCATGTAATTATTGGGGTCGAATCGGACCCTCGGGCTACCATATGAACCGGGGTTAGATTTTAATGCCCGCTCTTCATGGTTCTTTTGGTATTATACCGACACAATCACTTTGGTTCAACTTTATGTCCAATTTACATTCTAAAAACATGTGTTTTACTGGTCATGACAAAATCTTAGCAAGTTTCACAACGACGTTCACTTATTTAAAGTGATGAGTACTGTAAAAACTGATCTACGAACTATGATGAAATATTGCTGTCATATATTTTATCATGTCTCTGGATATATATATATGTAAGTATATGAATTTGAAAACTACTTTTTAACTCTCATTCCAAAGAACTTCGCAAGATACGTTATAACAAAAATGACAAAAATTAAATAGATTGATATATTATTCTTTCATTGTAAGAACTAATAAAGTCAAAAAGGTTAAGATAGGCTATTCTAACTTTTCTAAACATCTCAAGAGACAGTCCTTATGTACCACATCAATGAGGGGAGACAAGACATAGGGAAATATTGGATGTTAACCTTTTCCTTAGCAGAAGCAGTATCTTTTTGAACTTAAGGGCCTGCTTTTATTAGACAGGGTGGAAAGGTACAAGTTGGGATATAAAATAATCAACCCAAGTGATGTAATTTTATTTTTTTATTTTTATTTTTTGAAGTTTCACCTAATTCGATCAAGTTCAAGATAATTTATAATAAGAAATAAAGCTTTCTAATAAATCTTTTAACTTAAAAAAAAATAAATTGTAGGTTGAATTTCTTCAATTAAAAAAAGGAAAATGTTACTCTTAAATATATATATATTGAAATTAGAATCACATTTCCCATTTAAAAACTATGATATAAATTTAAAACTCACACAGAGCTAATATAAGCATTGAGTGTATATTGAATTTTGTTATTTTCTAGTTAAAGTAGTTTATTTCATATTTAAATTTTCATTAATTAGTTATCAATTCAAACCAAAATCAAAATGAAAGTATAATCAAAATTTAAATAATTTGTATACTGAATATTTATTATGGGTATCTAGCTTTAAATTAGCTATATATTGTAACAAAAAAGGAATGTAGGATGTTTTAATAAAAGAATTTTCGTTAATGCGAGTTAATATATAATCAAACAAATTGTCAATGCCTCGGTTGGGACTATAATATATTCATCTATAGACTAAAATTCTTCGGTATGGAAAGACCTAGCTAGCTAGCTAGCATTCAACTGCATGTGAGGTCCTCAAAGCAAAAATGCTTTGTTATATATCCTTGCAATCAAAGAATTGATGACTAGCATGTTAAAGTCAACCTGCAGATATTGCATGTGCTGATCATGTAGTGATGCAAATGATAAACCATTTTTACATAAAGGCTTAAACAATAAAATGCAAAAAAGAAAAAGAAAAAAAAAGTCATGAATATATAAAGAGACATAGAAATCATATCTTATTCCCCTTTCCTCTTTTTCTACTATTATTTATAATATCTTGATCTCAATTTCACATTGCATTAATCTATTTCACTGTCCAATGAGTGGAGTTATTTAAGGCTGACGCGCGTACATAGAAAATAAGCTAGCCATGGTACGTTCCTTTTTGTATCGTTGTTTATACATTTTGATCTTATCTCTTATATAATGCCATCTTGCTTTTCTATTTTTGATTACCGGTTTTTTGGTATTCCGGACTTGACCTTTTTCTTTTTAGGCAAAATTAATCATCTCGGACGAACATGACAGAAATGTTTAGGCCGACTCTTTCAACAAAGACTCGAACTTAAGACCTAGATTTTAACTAAGCAACTAAGTTACCACCTGTTAATAATGCGATCTTGCTTTCTTTGTAAGCTTAAATGGGATGAATAGCCACATAAAGTCTTATAAGTTGGGAGGTTTGAAAAGAGGCGTTTAATTACTTAGAATTAGAAATGGAAAAGTTATTACATTGGTATGGAGCAATTATTAATTTGTAATCCATATTTAATTGATTCTTTAGATATTAACGGAAGCTAATGTGCTCAAATTAGTTTATTCTTTTAAAAACTGATAAAATGGGAACATTAATGACAACAGAAAAGGGTAAAAATCAATAATTGAGAAGAATAAAATTAAAAAAATATTTTTAATGAATACATCTTGAAGCACCAAAAATACTTGAAAAAACTCACAATATGAGAATTTTAATTTGTCAAACTTCTAAGACTAATAATTTCAACTTATATTTATCATATATTTTAAAATTAGTTATGGGGTTAATAAGATAATTTATACAATTAATTCCCATCTTCCTCCAATGTTGCTCCTATTTTAAGCTACTTTATGTTAAAATTTTCTTTTCTATCTTTTTGATCTAACATTTGACTATTTTTTTTGTTCTTTCTCTACTTATAAACAAAAGATATTTTATTAATTTAACAAAAATCATACTAATATATATTAGCAAATAATAATATCATTAAATATATCCTTCATTTGAACTCTTAATTTCGGACAAAAATTTAAAGAGAAATTGAAATTAATTCAAATTTCAAAGAGTAAAGTTGTGAGAAAAGTTGTTACCTCTTCCACTACTTAAATAATATTTTAAATATTTAATAAAGTTTGAATGGATATTGTTGGAAGAATGATAAAAGCACACCATGAATAATACAACATTTTTGTGTTATAATTTGTACGTACTAGTGTTTAATTTTTATGCATGATTTTACTATTTATTAATAAAACTTCAATTTTTATGATTTTATTAATATAATGTCTTTTGAAATTAACATTTGATTTAAGGCCTTCATTTTTACTTGAAATCAGAATAGGGTAAAATTAAGTGGCTAATTAAATTGGGTAGCTGCTAGTATCCCCACACAGTGCTGTGAGGTGGTGTTCAGTCCGTCTCCTCTTGAATTTCTTTGTAATTAACCTACTTCACGACGACCTAAGAGATGTTTTGTACTCAAGAGAAAACTAATTGTTTCACTTCCGTATTATAATTAATAAAGTTAGTTTTCTTTAAAAAAAGTTTTAAAAAGTAATTAATGACAATAAAATGAGAAAAAAAATCAAATAGCCAAATATTTAAATTAATTATTATATTACACCTTGCATTATTAAAATTATACTAAAAATTTATAAATAATAAAGTTTGAAAGTATTGTTAAAATTAAGAATGTAAAAGAAAAAAATATGAGCATAATAAGAGTGCACCAACCTTTTGCATTATAATATTAGAAAAATGTTATTTGAATTACAAAAAAGTAAAACTATATTTACAACTACACCTTCATATTTATTAAATAGACAAATTTTACAAATCTTAATATGTGTATTAAATGATCTAATGAGCATGAAGATGTAGTTGTATTTGTAGTTATACTTTTATGTTGTAGTTAGAATAGCATTCTACATAATATAATATGAAAAAGCTAATCTAACTACAATAAAATGCACCTACATTTACAGTTATATATTTATATTCATTGAATTATTTATTATACGAGATACGTAAAATAATTTAAAATATTTAATTAACATAAATGCGTAATTGTACTTATATATAATTATATTTTTATAGTCATATTAGTATCTTCTTTATATATATATATTACACAAAAAGAGGGGGGAGAGTGAGAGATTAACTAAAGCAAAAGGGTTGAAGGCGACGGAAGTGAAAATCTTATTATGGCTTGTTTTGCAATTGATGGGAATAAAATGATAATAAGTGGATTTTATGGCCTTGCTTTGCAGGAACATGCAATCTTTTATGTTTTGTCATGTTAGTCTCCTTAGAAATGAGTGTCTTTTTGATGATTAAAGAGCATCTCTCTCTTTCTCTCTTGCACACTTTATTTTTTCTAACAAGTCAATTAAAGGTGCATGGCTTAGAAGATGGAGACCCATTTTAGAATTACTCTATGTAAAATGTTTTATCATTCACAGATTTGTGACTTGGTGGGCATGCACAAATAATATATAGGATTACATGTTTAGACAAAAATTTATTCTAAGAAACTCGAGTCACTTGGGACGACTCAGTTGGGTAGACCGAGTCAACTCATTTGATTAGATATATGATTAGCTATATCTGGAGGTTGATGGAATCCAAGGATCTATAAATTCAGTATTTTCTAAAAATGCAGGGACTGGCCTGGTTGGCTGTTTAAATAGAATAAGATGATAATGGGCATCATTAGTTACGCCCACTTCCATTTTAAAGTTTTTGATTTCAAAAAACAACTCTTATATAAAAAATGACACTTCTTTCTTCTTATATATTATTATAATAATTCAATATTTTACTTTTAGGCCATTCGACATCATCTACAATGACATTGATAGGTCCCTCGATCACATTTTAAAACTGTTGAGGCAGATATTTTAGTCTATCTAATTGAAAAAACCCTGAAATGCTAAGGTTGTTAAGTTTGCATTTAGTTGGCATTCTTGCCATCTTGTATTTCAGAGGTAAAGGAAATAGAAACAACTCAAAACATACATATGCGCTACCTTTAAAAAGTTGGATTATCCACAATCTTTTGGGTCATCATCTAAACCATTAGAGTCATTTTTAAAAAATAAACATGTTACCTATTGCTATTGTAATAGTGTCAAACACCCTTGGTTTTTGGATTATATATTGTTATCTTAAGGAACCCCATGATGAGAATGCTTTAATGATTTCAAACTACTCATGTTTGTATATCTAATGATCTTGTTAAATGTTTCAAAACTGACCATCAAGATCAAGACCCAAGAGGAATTTGTTCGTCTAGGATGTAAAACCTTCACTTAAACAAATTCTCAGCAAGCTATGCATATTTTCACTTTTGCATCTTTTTCAAATGTTTTGAAAATTTAATCAAGTTTCAAACGTTTGAAAATTT
This sequence comes from Paratinospora sagittata, assembly GCA_035771175.1. Classification (NCBI taxonomy): domain Eukaryota; kingdom Viridiplantae; phylum Streptophyta; class Magnoliopsida; order Ranunculales; family Menispermaceae; genus Paratinospora; species Paratinospora sagittata. The sequence continues at coordinate 29,195,453 of CM069607.1, read as the reverse complement.
ATTTTGAAAATCAATTAAGTGTTCTATCAAGACGCTGACTAAACGTTTGGACGCTGATGGTACTTATTACTACTTCCATCAGAACACTTGTTGTCTAGGAGTGCCTTCGTGTATCAGCCCAACGATTATGTCAAGACGCTGATCGCGCGTCAGTGCGCTCATCGAGTTCTGAGTATTTTTAAAGTATTTAAAAATATGACGCTAACGTTACATTAGCGCCTTCATAAAACCTTATGCTTAAAATAGTTTTTAAAATGGCAGGACACTACTCCTTGATTAGCATCCTCATCGATCTTTGGTTTTAAATGTTCGTTTGAGCCTTGGGACGTTGATGTATCATCAATACTCTCAAAGAATAAAGTCAGTTGAACTTAAGTCTTTGACTCAGTGTGTAGCAGGACGCTAATGGTCCAATCTGTATGCTAATACACTTCAGTCAAAAATTTGAAAAGCAATCTTGCAAATCCAGCTGCTGACATTTCAGATACATGAATCATGTCTTCGTAGACTTTCCTTATTCATGTATTCTGAATCAAACCAGACTTTTTCTTATAAACCTGAACATACTATATTCATGAAAAATTAAGGTCGTTGTGAGCAAACGTTCAAATTTGAAATTCAAATCAAATGCTCAACTGCTTTATCTTCATTAAGTCTATAAATATATGTATCTTCAAAACAAAACAAAAAACACAGAAAATATACAAAGCCAATACTATTGAAAGTTAGTCGAATTTTCAAATTGATTTTAAAGTTCAAAACAATTTTAGTTTTCAGAGTGTTATCTTTGAAACAAGTTTTATTCAAAAGATTTTCATATTGAGCTTATCTTACATTTTTCATTGAAAATTTGTTTGAAGTTTATTGAACTGTTTTTTCTCAAACTTTTAACACGATTTTAATCTCATATCATTCTTGCTGAAGGAGAAATTTGAGAGATAGTTCATAGGATACAATTGTACTTCATATCTTGTATACTGTACCGAGTTGCAACAGTAGTTGTACAAACTGCTAAGTACCTATCTTTGTTTGTTTAACAAATTGGTCATTCTCAAGCCTATAAGTTGAGAAGGTTTTAGGTTAGTCTCACACCCAAAAGTTGAGATAGATAGTTCTCTAGCCTGTAAGTCTAGAGGTGTAGGTTGGTCAAAAGCCTGTAAGTTGAGTAGTGTAACGGTGGTTCTTACACCCGGAAGTTGAGAAAAAGTTGTAATGGTTTGCTTCTCACCCATAAAAGAATCCCTTAGTGAAGAGGTTTGAAAATCCTAACTGAGGAGGTTAGGTAGTGGAGGTAGGCAAGTAGCCGAATTACTATAAATCGATAGTGTCAATTGATTTGCTTTTCCGCACTTAATTATTTGCCATTGGATTCTTTTTAATTATCTAAGTGTCCAATTCACCCCTTTCTTGGACACACTTGGGCCAACATAAATGCATCTCTCAAATTCTGACTTGTTATGCAACTTCCCTAAGTTTTTCCTGAAAGTAGACTCAAGAGTCTTTTTAAGGAATATCTAGTCGATTTCTTAAATCCAAGTTTTATTGAATTTCTTATGGATTTCTAAACATAGTACTTTGTGGTAGTACAAAATTATGAATTAATCTTACTCTAAGAAATAAATTTCCATTCAACTAATGTTCATAAAATAAGTCCATGAATTACTAGGAATGTAAGTAATGACTACTACAATGTTGAAATAATTTCTCTCAATTAAAATAAAAATGCTAATATAACTCAACTCAATTCAAGATATTAGACGCATATAGGATTTAGAGTGTAAGCAATGCATCAAAATCATGTATGAGAGGACAAGTGAATGCCAAAATATATAGATATGACCATAGGCATTCTATTTCTATTTAGTTAGACGTGTGCCAAAATAAAAACATGAGCATCGCCTAAGATATGGATTCAAAGTAATGAATTGAAAGGATATGAATAGTGTGGGATGCATACTTGAATAAAAAAACTTGGGAATCATGTTCAGTTAAGAGCAAGTTGTTGACCTAAGTAGTTTTTCACTTAGTATTCTCCTAAGTGTTTTGATGCTAACAAACAATATAATCACAGTACTAATATCTTTGACAAAGTTGTTTCACTGCTAACTAGCTATATCGGATGGATTTAACTATATCGTCAAAGCGTGTGGATGGAACAATAATGCATGAAGATTCTAGAGCTTTATGTCTGTAATCTTTTGTCTAGAATCTTAGTGCTGTAGTGTAATCCTTAATCGTTCCAAACACAATATGATTTGCATCTTTTGAAAATCATGCATATAGGTCATTAAATATTCATGCGCATATACAATTATCATATTGATCATGCATGCACATACATTATCATGATTATCATGCAATCATATAGTTAAGGGTTTTTTTTTTTATCATGCATATCTATATCATTGTTTATCATGCACTCATATTACCAACTTTGCATTGTTTTCGTCGTTTTACGTGTATTATATCGAACGTCTTGATTATTTGTATTAATCGATTGGCTTACACATTTTTATCTCCGCCAATTATGTTTTAATCTTGTCCAAAATGTTTTCAAAGTTGGTTTATATGTTTGACAATGCCTTAAACTCATTTTGATCGAAAAATCGTGTTTTTATCACTTTCAACGTGAAGGAACGCTCTCCTCATATAAGGAATGCACTCCTGTGCTTTTTCCCTAGAATCAGATTTTTCTGATCATAGTTTAAGGAACGCTCTCCTTTGTTCAAGGAATGTGCTCTTGTGGTTTTTTCCCGAGACTCATATTTTTCTAATCAGGGATTAAGGAACGCACTCTTGTAGAAAAGGGCAAAATAGAAATTTTTATAGAGTCAATGGTTCTTAATGAAGAACCTGGCTCCTATGCCCAACAGACATATTAAGGAACGCGTTCCTCTTATAAGGAACACGCTCCTGCATTGGAGGAAAATCTGAAAAGTTTCAGATTTCAAACCAGAGATGCGCTTCTTCATTAAGGAACGCATTCCTGTACATCGGACCTGTATTTTTCTATAAATACCACACTTTGCTCATTTGAGAAAAACTTTTGCAAAAAACCTAGAACTTGTGCTGGTTTTCATGCTTTCGTTCTTCGAAGTTTTGAACAAGTTCTTGACTGCTTTATACATCTTTTAATAGTAAAAGCTCGCCTGCATTTGAATCTTTGATTCAATCTTCCGAATAGTTTGCCTATTATTTCAAAACTTTTTGAGAAACTTGTGAGTTTCTCTTGAGCAAAGTTCAAGCTGTTCTTGAGTGAGTTTCATTACATATTTTGTAGATCTTGATCTTCCTTGAAGGCAAAATCACTTCAATTACCTTAACGCCTTGAAGAATCTTGTGTGCTTCATCCTTCCCAAGAGTTGGGTAAAATCTCTTTTTAAGATTCGTGTGATTGTGCTTGTGATTGCAAAACGGTTTTGTGTTTGATTTATCTTTATCTTTAAAACCATTTTTGTTTAGTGTTTCAGAAACCATCTTTGATCTTTCATATTATATTATCTTGAATAGTGGTTTCATATATCTTGGTTGATATCGATTCTTATGCTAAACTTATATTATTTTGAATCAATTATATTGATCATTACTTAAGCATATTGATTCATGAACTTAAACATACATCTATTTTGAATCAATAAGTTTTGATCATTTGTGCATATTGATTCTTGTGCTTCATATATTAACTTTAGAATCAATATTTAAATATACATGTGCATATTCGATTCTTGATCTTACATTATCATCGTTTGAATCGATTGCAAGTATTTGCAAACAACTATTTCAACATTGCACTTCATTTGAAATATTATGGTTGGAATAGTAGAGGCTATTCATTCAAGGTTGTATGCTAGAAATTTGAGATTGTTTTAGAACATCTCTCCATATCATTTGTAACCTTGATGTATTGTTGACTTGTGAGTCAATCGGGACTATATCTCACTTTGTACGACTTGTAACCACGCCCGTAAGTTGGTTAGATATACGACTTCAGGCCATGCCCGTAAGTTGGTTAGATATATGGCTTTTAGTTACGCCCGTAAGTTAACTAGATTGTATGGCTTCTAGTCACACCCGTAAGTTGACTAGCCCTTAGTGGATTGGGAAATCCTAATCGTGGGTGATTAGGTAATGGAGTAGGTTCTAGGGGAACCAAACCACTATAAATCACCGTGTCCATTTATTCTTTTCCAGCACATTATTGCTTTGTTTGTTACATATACTGTGCATATATATATTGTTTGATTATTTAACAGAAAGGTAAAATGAAAATCCATCACATCCAATTCACCCCTTCTTGGACGGTAATATTAGGCCAACACAAGCATGACATAATCCAAATGAAATAGCTTAGTAAGTCAAGTAATAGAGTGAAACACATTTGCCTAGCTACTTATTTCCTACATAAATGTCAAACAATATTTTCTTAGTTGTGGGCATTCTTTTAACTAATTTTTTTTTATTTGTTTTCATACAAGATAGAATATTAAGCCTTTTAACCAATGGAAAATATATATGAGCGAAGATTGGCATTGCAATGAGATACATATTAACCATGACCAATCAACTATATGCATTTTCCTTTTCTTTTACAAAGTGATTTGCTCAGAGGAAACTAAACATGGACAATAGGCAATACGATGAAGTTTAAGCTTAAGAGCCTAGTATAGTCTATGTTTTGATAAAAAAAAAGTATACATGTTATGCAAGTAATCAAAATCAATCTTATATAATGAACATGATGAATACAAGCCAAGAAGCTTATCAAGTTATTTGAAGCATATGACAACATGTACACATAATACACATAGACATCGTAAAAAGAGTGAAAGTCAAACGTATAACATAGAATGCAATATGATAGATGGTATATGTACTAATGGGCATGATAATCATATTGAAAGCATTAATGTTCAATGATAAGCATGAAAGAATATATGGGTTTCAAGCATAAAATACTTATCACAAATAGGCATATACATATGAATATTCATTTTTTAGCACATCAATGCCTAAGACATGATTTTGTTAACTTAATTAATCATACAAATCAACTAGATGTACACCTAATCAATAAGTTTAAGCTTGAAGTTAATAATATCAAGAAACATATGTGTTCTAATAAATATGAAATTATGAATCTAGACACGTACAACTTTAAAATGATTTTCCTTAAAATATTTTGTTGAAGTGCAAAGGAAAACATTTTAGAAGACCATAGAAATAAAAACATATGTAGAGATCTATGAGCACACTTATCAACTATGTTTACCATGTTTAAAAAATATCATGTGAGATGCAACACATGACAAATTACTCAAATGACTTAGTAGATGTGAAGAACATAGTCAAACAATTCCTTATTGTTGGCCTAAGTGGTTTCTCACTTAGCGCTCTCCTAAGTGTTTTGATGCTAACAAACAATATAATAACTGGTGCTAATGTTTGAACTAAGTATATTTCAGCACCTACAGCAAAGATGAACCAATACAAGATCTAAGTCTTCAAGTTCAAGAAGTTCACAAGTAAAGGATCAAAAGAAAAGGATCGAGAACACTCAAAGCTTGGACAATTGGACAACTTGAAGGAATGAAGACAAAAAAGTTGAGAGTCTTTATGTGTCTAGAATTAGGATGTAACCTTATTGTATTTCTTATTACTCAATCTTTCTTAAAATCACGCATTCATACTTCACATATGCATAGTTTTGATAAAATCCATTCATGCATTAAGTGCTCTTTAAAAATGATTTTCAAGTATTCAAAAATATTTGATTTATGTTCTTAAACTATTTTGAATCACAATTGCATTAGTTTTAGTTAAAATGATATATCTACAAAGTTTTTCAAAAAAATCAAAATTGTTTTGATTTTCATCAAAATCTTGTTTAATTGTTTAATCATTGATTTCAAAGGGTTTTAATCATCAAACTAAATATATTTCAATCATATTTTGATGCCCAAATAAGCCTACGTATTTAGAATTTCGAAAAATCATGTTAACACAAATTTTCACATTCAAAATATGCCCAAATAAACCTTAATCCTTTAAAAATGTTTGATAGCTTTCTCCGATGGCTTTGGAAATGTTTCCAATGGTTTCAGAATATTCTTTCCATAATATTTAAGCTATTATATGCCTGTATTTGGTTTTCATTTTATAATCCTTCGAAAAAGAAAAAATTTCAAAACTATGTGCAGAGTAGGATGCTAATCGAGTGTGAGGGTGCTAATCAAAGCTGTCCATTTTTCTCGGCATGCATTAAGACACTCTCATCATGCATCAAGGCCCTCATGGAACGCCTTGCAACTTTTTGGGCACGTTTTCAACGGTCCAAAATCCGATTTTTTCACCCCCAACGGCTATATTCTTGTGTCTAACGACTATAACTTGTTTGTAATCTATAAATACATGTAGTTAGGCTATTCTAAACACAAGAGAGGCAACCATGTGAATCTAGAGAGTGTTTTTCAATATCAAATCATTTTTCTCATTTCAAAAACCTAGAACCTAGAGATGTTAATTTGAAGATTAGATTTCAAGCTTTTTCATTGTGCATCATTCAAAACATCTTCAAAATCATTCTCTTGAGCAAATATGGTTCCAAGAAAGGTATAAATCACTATAAGGCCTCTCTTCACCTTGAGCTCAAATTTTCATATCATGTATTTGGTATTTGAATTTATTAGCTTTATTGTAATTGTTCGAATCACTTAAAACAAACATTATATTCACTGTTTTTAGTCTTTTGGATAGTTTCATGGTTTTAAACAAACTAAGTAAAGTGATTTAATATCACTTGTGATTTTAATGTTGGAATCAAGGCTAGTTTCATCCTTTCTCTTGAAAAAAGGATATGCGGTTCTTCCTTAGCCCGCAAAAGGAACATGGGTTTTCTTTAAGCCCAGAAAAAGGATATGCGATTCTTCCTTAGCCCACAAAAGGAACATAGGTTCTTCCTTAGCCCGAAAAAAGAATATGAGGTTCTTCCTTAGCCCGCAAAAGGAGCATAAGTTCTTCCTTAGCTAGGAAAAATGATATGTGGTTCTTCCTTAGCCCGTGAAAAGGATATGTGGTTCATCCTTAGCCTGCAAAAGGATAGGTTTACCTTGAACCTGAGAAAAGACATTTGTAACGGTTTGGTCCTCACCCGTAAAAGGATTCATTAGTGAAGTTTGAAAATCCTAATCGAGAGATTAGGTAGTGGATGTAGGTGCGACCGAACCGCTATAAATGCTAGTGTGTTTTACTTTATGCATTTTACTTTATGGTCATTAGATTTATTTATGTATTGAATCTAATTAAGTCAAGGAGTCCCATAAGAAAATAGAAAAGATAAAAAATGGCCATGACACCCAATTCACCCCCTTCTTGGGTGTTTAACAAGTGGTATTAGAGCGGGTGCTCACGTTTTTAGGTCTAACTACCTAGAGCCAAAAATCCAATGGCCAAACTTTGTCGGATTTGATTAGGTAATTACCCATCTTTACCTCTAATGCTTAAGGTAGACCCTCATGAGGTCCATAGGGACAAGAATTATAGACCTTCATGAGGCCTAACCGGTGGTAGAAATTGTAGGGTTACTTGAACGTCTGTTCAACTCCCTCACCAAAGAACCATACACTGACGAAACATATGCCTGCCTGTCAAACATACTCCTGTGATGGAACCTTGCTGGGCTTGGAAAAATCGTAGCTGAAAACATCTTGCCAGAAAGCGTAACTAGAGGCACAATGTCAAGTGCACATGCCCTTGTCCTATACTGCCTAGACAAAAAAGGTTTTCATCTCCCTGCCACATGTTATCATACAACAAATGGCTAAAGTTGTCAAACACCCCAAGAAGGTGGAGTACCTGACCTAAGGAGCTATCATCATGAATTTGCTAGTTGATGCAAACATCAATACTTCAGATAGACACTCCATACCCCTTACACACCCCAAGGAGGGGGGGGTGACGGATGATGAACTTTTTGGCACTACTTCGGGAGAAACCAGCAAAAGGACTAGTGACGACATAGTCAATAGTCGACGAAGGTACCGACTCAAAATCCTTAACCGAGGAGTGACAAATAATGACGCAAAGCAGTAGGAGGGAGGAAACCCAAATATAAACGTCGAACAACCGAATCAAGGATTGTTCCCAGACTTGGCCAGGCAGTAGGGGGACTTCGTCTGGAATGAACCAATCCCAAGTAGATAGGAAGTCCAGGTGAATCTACCTTTCCAGGACTTCCTAGCCCAGGGGAATATGACCTTTTAGGGAACCTCGGTTCAGGAGGTCCCTTATTAACCAACTCCAAAAGTTCCGGTGAATCCACCTTTCCAGGACTTCCCAGCCCAGGGGAATATGACCTTTCAAGGAACCCCGATTCAAGAGGTCCCCTATCAATCGATTCCATAAACCCAGGTGAATCAACCTTTTCAGAATTGGAATGAACCAAACCTTGGCACACATGAAATCCTGGAAAATCCACCCTTCCAAGATTTCTCGGCTCAAGCAAATATGACCTTCAAGGGAATTCTGGTTCAGGAGGTTCCCACGCAACCATTTTCCCACAAATGAACAAGCCAACCTATCAAGCCAGACCCTTCATCGATGGGACAACCAACAAACCAAACCTTCGATCCATTCCAGAAAATTATGTCTCACTTGGTAGCAATGCAAAACCAAATAGAAATTGAGTTTAAAGACTTGAGAGGCAGGGTGCAAGATTTAGAAATCGAGCGCAGTGCCTCTCAACACTCTTCAAATAGTCATTCTGTGACGAGTAGGAGAATCAGGCGTAGTAGTCATAGTAGGCACCAGAATACTGGCATGTAAATTCAAATTTTATGAATGAAATGTTTTGTTTGCGACTATGTTTGGTGGGTAGACTTGCAACCTTAATTTTCTCTTGTATCACTAACTTTGCAGTGGTATGGGACACAAAAAACTTGAAGGATACCAGATAAAAGTTTGGAAGTAAGAAAACCCACGACCATGTGTGACAAATTGTTTGGGAAAGTCGAATCACTAAGTTTACGCGGTATGGGATGGGTAAACTTGGAGGATATAATTAGTGAATTTCTCTCCAAATGATGTTTGCAGAGACCGCATTCATACGACTTGACTTGGTTACATCCCTTATCAACAAATTCTTGTGGTATGGGACATGGAAACTTGGAGGATAACCGGAAAAGCCAAGAAAATGAGTTTGGGTGCATAGGAATGCGATAGAACATTTAGATTAAGGCATTTACCAAGGATAGTCTCAGAAATTCTATGACTCATATGAGTTTTCAAAAGAAATAAGTATATTCAAAGAGATCAAAACAACATATTTGAAATGGTTTAAAGATTTTAAGTATATTGTATGAACTACTCCAACCTTGTTTAATTCCTTAGCCAACATACGAGGCACATGAAATTCTTTGACTCCTCATCAAAACCTTACACTATACCTAGAAAATTAGGTGATCACTTATTCGCAGAATTGTTGAATCTATGAATTGCTAAGAATATCACATTGCAATACTATTTCCTGGCTTTATCTCATGGAAACATTCTAAAGAAGAGTTATATTTTCTACTTGCCAGTGGAGAAAAATGCAAACCAGAAGAAGGGGAAGGCCACGCTCAACCATTCATTCAACTGAGGAGGCACTTCTTGAGATACAAAATCAAGAACCGCCACCTCCAAGGGCAGAGCAAGCCACACACGACACTACCACCACTTTTGGGCAGGTAGTGCCACCTTAATCTACATGTTTGTCATTCCTTCGGGCATGGAACATTTTCGTCAAGTTCATTGAGGCGATGAAAACTATTGTACAGATGGCCATTAGGGAAACGACGACAAATCAGGTGCTCACTGTTTAGGCAGCGATCAGATCTGATTCGGAGAGCCAAACCAATCATATCACAAAACATAAGAGGCTCCAGCCCATCACTTGCTCAGGCACCCAAGACGCTGATGAGGCTCAGAAATGGCTGGATGAGTCTAAAAAGGCTCTAGAGGCTATGAGAGTGAGTGATGACAGAAAAATCCCACTAGTTTCTTATCAGCTTATCAGGGGAGCCAACCTATGGTGGAAAAAGGTGAAAGAGGGCCCAAAGGTCAATGTAACAACTATGACTTGGATGAAATTTGAGTCGTTGTTCGCTGATGAATATTTCCCTGGCGCCGTGAAGAGGCAAAAAGTGTTTGCAAGGCTATATCAAAGTAGCATGACAGTTCGTGAGTATGCTGAGAAGTACACAGAATTATCAGTCTTCTCTTTCTCCACAATTTCTACGGAGTGAGATAAGGCTGAGAAATTATTTAATGCCTTTCGTCCAGATATTCAATAAGCCCTTGCATTCTTGGAGCTCAAGAATTACAGGGAGCTTGTAAAAATGGCCATGAACTATGAGCATGAGAAGACAAAGCAAGAACAAAGGAAAAATAGGGGAAGATGGGTTGCGGATTTTTCCCAACAGGGCACTCAGTAGGGCAACAAGAAAAAACTATGCCAGAGTTCAAGCCTAACCCTCTCAGCCTCCGTACCAAAACATGAAGCTGTTGTTTCGGCTGAAACTTTTAACCCTGACCATCAGGGTTTTCAAAATAAAAACAAAGAAGGTTGGAATGGCAGGGGTGTCCGCTGCAATGGCAATGGGAGAGGTGGTGGCTAGCAACAACACAATCAGCAGATCCACCCAAACCAACAACAAGCGCCTCAGTAGCAAAGGCAGACTTGTTACAATTACAACCAACCTGGCCACTTAAAAAGGTTCTGCCCCCACCCTCCAATAGCCAATAAACAACTTCCGTAACCCTATTCCAACAAGCACAACCTGCTGCAACTCCCCAGCTTAGACAGAGCAAGGAAGAGCTTAGGCTTTAGCTCGAAAACCCCTTCGAGATAACAATATGGTGGAAGGTACATTTCCTTTGTTCAATACAATGGTGCATGTCTTATTTCATTGGGGTGCCACATACTCCTTTATATCCTCTGCATTGGTAAATTAATTGGGTTTGCAACTTGAACTAACTGATATCACTATTTATTTTTCAACACCAATAGTGCCTGGTACTGACATTAATGAGAAATGTTCTACATGTGAACTTAGAATGTCATAATTCATGCAGATCTCTTGGTCTTGAACATAGAAGACTTCGACATCATTCTCGGCATGGACTGGTTGACCCCACTGATCGCTAAGATTGATTGTCTAAAGAAGCAAGTCCAACTAACCTTGCCTACTAGAGAGAAGGTCAAGATTCAGGGAACTCGAAAATGGATACACAGCTCGACTGTCACACTCCTCAAGGCATAGCTCCAAGCCCTATCCATTAGTGATGACAATGAACCATCACCACTATACCCTTTTGAAGTACATGATATCCCGGTCATATTTGAATTCCTAACAGTTTTTCTAAACAACCTCCCCGGTCTACCTCCAATTTGAGAATTCGATTTTGAGATCAAACTCATACTAGGAACTGAACCCATCTTCATTCCATCATACAAAATGTCCAACGTCGAGCTGGTCTAGTTGGACAAGCAACTAAAGGAATTGGAGACTGCGGGCTTCATTAGAAAAAAGTTCATCACCCTAGGGCACTCCAGTTCCATTCGTTCACAAAAAATATGGTTCATTACGACTTTGCATTGACTATCGCAAGTTGAATAACACAACCACAAAAAACAGATACCCGCTGCCCAGGATCGATGACTTGTTTGACCAACTTAAATATGCCAAATTCTTTTCTAAGATCAATTTATAATCCGACTATCATCAACTCTGGATGAAAGAGACGGGCATACACCAAATGTGTTGATGTAACTACTCTCACCCAGTTTTGTTTTGATGATTGTAAACAACATACTCGTGTTATCTAATCTCTTTGACGTAGTTGTTTCAGTGCTAACTAGATATATCTAATGGATTCAACTGCAATGTCAAAGCATGTGGAAGGAACAATACCTCAAGAAGATTCAAGAGCTTTATGGTTGTATTACTATAGTAGAATCTTAGTGCTGTAGAGTAACTTTTACTTATTCCAACCACACATGATTTGCATCTTTTTAAAATCATTCATATAGTTCATTATTCTCATGCATGCACATATTTTAGTTCAATAATTATGCTATCACTTAGTCATAATTGTTCATCATACATATATTGATCAATGTTTAACATGCATTCATCTTGTCAACTTTGCATGGTTTTACCATTTCACGTGTTTTATACTTACTGCTTTAATCATTGGTTTAATCGATCGAATTACTCATGTTTAACTATGTTAATTGTACCTTAATCATGTAAAAAATGTTTTAAGATGTTAGTTTATGTTTTTGACAATGTCCTAAACCTATAATGATAAAAAAATGAGTTTCTTTCACTTGTCAGTGAAGGAGCACGCTCCTGAGCTTTTTCTCGAGACTTAGTGAATTTTTTATCAGGGTTTAAGGAGCACGCTCCTTATAAGAAGAACTCGCGCCTGTGGCATTTTTTGAGACTCAAAATATTTTTGATCAGGAAAAGGAACGCGCTCCTGTTGCCAAAGGCAAAATAGAAAAATTTAAGAGCCAGTGGTTCTTGTTGAATGAACCCGTTCCAATGCCCAATTGACATATTAAGGAACACACTCTTTAAATATGAAACACGCTCCTTGATTGGAGGAAAATCTGAGATATTTCAGATTTCAAACAAGAAACGCGCTCTTGTGCTAAGGAACCTATTCCTATGCCTCGATGTAGTGTTCATCTATAAATACCATAACTTTTGCAAAATCTAGAGAACTTGTGCATTTTTTGTCTAAGTATTTTTACAAGCCAACAACAAGTTCTTGAGTCATTTAATCCTTTTTTCATAGAAAAAGTTCAACAATATTTGATCATTTGATCCAATCTTTTGAATAGTTTTCCACATCTTTCAAAACCTTGAGAAACTTGGAGAGTTTATCTTGTGCAAGTGTTCAAGACGATTCAAGTGTTTCTACATCTTCTATTTGAGTCTTGATCGTGATTTCTTGCATCCAACTTCACACTAGAAGAATCTTGGTGCTTCAACCTTCCTGAGTGCGGTATACACGTCTACAACTAGATTCTTGTGATTTTGGTTTATACAAATAAATTTATGTGCTTAGATTATAATCTTTAAAACTTATTTTGTATTGATTGTGTTTGTGCAACCCTGTCTTGATCTTCATAATAAATTACTTTGTTTAGTGGTTTCATAAATAGTTTGAGGTTTCGATTCATGTACCAATATCATATTATATTGAATCAAATTTTTTTTATCATACTTGAGTTGTTTGATTCTTGATCTTTATCACATATTTATTTAGAATCATCAAGTTTTGATCACCACGATATATTAATTCTTGTCCTTTAAACTTACTGTTATTTAGAATCAATATCTTGATAGTTGTGCATATTCGATTCACCGTCTTACATTACATATATTTGAATCGATTGCATTTGACAAAAAACTTATTTCAACACTTTGCATCATTTAGAATCATAGTGGTTGGAATAGTGATTGTTGTCTCATTCATAATTGTAAGCTTAAATTGTTGAGAGTGTTGTTATACACTTCTCTATATCTTTGTAATCTTGATGTATTGTTGACTTGGTTAAGTCAATCGGGATATTATCTTATTTGTACGGTACGTAACCACGCCCGTAAGTGGGTTACAAGTTGTGGCTTTTTAGCCAAGCCCTGGTGTAGGCTAGACTGTGGCTTTCTAACCAAGCCTTTGTGTATGTTAGCATTGTAGTGGCTTTGTAACCAGGCCCTGGTGTTGGTTAGTGTAAACGACTTCTAATCACACCCGTAAGTGATTAGCCAATAGTGTATTAGGAAATCCTGATCATGGTGATTGGGCAGTGGACGTAGGTTCTTCGGGGAACCGAACAACTCTAAATCTTTTGTGTTCATTTATTATTATTGCACTTGTTTTTTGGATTGTTACCTACTGCACACTTTAATTATTTAATTTAAATATCCGAAAGGTAACGCGAAAATCTGCCAAGTCTAATTCACCCTGCTTTTGGACTATAATACCGGGCCAACAACATGAATTTAAGAACTCGATATGGCCATTACGAGTTCCTAGTCATGTCGTTCGGTTTAACAAACACACCTGCAACGTTCATGGATTTGATGAACCGCATCTTCAGACCATATTTAGACTGGTTTGTTGTGGTATTTGTAGATGATATTTTGGTGTATTCACCAACATAGAAGGACCATAAGACGCATTTGAGGATGGTTCTCCAAACCCTAAAAGACCATTAGTTAAATGAAAAGTTGAGTAAGTGCGAATTTTGGGCAAAGAAGGTTCAATTTCTTGGTCATGTGGTTTATGGCGATGACATTGAAGTAGACCGTTCGAAAGTTGAAGCTGTATTAAATTTGAAGCAACCAACGAATGTCACTCAGATTCGGAGCTTCCTCGGCTTAGCTGGCTACTACAGACGTTTCATTAAGCATTTTTCCAAGATCGACGAACCAATGACCAAACTCACTCAAAAAGACATAACATTCATCTGGAATGCAGCCTATGAATTGTCATTTCAGGAGTTGAAAAAGCACCTCACGATAGCACCGACACTAATCACTCCAAAACGATCAAGTTGTTGCGTACTAATGCAAGACAATAAAGTTGTTCCGTATGCCTCTCGGCAACTGAAAACTCATGAGGGTAATTACCCTACGCATGACTTGGAGCTTGCAACTGTCATGTTTGCACTGAAGATATGATGACATTATCTATACGATGAAAGGTTCAAGGTCTTCTTCGATTATAAGAGCCTTAAGTACATTTACACTCAAAGAGACCTCAACTTCCGCCAGAGAAGATGGCTGAAGTTTTTAAAGGACTACGACTTCGAACTATAATATCATCTGGAAAAAGCCAATGTTGTGGCTGATGCCCTAAGTAGGAAGTCATATGTCTTAGCCTGCATCCTCAACTTCAAAAACGAAAAGTTGGCTATTGAGATTGAAAAATATAACCTTCAAATCATTGATAAGGTCGAACACCATGACTCGCCTAGTTGACTGCCAACTACGAGCTCATTCGAAAAGTCTCTACAACTCAAGCCAACGACCCCGAATTGATGGAGAAATGAGAACTCCTTCGAAGTGGACAAGACATCCCTCATTGGTCGGTCTCTGATGAAGGAGCACTATTCTACAAGAAATGTTTGTGCATATCGAATGACCTTGAGGTGCGAAATGAGGTGCTCACCGAAATGCATTGTTCTAAGTTCATTATGCATCCTGGGGGAGATAAAATGTACAAGGATGTCAAGCGACAATTTTTGTTCTCTGGTATGAAAAAGGCCATTGCAGACTTTGTTGCACGTTGTCTCACATGTCAGCAAGTAAAGGTAGAACGAAGACTATTGGTCCACCTAAGAGGGGGGTGAATTGGGTGTCATGGTCAATTTTAAACTTTTTCAATGACTTTGTGATATACATTGGTACATTGGAACTAAATGCACATGCTAACCTTAAAGTAAAATGCATAACGTAAAGCACACTAGAATTTATAGTGGTTCGACAAAGCCTACGTCTACTACCTAATCTCCCGATTAGGATTTTCTCAATCCACTAACTGATTCTCTTACGGGTGAGAACCAAACCGTTATACATGCCTTTTTACAGGTTCAAGGCAAACCTATCCTTTTAAGGGCTAAGGATGAACTGTATTTCCTTTTCTCGGGATGAGGAAAAACCCAAGTTCCTTTTACGGGATAAGGAAGAACCGTTTTCCTTTTTTCATCAGGAGAAACCCATGTTCCTTTTACAAGATAAGGAATAACCATTTTCATTTTTTTAGTATGAGGAAGAACCGTTTCTTTTTTATAGGTTCAGAGATAACCTATCCTTTTACAAGTTAAGGATGAACCTACCGTTTTACGGGATTAAGATGAACTGATTTCCTACTTACAAGTGAGCATGAACCTTAACATGATTTTAAACCTAAAATCATTAAGTGAACTACATTCACTTGTCCTAGTTGTTTCAATCCAGAAACACACAAGCCATTACAACACAAACTAATAATGTTGGTTATAACTGAGTAGAACACTTTACAATTAAGCTCATGTGTATAACATTTCAAAGATGTATAAATTGGAATACGTAATGCTAAGAGGAAATACACTTACAGTCCTTTACCTTTCAATGTTCAGTATTGCTCAAGTGCAGTTTCGAAAAGCGTATGATATGCAAATCAATTAAGGGCTTCTTCAAAAATATTATGATACCAATTAAACATTAACGTAGAAAATGCAGGACCAGTGTAAATCGTAGACACAGATAGTTTTCAAAATAGATATATTATATGCATGAAAACTTCTGGTTCAGTGTTCAGTAGTTAACACAACTACTGTTATAGTTCAATATAGTACTTAAGATATGAAATCAAGTACAACTGCATTTCTCATGAACTATTTCTCAAATTTCTTCATCAGCATGATTGAAGATAAGTATAAATCCAGGCTGAGAATTTGAGTAGAAACCAGTTCTAAATAGATTTTCAAAGATAGAATATAATTGAAGCTCAATATGAAAATCTATTGACCAAGTAAAGTATCAGTAAAGAGTACTTTGAAAACTTAGTGCATTTGAAAAACATTTTGAAATATTAAACATCGACTAACATTCAAAAAGTTTTTGGCAAAATAAAATTATCGGCAAGTTGTTTGATTCAAAGTAATGGTATTTATAAACTTGGTAGACAATAGCCGTTAGACATTTGAAATTCAAATACAGTGTGAACGTTTATACACAACGGCTAGAATGTTATATGAAAATGGCAACTGCAATTTTCACTAACATTTTGGTTTTTTTCAGATTTCATGAAAAATGAAAGTTTTATAAAAACTTAATTTATGTATCAGAGAGGATATCTGATAAATTTGAAAAAGACTTTGCACAAAGATCCGTTCTGAAGAGGTAGACTGATAAAGTGTACTTGTTAGAATAGTGACGGTTGTTGAATTAGCGTTATGATTTCGTAATCAGTGTCCTGATGCGTAATATCAACTTTGTCATTTTGTTCCTTGAGGGGGCTCATTATGCATAAGCGTCCTGCTGAACAATGAAGTGAGGGCGCTATTAACTTGTAAGTGTCCTGACTTTCTTTTTGATAGAAGTGACTTAACCCTGAGAGTGCTAAAGCACAGTTAGTGTCCTACTTTGTTTTAAAACAATTAAGTGCATGAGGGCGCTACTATTCTGAGTAAGCGTCCTACCTTTTAAAAACATAAAATGCAACACAAGGGAGCTACACCTATGTAAGCGTCCTGACGTTTAAAACATTTGAAAAACAATACTAAGTGCGCTGAAGGACAATTAGCGTCCTGAAAGTTATTAAGTTGATTCCCAAAGGTGAGGGCGCTCCTATCCAGGTAGCGTCCTGATAGTTTATCCAACCTATAACTACAACATCCTCAAAGATAGATTATTTGAAGAATTTAGAAATCTTTCAGTAAGCTGATGTTGAGTCAGCGTCTTGACAACTTTAGAGGTTAAATAATAGGGAGGAAGCTACTAACAAGTAAGCATCTTGATGAATCAGTTCAATTCAACCTTGAATGTTATCAATGTCCTAATGAATTGTCAGCGTCCTGACTTATCAAATTCAGGAGAGCGCTGCTAACTCATTAGCGTCCTGAAAGACTCTAGAAACGCAGTTTTGACTCACAATTAAAAATACGATGAATGCGAATAAGAACTCGATAAACTTTAAATTAAACATAGAAAATTAAATCATTTGACATACCATAAAGTGTATGAACAAAACATGCAAATATGCAACTGAATTGTGCATGGTTTTGGAAAAAGTTTGAGCGATATTGATTAGAGAAAGATATACCTTAAATACTGTGTATTTCTTATTTTCTCATAATCTTTAAATCCAACTCTTCATTAAACTTCGAGCTTGAGTTGAATGTCTTCAAAGTTGATCAAAAGATGTAGACTTGAAGCTTGATCGAATCATTCGAGAGATGAGATCTTGAAATTAGGATATGATCTTTGAGGTCCTTTGTTTTAAACGATCTTGAACGTCTGATATGACCTTGAGTTCCTTGATCAAATCATTCTTTGGCTTTTTGCTTTCCTGAGGTGCTGAGATAGGTTCTTGAATAAAGCTCGTTAGCACCAAAAGAGATTTCGTTTGAGATCATCAAAATATACTTCATCAAGTATACTTAGGAACGTGCTAAGTGATGAACTGCTTAGATTAACAGAGACTTCCTTTCGGCCTTCTCCGGCCCTTACCAATTAAGGAGTGGAAGTGGGACAACATAGCAATGAACTTTGTTAAGACCCTACCTCAGAATATCAAAGGCCAAGACACTATATGTGTAACACCTCGTATGTACGAGTCAAACTTGTATGTTGACTTATACGTATTGTCAGGCATATTTGTACGCATATAAGTATGTATATGACCTTTAGAATGTGTGAATGTATGTATTTTAGGGCTATTGGTACCCTAGGAGGCTAGTTGTATCATAAAATGCCCAATACTTCATAAAATTTGAAATTTGGGTGCAAAGAGAGCGCTCCTGTGGTAAAACACGAGAGACATTTTCTAAAAATGTTCAGAGAAGCACGCTCCCCGGGCAAGAACAATGCTCCTGGCAAGGGAGAAGCGCGCTCTTCACGAATTTCCCAGAAAATCCAGATGTTTAACAAGCGAGAAGCGCGCTCCCAGGGTGGGAAAAACGTGTTTCTCTGTGGGCCTGCGAGTTTTTTTAAAGAAATTGGTCGGTGGGGCGATTTATGAATGTTGTTAACCAAGTGGCACGACCAAATGAAGCGATTTGGAGCTGTTTGAGCTAATTTTAGACTTGTTGGCTGAAGAAAAAAAAAACCATAGGGCTAGAGAATTTCAGCAAAAACAAAGTGGAAGAAGAAGATGAAAGAAAGGAGAGGAATTGTGCTTGAAGGCCAAAACCCAAGGTAAGAATGAGTATTTTGAGCTTGAAATTCCATTAATGGATTCCTTTCTTCCATTTGTACAACATGTATAACATGCTAAGGTTTTCCATGGCTAGTTTTGAAGTTGGAAACTTGGGGTTTTATGCTGGAATTGCATCAATTGTTGCCTAAATTCATGGGGGATTGAATCCTTGATACTTGGTGAGTATTTTAATTTTAAATTCACTGATTTTCCATGGTTGAATTGGGTCTTCCATACCTTGCTGGGTAAGGGTTTTGGAACCCATTTTCAGTGTTGAATTGCTGTGAATTATTGTGTATTATGGTTGGAAATTGATCTTGGGTAATTGGTGTTGACTGAATTTATGTAGCTGGAATTCATGCTTAAGTGTGGCAATGATTAATTTGCAGAGATTTAATATTGAATATGGGAAATGGACACAAGTGAGATGTTTGTGTGGTTTTAGTTGGTGAAATTGGCTAGGTTGTGTGTGCTATGGACTTAGGCAAAAATCCTGTATTTGTGAGTATTTCTAATTTTGGTTTTTTGTATGGTTTTGTATTGAATAAACTCTGTTTTGATAATGAAACATGTATGATTGCTCCTTGTTGCATTGTTTAATTAATGCATGTAAAACTCTTTGATTTGAAAATCGAACTTACTTAGACTTACCTGTAGTAAGGAAAGTATGTAATCATTTCCAAGGAGGGAAGTTTGTTGACTAGATCACGAAATGATCAAGAGGACGGTTTGTTAAGATGAATTCTCCCTATAAATGCATAATAGAGATACAAATTCATTTACATACCGGAGGGTGAGGATTTTATCTTTATGCATTGTATGATATGTATAGAGAGGCGAGAAAAATATTTAAATCATGTATTGATAATTATATTTATTTGCATATGAGTTTATAATGATGTTTTCAATGCCATGTTTTCTATTGATGCATATGTAAATCCAATATTAGATTACTCACTGAGCTTGTTGTAGCTCACCTCATTCCCTTTTTATTATAGGTATAGATCACAAGGGCAAGGGCAAGGGCAAGGGAAGGGCAAGGCTCCAGAGAGTTGATTGAACCTGCCTCATTGCTATGTGAGTATGTTGTGTGTTCTGGGAGATGGGTATACATTTTATTTTTAGTATATGTATATTTATAACACCAAACAATGTGTAATAATTAGTGATGTATATTGATGGTATACATGAGAATGGTACATGTTGATGTATGTTTTGGAGACTTAGATGTTTATAAGTCTTGTGAGCAAGAAAGCAAAATGAATAGCGGTTGTGTAGATGAATGGTCACATATTGTTAGATATATGTGGGGTAATGTGGAATGGATTGATAGGAATGATGTTAATTCATATGTGATTTTGTATTTGATTATGTATGTTTGGATGAGTTTATCAGGATTTGTTGAAACTCAATTTTATGGGGAGATTCTGCCGAAATGTTTAGTGATTTTTGAGTATTATCTTAAAGGATGAGGTTGATAGAGTATCGTATACGTCTAGGTATGGTGTGGCTGGTATTCTGTGCTGGTTATGACATCACCTTACGGAGGGGGTTGTGACAACTTTGGTATCGGAGCAGGTTTGGAGAGGGCGAATTCAACGCATGATCAGAGCGATTGTTGATCAAGTGTTAAGGATGTTATGTTTAAAAGCCTTAAAAAGATAAAAGCTTTATTACACCATGTTTCTATGTATGAGTATATAGTATGGGTAGTTAGATTATAAAAATATCATGATCAATTGATTAATGATCTCTTGTACCAGTGATTGTCAAATTGAAAATAGATTATCAAGAAAGATCATGGATCCAACTGATCAAGAGAGGATCAGAAGGTTGAAAGAATTATTGGCTGCCCAACAACAACAAAATGCCCAGCTAATAGAACTAGTGGCAAAACTGCAAGCTGACAAGCAGAGACCTAAAGCATCAGTAGTTCCAGAGATTGGAGCTAGCAGTGTTGGTGTACCAGCAGTAGCAGGACATGTGACAGAGGTTGATGCCCCGGTGATTAAGGTCAGAGGGGACATCGATGAGAAAAAGAGATATGAGGAAGTTATGAAGGCCTTCAAGAGGCGAGATCCACATGTATTCATGGGCGGCTTAGAGTTAAAAGCTGCTGAAAACTGGTTTGTGAGAATGGAGACAGTTTTCGATGATATGCAAGTGTTTGAGAGGGATAAGGTGAGATTGGCCAAGTTTAAATTTACTGATGATGCTTTGAAATGGTGGAAGTTCATGGAAAGAGCACATAATGAGATCAATACTTGGGCCAAATTCAAGAAAGTGTTCTATGATTCCTTCTATCCCAAGGCTGAGTGTGGTAAGAGAAGAAAACCTTTCATGAATCTGAAGCAGGGGAATATGACTGTGCGTTCGTATGAGCACGGGTTTAAAAGACTATCTGTTTATGCGCCAGAGCTGGTACAGACTGATGAAAGTAGATTGTGGCAACTCCGTGACGGGTTCAGAGATCTCATTAAGCAGGGTTTGGCATTGTCAGGAGTGCAATCCTATGAGCTTGCTTTAAGACAGGCGATGGACTTTGAGACTGTTGAGGCAGAAGTAGCCAGACCTATTGTTCATATAACACCATCAGTACCACCTCAACAGCCAGCATATACAGAGCAATATTTTTCATTCCCTGGAAAGAAAAAGTGTAAATGGGGAAAGAAGTTTGGGACCAAGATGAAAAAGGCCAGAATGGCCGAAGTAGTTAGGGGTGAGCTGCATACTACTCAGATGGCACCAGTTCAGGGAGTGCCATACATGGCTACACCAACAGGCAGAGGGACACAGATGGCATGGAGACCTCAGAGTCAAAGTTCTTTAGTGAAGCCGCTGTGGCCTCAGTTGAAGGGATCTGATGGTAGTTGGATTCTAGTGCCTAGTTCAGAATTCTAGACTACATCTTCTACTCCTCGACCTCTAATTACATGTTTCAGGTGTGGCATTCAGGGCCACAGAATTAAACAATGTCCTTTTCAGCCGGTTCCCAAGATTTTGGCGATGCCTTCTAGTGTGACATCGTCCGGTACACGAGAACAGGCAAAAGCAGTGACAGAGCCAGATCCAGAGGCCACTAAGACATTGATTGAAGGTATGATCAGTATTTGTGATATTTTAATGTATATTCTGATTGATGCTGGATCTACCTTGTCTTATATATCTGGTAGTATGGTAGATAGACTACATTTGACTCCTATTAGAGCTAGTACACCATTGATTTTGAGTACACCAGCAATGGGGAGAATCTACCCTAATATGGTATGTCAGGATATTAGAATTCTTGGAATTTGATGTAATCCTAGGTATGGACTAGTTAACTGCATATCATGCCCTAGTGGATTGTTTTTTCAAAAGGTTAGTATTCCAAATACCTGGACAATCATCATTTGTGTACAAAGGTACAGTTGCATCTAAACCACCTACAAGAGGTAGACTGGTTACAAATGAAGAAATGAAAATTTTGGCTAGTATTAAGCCAGAGGGAGAAAAAGATAAAGGTATTCAGTTTTCTAAGATCCCCATTGTGTGTGAGTATCCGGATGTATTTCTTGGTGATCTACCAGAATTACCACCTAAGTGGGATATAGACTTCATTATTGAACTAATACCTAGCACAAGGCCAATTTCTATTCCTCCATATAGAATGGTGCCAAAAGAGTTGCAAGAACTCAAAGTGCAGCTTGATGAGATGATGGAAAAAAAGTTTACTACACCCAGTGTGTCACCATGGGGAGCACCCGTCTTGTTTGTGAAAAAGAAAGATGGTAGTCTACATCTGTGTATAGATTATCGTCAATTGAACAAGGTGACCATTAAAAATAAGTATCCTCTACCAGGTTTTGATGATTTGTTTGATCAACTGAATGGGGCCAAGTTCTTTTCCAAGATTGATCTTCGATCTGGGTACCATCAGATAAGGATTCGAGAAGAGGATATACCAAAAACTGCATTTAGAACGAGATATGGGCATTATGAATTCCTTGTTATGCCATTTGGTTTGACCAATGCACCTGCCATGTTTATGGACTTGATGCAAAGGATATTTAAGCCACATCTGGATCAGTTTATTGTAGTTTTTATAGACGACATTCTGATTTATTCCAAGACTCGAGAGGAGCATGAGCAACACCTCAGAATTACATTGCAGACACTGAGAGAGCATAGGTTGTATGCCAAGCTCAGTAAGTGTGAGTTTTGGATAAATGAAGTAAAATTTCTGGGCATGTGGTGAGTGTAGATGGGATATCTGTTGATTCTGCCAAGGTAGAGGCAATCATAAATTGGCCGAGACCGACCACAGTGACAGAAATTCGAAGTTTTCTGGGTTTAACAGGCTATTATATAAAGTTTGTAGAAGGCTTTTCTAACTTGGCTGTAGCACTTACTAGGCTGACTCAAAAAAACGTGCCATTTGTGTGGACGGTAGCTTGTGAAGAGGCATTCACAGAGCTGAAGAGAAAGTTGACTACTGCACCAGTATTAGTAGTTCCAGAGCCCGGAAAAGAGTTGGTGATTTATACAGATGCATCACATTCCGGATTGGGTTGTGTATTGATGCAAGAGGGTAGAGTTGTAGCTTATGCATCTAGACAGTTGAAGGTGCATGAGAAGAATTACCCTGTGCATGATTTAGAACTGGTTGCAGTTGTCTTTGCACTGAAACTATGGAGGCATTATCTCTACGGCGAGAAGTTCACATTATTTTCTGATCATAAGAGTTTGAAATATCTGTTTGATCAGAAAAAGCTGAATATGAGGCAAAGAAGATGGCTGAAATTCCTGAAGGATTATGACTTCACGTTGGAGTATCATCCTGGGAAGACCAATGTCTTTGCTGATGCACTGAGTAGGAAACGTACAGAGACTGGCATGGTGTCCTGTCAGATGGCCCACAAGTGGCCATTGTTAGAGAGAGCTACAATGATGAGTGTTCTCTATTGCCCCGCATGTCGATATTTGTGCTTAGATGCATATACAACTACTGATGCTCATATTCAGAAGATTAACGATTTGAAGCGGCATGATCCTGATTATGGTATGTATAACTCATGAGTTGATAGAGCTGAACGAGCTAATTGGCAACGAGATTCAGATGGTGTAATACAATTTTAGGGGAGACTATGGGTTCGTGTTGACCGTGCTTTGAGAGCTGAATTACTCTAAATAACACATAGATCTCAGTGTACTATTCACCCAATATCAACCAAAATGTATCAAGATATGAAAAGAACAGTTTGGTGGCATGGGATGAAGAAGGATATAACTGAGTATGTTCAGAAATGTGGAGTGTGTCAGTTGTTAAAGCTGAACACCAGAAACTTGGAGGACAAATACAACCATTATCTATTCCATAATGGAAATGAGAGCATATTATTATGGATTTTATCGTAAGATTACCTAAATCTCAGGGTAGATACGATACCATCTGGGTTATTGTCGACAGACTGACTATATCTGCTCATTATCTTCTGATTAACATCAGAGACTCTGTTTATAGACTGATCAGATTGTATATTCGTGAGATAGTGAGATTGCATGGAGTTCCCGTATCTATTGTATCAGATAGAGATCCGAGATTTACATTGAGCTTTTGGCATTTGATGCAGACTCGATTTGGGACTCATCTCCGTCTTAGTACAACATTCCATCCTCAAACAGATGGCCAGACTGAGAGGGTGATACATATGCTGGAGGATATGCTCAGGTATTGTATATTAGAGTTTGGTGGGAAGTGGGGAGAGTATCTCCATTTGTGTGAATCTGCATACAATAATAGCTATCAGGCTAGTATTGGGACCCTTTGAGGCTTTGTATGGCCGACCTTCTAGATCTCTGGCTTGTTAGTTTGAGGTTGGAGAGTCACAGATATTGGAGCCAGCAGTTATTATGGATCACATAGAAAAAATCAAGCAGATTAGACAGAGATTAAAGACAACCCAAGATCGTCAAAAGAGTTATTTTGACAAGAGGCATAGACCTATAGAGTTTTCAATGGGAGACCAAGTTCTGTTGAAGGTTTCTCCGATGAAAGGTCAAATGAGATTCGGGGTTAAAGGAGAGCTCGCTCCGCGATTTGTGGGACCATTTGGGATCCTTGAGAAGATAGGTCCATTAGCTTATCGACTTGCTCTACCATCACAGTTGGCTGGTGTCCATAATGTATTTCACATTTCTATGTTGAGTAAATACCATACAGACCCTACTTAGTATCCAAAACCATCTCATATTTTGGATGTAACTCAGTTACAAGTTGGAGAGGACACTACATATCCTGAAGAGCCAATTCAGATTGTAGCCAGACGAGTTCAAAAACTTAGGAATAAGCAGATTCAACTGGTTAGAATCAAATGGAAATTTTATGATAATGAAGAGTAGACGTGGGAACGAGAGGATCAAATGTGGGAGCAATTTCCTGATTTGTTCACCACTTGAGGTATATTCCTTGATTTTAATTTCGAGGACGAAACCCTTTAAGTTGGGGAGATTATAACGCCCTGTATGTACGAGTCAAACTTTTACATTGACTTATACGTATTGTTAGACATATTTGTACGTGTATACGTATGTATATGACCTTTACAATGTGTGAATGTATGTATTTTAGGGCTATTGGTACCCTAGGAGGCTAGTTGTATCATAAAATGCCCAATATTTCGTAAAATTTGAAATTGGGGTGCAAGGAGCATGCTCCTGTGGCAAAACCCGAGAGACATTTTCTGGAAATGTTTAGAGAAGCGTGCTCTTGAGTTGAAGAAGCCGCTCCTCAAGGAAGAAGCGCACTCCTGGCAAGGGAGAAGCGCACTCCTCACGGATTTCCCAGAAAATTCAAATTTTTAACACGCGAGAAACGTGCTCCCAGGGTGGGAGAAGCGTGCTTCTCTGTGGGCCTATGAGTTCATTTAAATAAATTGGTCGGTGAGGCTGTTTATGCATGTTGCTACCCAGGTGGCACAACCAAATGAAGCCATTTGAGCTCATTTTGGACTTGCTGGCTGAAGAAAAAAAAAACCAGAGACCTAGAGAATTCCAGCAAAAACGAAGTGGAAGAAAGAAAGGAGAGGAATTGTGCTTGAAGGCCAAAACCCAAGGTAAGAATGGGTATTTTGAGTTTGAAATTCCATTAATGGATTCTTTTCTTCCATTAATGGATTCTTTTCTTCCATTTGTACAACATGTATAACATGCAAAGGTTTTTTATGGCTAGTTTTGAAGCTGAAAACTTGGTGTTTTATGTTGGAATTGCATCAATTGCTAGCCGAATTCATGGGGGATTGAATCCTTGATGCTTGGTGAGTATTTTAATGTTAAATTCACTGATTTTCAATAACTTGTTGGGTAAGGGTTTTCGAACCCATTTTTAGTGTTGAATTGTTGTGTATTATGGCTGAAAATTGATCTTGGATAATTGGTGTTGACTAAATTTAAGTAGATGGAATTCATGCTTAAGTGTGGCAATGATTAATTTGTAGAGATTTGATATTGAATATGGGAAATGGACACAAGTGAGATGCTTGTGTGGTTTTAGTTGGTGAAATTGGCTAAGTTGTGTGTGTTGTGGACTTAGGCAAAAATCTTGTATTTGTGAGTATTTCTAATTTGGGTTTTTTTTGTATGGTATTGTATTGAATAAACTCTGTTTTGATAATGAAACATGTATGATTGCTCCTTGTTGCATTGTTTAATTAATGCATGTAAAACTCTTTGATTTAAAAATCGAACATACTTATACTTACCTGTAGTAAGGAAAGTATGTGATCATTTCCAAGGAGGGAAGTTTGTTGACTAGACCTCAGAATGATCGAGAGGACGGTTTGTTAAGATAAATTCTCCCTATAAATGCATAATAGGGATACAAATTCATTTACATACCTGAGGGTGAGGATTTTATCTTTATGCATTGTATGATATGTATAGAGAGGCGAGAAAAGTATTTAAATCATGTATTTATAATTATATTGATTTGCATATGAGTTTATAATGATGTTTTC
The DNA here is from genome assembly GCA_035771175.1 of Paratinospora sagittata. Classification (NCBI taxonomy): domain Eukaryota; kingdom Viridiplantae; phylum Streptophyta; class Magnoliopsida; order Ranunculales; family Menispermaceae; genus Paratinospora; species Paratinospora sagittata. The sequence goes on along the minus strand of CM069607.1, from coordinate 29,168,505 downwards.
AATGCCATGTTTTCTATTTATGCATATGTAAATTCAATATTAAATTACTCACTGAGCTTGCTGTAGCTCATCTCATTCCCTTTTTATTATAAGTATAGATCACAAGGGCAAGGGCAAGGCTCCAGAGAGTTGATTGAGCCTGTCTCATTGCTATGTGAGTATGTTGTGTGTTCTGGGAGATGGGTATACATTTTGTTTTTGGTATATATATATTTATAACACCAAACAATGTGTAATAATTAGTGATGTATGTTGATGGTATACATGAGAATGGTACATGTTAATGTATGTTTTGGAGACTTGGATATTTATAAGTCTTGTGAGCAAGAAAGCAAAATGAATAGCGATTGTGTAGATGAATGGTCACATATTGTTAGATATATGCGGGATAATGTGGAATGGATTGATATGAATGATGTTAATTCATATGTGATTTTGTATTTGATTATGTATGTTTGGCTGAGTTTATCAGGATTTGTGGAAACTCAGTTTTATGGAGAGATTCTACCGAAATTTTTAGTGATTTTTGAGTATTGTCTTAAAGGATGTTGCTGACAGAGTATCGTATACGTCTAGGTATGACGTGTACGGTATTCTGTGCCGGTCATGACGTCACCTTATGGAGGCGGTCGTGACATATGGGTTATCATTGACAGACTTACGAAAACAACATACTTTATACCAATCAAGTCTGTAGATAACCCCGCCAAGTTAGCAAAATTATACGAAAAAGTGATCGTACGCCTTCATGAAATTCTACTTACAATCATTTGTGATCGAGACCCTCGATTCACGTCCCGCTTTTGGCAAAGCTTCAGAAATAGAATGGGCACTAGGATTACCATGAGCACAATGTTTCACCCCTAGATCGACGGGCAATCAGAATGGTTGATTCAGATCCATGAAGATATGCTACGATGTTGCGTATTAGATCTTCACGATGGATGGGTGAAATATTTACACTTGGCTGAGTTCTCATGCAACGACAACTACCAATCCAGCATTGGAATTATCCCATATGAGGCCCTTTATGGTCTCCCTTGCAGATCTCTGGGAGGCCCTTTATGGTCGCCCTTGCAGATCTCTGGTATGCTGGTTGGACATTGCAGATCGACCTCAACTTGGACCAGAACTAGTTCAAGAAACCTCTGAGAATATTGAACTAGTCAAGGAGAAGCTTCGTGTGGCACAGAGCGGACAGAAAAGTTACACCGATAAACAGAGACGTCCCCTCGAGTGTCAGGTTGGGGACTATGTTTTTTTGAAAGTCCAACCTACTAGAGGTGTCAGACGTTTTAGGATAAAAAGGAAGCTCTCTCCACGACACATCGACTCGTTTGAGATCATCAAACGCATTGGAGAATTAGCCTTTCAACTCTCCCTTCCCCCATTCATGTCCAAAGTTCATGACGTCTGGCATCCAGAGTTCATGGCATTTTCGAAAACACCTCTCCCGAGCGTAAGAAATCAAATCTAAATTCATTTAAGATGTGGCCAGCATATTAAAGGCATTAAGAACTTGAACTTGTAAATAAACCTATCAATTCAATCCATAACATATAAACAATAATATTCAACCCATAAAATAAACCATAGCTCAATCAATCCCTAGATTAGAAAATTAGTTCATGTCCAAATCAATGGTTATAAGATAGATAGTTAAAGAAGACACCATTGAAACAAACTAAAGTAGAATTGAAATGAAGAGAACCCCCTTTTACAAGTGGACAAACTCCTTGTCTTTTTTTTCTCCAATCCTGTAGCTTTTCTCCCTTCTTCAACCTCTTGTCTTGCCTCATTTCCTCTAAACCTAATCCAAATCTTGCTTAGTAAGTGATCCTTGTTTGCAAACCCTAAAATGAAGCTTAAATACATTGGTGGTTCGAAATACCAGAAATGGACCAAGAAAAACCGTCCAAAATACGAAAATACGCCCAAAATGCTGCTTTCTTCTTAAACCAGTCTTTATCACGACACCGCGGGTCCCAGAGCGTAAATTGCACATTTTTGGCTTTTTTATTTGTTGATTTTCTTCAGTTTTTGCACACTTCTTGCACTTATTTTGCGTATGTTCTAGACTCCTTTTTAGCACCATTTGAACATTGTTTCAACTCACTTTAAAGCTCCTTATTTACCTATAAAACAAATAAAAAACACAAGTGCATCAAATTAATGAAAACAACTAAAAACAACTTCAAAAAATCATCTAAACACCTAAATGCACCTAAAGTAACGAAGTGTACTAATTATGCAAAAACACTTAAAAACTAAGCAAATGCACTTAAAAACCTAATAAATTAACATGCATATGCCTACTAAAACTCAACTTATCAAATTTTTCCAAACTTAAACTTTGATTGTCCCGAGCAAAGAGAAAAATGAAGTTAAACAACAAAACTCTACATATATTCCAAAGTGAGCAAAGGTTTGATTTGTTAAAATGGATCCACATGATCTCACAGACGTCACACATCTCATATAACATAACTCAAGGGAAAACTTCGAAAGTTTAAACTTGTTTGTCTAGAATTTCAACCTACAAAACCATGTCTTCTTTTTTTATCCTCTTTGACAAATAAGCAAAACAAATCATTCACATGACCACTCATAAATCATATAGACCAATATAAGCAAGATAGAAAATATAATCTCAACGAGACAAAACATGAACTTCATATGCTTGCTTTTCACAATTCCCTCCATTAATGTAGGTCTCACACAAATTACGATCAATAGGACTTTATCAAGCTTGTAATGTAAGGCTAAGGTTAAGGGTATCATAAAATGGATAAAAAGAAGCTCAAAGCACCCAAAACATCTTTGAAACATAACCTTTTACACATATCCCATGCCTTACAACATGAACCAAACCCCAACATAAGATCAGAATTTTTCACATTTTTCATCCTTATTACCTCAAATACACCCCCAAAATTATTCATTTCATACATTGATGAAGAAACATAATTTCTCTTTTTCTTTTTCATTCTTTTCATTATTCATTTCTCTTTTTCTCTTTTTCACATGAAACCTTCATTTTGAACCTTTTTTTTCATCACCTTCACATCTCATTTACATTTCATAGCCCATTTTCACATATACTCCCATGAAAAACAACCCAACCCTCTTTACAATGAACAATTTCAAAGAGTTAAGAGTGCAAGGGTGGAAAATAGGGATAATGCAAATAAAGGCCTTGGCTCATCATATTAGGTGACAATAAACAAGATATTAGGCTCAAAATAGGGTGACTAGGGGAAATATAACCATTGGGTAGGCTTTATGGCTCAATCTATCCAAAAATGGCCTAAATCATCTCTATCATGATGTGTCCTAGGATTTCGCCTCAAGAAGAAATCAAGCAAGTTCTAGAGTTCAGTTTGAAAGGTGAGACCTAAAGATCCTTAACTTGCAAAATCTCGATTTAAAAAGTAAGTTACACTCATGATCATGATTCATACTCAAAAGTCAACAAGAATATCCAATAAACATGGGAAAGTAAATCAAGAACACAGACTTAAGAGTACTTTCTAATTTTCCAACAGTCATGTTCAAAACCAAGTGCTAATATTTTCATAGACTATCCATACACGATCAAATCAAATCAAAGTTCATGATGGAATATGGAATTATTCATGATCTGACTCATCAAAAACAAAAATAAAAATTTTCTAAAAATTTTCCCTAAAAATGGAAATGCAAACAACTTTTTCCCTAAGACAGAAAAATGCAAAATCTCCCCCGAACATAAAATGTGCATTGTCCTCAATGTACGAACATCCACAAAACAAGATAAAGAGTTAAAGGACAACGAAACTCCCCTAAACCACATGGGTAGAGGCTCCAAAATGATTCTCCTTCTCTTGGAATTGGTGAGGACCCCCAAACTTGAATGAGTACCTGGGGAATGACAAAAAGAGATGTCATTAGTGAAAAGTGAAACTCAACTTCGATACTACAATGACTAAAACAAAAACATTAACATAAAAACTAAAAACTGGTTGGGTTGCCTCCCAACAAACATTTTTTTATAGTCTTAAGCCAGACTCTCTCTTCTTTCCAAGTTGGTTCTTGAATAAAGGACATCTCCTCACTGCGATCATTAACGCCATAGTAGTGCTTTAATCGTTGTCCATTGACACTAAAGATACGTCCATCAGTGCATTGGAGGTCCACAACCCCATAAGGAAAAACTTTGGCAATTTGAAAAGGACCTGACCATCTTGATTTGAGCTTCCCAGGAAATAATCTCAATCGGGAGTTGTAGAGAAGCACTTGTTGGCCTGGTAAGAATTCTCACCTTAAAATTTGCTTGTCATGCCATTGCTTGGTCTTTTCTTTGTAGATCTTGACATTCTCATAAGCTTCATTGCGAAACTCTTTCATTTCATTTAATTGAAGTAGTCTTTGTTCACCTGAAACCTTTAAGTCAAAATTCAACATCTTTACCGCCCAAAATGCTCTATGCTCAAGCTCAACGGGAAGGTGACATGGCTTTCCAAACACTAACTGATAGGGAGACATCCCAATAGGAGTCTTGCAGGCTGTACGATACGCCCATAATGCGTCATCCAACTTTGTAGCTCAATCCTTTCTATTGATGTTTATTGTCTTCTCTAGAATTTGCTTCACTTCCCTATTGGAGAGCTGCTTGGCCATTGGGTTGTGAATGGTAAGGCATACCAATCTTGTGCTTAACTCCATATTTAGCAAGAAGAGAGTTGAACAACTTGTTGCAAAAGTGGGATCCTTCATCATTAATGATTGTTCTAGGAGTACCAAATCTAGTAAAAATATTTTTTTGAAGAAATTTGAGTACCACCCTAGCATCATTAGTTGTAGTAGCAATGGGTTCTACCCACTTTGACACATAGTCCACTGCAAGTAAAATGTATGTCTTGCCAAACGATAATGGGAATGGTCCCATGAAATTAATGCTCCACACATCAAACAATTCAACCTCCATGATAGGAGTCATGGGAAACTCATGTTGCCTAGAGATGTTGCCAAGCCTTTGGCATCGGTCCCTAAAGAGAGTTGGCCAGTAGAAACCACTTTGTAACACTTTGAAAGCTGTTCTTGTAGCACCAAAATGACCACAATATAAAGATGAATGGCAATCATTAAGTATGGCTTGAATCTCTTCTTCCTGAACTCCTTATAACTTGATCATTGCATCGCTTGAACAACAAAGGATCATCCCACATATAGAACTTCACATCGTGTAAAAACTTTTTCTTCTTCGCATGAGACAAATCTAGGCGCAATGCTCCACTAGACAAGTAGTTAACATAGTTTGTGAGATTGGCCTTCACTCCATAGAATTGTTCATCTGGGAAGAGTTCCTAAATTGGACATTCATCTTCTTTATCTTCATGTTGCAGCCTTGATAGGTGATCCACAACCACATTTTCACTCCCCTTCTTATCTTTGATCTCAAAATCAAACTCTTGGAGTAACAATATCCATCTAATCAGTCTCAACTTGGCATCTTTCTTGGCAAACAAGTACTGGATAGCCACATGATCAGGGCAAACGATAACATTCGACCCAATGATGTAGGATTGGAACTTGTCACAAGCAAATGCCACCACAAGTAATTCCTTCGCCATGGTTGTGTAATTTTCTTGGGCATCATCAAGGGTACGGTTGGCATAGTAGATTGCCCAAAATAACTTATCTCTTCTTTGTCTTAAAACCGCTCCAATAACATAGTCGCTTGCATCACACATGATCTCAAGGCTCTTCCCAATTAGGTACCACCATAATAGGAACAGAAATAAGAGCTTGCTCAAGATGCTCAAAGGCCTTCACACAGTCTTCATTGAACACACAAAAAACATCCTTCTCAAGCAGATGGCACAAAGGCTTGGTTATCTTGGAAAAGCCTTGATAAACCTCCTGTAGAAACCCGCATGACCTAGAAAGCTTTTAAGTCCTTTGACATTGATTGGGTATGTGAGCTTATCAATAGTCATAATGTTGGCTTTATCAACTTTTAACCCTTGTGAAAACACTCTGTGGCCAAGTACAGTCCCCTTTTGGACCATGAAATGACATTTCTCCCATTTAAGTGCCAAATTTTTATCTTCACATCTATTCAGCACTAAGGCCAGATTCTTCTAACAATGATCAAATGAAGAGCCAAAGATTGAAAAGTCATCCATAAACACCTCCATAATGTCTTTCACCATGTCAACAAATATTTCCATCATACACCTTTGAAAGGTTGCTGGAGCATTGCACAAACCAAATGGCATACGTGTGAATGCAAAATGACCCTAAAGACATGTGAAGGTTGTCTTTTCTTGGTCTTCTGGAGCTATGACAATCTGATTGTAGCCTGAATACCTATCAAGAAAACAATAATACTAAAACCCTGCAAGTCTGTCTAACATCTAATCAATGAAGGGAAGGGGAAAATGGTCATTCCTTGTGGCCTTGTTCAACTTCCTGTAGTCAATACAAACTTACCACCCTGTTACTGTCCTTGTAGGGATTAGCTCCTCATTCTCATTCTTGACCACTGTGATGCCACCTTTCTTTGGTACAACTTGAACTGGGCTCACCATGAGCTGTCAAAGATGGCATAAATAATTCCTGCCTTGAGCCATTTAAGAATTTCTGCCTTCACCATTTTTGTCAAAGTTGGGTTCAGTCTTCTTTGGTGCTCCACTGTAGGCTTGTACAACTCTTCCATTAGAAGCTTGTGCATGCATATGGTAGGCCTGATACCCTTAATATCTATTATGGACTACTCAATGGCAGTCTTGTGATCTCTCAAGATTCTTAACAACTTTTCTTCTTGTGTCTGAGATAGGGATGATGAAATGATTATTGGGAATGTAGATTCGGCTCCCAAAAATGCATGTCTTAGATGATCTGGCAGTGGCTTCAATTCTGGTGTTGAGGTGCTCACTTTGTGTGAAGAAGCCAAGTCTTTCATACTTTCACTCATGGATTGTGGAGAGTCTTCACTGTGTGCTTCAAGAGCCATAAGAAATTGCTTGTCCTCATCATTTGTCACCAAATTTTCAGAAATTGAATGGACAAGGCACTTCTCTAAAGGATCCACTGGACTCATTTCCATCTTGAATTAATGAATACAACGCCCAAAAATGTCAACTTTGTGACATGAGTTATTCTTTTCTGGGAACTTTAGAGACTTGTAGATGTTGAATATTACTTCCTCATCGTTGACCCTCAGTGTCAGCTCTCCCTTGTGGACATCAATCAAGGCATGATCCGTGGCTAGAAGTGGTCTTTCCAAGATAGGAGGTATCTCACCATCTTCTTTCATATCAAGCACCAGAAAGTCAACAGGAAAGATGAACTTGTCCACCTTCACAAGTTCATCTTCAATTATGCCTCTTGGATATGTGATGGACCTATCTGCCAATTGAAGATATATGGTGGTGGGCTTGACCTCTCCAAGTCCAAGTTTCCTAAAAACAGACAAGGGAATCAAATTACTACTGGCACCCAAATCAAATAACACTTTTTCAAATGAAAAAGTGCGAATAACACAAGGGATAGTAAAACTCCTTGGATCTTTGAGTTTTTGGGAAAACTTTTTTCTGTAGGATGGCACGGCACTCCTCAGTGAGCTTGACAATCTCAAACTCTTCTAGCTTCCCTTTCTTAGACATCACATCTTTCATGAATTTGGCATAGTTGGGCATCTGCTCCAAAACATTTGCAAATGGTATGTTGATGTGAATTTTCTTGAAAATATCCAAAAATTTTGCAAACTGATCATCTAACTTTTTCTTTGCAAATATTTGAGGATATGGAATAAGATTCTTGATCATCTAAACTGATCATATTACAACGATAGCGCCTGAATCATCTGATCCCTTCATGAAAGAGGAATGTTTTGACAAGGTTTTAGAACGTTTAAAAAGTTATGAAAAGTTATTGTACAATTCTGAAAAGTTCTGAAAAAGTATTCGTACGCTTTTGAAAAGTTAACAGAAATAGCAGTAATGTCAGAAGAACAAAAATATCTTTTCTGTAATTTTGTTCTTTTGAGGGCGCTCATAGAACATCAACGTCCTACTGAACAATGAAGTGAGGGCACTACCGAATAGTAAGTGTCCTGACTTACTTTGACAAGTGAATGACTCAAATCGTGAGGGCACTACTTTGCAGTCAGCGTCCTGCTTTGCTTTAAAACATTTGACACACGAGGGCGCTACTTAAGAGAAAGCGTCCTGAACTATTATAAACAGTTTTAAAACAATGTTAAGTGCGCTGACGGACGGTAAGCTTCCTGAAAGTTATTTAAGTTAATTCTAAAGATGAGGGCGTTCTTACACAAGTAGCGTCCTAATAATTTATTCAACTTATAACTTATTAGCGTACTTAAGGTAGAAATCACTTAAAGACAAAAAAAACTTTCAGTGAGCTAAAATTAAGTCAGCGTCCTGACATTTTCAAAGGTTGATAAAAGAAAGGTTGCTACTAAGAAGTAAGCGTCTTTGTTAATTAGCTCAATTCAACCTTGAGCTTCCTAATATCTTATTAGCGTCCTGACTCATCAGGTCCAGGAGGGCGTCCTGAAAGACTTTTGCAAAAGTGGTTTTTGATTTCTCGATTAAAGCTCGATAAAACACAATGTAGTTGGATTAAATCGAATATGCATATTGCTGAATCACATGACGTAGAAGGTCTTACAACCTATTATAATCTAATCATACAACTAAACAACTTCAAATGATCATGGTCTTCAAGAAGATCTTTTAATATGTTTGCGATGCATCATTGAATCTTTGAAACCTTCAAGTGAGATTAGATGTGCCATATGTGCAGTAATTTCATAAACATAATGTAGTTTTGTAATCATCAAAATCTTTCATAATAGGGACATCTTCTTGTGACATGAGGATAATTGGTTTAACAATCTCCCCCTTTTTGATGATTTCAAACACATTATTATAGGCTTTGAAGCAAGCTAATAAAGTGATATGTGTATTCATGAGATGCAATGCTTGTTTCATATGATATGAGTGTGTTACCAAAGAATATACATAAAATATCACTAAGACTCCCCCTTAGTGTTAAACTCCCTCTGACTTTATGAAGCTTAAACGATAGTACTTTCTCTCCCTTTTGAAATATTAAAAAAAGTAAAGTAGCATGAAATATATCTCCCCATATAGAGGTAAGCATCAAAGTATCATAGATCGGTCTCAGAAAACATCCCAAGCTCTCTTCGAATATGAACAAACTGGTCTTTTGGTAAGGCTTTAGTAAATATGTCAGCCAGTTGTTCTTTAGTGCCAATATGAAATAATATAACTTCTCCATTTTGTACATGATCTCGTAAAAAATGATGTCTTATTTGAATATGCATCGTTCGGGAGTGCAGTACAAGATTTTTAGATATGTTAATAGCACTAGTATTATCACATAAAATTTCAGCACATTGAATAAATATTTGATAATCCTGAAGTTGTTGTTTCATGTAAAGAACCAGAGAACAACAACTTCCAACTGCAACATATTCTGCTTCAGCTGTGGATAGTGCCACATAATGTTGTTTCTCGTAGAACCAAGAAATCAGAGAATTTTCAAGAAAGTGACAAAATTCGGAGGTACTTTTCCTATCAGTTAGACTACCGGCATAGTCGGAGTCCACATAACTTCTGAAATCAAAAGTAGTACTTTTGGAATACCAAATTCCTACGTTTGTTGTGCCATTTATGTATCTGAATATTCGTTTGACACATTTTAAATGAGATTCTTTAGGTTCAGATTGAAATCTTACACAAAAATAGACCCTGAACATGATGTCAGGTCGACTTGCTGTTAGGTACAAAAGACTTCTAATCATGCTTCTATAAAGTTTTGAATCAATTGATTTACCTTTTTCATCCTTATCTAATTTGATTGCAGAGGTACAGGGAGTATCAATCGATTTCAAAATTGTGCATTTGAAATTTTTTAACCATTTCCTTAGCATACTTTGATTGGCTTATGAAGGTACTTTTCGACATTTGTTTAATTTGTAAGCCGAGAAAGTATGTAAGTTCTCCCATCACACACTTTTCAAATTCCTTCTGCATTAATTTAGAAAACGCATCACATAGTTCTTTGTTCAATGCACCAAAAATGATGTCATCTGCATAAATTTGAACAATAAGCATGTTGTCATTGTGATGTTTGATAAACAAAGTTGGATCAAGTTTTCCTTTTTGAAACTTATGATCTAAAAGAAATGAACTCAGTCAATCATACCAAGCTCTTGTAGCTTGTCTTAATCCATGTAAGGCTTTGTGGAGTTTGAACATATATTCCGGGTCTTGAGCATCCTCAAACCCTGGAGGTTGTTCCACATATACCTCTTCGTTAATGTATCCATTTAGAAAAACACTCTTTACATCCATTTGGTATAAGGAAAAATCCTTGTAACAAGCATAGGCAGGTAACATTCTTATTGCCTCTAATCTTGCTACTGGGGCAAAGGCTTTTTCAAAATCTATGCCTTCTTCTTGGTTGTACCCTTGTGCAACCAATCTAGCATTATTTCGAACAATGATACCTTGTTCATTCTTTTTGTTTCTAAAGATCTATTTGGTTCCTACAACAGATTGATGAAAAGGTCTAGGAACTAATTTCCATACTTTGTTTCGCACAAAGTGTCCTATTTCTTCTTGCATAGCAAGAATCCAATTTTCATCTTTCAGTGCCTCTTCCACTTTAATTGGTTCAAACTGTGATACAAAAACAAGTAGCTCCTGATCTTTTTGAATTGAAGCTCTAATGGATACACCCTTTCATGGATCTCCTAAAATTTGATCTTGGGAAATACGTTGAAGCAATCTAGAGTTTTTAGAAGATTCTAAAGATGGTTCAGGTTCAAGATCTATAACCTTGGTTGTCTTGGGTTCATCGTCATCCAAATTTAATTGCTTAAATTCATCCTCAAGACTTTTCTTATTAACACTTTCATCAAAATTTATATGGATTGATTCTTCTACAGTTTGATTAGATTTGTTGAAGACTCTGTAAGCTCTACCGTGAGAACAATATCCTAATAATATTTCTATGTCTGATTTAGGTTCAAACTTATCTAAATTGTCTTTTTCATTGAGTATAAAACATTTACATCCAAATACTCATAAGTAACTGATGTTGAGTGCTCTACCCTTCCATAGTTCATATGGAGTTTTATTCAAATCTTTTCTAATCAGAACATGGTTCATCACATAGCGGGCAGTGTTTATAGCTTCACCCCAAAAATGATTTGCAGTGTTATACTCATTGGTCATGGTTCTACACATCTCCGGCAGAGTTCTATTCTTTCTCCCAACTACACCATTTTACTGTGTGTTCTAGGGGCTGATAGATGGTGAGTGTAACCTTGATTGTCACAAAATTCTTCCAGATTTTTATTTACAAATTCGCCACCTGTATCACTCCTAATTATGTTGATTTTGTGACCCTTTTCATTTTCGACTCTCTTACAAAATTTTATAAATGTTTCACAAGCATAAGATTTATGAGCTAATAGAAATACCCATGTGAATTGAGTAAAGTCATCAACAATCACAAACACATATGATTTACCACCTAAGCTTTTGGTTTTGGTTGGTCCAAAAAGATCCATATGAATAAGTTTGAGAGCTCTAGAGGTTAATTGATGCCTCTTGCTCTTAAATGATGATCGGGCATGCTTACCAAGTTGACATTGTTTACATACCTTGTCATTTGAGTAAGTTCCTTTTGGAATACCCTTCGAAAGATCATGTTTGACAATTCTAGATATGTAATCCATATTAACATGAGCTAATCTCCTATGCCATAGCCATGCATCATTACAAGAGATAACACTTAAACATGTTACATTTTGTTTCTTCATGTCATTAAAGTTTGTACAATATACATTCTTCATTCTAGATGCCATGAATGCAATAGTTTTATCAGCATGCTTGACAATGCACTTATTTGCTTCAAATGAAATGTCATAATCCTTGTCACATAATTGACTTATGCTCAGGAGATTATGCTTCAGCCCTATAACATAAAGTACATCAGATATGGATAGAGAATCGTTACCAATGGTTCTAATGCCTTCAATATCACCTTTGTTGTAGTCTTTGAAGGTGACCTTTCCTCCTCTCTTCTTTCCAAGGCTCAGAAAGTTAGATCTATCTCCAAACATGTGCTTTGAACAATCGCTGTCTAGATACCATATATCTTTATTTTTGCATATTTACACAACATAAAATACTTTTGATTTTGCTACCCATGCAAGTTTGGGTCCATGCATGTTAGCATCAGTAAGAACAAATTTTTCAATCCATGCATTTTTTTTTCTTTTTACATAAGACATTGCATCTAAGTATTGTATGACCTTCCCAATGACATTTGTTGCATATTGGTCTTTTGGTCAATAAGGTATCGTACTCCTTTTGTTTAGACCCATGAGTGTAGCCTAGGCCAGTCTTGTCGAATGCACATTTTTGTGATCCTAACATTATGTCAAATATCTTTTGACCATTTGTGAATTTAATCACTGTGCAGTTCAGGTTTTCCTTTTCTTTTCTAAAAGTTTCATTTTCATTTTTCAGCTTCCCAACAACTTTCGTAAGTTATTCATTGTCTAGAGACATTCCGTCTAGCTCTTCTTGTTGGAATTCTATTTCCTCAAGAGTTTCTTTAAGACTATGCTTGAGCTTTCAATTTTTTATGGTCTCTTTACTATGTATTGTCTTAAGTTCCTGAATATGAGCATAGAACTCATTAATTTTGTCAATGGGTCTAGATTTTACCTCGGTGCTTGCCATTAAGCACAATGCTGCAGTTTGATCTGAATCCGCTTCATCTTCACTTGAACTTGAATCATCCCATGTAGCTTTGAGAACTTTTTTGTCCTTTCTATATGAGCTTGAGTTCTTTTTATATTTAGTGGGGCATTCGCTCTTTACATGACCTGGTTTGTTACAACCGTAACAAATTAACTCAACAGGTTCGGACTCGAGTTTCTTTCCTTTGTGAAACCTTGAGTAAAAGTTATTCTTACTCTTTCTTCTAAGCAACTTATTGAACTTTCTAGATAACATAGCCATGTCATCTTCTGAATCTGAATCATTTTCAGAATCAGTTTCAACATTGAGGGCAATAGATTTCTTTTCTTTTTCCTCAACTTTGGCCGGGCTCGCCTTATCTTTTAACCTCTTTTCATGAACCATCAATGAACCGCATAGTTCATCAAAAGTATATTCGGCCAGATTCTTGGCTTCTTCAATGGTCGTGGCCTTAGGTTCCCATGCTCCAAGTAGGCCTCTTAGAAACTTTCTAACAGTTTCTTCTTGGTCATAGATTTTTCCTAGGTTCTTCATCTCATTGATGTTTATTGTAAACTGAGCAATAGCCTCAGCTATCGAATCAGTTTCCTTCATCCTATAGGTCTCATATTTTTCAACTAACAATTGGAGTTTTACCTTTTTAACTTGCAAAGTTCCTTCGTGGGTGACCTCTAACTTGTTCCAGATTTAGCAGTTTCACACGCACTAACTCTATTGAACTCTTCGACTGATAAACTACAAAACAAAATGTCTACAGCTTAGTTATTCAATAGTTATCTTTTCTTTTCCTTGGTACTCCATTCGTCTATTTCCTTTGGGACAATAGGACCGTCAACTATTTTAGTAGGCGTTGGATAGCCGTATGTCACAACATCCCACATCTCTAGATCTTGAGTTTTAAGGTAGTACCTAATCTTAGTTTTCCAGTGTGAATAGTTTTCTCCCTTGAACAGTGGTGGTTGGTTGGTGTAGTTTCCTTCTCCTGAAAGATAAGTATTTCTTTCGTTTTGTCCTTCCATACTCAATCAAAGATGGTTAGATACTTTGACAGTTAACCTCCTCTGATACCAATTGTTGGCCCAAATATGTTCAAAAAGGGGGTGAATTGGACACTTAGCAGATTTTAACCTTTCTTAAGATTGTGCGGAATAATGAAAGCAAATTAGATAAAGTATAACAAGCAAATACAACAAATGTAAATGAGACAATGCAAACAAGATTTATAGTGGTTCGGCCACGCCTACATCCACTACCTAACCTCCTCAGTTAGGATTTGTTCAAACTCCACTATAGACCTTTTTACGGGTGAAGATCAAACCGGTACACTTTCTCAACTTATGGGTGGGAGAGGATCGTTTCTCACCTTGCGGGTGTGAGAGGACCTATTCTCTACTTACATGGTGAGAGAGAACCTATTCTCAACTTACGGGTGTGAGAAGATCGTTTACAACTTTGAGCAACACTTGCTCTAACTCAATGACTTACCAGTCACCACAAACTGAATACAAGATGAGATATGGTTATCTTTACTAGGAATCAAAGTGATACTTACAAAGATTTGGATTAAACCTTCTGTGATCACAGATTCAGCAAAATATGTACGATGAAGTTTATGCTTAAAGCAGGTTCAAAGATCTTTTGTCTTCTTCAGTGGGTTTTTAAAATAATGAAGATGAAGATCAATCAACCCAGAAGACTTTAAGTTTTTCTTTCAAAATATTGTAAGATCAAGCACAAGTGAAAGAAGACTAACTTTCAAAAAGTGTTTAGTACAAACGAAAACTGTTAATACGTTTTGAATGAATATCAATTTCGTATTTCATTAGTAGTTTTTATGCTTTAAGGCAACACGTATATATAGGAATAACAAAGGCACAATGGACTTGATGATTTTGGTGCTCTAGGTTATTTCAAATATAACGTTAACATTCTTTCCAGAAATGGATCGATTCAGCTCAATGCATATTACGACGATAGCACATGAATCATCTGATCTTTTCATGAAAGAGGAATGTTTTGACGAGGTTTTAGAACATTTAAAAAGTTCTGAAAAGTTGTTGTACGATTCTGAAAAGTTCTGAAAAAAGTATTCGTACGTTTTTCAAAAAGTTAACAGAAATAGCAGTAATGTCAGAACAACATAAATATTTTTTTTTGTAATTTTGTTTTTTTGAGGGCGCTCATAGAACATCAGCGTCCTATTGAACAATGAAGTGAGGGTGCTACTAAATAGTAAGCGTCCTAACTTACTTTGACAAGTGAACGACTCAGATCGTGAGGGCGCTACTTCGCAGTAAGCGTCATGCTTTGTTTTAAAACATTTGACACACGAGGGCGCTACTCAAGAGAAAGCGTCCTGAACTATTAAAAACAGTTTTAAAACAATGTTAAGTGCGCTGACGGGCGGTAAGCGTCCTGAAAGTTATTTAAGTTGATTCTAAAGATGAGGGTACTTCTGCACAAGTAGCGTCCTGATAATTTATTCAACTTATAACTTATCAGCGTCCTTAAGGTAGAAATCACTTAAAGACAAAAAGAACTTTCAGCAAGGTGAAACTAAGTCAGTGTCCTGACATTCTCAATGGTTGATAAAAGAAAGGTTGTTACTAAGAAGTAAGCGTCCTTATTAATCAGTTTAACTCAACCTTGAGCTTCCTAATATTTTATCAACGTCCTGACTCATCAGGTCCAGGAGGGCGCTGCTAAAACATTAGCGTCCTGAAAGACTTTTACAAAAGTTTTTGATTTCTCGATTAAAGCTCGATAAAACACAATGTAGTAGTATTAAATCGAATATGCAACCGATCAATTAAAAACATACAGGCATGCATATTGTTGAATCACATGACATAGAAGATCATGGTCTTCACATGACATACAACTAAACCTCTTCAAACGATCATGGTCTTCAAGAAGATCTTTTAATACGTTCGCCATGCATCATTGAATCTTTGAAACCTTCAAGTGAGATTAGACATGCCATATGTGCAGTAATATCATAAACAGAATGTAGTTTTGTAATCATCAAAATCTTTCATAATAGGGACATATTTTTGTAAGGGACATGAGGATAATTGGTTCAACAGCCCTAGATTCAATCTTCTCAAATTTATTAGATGTTTCTCCAGAGAACTTGGCCAAGATGTCCTCAAGTGGAGTCTTCTTATCTTGTGGTGGTGGTCGATTGAAATCCAGTGGTTGCAACACATTCTTCTTGTTGGAATAGGAAATATTTTCCTGATTCCTAACCCCCAGATGGTACTAATTTGGGACATGGGCTCCTCCACCTTGGTTTTCTCTATAATTGTACAGTCTATTGTTCACATACCGTACTTGTTCTTCTTGACCACCAAAACCTTGAGGAATTTAGCTAGCTGCTGCAATGAATGCTATGGAAGATGAACGACTTCCTTGCAGAGTGGCAACCTTGTCAGATAAAGCTACTATATGATACAAGATATTCTCTATCTATGCAGACATAGAAATCATTTGATGAACCTCATCTAGCCTTGCCACTTTTTTCATTGAAGTCCTCTCAATTGCATGCTCATAGGTATTAGAGGCCATCTCTTCAATCAACAAGAGGGTTTCATCTGTTGTGTTCCCCAAGAGCGTACCATTTGCTGCAGCATCAACTAATGACCTTGTTGATAAGGTCATAGCATTATAAAACATCTGGATCTGTAGCCATTCTTGGTACCCATGTTGAGGACATCTTCTCAGTAGGGCCTTGACCCTCTCCCACAACTCATACAAGGATTCGTATTCCAACTGCTTAATATGACTTATTTCTGCTCTCAGTTGTGAAATCCTTGCAGGTGTGAAGAACTTCTGAAGAAATTTTTGAAGCATCTCTTCCCATGTTGTAATGCTCCCCAGTAGTAGAGATTGAAGCCAAGACCTTGCTTTATCCCTCAATGAAAACAAGAACAACCTCAACCAAATTTGATCTTCTGGGACTCCATTTATTTTAACTGTGTCTGTCCAAGAACGTGTTGATGTGGACCATTGGATCTTCTTGAGGCACTTCACTAAACTGGTGTTGTTGCACCATGGTAATCAAGGTAGGCTTCTACTCGAAGTTGTTGGCATTGATTGGTAGTCGTGCAATACCAGAATAGTTGTTGTTCACCACTAGCTTGAAGTAATCCCTTAGAGTTAACTGATTATTCCCTTTAGCCATGTTTTTTTCTTTAACTCTTATCTCAATCTCCGGATCAAAAGGTGCAAGTTCAACACTTCGCACTCTTTGTATGAACCAATAAACCTAAACAAGAAAAGAGAGAAAACAAAATTAAACAAGAAATCACAAATAAACAAAAATACCTAAATTAAAATCAAACTCAATTTGAATTGGTATTAATGAAAGAAAAAATGGCACTATCCCTGGCAACGACGCCAAAAACTTGATCGTGACAATATTGTGTATCGCAAGTGTACAATTATCAAGTTATAATATCCCAAGGTGAGTTGGGTATTGTCCACATGGATAGTCAAAATTACTAATATAAATGCTCAAAACTACTATGAAAATAATTTTATTTAGGTGAACAATATTTGGATGGATAATTGCTGAAATTTAAAGTAGTTAAAATTAACAATAATAAAAACAATTTGAATTAAAATGAAAAATATATCAATGGATTAAAACTCTAGAGATTGATTTCACTATATTTATTTTATGGATTTCAAAAGGCTATGTTATTGAATTAAATTGCTTACATGGATCTTACTTCATTCAAATCCCTCTCCCGAGTGTAATTCAAACATCTATTTTTATAAAATCAATTCCCTCTCCCGAGTGTAAATCAATTAAATAAAAACACATTAAGATTTATGATTCACTTTAAATGATTTCAAAGGGGTTTGTAGGTCTTCTGACTCAATACAAAATTCCCAGATCCGATTCGAAAACACCTCTCCCGAGCGTAAGAAATCAAATCTAAATTTATTGAAGATGTGGCCAGCATATTAAAGGCATTAAGAACTTGAACTTGTAAATAAACCTATCAATTTAATCCATAGCATATAAACAATAATATTCAACCCATAAAATAAACCATAGCTCCATCAATCCCTAGATTAGAAAATTAGTTCATGTCCAAATCAATGGTTACAAGATAGATAGTTAAAGAAGACATCATTGAAACAAACTTAAGTAGAATAGAAATGAAGAGAATCCCTTTTACAAGTGGACAAACTCCTTTTCTTTTTCTTCTTCAATCCTGCAGCTATTCTCCCTTCTTCAACCTCTTGTCTTGCCACCTCTGCTCTAAACCTAATCCTAATCTTGCTTAGTAAGTGATCCTCCTTTTCAAACCCTAAAATGAAGCTTAAATACATTGGTGGTTCAAAATGCCAAAAATGGACCAAGAAAAACAATCCAAAATACAAAAATACACACAAGAGAAACCCAGTTGAGCTGTGGTGCCCAAAATGCTTCTTTCTTCTTCAACCTATCTTTATCACGGCGCCGCTCTCTGGCATCGTCGCGCCCTGAGTGTAAATTGCACATTTTTGGCTTTTGTATCTAGCCGATTTTCTTCAGTTTTTGCACACTTCTTGCACATGTTTTGCACATGTTCTTGACTCCTTTTTAGCACCATTTGAATCTTGTTTCAACGCACTTTAAAGCTCCTTATTTACCTACAAAACAAATTAAAAGAACAAGTGTATCAAATTAATAAAAACAACTTCAAAAACTCATCTAAACACCTAAATGCACCTCAAGTAACTAAGAGTACTAATTATGCAAAAACACCTAAAAACTAAGCAAATGCACTTAAAAACCTAATAAATTAACATGCAAAATGCCTACAAAAACTCAACTTATCAATGCCATTAATAAAAGTACTTTGGGATCATCATGAAATAAAATAGACAACTTGGGAACTAGAATAAACAACCAAACAAAAATACCCTGATTTGTT
Organism: Paratinospora sagittata; assembly: GCA_035771175.1. NCBI lineage: Eukaryota > Viridiplantae > Streptophyta > Magnoliopsida > Ranunculales > Menispermaceae > Paratinospora > Paratinospora sagittata. The sequence continues at coordinate 29,149,763 of CM069607.1, read as the reverse complement.
TCCTAGTAGTAATTGATAATGTGATGTATTGTATTATTCACTTGTCAATGAAATTATCTAACTTCCTTTTTAATGTGCTAACATCTCATCTCTCTAATTAACCATGCATATGTCTGATAATAACACAAGTAGAACACCATGTGCTAACATCTCATCTCTCTAATTAACCATGCATATGTCTGATAATAACACAAGTAGAACCCATCTACTTAGTGGTCTGCTTGGCCACGTTGGGGAAAGCCTTCAAACTAAGAACTCTCTTCCCATTACTTCTTTAAATCACCCTCATCCTCGCCACTAAGGACCCCGTCTCTCAAACGCACTTGGATGTTTCGAAACCAAACGAATGATGATACCACTCGTCTAACACCTGATCCAAATAATCCCAGCCCTTCAACATGGCAGGACCTCCTACCAAGACCACCAAATGGAGGTGTTTGAAGAACGACATGAAAAAGTGGGTGACCATCATCATCATCACTGTTGAAAATTCATGTTCCCCAAAGTCCTACACCCTCTAGACCATCCGAGGAAGAATCAGACTCGGTCTGTTCTCCAATGTTTGATGATGTCAAGGATTCAACTAGGCAAAGTATAGTTTAGGGACCTTACCACCCCTGAGCCAGTTAAGAGAGATTGCAAATTAAGCTCCGGCTCCATGGGATACAACAATCATGATATCTGATTGAATTTCGAGGGTGAAATTCCATTAAGGGGGGTAAAATGTAATACCCCCAGTTTACACGCAAAAAAAAAGGTTTTGGGCAGTACTAGAATGATCTGGCACCTGGGGACCGCTATATATAGAGGTTCCCTCCCCTCATCCCTCTCCACTAAGCTTCTCCCTTCTCTTTAGAAACTTTCTCTCTCCTCTTTTGAGACTCTCTCTCCCTACAGTGCGGAGCTGCTGTTCTTGGGAAGAAACACCAGCTTAGGAAAGCATGCAAATTGGAGGTGGGAACGAAACATAGGTTTGCATGTCTTATGACCTTTTATAAAGTTTTCATGTATTTATCATTTTGTCTAGTATTCTATTAGACTCTATTATGATGTATAATGTTCACTTTATGTTTTAACCTTGACACTGGGAGTCCATGTATTATACTATTACTCTGCTAAATTAGCAATTGATTTAAATAGCCAGACTTAGTCTTGTCCTCAATAACTTTGAGTAGTGAATGAGAGACAACTTGCTGTTCTAGAAGACTTGGTATTTAAGCGGGTATTCGTGACCCCACCTCTCAGCTTGGGGACTAGTCTAGTTGGTTCTATTAAAAGTTGTTCACATTGTATAGATAATACTAGACATCCTAATAATGCACGTGGTGAGGCTGATCCTTATAGGCATCACCAGACACTGCCAAATCAAGTCCAATATAAATTTCAAATCGGGCCTGCATATGCATAATAACCACCTAGGGACGCAAGTGGTATGTGACTTATGGACTATTTACTAATGCAAAAGTGCCCACTTTTTGATATTTTCCCTGGAGATGGACATACAGTGTGAACCCAGGACTAGTCACCATGGAGATGGACATCTGTACGTGAATTCAGGATGATACTCGATCACAAACCCTTACGAGACGGTGTGTTGTGAATATTTACCTGTTGTGATATTGTACACTATCAATGAGGTTGTATTGTGTTTATCTGATGATTATGATTATGATGTTTTCTTTATTAATTGCCATAATCCACAAAATATCTGTTTCACCCACTAGGCGATGACTCATCCTGTTGTTAACTATTTTTCAAGACCCTAAGGTGGAATTGGGCGGAGGCGCATGAGCCCTCATTTTTGTAACCCCCTGACTTAATTGCACAATTAATTAGGGAGATCGTTGGGAAGCATGGTCCCTTGATTTGGCCTTCACTAGACTGCCTACATTTTGTACAAAAAATATATTCTTGAATTTAATGAAATGAAACTTGCCCCTTATTTGTGTTCATGCACATTTGATTTCTGTTGTAACTGCGTCGCACCCCACCTGTGAGTTTTTTGACGGTCTAGGCGCATCTGGACAGGGTGTGACAAATAGCATGACAAATTAAACTATGATCAATGGAAATGACTAAGATTTCACAAAATAGAGATTTTAGGTCAAGATAGTCATTCAATATAGTTTTCCTTCTTGTAGGAGTGAATGGCCACGGATAGTGAAAACAAACATTAATTGCACTAATTTACCCTTGAAGGATAATAATCATGATCATATAAGTTTTTATGATTGTTTAAGATTTATGATAAGAGCATTAATCATATATCAAGACTTATAATAAATATGACACTCTATATGCAAGCTCAAAGATATTCTTAGAATAAAACTTTAGTACTAGAGGATGCATGAAAACATCACGTATAAGCCTAATCATGACATTAAGATGATCAATGGTGGTTATAAGTCATGCCATAGCAAACTTTAGCTCGAACATGTTTCCTTCTAATGTAATAAGTATTCATTCAATCATAAAAGGAAAAAAAGCATTCATGATCATATAAGCTTGATAATGACGCAAGAGAAGAAAAAAATAAGTTATTCATACATCAATGTTTGTTCATGAGAGCTAACATGTTCAATTTATTATGTAAATGACTAAAATCCAATATGAATGATGAAGTCGGATCTATTTAGTCATTTATATTCAATTCATTTGTAAAAGAATGAATACAAGTAGATGTAAATCTAAGCATAAGGTATTCATTCAAATAAAACATGTGAGAACTGAGTCTTTTAAAGTTTTATGAAATGAAAGAAGGCTTATGTGTATGAGTTATTCTTACGAAGAATCTAAGACTCTTTAAATAGATAAGTTTCAAGAACCATAAGTCTTGTTCTTAAAGAATAACTAATGACTTCTAGAGACAAAGGATTCATTTCTAGTTCAAGGTCTCTATAAAAGTCATCTTTATTTTTCTTTGTTTGATCTCATGTACCATTAGAGATCCATAAGGCTCATCAAATGAGTATTTCCCTAACTTCTTTGCCTCTTCTATAGTTGTTACCTTAGGATCCCACTCCTTAGGTAAACCTCTAAGGAATTTCTCCATAGTTTTAGCTTGAGGATATTCTTCACCGAGATTTTTCATCTAGTTGAGAATTTTTGTAAACCTAGTGATAGTTCCAACTATATCCTCATCCTCACGAATTCTAAAGGTTTCATATGCATCTTCCTACATGCATAGCTTTGTCTCCTTGACCTGCTCGGTTCCCTCATAGATGACTTCAAGTTTATCCCAAATTTTCTTAGTGGAATTACTTGTACTCACTCGATTGAATTCATTTGTCGATAAACTACAGAATAATATGTTTATGGCTTGATCATTCAATTATTCATTTTTTTTCTCTCTCTTTGGGTGTCCATTCTTTCCTATTCTTGGCACAGGACACTCCATATCCTACCTTAGTGGGGTGTTGGTAGTCGTTTACCACCACTTACGTCTTGCGCCCTTAGATAAAAGCGCATACGTGTCTTCCAATGATGATTAGTTCTCTCCCTTTAACAATGAAGGCCAATTGATGAATTGACCTTCATTGAACATACCCTTAGTACCATGGTTTCCTACCATTACTCAAAGAAACTGTTAGATAACTTTGAGAAAAAACCTACTTAGATACCACTTGTTGGCCTAGATTATAGTCCAAGAAGGGGTGAATCGGACTTTGTAGATTTTTTAGATTAGAACATTTCAATATAAAATTAAACAAAATTAAAGAACAAGTGCAAGAAAAGAAAATAGAATGAACACAATCGATTTAGAGTGGTTCGACATACCTAAGCCTACATCCACTATTTGATCTCCTTGATCAAGATTTTTTAAAATCCATTATACTTTTCTTACTTACGGGTGAGGATCAAACCAGTTACAAACACTGTTTTCCAATTAGAAAAACTTCCCTAATTAACTCACAAGTCAATCAATAGACAATAATCAAGATTGAATGAAAATGAGGTTGTTCTTACCAAACAAACCTCTTAAATTGCTTACAAATTGAAATTAATACATTCCTACATCAAGATCAACCAATAATGATGAAGAATGAGCATGGGCTGAGAATGGAAGGTTCTACTCGATCTTTAATTGTTGAAGATAGAAAATAAAGCCTTGAATCAAAGATGAAATCTCAGAGAAAAACTTAGGCCCCTTTTGGTTTGAAATTTAAAAATTGTTTTCTATATTTTAAATTTGAAAAACATGGGAAACTTATTTGGTTGGCTGGATTAGAAAACAAGTTTTTGAGATTTAACAAAAGAAACATGTTGTTTTTAGAAAACAACAAGAAGTCATATCCTAGATTTTCAATTTTTGAACTGTATTCTAGTTTTTGAATCCTCAACCAAAAGCATCCTTAGAAAACTTGGAGAATGATCAAGATCTTTCAAAAAATGTATCAAAAAGTGTCTAAAATGGTTTAAGATAGGTTCATATAGTATTAGGTTTAGAAAACACTATTTTTTGACTTTTAGTCCAAGTTCAATGTACTTGGGGACTTGTGTCAATGATTGCACCGGATCATTTTTGAAATTTGAGTTCGAAATAACCATTCTGCCCTAAAATAAATAAATGAATGCATTCCTAAAAGTGGGAGTGCGTTGCAAGCAGTAAAATACACAAAATGATCAATTTTGCTAGAAATCATTGAAACGCGTTTCGTTAAACAAGAATGCGTTTCTGTGCATTTTCACACATTTTTCCCAAAAGGTCTAGAACATGTTTCTCAAAGTGAACGCATTTCTGGTTGTGGAATGCACCCACATTCTACCTAGAAACATGAAAACACGTTTTTCTATGAAGAAACATGTTTTGCCTGAAAGACTATTTTTGTCACTTGTTTAGGATGAAATGCATTTGTCTCTACGGGAACACGTTACTAATACTTCTATTTTTTAAAATTCAATTTGTTTTTTGAAGATTTAAGTCCAAAACTAGAATTTTCAAATATTTTGACTCAAATACGTTTGAAACAAAGTATAAAAAACGTGATTGATGTTCAAAATTTTGAAAGACTTTAGTATTTTTTTTCAAAATCTTGACTTTTTTCTTTGCCTGACTGATCTAGCAAGGATTCCACAACCCTAAAAGGATCTAAGCAATTACATAAAAATCAAAATGAATCTTTAAGCTTTTTTGCCTTGATCGTCCACATGCATTGATTTGACCTTGAGTTTGACTTTAAGAATTGTTCAAGTTATATTGATACACTCAATTAAAATGATTAGACATATTGGAATATTGCTTGTAATCATCAAAATACATAAGGGTGGAGGTCATCATACAAACACAAGATGTTTGAGGTCTACTACTTGATGCAGCCTTGACCTATTGTGGCATACTATGGGTCGTTTGCATCATAGGGTCATGTACCTATTCAGCTAACTCAAATTACAATGCTATATTAAAAACAACTTTATATTGCTCTATCCCAGACATTGATAGAGCCTACCAAATCACCAGCCTCAATCTCCAACAATATCTCTTTATTTTGTCTTCTTCGTCTCTAACCAACTTAGGTGCATACACAAATAACTAAGTAAACGTAAACTCATAATCTTGCACCGTCATATTTTTTGTTTAAGTCCCAAAAACTCCCTCTATTTTTTTCCCTCCCTATAGTAGGAACATAAATCTCAAAGAATAATTCTGCAAATCTTTCCTAGGTCTTTAAATGACCCTCTATATTCAATACTGAGGTCTACCACTCTCCTGCACCACTTTCTAGCACGTGTGCAGATAGAAGTACCTGGGACTATTCATTTAGTTTCAAAGATCTAGCTATTTTTTTCATATATGACGAATCCAATCCTTAGCTTTCTTCAAATCTACTCCACCCTCAAATTCCTTCAATTTTATTCTCATGAACTTCTACATTAGCTTAGTCTGATGCATAACCATATTATCGACTGAGGTAGGTGTAGGTGATGACAATAGTACAGTTCCAGTTGTCTCTACCGGAACCTATACTCTACTAGTACTCACCTCAGTAGCTATTGATGGTTGTTGCATCCCAGCTTCCATCTTCCTTATCCATTCCTGTAGCTGAGCATTTTGGGTCGCCAACATGCGACTTTGTGCTTTGACCAGTCTTCCAATTCCTTTATTCTATCTTGATTTGTATGCACCGTACGTGAACCCCATTGGCCTGCATTTTCCTTTCCATCGACAAAAAATACAAAAATGAGGTGTTGTGTCTATGGATGCCTGTGATTTGTTGTTTGGGCGACCATGGCAGTAACGATAGACATGTGACTCACGACGGGCGAACCAACACATGTAGCTTCCAGTTTCGGGGCTCAAAAATAGTGTTGTTGCCCAGCAAAGATGAGTGATCTTCAAAACCTACGGGCATGCTAAAAACCTCTTCACTCAAGCAAAGTTCGAGCAAGAGATGGAGGAATTGGGTCTTCCATTCCTGATAGGCCAAGCCCTTACTATAGGAGATTTCCAACTTGTTTCCTGATGAGTTGTTTTCCACATTTTCACCATTACGCGACATCCATCACCAGATTGACTCCAGGGGCCACATTACCTAACAAACTGCACTATAGGATGAGTCCAAAGGAGCATGAGGAGTTGCGTCACAAAATAGAAGAGCTTTTAGCTAAGGGCCATGTTCGTGAGAGTTTGAACTCGTGTGCCATTCCAACCCTTTTTTACCCCAAAGAAAGATCGGTCATGGTGCATGTGTGTAGATAGTCGGGCCATCAACAAAATTACAAGGTGTTATCAATTTCTCTTCCCAAGGTTAGATGACTTGCTAGACCAGTTAAGACGGGGAATGGTATTCAAAAAATTAGATTTGAGAGTAGTTATCACCAGATTCACATAAGGCTCGGGGATGAGTGGAAGACAACATTCAAGACACGAGATGGACTACTTGAATGGTTGGTGATGCCTTTTGGGTTATCAAATGCCCTTAGCACCTTCATGCATGTGATGCATCAAATTCTCAAACCGTTCATTGGTAAGTTCATGGCGATTTACTTTGATGATATTTTTATTTTTAGCTCTAACCCTATTGTGCATCTTGAACACCTATGAGAGGTACTTTTAACTCTTTGCAGTTATAAACTTTATGTTGCACTTCAAAAGTGCGCATTTTTGTTAGATCCAATGTTGTTTTTGGGTTATGTGGTGTCCAACGATGGTTTGGTTATGGATGAAGATAAAGTGGAGGCAGTAAATCAATGGCCACTATCAAGAACCATCACGAAGGTGCGAAGCTTTCATTGACTAGCTTCCTTTTATAGGATATTTGTTCCACACTTTATTAATATTATGGCACCTATTATCGATTGCATGAAGAATGAAAGATTTAGTTGGACAGATAAGGCTATAATGACATACCAACTGATCAAGCAAAAGTTGACTATAGCACCAGTTTTGGTGTTCGCAAAATTTTCATTACTTTTCGAGTTACATTGTGATGCTTCCAAAGTTGGTATTAGAGCGATTTTGAGCTAGAATAGTCGACCCATTGCCTATTTTAGTGAGATGCTATTTCGTGAGAAACAACGCTACAATACTTATGATGGAGAATTTTATATTGTGGTTCAAGCTATTTGACATTGGCGTCATTATTTATTCCAAGAGGAGTTCATTCTCTATACTGATCATGATGTGTTGAAACACTTGGGCATTCAAGATAAGGTATCGGCATGGCATTATAGAAGTTTACTTTTGTTATCAAGCATAAGGCTGACACTCTGAATCTTGTAGCTGACGCCCTTATTAGGAGACATAATTTCATAGTACAGATGCAAGTTGAAGTTCTAAGATTTGATTCCCTTGCTGCTCAGTATGATGATGATCCTTACTTGTCTCACATTCCGCGCCAAATACAAGATGAGGAGCAGATTGATTTTGTTTTACAAGATAAGTTTTAGTTTAAGGGTACCCAGTTGTGCATCCCTGATGGTAGTCTCCGTTTGAAGACTATTCAGGAAGTACATGGCGAAGGACATGTGGGACGTGATTAAACTTTCTAGCTTGTTTCTTCTTCGTACTTTTGGCCAACGATGCCCAAAGAAGTGGGTTGATTTGTTGAACAACGTTGTGTTTGCTAGGTGTCCAAGAGAAAAGCTAGAATGCTAAATTATATAGTCCTTTACCCATTCCTACCCATCAATGGATTGATATTAACATGGATTTTGTGTTTGACTTCCCAAAAGCATAGTGGAGTAATGATTCTATTTTTGCCGTCATTGATCATTTCTTGAAGATGGCACATTTTATTCCTTGCATGAAGGTTGTAGATGTTATGAACATGGCAATCTTATTTTTTCGTGAGATTTATCTCCTTGTGGACTCCCAACTTTTATTGTCTCTGATCGTTCATTGGGTGATCTTCTTCGCAGTTTAGTTAGTGATCATGTCAAGCATTGGGATTAAAAGCTCTATCAGGTTGAGTTTGCTCATAATCATGCACGAAATCGTAGTATAGGCTTCAATCGTTTTGAAGTGGTTTATGACATTGTACATTGGTGTCCCCTTGATCTCGCCCCAATTCCAGATCATGTACACGTGCATGGAATAACTAAAGATTTTAGTTAACAACTTTAATAAATCCATAAGACTACTCATGACCTCTTGGTATCCGCAACACAGAAGTATAAAGCAAATGCAGATAAGAAACGTCACCATGTGGAGTTTGAGGTAGGAGATTATGTGTGGGCAATATTGATGAAAGATTGTGTCCCTACCCATGAGTACAACAAGCTTGTTGCTTGAAAAATTGACCCATTAGAGATTACAACTAAGAAAATCAATACCTACCCAGTCGCATTGAGTTATCAGGAATTGAGTTGTTTCGAGAATTAAGTTGTTTCGAATCACTCACTACAATGTAGAGGAGGCAAAATGGATCAATGAAGATGCTGAAAAAGACTATGTAAGTTTTCTTTAATATATTAAATAAGCAAAATTTGGTTTTTGAAAAGACATGAAATTTTGTATTCATTCGTTGTATAATATTCTTGAAATAGATGAAGATGCTAGAGCTTAAAGAACAAAAGTTGCAGATACAATCTGAAGGTGGAGAAGCATTAAGAATAATAACTGATGATGAAATAGTTGAAAAGGTTGAGTTTATTTAGATTTACTATATTAGTTATTGTTACACATTTTCATTATTTAATATGATTTTAATTTTGTTTTCCTTGAATGTAAGGTTTTTGGCAACAAATCAGGTTACATTAGAGGGCTAGGATATGGTCCCAAGCCTCCCAGCTAGGGGTGTAGCGAGTTGGGTTGGGTTGGGTTCGATTCAAAACTCAACCCAACCCAAACAGTTCGGGTTGGAGAAAAATGAAACCTAACCCGAACCAAACTAACTGCTTGACCCGATCCAACCAAACCCATACTTGTTCAGGTTGGGTTGGGTTGGGTTGGTCATTCGGGTTGAGATTGTTAATCTAATTACCCTTATGTCCCGTACAAGAAATGATATTTTGATGATTACAAACCACATTCTCATTAAGATATTACTGCATATATATATTTTACATCCAATTATGCATGAAGATTGCTCAAGTTCGATGATGCATGATGGAAGAACTATCAAGATTGTATTCAAACTGAAGACAAAGATCATTTGAGACTTAATCTTTATGTTTTTAGAGTCATTTAAGATTGAAAAATCTCAGATGTCACTTGATTCAGCATATACTACTTATGATGCATATTTGCACGATTTTCAAAAAGAAAATGTTTTTGATCGATTTTTTTTTTGAAGGATTTTCGATTGGTTTTGATCACTTTTGATGAATCTTTCAATGATTATTTTGATCTGAATTTATCGAGATTTAAACTAATTAATCAAGTTTTGAAAAGATTGAAAAATATCAAAATCAGTTTTCAGTCCTCCATCAGGGTGCTGATAGCTCATCTGGACGCTCATGTGATGGTCAGTCACTTAGTGGTGAATCAACATGTTAGAACGCTGATGGTGTATAGGTTGGAATGTGTTCTATTCATGTCAGGACGCTACTCATCTAGGAGGGCCCTCATAGAACCAACCTAATAAAACATCAGGACGTTGACGCGTTTCTGGGATTTTTGTGTTTTAAACGCATCAAGACGCTACTTGCAGATTAGCGCCCTTATTGGTTTTTGGATTTTAAAATCTTCAAGTCCATCAGAATGCTCACAATCTAGAGGATACTCACAATCTAGGAGCACCCTCAACGGCAGAAATGACAAAACTATGTGATGTGCATCAGGACACTAACGCCCTATCAGGACGCTCACACAATACTGTCAACAAGCTGATAGCTGTGTCAACTTGTGCTACTTTTTGAACTTTCTACTTCCATGAAAGCATAGAAGATTTAGGTGTTGTTGTACTATCTGAATCAATCCATTTCTGTGAAACAATTTGACCGTTTAATTTGAAATGGATTTGAGAGCCAAAAACTTTCTTGGAGACCAACATTAAGTATTGTCTATATATACTAAACTTCAAGCTTTTGAGCATACAACAACTAATATACACAACTGAGCATCTTTGAAATTATTTATGTGAAAACTTTTAAAAATTATAGTATCATTTTCGCAGTAAAACTCTGATCATTTTGTGAAAACTATGATACGTTTTTTTCTTTGGGATTTATTGATTCTCATTATAAATCTTTTCAAATCCATTGAAGAAAAGAAGAACCTTGAACCGTTAGTATTTCAGCCGATCTTCATTATACATATTTTGCTGAATCAGTGTCAACTAGGGTTCAAGGAAAGCTTTGTAAGTATTTGTTGATTCTTGGTAAAGGAATCAAAACTCTATACTTGTACTTTAGATTATTGAGTGACCGTGTGTCATTTGGTTTAAGCAAGTGTTGCTCATGATATAATGGTTTTCTCACACCTGCAAGTTGAGAAGGTGTAACGGTTTTCTCACAGCAGTAAGTTGAGAAGGTATAGTTGTTTGATTTTCACCCATAAGAAAATCAGGTAGTGGAATTTGAACAAAATCCTAACTGGAAGGTTAGGTAGTAGATGTAGACGAGGTTGAACCACTATAAATCTCATGTGTACTATTGCATATTGTTTCTTATTGCATAGACTGCCATAACCTGTTGAATATTAATAACTATTTTTAAAGAAAAGAATCAACTTGTTATTGTCCAATTCACCCCCACCTCTTGGACACAACTGGGCCAACAGAGATAACTCAATTTTTCTTTTCATGAAGATGTCTTGAACTTTAGATTAAAAAATAAAATAAAAAATCTAAGAAGAAGAAGAAAAGGAAAAAGAAATGAAGAAGAAAAAATGGATCGAAGAAGAAAAAGAAGGGTTGTGAGGTTTTTTGTAGAAGGTTAAAAAGGTTGCGATTTGGGTTTGAGACTTTAAGAGTTTCGTTAGTTTTGCAATTTAGTGGCTTTAAGGAATAAAAGATTTAAGTGTAAATGTTTGGTTTCGATTTGGATTTTTGAACCCAACCCAACCCATAAGGTTGTGTTCGGTTCGGTCGGGTCTGACACCCAAGGAGGGGTGAATTGGGTGTTAGCCTATTAAGCAGGATCTTTTTCAAATATTTGGCATACGTGAATAAACAGTAACGTAGGAATATGAATAAATCAACAAAATAAATAATGCACAACGATATATAGTGGTTCGGCTTCGCAATAAGCCTACCACCACTACTTAGTCTCCTCGACTAGGATTTCCAGAAATTTTCACTATATTGATCCTACTTCACGGGTAAGGATCAGACCGGATACAAACACCGATTCTCTGCGAGAGAGTCTTCCCAACTAGGACACTTGCTAGATTTCAATAATACATCGGTTTATCAACTGGAAATTTGCTCAACAAGGGAGCAAACTCCAAGAAAAAGTAAACTACAACTTTAAATGATTTCTTGCAGGATATCTCAGCAACTACAGTCATGAAAAGCATGCACAATATTAAATCGAGAAATCAAAATGATATTACCTTGAAACAAACCATAAATGAGATATGTGATAAAGCTCAAGATGATGAACAACTTTAGTTAAATAAGAAATACCAGAATCTCAGTGCATCAGCAAGTATTTTCAAATCTTTAATGGAGGCTGCCTCTAGTTGCAAAGAAAATAACTTCAGAGAAAGATAATAAAAGTTCTTGATGTTAAAACAAGAATTAATGATTGTTTTTATAGAAAAACATGTTTCACAACCCTAAACCTATTATGAATGGCTAGGATTAGAAGTTTTAATCTTGCATTAGTAAAATCAATGGCCCACATTGATTGCTTAAATTTAAAACTCGAAAATGAGCAAATATGGAGAAAACATGCTGGAGTGCGTTTCAAAAACCTGGAATGCGTCCCGACAGAAAAACAACACATTTTCATACATTAAATGAAACGCGTCTCACGAGACCCAAGACAAAGATGGCCAATTTTTGTCAAAAACACAAAAATGCAAGTTTTGAACAGCTGGAACACATTTCACTCAACTGAAATGCGTTTCACCAAACCTGAGAGTTATGCATACTCTTTGCCTTGTACCTAAAACGTGTTTCTCCTTGCTGGAGTGCATTTCAGCTTGTCTGAGGTGAATGAGACGTGTTTTTGCTACCGAAGGGCATTCCACAAAGTAGGAATGCATTCCACGAATTCTTGGGAAACATATACATGTCAAGAATACCATTCTTGAACATGTTTAAGTTTTGTGATTGATAAAACAATGAAAACTATTCAGAACGTGATCAACTAGATTCAAAATAAAAATATCATGGAATGAGTTCTTTGAAAATAAGCATACATGCGAGATTCACTTTCAAAGAGATGCAATATGATCATTTTAAGATAAATGTAATGAGAAAACATTTATGATCATGATCTAAAGAATAAATAACCAAAAAGTTATTAATTCAAGAAATCAAAAAACCAATAGGAAAAGTCTCGAGAAAAATCGATTAAACACGAATGGCTGATCAATCAAGAAAGAAACCTACAGCCTAAGAAGATCTAAAGCAACAACAAAATGAAATATTATTACAATCCATTTGCTTTTATCTCTTATTGACTTCAGTTTGACTTTGACTTGTCTTCTGTTGACTTTAGCTTACTTGCATTGCTTGCACATTAGAGTTCCTTCGTAGTTGTACTTCAGATTTTGCTTTTGGAACTATTATGAGATGGGTGTACTATTTTTGTTTCAGACTTTAAGACTTGTAACATTTAAATCTGAAACATGCTCAACACATAAGTTAGATAACGTAAAATATCGTTTGGAATCATCAAAAGTGCAAAGGGTGAGGTTCATTAAGCCAACAATCTCCCCATTTTTTATGATTTCAAACATCTTACTCTAGGCCTGATTGAAGCTTGATGAATGATTAAGACTTATAGAAGAAATAATCATATGACAGTTACATGGCAAAAAGATAAGCATACCATAACATGTATCAGAGTATAACATTATATTCATCCAAGTATTAGAGTTCAAAATAAAATATAAAAACTCCCCCTTAATCCTACATATTCCTTTAACTCCCCCTAAGTCTGTGCTCAGCGTAATCAACAAAATTCTCCCCCTTTTGAATCATAAAAAACAAAACTAAACTATTTCACCGGTGGATCAGACGGACCAACCTGTCGCTCCAAGCCCCAAAAGATGTCATCTTGAGAGATGGTTAAGTTATGCGACATATCGAAGCTGCCGGGAGGTGGAGGGGCTGCAGGAGAGAAGAAATCATGCATCGATGGTTGAGAAGGATGAAGAATTTGGTGCTAAAGTGAGTCGAGACGACTCTGAAGATGTTTGAACTCCGAATAAAAGGATGTATCCGCTGAGATATCATCGCGATAGCCAAGAAAGCGGGGTACATGATCATGACGATCAGTGAGACCTGTCACGGCAGTACGAATAGCTATGAGATGAGAACGCAAGGAAGCCATAGAAGTGGTCTATGTGGTGTGGATCTCACGCAACTACTGCTCAAGACTGCTGAAGACAAAACTAGAAATGGTACAAGTGGAGGTGGCTGACTGGGTCTAGCCTCAACACGGTGAGGGTCATCATCAGACGACTCAGAAGAAGAACTAGAAGTCATATAAGCATTGTCGTCGGAGGGATCCTCTTGAAAGTGGTCTTCCATCTCATCGGAAGAAGGATCGCTCAGGTGAGGAGACTCAAAATTACCATATGACACCCCCCGTGGCACCTGTCTAGGAGGTAGCCATCGACACAACCTGTGTACATAGTAAAATCCCATGCTATGTAGAGTGCCTTCATCAACAACATCTCGCAGCTGAACATGACTAACCGACCGAACAACTGTCAAATCAATACCGGCATCCACGAAGAAAGGAGTAAGCTGCATCACATAAGGAAGAACATGTGATCTCTTCATCGTAGTGGTGATGTGATGGCAGATAATGTGGGACAGATTGACTCAAGTTCTAGACGTAATCGCCCATATCAAAAAGAGATAAACCAGAGTGACATTGTTACTACTACTCCGCCTTGGAAGTATGATGCAAGAGATGACATTATGAATGAGATGAGGCATGAATGAGAAAGTGGTATTAGAAACTTTCTTAGGATAGGTTGGATGCACTATCCGTTTGGAGAAATTATTAAGAACTTCCAGGTTGTCAAAGCCGAACAAATTGACGTTCCCTTTGACATCCAAGGAATAAGGACCACCTCATGGTAACTCAAATTTATCTTCAATAAGCCTCGGAGAGATGACAATGCGACGACCCATTACACGGGAATGATATTGGTAAATGTTGTGAACACGATCAGCCACATCCTGAGTAAGCCACTATAGAGTGATTGAACAAGATTATCTTACCAGGGCGCAGTGAAACGACAGAATGAAGTCTACTCGAGTTCATCAAATAGAGGTCAGAGCAGTACGTAAGCACAATCAAAGAATGCAAAGTTGACATACACGCCTGGAGAAATTGGATGCCGAAGCACTTGGTTCGAAATTTGTTCAAGCATAGGAGCTAGTGGTGGTGGTGGCAATCGACGACGAGGTCTAGATGGGTGATCCTCCCATTTTTCTTGTCTATCCTCTGGTCCAGAAAACAAATCAGACGGACTGTTGCCTCGTGGAATAACTACATTGCGAGTATTCCGTGTTGGATTTCTTCTTGGCATTTTGTCAAACATTTGATGTTCAAGGTACCAGACGAACCAGTTTCAGCAGGAACTCTGTTGGTCCACCCAAAAGGGGGGTGAATTGGGTGAGATGGTCAATCTTAAATTTCTCTTCCAATAACTTAGTGATATACATGAGTATATTGGAATTGAATGCATAAACAAAAACTTAGACTAAATTGCAAACGTGATACACACAAGATTTATAATGGTACGGCCAAGCCTACGTCCGCTACCTAATCTCTCAACTAGGATTTTCTCAATCTACTAACTGATTCTCTTACGGGTGAGAACCAAACCGTTACAATTGCCCTTTTACATGTTAAAGGCAAACCTATCCTTTGACAGGCTAAGGATGAACCAAATTTTCTTTTTCAGGGATAAGAAAAACCCACGTTCCTTTTACGGGATAAGGAAGAACTGTTTTCGTTTTACGGGATAAGGAAGAACCATGATCCTTTTACGGGATAAAGAACAACCATGATCCTTTTATGGGATAAGGAACAATCGTTTCTCTTTTACAGGTTAAGAGATAACCTAACCTTTTACAGGTTAAGGACGCACCTATCTTTTTACGGGATTAGGATGAACCGATTTCCTACTTGCAAGTGAGGATGAACATTTTTCTCTTTTACAAGTTCAAAGATAACCTTAACATGATTTCAATCTTGAAATCATTAAGTGAACTACATTCACTTGTCCTAGTTGTTTCAATCCAGAAACACACCAGCATTACAACAAAATAATGTTTGTTCTAACTGAGTAGAACACTTTACAATTAAGCTCAGTACATAACATTACAAAGATATGAAATATGAATACGTAATGCTAAGATGAAATACACTTGCAATCCTTAACCTTTCAATGTTCGGTATTGCTCAAGTGCAGTTTCGAAAAGCATGAATGATGTGATATGAAAATCAGTGTTTCTTCGAAAATAGTATGATACCAATAAACATTGACTTGAAAATGAAGAACCAGTGTAAATCAAAGACACAGACAATTTCAAAGTAGATATAAAATATAAGTATGAAAACTTTTGGTTCAGTGTTCAGTAGTTAACACAACTACTAATATAGTTCAATACAGTACTTAAGATATGAAATCAAGTACAACTGTATTTCTCATGAACTATATCTCAAATTCTATCTTTAGCAAGATTGATATTAAGTAAAGATCAGTGCTGAGAATTTGAGTAGATACTAAATCAAATAGATTTTCAGAAATAGAATATAATTGAAGCTCAATATGAAAATTTTTTGAGTACGTAAAGGTATCAGTGAAAAATACTTTGAAAGTTTAAAAATTTGAAAAAAAATTTGACGCAGACTAACTTTCAAAAAGTGTTGGCACAATAAAAATTATCAGCACTGTCATAGCTCTAGAAGATCAAGAAAAGACAACCTTCACGTGTCCCTATGGTACATTTGCGTTCAGACGTATGCCATTTGGTTTGTGTGATGCTCCAACAACCTTTCAGAGGTGTCTGATGGCGATTTTTGCTGACATGGTGAAGGATATCATGGAGGTGTTTATGGATGACTTTTCAGTCTTTGACTCTTCATTTGATCATTGCTTGAAGAATCTGGTCTTAGTGTTGAAAAGATGTGAAGATAAAAATTTGGTACTTAACTGGGAGACATGCCATTTTATGGTCCAAGAGGGGATTGTACTTGGCCACAAAGTGTCTTCACAAGGGTTAGAAGTTGATAGAGCCAAGATTGTGGCCATTGAGAAGCTCATTCACCAAATCAATGTCAAAGGGATTAGAAGCTTCTTGGGTCATGCGGGTTTCTACAGAAGATTTGTCAAGGACTTTTTCAAGATTACCAAGTCCTTATGCAACCTACTTGAGAAGGATGCACCCTTTGTATTCAGTGCAGAATGTGTGAAGGCATTTGATCATCTCAAGCAAGCCCTTATTTCAACTCCTATCATGGTGGTACCTAATTGGGAAAAGCCCTTTGAGACTATGTGCGATGCAAGTGACTATGTCGTTGGGGCGGTGCTAGGCCAAAAAAGAGATAAGTTGTTTTGAGCAATCTACTATGCAAGTCGCACTCTTGATGATGCCCAACAAAACTACACAACAAAAGAAAAGGAACTACTCGCAATTGTGTTTGCTTGTGACAAGTTCTGGTCCTACATAGTTGGGTCGAAGTTGATTGTTTATACTGACCATGCGACTATACGATACTTGTTTGCCAAGAAAGATGCCAAGCCCAGACTGATCAAATGGATATTATTACTCCAAGAGTTTTATCTTGAGATCAAGGATAAGAAAGAGAGTGAAAATGTGGTTGCAGATCACTTATCAAGGCTGCAACATGAAAAAAAAGAAGATGAATGTCCAATTCATGAACTCTTCCCGGATGAACAACTCTATGAAGTGAAGGCCATTCTTCCATGGTTTGCAGATTTTGTCAATTACAAAGTTAGTGGAGTGTTACCTCCAGATTTGTCTTATGCCAAGACGAAAAAGTTTATGCATGATGTGAAGTTCTACATGTGGGATGATCCCTTATTGTTCAAGCAGTGCAGTGATCAAGTTGTAAGGCGATGCATTCCAGAGATAGAGATTCAAGCTATAACTCATGAATGCCATTCATCTCCATATGGGGGCCATTTTGGGGCTACACGAATGGCATTCAAGGTGCTACAAAATGGATTCTACTGGCCTACTATCTTTCGGGATTGCTACACCTTTGTCAAGACGTGCGATAGGTGCCAGAGCCTTGGAAACATCTCTAGGCGACAAGAACTTCGCATGACTCCTATCATGGAGGTCGAGTTGTTTGATGTGTGGAGCATCGATTTCATGGGATCATTCCCATTTTCTTTTGGCAAGACCTACATTTTGTTGGAAGTGGACTACATATCAAAGTAGGTAGAGGCCATAACTACAAAGACTAATGATGCTAGGGTGGTACTCAAGTTTCTTTAGAAGAACATATTCATTAGATTTGGTACCCCTAGAGCAATCATTAGTAATGAAGGGTCACATTTCTGCAACAAGTTGTTCAATTCACTCCTTACCAAGTATGGAGTCAAGCACAAAATTTTCCTTCCCTACCATCCACAGTCAAGGCTAAGCAGAAATTTCAAATAGGGAGGTGAAGCAAATTCTGGAAAAGACAGTAACATCAACAGAAAGGATTGGACCACAAAGTTAGATGATGCATTGTGGCCATATCGTACGGCCTACAAAACTCCAATTGGGATGTCCCCTTATCATTTGGTGTTTGAAAAGCCATGCCATCTTCCTGTTAAGTTTGAACATAGAGCATTTTGGGCAGTGAAGAAGTTGAACTTTGACTTGAAGGCTTCAGGTACACAAAGATTGCTCCAATTGAATGAAATAGAGGGATTCCGAAATAAAGCCTATGAGAATGCAAAAAATTACAAGGAGAAGACTAAGTCATGGCATGACAAGATGATTGTGAAGAGAGAATTCCTACCGGGCCAACAATTACTTCTCTACAACTCCCGGTTGAAACTATTTCCTGGGAAGCTTAAATCAAGATGGTCGGGTCCATTTCAAGTCGTTAACGTCTTTCCTTGTGGGGTGGTGGAATTGCAAGGCCACAAGGATGGAAGTGAATTTCGAGTCAATTGCCAAAGAGTGAAGCAATGGCCAAGACATTCGAAGTGAGGATGTGTTATTCCTTCACGAGCCAAAGTGAAGAAATAAGAAAAAGTCTAGCTAATGACTATAAACAAGCGCTTGTTGGGAGGCATCCCAACCGGTTTTGTTTATGTTTTTGTTTATTTCAAGTCATTGTAGTATAAAAATTGAGTTTTTACTTTTCACTAATTACATCTCTTTATGTAATTCCCCAAGTACTCATTCAAATTTGGAAGTCCTCATCAACAACAAGAGAAGGAGAATCAGTGTGGAAGCCTCTACTTATGTGGTTTAGGGTTGTTTCGTTATTCTTTATCTTGCTTTGTAGTTGTTTTGCATTGAGGACAACGCTTAGTTAAAGTTTGGGGGAGAGTTTGAATTCTATGTCTTAGTGAAAAAGTTGAGTGCATTTTTTTTGAAAATTTAAATTTTTGAGTTTTGGTCATGAATAAATCCATATTCCCTTATGAACTTTGATGTGATTTGATCTTGTATGTATGATCTATGAAAAGGTTAGCACTTGGTTTTGAACATGATCCTTGGAAAATTAGAAAGTACTCTTAAGTCTCTATGCTTGATTTGCTTTGCCCTGTTTATTGGAAATTTTTGTTGACTTCTGATTATAAAATTATGATCATGAGTTCCACTTGCTATTTAAATTGAGATTTTGTAAGTTAAGCTTCATTGAATCTCACTTTTCAAACTAAACTCTAGAACTTGCTTGATCACTTCTTGAGGTGAAATCCTAGGAATAACACCATGAGAGATATGACTTAGGCCATTTTTGGACAGTTTGAGATATAAAGCCCACCTAGCTGTGTAGTACCCCAAGTTAACCCTATTTTGAGCCTTATATACTATTCTTTGTCACCTAAATTGATTAACCAAGGCCTTTGATTGATATTCCCCTGTTTTTCACCCTTACACCCTTAGCTCTTTGAAGTAGATGAATTGTAATGGGTTGGGCCGTTTTTATGGGAATTAGTGTGTAAAGGTGCTATGGAATGAAAATGTATGTGAAGTTGATGAGAAAAGATCAAAATGGTTCAAAATATGTGAAAAAGAAGAAAAAGAAAGATGAAGAAGAAACATAATGAAAAGAAAAAAGTACAGTTCTTCATAAATGAGTGAATTGAATAAGTTTGTGGGAAATGTAAAAGGTGATGTGATGATTCATTTTGTAAGGAATGAGATGTTTAAAAGGTGCTATGTATAAAAGATGTTTTGGGTGTATTGAGCTTAATTTTATCTATGTTATCAAACCCTTAACCTTAGCCTTACATTACAAACTAACAAAGTCCTATTGATCTTAATTGGTGTGAGTCCTACATTAGTGTAGAGAAAAGTGAAAAGCAAGCATATGAAGTTCATGTTTTGTTTTGTTGAGATTATATTTTTATCTTGCTTGCATTGGTCTATATAATTTATGAGTGGTCATGTGAATGATTTCTTGTGCTTGTTTGTCAATGAGGATAGAAGAGAATGCATTGCTCTGTAGATTGAAATTCTAGACAACAAGTTTAAACTTTCGAAGTTTTCCCTGAGTTGTGTTGTATGGAATGTATGTTGTCTTTGAGATCATGAGAAACCATTTTTGCAAGTTAAATCTTTGTTCATTTTGAAATATGTGAGAAGTTTGTTTGATCAACTTTCATTTTTCTCTTTGCTTAGGACGATCAAAGTCTAAGTTTGGGAAAATTTGATAAGTTGAGTTTTAGTAGTTTAGTTTTCATGTTAATTAGATAGATTTTTAGGTTCATTTAGTTAGTTTTTAGGTGTTTTTACATGATTAGTATACTTAGTTGTTTTAGATGCATTTAGGTTTTATCATAGGTTTTTATCATGAATAAATGACTTTTTGATACATGTTAATATCATAGAAGTCACATATTTTGATTACATTGCCTTTTAGTTAATACTTTGATTAATTGCATCGAATTTACATTTGTTTATACTTTTTTTTGTAGGTAAATAAAGAGCTCAAAAGTGGGTTGAAACAAGGTCAAAATGGTGTCTAAAAGAAGTGAAGATCATGTGCAAAACATGTGCAAGAAGGGTGCAAAAAAGAAAAAAAAATCGGCTATGTCCACAAACAATGCGCCACAAAAATCGGCTAAGTCCAAGAAAACCAAGGACTGGGCGCCGCGGCGCTAGGACTGAGAGTCGCAGCGCTCAGAGAAGAGAAAGAAGTGCAATATGCACAGTGAAGGAGCGTCACGGCGTTGCACTCAGTTGCACAATAGAGCTCGTCTTTTTGGATTTTTGTCCTTTTTTGGCTTTTGTATCCACTTAAGTGAAATATACACATCTTAGGTTGGGATTACGATTATCAAAGTTAGAGAATTAGGTTTAGGGTGTGGAAAAGGAGGCAAGAAAGCAAGAAGAGAGAAGGATTTGGAGTGATTGTTCGAAGGAACCAAGGAGAAAAAGAAGACCAAATTCACTGTCGAAGGGGGATTCTAACCTTTAATTTTAGTTTCTTGTGTCTTGAAATGTTTTCATCCATTGCTCTATTTCTTTTTCATCTTGTATCCATGAACATGAATATGAGCTAAACTATTAATCTAGAGGTTTGAATGATCTGTATTTGATTTCATGGGTTAATATTCATGTATGTGTTATTGAACTGATTTATGAATTTATTTGCAATTTCATATGCTTAATGCCTTCAATTTGCTGGCCATTAATTGAATAAAATTAGATTTGATTTCTTACACTCGAGAGAGGTGTAATCAAATCAGTTCCAGGAATTTGAAACCTAGGTTAGTAGTATTGAGTCGAGAGACCTACGAAATCCTTTGAAATAAGATAACATGAATCACAAATCTTAAGGCATGCTTGACATGTTAGTTTACACTTGAGAGAGGGAATTAATAGGTTAAGTGTAGATAATCAAATTAACTCTCGAGAGAGGTATTTGATTGGGCTAGGATTCATGATTTATAAATTCAATATTTAATTCAATAACAAACTCTTTTGAAACCCATGAAGTAAAATATAGTGATTTCAGTCATCTAGAACTTTCATTCAGTGATTTAAACCTGTTTCCATTTATATTTGCATTAATTCGTTTTAATTTGTGTAATTTATATTCCAACATATAAAATCACCCATTTTGATCATCTAGATAAAATTCATATCATAGTAGTATTGGGCATTTATAATAGTAAAATTACTTTTCCCTGAGGACGATAACCCGACTCACCTCGGCATTATAACTTGATAATTTGTGCACTTGCAAATAACAAATATTCATGAACAAGTGTCCTCAAAGCCAGGCGGTTGCTTTACGTATATCTCTTCATTTAAAAACGCGTTTTTGACGTCCATTTGGTATAGTGGGAAATCCTTATAGCAAGCATAAGCTAGTAACATTCGAATTGCTTCTAGTCT
Source organism: Paratinospora sagittata (assembly GCA_035771175.1). NCBI lineage: Eukaryota > Viridiplantae > Streptophyta > Magnoliopsida > Ranunculales > Menispermaceae > Paratinospora > Paratinospora sagittata. Next base: position 29,127,645 of record CM069607.1, on the reverse strand, counting down.
TGCTACAAGTGCAAATGCCTCTTCATAGTCTATTTCTTCCTCTTGGTTGTACCCTTGTACATCTAATCTTGCCTTATTTCTAACGATCTCTCCTTGTTCATTTTTCTTATTCCTAAAGACCCATTTTGTTCCAATGACTGTGTGGTAACAAGGTCTAGGAACAAGTTCCCACAATTTGTTTCTTACAAACTGTCCTAATTCCTCTTGCATCGATAAAATCCAAAATTCATCATCTAAGGCTTCCTCAACCTTGGTTGGCTCTATCTGGGAGACAAATGCTACATGTCCTTGATCTCGACTAACAGATGCTCTAGTGGTTACTCCTCTGGTTGGATCACCTATAATTTGATTTGTGGGGTGATCTATGAGTAATCTAGAGTTTTTTGGAGGTTCTATGATGGATTAATTTCTATCTTCCTCACTTGTCTCTTGATTTTCATATTCTTTTAACGGAATGACGTCCTCATTGTCATCAAGATCTATTTTTTCCAATTCCTTTTCTAATGGCACTCTTGGGTCGGCTTCATCGAATTTTATATAGATTGATTCCTCAATTGTCTTCGATGATTTATTGAATACCCTGTATGCCTTGCTATGAGAGGAATATCCTAGAAATATGCTTACATCAGATTTTGGATCAAACTTATCTATAATACCTTAGGATTGCACAAAAAAAAAATTGAACTTTGGGCACCTGCTTGAACATTTGGGCAGCCCGCCCGAAGGTTCGAGCATCCTTTTTTCTATAAAAAGAGGGCTCCCCCCTTCCTCATTTTCACACCAATCCAACTCTCTCTTCTTGTTGGAAAATTTCTCTCTCTCTCTCTCTCTCTCTCTCTCTCTCTCTCTCTTTTGAGACTCTCTCCATGAGACTCTCTTCACGGTGCAACGCGGTTCTGTTCGGGGGAAGGCGCCAGTTCTCAAAGGGGTTCTTATCTGAAGGTGGGAAACAAAACATAGGTTTGCGTGTCTTATGACTTTTCTTAAAGTTTATATTCATTCATCATTATGTCTACTATTCATTTACACTGCATTATTGTGTATAATGTTCATACCTGTCATACTTATGTCTGTATATTTGGAGTTTATGTATTATACTGTTGCAATGCTGGATTTGTGGTCAATCTAGCTCAACTAGACTCAGTATTGTCCTCAGTAACTTTAAATAGTGAACAAGAGGCAGCGTTCTGTTCTAGACGATTGATATTTAAGTAGACCTCATGTCTCACCTCTCAAGCTGGAGACTGATCTGGTTGGTCTTATTGAAAGCTATCAGCTTGTATAAGTAATATTGAATGTCGTAATTGTGCACATAGTGATACCGACCTTGATAAGGATCACCAGACGTTGCCAAATTTTGTCTAATGTTAGTAAAGACCTAACCTGTTCATGCATTGGCATCATACATAAGCATCACCTAGTGACGTATGTGGTTTGTGATCCATAGAATAGTTAAAAGCAGTGCTCCCTATTATTGATATTTCTCTGGAGAGGGACGTACCGGGTTTACCCGCGGAGGGACATCTGTACGTGAATCCAGGGCGTCATTCCTGAGTAGGGATGTACAATAAGAACTCGGCTACTCTTGGGGAGGGACAGCTCAGGCAACGTACAATCATGGAACCAATACGAGACGGTGTCATGCATACGTATGTGTTATATTGATTATGATGCTCTGATGTGTATATATGATATTTGATTGTGAAGTTTGCTTTAGTAATTGTCATATTCACGAACTATTTTACCCACTGGGCATTAGCTCACCTAGTTGTTATCTAATTTTTCACAGGAGATTAGGGTGGACTGGGTGCCCATTTTTGGGCCCACAGTTTGTAACCCTTTGTTTATTCATTGGGGATTTTGGGAGGATGTTCCCTTTTCTATTTCATGTACAAGAATATATTCTAAAATTAATAAAATTAGACTTGTACATTATTGTGTTCCTGCGCACTCGGTTATTGTTATAATGCATTCGCACCCTGTCTGTGAGTGTTCCACCGGTTTAAGTGCGTCAGGGCGGGGTGTGACATATCTAAGTTGTCTTTATCATTTAAGATGTAGCACTTACATCCAAATACTCGAAAATGGCTTATGCTAGGTTTTCTATCTTTCCACATTTCATAAGGAGTTTTATTTAACTTCTTTCTAATCATAGTCCTATTCATCACATAGCATGCAGTGTTTATGGCTTCAACCCAAAAGTATTTTGCCACATTGTATTAACATGGTCCTGCACATTTCCTGAAGGGTTCGGTTCTTCCTTTCAACAAGTTCATTTTGTTGTGGAGTTCAGGGAGATGAAAGATGATGGGTGTATCCTTGTTTGTTATAGAAGTCTTCAAGACTTTTATTAACAAACTCTCCACCCCTATCACTTCTAATAATAGTGATCTTATACCCCTTCTCATTTTCGGCATGAGAACAGAATTTTACAAACACATCAAACATGTCATGCTTATGAGCTAAAAAGTAAACCTATGTAAATCTGGTGAAGTCGTCCACAATCACAAAGTAATATGATTTTCCACCGAAACTAAGTGTACGTGTGGGTCCGAACATATCCATATGAATAAGTTCTAATGCTCTAGATATGGGGTTCTTTCTTTTGCTCTTAAAAGAGGATTTTGTGTTTGCCTAGTTGACAAGGTTCACATATTTTATCCTTCAAATACACCCCTTTGGGGATGCCTCGAGCAAGATCGAATTTAGCAAGTCTAGAGATGTTGTCCATTCCTATATAAGCTAATCTTTTATGCCATAACCATGCATCATTATGATGAATTGCACTCAAACATGAAACATTTTGATTACCAATATCACAAAAATTATTGACATACACATTCTCATCTCTAAAAGCAGTAAAAGCAATGCTATCATCATCATGCTTTACAACACATCTTGTAGCTTCAAACGAAACGGGATACCCATTGTCATACAATTGGCTAATGCTCGAGAGGTTATGCTTTAGGTCATCAACAAAGAGAACATCAGATATGGTTAAAGAGTTGTTACCTACTTTACCGGCACTAGTGATCTTTCCTTTGTTGTTGTCTCCAAATGTGACAACTCCTCCATCTTTATGAGCAAGATTCATGAACTTTGATCTATCACCGGTCATATGCCTAGAGCACCCGCTATCCAGATACCATGATTCATGCTTGGAGCCATCCTACATCATATGAAAAATCTTTAATTTTGGTACCCAAAATCTATTGGGTCCTTAAAGAGTTAGCTTCACTTAAGATAGATATATCTATCCAAGCTAGTTTTCCCTTATGTTTGTGTATGATATGGCATCTTACTATAATGTGTCCTTGCCTATTGCAATGGTGGCAGATAGGCCTTTTGGTCAATACATGGTCCTAGGTTCTTTGTTTATGTCCTACACTATATCCTAGACCGACTTTGTTAAATACACATCTCTGTGAACTCAACATCATGTCAAACATGTTCTGTCCATTAATGAACTTGGTCACTATAGACGTTAGATCTTCCACACCTTTTCTAAGTGTGTTTCTTTCCTTGCTAACCTTTTCAAGGTTCACCTCTAAAGCACCATTGCTCTTAAGATGTGACTCTATTTCCTCTAAGGTTGTGATCAAAGCCTTTTTCAGCTTTATGTTCTTTCTAATTTCCTTGTCTAGTTGACTTTTAACAAAACTAAAATCATTATCATCTACTAAATCATCAAAGTCATCAAAATTTTTAGGGTCAGAAAGTTTTACCTTGGTGTTTGCCATTAAACACAGTATTGCCTTCTCATCATCAGATTCTGACTCATGCTTGCTGGATGATGTGTCATCCCATGTTGCCTTAAGAACCTTCTTTTTTTTTTCTTATATCATTGAAGGTATTTTTCTTCTTGTTTGGACACTCTCTTTTCACATGCCCCGACTTATTACACCCGAAACATATTAATTAGTTTGGTTTTGCACCAAACTTCTTGTTCTTGTAAAATTCTAAGCTTGGCCCACCTTTTCCTTTTTTTCTTATTATCTGACTTGGTCTTTTGGAGACCATTGCTACTTCATCATCCGGGTCATTTTCTGAAGACGTCTCTTCTATATTGTTTTGTGTCGCATTTAGAGCTAGATCTTTCTTTGTTTTGCTCTCTTCTTTTTGTGCACCTTTTTCTCTTTCCTTCAGCTTTATCTCATGTACCATTAGTGATCCACATAATTCATCGAAGGTATATTCTCCGAGGTTCTTTGCCTCTTCTATGGCAGTGACCTTTGGATGCCATTCTTTTGGTAATCCTCGTAGAAACTTCCCAACAGTTTTTGCTTGAGGGTAGGTTTCACCGAGATTTTTTATCTCATTTATGATCTTGGTAAATCTTGTTATACCGTCAGATGTTTCTTCACCTTCTTTCACCTTTAAGGTTTCATATGCTTCTTCAAGGATGCGTAGCTTTGTTTCCTTGACTTGTTTTGTGCCTTCATGAGTAACCTCAAGTTTTTCCCAAATTTCTTTGCCTGTTGTACTAGCACTTACTCGGTTAAACTCATTTGCTAATAGACTACAAAATAGTATATTAATGGCTTGGTCATTTAGTTGCTCCAGTTTCTTTTCATGAGGTGACCAATCATGCCTTGCTTTCATCACAATTTCACCATCTTTAATCTTTGTAGGAGGTTGGAACCCATTTATCACTATGTCCCACATTTTCACACCTTACGCTCTAATGTAGAAACGCATTCAAGTTTTCTTGCAGAGATAGTTATCTCTTTCAAATAGTGGTGGTCGATGGGATGATGATTCTTCCATGAAGACGCACCTAACAATGTCATTTCCTGCAATAATCTCAAAAGATTTGCTAGATACTTTTGAGTAAGCAACCCACTCTGATACCACTTGATGGACACCCAAGGGGGGGAGGGTGAATTGGGTGTTAGCCTATTAATCTAATAGTTGTATAGACCCTGAATATGTGATTTGTTTGTGTCACATAGTGTTATTGGTGCCAGTATAGTCGTCGAAAGCCAAATTTGACACTAGAAGCCTTTGGAACCATGTCAAACTCCAGTGGAATTTTGATTTGAAACCATAGAATTGTAGAGAGTTGAATTCTGGACGTTTTAATACCAAAATTGTGATTTTTGGATATCGATCAATATTTTTAATAATTGACTAAACAAATCTGGTAAATATGACAAACTTGAATATTAGTGGAAACATGGTTAAAGAGTCTGTTTCTACTGTCCATTGCTTTAGAAATAATCATGAGGGCCGTATAAAATATTTGGAATGCTCTCACGTGATTTTTCAGACCGAAATGGAATTATGAGAATTAATTGTATGAATTGGAGAGTTAGAATTAAATGATTAAATGAATATAATGATTTGATAATTAATTCTAGATTATATTGAATGGGTATATATGACATAATTATATTATTGATTTGGATTTCCAATAGTAGAGTGGTCGTAGAGAGTAGACATACTCATTACCATTGTGAGTATTTTTCTACTCTGGTTATTTTATATACGGCATTATAGATATAAAATGCATTTGATTGAATAAACATATTATGCTTATTGTGCATGAGTCAAATTCATGAAATGATTTTAAAATGAAGCATGCGTTAGACTTGCAAGAGCAGGCTAACCACATGAGGTCAATTCTTAGCTAAGTCTCGGGAAGTAGTCCAATGTGAGTAAATGGACTTACAAGTGGATAGTTTTGGTTGGGATGAAAACCCAAAATTGATGCATATATGGAAATAACTAATGAGAGAACCGTGACTACTCTCATTGAGGCCAAATGAGGGGTTAGTCTCACTCTATTACTTAGAATGAGGGAGATGGATGTAAATGTTTGAAAATAATGAATGCATGTTTTGAAAATGATTGTGCAGGAGCTATAATGATCATGTATGTTATTTAATTTCATATTACATGTTTATTTATAAATAGAATTGTTCAGCAATCATGTTTTATTTATTAATGCATATATAATGTTATAGTTAGAAATATTCACTGAGCCTAGAGTAGCTCACTCTATCTTCTCAACATTTCAAGAAAATATCCTAAAGGCAAAGGCAAGGGGAAAGCTCACGAGGAGTGTCTATCTCCTGTTGTTGTTGATGTAGGTGTTGGAGAAGAATTATATTTATTTTTAAGTTATCATATGTACATATATATCACACTTATATTATGTATATATATATATATATATATATATATATATATATCCCATAGATAGGTGTGGGGATGGATGTATGAATGTAGACAGGTTTACTTGGATATGTCTAAATACCTGACATGTATGTACGTGGGTTATGATGATGAGATATTGAATTATGATTATTATGGAAATGTTTTTACCTGTGATAATTAGGTTGTGATAGTCAATAATTATGGGAAGGTTGTGCCAAAATTTTTATGAAAATTAATGTATAAGGGTGACTGACATAGTATCATATACGTCGGTGTGACGTATGTTGTATTATGTGTCGGTCGTGACGTTACTCATACGGAGTGGGTCGCGACAGAATGGACAACTATATATATTTTGTATCCAATAACTAACTATAGCCATTTTTTAATTTAATGCGACAAAATTAGTACGTTGTTTTTGACAATTATTTACGTCGCTAATAATAGTCTTTAACGAAAAACATATATTTCTTCGCCAAAATTAGGATTTAGCTTCGACATGCATTTTTTGTCCATGCTAAGAAAATAAAATCATACTGCTTATTAGCAGCAATTTAGTTTGTCGCTAAAACATTGAATAGGCCACGAAATATATTTTTGTCGCCAATATCTAACTATGGCCATTTTTTGAATTTAATGTGACAAAATTACTACGCTGCAAATGACAATTATTTTTGTCCCTAATAATAATCTTTAACGATAAACATATATTTCGTGGCCAACACTAGGATTTAGCTACGACATGCATTTGTCACTCATGCTATGAAAATAAAATCATACTGCTCATTGGCAATAATTTAGTTTGTCGCTAAAGTATTAAATGGGCTACGAATTACGTGTTGGTCGCTAATGAGTGAATATAGTCATCCCTTTTTAGACTTAACGTGACAAAACTTTGCATTCCAAATGACAATTATTTTCTTAGCTAATAACTAGTATTTAGTGATGAGTTCATTGTTCGTCGCGTGGTGATATCTGTCACACTAGATAGCGACAAAAAAGGGACGAACTTAAAGTCATCGCCAACGATCGTTAGCGACGAAAAATTGATTTTTGGGTACGAAAGGGTTTGTTGCTAATAGCCTTTTCATTGTAGTGACTCTGACATCTGATTTGCTTAATGTTAAACACTTCATACCGTACTTAGGGGATTCTTTTGATGATGATGTATCATCGACAAATTTGAGGTCGACTTTTTTTATGCTGGTGGGAATGACACGTTACACAAGGAGTTAGAATATTTTGAAAAATATGAATGTGCGAAAAAGATGTAATTGGGGGTGGAGTCCAAGGTTACGTGTGAGATTTCGACAAAATTTGTTCTTGATGAAAAATGGTGTGACCATCAATACTCATTGCTTACCATGCTTTTTTGGGTAAATTTCATCATTTAGGCCTTCAAATTAGTCTTTTTTCCTATTTTAGGAAAATTTTATTTTGAGTATAACTTATGTTAGAAAATTCATTTTTAATTTCGTTTGTTGCTATGCAATCTATGTCACGAGATCTTTCTGTTAGATAGTTTTTAGGATACATTCTATTTTTGGCAAAATTTACTTTTTTAAGAATTCAGGTCTATTTAGAAGTTTGGACTTAGGTTTGACTTATTTAAGGCTATTATTTGAGTTATTTGAGAACAAAATAATATAGAATTAAAAGCTTTAGTATTTTTTCTTCTTTCCTCAATATTCTTGTGAATCAATGAGTTAGAGAAGACGAGCTTTTGTGTTCCTTCCCTATTCACTCCTTGCATTAAGTTCTCACCAAGGTGGAGATTGTTAGGATTATGGTTTGAACTCAAAATCGGAAGTGTGTAATTTTGAGAAAGTATTCTAGTTTATTAGGAGTCTAATAAATTAAAATAGAAAGTGTTTAATTTTTGGTATATTTCTATTTTTAGTTTCTTAATTGTATTGAAATTTGAAAGTATGTTTGTGTATTTGGGTCGATAAATATCTAGGATCATTGATTAACGGTAGAGAATTGAGAAAAATTTGTTGATTAGGTTTAGAGAGATTGATGGATTGGGCAAAAAGTTGTTTGTTTTTAAGAAAGTTTTTTACCTTTGATTGATTGAATAAAACATTGTTTAGAATAAATTTCGCAGCATATTTGATTAGTTGATTGGGGTTGAAAACCCAACACTGCCTCCATGTAGAAATTGCAAGCCTCATAATGTCTTGCTTCAAGTGTAAAACAAATGGACAGTGATTGCATATAAGCATTACCTACACCATATTTAATGGTAAATCCAACAGTTGTTGATTTATTAGTCCAATAAAAAAAATTAACCATCAATAAATACTGAACAGAATGACATGTGGAAGACTAGAAACAAAGCGTGAATTTTCTACATGAGGACTAAGGATTTGAAATATAGTATGCTAGCATTCCTGGAGACCTCTCAAACGATGATACAAAAAAAATAAAAATAAATAAAAACAAACAAACCCTTTCTTTTTTAATGATTTGCGATAAGCTCATCAAACACTAACTTTTTTTTTCTAGTCTCTAACTTGGTGAAAATGAAGAGCTTATAACTGATAAAATTATTTAAAATATATTTTATAATTATGAAAATGTCCCTGAATACTCCTATAAATAGAGCCTTACTTTGATCTTGAAAATCATTCTGAGAGATCCAAATTCTAGAGATCTAATCTGAGAGATCCAGAGAGCCTCAAAGAGAATTTCTTTGAGAAGGAAAAGTGTGAGCCAATTTGTGAAGTTTTACCCACAAATTGGAGATACATAGTTATTGTATTTTGTGAGAGATCCACCTAAGGGTGAAGTTTATAATCCCATTTTATTATAGTGGAAGTCTTTAAGCGGCCTACGGGTCCCGTGGTTTTACCTCCTTTTTAGAAGGTTTTCCACCCTAAAAATCTTTAGTGTTATTTTGTTCTATTTTAGTTTGAGAAATGATCCTGGGTTTGTGGAATTGATTTATTTTCAACAATCAATTTTCCGAACAAAGTGGTATCAGAGCCTGGGTCGTTTTCAGCGAAGGTACTGTTTACACATACAGTACTATTCACGTATAATGAATAGTGGTACTATTTATAGAGTTTTATTCATGGGGGTACTATTCATAAGGGGCTCTATTCATTGAGTACTATTTACAAAGTACTATTTATCGTCGGAAAAGTGTCAAGCTCCGCGAAACCTATTGACTAACGATTCAAATGGAGGAGAGCAAAGGCAATATGATCAAGTTGACTGCATTTAATTATGCAATTTAGAAGCAGAAGATGGAGGATCTTTTATACGTTAAAGATCTGTGGAAGCTGATTGTAATGCCGAAGGAGAAAGCCATGACTACAACTTCGACAAATGACAAGACACCAAAAACAACCAGCACAGACGTTGACCGGGCATTGCTGAACCGAAAGTGTGCTGCTCAAATCAGACAATGGATCGACAAGAGCATTTTCCAAAATTTTGCTAATGAACACGATGCTTACGTTCTTTGGCAAAAATTGGAGAAAATGTATGCGAGGACAATCGCACAGAATAAAGCTAATCTGATGCGACGATTAGTCAATTTGAAGTATAAAGATGGAAGCAGCGTATCGAAATACATGAGTGAGTTTCAAGGCATTGTAGATCAACTCAACTCTATGAAGATGACCACAGATGACGAGCTACAAGCGTGATGCTGAGTTCTCTACCAAAAAGTTGGGACACTCTAGTTGTGTCAGTTAGTAACTCAGCTCCTGACGGCAAGCTTACCATGGATATGGTAGAAGACAGAATGCTGAACGAAGAGTCTCGATGAAAAAACGAAGGAAATACTCCTGAAACTAAAACACTTGTCATGGAAAAACAAGGCAAGCAAGAATGGCATGGAAGAAGTAAAAACAGAAATCCTTGTAACCAAAGTCAGCAAAGAGGACGCTCGAAGTCCAGATCGAGGCATGACAAGAAGTGTCATCACTGCGGCAAGCCCGGACACTTCATTCGAGAATGTCGAAAGTTAAAGGCGGAACGATCCATAAATCAAGAAGCAGAAACCCGAACAAATGACACCGCAACTGTCACTGAAGAAGTTGTCATTGTTCGAGATGCTGATTATGTCAACCTTGCATGTCAAGACTCTACATGGGTAGTTGACTCAGGTGCTTCCTACCATGTCACCTCATGACGAGATTTCTTCTCCGCCTACACTCAAGGTGATTTCGGACGAGTGAGGATGGGAAATGATAATGCATCCAAAATTATCGGCATCGACAATATTTATTTAGAAACTAACCTTGGATGCAGGTTACTCTTGAAAGATGTGAGGCATGTTCCTGATATCCGCCTCAATTTGATCTCCACCGAAATGCTTGATGACGATGGCTACAATAATAACTTTGGTGAAGGAAAATGGAAGCTCACCAAAGGAAACTTGGTAGTAGCCAAAGGCAAGAAAGATACATTACTCTACCTCACAGAAGCCAAGTTGTGTAAAGGAGAAGTAAAAACCATAAGGAAAGAAGTTCCCATTGAGCTACGACATAAGCGGCTCGGCCACATGAGTGAAAAGGGTCTCAGAATTCTTTTCAAGAATGAGCTCCTGCCAGGAATGAAATGTACGTCTTTACGTACTTGTGTTGATTGTATTATGGGTAAACAACACAGAGTTGCATTTCATAGTTCTCCACCATTTAGAAAGGCAAATATTCTAGATTTAATACACACAGATGTCTGTATAATGAGTTGTAAGTCACTAGGAGATGCTCATTATTTTGTGACTTTTATTGATGATCACTCTAGAAAAGTGTAGGCCTTTGCTTTGAAAACTAAAGATCAAGTGCAGGAAGTTTTCAAGCAATTTTATGTAAAAGTTGAGAGAGAAACTGGCAGACGTTTGAAGTGTGTACGTGCAGACAATGGCGGTGAGTATCGCGGATCATTCGAGGAGTACTGCAGAAGTTTCGGCATCAGGGTAGAAAAATCGATACCAAAGACATCTCAACACAACGGTGTCGCAGAGAGGATGATCAGAACCATTTTGTGAAAGAGTCAGATGTATGCTCTCAAATGCAAAACTGTCAAACTCCTATTGGGGGGAGGCAATGAGGACAGCAGTCGATTTAATCAACCTTTCTCCATCAGTTCCACTAAACTACGACATACTAGAAAAGGTTTGGACGGGGAAAGACGTTTCTTACAAACACTTGAAAGTATTCGGCTGCAGAACATTTGTTCACTTGCCTAAAGACGAGAGGTCCAAGCTGGATGGAAAAACGAAGCAGTGTATCTTTGTGGGATACTTCCATGAAGAATTCGGCTACAGATTTTGGGATCCTGTCAACAAAAAGATTGTCAGAAGCAGAAACGTGGTGTTTCTTGAAGATTAGACGATCGAGGATTTTCATAAACTTGAGAAGCCACAATCAGATGAAATTCCAGTTAATCTGGAACCAGACTCTCTAGTAACAAATCCAGATGACACGGGAGCTGCACCAGATACTGATGATGATGCTCCACCAGCTCGAAGTTCAGAACCAGAACAAGTTCCTGAACAAGTCCAACCAGAAGCACAGCTAAGGAGATCCACCAGAGAGCGACAACCAAGTCGAAGATATTCTCCTAGCGACTATGTGATGCTCACTGACGGGGGAGAATAGGAAAGCCATACCGAAGCTATCACTGACCAGCATAAGACTGAGTGGATGAAAGCCATGCAGGAAGAAATGAAATCTCTGCATGAGAACCACACATTTGACTTGGTGAAATTACCGTAGGGAAGGAAAGCCCTTAAGAACAAGTGGGTGTACAGGATCAAAAGCGAAGAAGGTAGCTCGCAACCTCGATACAAAACAAGATTGGTTGTGAAAGGATTCGGGCAGAGAAAAGGCGTTGACTTCGATGAAATCTTCTCACCGGTGGTAAAAATGTCTTCAATCCGAGTTGTTCTTGGCTTGGCAGCTAGTCTTAATCTGGAGGTTGAACAACTTGATGTAAAAATCGCATTCTTACACGGTGATCTTGACGAGGAAATCTATATGGAGCAGCTCGAAGGTTTCCAAGTCAAAAGAAAAGAGAAGCTGGTATGCAAGCTAAAGAAAAGTCTGTACGGTTTGAAACAGGCACCGAGGCAGTGGTATAAAAAGTTCGACTCGTTCATGGAGAAAAAGGAGTACAACGGAACGACAGCTGATCACTGCGTCTTCATCAAGAAATTCTCTGATGGTGATTTTATTATTCTTTTGTTTTATGTTCATGATATGTTAATTGTAGGCCAAGATATCGGCAAGATTAACAAGTTGAAGAATGAGTTGAGCAAGTCCTTTGCAATGAAAGACTTAGGACCCGCAAAGCAAATCCTTGGCATGAAGATTGTTCGTGACAGGAATAACAAGAGACTTTGGCTATCTCAAGAGAAGTATATTGAGAAAGTTTTAGAGCGGTTCAACATGAGCAAAGCTAAACCTGTTAATTCTCCACTGGCAAGCCCTTCAAGCTTAATGCGAGCCAGTGTCCTTCAAGCGAGGAGGAGAAATCAGAGATAAGCATAGTGCCTTATGCATCGGTGGTTGGCAGTCTAATGTACGCTATGGTATGCACCAGACCAGACATTGCTCATGTTGTTGGTGTTGTGAGCCGATTTCTATCAAATCCTGGAAAGGAACATTGGACAACAGTCAAATGGATACTCAGGTATCTTAGAGGTACTTCCAGTCATTGTTTATGTTTTGGTAATGACAAACCTGTATTAGAAGGATTTACAGATTCAGATATGGCTGGCGAGGTGGATAAGAGAAAGTCGATATCCGGGTACCTAATAACATTTGCAGGGGGAGCTGTCTCATGGCAATCACGATTACAGAAATGTATTGCCTTAAGTACCACAGAAGCAGAGTACATTGCAATCACTGAAGGTTGTAAGGAGATCTTGTGGATGAAAAAGTTCCTACCAGAATTGCATCAGAACCAAGAAAATTATGTTCTTTATTGCGACAGTCAGAGCGCAATTCACCTCAGCAAGAACCCAACCTTCCACTCAAGGTCCAAGCACATCGACGTGAGGTATCATTGGATTCGTGATGTGCTGGAAAATAAACTGCTGCAAGTTGAGAAGATCCACACAAATGACAACGGGGCAGATATGATGACGAAGTCCCTGACCAGAGAAAAGCTTGCTATCTGTAGAGAGATTGCAGGTGTGGAGGAGCCATGTTCCACATGAGGTCGAGGGGGAGATTTGTTGGTTTGGTCCACCTCACATGTGGGAGGCCAACAACCAAAGAGAGCTGAACGCCTACGAGGGCGGCCAACAATTCGGCGTCGAATTGTTTGAGAAAGAATTATTTAAAATATATTTTATAATTACGAAAATGCCCCTTAATACTCCTATAAATAGAGCTTTACTTTGATCTTGAAAATCATTATGAGAGATCCAAATTCTAGAGATCTAATCTCAGAGATCCAGAGAGCCTCAAAGAGAGTTTCTTTGAGAAGGAAAAGTGTGAGCCAATTTGTGAAGTTTTACCCACAAATTGAAGATGCATAGTTATTGTATTTTGTGAGTGATCCACCTAAGGGTGAAGTTTGTAATCCAATTTTATTATAGTAGAAGTCTTTAAGCGGCCTACGGGTCCCGTGGTTTTTATCTCCTTTTTAGAGGGTTTTCCACCCTAAAAATCTTTGGTGTTATTTTGTTCTATTTTAGTTTGGGAAATGATCCTGGGTTTGTGGAATTGATTTCTTTCCAACCATCAATTTTTCCAACAAAGAAGTCTGTAATATTTATTCTTGTTACTAAGAAGCCCTCTTCTCTCTTCCTCGTTGGCACTCCATAGAATTGCTCAATCTTCCGATATTATCGACAGAGAAATATCTCGTTGTAATGAGTTTGCAATATTATTCTGTATACTCCCCCATTGGGTGTTTGGCCTGCAACTTGTGCACTACTAGAGCACTATGCCAAATAACCAAGTCACCATAACTATTCTTGTTAGTTCTCGTCGTGCATGGCCTCGAGAAACCCGAAGAATTCTTTTCAAGAAGCGCCTCTCTTTTGGTGGGTCTGTCTCCCTTCGTTGTCTCCTTCCCACCATTGTTGCTCACATCCTCCCCTCCATGGTTGGCATTCATCTAGTCCTTGACAGATGCAACAAAGCCTGACCATCCTCCTGCTTTCTTGTCGTTAAGGACGATGATAGTCTTGGTGGCATCCTTTCCAACCTTCGATACCTTTAGAAAAGAACCTCTCTCGTTAGATTGCACCTCAACAATGGCCACCCCATCTTTACCTCTTTGTGTCCTGATGAAGGAGCCATCATCCACAATCTTCTCAACCGCTTTGAGTTGTTTGAGGAGCTAGCTAACTAAATCCCATTCAAGACAGATTACAAATTTTTTCTGTCTGATCCTCTCCTCAATGAATACCAATTTGTGGGTTGCCATCTCTCCATGCCTAAAAAACCTTGAGAGATGAATGGAAAACCTTGCTCGCCATTTAGTTTTTTCTTAGCAAAAAAATATTAAACAAATGAAACTAATAATTTTCTAAATATCCCAACTGTCTGGGGCTACACATATCTTGTTCCACCATTTGACTACATAGACTAAGTTTTTCGTTTTGACAATTTACTCGAACAATTAATTACATGTTAAGCTCAAATCAGTTGCATGCATATACATCATAAATATTTATATGGGCATAAAAGAAGAAAAGAATACTATGAAAAATATGAATGGAAGCAAGGAAGATATCAGTAGAGCTGCAAAGTTGCACACCAAAAGAAAAGAAAAATTGCAATCGAAAACAAATAAGTAAACAATATACAATATTGTTATGGATCTTTCACAGGATTGCAAATGAAGAAAAAGATGATACTAACCGATTAAGGTAAAGCCTTAACTTTGAAATATAAGTAAGATTTTAGTCAAGCTTGCCATTCAAATTCCTATAACTGAGATTGTTTTTTATCATTTGTAGAAATCTACTAAGCCCTATGTCCAGCGCTTGAAAATTTCTTCATATTTCAATAAAGATAATGAAGACTCAGAAGTACTCAGTGAAGTAAATAAGCAACAAGATTGAATCAACTGCAATTAAGGCCCATAGATAATAAAATATACATCTCAGATTAAGAATTCAACTTTTTCTTGACTTGATATGATCTTTGGTTGAGCATTCGAGCTTAATTCATTTGGATGACGACCTCAGTTTTTTTTGTCTCTAATACAAATTAAATTTCCTAGTTACAACAACTTTAATGCAAGCAAATCAAGAACAAATTATGTTGCTTTAATAAACATGTCTTTGATCAATATTAACTTCTGTTTCATAATTTCTTTTTAGAATATCAACATCTTAAGCGATAACTTTTCTGTAAACTTAGAAAATTTGGTATACTTTGGATGGAAGGTACTTTCATAGAGAAGGCTAAAATCTCCTAACAGATCACATGAGTTCACATTTTTAATTTTCTTTCTTATTTTTTTGTTAAAGTTTCAGAGTTTAGAAAAACCAAGAAAACATACAACTGTCCATCGAACTTCCAATCCATGTTAGAAACCATGTAACTATATTCACATCCCTACAATTGGAAAAAACAAAACAACAAGAACTAATATTTATAGAGGGCGTCTAATATTCCTTTAACAACCTAAAAAAACAAAGTTCACATAAAGGAAAGAAAATCTGAATGCAAGAACCTATTGGGTTTTTATCCCTAATTGATCAATCCAATACACAATAGAAATATCCAAATAATAAATTAAACAATCACATGACCAATTTAACGTGGTTGGACTAATCGATGCCTATGTCCATGGGTGGAGAAATCAATGAATTATGCTGAAAAGATTACAATACAAGGTCATCATTCGACACTCACCTCTTGTCACACATTTAATCACTCATAATCTCTAACCCTTAAGTAGTTACTTAGCCATTCTACGACACTTCAATCAAAAATATAAATTTACCCAAAGTAAGACATTTTCTATTTTAATTATGGACTACTAATAAACTTGGATATTTCCAATTTGACACACTCAAATTAGAAACTTACTATTTGCGTTCGAACCAAAATCCCAATAATCTCCACCTTGGTGAGAGCTTTATCAGACAATCAATCTTCAATCTTCGTTGTAATGTGCAAACAATCACTCAATCACAAACAATCATCTCTCAATCGATCATTCGAACACTCATCTCATGCCCTTGAGATGCAACCAATCAATCTGTTTTCGCATCATAATACGAATAATTATTCAATCAACCAATCAAACAACCTATCTCAATCTTTTGAAGTACCAAACAATGAATCAATCTTCGTAATATATGCGACCAAACATCCAATCAGTCATCCATACAATCATCACATTCTCTTGAGATATCAATCAACTAATCAACCTTTTTGATTTCATAATTAGTTTGATTCATGTAGTACACTAAACAACGACAAAATCTTGTTTTTGCTGCCAAAACTTGTGTTTAGCAACAAAAAACGTTGTTGCAAAAGCCCTACGTTGTTTACTTGTCGTGTTTAATTCTTGAAAGGTAATTATAAATTGATAATTAATTATTTGTTTTTACTCGTGAATGTTTTTCATGATCCTTTCATGTTTTTCACGTATATCTTTTGAGTTTTGAGTATCTATCTTTAATACTCTTTTCCTTATTGAATAGGATTTTGAATATTTTTCCCAAAAAACAAAGAAAGAAATATGTATTAACACAACTTTTGAGGAGCCGCTCATCATTTTGGCTTGATAAACACCAATAAATCAGTAAAGAGAGTGCAGAAGATTTCAGATTTTGACATAGAAAGTAGAGTAAAATCATCAAGCGCCAGAGCCTTGTCATGCTTCATATTCATGAAAAGGCATTCATAATTTTTTTCGATGGATGCCTCTCACGAAAGCCAATTTACTTTTCCTCTCAAAGCTCAAACATCTGAAGGGGTATTGAATTCAGTTTACCTTGCAAAAACAAGGGTATTAAATTCACCGTTTTGGTCTGACTGGAGAAAATTAAGGAAGGATTTCATTGAAATGTTGATATACAGGGCTTTGATTTCAGCTGTATCTGAAATTTCACGATCTTGGCCATTTCACAAGAATGAAATCTAATTCCTTTTTTTGGCTTTAATTATCTTCATCGTTTTGTGAAGGAGCTAGCCGCCTGTACTGCATAATATATTTCTTGCAACATCAGTCAATGCTCTTCTTACATAAACGGAATAACTAGCTAATTTGGTGATTTAACTCGACTCTAGTTAAGCCAAATATTTTCAAGTATATCAATAAACAAATAATAAAGAACCTGAAATGGGTTTTTTCATGCATAAGCCAGAATAGACTTCAATACATTAATCCTCTAAAATCATCAATCTAAATTATTTTATTTGCTTTTTTGTGCTCCAATTGTTTGTTCAAAACAAACATCTCTGATCGACACGGCATTTAATAATTATGTGGACCTGTGGTACTAAAATTGGATCTTACATCCCGTGTGATGTGACAGTTATTGTACAAAAACAAAGAAACAATATGGTCTACACCCAAACAATGACTCAGAAGTTTCTGGAATTTCTTGAATAAAATTTCATTTTTACTTTTTATTGGAATTGTAATTAATTTTAGATACAAGTTTGACCCATTAAGTATAGTCAAATTTCAGAGGCTTCCCAGTAAAAGCTCGTGAGCATGCAGAAATAATATCCTAGCCGTCGGATTAGAAAGCCATACGTGGGCCTCAAGACATACCGGTTACTATATATGTTCCAACGCGTAGAAGGCCTAACGTTACACTACTTAGCAGGAACATGCAATATGGAAGAATATCCTCAGGAAGAGAAGAAGGAGAAACAAACTGAAACGAGTAATGAAGCGCATTACCGAGGAGTTCGTCGAAGGCCATCAGGGAAATTTGCTGCGGAAATACGCGATTCGAATAAGCAAAGCACGCGAGTTTGGCTTGGAACTTTTAATTCTGCAGAAGAAGCAGCAAGAGCTTACGATCAAGCCGCGTACGCTATGAGGGGTCATTTGGCAATTCTTAACTTCCCTAACGAGTACCCACAAAGCTCCTCTCCAGGTTTTAATGAAAATATTAAGAAAGGAAGCTCCTCAGCAGTAGCTGAAGAAAGAGAAGTTATTGAATTCGAGTGCTTGGATGATAAGTTATTAGAAGAGCTTTTGATTCCACAAGAAGATACAAGACCAAAGAAATGAATAGGTAATTGGTTTAACGTGGAAAAAAATATTTAATTGCGATATATTGCTTTTAGAAGGGAAAGAATCAATGTAGAGATTGTGTTGCGCTCCCCAAGAAAAACCCTAGCGGAGGAAAACTCTAAGAAAGCCCTCAGCCGCTTAACCCTAAGCGCGGAGACGTTTCTACGTTTTCTTTGTTCCTCTGTCTTCTCCAACGGATCTTTGTTCTCCCCCACTGCCATTCTCCACCGCTGCCACTCGCTACTCTTGTTGTCGTTTCTTGCTCTTCTTTGCTGCTGCCACTCGATGCTCCTGTTGGCGTTTCTCGCTCTTCTCTTCCACCACAACCAGCTTGCTCTTCTTTGCCACCAACGCCGGCTTCTTTTGTTTGCTCTTTTCACTTTCATCCTTCGCGGCTAACTTTGGTGGTGTTGATGTTTTAAGGTTTTTTTTTTGTTTCTTTGTTTTCTTTTCGTGGGGATTATGCCCTCTTTTGTTGGCTTGACCGTTGTAGCGAGGGTTATGCCTTTTCGTAGTCGGTTCGTCAGTTGTAATCAAGCCTTTGAGCTCCCAATTGATCTATGAGATTATGCTTCATGTGTCTACATTGTTCTTTAATCTGTGATTGTATTTATTGGCAGGTTGTACTCCAATCTTGGAGATTTATCTTCAATGGAAATGCATCATTGACAACAAAAAAAAAGAAAAAGAAAAAAAAGTTATAGAGATTGTGTTTAGAGTTGCTAAGATCATTTTGGAATAAACATCTGGTTCTGTCTCTGCAAATGAAATACACTTAGAAATTAATTCAGGTGTTTGTAATTGGTTCCCTAATTAATGGGGATATATACATATCAATTTTGCTTCTTTTGACTATAAGTATATTTAATTTGTGATGATTTGAATCTTTAACATTGAAATGTTCAGTGAATGCATCTTATAAAAGAATGAGAGATTGACTAGAGATGACCCAAAAAATAAAAAATAAAAGAAGAAAGAAGAAAACAAATTAATTGAAATTTTGATTTTTTTTTTTGAATGTTTAGTGAAGGCAATATATATATATACAACTTGTTTTAAGCATATGAAAACTATGTTTTAATTTCTAGATTATCCTTTCAAAAGATTTGTAACTAAAGTACTGTCATGGTTGATGCGTTAGAGTTGATATGTTTCATACAACATGTTTCATAAAAATATATGAACTTATTGGGAACATATTAAGTATTTGTTAATTGGAAAACGTAGAAACATTCTCAAATACTATTTTGAGTATTCACAACAAAGTTTGCATACTGTAGTATAAAAGAAATCTTAATTGTTTGTCCAAATCATCAGTATATATTATATTCATACAAAATGATTCATCAAGATATATTACTATAGGACGTCATATTGTTGCCTATTTGATATATTCATTGGATGGTATGAATTAACACACACGAATAATGTGATTAATTTAAACTCTTCTAAGCTAGAGTTAATTAAATTATATAAGATGTCGAGCCATAATTTGGCATGATGAGCTGATGTGCCACGCGATACAATAGTTCAGCCATGCAACAATCAACCGTCTCGAGCTTTGAGAAAGATAGTTGACCGAAACACCGAGCTATTTCTCGACAAGAGCATTATCCAAAAAGCGTCAAGGCAAAAACATTTAAGCTTGGTGTAACGAGCGCACTGAAATCAGAGTGACAACTAGACACAGCTATATCGCATGACCCAACGCACTAG
The DNA here is from genome assembly GCA_035771175.1 of Paratinospora sagittata. NCBI lineage: Eukaryota > Viridiplantae > Streptophyta > Magnoliopsida > Ranunculales > Menispermaceae > Paratinospora > Paratinospora sagittata. The sequence goes on along the minus strand of CM069607.1, from coordinate 29,107,587 downwards.
ACCCGAACAATTTAGCTTATGGAAAAACGACACGTGCCTTTGCCAGCCTAGCTATCGAATCCTCAACTATAAATTGTAGGACCAATGTTCCTCATGCCGGTATCTCGATATTTAGATGATTACAAGCAATATGATATCACTTGCATTATTTATCTAAGTGTTGCAACTAATCCACCAAGAACAAATTTACAGTAGCTGTCGAAGCATATCAAGATCAAGCTCAAAGAACGGAGATAAAATTTCATATGTAATGTACTAGTTTGATCTTAGATGTGTAAGGTAACCTCTCGATCAATCTCAGCCCTAAAATACTCAAAGTTTCAAAGTTTTCAAAATCATCTCAATATTACATTTGATTTTGACAAAATATTTTTCAAAAGGTTTCAATCATGTTTTCAATGAGTTTTGAATGATTTAAAAATGTTTAATCTTATATCAAAGTGTTTTTGATTAAATGAAATTGTTCTTGAATGTCGAATGATATTTCAAAAATAGGAACCTATAGCGCGTTATCATAATTGATAGCCCGCTATCCAAGCTATTGCCAAAATCTTAGTTTTCTAGAAAATTAGGCAACAGTGTTATAAGGCTTGAAAGTGCGCTTTCGCTCTGCTAAATTTTCCAGGGCTCTCGAGTTTGTGTATAGTGCCATGTTATAGCCCGCTATCATTTGACATTGGGCATGATACACAACCCGATAGCGCTCTATCAGACCTTGAGACATAAAACTGACATTTTTCTGACAAAAACAAAGTAAAAGATTTCAATTGCTCGATTTGTTTATTCTTCACACACTTTTGTCAGAGTATGGCAACGTAATTATTCCCTATTAACATCTAAAATTTTCCAAATGTTTGGCACGCCCATAATCACTTTAGATTAAACAATATTTGAAATTAAATTAACCCATACTCTTGTGATCTTCAAGAACAACAACCACTCATTTCATATATATGTATTCTTTGATTTTGAAAATAACTCTCTTCACACGATTTTTGCAAGTTATTCTAAGCTTTCAAAAGAGAGTTTCCAAAGAAGAATATCTTGATTCTTCCATTGAACAAACAAGTTTTTGAATCGAATAAAACTTACAAACTATTTTGAAAATAACCTCACTATTCAACAAGTTCTTTATTTTAAATCTTTGCGTTGAGATTTCCAGAGGCTATCCATTGCTATAACTGTAAGTTTATGAAGTGTTCTTGGTAAGAGAACATCTTCAAAAGTTGTATTTGTATTCCAGCAAGTGTTGTAAGTGACTGAGATCACAAGTGAGATAGAGCGAAGTGAATAGACTCTTATAAAGGTTGACTTACACTTGTAAAGTAAGTGTGGTAACCGGTTTGATCCTCACCCTCGAAATAGGATTCACTAGTGGGAGGTTTCGGAAAAATCTTGATCAGGGAGATTAAGTCGTGGACATAGGTCGTTAGCACCGAACCATTGTGCTTTACTTTCTTCCATTGCACTTTACTTGTGTTCATTTTGATTTATTTTTGAAAGGTAAAAAACTTGCAACTCGTCCAATTCATCCCCCTCTTGGACGTTTTATCTGGGCCAAAAAGTGGTATCAGAGCAAGTACAGACATCAAAGTATCTAACCATATGGCAAATCGCAGCGTAAAAGACAACTACTTCGGTGAAGGCCAATCCTCTCATTGACCACCACTCTTTAAGGGTGATAACTACCTTCACTGGAAAACTAAAATGAGATTTTTTCTTAGAGCCCAAGACCGAGAAATGTGGGATGTTGTGATAAATGGATGTCCAACTCCTACAAAAATAGTAGATGGTAAAGAAGTCCCTAAAGAATAAATGAATAGAGTGCAAAAGAAAAGAAGAAAGCCCTCCTAAATGACCAAGCTGTAAATAGTTTCTTTTGTAGTCTTTCTCCAGAAGAGTTTGATAGAGTGAGCGCATGTGAAACAGTAAAAGAGATATGGCATAGACTTGAGGTAGCCCATGTCACACTCTAATTTTCAAAACTTAAATTTAAAGTAATAAGAATAAATATTTGCTCTTATTAAGAAAATAACAAAAAGAAAATCGAGACGTGAATTGTATCCATCTACCTTAACCCCAAAATCGTTACACAGGTAAAAATAAATTTAATAATATCATTTATATTCAAAATAAGGTTACAAGTTAAGATAGAAGAATACTCTTTCACTTTCTATGTCACGGACTATAGATTCCCATCACACAAATTAAATATTGAGCCATGAGGGTACTTACCCTTGCCCATCCATTATGGACACAACATTTTAAATATATTCATCAAGTAGAATTAACACGTTCAAGTCCAAGGCATAAACATATAAAATGACCCATGAAATCTTCAACGACCACTATAATGTTTCAAAAGCATTGATTTCTAATACAACTCATTTAATTGATATAATCAATTAATAAATAATTACTCAGTCCTACTACTATAACACTAATCAAGCCACTAACTCACCCCTACTACTGCGAAACACGTCACGAACTTGTGACTCTATTCTTTCATGTACCTGCATGTGAAAAATAGGGGTGAGCTTGAAAGCCTAGTGGGTCATCTAAACCATTCACAATATTTTATTAAGATATATACACAAGAACATTACAAACAAGTTTTACACATTAATCGTTGCAACATTTGATTGTTCAAGTTGAGAATTCCATCACGTATCTTTAGGAAATAAAACCCAGGGTGGCACTACCCAAAAATTAAAAACTCGTTGGCGATATTCATCATGAATAATTGCCCCATAATAATTATAGTCATTGGCGATATTCATTAGAATAACTGCCATAAAATAATAATTGGCGATATTCCTTAGAATAACTGCTCCATGTGTTATTCTTATCTTAATCGTGTTCTTTAATGATGTCATAGTATCATACATACAACATAAATATGATATATAACTTCAATTCACATGATATGTTCAAACTCCACAACACTTGGTATCATATCACAATGTCAAATAACAATAGCATTCACGCATGAACTTTATTATAACAATTATGCTAATACTCTCGTCATATATCTCATCATCAAACTTTAAAAAGTACACATGAATTACGTGCATCCAACATCAACTTGGGACAACAAATCATAATATGTGCAATAATGTAAGACAAGCATGCATGAGCAATCTAATGATACTATAAATCTTATTAATTTAATGTTCCTATCTACATATCAAAATAAAATATTATAAAGGCATAGAATCTTCCCCACCTGCTACGCACGCAGTTCGTTGTTGTCAAAATTCTTGGTGCGTAACGTACGTCCTCAACCTATACATATGTATTACATTTGAATTAGTCACACGTACCTACCCAAATATATATATTACTCATATAAGTAAGATATATGTATATACATACGTATATAACTGCTATAATATATATGTATATAATTTGTATAGCAGAGAAGTGCCACCACTCTGTTTATATAATATATATATATAATCTGTATAACAAAGAAGTGGTTGGCGGTGGTGGGTTTTATTATATGTATATATATATATATATTTCATGTGATATATGCATGTTGGTGGTGTGTGATGATAGTAGATAACACACTATCATGCATCTGTTGGCCATGGTCATAACAGTTGTTGTTGTCTCCCTTAATGCCGTAAAAATATGAAAGAAGAAAAATAATCTCGAAAACAGGGACGGTGAGGTGAAGAACCACACATGGCACTCATAGGCAACCCATGTCCATGAGAATGCTGAGAAGAACATGTGGTGTATCACTACACCAACGTTGTCGGTACAACATTCGATTAAAACACGAAAAAAAGTTGCAACAAGTAGAGGAGAAAAGAAAAGGAAGTGTAAAACTTACTTTTGTAGTTGCAGGATTTCCAGTTGCGAGGGCTACGGATTCCAAAGAGGAAGAATGAGCATAGGTTATTAATATTAACAAGGATTATTTATGAACCGTTGTTGAACTAAAGCTGTTAAAAGTCTAAATCGTTCTATTAAGGGTTACTAGTGCTCTAGATTTTGGAATCCAAATTTTATCTTGTATGCAAGGAAGATTAATAGTATTGGAAAACTTGCCAAGATTTCTTTGGTGTGATTTGTAATTGATTCCTTAAAGGAATGCGAGAATAATTTCGAAATTGGAAAATAGATATTTTCAGAATTTTCACGGGATTACATTTGAAATTAGAAAATAGATTTTCAGAATTTTCAGGGGATTACATTCTTCCCCCCTTAAAAGAAATTTTGTCCCGAAATTAAAGTTTAAGCTTACTTACTTGCTGATGTTAAACTTTTTCCACTATTGACAAGTTGTATCTCGAAACCTAAAACGTTGAAAATATTCCATTAGCAGTTTATTAAATTTACCAACCCATTGGTGAGTTTGAAGAAAGAATTGATAGTATGCACATAGAATGGAGTATTATTAATTACCTAGAGCGTTCTTTGAAATAAGTCGGCATATTTGGCCTTCATTTCACTTTCGGGTTCCCAAGTGGCTTCTTCAATTCCATGATGCTTCCACAACACTTTAACTAATGGAATGTCTTTGTTTCTCAAACTATGGACTTTCCAATCTAGGATCTTTAAAGGTCCTTCTTCATAAGTGGCATCAGCTTGTACTTTTACGTCTTTCCAATCGATGATGTGGGAAGGGTCTGGTTCATATTTTCGCAACATCGACACGTGGAACACATTGTAGATGGCGGATAAACTAGTTGGCAAGTCTATTTGTAAGCATTCTCGCCAATTCGATCACTAATCTTGAACGGACCGATGAACCGAGGCGATAATTTCCCTTTCTTACCAAACCTCATGATGCCTTTTTGAGGGCTTATTTTCAGAAATACCTTATCACCCTTTTGGAACTCTAAAGGTCGGCGCCTCTTATCTGCGTAGCTCTTCTGCCTACTTTGTGCAGTAACTAGCATTTTCTGGATCAACTTCACTTTTTCGTTCATCTCAACTATCATATCAGGTCCTGTAAGTACCTTATCTTCCCAATCGGCCCAACATAGCGGTGACCTACATGGTCGTCCATATAGGGCTTCATATGGAGCCATTTGTATACTTGCCTGGTAACTATTGTTATAAGCAAACTCTACTAGGTGTAAGTATTTACTCCAATTTCTCTTGAAATCTAGTACACAAGCTCTCAACATGTCTTCTAAGATTTGAATAACCCTTTCGGATTAACCATCTGTCTGAGGATGATAGGCGGTGCTCATGGTTTATTTGGTTCCCAATTCCTGCTGTAAGCTCTGTCAGAACTGAGATGTGAATAAGGAATCTCTATCTGACACTATCGATTTGGGTACTCCGTGTAGCTTCACAATCTCTTTAACATACAGCTCGCCCAATTTACTAATCGGATCTGTGGATTTAATAGGTAAGAAGTGTGCCACTTTAGTAAGTCGATCCACAATTACCCAAACCTTATCCTCACCTTTCTGATTTCTAGGAAGAGCTCCGATGAAATCCATTGCTATGTTATACCATTTCCATTCAGGGATTTTTAAAGGTTGTAACAATCCAAACGGTCTTTTATGTTCGGCCTTAACTTGCTGACATGTAAGGCATTTAGACACATATTTGGCCACATCTCTCTTCATACCTTTCCACCAGTAGTTTTTCTTCAAATTTTGGTACATCTTATCTCCACAGGATGTAAAGTGTATTTAGTCTGATGTGCCTCATCAAATAAGATCTTTTTAATTTCCTCAATTCTAGGTATACAAATTCGATCTCTAAATCTCAATAACCCCTCTGAATCGATCTTGAAATTTGTATTTCCATTATTGGCTCTTGCACCTGCCACCCATTTTATCAATTTTCTATCCTGAGCACGACCTTCCTTAATTTGATGTAGTAGGCCTGGCTTGCAACTCATATTATATAAAAAAATCTAGTTTTCACCTTTCTGTACGCCTAAATCATAATCTTCAATCAACTGGTACATCTGGGCCTTTTCTGCATCGTTCTTATAAGATTTTCGACTTAAAGCATCTGCGACTAAAGTGAGATGAAAACATTAGGAAAGACCTATGACCAAAAAAACACCGTTAGAAAGTTTTTGAGAGCGTTACCTAAGATGTGGGAACCTAAAGCCACAGCCATAGAAGAAGCCAAGAAGTTGGCCGAATACACCTTCAATGAACTCTGTGGATCACTAATGGTTCATGAAATGAAACTTAAACAAAAATAGTCCCAACCTATAGTAGAAGAGAAAAAGAAGAAAGACCATGCACTTAATGTTGAAACTGACTCATATGAGTCAAGTAAGAGTGAATCCACCGATAATGAAGTGGCCATGTTATCCAAAAAAACTAAACCGCCTCATAAAGAGGAAAGGAATGGCTAGCTCAAAGTTTCACAAAGGAAAAAAGTTTGGTGCCAAACCTAGTAAGTTAATATGTTTTAGGTGCAATGAACCTGGACATATCAAGAGTGAATGTCCTAACAAAAGGAGACATAGTTGTTATCTCAAGGAACCCCATGATGAGAATATTTTTATGATTCCAAACTACTCATGTTTGTGTATCTAATGATCTTGTTAAGTGTTTCAGAACTATCAAGAACCAAAATCAAAGAGCCGAGCTTACAAGTCTATTGAAAAATCAATGTCTCGAGTATTCAAACACTTAAAATGTAAAACTTTCGATCAAATGATTCTCGGCATGATTATCATGTGTGCATGTTTTGATCGATGTGTTTGAATGGTTCTCTCAAATGATTTGATCTTTTAATCGTTTCATTGTTTAGTTTGATCGAATTTCTAGCTGATTTAATCGAGTTTTGAAAGTTAAAATTAATTTCAAAATCATTCTTTAAGTATTCGATCAGGACGATGATATGTTTATCAGGACGCTAATGTTTCACCAGTGCCCCTCTTTGACTTGGTAAGTTAGGACGCTGATAATGTTCATAGTTGAAAAATTCATATATGTCAGGACGCTTACTTTTGCTATAGCGCCCTCATTGAATAAAACAAGGAACTTATCAGGACATTGATTGAACATCAGCTTGTTGATCATTTTTCAAACATCAGGACCCTGATTATCCAGTAGCACCCTTATGTTTTCATGCTTTGAAAGTTAGGACACTTATGTTTTTAGTAGCGCCTTTGTGATTTTAAGTATGTCAAAATTAAGTCAGGACTCTTATCTTCAATTAGCGCCCTCACAGCTTTATTCGTTTATGATCTTTAAGTAAGTCAGGACGCTTACTTTCCAGTAGCGCCCTCGCTTCACAGTTCAGCAGGTCGCTTACAGTCTATAAGTGTCATCAAGGAACAAAACGACAAAGTTGGCTTTATGCGTCAGGACGCTAATTTCCAAATCAGGACGTTAACCCAACACTATCATAAAGTTGCGTCTGTGCACTTTTTCAGTTTATCTTTTCAAATCTTTTTATGCACATAACACTTTTCAGGCTTGTTAGATATTTGGTTTGGTGCATGAATCACGTTCTTTGAGACTTTCTTTTTTCATGCAACCTGAAGAGAATCAAAATGTTCATAAAGATGGTTTTTACCATCTTCGTGAAAGATTCTAGCTATTGTGAGCTAACGTTCATTTTGAAATACAAATTCAAATGATCAATAACTTTATTCTCACTAAGTCTATATATACCAACACTTAGAATCAAAACAAACATAGAAAATTCTTGAGCCATTAGTTTTGAAACTAGTTTAATTTTCATATCCTCTTTTAAGTTATATTGCTTTTCAAAGTGTAGTCTTTGAAACATGTTTTAAGATTTTTAGATTGAGCTTATTCTATATCTTTCATTGAAAATCTGTTCGAAGTTTACTAAACTGTTTTACTCAAATTTTTAGCACGGTTTTAATCTCATATCATTCTTGCTGAAGGAAAAGTTTGAGAGATAGTTCTTAGGATACAGTTGTACTTCATTTCATATCTTGTATACTGTATCGAGTTGTAAAAGTAGTTATACAAACTTTTGATTGCTTGCTTTTATTTTTCAACAAAGTGGTCATTCTCAAGCTTGAAAGTTGAGAAAGTTTTAGGTTAGTCTTACACCCGGAAGTTGAGATAGGTAGTTCTCTAGCTTGTAAGTTGAGCAGTGTCACGGCGGTTCTCACACCTGAAAGTTCAGAAAAAGTGTAACGGTTTAGTTCTCACCAGTAAGAGAATCCCTTAGTGAAGAGGTTTGGAAATCCTAACGGAGGAGGTTAGGTAGTGGAGGTAGGCAAGTAGCCGAACCACTATAAATCGATTGTGTAAATTGATTTAATTTTTTTAGCACTTTATTATTTGCCATTGGATTAATTTTAATTATCTAAGTGTCCAATTCACCCCCCTCTTGGACATACCTAGGCTAACAGGTGGTATTAGAGCACAGTTGCTCTTAATGTCAATGGAAAAGTCTAGAAGTTCCATCATGAAAGTAGGTGAATCCCTAGACAAACCACTTGTATTCAATAGACACTGTTTTGAAGATTGGATGAATAAGAGGAAAGCCTTTCTTCGATCTAAGGACATCAGTCTATGGGAAATGGTTGTAAATGGTTACACCATGCCCAACAAGTCTATTGAACTATGGGAAAATGAGGAGATACTCAATGCTAAATACAACTCTTAAGTCATCTATGCATTATATTGTTGTTTAACTGATGAAGAAGTAGAAAAGGTAGTTCATCTTGAAAGTGGTAAGGAGATTTGGGAAACCCTCAAATCACTTTATGGTGAAAAGATAATGAATCAAGATGAAAAGCTTAAGGAGTATGAAAGGTTGTTTGATGACTTTGAAGTATATGAGAATGAATCTCTAGATACAGCCTACTGTAGGTACTAGTCCATCCTAGACAGAATGAGTCAACTTGGACTGGTAATACCCTTAGGCATAACCATAGTATGTTTCAGTGACAAGCTTCCAAAGAAATGGAATGAAAAGCAAATTACAATAACTGAAACAATTGATTCATGGGAAAGGAACCTAAAAGAGTTTTGTGATCTTTTGAAAACCATGGAAGGAAGAGATGAGACTAGGAATCAAGTTAGAGTGTTGGAAAAATCACTCATTCACTTTAAAATCCTAGAAAATGATTCAGTTCATGATAATCTCCAACGATTTAAGTGTTTAGTTAACGAACTTGAACAATTTGGAGAATTTATTTCTCATTCTACTTTAGTGCAATACTTTCTAAACAGTTTTCCCGAAAAATGGAAATACAAAGTAGAATTTTTAAAAGAGTTTTCAAATCCATTTGAAATCAGTTTTGAAGAAATTGATTATGTTTTGAGTGGATTAGAAACATCATCAGAGAGAGAATATATGCTTGCAAATCTGCCAAGTAGAGACAGAAGTGAACTTGCTGATGAAGAAGTTCAAATGATGATTCATCAATAATCATCTACAAGCACAACAAGATCACTGGTACAGGGTGAAAGATTACATGATGATGTACCAACAAGGAAGTCAAATTGGATAATAAGTATCAAGAAGTATTTCGGCTGCTTCAACAAGCAAAGTGCACAAATTGAGGACTTTGCAATACCTTGAGGTAAAAAGGATAAAGTCTGTGCAAGGTATAAATCACTTCATCACTACTATGATTATTTGAATACATATCTCAGTGATTATTGAAGTTTTATGATCCTCTCTAATCATGTATTGCTTGAATTGATCAAATATTTTTGGTTACATGATTAATTTGTTGATATATGTTTTATGAAGTTTAATCATTAATGTTGATTGTTTATTCATGAGAATATTTAAGAATGATTAATCGCATCCAATTAAAATTAGTACATAAGTGTCCAGAAGGACACTAACAAAGTTTCAAGACTCTACTGACTTCGAAAGCAAGATGCTTATTGCGTACAAGGACGCTAATACGCACAAAGCTATTAGTTGTTCAAGGACGCTTATTACCAAGAAGGACGCTGGTTGGTTTAAGAAATAGAGACAATAGGACGCTAATACTAAATAGGTAGTAACACGTGATGTGTGCTAGGAGCACGCTCACTATTAGGGTAGTTTATATTTGAATAGGGTGACCTAGTTGTCATTTTCATCTAATTGATGCCTTGGGACGCTCACTCTGAACGAACCAAGGAATTAGCTCCAGTACCCTGCTGCTTCTACGTCCAGTTGATTTCTTCATAGTCGTTCTTCAATCTTTCGAAAAAAATTGATATATGTTATATTTCGAACCTTTTGATCCCCATTTCACTTGTTTTCACCAAGACATTTCTATTAACCACCATTGTTATCAATGACACCTAAGACCAAGAAGATCGCACTTTCTCAGTTTGAAAGAGGGCTTCGTCACCTCACCACCTTCACCAAAGAGAGTAAGGTAAAAACTTGTCGAATTCCAACCTGTTGAGGCACCCATCGCTTTTGAACCGGGTAACCCACCTCCAGTTGAAACATCATTCGATGTTTCTCAACCATCATCTTCAATCCAAAAATCCAAGAAGGACGTTAAAGCTGAAAAGTTTTCCAACCGAGCCGTTATAGACGGTTGTTATGTTGATTTTGAATTCTTCACTAATGCACATCTTGATGTGCTATCCTTGTTTGAGTTCCAGGGTTGGATCGAACTTCTCACCTACCGTTCTAGATGGTATCCCAATTTGGTTAGTCAGTTCTTCCAAAACGTTCAAGAGAAACCTAGATCAGAACATGTGAGAAAGTCCAATGTTAAAGGAAAATCTGTAGAGATTTGTCCTTAATTCTTTTCTAAAACATTCTCACTACCTAGTGATGAAAGTGCCCATATATTTTCCTTCACTAAAGGTAGGTTTCAGTACCTAGGTTATGAAAACTTTTCTGCTTTGAACCTCATCTCCAGAAAGAAAGATCATGTGAGTGTTGACAAAAATCTCACTAACCAATCCTTCGAGCTCATTCCCAGAATCATCCATAACATCATTACCCATATCATTCAACCCAAGTCAGGGAGTAGGGGTAATGTAAATGAGCTAGATTTGTTTGTTGACATGGTGCATTCTTGAGAAGAAGACAATTAATCTTGCCCACATTCTCATTCGCATCATCGACACTGTGGTCAGCAAAGGAGGAGGACTTCCCTTTGGAATGTTTCTCACCACACTATTTTGGAAGAGTGGAATTAACTTCAATGGTGAAGAAGTTGAGGAGACCAACAGATATCACTACATTGGTCAAACAACTGTGAAGTTAATGAGATACGTTTATGTTCCTGCATTGGAGAAATGGTTCCCAATGTTAGAAGTTCCTCAAGGAGAGGAATTCAATGGAAAGGAAGACACTCAGATTGAACAAAGTGACCCTGTTGTTCGTGCTGAAGAAAAAGTTGGTCATGATTTGAATGAACAAGCTGATCATGCTACAAAAATTCAGGTTGAACATGTTGAAGTTCAAGCAGTTCAAGCTGAAGAAGTTTTGACAGATGCTCATGCTGAACAAGTCATGGAAGATGTTCAGAAAGACCAAAATGATCAGAATAAACAAGCTGAGAAAAGTGAAAAGGTTGTTGATGATGTCATGGAGGAAGTCAACCAAATTGCTCATGCTGTTGTACAGCTCCAGAAGTTATTGACACAGCTATTGAAATTAAAGCTGAAGAAGTAGTTGTTGAAGAAAATGTTCAAGAGAGAGTCAGTATTGACTCAGAATGAACAATTTATGATCCACCATATCCTATGGATGTTCCTTTGGAAGAGGAACCCCATGATCTTAAAGAATGAGGATCTTATGAGATTTCATAAGAAGAATCTCAGGCAATTGGCATGAATTTTACTAAGGAAAAAGGTTATGAAACTGCTATCATACCCTACATTGAAGTTGAAGAAAGTAGAGATGTTGATAATTAAGGCCAAGATGAAGAGTTTTGTGAAGTTGCAGCTGAATTTCGAGAAGAAGATTATGTAGTGGAAGAAATTCAAGAGGAAAGTTCTTCTTCACATGATCATTATTGGTGAGCCATTTTGATCGACATGCTGAGCTGGCTACTAATTAGCTCATCCTCTCGTCCACGTGTCACTTGAACGTAAAATAGACTTAATTCCTTCACGGCCCAAACCCTGGTTAGCCATTATCGAGCAGGTAGAAGAGGAACAGGCGACACAACATGAACAGAAGGCGGGAACCATGTGAAAATAGGTCGGTACCTATCGACCAGTTTTGGACTACGCAACCGGGAGACGACCTCCGACGTTAAACACAAAACCCTATGAGCTCGGTACACCCAGCTCATGGAGGGAATAAAAGGAAAGGCGCCATGTAAGGCAAACTCGTGGATCTAGGGCCTAATACCTGGGATACTGGGTGTATATGACGGCAAGATGATTACCTACCAATTCTAGCAAAAGACTCCAACCTCTATAAATACCCCACACTCTACATCAACAAGGTACGCAACTCACTACACTAGAAACAATGATTTCTACATAAGATTCAACTCAAATCTAACTCAGGCATCAGAGAGTCTTTGGCCAGCACCACATCGGTGCTCTGCACGATAGCTAGTTCTTCCCCTTTTTCTCTTTTAGGTCCAAGGCACCGAGCAGGCAAGTTTCCACCTTGGCAGGTTCCAGCTCAGCACATTCCCTCTACATCACTATAAATTGGTGTTGGTCCAATCTTGCACCAACATTTGGCGACGTCTGTGGGAACGACATCTTGAGCCTAGATCAGCTCTGCCCCCACGAGCCAAGAAGCAGAACGTTCGGTCAAGGTGGAACCAGTAACATCGGCTAATGCACCTAAGAACAAGAGGGGAAGACCACCGAAGAACAATCCGAAAAGCTCAACCCAAAAGTAGAAGAGCTTTCGGTTGAGCGTTATTGAGAAGAACGTTGTGAAGATGTTACAGGCAATGTTGGAACAACAACAGGTACTGAGAGAGCTATTTTCCCCTGACCACCTCACAACCCCCAACCTCATAAAGAGGAAGGAAGCAGGTGTCGGAGTGTTACCTCAAAGAATAAGTCAGCTCAGACGATACCAAGCTCTAACCGCAAATCCCTCTTTGTTGGGGACAGGCGTCATTCCTTGGACACCAAAAAGAAGAGCAACAACTTGGCATCATCTCATCCCAAATCGCTATCTTCCATGAAAGACAAGGTAAGAAATGCCTCAACCAGGTCAGCGTCTAAGAAGACCTCTAAGTTTGGAAGAACGAAATCAGCTAAGTCTAGAGGAGATGATGTCTCGCAACATTATCAAGAGTACGAGGTACTTCCCTTTCCATTTTTGGGGGAGATCCTCAGCACCCTACTGCCCAAAAATGTCAAGACAGCTGAGGTGAAGGAATATGATGGGAAGGCAGATCCCCAACATCATATCAACAAATATAAGAGCTGGATGGAGTTCAAAGTCTACAAAGACGCGACCATGTGCAAAGGTTTTGGCATTAACCTCAATGAACCAGCTCAGAAATGGTATACCAACCTAAGAACTGGATTCATCTACTCGTTTGGTCATCTGACTCTCACTAGTTTATTGATCACTTCGCTGGATAGAAAGAGAGGGTCAAGCCGGTTAATAACCTCTTCACCACCAGACAAAAACCTTGAGAAATCTTGAGGGACGACTTGGACCGGTTCGATACGAAAATAGTCCTGGTCGACGACTACGACAACAAGAATGTGGTAACAGCCTTCATAGCAGGTCTGAAGGCAGGTAAGTTCTACTACTCACTTGGGAAGAAGAAGGCCCATACGTACAAAGAGGTCCTAGATCGAACAGAGCAATGCGAAGTGCAGAGAAGATGATTCCCAAAAGAGGTCGAAGAAGGACAAGAAAAGAAAGAGAAAAAAATATGAGAAACCAAAGGGAGACCAGAAAGGTGGAAAGAAGTCGGAACCTGACCCCTGGGATCAAAGAAGAAACAAGATCCCCAGAGTGTTCACTCTACCTGTAACACCCCGTGCTTTTAATCAATATATTTGGTTGACTTATACGTACACTGAATAGTCTAATACACGTATAATTACCTTTAAAGCCATGTGTACATCTGTCAAATGAACTTGAAAATGTCGAAAGTGAGTCCGGAATGTGATTTTAAAAAGAAATCGATTAATAACACGGGTATTCCTCATGTGGATTGAGTGTATAGAAGAAGAAGAATGAATTAAAAAAAATTATTAAATTATTGTTCATTTGCGGCGATTGTTCATAGAATAGTACCGTGAACAATACTCGTATGAGAAAAAAAATAAAAGAAGGAAAGAAGTTGTAGGAGGACGAAAAGAAAGAAGGAAAAGAAAGAGAAAGAAAAAGGAAAGAACGAAGGGGAATGACGGATTCGCGGACAAATTTGACGTGTCGGTAAGCTATTTTTTCAATTTTTCGTCGTGAAAATGATCTTTAACTAGTGTATGACGATTCTAGCGGCGTAATTTTAGCTATGGGAGCCGTTTTATGGTATTTACAAAATTGGGGTTTTTATCCAACTTGAATGAAAATTTGTTCGAAAGGTGGAAAAACACTCCCTAGGCTATAAAATCCCTGAATATGTGGTTAGATTTCATTTATGTGTTTATTTGGAATTTTTATGGCTATTTGAAGTTAGATTTGATATTGGAGACATTTCAAATCATATTAAAACTCGATGAAACTGCAGTTTAAGGCTATAGAATGGTAGAATGAAATGTTGTGAGTCCATCGATGCTAATTTCATGATTTTTGGAGACCCTTTGACAATTTTAGTAAAAATTTACATGTTTCCAATGAATAGTGACGTGAACAGTATTGTGATTATATCCAGTGAATAAAAGGAAATTGGAATCCAGTGAAACTTCGGTTTGAGATCATAGAATCGTAGAGAACTGAATTCCGGACGTTTCGATGTTAAGATCATGATTTTTGGATATGATTTGATATTTTTAGTAACTAAATATATGGTTTTGGTGAGTAAAATTTACTTTCGTGACCTTCGCGAACGTGTAAAACCTTAGTAAAATACCTGTTGAAGGTAGTAGAATGGTAGTATGACTGATTTTACACGTGTCGATGTGGACAGAATAATTTTAAAAATGTACTATATTTTTAATAAAATTGATATATGTTCCAGTAGAAAAATAAAACTAAGAATTAGTGAAAATATGAATTGAAAATCTATTTTCACTGTTCTTTCTTGTGGAAATATCTAGATTGACCACATAAATGAGATAGTAGTTTCTTCAACTGCTTATGAGTCCTAAATTGAAGTGGAATCTAAATTCATAGAATGTGTATAAGATTTTTGAGGTTGATCTTTATTATTAGTGATTTGAAGTGAGTTGAGAAATTAAATATGTAATAGATATGAATAAATGGAATTGAATTATGGAGTGGTTGTGACAGGTTGAGTTAGTTGAATTTAAATTGGAACTGGACTCAAAAGCGACGGTGAATGTATTTAAGTTGAAAAGTCTTGTACTGTGAGCATATTTTCTTGATTTTGGATATTGTATGACATTTTATTTAGATGAAATGTTTAACTGTAAACATGTTATATACGTAAATGCATTGTATTTTATTGATCATTTAAAATGATTTTGGCATTTGGAGTATGCGAGACGTGCGAAGGCAAATCGCGTATGTTGTCATTTCGTTAGGAATTAGACCTGGATGAGTGTTATGCGTAACCTCATCGTCAGTAGGTCTGTCCTAACAAAAATTTTAGATCCTTGATATGACTGTGAATTGAGTAACGTGAGGTCCGAGCGTAGGCTCCTTATCGGTGCATAATAAGGAGTTCGTACCTGCTCCATTACGAGAAGGAGGGAGATTGTGGTTTTAGTTGAGCAGGATGCATTATTTTCTTGAAAAATCATGAAATCTATGTTGTTGATATGTATGATATATTTGTTGAATGATGCATGTGTTTAATAATTGTTTTAAATGATTTTAAATGTCATGTTTCCCTAAATACATATAATTGTCATACCAAGAGATATATTCACTGAGCTTGTTGATTGCTCACTCCATTTCCTCCAATATTTCAGGTACCGAGTCGAAGGGAAAAGGAAAAATCCGTGAGTGATAATAACGTGATTGCATTCATCTGGTATATGTATGTATGCTTGGAGCAAATGGGTTATATTTTTTTTTATTTTGCTATGTATAATTATCACATACTATACCTATAATATCACCTAGATGGGTTGTGTGGCAATGTGGATTATAGTTAAATACTTTAGTTATACAATGCTTGTGATGGTGAGGTGGGATGATCGTACATATTTATCATGTGAGAATTTAATTTGTGGAATGAATGGAATGAATGGGATGATTATCTATATATATATATATATATATTTGATTTGATTTGTGATATATTAGGGAAAAGTGTGAAATGTCCATTTTATGGGGAGATGCTGTCAAAATTTCTAAAAACGTTTGGGAATGATTGTGAATGTCCGTTGAGGCTGACAGTGTATTGTATACTGTATATGGGTATGTATAGTGTATAGTATATTATGTCGGTCATGACGTCAGCCTACGTCAGGGGCGCCGTGACAATATTGGTATCAGAGCATTAGGTTTAAAATCCTTAAATGATAAAAGTGTTATGATATTATGATTGTTTGTATGGGTATACATATGGGTAGTCCTATTATGTTGAGCTTAATCCAATATGTTATCTTGACTGAGAATCACCTGTGTCAGTGAATTCCAGATTTGGAAAAGACCAATCAAGATTAACAATGAAAATTGTTGATCAAGAAAGGATCAGAAGGCTGAAAGAAAAAGAACTAGATGTAATTCAGTGATAATAAATTACATAGCTTATACGTGGCTAGTAAATACCCAACAACAACGTAATACATAGCTTATGAGCTTGTGGAAAAGTTGTAATGTGAGAAAGACATAGGCTTGAACCATTAATAGCTCAAGATGTGGGTGCTAATGGTGTGAGTACTTCTGTAAATACATATATAGTTAAGACTGAAGTAAAAATAAAATAAATAGAAGGTCTCAATGATAAGCTAGATGAAATGAAAAGATATGTGAAAGTTATGAAAACTTTCAGGAGAAGAGACTCTCCTATCTTAACTTGCAGTCTGATATTAGGTGTAGCAAAGAATTTGCTACTCTGAGTGGAGACCATCTTAGAGAATGATTAAGTCTCTGAAAATGATAAAGCAAGTTAGCTAAGTTTAAGCTAACTGATGATAAGAGATAATAGAAAATTGGATTAAGGACTCCTGAGATGATTAAGGCATGAGATTAATTAAAGAAGCTATTTTATGAGGGCTTCTATCATCATGCTGAAATTGATTTAAGGCATGAAAAAGTTTATCTTGTTAAAATGTTGTGACATGCCTAACCATAAATACAAACATGAATTAAATAGACTGGTATAGTTTATTTTTGGAATGAGCACTATGGATACTCTGAGAATGATAAGGTTCTAGAATAAATTTTGGGATCCTATATGACAGGTTTGATAATTGTTGGGTTATAAATATATGCGCAAGTTGTGAGGCAGCCTATAAATTTTGGGTTAGCCAAAGCTGTGGTGAAATTGTTAACACCAGCAATACTAGTGATATAGCTTGCACTGCCGTTTGAAGTCGAGTCATCAACACCAGTGTTAGGTAAAAGGAGAAACAAGTAATGTAAGGAAATGTTGGGGCAATAATATGAAATTGAAGATAAGCGAAACATTGAGTAAGGTAGAGATTTTGGCAGTATTCGTGACTCTAATTTTGTTAGTACTTGACCCAATAATAATGGGAAAAAGGGAAGTGATGTTAACGACTTATGAAAATCAGAAGTGGTTTCCATTGCCTGAGCAGAAGTCACAGACTGAGTAAATTGTATCTCGATCTGTGATTGTCTATTATCAATCTGAAAAAAAAAAGACACGGGATGTGTTAATGTCCAATTAGTCGATATGGAATGCCCCAATAATTTTTATCAATGTGACTCCACCAGATTTTAGAGAATAAATTAAAGTAAATGCAAGACCAGATCTAGAGATTAGTAAGACGTTGATAACAGGTATGATCAACATTTTGTTATTGTGTATATTCTGATGTATTGTTGGATCTACCCGGTCCTTTATCTCTGGGATATGGTAGACAGATTGTATTATCTTGTGTTATAATAGTATATCATTAATTGTGAGTATGTCTACAGGAGAAAGAATCTACCTTGATATGGTTAGCAAATATTATGTGTAATAAATATGAGGGATCAAGTAATTATAGACTTTAGAATATGAAATTTTTGGAATTGGATGCTTTGTTGGGTATGATTGGCTGGCCGCCTCTCATGCCAGGTGGAGCGTCTCTTTGAAAAGAAGTAATATTCTGAATAAGTGGAAAATTCTCATTTTGAATCTCAAGAAATTTATACCCTCAAAATCTTCTATCTAAGATAAGATGGTTATTGACGAGGAAATGAAGAATATGGCTAGTACAAAGCCATTTAGAGTAACATAATAAGACATGCAGTTGATTAAAATTCCTGCGGTGAATTGGAATGTTGAAGTACTCTCTGATGAATTATTAAAATTGTTATATGGACAGGAGATTGATAGCATATAAAACTGATGCTAGTATAATATGTATCTCCATTTCTTCATATAAAGAGTACCTAAGGAATTGTGAGAATTTAAGGTGTAGGTAAATGTGTTAATGAGCAACAAATTTATTATCCTTGATATGTCTCCTTGGAGAGCATTTGTGATAATATGGAAAGAAGGTATAGTGAAATATGTTTAAGTATGAATTACTGTTAACTGAGCAGGGTAACAATAAAGAATGAATATCCTTTACCATGGATAGATGGTCGAATTCGATTAACTAAATGGAGCCACATTTTCTTTCAGATCATTTTGAGATCTAGGCACCATCAGTTAAGAATTCGAGAAAATGATGTAATGTAGACTGTTTTAAGACAAGATATGGATATTATGAAATTTTGGTAACCTTGATTAATGTGTCAATCACGTTTATAGGATTGATGCAGTGGGTATATGAACAATATCTTGGTCATTACATAGTCTCCGATTATAATATATGTAATTGTCCCAAGAAATGAGAGGAGCATGAAGAGCACCTCAGAATTATCTTGTAGTCGCTGAGAGAGCATCGATTGAGTGCCAAGCTCGGTGAATATGAGTTTTGAATATAATTGAGATGAAAATTTTTGGATCACATGGCTAGTTTAAATAGTATCTTTAAGGATGCTGGGATGGTCAAAGTGATCATAGAACTGTTAAAACTGATTTCAATGATGGAAATCAGAAGTTCTCTGGTATTAATTGAATGTTATAGAAAGTGCGTGGAAAGATCCTTGAAGTTATTTGTTCCACTCACGAAACTAAACCAAATGAATATTATATAATGTGTGGACCATTATGCATGGGGAAGTTCTCACAGTATTAAATTGTATTACTATTTCCAGAACCTGAAGTAATTGTGATTGATGAATATTACATCCAGATCTGGGTTTGCATTGATACAAAAGGATAGGTTAATTACTTGCGCCTCCAGATATTTGGTAGTGCAGAAGAATAACTATCCTAAGAGTGAATAAAAATTAGTTGGTAGTTATTTTGAAATGATGAGAGCATTGCTTCTATAATATAAAGGTCACACAATCTTCAGATTTTAGGAGTCTGAAGTAATTATTTGAACGGGAAGAAACTGAATATGAGGTAATAAATGTGGCAAGAATTCCCGAAGGATTTGATTTTATATCGAATTATTATCCTGAGAAAGCCCAATATGTTGCTGAGACATTGAGCAGGAAACAGGCTGAAACTGGAGTAGTAACTATCAGTTAGCCATAAATGGAGATTGTTTGTGAGTGAGAGTTACAGTTATGAGTGTACGCTCTATTACTCCATGTGTTGATATTGTGCCCGACTGCATGTTCAGTTGAATGATACTCATA
Source organism: Paratinospora sagittata (assembly GCA_035771175.1). Lineage (NCBI taxonomy): Eukaryota > Viridiplantae > Streptophyta > Magnoliopsida > Ranunculales > Menispermaceae > Paratinospora > Paratinospora sagittata. The sequence continues at coordinate 29,087,757 of CM069607.1, read as the reverse complement.
TTATAGAGTAAAATTTATGATGAGACGAGTATGATATCAGTATGAAAGATTATGGAATTGGTAATATGGATTGTATTAATTGAAGATGAGATTCAAATGATATCTTATGGATTATGGGTAGATATGATACCATTTGGATGACCATTGATGGACTGATAAGTCTACTTATTCTTTCAATGAACACTAGAATTCTTTTGATAGACTGAGCAGATTGTATATGTGTGAGATAAGAAGATTTTATGGGAGTACTCAGATATTTGTCATGTCGGATTAAGATCCAAAGATTTTGTCGAGATCTGATATATGATGTAGACTCAATTTGGTACTTATCTCCTTCTCAGTGTGATATTTTATTCTCAGACTAGCTGATAGACTGGGAGAGTTACTTTGATGCTTGCGAGCATGCTCGGGTCTGACATACTTGAATTTTGGTGGAAGTTGGAAGGAATATTTTATTTGTGTAAACTTATGTGTATAAATAACTATTATAATAACATAATGATGGCACTCTAAAGGTTTTATAATAAGCCTTATAGATTTCCAACTTGTTCATTTGAAAGTATGGAGTTATTGTTATTGGTGCCAAAGGATATTATTAAATACACAGGGTTGGTATATAGGCCTTGAAATGTATTGTGGCTTACTCAGTTTTGCTAAGGGTCTTACCACCGAAAAGCCAAATGAGATTTGGGATGAAAGGAAAGTTCGCACCGCGATTTGTTGGACCATTAGAGATCCTTGATAGGATAGGTCCATTGGCTTACTGATTTGCTATAGTGTCACAGTTGATAGGTGTCCATAATATTTTCTATATATTGATGTTGAGGAAATATCATTCGGATTCCATATATGTTATGGATATAACTCAACTATAAGTTGGGGAGGATACCACGTATCAAGAGGAGCAAACATGGGGGCGGAAATATAGAATGCGGGAGCAGTTTTCTAAAATTGAGTATCACTTGAGGAATATTCCATGATCTTAAATTTCGAGGATGAAATTTCTTAAGTTGGGGAGATTGTAACACCCCGTGCTTTTAATCAATATATTTGGTTGACTTATACGCACACTGAAGAGTATAATACACGTATGATTACCTTTAAAGCCATGTGTACATGTGTCAAATGAACTTGAAAATGTCAAAAGTGAGTCCGGAATGTGATTTTAAATAGAAATTGATTAATAACACGGGTATTCCTCACGTGGATTGAGTGTATAGAAGAAGAAAAATGAATTAAAAAAAATTATTAAATTACTGTTCATTTGCGGGTATTGTTCACAGAATAGTACCGTGAACAGTACTCGTATGAGAAAAAAAAATTAAAAGAAGGAAACAAGTTGCAGGAGGACGAAAAGAAAGAAGGAAGAGAAAGAGAAAGAGAAAGAGAAAGGAAAGAACGAATGGGAATGACGGATTTGCGGCCAAATTTGACGTGTTGGTAAGCTATTTTTTATATTTTTCGTTGTGAAATTGATCTTTAACTAGTGTATGACGATTGTAGCGGGGTAATTTTAGCCATGGGAGCCATTTTACGGTATTTTCGAAATCGGGGTTTTTATCAAACTTGAATGAAAATTTGTTCGAAAGGTGGAAAAACACTCCCTAGACTATAGAATCCCTGAATATGTGGTTAGATTTCATTTATGTGTTTATTTGGAATTTTTATGGTTGTTGGAAGTTAGATTTGATATTGGAGACATTTCAAATCATATTAAAACCTGATGAAATTGCAGTTTAAGGCTATAGAATGGTAGAATGAAATGTTGTGAGTCCATCGATGCTAATTTCATGATTTTTGTAGACCGTTTGACAATATTAGTAAAAATTTACATGTTTCCAATGAATAGAGATGTGAACAGTATTGTGAATAGTACTATAATTATATCCAGTGAATAAAAGGGGATTGGAATCCAGTGAAACTCCGGTTTGAGATCATAGAATCGTAGAGAACTGAATTCCGGACGTTTCGATGTTAAGATCATGATTTTTGGATATGATTTGATATTTTTAGTAACTAAGTATATGGTTTTGGTCAGTAAAATTTACTTTCGTGACCTTCGCAAACGTCTAAAACCTTAGTAAAATACCTGTTGAAGGTAATAAAATGGTAGTATGACTGATTTTACACGTGTCAATGTGGACAGAATAATTTTAAGAATGTACTATATTTTTAATAAAATTGATATATGTTCCAGTAGAAAAATAAAACTAAGAATTAGTGAAAATATGAATTGGAAATCTATTTTCACTGTTCTTTCTTGTGGAAATATCTAGATTGACCACAGAAACAAGATAGTAGTTTCTTCAACTGCTTATGAGTCCAAAATTGAGTTGGATTGTATACTATATATGGGTATGTACATTGTATAGTACATTGTGTCGGTCATGACTTCAGCCTACGTCAGGGGCGTCGTGACACTACCTACACACCTCTGAATGCTTCTCCGTAGCAAGTGTTGGTGGAGATCCAGAACAAAGACTATGTGCGTTGGCAGAAGAAGTTGCAAGCACTGGCTGGACAACGAGATCATGGTCATGACACCGACCAATGTCATGGCCTGAAGGAGGAAATCGAGACACTGGCTCGTAAGGGTCATCTGAAGGAGTTCGTGAAGGATGTCGACTAGAAGAAGTGAAATGCTCCAAGCAAAACACAGTCAAAGCAGTCAGAGAGATCAGAACCATTTTTATGGGAGAACTGATCACTACCTCAAATCGAGCTAGGAAGGCTTATGTTAGAGAAACCAGGTCGGAGGTCAGGAACCTTGGATCTCGACCTGAGAAGCAGAAGCAAAGTGATTTTGCAATCATTTTCACCGAGGAGGAAGCCCAGAGTATCCTCCAACCACATGCAGATACTTTGGTCGTAGCCATGAACGTGGCCAACTACAAGGTCCACCGAATGTTGGTTGATATGGGAGTTCAGTCGACATCCTCTACTGGTTTGCCTTCGAGAAGTTGGGTTTGACCAAGGAACAGCTCAACCCTGTCGACGTACCGCTCATTGGGTTCACGGGAGACGGGATCATGCCGAAAGGAAGGATAACTCTTCCAGTCATATCAAGAAATGCAGAGCACAAGGTCACGGTCAAGACCAGCTTTTTGGTGGTCAAGTGCCCTACAACCTACAACGCCACCATAGGCCGACCTTTACTTAACAACCTCAGGGCAGTTGTATTGACTTACCACGTGGCACATAAGTTCCTAGCTGAACGAGATGTTGGTGTGATCAGAGGCTGTCAGGAGGAATCCTGAGATTGTTATACCACAATCATGAAGAGGATAATAGGTCATGTCAATGTTGGTCCACCCAAGAGGGAGTGAATTGGGTGCAATGGTCAATTTAAAAAAAAATGTTTTCCAATAACTTAGGTAATTTACATAAGTTAATAGGAATATGATGCAAATTAGAACACAGACTAAAATGCAAAAGTTTGACACAGATTCATAGTGGTTTGACCAAGCCTACGTCCACTACCTAATCTCTCGATTAGGATTTTCTCAATCCACTAACTGATTCTCTTATGGGTGAGAACCAAACCATTACAACTGCCCTTTTTTAGGTTAAAGGTAAACCTATCCTTTCACGGGATAAGGATGAACCATTTTTCTTTTTTCGGGATTAGGAAAAACCCAGGTTCCTTTTACTGGCTAAGGAAGAACCAAATTTCCTTGTTTCGGGATGAGGAGAAACCAATGTTCCTTTTAATGGCTAAGGAAGAACCAGTTTCCTTTTTCCTGGATGAGGAAAAACCCATGTTCCTTTTACTGGCTAAGGAAGAACCATGATCCTTTTACGAGATAAGGAACAACTGATTTCTCTTTTAAGGCTGAGAGATAACCTATTTTTTTTTACGGTTAAGGACACACATACCCTTTTACTGGATGAGGATGAATCGATTTCTCTTTTTTAGGCTCAGAGAAAACATGTATGATTTCAATCCTAAAATCATCAAGTGAACTACTTTCACTTGTCTTGGTTGTTTCAATTGAGAAACACACCAGCATTACACTACTAAGATGTTGGTTGGTTCTAACGAAGTAGAACGCTTTAAATTAAGCACAGTACATAGCATTACAAAGATATGAAATGTGAATGCTAAGTTGAAATACACCTTCTGTCCTTTACCTTTCAATGTTCGACATTGCTCAAGTGCAGTTTTGAAAAGCATGAATGTTATGATATGAAAATCAGTGCTTTATCGAAATATAAAATATACCAAACAAATATTGACGTTAAAAACAGAGGTCTGGTGTAAATCAAAGACACAAATAGTTTTCAAAATAGATATAAAATATATGTATGAAAACTTCTGGTTCAACGATCAGTAGTTTAACGCAACTACTAATATAGTTCAATACAATACTTAAGATATGAAATCAAGTACGACTGCATATCTTGAACTATTTCTCAAATTCTATCATCAGCATGAATGATACCAGATATGAATCAGTGCTGAGAATTTGAGTTGATACCAATATATAAACAGATTTTCAAAGATAGAAATATATTTGAAACTTAATATGAAAATTGTATAGGTATCAGTGAAAAATACTTTGAAAGATTAGAAAAATGAAATTCATTTTGACACAGACTAACTTTCAAAAAGTATTGGCACAACACAAAGTGATTGGCAAGTTGTTTGGTCCTAAGTGTTGGTATTTATAGACTTACTGGGACATAGCCATTAGATATTTGAAGTTCAAATAATGTTAACGTTTTCACACAACGGCTAGAATGTTATATGAAAATAAAAACTGCGATTTTCACTAACATTCTTGTTCATTCAGATTTCATGAAAAGGAAAGCTTTAGAAGAACTTTTTTCATGTATCAGAGAAGGTCTCTGATAGGTTTGAAAAGGACTCTGTGCAAATGATTGTTCTAAAAAAGTAAACTAACGTAGTGTACTCATTCGAACAGTGACGATAGTTGAATTAGCGTCCTGACTCCGTAATCAGTGTCCTAACGCATAATATCAACTTTGTCATCTTGTTCCTTGAGGGCGCTTACTACGTATAAGCGTCCTGCTGAACACTTAAATGAGGGCGCTACTAACTCGTAAGCGTCTTGAATTACTTATGACTTAACACGACTTAAATCTTGAGGGCGTTAATGCACAGTTAGCGTCCTGCTATGTTTTAAAACTATTAAGTGCATGAGGTCGCTACTATCTGGGTGAGCGTCCTGCTTTTAAAACATAAAACAAAATATGAGGGCACTACATTACGTGAGCATCCTACTAGATAAAAACATAACATGAGGGCGCTACTACTATGTAAGCGTCCTACAAGTTAGGACATTTAAAAACATGCTGAAGGACAATCAACATCCTGAAAGTTATTCAGTTGATTTCCATAGCTGAGGGCGCTCCTATCCAGAAAGCGTGCTGATAGTTTAATCAACTTATAACCATCAGCGTCCTCAAGGAAACATTCTTTGAAGAACTTTTAAAAGATCTTTCAGTGAGCTGATGCTGAGTCAGCTTCCTGACAACTTCAGAGGTTGACTAATATATAAGACCGTTACTATACAAGTAAGAGTCCTGATTAATTAGTTCATTTCAACCTTTAGCGTTATCAACGTCTTAATGACCTATCAACATCCTAACTTAAGAAGTTCAGGAGAGCACTGCTTTTTTATTAGCGGACCAGAAAGACTCTTTGCAAACAGTTTTGACTCGCTATAAAAAATTTGATACATGCGAATAAAAACACGGTATATTCCAAATTAAATATATAGTATTAAATTTCTTGAGATATAGTTAAGAGATCAAAACATGCAGATTTAGAAAACATATGAAAATGATATATGCATGGTTTTGAAAAACATTTTGAGCAAAAACGATTAGAGAAAGATATACCTTAAATACTTTGTATATTTCTTTTTTCTCATAACCGTTAAATCCAACTCTTCGTTATAAGATCTTCAATAAGAGTATTTCGGAGTTGAATGACTTTTAAGTTGATCGAGTGATGTAGTCTTGAAGCTTGATCAAAACGTCCGAGAGAAGTGATCTTGAAATCATGATGTGATCGTTGAAGTTCGTTAGTTGAAACGAGTTTGATCATTGGATGTAAGCTTTGAGTTCCTTGATCGAGTCGTTCGTTGGCTTTTTGCTTTTCCTTTAGTGCAGAGATAAGTTCTTGAAAAACGTTCGTTACCACTGAAAAATACTTTGTTTGTGATCATCAAAATATACTTCATCAAGTATACTTTAGGGATGTGCTAAGGATGAACCATAAAGGTTAGCAATCTCCCCCTTTTTGATGATAACAAACAAATAAAAAAATTAAGCATATTAAGCAACTATTAAGCAAAAAGGTTTTCCCTTGAACTATTTCTTCTTATTTTTCTTCTCCCCCTTATTTTTCTTTATTTTTCTTCTCCCCTTTTTGATATCATCAAAAAGTGAAGAAAGAAGAATAAATCTCCCTTTGACTTAGTAGAGTAGCGAAGCTCCCCCTTACATGGAGACTCCCCCTTACTTTGTGCATTCACCCTCAAGATGATTTATGACGTCGTGTCATAGTTAGGCGCATGAGAATGCATAAGGTCTACTATATTGAAATCTCGTGAGAGACAAATCTTACTTTTAAGCACATAGAGAAATAGTTTGACTAATTCATAGGCTAAAATATTTGAAATAATAGCATAGCCGAGAATCGTAGCCAGAGGGAATGAGAAAGAATTGCCGAAAGATGAATTCATAAAGAGTTTTTTTTTTATCGTGGGCAATTATTCTCCTTAGTGTTTGGCATAAATGTAAATTTGATAATTAAACCAAACCAAACACAGAGTATGCTTTAAGATATCTAAATGAACAAGCACAAGCATACTTATAGCATAGGCAAAAAATTTATGATATAGCAGGGCCTAGCTATTATGATTCTAATAAGATGCAAAGTATATAACTGAAATTCATGGCATCTATCAGACATCAAAAATCATAGTCAATTGATGCATACAAATTATAATATTACAGAGCAAGATCAATGGCATGTGAGATGGAAAATTATAAACTTTCCATAGTTTAGACATGTGAGGATATATATGATAAACATGTTGATACCAAGTATAAAGTCTAAACATGTTGAATATATGCTAAGTTTTATAGGAGACATTTGAGCAACAACATACATTCATTGAACCAAAGCTAGGTAAGTAATTTCAATTAAAGCATGGCCTAGATTGTTCGATTTGCTGATTCTAATGAGAAGGCATTTGGATGGGTATGTACTCGTTAGAAATCAGATATCCATGAGTTTGATGCAATCGTGATATGGTATGAAGCAGATGCGTCAACATCAGGAAATCGTTGAAAGAATAATGCCAACATATAATGGTCATGAGTGTAGGCAAAATTATGTTCAAGAGATAAGCGTATGATAAAGAGTTGTGTACATGGTCTATATATACTTACAAACACATGAATCATGCATTGATAAGATATTCTAAGTTCAGAGCAAGCATGATCATGATATGAACTAGCATAGGCAAAGATAAAATATTAACGCACAACCTAGCTATTGTGTTACCTAATTATTAGATGATCAGATATCACTAGTTCAAACTCGACATAAATAATCATGATAAATTAGAGATACAAGATATGTATAATCATGATATTTATCAGACAGTCACGGATAAGCATATCAAATACTCAAGACAGATGTGCCTGGTTAAGAAATATGTCATCACTAAACTGATAATTGCATTAGACATACATAGCAGGATTTCATGATGCATTTTATGAGGAAATATGAATAAGATAGCATTAGTATGATGACATACAATCATGTTCAAGCAAGCAACATATTTATGCAACAGAAATATTCGAAAATAATTTTGCAAACATAGAAGCAGACCATATCAGAGCATAAATCAAGCAGATTGTGAACAGTGTTTAGTGTGTGCAGTATGAATATGAAATATAGCAATTACGCAAATTCAAGTAGATTAATCATTCAAATATAGTAAACCACTAAAAAATGCATGAGATATAGAAAGATAGCTAAACACAAGCAAGCAAGCAACAAAGTAGTGAGATGTGCAGAACTCATTGTGTAAGAGAAGCAAGGGAAACGAATAGAGTATACACATACACTTTGAGTTAGAAGAGATTCAGTTTAAATATCAAAAGAAGTATTGTACAAGTGTTTTGAACAACAATCCAAAAGATGGATTAAACAAAATTTTAAATTAATTTGCTTGGGTTGACGGGGCTTGCACAGAGGTTTCTACACATTCCTAAAAGAGTCCAGAGCAGAGTTTTTTGGGCAAGAACATTCATGAAGGCTATTAGTCCTGCGAGCCATGGAAGTGGCGGTGCTCACACGGACAACCTTTTCAATTAACGCTTGGTATTCCTCATTTTCCTTAAATAGTGTCATCATCAGATCTCTCTGATGTTTTGTCTTGGCTTCAAGCTCTTTCAGCCGGTTCTCATGCTTGTTTAGCATGTCCAAAATGACCTGAACGTTGGAGGAAAAGGAATCACTAAGTTTGGCAAATTGTTCCTCAAGAGACGCTGCAGCAGGAAGCGGTGGCAGAGATTTTTCGGCACGAAATGGAGACGCATGGTTTTCCCTGGGAGCAATTTCCCAAGAGGATTCTTCATCAGATCCATCTGATGAAGAGGACGATAAAGAAAATTTGCTAGAGGTGGAGTATGAATCCGTTCTAGCTCTTTTCCTAGACTCAGGAGCATTAGATGCCATTAGAGAGATGAAGATGAAAAAGAAACGAGGGATATGAATACGGAACAATTTCACGCTGGGAAGTGAAATGAGAGGGAAATGTATGAAGCAAGCTAATGGGCATCGAAAATAGAGTATGCATTAAATGCAGAAAATACATAGAGTCATGCACCGAAGAGTATGATTAAACAGGAAATATCTCGATAAGAGATTGAAGGAATAATCATACCTAGGAGGTTATGGCAAGGTGGCAGGGAGTTTTAGGATATCTATCCTAAGACACGAAATGCAAAGACACCTAAGTCGAAACCAAAATTGACCATTGGATCTAGACTCTAGGTTATTAGACCATGATTCCAGAGAACCCGTTCTGACACCACTTGTTGGTCCACCCAAGAGGGGGTGAATTGGGTGCAATGATCAATTTTAAAAAAAAATGTCTTCCAATAACTTAAGTGATTTACATAAGTTAATAGGAATATGATGCAAATTAGAACACAGACTAAATTGCAAAAGTTTGACACACAGATTTATAATGGTTCGCCCAAGCCTACGTCCACTACCTAATCTCTCGATTAGAATTTTCTCAATCCACTAACAGATTCTCTTATGGGTGAGAACTAAACCATTACAACTGCCCTTTTTCAGGTTAAAGATAAACCTATCCTTTCACGGGCTAAGGATGAACCATTTTCTTTTTTCCGGGATTAGGAAAAACCCATGTTCCTTTTGCTGGCTAAAGAAGAACCAAATTTCCTTTATGAGGAGAAACCCATATTCCTTTTACTGGCTAAGGAAGAATCGTGTTCCTTTTGTGAGATAAGGAACAACCGGTTTCTCTTTTAAAGCTGAGAGATAACCTATTTTTTTACGGTTAAGGACACACCTACCCTTTTACTGGATGAGGATGAACCGATTTCTCTTTTACAGGCTCAGAGAAAACCTATATGATTTCAATCCTAAAATCATCAAGTGAACTATTTTCACTTGTCTTGGTTGTTTCAATCCAGAAACACACCAGCATTACAACACTAAGATGTTGGTTGGTTCTAACGAAGTAGAACGCTTTACATTAAGCACAGTACATAGCATTACGAAGATATAAAATGTGAATGCTAAGTTGAAATACAACTTATGTCCTTTACCTTTCAATGTTCGGTATTGCTCAAGTGCAGTTTCAAAAAACATGAATGTTATGATATGAAAATCAGTGCTTTATCGAAAGATAAAATATACCAAACAAATATTAATGTTAAAAATAGAGGACTAGTGTAAATCAAACACACAAACAATTTTCAAAATAGATATAGAATATATGGATGAAAACTTCTAGCTCAATGATCAGTGGTTTAACGCAACTACTAATATAGTTCAATACAATACTTAAAACATGAAATCAAGTACGATTGTATATCTTGAACTATTTCTTAAATTCTATCATCAGCATGAATGATACCAGATATGAATCAGTGCTGAGAATTTGAGTTGATACCAATATAAAAATAGATTTTCAAAGATAGAAATATATTTGAAACTCAATATGAAAATTGTATAGGTATCAGTGAAAAATACTTTGAAAGATTAGAAAAATGAAATTCATTTTGACACAAACTAACTTTCAAAAGGTATTGGCACAACACAAAGTGATTGGCAAGTTATTTGGTCCTAAGTGCTGGTATTTATAGAGTTAGTAGGACATAGTCGTTAAACATTTGAAGTTCAAATAATGTGAACGTTTTCACACAACGGCTAGAATGTTATATGAAAATAGCTATTGCGACTTTCACTAACATTCTTGTTCTTTCAGATTTCATGAAAGAGGACAGCTTTAGAAGAACTGATTTCATGTATCAGAGAACGTCTCTGATCGGTCTAAAAATGACTCTGTGCAAATGTCTGTTCTGAAAAAGTAAACTGACGTAGTTTAACTAGCATCTTGATTCCGTAATCAGTGTCCTAACGGATAATATCAACTTTTTCGTTTTGTTCATTGAAGGCGCTTACTACCTATATGCATCCTGCTGAACACTTAAGTGAGGGCGCTACTAACTCGTAAGCGTCCTGACTTACTTATGACTTTAGGCAACTTAAACCTTGAGGGCGCTAATGCACAGTTAGCGCCCGGCTATGTTTTGAAACTATTAAGTGCATGAGGGCGCTACTATCTTAGTGAGCGTCCTGCTTTTAAAGCATAAAACAAAATATGAGAGCACTACATTACGTGAGTGTCCTACTAGAGAAAAACATAACATGAGAGCGATGCTACTATGTAAGCATCCTACAAGTTAAGGCATTTAAAAACACGTTGAAGGACAATCAACATCTTGAAAGTTAGTCAATTGATTTCCAAAGCTGAGGGCGCTCCTATCCAGAAAGCGTCCTGATAGTTTAATCAACTTATAACCATCAGCGTCCTCAAAGAAATATTATTTGAAGAACTTTGAAAAGATCTTTCAGTGAGCTGATGCTGAGTTAGCTTCCTGAAAAATTCAGAGGTTGACTAATATATAAGACCGCTACTATAGAAGTAAGCGTCTTGATTAATCAACCTTGAGCGTTATCATCGTCCTAATGACCTATCAGCGTCCTAACTTAAGAAGTTTAGGAGAGCACTGCTTTTTCATTAGCGTCCTGAAAGACACTTTGAAAACAGTTTTGACTTGCGATAAAATATTTGATACACGCGAATAAAAACTCGGTATATTCCAAATTAAATATATAGTATTAAATTTCTTGAGATATATGCATGCTTTTGAAAAACATTTTGACCAATAACGATTAGAGAAAGATATACCTTAAATACTTTGTGTATTTCTCTTTTCTCATAACTGTTAAATCCAACTCTTCATTATGACATCTTCAATAAGAGTAATTCGGAGTTGAATGACTTGAACGTTGATCGAGAGATGTAGTCTTGAAGCTTGATCAAAACGTTTGAGAGAAGTGATCTTGAAATCGTGATGTGATCGTTGAAGTTCATTAGTTGAAACGAACTTGATCGTTGGATGTAAGCTTTGAGTTCCTTGATCAAGTCGTTCGTTGGCTTTTTACTTTTCCTTTGGTGTAGAGATAAGTTCGTGAAAAATGTTCATTAGCACCAAAAAATACTTCATCAAGTATACTTTAGGGATGTGCTAAGGATGAATCATATAGGTTAACAGTCGATACCCCCAAAGTTGTTGAAGAGAGCTTGATGCTGTTATCTTAAAGAACCTCATGCTAAGAATGGATGTTTTGATTATTTCAAACTACTCATGTTTGTATATCTAATTATCTTGTTTAGTGTTTCAGATTTATTAAGAATCAAGATCAAAGAACAGAGCTTTCAAGTGTATTGAATGTCAATGATCAAAACTTAAAGTGTTTGATTTGATTGAATTTTTAACTGATGTGCATGTTTTAATCGTTATGTTTGAAAGGTTTTTAAACGATTTAAACTCTTAAAGTGTTTGATTTGATTGAGTTTTTAATTGATTTGATTAAGTTTTGAAAGAGAATTGTTTATAAGAATCAATATTTAGTGTTCGATCAGGATGCTAATGCCTCAGTAGCGCCCTCCTGCATTTGCATGTCAAGACACTAATAAAACATTAGGACATTGATGATGTTTCAGGTTGAATAAATTCTTATCCATTAGGATGCTTACTTTGTTAGTAGTGCCCTTAGTGAGTCAACCAATGAACTTATCAGGACACTGACTCAATATCAGCTCGCTAATCATTTTAAGCATCAAGATGCTTACGTTGTAAGTAGCGCCCTTATGTTCCTAGGTGTTTTAAGTGCCTTTAAAACTGTGTCAGGATGCTGATCGTTCTTCAGCGTACTTATCAATTTTACAAGTTAAAACATCAGGACGGTCATCACCTAGCAGGGCCCTTATGTTTTTTAGTTGTTTTAAAATGTTTTAAAACATCAGGATGCTTACGTCGTTAGTAACGCCCTTAGTGTTTTCATGCTTTAAGTATTAGGACGCTTGCACATTTGTAGCGCCCTCGTGACTTTAAGTATGTTAAAACAAAGCAGGACGCTAACTTTTGTTTAGCACCCTCATAGCTCTTAGTTTTTTTCAATCTATAAGTAAGTTAAGACGCTAATGATCAAGTAGCGCCCTCACTTCACAGTTCAACAAGATGTTTATGGTCCATGAGTACCCTCATGGATCAAAATGGCAAAGTTGTCATTATGCGTCAGGACGTTGATTAATTAATCAGGACGCTAATCCAACGTTGTCACAAAGCTGACACTTTCACTTTTTTAGATTACTTTTTCAGAATCTTTTTCTACACAGAACCTTTTTTCAGATTTTTCAGAAATATCTCCTAATTCATGAATCAAGTTATTTGAGACTTTCCTTATTCATGCAATCTAAAAAGAACCCGAATGTTCATGAAGATCGTCTTACCATCTTCGTGAAAGATTCTAGTTGTTGTGAGTAAACGATCATTTTGAAATTCAAATTCAAATGACCAACAACTTCATTTTTACTGAGTCTGTAAATACCAACACTTAGACTCAAATCACACCGAAAAAAATTACCAAGAATATACTTTTGAAAGTTAGCCAAAGTTTCAATTTGAGTTTAAAGCTTAAATTGTGTTAGTTTTTCAAAGTGTCTTCTTTGAAACTCCGTTCATTCAAAATATTTTCATACTGAGTTTGATATTTATCTTTCTTTGAAAATCTATTTGAAGGTTACTGAACTGTTTTCACTCAAATTTTCAGTACTATTTTAATCTTTTATAACTTTTGCTTAAAGAGAAATTTGAGAGATAATTCATAGGATACAGGTGTACATCATTTAATATCTTGTATACTATATTGAGTTATAACAGTAGTTATATAAACTGCTGAGTCCCCAACTTTGTTTTTCGAACAAGTGGTTGTTCTCCAGACTGTAAATTGAGAAAGGTTTAGGTTAGTCTCACACCCAAAAGTTGAGATGGGCAATTCTCTAGCCTGCAAATCGAGAAGGTTAGGTTGGTTTCAAGCCTGCAAGTTGAACATTGTAACCGTTGTTCTCACACCCGAAAGTTAATAAAAGGTGTAACGGTTTGGTTCTCACCCGTAAGAGAATCCCTTAGTGAAGAGGTTTCAAATCCTAACTGAGGAGGTTAGGTAGTGGATGCAGGGGAAGCGCTCTTCCTCTACCCAGCTGTTTTGAACTCAGCTGTTAGTTTGGCATTAGTAAAAGAGGGGTCTGGGGTACAAAGAGCCGTCTACTACACCAGCAAGTCCTTACTTGATGTGGAGACCAGGTACCCGGAGTTCGAGAATTTAGCCCTAGTATCCATCACCTCAGATCGAAAGTTAAGACCGTACTTCCAAGCCCACACCCTCACTCGGTATCCTTTGCGACAAGGACTTTTAAGGCCAGAAGTGTTCGAACGACTGACCAAGTGGGCGATTGAGTTGAACGAGTTTGACATTGAATACCGACCACGAATAGCTGTGAAGGGTCAAGTGCTAGCAAATTTTCTGTCAGAATTGTCACAAGCTGCTCTTCCTACCGTACAAATAGGTAAGTCACCAACATTGAGTCCATGGAAGTTATTCGTGGACGGATCCTCTTGCAAGCAAGGGTGAGAAGAAAGAGCAAACCCATATCAAATTAGCAGCATACCAGCAGAGAGTTTCCAAGCCCTACAACTCTAAAGTCAGACATAGGAGTTTCAAAATTGGAGACCTGGTACTGAGAAAGGTCATGTTCAACACCAAAGAGCCTGGTTCGGGAGCCCTTGGCCCAAACTGGGAAGGGCCTTACAAAATTATTGTCATGATCCGAACAAGTGTGTACGAGCTTGAAGACTTAGCAGGAGGAAGAATATCGAAGCCGTGGAATGCATAACACCTCAAGAAGTACTACTAGTAAAAGCGACAGTTCAAGAACATTTGTTTTTCTACATTGTGTTCTATTTTGTTCATTTGGGAATCTACTTTCTATATCAATAAAATGGCTCTACATGCCTCACTTTCTACAATTTGGGAGTTGAAAACTACAAGTATCATAATGTCTTGGGGCTCCAAACAAGTCGGAAGCCACAGAGAAGAAGGGCTTAGGCCTTAGAGTGCCTTAGGGATACCTTACGAACAGCTCGGTATCTATCGAGAAGACGACCATGGTCGAAAGTGCCTTGGGGTACTGACGTGTCGAGATGTGGGTGTCGGACCCTTGAGTGCTTTGGGGCAGCTTGAATGCTTGTTATCGAGAAGAGGACTTAGATCCAAAGTGCCTTGGGGGGTTGGGTAGTCCTTACCGAGAAGTTAAAATGGATGTAAACATCCATTAGCCCACCGACCTATCAGGTCACCGAGAAGTTAAAACGTCTAAACGCCTACAAACTTATGACTTCTGAGCTCATTACTTACTATTGATACCAATCAACTCGACGATCAACCTAGTAAGGTGCCTTGGAGGAAAGCGAGACGAAATTATTGGCTGCACACAGGTATTCCACAGACCTAAAATAAGCCGAGTTGTTCGCACTTGCACTAACCCAAGGAAGCAAACCAACAGTAGTCCACTCACTCGTGCCGAGCACTTAGCTCACCGACAACTCAGGACTTGGAGAAAGTTTACGTCAAAGAAAAAAACATAAAAAAAGTGCTCGAGATGAAATGAACAGGAAAAGATATCAGAAGGGAATGAGCAAAAATAGAGAAAGAAAATGGAGAAGCCTAAGAGATGGTGCTAGACATCTCAAGTAGACTGTTCATGATACAACGGCTCCAGGTCGACCACGTCATCAACCTACTTGGAAGGACCGACCTCGTGGTCGTTTGCAGCTGTAGGCTGCTCAGCTACCTCCTCCTCTTCCTTGGCGCCGCCTTGCCACTCAGACTTGGCCAACCAGGCATCAAACTCCTTGAAGTAGGCTGAGCCCCCAAAGTAAGCCTCCAGGTCAGCTCAATAGAAAGTAACGCTTTCCTGGTACTCCCTCTTAAGCATCAACTGGAGCTCTGCCGAGGTCTTAAACTTGTCGACAACTCACTCCCTCTGTACCTCTTCTTTCCTTGAGTCCAACTGACCACGGTAGCGCTCGACATTGGCAAGGGCTTCCTTCAGCTAGGCCTTCTTCTTGGTGTTGTTCGAGTCTTTGAGGGAAAGCTGGGCCTCCATCTCCGAAGCCCCCACCTTGGCCTTAGCTACTAAAGCTTTATATCCATTTATTTTGGACTGTGCTCGGGGCAGAGCAAGGATGGTATGAGTTGCGGCTTTCCAAGCAAAATAAGAACAAAGACAATAAGATACTGAGCAGGACCAACAAAGCAAGAACGAAGACGATAAGATACCATGGTGCTCTTGATGAAGGCGTTGCTCAGGCCTTCCACGATCTCCTCGCCCTCGTAGCCAATAGAACAAGCCTCTGGGATCTCTACCTTCCATCCTGAAAAAGAAAGCGCAGTGTTACCGATCTTCTCGACGACCTCACAAAAGTCCATATGACCACTTTTGCCGTGTCGAGCACCGGGAAGTCCGGAGCTTTGAGTCTTGGCTTTCCTCTTCCTTTTCAACGCCATGACTCCGGGAGAGGAGTCATCAATAATGTGCTCGAAAGGCCGAGCTAATGGAGTAGAAGTAGGTGGGGCAGCAGGAGGCAGAGAAGAGGAAGGTGGCGCTGGAGCAGGAATCCCTATCCTCTCAGCCATAATGTTTCTCAAAAGATTTGGATTGAAAGAGTACTTGTTGGCACATCTCTTCTTGGGCGCCATTTGCTCATATGTCACTTTCTTCTTTCATCTCCCTCCCTTCTTTCTCGAGAAAATTGCAAAATTGTACAAGTTAGAATAGCTCGCAAGGACACAAAGAGCTCGGCAACAACAAAAACCAACTCAAATATATAAACTCTTACAGCCGGAGAAAAGCTTATTGGTACTGACGAGCTTGACGGTTAGGAGGCAATCCCTCGTCAAAATCTTCTTACAACTCTGAGCAAGGAATGAAAGCTTGTACGCTTCAATAACTCGAGAAAAATTGTGTTGTCCAGTCCTCTTGGGCCTCTCCCACGACATTGCGAGGACAAAAGAGTTAGTACCGATCAAACCATGTACCGAACAAGTAAAGAGCAAAAAGAAAATTAGACAATCAAGGAAGCTCGGTACCTAGAAACCCAAATGTGGTCGGCAAGATATTGGCTTCCTCCGCCAAAACACCGAAAACTATGGACCAGTGATGTTTCCAGGTCTTGTTCGATGTAGGGTTCACGGTAATCAATGACCCTACCCTCATCCCCGGGAACCTGCTAGCATAGTACCAACTTGTAGTCTTGGGATGAGACTTCAAGCAATAGGTCAGCCTGAGGCCTTCTTGGGATTAAGGCTGAGCGAAGTAGGTTCCACGCCGAGCCGAGCTAGAAGCTGACAAATTGGACGTTGGAGGGGAAGCCTAAGCTCGTACATAAAAAAAATAGGCGTGATGGACTACCTCCTTCTTTTTTGGATGGCTTGGTCAGTAGCCAGGAGGGGAAACCCTAAGAACCACACTGTTAAGGATGCCGAGCAGGTTCCTCAGCTCTTCCAACTTAACATCTGTGATCTTAGACGGAATATGGTCGATTGTGTATTCTACTACAGCTACCCTTGGTTCCACTGGTGTAGAAGACCGACCAGAAGTACTACCTCAGGATGTACCAAGCACAGACTGGGAATGATCGACGATGAGGGGGGTACATCAAGACCTTCTTCCTAGGAGGCATCCTAAGTGGAGGGCCCCCTTCTCGGGATCCTCCTCCTCTTCATCTTTTCCCTTTTCGGGTTTAGAGGAAGTCGAACTCGGGATTGGCCTCCTCAGATGACGAGGAAGGCTACTCGATGTCAGAAACGTGTCAGGACATGACCAGAAGAACTAAGAAAACAAACCAAAAGAAAAGAAAAAGATCGAGCAAAGAAAGTAAGTATTGAGCTCAGTGATGTTTACGAAAGATGAAAAACACAAATAACGGGCCCCCTATATATAGTAGGACCTGAATGAGCCACGACCACGGGATGAACCAATCACACACATCTCGAGAAAAATCCCATGACAATGAGACGAGCAGTTGAAACGACGCCACCTGGACCGTTACGATTGCGGGCGATACACTTCTCGAAGACCATCATCATCACGTGATGTCAGGAAGAAGACAGAGGAACGATCAAGAGACGAGCTAATCCAAGAAATATGACTGAGCAGGTTAGGGTTTGACCTTTTGATAAGAACCCATACCTTAAGGGGTAGATGTTGAGCCATTTTGATCGACATGTCAAGTTGGCTCCCAATCAGCTCATCCTCTCGTCCACGTGTCACTTGAAAATAAAACAGACTTAATTCCTGCTCGACCCAAACCCTGGTCAGCCATTACTGAGCAGGTAGAAGGCGAACAGGCAACACAACATGAACAGAAGGTGGGAACCACATGGAAATAGATCGGCACCTACTGACCAGTTCTAGACTAGAAAGTCAGGAGACGACCTCCGACGTAAAACACAAAGCCCTCATGAGCTCGGTACACCCAGCTTATGGAGAGAATAAAAAGAAAGGCAAAGCAAACTCCGCGGATCTAAGGTGTGATACTAGAAATACTGGGCATATGTCACGGCAAGACGATTACCTACCGATTCTAGCCAAAAACTCCAACCTCTACAAATACTCCACATTCTTCATCAACAAGGTACACAACTCACTACACTAGAAACAATGATTTCTACATAAAATTCAACTCAAATCTGACTTAGGTATCGAAGAGTCTTTGGCCGACACCACACTGGTGCTCCTCAGGAAAGCCAGTTCTTATCATTTTTCTCTTTCAGGTTTGATGCACCGAGCAGGTGAGTTTCCACCTTGGCAAGTTCCAGCTCAACATGTTCCCTCCACATCACTATAAATTGGTGTCCGTTTAATCTTACACCAACAAGTATGATCACCACTCACCATCTTATCCTTCTTCCAGACTGCCTGTTGATTATTTATTTAAGGAGGAAGATTTTTTAAGGAAGGTAAGAGAAGATCAGATCTTTGTAATGTCTCAACTAATGAACAAATTGAAACAAAGTCATTTACAACAGAAGAATGAGATATTAAACGAGATCAGAAATTTTCTAAAGCTTTTTAGGGATGAATAGATTTAAGAGAGTAAGACTTACACCAATCACTTGATCCAAGCAACAAAACTGTTAGGAAAGATGATGCAACAAATAGATAAACAATTGGGTGTTACGCAAATTTTACCTTTATCCAACTCTATTCTTTCACCTGCTAATGGTCTAATAAAGGAGGTTCAAGATAACTTGCAACATATCAAGGCATTTGTCAAGGCCTTAGTTGCTTCTATTCAAACAAGACCACAGTCAGTTCAAATCCAAACCAGTCCACAGCCATCACATGCCCAAAGGCAAGCCCGACCAAGCCAACAAGGAATAAGACCACCAAGACCTGCTCATAGTGAATCAAATGCAGAGATTTTGAAGAAGATTTATGAAGATATTCAAAGTTTAAAGAGCGAGGTTGTTGAGTCATCTAAGAACACATCTAGCACAAATGCTCTGTAATCAGTCTTGGATGTTGTCTTGGACCAAACATCTTTCAAAGTAGATCTTAATCCAATGCTGAAAGCCATATCTAGTCTGAAGAACAGTGTTAACACTGCTAGGCCAGCACTATCTGAAGATAGTAGATTGACCAAGATACTTGATTTGGTCACTCAAGCTTATGCAAAGATGAATACAATTGAGAATATGATGTCTTTCCTTGCCACGACCATCATGGACCTTTCCTACACTATCACCACTACTGCAGATAGAGTTGAAGGGGTTGTAGGTTTCTTCGAGGATCTATTCAAGGCAATGAATGGTAGATTACACTCAATAGTTTGGTACATTGCCTCATGCATGAAACATTTTGGCATGCTCTTTCATTTATTGGAAGATAAGGGCGTTAATGTTCCACCTGCACCAAGAGCTCCAGCATTCACCAGACCACAAACCTCAAAGGAGTCTGATTGCCTTCATGGTATACTTGAATGTGAAGATGAAGAGGAGTCTGATGCTCTGCAAAGAATATATCCACCTCCAAGTGCAGCTTCACAAAGTTTTCCAAGTCCCAAACGCAAGCATCCAGTGAGACCTGAGCTTGAAGGTCATTCGATCTCATCTGAGTTTGTTGACAAATTCAGCAAGGATTCAAAAAAAACTATTGTGATTGAAAAGTTTCTTAAAAGCTTAAGTCAAAAGGGTCAAGCAACAGAGAAAGGTATTTCCAGTGGATCCAAGAAGAAAAACAAGGATGATGACAAGAGAAAAAAAAAATGGCAAGGGTCCCAGTTCTAGCTAGCCCACCTACTTTTTGATGTTTTCAAGAAAGGGAGAAGAGAATGAATAATTAGGCTAAGTCTGCTCAGGGAAGCTACATGATAGGGGGAGGATATCTTGTATGTATGTCATGTATATATCTTGTATTTGTTCAAAACTTGTGTTATGACTATATTCTTATCTTATTTGATTTATTGATCTTGTATGAATATAAATTGATATGTTTGCTTTGGTATGTTATGCTAATGTGACTTGCGTGAAATTATGTACATCTATGCATCACTTAGCCTAATGATATTTGAGTGTTTGAAATCATCAAAAAGGGGGAGATTGTTATCTAAAGAAACCCCATGATGAGAATATTTTTGATGATTCCAAACTACTCATGTTTGTGTATCTAATGATCTTGTTAAGTGTTTCAGAACTATCAAGAATCATGATCAAAGAGCCTAACTTACAAGTCTATTGAAAGATCAATGTCTTGAGGTTTCAAGCACTTAGAATGTAAAACTTTCAATCAAATGATTCTCGGCATGATTATCATGTTTGCATGCTTTGATCGATGTGTTTGAAAGGTTCTCTCAAATTATTTAATCTTTTAATCGTTTTATTGTTTAGTTTGATCAAATTTCTAGCTGATTTAACCGAGTTTTGAAAGTTAAAATTAATTTCAAAATCAACCTTTAAGTATTGGATCAGGATGCTGATATGTTTATCAAGACGCTAATGTTTTACCAGCGCCCTCCTGAACTTGGTAAGTCAGGATGCTAATGATACATTAGGACACTGATAATATTCAAGGTTGAAAAGTTCATATCTATCAGGACGCTTACTTTGTCTGTAGCACTCTCATTGAATCAACTAAGGAACTTATTAGGATGCTAATTGAACATCATCTTGCTGATCATTTATCAAACATCAGGACGCTGACTGTCCCATAGCGCCCTTATGTTTCCATGCTTTGAAAGTTAGGACGCTTACGTTTTTATTAGTGCTTTTGTGATTTTAAGTGTGTCAAAATTAAGTCAGGACTCTTATCTTCAATTAGCGCCCTCACAGCTTTATTCATTTATGATCGTTAAGTAAGTCAGGACGCTTACTTTCCAGTAGCTCCCTCGCTTCACAGTTCAGCAGGACGCTTACATTCTATAAGCAGCCTCAAGGAGCAAAACGACAAAGTTGGCTTTATGCATTAGGATGTTAATTGTCAAATCAGGACGCTGACCCAACAATGTCATAAAGCCGCGTCTGTGCACTTTTTTAGTTTATCTTTTAATATCCTTTTATGCATAGAACCCTTTTTCAGGCTTGTCAGATATTTCGTTTGATGCATAAATCACGTCCTTTGATACTTTCCTTTTTCATGCAACCTGAAGAGAATCAAAATGCTCATAAAGATGATTTTTGCCATCATTGTGAAAGATTATAGTTGTTGTGAGCTAACGTTCATTTTGAAATTCAAATTCAAATGATCAAAAATTTTATTCTCACTAAGTTTATATATACCAGCACTTAAAATCCAAACAGTCACCGAAAATTCTTAAGCCATTACTTTTGAAAGTTAGTCGAATTTTCATATCGTCTTTTAAGTTATTTTTTTTTTCAAAGTGTTGTCTTTGAAACAAGTTTTAAGGATTTTCAGATTGAGCTTATTCTATATCTTTCTTTGAAAATTTGTTTGAAGTTTACTAAACTGTTTTACTCAAATTTTCAGCACGGTTTTAATCTCATATCATTCTTGCTGAAGGAGAAGTTTGAGAGATAGTTCTTAGGATACAGTTGTACTTCATTTCATATCTGGTATACTGTATCGAGTTGTAAAAGTAGTTATACAAACTACTAATTACTTGCTTTTGTTTTTCAACAAAGTGGTCATTCTCAAGCCTGTAAGTTGAGAAGGTTTTAGGTTAGTCTCACACCCAAAAGTTGAGATAGGTAGTTCTCTAGCCTGTAAGTCGAGAGGTATAAGTTTGTCTCAAGCCTGTAAGTTGACCAGTGTCACGGTGGTTCTTACACCCGAAAGTTGAGAAAAAGGGTAACGGTTTGGTTCTCACCCATAAGAGAATCCTTTAGCGAAGAGGTTTGAAAATCCTAACTAGGGAGGTTAGGTAGTGGAGATGGGCAAGTAGCTGAACCACTATAAATCGATTGTGTCAATTGATTTAATTTTTTCCGCACTTTATGATTTACCATTGGATTAATTTTAATTATCTAAGTGTCCAATTCATCCCCCTCTTAGACATACCTGGGCCAACAATAGCCTCAACACAAAAATAAAAGACATGAAGGTACTCAAAGCCACTTAGGATGACTCAAGCTCAAGTGAGGAGGATTTCAAAACCGAACGAGAAAAAGTAGTGTTTGTCTCATGGAAAACTAGAAGGCAAAATGCGAACCCCAAACTGGTTATGATGATCTTTTTTCATTCTAATGATATTGATTTCACTAAGTTCTATTTTGAAAAGGAAGTAAAAAAGAACACGAAACTGAAAAAGAAATTAGTGCAAGCCCTTGAAGAGATTGAATCTTTACAAGGAATTATAAAAACCATAACCTTAGAAAAAGGAAAGATTGACCAAAGACAATAAGACACTAAAACAAAGTGTTGATGACATGTCTAGCATAGTGAAGAAGTTCACAAATGGCCAAAAAATGTTTGACATGATGCTAGGCACACAAAGATGTGTTTTTAACAAAGCCGGTCTAGGATACACTAAGGGGTCAAAACAGAAAAGTTACACAAACTTGTTGACCAAAAGACCATCATGTTATCACTGTAATAGGCAAGGTCATACCATACTTAGATGCCTATATAAGAGAAGTAAGAAAGGTTGACTTGCATGGGTAGAAAAGAGTGTTTTGAATGAAGCTAACTTTGAAGGACCCAAAACAACTTGGATACCAAAGTCAAAAGTATTCTTTGTGATGTAGGTTGAATCCAAAAGGCAATGTTGGTATCTTGATAGTGGCTACTCAAGACACATGAGTGGAGACAAATCGGTGTTTTTAAGCATCCAACACAAGCCGGAAGGAAATGTTACATTTGGAGACAATGACAAAGGCAAAATATCCAACATTGGCATTGTTGGTAGTGATTCCTTAAACATTCATGATGTATTATATGTTAAGGGCCTTAAGCATAATCTCTTGAGCATAAATCAATTATGTGATACGATGTTAGTTTTAAAGCAAATAGATGCATTATCAAGCATGCTAATGGTTTAATTGCATTTATAGCACGTAAACATAAAATGTGTACTCTACTATGCTTGATGATATTAGTTGTCAAAAGCTAACTTGTCTGAGTATTGTTATGAATGACGATGCATGGTTATGACATAGAAGATTAGCACATGTTTGCATGGATAACATATCCAGACTTGCCAAAAATGAGTTTGCAAAAGGCATTTCCAAAGGAGTGTACTTAAAAATAAGGTGTGTGAACTTTGTCAACTTGGTAAGCAAACCAAGTCATCCTTCAAGAGTAAAAAGATTATGTCTACTAGTAGAGCTCTTGAAATGATACACATAGACTTATTTGGACCAACACGAACACAAAGCTTAGGTGGAAAATCATGTGTTTGTGATTGTTGATGATTATTCTCGCTATACATGGGTATTCTTTCTTCCTCATAAACATGAAGTGTGTGATATATTTATGAAATACTATTATAAAGTGGAAAATGAGAAAAGATACAAAATCACGATCATTAGAAGTGATAAAGGTGGAGAATTTGTAAACAAAAATCTTGAGGATTTTTGTAATCAACAAGGATACACTCATCACTTATCAGCCCCTAGAACCCCTCAACAAAACAGGGTAGTTGAGATGAAGAATAGAACACTTCAAGAGATGTGTAGAACTATGCTTTGTGAATACAATATAGCTACACACTTTTGGGCTGAAGCAATTAGTACCGCATGCTATGTAATGAATAGAACCTTAATTAGAAAAAGCATAAAAAGACTCTATATGAGATATGGAAAGGTAGAGTGCCCAATATTGAACACTTCAAGGTGTTTGGATGCAAATGTTACATCTTAAACACTAAGGAAGATTTGGATAAGTTTGATCCAAAATACGACATAGGCATTTTCTTAGGATACTCATCCCATAGCAAAAGCTTATAAAGTGTTCAACAAGTCATCGAAGGTGGTGGAAGAGTCAATCCATGTAAAAGTTTGATGATGAAAGTGATCCAAGGCTAAGGATATGTGAAAAACTGAACTTGGATGATGATGATGATGATATGATCCCCAAGAACACTATGAACCTTGAGGAAGAAAGCCAAGATACACTAGTTCCTAAGAACTCTAGACTTCTCATAGGTCACCCCAAGTAACAAATTATAGGAGAGTTATCCAAGGGAATAACCACTAGAGCTAAGATCAACGAAGACCATGGGCATGTAGCCTTTGTTTCTCAAGTAGAACCCTCAAAGGTTGATGAAGCTCTAATCGATGAAAATTGGATTATTGCTATGCAAAAAGAACTAGGACACTTCACTAGGAACAATGTACGAAAATTAGTGCCTAGACCCTCTCACCAATCAACCATAGGAACCAAATGGGTATTCACGAACAAAAAGGATGAAAAGGGTGTGATTGTAAGGAATAAGTCTAGACTAACTTCTCAGGGATATAATCAAGAAGAAGGAATTGATTATGACGAAGCTTTTGCGCCAGTAGCAAGACTAGAGGCAATTAGGATGTGGATAATGTGTTGGGTTTGGTTTACTTTCTATGGCATGAGATGTTTAAAAGTATTATGTATCAAAGTTGTTTTGGGTGTTTGAGCTTCATTTTATCCATTTTATCATGTGTTTGATTTGTACGCTTATTTGTCAATAAGGATAAAGAAGAAGGCATGACTTGCAGGTTGAAATTCTAGACAACATGTTTAAACTGTCTAAGTTTTCCTTGTTTTATGTTAAATGAATTTTTTTATTGTCTTTGAGATCATTAGAATTCATTCTAGTTAATCAAATCCTTGTTTATCTTAGAATGTGTGTGAAGTCCTGCTTGTCCGACTTTCATTTCTCTCTTTGCTCGAGATGATCAAAGTCTAAGTTTGGGAGAATTTGATAAGTTGAGTTTTAGATAATGTTTTACATGTTAATTTCATAGGTTATCAGTGAAAAATACTTTGAGAGTTTAGATGTTTGAAAAACATTTTGACACATACTAACTTTCAAAAAGCATTGGCACAATACAAAATGATTGGAAAGTTGTTTGGTCCTAAGTGTTAGTATTTATAGACTTAGTAGGACATAGCCGTTAGACTTTTGAAGTTCAAATAATATGAACGTTTATAAACAATGGCTAGGATGTTATATGAAAATGACAACTGCAATTTTCACTAACATTCTGGTTCTTTTTCAGATTTCATGAAAAAGGAAAGTTTTAGAAAAACTTAATTCATGTATCAGAGAAGATCTCTGATAAGTTTTGAAAAGGACTCTGTGCAAAAATTTGTTTTGAAAAAGTAGACTGATGTAGCGTACTTGTTCGAACAGTGACGTTGTTGAATTAGCGTCCTAATTCCACAATCAGTGTCCTGACGCATAATATCAACTTTGTTATTTTGTTCCTTGAGGGCGCTCATCATGCTGAACAATGAAGTGAAGGCGCTACTGAATTGTAAGCGTTCTGACTTACTTTGACACTTAAACGACTTAACCCTAAGGGCGCCAATGCACAGTTAACGTCCTGCTTTGTTTTAAAAACAATTATGTGCATGAGGGCGCTACTTTTCGAGTAAGCGTCCTACCTTTTAAAACATAAAACATAATACGAGGGCACTACAACAATGTAAGCGTCCTACCATATTAAAAACATATGAACAGTAAAACTACGCGTTGAAGGACAATCAGCGTCCTGAAAGTTACTAAGTTGATTCCAAAGGTGAGGGCGCTCCTATCCAGGTAGCGTCCTGATAGTTTATTCAACTTATAACTATCAACGTCCTCAAAGATAAATTCTTTGAAGAATTTCAAAAATCTTTTAGTAAGCTGATACTGAATCAACATTCTGACAACTTCAGTGGTTAACTAAAGGAAGGCCGCTACTTTATAAGTGAGGTTCAATTCAACCTTGAGCGTTATTAGCGTCCTAATGAATTATCAGCGTCCTGACTTATTAAGTTCAAGAGAGCACTATTAACTCATTAGCGTCCTGAAAGTCTCTTTAAAAATAGTTTTGAGTCGTGATTAAATATGTGATAAATGCGAATAAAAACTCAATAAATTTTAAATTACATCTAGAGAATTAAATCATTTGAAATATCATAAAACGTATGATCAAAACATGCAAGTATGCAAGTGGTTTGTGCAAGGTTTTGAAAAACGTTTAAGCAATGTCTATTAGAGAAAGATATACCTTAAATACTATGTATTTCACATTTTCTCATAATCTTTAAATCAAACTCTTTATTATGAGATCTTCAATGAACTTCGCGTTGGAGTTGAATGTCTTGAACGTTGATCGAAAGATGAAAACTTGAAGCTTGATCGAATCGTTCGAGAAGTGATCTTGAAATCAGGATATGATCGTTGAGGTCCTTTTGATTGAAATGATCTTGAACGTCGGATATGACTTTGAGTTCCTTGATCGAATTGTTCCTTGGCTTTTTGCTTTCCTGAGGTGCTTGGATGAGATCTTTGATTAAGGCTCATTAGCACCGAAAAGTACTTTGTTTGTGATCATCAAAATATACTTCATCACAGTATATTTAGGGACGTTCTAAGTGATGAACCACTTAGATTAACATCAACATCAACAGTAAGATTAGCTTGCTCATCTAAAGCCTTATCTACTTCAATATTTGAAGCTTGAGCAGCTTTACTTTCCATTACTAGAACTTCTTTAGCTCTATCTCCAATCTGTGCATCTTCTTTTCCACTAGATTCACCTTCTTGGGGAACTTCTGCCATTGGAAACCAATTTTTCAATGCAGGAACATAGATATATCCCATCAACTTCACAGTGGTTTGACCAATGCAATGATATCTACTAGTCTCCTTGCTATCTTTTCTACTGAAGTTTACTCCACTCTTCTCGAATAATGTGGTAAGGTACATTCCAAAAGGAAGACCTCATCCTCTGCTAACCACAATATCCATTACATGCATGAGAATGTGAGCGAGATTTATCTTCTTCCTTTCCAAAACACACCAAATCAAAAATAAATCTAATTCATTCACATTACCCCTATCAAAAATAAATCTAATTCATTCACATTACCCCTACTGCTAGACTTGGGCTGAATGATATGGGTAATGATGTTGTGGATTATTCTGGGTATTAGGTTAAAAGACTGGTTAGTGAGTTTCTTATCAACACTTACATGGTCATTTCTCTTGGAAATCAAGTTCAAAGCAGAAAGTGTTTGAGCACCCGTACCTTTGAATGACGTCATTTTGACCCGTAGAGTATCCGTATGCGTATGCGTATGCATATTTGATGCTCAACGCGCGTAGGTTCAAGTGTCTTTGCATGCTTTTATGTTATTTAGAGTGCGCGTGAAGTTTCAGAATGATCAGAAACTTGTTTGACGTCAAAGCATGTCGAGAACGGTGTTTTGGATCAGTGGAGCTCGCTTCATGGAAGACGAAATCTTTGTCACCTATTACATCAATGGCTTGATCTCTTAGATTCGTGGTCCGATTGAGCTAAAATTTTGTTAACTTATTCTTCTCTAATAGGTCTTCATTATGAGCGGTGAAGATCTTGATCGGGTTTACATGTTTTAGCTATTTTATGCTTGTTTATGGAGTAAATGGCCATTCCTAACCTATATCAACACCTAATGGGTGTTTTCCACCCATGAATCCCAGAATTTAAGGGAGTGGTGGAAAACCAATGTTGGACTTAGGTCTTGAATTTTAGATATGTTAATCTAGAGGATGTTGAGAGTCCATAAATGGTGAAACCCCCAATTTCTAACACGAAATTTGAGGGGTTATATAGATTTGACCTAAACTAGGATTTTGCACTTAGGGTTTCCTATTCAATTGGCATGTGATTTATGTGGATTAGATGGGTAAATGTGGAGGTATGAAACTCTAATTTACTGATCTTGACTAGTGGATAACCCTAGTGTAGTGTAATTTTGGACTAGTGTAAATGTGGATAACCCTAGTGTAGTGTAATTTGGGGATTTGCTCAAATTGGGGCTTTTGACCTAAACCAAGTCAACTGATTAAATTGACTTGGGAATTGTCTAATTGGACCCAAATTGAATGAAATTAAGGGTTTAGCCCCAACATGGGGCATATGCTATGTATTGGCTTGAATTGGGGATTTTGACCTAATTGATGTCAATTGACCAAATTGACTTCCAATTAGTCAAATTGACCCTAAGTACAATTGAATGTCATGTATTATAGTGGTTAGATCAACCTACTACATTCAATTTGGGTTAAATGTGGGTTAATGTAGTATTAAATAGTTAAATTGAGCAATATGGAATTGGCTCATGTGTTAGACTATTTTAGAATCTTAATTGGCTTTTGATTTGGGTTTATACATGGTTGTGTAGCATACTTTAAGGCTGATTTTCAGTATTGAATGAACCATGTTATTTCAGGATTTTGTGGTTGATCTATATAACCCAAATAGTCAATTAGAGGTTGTGGTGCTTGGGGTGATTGTGGCATCCAAGTACTTCTTGTGGAATTGGAATTTGGATTGGCTAAATCTAGTCAATCAAGTTGTGAGTGTCTCTTTACATTTGGATTTTTATATGTGGCATTGTATTACATAAATTGATTTGAATTGATATCTATAAGTGTTATGCATGTTTTAATATTCCATGAAATGAATTTGAGCATAGTCTATAAGGTTAGCAATTCGGTTAGGTCTCCTAGTTGAGATTTTCCTTGGGAAGTCTCGTATGTTTACTGGTGATCCCTAATTGTGGACCTGACAGAGGATTTTATGGCTTGTGTATAGGTAGGATAGCTTAGGCTGGTCCTACGTGCTGCACGACCCCAAAAATCCTACTAAAATATGAGTATTGTTTGGTCGGATCGGGCGCTGTGTGTCACACACCAGGCCTTTGATCGCTCTTGCTCAAGAGGTGTTAGGATTGCATGGACATGTTTAGAAATGATATGCATTGTCTTTGTTATGACATGATGCATTAAATTGACATGTATGTAATCTTTTTTCATCACCATGATACTTCAAATGTTTTTTATGATCTTGCCATATTTTTATAAATGCATGTATATTGTCACTTATAAATGACATTCACTGAGCTTGTTGTAGCTCACACCTCACCATTTTCTTTCAGGTTCGGATAGGAAAGGGAAAGGGAAGGCATGACTGTGGAGCACTTGGTTTTTGTTGATGTGGGTGGTGTACATTTTTGTATTTTGATATTATGTACATGATAACACCTAGTATATGTATAATTAACACATAGATGGGATGTGTTGGGTTTTGTATATTTTGGAGATGTAAT
Source organism: Paratinospora sagittata (assembly GCA_035771175.1). Lineage (NCBI taxonomy): Eukaryota > Viridiplantae > Streptophyta > Magnoliopsida > Ranunculales > Menispermaceae > Paratinospora > Paratinospora sagittata. The sequence continues at coordinate 29,058,307 of CM069607.1, read as the reverse complement.
ATAAATTTTTACTTTATTGTTGTTGGTTTTGTTTAGATGGATGCTATATTAGGATTGCGCTTCATTTTGGGTTTCGTGTATTTTAGGCTGACGGGACGCTAGGTGTACCGATAGAGGTATACCCGGGAATTTCGTGTCGGTCATGACATCACGTATAGTAGGTCGTGACAGTGTTGGCCCAGATATATCCAAGAGGGGGGTGAATTGGATACTTAGTAGATTTTAACCTTTCTTAATAATGTGCGGAATATTGAAAGCAGATTAAACAAAATATAGCGAATAAATACAATAAATGTAAAAGAAACAATGCAATTAGGATTTATAGTCGTTCGGCCTCGCCTACATCCATTACCTAACCTCCTCAGTTAAGATTTATTCAAACTCCACTATAGATCTTCTTACGGGTAAAAATCAAACCAGTACACTTTCTCAACTTATGGGTATGAGAGGACCGTTTCTCAACTTAAGGGTGGGAGAAAACCGTTTCTCAACTTACTGGTGTGAGAAGACCGTTTCTCAACTTACGGGTGTGAGAAGACCGTTACAACTTTGTGCAACACTTGCTCTAGCCCAGTGACTAACCAGTCACTGCAAACTGAATACAAGAAGAGATATGATTCCCTTTACTTAGAATCAAAGAGATACTTACAAAGCTTTGAATTGAACTTTCTGTTACTACAGATTCAACAAGATATGTATGATGAAGTTCAGCTGAAAACTAGTTCAAAAAGTTTTTGTCTTCCTTAATTGATTTTGAAAATGATAAAGATGAAGATCAGTCAATCCAAAAGACTTGATGTTTTTCTTTAAAAATGATCGTATGTTCAAGCACAAATGAAAGAATACTAACTTTCAAATTTGTTTCACACAAGTGAAAACTGTTAATGCATTTTTGAATGAATATTACTTTTTGTACGATCCGTTGTGTTTTTGCTCTAAGGCAGCACATATATATATATATATATATATATTGAAATAACAGAGACGCAATGGACTTGGAGAATTTTGGCGCTCTAGGTTATTTCAAATACTACGTCTACATTCTGTCCCGAAATGGATCGATTCAGCTCTGTGCATCTTTCGAGGATAACACCTGAATCATCTGTTCATTTACGAGAAATGAATGTTCTGATAAAGTATAAGATCGTTCAAAAAGTTTTAAAAAAGCTGTTGTATGATTTAGGAAAGTTTTGTACAGTTCTGAAAAAGTAGACTGTAATAGTGTCAGTGTCAGAACAGTAACATTGTTGAATTAGCATCCTGACGCATAATATCAACTTTGTCGTTTTGTTCCTTGAGGGCGCTCATGGATCATAAGCGTCCTGCTGAACATTGAAGTGAGGGCGCTAATAAACCGTAAGCGTTCTGACTTACTTTGACGATTAAACGACCTAAATCATGAGGGTGCTACTCGACAGTTAGCGTCCCATAATTTTGAAATAATATTAAGTGCACTGAAGGACAGTAAGTGTCCTGAGAGTTATTAAGTTGATTATAAAGATGAGGGCGCTTCTACACAAGTAGCGCCCTGACAGTTTTTCAACTTTTAACTATCAGCGTCCTTAAAGATAGAAATCATTTAGAACTTGCATACTTTTCAGTGAGCTGATGTTAGATCGGCGTCCTGACACCTTCATAGGTTGACTTAAGTGAGGCCGCTACTATCAAGCAAGCGTCCTATTGAATAAGTGCATTTCAACTTTGAATGTGGTCAGCGTTCAGAAAGACACTACTCTTAAAAATAGTTTTTGATTTTTCGTTTAAAACTCGATAAAACACGATTATAAATCAAATATGCAAATGATCGAAAATCAATTCGACTAAAACATGTATTCATGCTTATTGCTAAATCAAATGGTAGAGAAGATTCTACAACCTAAACATAATCTAATCATATACTAATGACTTCAAATGATCATGGTCTTCAAGTAGATCTTTTAATACGTTCGTCATGCACCACTGATTCTTCAAAACCTTCAAGTAAGGTTAGATTCGCCATGTATGCAGTATTATCATAAATAGAATGTGGTTTGTAATCATCAAAATATCTTTCACATTAGGGATATATTCTCGTAAGGGACATGAGGATAATTGGTTCAACAGAAAGACTGTTATAGCTTGGGTACTGGAATTTGCCGTTAGTGAAAAAAGAATGTAGGCACTTTCATTACTAGGCAAAGAAAAGGTTTTAGAGAAGAATTTGGGAGAAATCTCAACAGATTTTCCTTTTACCTTGGACAGTTTCACAAGTCCTGATCTAGGCTTATCATCCAAGTTCAAGTAAAATTGGCTAACAAGACTTGGATACCATTTGGATTTGAAGATAAACAGTTTGGTCCACCCTTGGAACTCAAACAAATACAGAATGTCTAAGTGTGAGTTGGTGAAGAACTCAAAGTCGACAAAACAACCATCAATTACAGCTCGGTTGGCAAGCTTGTCTGTTTTATTTCCCTTCTTGGTTTTTTGGGTTAAAAGAGATGGGTGTGACGCTTCAGTTTCAACTGAAGGTGTGGGTACAGAAGCGGTGGATGCCTCAGCTTGGGTAGGTTCAGTTATATATCTCACACTCCTAGCTGGAGGTGGTGTAGGTGAAAAAGCTCTCTTTCTGGCAGAGGAAGGGCGAAGCTTCTTAGTTTTGGGAGCCATTGATGAAAAGAAAGACAACGGTGAGGATTTGAAATAACTTTGGGGGAAATTGGTAAAATAGGGATCAAAAGACTCGAAATTGAACAAATATCAAGATTTTACCAAAATATTTGAAGAACTGACACGAAGAAATCGGTTGAAGGTAGGTGCAGCAGTGGTTCTGGAACGATTCCTCACAAGTTTCTGAAGGAGCGTCCTAGGGCATCAAATAGTAAATGTGGCGACCCCGCACCCCGGACCACCAACCCCTCAGGAAATGGCGTGAAAAATGCCGGGGCGGGACGCCCGGCGTAGGCATTTCTGACCACTCCTCAACTCCCGTGAGGTGGTTGAGACCCTACGAGCCTTATCTCAAACAACGACATAATATCAAAAGGTACTAAACAAAATTACCCATCGTATTAATCATCCAAGACAAGAGATAGTCCAAAAAAATGATCCATAAATAAAATCATAATCCCTACAGTTCATTAAAATTGACATACACATAAAGTCCAAAATTGTGGGTACAAATAAAAATCGTCATATGCCCACATGGTCTATCCAACAAGTCCCAACTCACCCATACTACAATGTGGTAAGTATTATAATTACATAATCAAAAATATAATACTTCATAATTTAAAACACAATTCAATCAAAATGCCTCTCAACTCACATCGAGGCTTTGGATTCTCTCGCAGGCAAGGCCCTCAAGATATAACTACTCCTTTGCCCTTATTCGGGACAGAAGGACCTGAAAGAGGAAAATGAGGGTGAGCCAACGGTGCCCAGTGAATAGAATTCAAATATGCTATCAATACTCATCAATAAATATCATGTATGCATGTCAATGTGAAGCATGATTAAAAGCTCATAACATATAAATATCAAGCATTTATAATAAGTTCGATGCAAGTAAAAGCTTATCAATTTGGATCCACATTCCACATGCATTGGGTTACTAATGCACGTCTATTTCACCGTACCGTTGATCCCAATCATGATTATTTGGGGTTACTAGTGCACGTCTTTTTCACCGTACCATTGACCCCAATCTCTTCCTTTCCTAAAACCCTCCTATGACAAGGTTAAGTCCCCCTATTAGCCAGATAGATGGGCCCAACCAAAGTCATAAGGTTTTCTCAAATCAATGCATCATTCAAAACATTAGAACACATTCATGCTTTCAACATACAATATATAAGTGATATGATGACATAAAAGATATAATCATAAATGAAGTCTACTCACAACCAAGCCTCGCGAGAGTATTTAACCACACACGACCACCAAACCGAATCAACCCAATCAAGATCCTGAAACATACATCAATTTCTATGCTCAATCACATAGACATTACCCATCAACCCTAAATCAGCCCACATATAAATAATAGGCCTAAATCCCATCTAATCCCACCATTCAACTCAAATCACATGACTTAGGCCTCTAATGCATAGTTCTCATACATAAACCATTCTATTAATCAAAAATACTGATTTTCAATTCCTTTAGGCATAAACATGCCCAAATTGGGTCACTTGATCACAAGTAGGCCTAACCCATGATATGGTCACAACCACCAAATCAGTAGCATAATCAACCCTAATCATTCTTAATTAAACATAAGTTGCATCAATTCAATGATTCTAGGCCAAAAACATCAAAAGCCCTAAAATATGAAATTTTCCATACTTAGGCCATATTGCCGATTTACACTAGGTCACCATGTTCAGCCATGTATATCACTGATTTTGCATCATGGGTTCATCAACAATGACAACTAGGTCAACATAGTTGACATGCAAGCTATTTGGAAAGGCCTAAGTTCATATTCTAAATTTAGGTCTAATACAAGCAACCCTACCAATTCTTCATTTACTATTCTGTTCAGATGTATCAATATACCAACAGAAATATGTAATCACAAAATCAACCGTATAGATTGAAGTATATGAAGAAACAAACCTTCTTTCCAAATATCAGCCCAATCCAACGGTGGACCGAAAAGATAAGTATATTTGATGAACAAGTCTCTAATCATACAATTTTTCCTTTCCTGCTGCAAATACTCAAACTCAGATGACTATATCACACGAAATACTAAACTAATAAACATCTCCACTGTTCCGAATACATAAGTATCAGTTATAAACTACATACCCAAATCTTATATCCATTTAACGGTAAATTGAGGAGATCTATTAGTTTGAACGAAACGGCATGAGAAATCCAGAATTTCCGACCAGCTTTGTTTCAAAGGTTAGATCTCTCAGAATAAACCACTAATCAAGATCTCCACCGTTCAGAATTCCGAAATATGAGCTTTACACTACGTACCCAAATTTTATATCCATCCAACGGTAGATTAAAGAGATTTAGAAGTTTGACCGAAACGGCACGAGAAATCTAAAGTTTCCGACCAGCTTTGTTTGAGAGGTTAGATCTCTTAGAAGAAACCTCTGATCCAGATCTCCACCGATCAGAATGAATAACCATAAGCTACGAACTTGCTGAAAAATTTTGAGCTCAATCTGACCATGTATCCCAAAGAACCAGCCTTTGATGAAAAATGTCGCAGAGATCTTCCTCCTGCAACTCCCTCCTTCTTTCTCTTCTTCTTTCCTTTCTCTTCTTTTCTTTCTCTTCTTTTTTCCTTTCTCTCCACTGACCTCTTTCTACCACTTCTTTGATTCCCTCCTCCACTCACCTCACTTTCTAGCACATTCTTGGATTAGAGAAGTGGGCATGGGACACTTGTCCACTTTCATGCACCAACCTTCACATGTGTTGGTCTCATACTACCCATACCAACCACATGTACTTTAACCAATCTCATGCTTCCATGTATTTTAAATGTTCAATCCATTTAATACACCAAATTTTTATTCTCATTTATCCTTTTATTCAATCAATCCTAACCCATATCAATTCATGGTTTAATGGGCCCATGCATAAATAATAACATATGCATTATACTTTAATTTAACATGACCCATGTACAATTTATGATACACATATTTATATACATTATCAAGCATCAACTATACAAACATTAAACAACCATCAAACAAACATCAAACATATCAAGGCAACACATAGAGTTTGGGCAAAATGCAATTGGGTTATGGGCTAAATGAAATAATTTTCGGGGCGTCACATCACACCCACCTTAGACTGAACTTCGTCCTCGAAGTTTTAAGGTTAAGAAATTACCTAAGCCCATGAACTCGGCAAAGTGCTCCATCATGTAGTCCTCACGCTCCCAAGTAACCTGCTCCTCGCCATGGAACTGCCATCTCACCTTAACCATCGGAATCTCGCGGTTACGTAACCTCTGGACCTTCCGGTCAAGTATCTGAATAGGTTCCTCATCATAAGTCACATCCTGCCTCAGTTCAATGTTCCTCCAGTCCAAGACGTGATCAAAATCACTCTTGTACACTCTCAACATTGACACATGAAAGACATTATGGACTGCTGCTAACTGAGGTGGCAAGGCTAATCGGTAAGCGACGGGGCCAATTTGTTCTAAAACCTCGAACGGCCCAATAAATCTCGGAGTGAGTTTGCCTTTTATCCCAAATCTAGTTTGGCCCTTCTGAGGTGAGACCTTCAATAAAACTTGGTCACCCACCTCGAACTCTACGGTCTTCCGCTTGGCATCAGTGTAACTCTTCTGCCTGTCTTGGGCTATTTTCATATTATGCTTGATCATCTTAATCTTCTCTGTGTGTTCTTGTACAAACTCTGGTCCCATCACCGCAACATCCCCTACCTCTGTCCAACAGATCGGAGATCTACAGGGTCGACCATACAATGCCTCAAAAGGAGCCATGCCAATACTGGACTGATAGCTGTTGTTGTACGCGAACTCACACAGATGTATGTACTCCTCCCAGTTACCACTGGACTCGAGGACACAGGCTCGAAGCATATCCTCTAAAATAGATATCAACCTCTCAGACTGGCCATCCGTCTGGGGGTGAAAAGCCGTACTGAGATCTAGTGTAGTGCCGAGCTGCCTCTGCAACCCCTGCCAGAATACCGATGTAAACCTCGGATCCCTATCTGATACAATCGAAACTGGCACTCCATGTAATCTGACTATCTCCCGCATATAGAGTCTGCTCAGCTTATCCATAGAATCCCTAGTGTTCACCGGTAGAAAGTGAGCGGACTTGGTCAAGCGATCAATAATAACCCAAACAGCATTATGTCTCCTCAGGGTGTTGGGTAATCCCACAACAAAGTCCATAGTGACGTGCTCCCATTTCCACTCAGGAATGGCGAGCGGTTGCATCTGCCCTCCAGGCCTCTGATGTTCAGCTTTGACTCTCTGACAAATCTCACACCTCTGAATGAACTGAGCTATCTCTCTCTTCATGTCGGGCCACCAATACATTCTTTTCATATCATGAAACATCTTGGTTCCGCCAGGATGAATAGCATAATGAGATCTGTGAGCCTCTTGAAGAACACTCTGCCTGAGTCGTGGATCTGCGGGAACCCATAAACGTCCCCTAAATCTCAAGGCACCATCAGATGACAAGTGCCAATCAGTAAAATCACTGCTCTCAGCCCAAGACTTGTACATCCCATGATCGACGTCAAGTCTCTGTTGGTCAATTACCTCCTGGACTTGTGTAGGCTGAGCTCTCATTTGAGCACATATCACAATCTGATCTGAAGGGGTAGCACATATACTCATAACCGTAGCCGCCTCAAGTGGTCTCCACTCATGAGACATCTGGCGTGCTACCATAACTGTCTCTACCCGCTTCCTGCTCAACGTATCAGCCACTATATTGGCTTTATCTGGGTGGTATTCTAATGTAAAATCATAGTTTTTGAGGAGTTCTAACCACCTTCTCTGCCTCATGTTCAATTCCTTCTGAGAGAACAAGTACTTGAGGCTCTTATGGTCAGAATACAGAGTGAATCTCTCACCATAGAGATAATGCCTCCAAATCTTCAAAGCAAAAACCACTGCGGCCAGTTCTAAGTCATGAACAGGGTAGTTCTTTTCATGCACCTTCAACTGCCTCGATGCATAAGCAATGACCCTATCCTTTTGCATCAACACGCAACCCAAGCCGATACGAGAGGCATCAGTATAGATAACCAACTCCTAATCAGGCTCTGGCAAAATCAACATTGGAGTAGATGTCAATCTTTTCTTCAGCTCTAAAAAGGCATTCTCACACTCCTCGGTCCATACAAAGGACACATCTTTCTGGGTGAGCCTAGTCATAGGCGTAGCTATCTTGGAGAATCCCTGAACGAATCTCCTATAGTAACCAGCTAACCCAAGAAAGCTTCTGATCTCGGTCACTGTGGTAGGCCTAGGCCAACTGATAATGGCTTCAACCTTAGACGGATCAACTGAAATCCCCTCAGAACTCACCACATGACCTAAGAACTTCACTTCGGTGATCCAAAACTCGCACTTGCTCAGCTTTGCATATAGCCTATGCTCACTCAGAGTTTGCAAGGTCACTCTAAGGTGTTCTTCATGCTCAGCCTGAGTCTTGGAATACACCAAAATGTCATTAATGAAGACGATGACAAACTTATCCAGATACTGCCTAAAGACCCTCTGCATCAGGTCCATGAACATCGCCGGTGCATTAGTCACACCAAATGACATCACAAGGAACTCATAATGTCCATAGCGGGTTCTGAATGCTGTCTTAGGCACATCCTCCTCCCTGATCCTCAGCTGATGATACCCAGAGCACAAATCAATCTTCGAAAAATACCTCGCTCCCTTCAACTGATCAAACAAGTCATTAATCCTTGGGAGAGGATATTTGTTCTTGATGGTCACCCTGTTCAATTGGCGATAGTCGATGCACAACCGCAAGCTCCCATCTTTCTTGTCCACAAAAGGAACTGGAGCTCCCCAGGGTGACAAGCTCGGGCAAATAAAGCCCTTAGCCAATAACTCCTCGAGCTGTTTCTGCAACTCTCTCAACTCGGCTGGCGCCATTCTATATGATGCCATGGAGATAGGCTTCGTGCCAGGGACTAGTTCAATAATGAAATCGATCTCTCGCTTCGGTGGTAATCCTGGAAGATCCGCGGGGAACACATCTGGAAAGTCCCTAACAATGGCAATATCCTCGAGTATCACCTCACTAGTTTCTTCTTCATCAGGCACTAACCCAGCCAAAATCTCCCTATCTCCATCAGTCACAAATCTACCCCTTGTGACTGTCTGGTCTGAAGCTCTACCCTGTAGTGTAAACACTGGGTGCCCGGGGATCTAAAAAATGATTCTCTTCGCGAAACAGTCGACAACTGCATGATAAGCCGCGAGCCAATCCATCCCTAGAATTGCATCAAACTCTAAAAACTCTAGGACTCGAAAGTCAATAGGCATCTCAACATCACCAATCTGAACCACACACAGGCTACAGATCATGTTCGGGTAGATCCTTTCCCCAGCTACAGTACTCACCACTAACCATGTACTAGCCCTAATGGGAGTCAAATGCAAACTATCTACCATACGTCCAGATATGAATGATAATGTAGAACCAGCATCAAATAATACATGCATAGAAGTACCACAAATAATAAGAGTACCTTCCACCAAAGTCCTGGATGCTGTCGGGTCTGGCTCAATAGCTGCCTTCGTTGCCTCTCTGGCACTGGACTGCTGCACAAAGCCCTGAGCTCTCTAAAAATTTGGACACTCTAACTTCCTATGCCCAGCCTGCCCACATTGAAAACATAAGAACGGAGCCCTGGACGCAGATGATCCATTCTGAGATGTCCTCACATAGCTTCCTCGGCCTCTACCTCTGCCTCGGCCAGTAGTCTGTGGGAATGGGGGTCTCGGTGCACTCGGTGCCTGAATAAGAATCGGGACAGGAGAGGAAACCACTGGTGAGGCCATCATACCAGTCTGAACCTGGGATGCCTTACTCTGAGCACCATTAGACTGTGCTCTTCCATAAAATTTTCTCTTCCTTTCCCATCTTCCCTTCTTCCACGGAGTCTGGAACTGTCCCCCATACTCTGCTTGTGAAGTCTGTTCACTTAGAGCTGCCCGTGTAGACATACCATCAACCCGCTCAGCCAACTCATACTGTTTGGCCCTCTGGACCACTGTGGTAAAATCAATCATCTTCGTCACAGACAAGGCCTGACGGATTGCAGGCCTTAGGTTCAAAGAAAACCTCATAATCTTGTCACTCGGCGTCTGAACTAACCCAGGGGCATAAACTGCGAGCTGCCTAAATCTGAGCTCGTACTCCCTGACTGACATGGTGCCCTGTGCGAGATTCAAAAACTCGAGTTGTTTAGCCTGTCTCTCAGTCTCTGGAACGTAAGCCTGTAAGAACAACCGTTTGAAGGTGTCCCAACTCTTCACTGCCCCCTGTGTATCCAACACTGAAAGCCACCAGTCCTCTGCATCACTCTCCAGTGTGTGAGCAGCACATAGGACCTGAGACTCCTCATCAAGCTCTAAGGAGCGACTGATCTTCTCGACATTCTTCAGCCAATCTTCGGCCTTCTTCAAGTCAACACCACCAGTGAATTCCTTAGGCTTTAGCTTTATGAACTTCTCTAGCAGTTTGATCCGCCGATCAGTGGGGTTCTCCATAACAATAGGATCAGGTGTAGGCATAGGCTGAGGTACAACCATTTGAGGTCCTGCTGCCCCTGCAGCTCCACTAGCCTCGGCCCCACTAGTGCCCGCCTCATAACTACCCATATCATATAATACACACAAAAAATATGATAGTAAGGCTTTTAAGTTAGTTCCTTTAAGCTTTTTAATCACCTAAATCTCTCACCCAATTCCTAGGTCAAAGTCATCTAAGTCCAATACATAGACCAAACCTAGTAAAATCAGGCTCTGATACCAACTGTGGCGACCCCGCACCCCGGACCACCAACCCCTCAGGGAATGGCGTGCGGAATGCCGGGGCGGGACGCCCGGCGTAGGCATTTCCGACCACTCCTCAACTCCCGTGAGGTGGTTGAGACCCTACGAGCCTTATCTCAAACAACGACATAATATCAAAAGGTACTAAACAAAATTACCCATCGTATTAATCATCCAAGACAAGAGATAGTCCATAAAAATGATCCATAAATAAAATCATAATCCCTACAGTTCATTAAAATTGACATACACACAAAGTCCAAAATTGTGGGTACAAATAAAAACCGTCATATGCCCACATGGTCTATCCAACAAGTCCCAACTCACCCATACTACAATGTGGTAAGTATTATAATTACATAATCCAAAATATAATACTTCATAATTTAAAACACAATTCAATCAAAATGCCTCTCAACTCACATCGAGGCTTTGGATTCTCTCGCAGGCAAGGCCCTCAAGATATAACTACTCCTTTGCCCTTATTCGGGACAGAAGGACCTGAAAGAGGAAAATGAGGGTGAGCCAACGGTGCCCAGTGAATAGAATTCAAATATGCTATCAATACTCATCAATAAATATCATGTATGCATGTCAATGTGAAGCATGATTAAAAGCTCATAACATATAAATATCAAGCATTTATAATAAGTTCGATGCAAGTAACAGCTTATCAATTTGGATCCACATTCCACATGCATTGGGTTACTAATGCACGTCTATTTCACCGTACCGTTGACCCCAATCTCTTCCTTTCCTAAGACCCTCCTATGACAAGGTTAAGTCCCCCTATTAGCCAGATAGATGGGCCCAACCAAAGTCATAAGGTTTTCTCAAATCAATGCATCATTCAAAACATTAGAACACATTCATGCTTTCAACATACAATATATAAGTGATATGATGACATAAAAGATATAATCATAAATGAAGTCTACTCACAACCAAGCCTCGCGAGAGTATTTAACCACACACGACCACCAAACCGAATCAACCCAATCAAGATCCTGAAACATACATCAATTTCTATGCTCAATCACATAGACATTACCCATCAACCCTAAATCAGCCCACATATAAATAATAGGCCTAAATCCCATCTAATCCCATCATTCAACTCAAATCACATGACTTAGGCCTCTAATGCATAGTTCTCATACATAAACCATTCTATTAATCAAAAATACTGATTTTTAATTCCTTTAGGCATAAACATGCCCAATCATTCTTAATTAAACATAAGTTGCATCAATTCAATGATTCTAGGCCAAAAGCATCAAAAGCCCTAAAATATGAAATTTTCCATACTTAGGCCATATTGCCGATTTACACTAGGTCACCATGTTCAGCCATGTATATCACTGATTTTGCATCATGGGTTCATCAACAATGACAACTAGGTCAACATAGTTGACATGCAAGCTATTTGGAAAGGCCTAAGTTCATATTCTAAATTTAGGTCTAATACAAGCAACCCTACCAATTCTTCATTTACTATCCATTTCAGATGTATCAATATACCAACAGAAATATGTAATCACAAAATCAACCGTACAGATTTAATTATATGAAGAAACAAACCTTCTGTCCAAATATCAGCCCAATCCAACGGTGGACCGAAAAGATAAGTATATTTGATGAACAAGTCTCTAATCAGACAATTTTTCCTTTTCTGCTGCAAATACTGAAACTCAGATGACTATATCACACGAAATACTAAACTAATAAACATCTCTACCGTTCCTAATACATAAGTATCAGTTATAAATGACATACCCAAATTTGAGATCCATCCAACGGTAGATTCAAGAGATCTATAAGTTTGAACGAAACGGCACAAGAAATCCAGAATTTCCGACCTGCTTTGTTTCAGAGGATAGATCTCTCAAAACAAACATCTAATCAAGATCTCCACCGTTCAGAATGTAGAAATATGAGTTTGACACTGCGTACCCAAATTTTATATCCATCCAACAGTATATTAAAGAGACCTAGAAGTTTGAGCGAAATGGCACGAGAAATCTAAACTTTCCGACCAGCTTTGTTTGAGAGGTTAGATCTCTTAGACGAAACCTCTGATCAAGATCTCCACCGATAAGAATGAATAACCATAAGCTACGAATTTGCTGACAAATTTTGAGCTCAATCTGACCATGTATCCTAAAGATCCAGCTCTTTGATGAAAATATCGCAGAGATCTTTCTCCTACAACTCCCTCCTTCTTTCTCTTCTTCTTTCCTTTCTCTTCTTTTCTTTCTCTTCTTTTCCTTTCTCTTCTTTTCTTTCTCTTCTTTTTTCCTTTCTCTCCACTCACCTCTTTCTAGCACTTCTTTGATTCCCTCCTCCACTCACTTCACTTTCTAGCACATTCTTGGATTCTCTCCTCCACTCACCTCACTTTCTAGGGCACTTGTCCACTTTCATGCACCAACCTTCACATGTGTTGGTCTCATACTACCCATACCAACCACATGTACTTTAACCAATCTCATGCTTCCATGTATTTTAAATGTTCAATCCATTTAATACACCAAATTTTCATTCTCATTTATCCTTTTATTCAATCAATCCTAACCCATATTAATTCATGGTTTAATGGGCCCATGCATAAATAATAACATATGCATTATACTTTAATTTAACATGACCCATATACAATTTATGATACACATATTTATATACATTATCAAGCATCAACTATACAAACATTAAACAACCATCAAACAAACATCAAACATATCAAGGCAACACATAGAGTTTGGGCAAAATGCAATTGGGTTATGGGCTAGATGAAATAATTTTCGGGGCGTCACAGTAAAAGTGACGACTGAGTCACTTAAGTTTTGTATTTATACTTTACCAAATCGATAAGCGTGCTCCTGACACACTCGCGTGCCACAACCTAGTTCCCATTAGCGTCTTAGTAAATCTATCATTGAAATCGATCATTGTCCTCCTTGTGACAAACGTCTTTATTTATTGTTAGAGTCTTACTGGACACTTATGCGCTGATGTTAATCAGATGCAATAAATCATTCTTAAATATCTTATGGATGAATAATCAATATCAATAATTAAATTTCATTGACCAATCATCAACAATTTAATCATGTGAATCGAATATTTGAACCTTTCAAGCAAAGCATGATTAAAAATATAATCATTCTACTCCAAAAATCACTAATAAATGTATTTAGATAAATATGACAATGATATAAAGACTTTATACTCTTGCACAAATTTTGGCTTTTACCTCAAGGTACCGCAAAGTCTTTAATTTGAGCACTTTGTCTTTTGTTGAAACAGCAGAGATATTTTAGGATATTCATTTTTCATGCAAACTTTCTTCTCGACATTTCATCAAAAGATCTTTCATTTTGCACAAGTGTGCTGCTTGTGCTTGTTGAGTAGTGTTGACTCATTATCCTTGGATCTTCCATATCAGTAATCTCAGTTCTGTTTCTGCTTGGCACATTTGCAAGCATGTCTTCTCACTCGAATGTTGTTTCTAGCTCATTTAAAATATAATCAATTTCTTGAAAACTGATTTAAAATGGATTTGAAAACTCGTTTAGAAATTATACTTTGTATTTCCAGTTTTCATGAAAACTATTTAGAAAATAATGCATTAAAGTAAAATGAGAGATGGATTTTCCAAATTGTTCAAGTTCATTTATGAAACACTCAAATCGTTGAAGATTATCATGAACTAACTCACTTTCTAAAATCCTAAAGTGGATAAGTGATTCTTCTACCATTCTAACTTGGTTCGTAGTTTCATCCCTTCCTTCCATGGTTTTTAAGAGATCACATAACTCTTTCAAACTCATTTCCCATGGATCAATTGTTTCAGCTAATGTGATTAGCTTATCGTTTCATTTCTTTGGAAGCTTATCACTGAAATATACTAAAACTATTCCTACAGGTATCTACTAACTATGTTATTTCATTCCATCTAGGATGGATTAATATCCACAACATGCCATATCAAGAGATTCATTCTAAGATATTTTGAAGGCATCAAATAACCTTTCAAACTCTTTAAGTTTTTCATCTCGATTCATTATCTTTTCACCATGAAGTGATTTGAGAGTTTTGCAAATCTCCTTAGCACTTTTAAGATGAACTACCCTTTCTACTTCTTCCTTGAGCAGACAACAATACAATGCACGGACAACATGAGAGTTGTATTTATCATTAAGTCTCTCTTCGTCTGTCCATGGCTCAATAGACTTGTTGGGCATGGTGTAACCATTTACAACCATTTTCCATAGACTGATGTCCTTAAATCGAAGAAAGGCTTTCATCATTCTCATCCAATCTTCAAAACAATCTCTATTGAACAAGGGTGGTCTGTCTAAAGGTTGGGCTATTCCCATGGCAGAACTTCTAGACATTGCCATTGATATCAAAGAAATTGTGAGATTTCTTTGAAGAGCAACACTGTTTCGATACCAATTATTGGCCCAGGTATGTCAAAGAAGGGAGTGAATTGGACACTTTGATAATAAAAAATATTACAATGGCAATAAGTAAATGTGAAAATGTAAATAGAATCAACATGGTCGATTTAGAGTGGTTCAGCTACTTGCCTACATCTACTACCTAACCTCCTCAGTTAGGATTTGAAACCTCTTTACTAAGGGATTATCTTATGGGTGAGAACCAAACCGTTACACCTTTTTCTCAACTTTCAGGTGTAAGAACAACTGTTACAATGCTAAACTTGCAGGCTTGAGACCAACCTAAACCTCTCGACTTACAGGCTAGAGAACTACCTATCTCAACTTTCGAGTGTGAGACTAACCTAAACCTCTCAACTTACTGGCTTGAGAACAACCACTTGGTAAAACACAAACCATGTTTGATACTCAGTAGTTTGTATAACTATTGTTACAACACAATACAGTTTACAAGAAATGAAATGAAGTACAACTGTACCCTATGAACTATCTCTCAATTTTTTTTAGCAAGAATGATATATGATTAAAACAGTGCTGGAAATTTGAGTGAAAATAGCTCAGTAACCTTCAAATAGATTTTCAAAGAAAGATAAAGATTAAGATCTGAATGAAAATCTTTTGAAGAAATAGAGTTTCAAAGAAGACACTTTGAAAAACTAAAACAATATAAGCTCTAAAATCAAATTGAAAATTCGACTAACTTTCAAAAGTATTTGCTTAATGAATTTTCGGTGTGTGGTTTGAGTCTAAGTGCTGGTATATATAGAATCGGTACAAATGAAGTTGTTGGTCATTTGAATTTGAATATCAAAATGATTGGTTACTCACAATAGCTAGAATCTTTCACGAAAATGACAATTGTAATTTTCACGAACATTCTGGTTCTTTTTCAGATTACAAAAATAAGGAAGGTTTCAGGAATAGTGATTTCGTGTATCAGAGGAAATCTCTAACAAATTTGAAAAGGTTTTTGTGCATAAAAAGTTTTGAAAAGGTAAACTAAAAAATTGTAAATGTCAGAACCATGACAGTGTTGAATTAGCGTCCTGACTTATAAAACTAACTTTGTCGTTTTGTTCCTTGAGGGCGCTCATGGACCATAAGCGTCCTGCTGAACTATGAAGTGAGGGCGCTACTTGATAGTAACCGTTCTAACTTACTTGGTGATTAAAACGACTAAATTTCATGAGGGAGCTAATCCACAATTAGCGTCCTGCCTTGTTTTAAAATATATAAAGAGACGAGGGCGCTACTAATGAGTAAGTGTCCTGATATGTTAAAACATTTTGAAATAACTGAAAAACATAAGGGTGACTAAACAATGAGCATCTTGATATATTTTAACTCGTAATAATAATAAGTGCGCTGAAGGACAACGTCCTAAAAGTTATTAAGTTGGTCACTAAGCGAGAAACGCTCCTGATTAGGCAGCGTCCTAATAGTTTTCCAACTTATAACTATCAGTCCTTAAAGATTAAAACATTTAAAACTCAAAAAACAATCAGCGAGCTGATACTAAATCAGCATCCTAACAAGTTCACTGGTCGACTTAAATGAGGCCACTACTGATGAAGTAAGCGTTTTGATGAATAAGTACATTTCAACCTTGAACATTATCAGCTTCCTAGTGTTTCATCAGCATCCTGACTTACCAAGTCTAAGAAGGCGGTGCTGAGACATTATTGTCCTGATCGAACACTTAGAAATTGATTTTTGAAATTAACTTAAGCTTTCAAAACTCGATTAAATCAACTAAAACTTCTATCAAATCAAACACTTAAACTAATTGAGAATTTAAATCATTGGAAATACCTTTAAAACATATCGATTAAAACATGCAATCGATTAAATCTTGCTGAGAGTAGTTTGATCAATAGCTTTAGATTCTAAGTGTTGAAAATCTTGAAACTTAGATATTTGACATTCAATAGGCTTGTAAGCTCTTCTTTTTTATCTCTAATTTTGATAAATCTGAAACACTTAACAAGATCATTAGATACACAAACATGAGTAGTTTGGAATCATCAAAACATTCTCACCCTGAGGTTCCTCGAGATAACACAATAGAGCCCAATGCCTGTGTTTACAGTTCTTCTTCATCCTCAGACTCGAACCATGACCCTCATGATGCTCGGGTTGCTTTTTTCATACCTATCTCAAATGTCCTCGGGCCTAGCTTTCCGGCTTCTCCACTCTAGCCTCTTCAACACCTCTTCCACTGAGTGCTCCGAGTTTCTTAGCTCCTCTAGTTCATGATGCTCCTCCTCCTGCAGTGGATGCAATTCTTCGGCAGCTTCAGGCTCTCCATGATAGTTAGGCTACTATGTTTGCCTCGATCCCATCAGCTCTAACTACCCTCAAGTCTTGAATGGACACCTAAGAGCACCTATTTGCATAGATCCAAGCATCATTGCCTCATTCTAGCCCGATTCCTCCGTGCTTCGAGAACCTTGAACGCACCATTCGATTTGCGGTTGGACAATTGGTTTCATCGTTCCATGAGTTTAAGTAGAAGCTTCATAACGTGACTTTCATAGTGTCTCGATCTACCACTTTCATTTGGGCCATAGCCAATTGAGTTGACTTGGGAGTACATTATCTTTAGAGCATCTCTGTCATGCTAGCTTCTCAGCCACGATTGCCCCTGATGCCTTCAGTTACAGTACCTCAATCGAGGACTTCTTCAGCCCAACTTTCCTATATTCCGTCGGCCCAGCCTTTACCACGATCTTCCAGGCCTCCATCGCCCTCTGAGAGCATCGCCAACATTCTTCAAAATTTAGCTTCTTGGAGACCTCCTTGTGGATTGATCGTACCCCTCTTTTTTATGTTTCAAAAAGGGGAGAATGACATTGTATATGGGTAGGATCTAGGAGTATGATAGAGTGAAGGGAAGATGGTATGTATGGGGAGATAGGTTGTATGGTATGTATGGGTAGATGGTATGTTTGATGGAATGTATGGATGTATGGCTTGTATGTTTGTAAGTTCTCATTGTTTGCAGACTTGATATTCAGTTTTGATATTTTAATATGATATATTTTTTCTACATATGATGGTTTAATTGTCATGTGTGTAAATGTTTTATTGTTTGAGCATGTGTGCACATTATGATCATGCAATTATATAAAGAAAATGTCGTTCTTTTTTCTTCATATCATTCTTATATTCATACTAGATTAGGTCTTCTTCAAAGGCCTACATAAAGTGTTTGAAATCATGAAAAAGGGAGAGATTTTTTTACCAATGGTGCTCCATGATATATATTTTAATGATTACCAACATCTCCTGTACTAAATTTCAAAATGAGCATTCAACTAAGCATATCAAGATCCCACCAAGAAAGTTGGACATTCAATCAAGATCAAGCATGAAGACTCATATTCCTATCTTTTGGAATGAGTAATGCTTGACTAACACACTTTCCAAACACATTTTGTTGACATTACCGTTGAGAGTTGTCGGATTGCCTTGAATCACATCTTGATCTGTGGTTCGAGGCTATCTCAGGGGCAATGTCAACAAAGTGTGTTAATCAAACATTTTCCTTTTGAAATTTGCTTAGATCTTGCTTAGGTTGTAGAATTTCCCCTTGCATTCTCAGCAAAGTCCATCAATATGTTTTATTCCTTCAAAGTTTTAAATCATAATTGATAAATTTCTTAAAATTTGAGTTAAAATATTTGTGAATCGGTAACGAGGCTTTCCAAATGATTTTTAAGTCTTTAGAATTATATCAAAGTATTTGATTCCAAGAAAATGTGTTTGATCTTCAAAAATCTCAAGTTTAAATGTTTCTTGAGTTCTCCAGAGCACTGCCTCGCGTGTCCGATTTTTGTTCTAGCCACTAGAAAGTGATCAACGCGCTAGTACAGTAACCAACGTGCAAGTGTGTTGCTCCTTCTAAAACCTAGAACTCTTGGGAAACCTGACCAACACAGTGGTACAGTCCATTAGCTCCCTAGTATACTTTGTTAGTGTGAACTGACTTTTTCGAGTTTCTTAAAAGTGACTTCATTGACCCATTTCCTCCTTCATGCTTCTCCTTTGTTCAACAGATTAGCAACGGATATGTTTCATATCATTTCCATGATAAATCTTATGCATTAAACTGAAATTTGAATTTCAAATTTGAATCTTCTTGGAGATTGAAACCCTAACACCAGTTTTTCTCTTGAACATATAAAAAAACCATTGATGCTTTGGAGAAGACAACTTAGCACGTTTTGAACTTTCTCCCAACTCTCTAAGTTTTTCAAAAAACTTTCACATCTTGAGTTTAAGGATTACACACTTTAATCTTTGATTTTGAGCTTCATTAAGTATTTTTTTTCAAACAATCAAAGAAGGTCTCCTCAGTTCAACCGTGCACTTTCTTCATAATCTTTTGTTGAGTATTCAAGTTTCTATTGTAAGTATTTGTCGGATTCTTGGTAAGAGAATCATATCTTCATTCTTTTCATAATGTAGTGACTTAGGTTATTGGTAAGTTGTGAGAGAGAGCGAATAGCTTTCTCTTATAAAGGTTCGTTACACTTGTGAAGTTGAGATTGTAACCAATTTGATCCTCACCTTTGAAGTAGGATTGTTAGTGAGTTTTTAAAAATTCTTTAATGGGGAGTTAAAGTCGTGGGCGTAGCCTTGAAGACCCAAACCGCATAAAAATAGAGTGTACAATCTTTGTTTATTTTCCTGTTCTTTACTTTTGTTTGATTTTGAAAGTTTTTTAAATCTTGCATAGACTCCAATTTACCTCCCTCTTAGACTCTAATCAAGGCTAACATTGCTTCATTATGTAGTGCGTTTGCAATGCCCCAAAGTCTTTGATTGGATAATAAGACCGTATTATCTCGATCGTTGATCTCCGCGAATCTGGTAGTGAATTCAAGAGTATTAAACTCCGGTCATTCCTAGTGACAAACATCTCAAAGTATAAAGGTTGATCATACATAAAACTGCTAGTACCAACATGCTGCAGGATGTTTTGATCAGGGTCCATTTTATAATCTTTAAATTCATAAAAAGGTTCTCCATCTAAAGTAAAAATGAGACGGTTCAGATTAAGTTTCAATACAACTTTCAGATCTGAGCGATACATTGCAAATCTGAAAAATTGACCGTTTGGATGGAAAGATAAAAAAAGAAATATGGAAGTCTCAGTTCAAGACATTTCCTAAAAGTAATCCTAAGGCTTCCATTTAAGCCATTGATTCAGTTAACTGCACAGATTACATAATAAACAGATGAGAGTTTGAGTCAAAATATTGCGATATGAGATATTCAACTTATCGTGATATATCTTTAATTTATCATCAATTTCTACCAATATGGACCATGGCTGGACCATAGTTGACCAGGACTGACATGGTTGGATCGATCCGATCAAACCGGTTGGACCGGCTGAACCAGTCTGTTCTGGTTCAATTCTATTGGGCTGGGTCATGTGGGTTTGGTCATAGGCTTGGCTTGGTTAGGCCTAGCCCGTTATGGGCTTGGTCTAATTTGGGCTAAGCCATTTTTTATTTAAGTTGTGATGGTGGCGGATCTTGGTCGACCCAAACCTACCCAACTAGGTAGATGATCCAAATGGGTCATCTTCTTCACTCCGATTACCTACAACTTTACTATGCAGCCTATCATTTTCAAATCTTCATATATCTTTCTATTTCAGTGTTTGATTCATGCAACATTAGCTTAATTGGAATCGTCTCGAAACCAGGATCGTTTTAGTGGGTATTCTGGCAACCCACACGGTCGGATTCCGACAAGACCGCCGCCGGTAAAAACTCAAATAAAACACCAAATCATAACTCATTTTCATAATTTTTGACACCAAGTTATTTTCACAACATTCTAAACACGGAAACAATACATATTGCTCTAATACCAATGTAAATATATCATATCTTTAAAACTAATTAAGTTGTACTAGGAGAAAGTATGTTACCCAAGAATTCACAATGCTCCACATGATATATGTTAGAGTTTCTCCTTCAAGGCTAACTTGTACTACAAATACAACAACAATTCATGGTTCAAGTGCACGAGCGATTCAACCAAGAACAATGAGAAATTTAGTTTGAACGGAACTCTAAAAAGAATAGAATTCTTCCTCTCTTTTGCTTACTCACGGCATTCAATTCTTTTATTCAAATGGAGGCGGTCTCTCTCCCATTTCAGTTATCATAACCGAATGGTATGGGTAGTTATGAAAACCACCCATACTGTAAAGTTAAATCACCACATGGGATAACCCAAGTGATCAAGACAACATAGTGCAATATGTAAAACACAACAATTAAAAACTATACTATTTATAAAGCGAAAACCTTTTAACTTACAGCGTGTTATATTTTGCATAAATCCCTAAACTATACTTGCAAATTAAATTTATATTTGAATATATACTTAAGGGTATTAAAGTAATTAAACAATAACAATTTCATATCTGATTTGTTTTGTATTATTCCATATCTAATTTTGATAAGCTTAAACCCCAAATATTTTCCTTTAAAAAAAAAAAAAAACCCAAATATTCTAAACTAACCGGAACTAAAAAGCCACGTCTCCACAGCTCCTATTTTTGTGCCAAACTCTTAAATGGTTCCACCAACTTATCCATTAACTAAGCAACTTGACTAACTAATCCACCGCCCATCAAGGATTTTTTTTTTTTTTTTTCATTGTTGGTGGCTAACTCGAAAAAAAAAAAAAAAGAATAAGAATTATAATTTAATTAATGCACTCTTCAATTCACGTGCAAGGCACATGCCGTGAACTAATTTTTACGTAATAATTCTATTAATTGCTTTTAGACAACTATATTGTTTAATTATGTATTAATTAAGATATATGATGAAGTATAATTATTATATACTAGTGAGCGGCACCTGCTTGCATGTGGACAACAATCAAACCATTAATTAGTAAAAATAAAACAAAAAAGCTCAGATCAACCCATTAATTAGAAAGATAAAAAAAAACTTTAATTATTAGCAAGAAATAAAGAGGAATTAAAAAAAATACTTTAATAATATATTGAGCAATCTATAACAATAACACACCAAATTAAACTAACCCATAAAATATAGAATTGTGCAACACAAAGAATGTCAAAGAAATTAACAAAATATACGAAACATAGTTGTGATTTCTACATTAGAAAAGTGAGGCAGAAAGAACAATGGAAAAAAGAAGTAACAAATATAGAAAGAGAAAGAGGGGAAATGAAGATTGAAATTAAAGAATAAATTTTTTATCTCTTAAAATGGAGCTATTTCCATTCAAGAAACTCAGTGAATAAATATAGTTCAAAAACTACCATTTTAAACAATTTAAGATTTTAGAAACTATCTTATTCCAAGAACACCTATTTTATGATACAAAAAAAAAATTAAAATAAACACCTACTTTAGAAACTACTGGCTTCCCACTTATTTGTTTCCTTCGTCCTCCCCTTCTACCGAGCGTTTGTGTAATATCCAGATTCAACAACAAAAATGGCTATACTTTTTTACCTTAAAAGTAAAGGAGTGGTGGTGCTGATTTTGATCTAGATCAATTTTCCAACACGTTTTTTGCATTCCAATGATGGGGCGTTGAAAGCATATATACACGAAGAAAAGACATTACAAATGGAAAAAAATCAAAATTCTAACATCAGAAATGGGTAAACCTGAGTAGGGAGTAAACCTAAGAACACTCAGTACTGTTCACATTATTTACATTGAAAGAGACTCCAATTTGAAAGGGTAATGCCCCAGGATGAGTAATTTGAAAGAGTAACAATGTAATATCATTTGAAAGAGTAATTTGAAAAAGTAACAATGTAGTACTGTACACGTGAGTAATTAGAAAAATTGTTAAAATTTGTATTAATAGTGAATGATCATTGTATAATCTTTGGAAGATATGTTAATAAGAAAATCACATACATTAATGTCTTGAAATGCTAACACCACTAATATATAGTGATTCATCAAAATCATGTGTTTACTTAACTAAAATAATAAAGTCACAACAAAAGATAAATGAAATTGATTGGCAATATTATGTAAAAAACACTAAGCATTTAACTCAACAAAATCAAAAGTTAAATTATTATTATTTTTTCTGAAAACTTAAGATTATGAATTATATATGAAAATTATGTAAACAAAATCTATAACAACCAACTTGAAAAAATAAAGAGTAATAATAAAAATTTGAAAAAAAAAAAGTTGAAGTTGAAACAAATAAAATTATAAAAGAAAGAGAAGTCACAAAAATTAAATCGAAAAGAAATTAAATTAAACAAATAGATTATCAACTATCACAAACTTAAGAAAAACTAACAAAAAGATATACAGAATATTACAAAATAAAATATTAAAACAGAAAATAAAACTATGTAACAAAGTTTAATAGACCGACTAATTAACAACCAACGTATAAAACTGAGAATATAAATTGGACATGAAAGTTAATAGAAAATAGAGAAATGTAACCCAATAAATGAAAATAATTACAGGAAATTGTAAAGAAAGCATCCATCAAATAGTTTCACCTTACTTATTTTATATTTTTTTTAAAACTTGAAATACCCTTCCGTGGATGGTGTAACTGAATGGACAAACAAAATTTGAAGTAAAGAAAGAAAGGGCAATATAGGGATTACTCTTAAATTGGCTTCACGGCTATTATATATAGTATAGATATAAAATAAATAAATAAACAGAACTTGTTAAAGTGCACTTGTGATAGAACATTTCAATACCAGCATATATGAACTGTTTTGAATCATGGCGAGCATTGAAAAATATTGGTCCACGATAATCAATCTAACAGTGATAAGATGAAAATATTTGTTAATCGATATACACGCATCAATGTCAATGTAACATGAAAAAAAGAGAGTAGAGAGATTACTAATGAAATTGAATAGAAATATTGAAATGTGGCTTAGATTTGAAATAGACTAAAAATACATATTGACATTGAGACGAGGAAAAGGAATGGAGAACACATATTGAGTGGGTTGTCTGCTTCTCAAAATAAAGCAACATTTGGGTGACCATCACATAGAAATTCTATGCAAAATTCCAAAAATTCTTCCACCCTTTCACTTTATCTCTCTTGCTCTTTCTTCTCTTAATCAGTCTCAAGCATTTCCTCCAACAACTTATCATCCAAATACTCAAATTCAATCACTTCGCTTGCCTTCCCAGTACTCTGATCTGCTGTTTGCGTTGTAGAAGATGAAGAGGAAGATTGACGAGCAGCTACAGAAGGGTGTTCACGAGGGAAGTTAAGAACTGCTAAGTTGCCCCTCATTTGGTGCGCTGCTCGGTCATAAGCTCGCGCTGCTTCCACAGCGGTATCGTACGTGCCAAGCCAAACACGAGCACTGCCCTTCGACGAGTCTCTTATTTCCGCAGCGTACTTGCCTGACCGCCTTCTTCTGACTCCTCTATAGTGAACTTCACGACTACTCTTAATCTCTTCTGATGTATCTGCCTTCTTTCCATGACGCCTCTCTTCCATGTCGTACGTTTAGTTATTTCGTTTGGTCTTGCTTTCAATCTTTAAATAAAGAAAGAGGTTTCTAAGAAATTTAATTAATCATTTGATATATGACTCTCAAATATGTATAGGTTTTCATGAATTTGACCAAAGAATATGGAGGTTGACGAGAAGATTCTTTGTAGACCCTGTGGAGGTAAAATTTACTTTCTCGAGTTATTTTCTTTAGACACTTCTCATTAAAGCTTGTCTGTAGCTCAAGACCGGCATGTTTTATGTGCAATTCAAGTCTTGAATACGATTCATGAACACTTCTTTTTTCTTCTTCCATGTTAGTGTTCATGGAAATCATATTTTTTTCATGGTAGGAACCTTTGTCACGCAAGTGCCTTTGGATGGCCCACTCCTCTGCGTTATCTTCTTAATAATTGCCATCACTCTATCCGTAAATTACATTGGTTCTTGCACATCGTTAGATTAGTTTCCCGTTTAATCAACTTATTTTTCTTCTTGTAATTCTAGAATATATAATTTTGTCAGTCTTTTCATATGTTATTCTTAATTCACTACAAGAAAAACCACTTTTCCCTTCAAACGTTTTAATGGCTTGTCCCACCAAGCCGTCGATCAAGAAGTCGTGATAAGTTGCCCATTTGTAATGGTGCTGATTTTGCTTTTAACGGCTTGCAAAATATGCCGTTGATGATACAATGGTATAACAACTTGCACTGCATGTCGTGGAAACGATGTGATATTATATACACTAATCTACGCTTTTTTGAAAATGGTATTATTATTTGCTATAATTAGTGCTCCATATTTAATAATGCATAAATCTATATAATTTTACTCAACTTATAAAAGAATGTCTATACTGTTGGCCCAAGTAGGGGTCTCCACTTAGCACTCTCCTAAGTATTTTGATGCTAAAAAATAATATGTAATTTGGTGCTAATATTTGAACTAAGCATATTTCAACACCTAAAATGAAGAAGAACCAATACAATATCAAAGTACTTCAAGTCCCTCAAGCAAAGGATCAAAGCAAAAGATCAACCACATTCAAAGCTTGGACAACTTGAAGGAAAGAAGAAATTATGAGGTTGAGAGTCTTTTGTGAGTCTAGAATTAGGATGTAGTTTTCATTGGTTTTAGTTTGCTCAACTTCTCTCTTACATATCATGCATGCATTAGATTTTGTCTAAAATGATTTTCAAATGTTCAAACATGCTTGGCTCATGTTCGCTAACTATTTCAAATTTGTTTGAGTCATATTTTAAATTGTTTTAATCAAAATCACATTTCTACAAAGTTTTTCGAAATAATCAAAATTGTTTTGATTTTCATCAAAATCTTGTTTGGTTGTTTAATCGTTGATTTCAAAGTGTTTTAATCATCAAACTAAATCTATTTCAATGATATTTTGTTTCCCAAATAATTTCATAAATTTAGAATTTCAAAATATTATGGCAACCCAAGTTTTTACACTCAAAGTATGCCTAAATAAACTTTAATCCTTTAAAAGTGTTTGATAGCTTTCTTTGATGGCTTTGGAAATGTTTCCAATGGTTCCGGAACGTTTTTTTTTTCATAAATTTTAAGCTATTATATGTCTACATTTGGTTTATGATAAGTCGAGAAACGAAGAGAAATAAAATTCACAAAAGCACAGCGCACAACAGTGCGATAGCGGTATTGACATGTTTTTCTGCAATAATGAGCTATTGTTGGTCCCACCCCAGAGGGGCGAGGGAGTGAATTGGGGTACAATGATCAATTTTAAAAATGTTCGTCCAATAACTTAAGTGATTTACATAAGTTAATTAGAACATGATGCAAATTAGAACACAGACTAAAATGCAAAAGTTTGACATATAGATTTATAGTGGTTCGACCAAGCCTACGTCCACTACCTAATCTCTCGATTAGGATTTACTCAATCCACTAAATGATTATCTTACGGGTGATAACCAAACCGTTACAACTGCCCTTTTACAGGTTAAAGGCAAACCTATCCTTTCACAGGATAAGGATGAACCATTTTCCTTTTTTCGAGATTAGGAAAAACCCATGTTCCTTTTATTGGCTAAGGAAGAGCCAAATTTCTTTTCTCCGGGATGAGGAGAAACCCATGTTCCTTTTACTGGCTAAGGAGGAACCGTGATCCTTTTGCGGAATAAGGAACAACCAGTTTCCCTTTTAAGGCTAAGAGATAACCTATCTTTTTTAAGGTTAAGGACACACCTACCCTTTTACTAGATGAGGATGAACCGATTTCTCTTTTAAAGGTTGAGAGAAAACCTATCCTTTTTAAGGTGAAGGACACACCTACCATTTTACTAGATGAGGATGAACTGATTTCTCTTTTAAAGGCTGAGAGAAAACCTATCCTTTTTAAGGTTAAGGAGACACCTATCCTTTTACGGGATAAGGATGAACCAGTCTCTCTTTTACAGGCTTAGAGAAAACCTATATGATTACAATCCTAAAATCATCAAGTGAACTACCTTCACTTTTCGTGCTTGTTTCAATCCAGAAACACACCAGCATTACAACACTAAGATGTTAGGTGGTTCTAACGAAGTAGAACACTTTACATTCAGCACAGTACATAGCATTACAAAGATATGAAATGTGAAATAGGTAATGCTAAGTTGAAATATACCTTCTGTCCTTTACCTTTCACTGTTCGGTATTGCTCAAGTGCAGTTTCGAAAAGCATGAATGATTTGATATGAAAATTAGTGCGTTATGGAAAGATAAAATATACCAAACAAATATTGACGTTAAAAAATAGAGGATTGGTGTAAATCAAAGACACAGACATTTTTCAAAATAGATATAGAATATATGTATGAAAACTTCTAGTTCAACGATCAATAGTTTAACGCAACTACTGATATAATTCAATACAATACTTAAGATATGAAATTAAGTACAACTGTATATCTTGAGCTATTTCTCAAATTCTATCATCAGTATGAATGATACCAGATATGAATCAGTGCTGAGAATTTGAGTTGATATCAGTAAAGATAGATTTTCAAAGATAAAGTATAATTGAAGCTCAATATGAAAATCTATTGTAATCACAAAGGTATCAGTGAAAAATACTTTGAAAAATTAGAAAATGAAATTCATTTTGACACAGGCTAACTTTCAAAAAGTATTGGCACAACACAAAGTGATTGGGAAATTGTTTGATCCTAAGTGTTGGTATTTATAGACTTAGTGGGACATAGCCGTTATACACTTGAATTTCAAATTCAAGATTAATGTGGAGACTCAACGGCTAGAGTGTTATATGAAAATAGCAACTGCGATTTTCATACACATTTTGGTTCTTTCCAGATAGCATGAATAAGGAGAATTTCAGGATACCCCGATTCATGCATTAGAGAAGATCTCTGATTTATCTAAAAAGTTCTTGTGCAGAGATTTGTTCTGAAAAGTAAACCGATATGGTGTGCGTGTCAGAACAGTGACCATAGTTGAATTAGCGTCCTGATTTCGCAATTAGTGTCCTGACACATAATGTCAACTTTGTCGCTTTGTTCTTTGAGGGTGCTTATTCCGTATAAGCGTCCTACAGAACAGTAAGTGAGGGCGCTATCGAGTTGTGAGCATCCTGACTCATTTTATTGTTTTGAGGGCGCTACTGCACAGTCAGCGTCCTGACTTTATTTAAGACTATACCTATGAGGGCACCACTTACTGAGTGAGCATCCTGCCTTTTTAAGCAAAATAACTTATGATAAGGGCACTTCTTATGTAGTAAGCGTCCTTCCTTTTAAAACATAAAATCGTAAGATGAGGGTGCTACTTACTTAGTAAGCGTCCTATCTTTTAAAACATATGACATTTAAAAATAAATACGCTGAAGGACAATCAACATCCTGATCATTATAAAGTTGGTTCAAGATGAGAACACTTCTTTCTAGGAAACGTCCTGATAGCTTGTCCAACTTATAACTATCAACGTCCCCAAAGATATGTTCTTTAAAAGACATTTAAGAAATATTTCAGCGAGCTGACTTTTGATTAGCTTCCTAATGACCTATCAGCTTCCTGACTGATTTAGTTCAGGAGAGCACTTGTAACTCATTAGCGTCCTGAAAGACTTCACAAAAACATTTTTGATTCGAGATTTAAAATATGATATATACTAAGAAAACTCGATCAAAGTAGTACTTCAAAAATATTTATTAAGTGTTTCAAAAACATGCAATTTGAAAAACATATGCAAGTGCTGTATGCATGATTTTAGAAAAAATTTTGAGCAATAACGATCAGAGAAAAATATACCTTAATTTCCTTATGTATTTCCCATTTTTCTTGATCGATACTTCTAACTCTTCATTGTGACTTCTTTGTTGATCTTTGAGCTGGAGATGACTTTGAACGTTGATCGGAAGATGTTGTCACAAAGCTTGATCAAGCCGTTCTTTGATTTATGATGCGATCATTGGAGTCCTTTCACGACTTATATGTCTTTGTTTTCCTTTGATCGAATCATTCACGTGAGATGATCTTGACATCAAGGTATGATCATTGAAGTCCGTAAGTTGAAACGAGCTTGACTGTTGGATGTACGCATTGAGTTCCTTGATCGAGTCGTTCCTTGGCTTTTTGCTTTTCCTTTGGTGCATAGATAAGTTCTTGAAAAATGTTTGTTAGCACCGAAAAATAATTTGTTTGTGATCATCAAAATATACTTCATCAAGTATACTTTAGGGATGTGCTAATGATGAACCATATAGGTTAACAACTATAGCGCGCTATAGCTGTTCTGGGTTTTCTGCGTGCATTCCCAATGGGCAAAAAATCAGCTTTTGTCTCCCATTTGGCTAATACTCATTCCTGATCTACAAATACACCTTATCAAGCCATTTTAATCACAAGAGAACACAAGTGAAACAACAAATGTGAGTTCACTGATTGATTTTCGAAATCAAACCCTTTCTCACATTTTCAAAAACCTTTGAGCCAAAATGAAATGATTTCAAAAGGGATTTTCAGAGCTTCCAATGTGTTCATCATTCAAAACATCATCAAATCATTCCCTTGAGCAATCTAGATGCAAGGAAGGTAAAATCTATGATTGTAAGATTTCTCTTCTCATGAGCTAAAATTTTCATATTTTGTATTTGTTGAATATTTTATTTGAGCTTCATTGTAATTGTTCTATCTACATAGAACAAACATTATTCTTATAATTTCTTAAGTAACGGTTTGTCCTTAGCCCGTAAAAAGGATAAGTTTGTCTTGAACCTTGAAAAAGACTTTGTAACGGTTTGGTTCACACCCTTAAAGTGAACCCGGTATAGTGGAATCCTAGAGATGGTTTCTCTGGCGTGGAGGTAGAAATTTTTTTTTTTCGAACCACGTAAAAATCATTGTGTCCTTTTTATTTCTGCACTTTACATTCATGGACATTGATTTTTAGAGCATTTACTTGTATCATTTTAAACATTCCACTAAGAAACTTAGAAAATTACAAAATTGACCATTACACCCAATTCACCCCCTCTTGAGTGTCTAACAAGTGGTACCAGAGAGGGTGCTCTTGATTTAAGGCTTGACATTCTTGAGCTAAATATCAAATGGCCAATACAATCGGTTTTGACTTAGGTGACAACCCCTTTTCACCTTCAATGCTAAATGTGGATACCTTTATGTTTTGGAGAATTAGGATGAGAGCTTTTCTCAAGGCTCAATCATTAGATATGTGGGATATTATTTCTAATGGAGCATTTATACTCACAAAGACCATAAATGGGGTTGAAGTCCCTAAATTTAGGAAGAAATGGGATAGGAAAGAAAAACACTTAGTTAGGCTTGATAGTCTAGCTAGAGATATATTGGTTAGTAGCCTTTCCCAAATAGAGATTGATAGAGTTTCTTCATGCACATCTTTTAGAGATATATGGATTAGATTAGAAGAACTCTATGGTGCGACATATATTTCCTTATCTTCATGTGAAAATAAGGAAAATGTAGAACATATTTGCTTTATGTCTAATATTGATGAATGTTCTACTAGTGTCCCCAATCTTTCTTTTGATGACTTGTCCATAGCTCATGAAAAGCTTAAAATTGATTTAGACAAGCTCATTAAAAAGAATGAGAAACTCAAGAACATGATCACAAATGTTATGGATGAGTTAGAAACTGTCCAAAATAGCTACAATGATATTCATGAGGAGAATGAGAGCACTCTTGAAGAAAAAGATGACTTAGAAAATGAAAATACCATTCTTCAAGAACGATTAGAAGAGTTGACCAAATTAGTAACTAAGGTTACTAATGAAAAAGAAGACTTAAAAATTGAACTTCAATCAGAAAAACAAAAGACCACCACATTAGAAAAACAATTAGGCGAACAAAATATTGGATACTTTAAGCCCAAGACATGCCACACGAACCTTAGAAATCCTTTCAAGAATAAATGTCACAAAATGGCATGGGTATCAAAGGAACTACTCTTAGATGTTAGAATTACAAAATCCAAAGGAGTATGGATTCCTAAAGCTATGGTTCACCAGATTAGTTAGATTCATAATATTGAACCATATGCTAAGTCTTTTGCCTATAATCTATAGGCCTTGACCACTTTAGGCGACTTCCATGTATTATATGTCATATGTGCTTATTTATATTCTTTATGACATTTGGAAGTATTTAGGCTTGATTAAATTTCTTTCACGATGCCCATACTTGCCTAAGGTTGTTTATCACATTGAACATATTTGAATGAAAAATCGTATTGTTCAATGTTTGAAAGATGCTAATCATATTAAGTATGCAACTTGGAAGTACATTTAGAATTTCATATCTATTACTTCTATTCATCCTTGTGAACATGCTTGAATTGCCTATATCTTGTTCACATATTTAATGTATACATTTTGCTTAATTCACATCATAAAAATGTATACTTGTATTAAATGATACGTGTGCTTCACAAATATACATATTCATTTAATACTTAGAGAAATTTGAGCATAATCAAATTATGTTAGTGAGCTTACTTCAATTTAGAATCTAAATTGCTCATATATTTATATGCTCATATTTTAACAATGAACTAGAATTAATGACTATCCATTAAAGTTCATCACTCTTGTGCTTTTAGGCTTAATGACATATATCACTTCAAAGTACAAGACATTCAAATAGCTATAGCGCCCTTCTTCAATTCTTATCCAAATTGCCACACTCTTCCTTGGAGATTGATCAAGTTTAGTTTAAGAATTTAAATTTTTAGAAATCATGAGAAGACTTTAAAAGTCACTTTTGTCGGTCCACCCAAGAGGGGGGTGAATTGGGTGCAATGGTTAATTTTAAAAAATGTCTTCCAATAACTTAGATGATTTACATAAGTTAATTGGAATATGATGCAAATTAGAACACAGACTAAAATGCAAAAGTTTGACACACAGATTTATAGTGGTTCGGCCAAGCCTACGTCTACTACCTAATATCTCGATTAGGATTTTATCAATCCACTAACTGATTCTCTTACGGGTGAGAACCAAACCGTTACAACTACCCTTTTTCAGGTTAAAGGCAAACCTATCCTTTCATGGGCTAAGGATGAACCATTTTTCTTTTTTCGAGATTAGGAAAAATCAATGTTCCTTTTACTGGCTAAGGAAGAACCAAATTTCTTTTTTTTGAGATGACGAGAAACCCATGTTCCTTTTAATGGCTAAGGAAGAACCAATTTCCTTTTTCCGGGATGAGGAGAAACTTATGTTCCTTTTACTGGCTAAGGAAGAACCATGATCCTTTTGCAGGATAAGGAACAACCGATTTCTCTTTTAAGGCTGAGAGATAACCTATCCTTTTTACGGTTAAGGACACACATACCCTTTTACTGGATGAGGATGAACCGATTTCTCTTTTTTAGGCTCAGAAAAAACCTATATGATTTCAATCTTGAAATCATCAAGTGAACTACTTTTACTTGTCCTGGTTGTTTCAATCCAGAAACACACCAGCATTACAACACTAAGATGTTGGTTGGTTCTAACGAAGTAGAACACTTTACATTAAGCATTGTACATAGCATTACAAAGATATGAAATGTGAAATAGGTAATGCTAAGTTGAAATACACCTTTTGTCCTTTACATTTCAATGTTCGGTATTGCTCTGGTGCAATTTCGAAAAGCATGAATGTTATGATATGAAAATTAGTGCTTTATCGAAAGATAAAATATACCAGACAAATATTGACGTTAAAAACAAAGGACTAGTGTAAATCAAAGACAGACAGTTTTCAAAATATATATAGAATATATTTATGAAAACTTTTGGTTCAACAATCAGTAGTTTAACGCAACTACCGATATAGTTCAATCTAGCACTTAAGATATGAAATCAAGTACGACTGTATATCTTGAACTATTTATCAAATTCTATCATCCGCATGAATGATACCATATATGAATCAGTGCTGAGAATTTGAGTTGATATCAATATAAAAATAGATTTTCGAAGATAGAAATATATTTAAAACTCAATATGAAAATCGTATAGGTATCAGTGAAAAATACTTTGAAAGATTAGAAAAATGAAATTCATTTTGACACAGACTAACTTTCAAAAAGTATTGGCACAACACAAAGTGATTGGCAAGTTGTTTGGTCCTAAGTGTTGGTATTTATAGACTTAGTGGGATATAACCGTTAGACATTTGAAGTTCAAATAATGTGAACGTTTTCACACAACGGTTAGAATGTTATATGAAAATAGCAACTGCGATTTTCATTAACATTCTGATTCTTTTCAGATTTCATGAAAGACAAAAGCTTTAGAAGAACTTCTTTCATGTATTAGAAAGGGTCTCCAATAAGTCTGAAAAGGACTCTGTGCAAGTGTTTGTTCTGAAAAAGTAAATTGACGTAGTGTACTCATTCGAACAGGGACAATAGTTGAATTAGTGTCCTGCTTCCGTAATCAATGTCCTAACGCATAATATCAACTTTGTCATTTTATTTTTTGAGGGCGCTTACTATGTATAAGCGTCCTGCTAAACACTTAAGTGAGGGCACTACTAACTCGTAAGCGTCCTGACTTACTTATGACTTTAGATGACTTAAACCTTGAGGGCGCTAATGCACAGTTAGTGTCATGTTATGTTTTAAAACTATTAAGCACATGAGGGTGCTACTATCTGAGTGAGCGTCCTGCTTTTAATACATAAAACAAAACATGAGGGCGCTATATTAGGTGAGCGTCCTACTAGATAAAAACATAACATGAGGGCGCTACTACTATGTAAGCGTCCTACAAATTAAGACATTTAAAAGCACATTGAAGGACAATCAACATCCTAAAAGTTATTCAGTTGATTTCCAAAGGTAAGGGGGCTCCAATTCAGAAAGTGTCTTGATAGTTTAATCAACTTATAACCATCAGCATCCTCAAAAAAACATTATTTGAAGAACTTTTAAAAGATCTTTCAGTGAGTTGATGCTGAGTCAGCTTCCTAACAACTTTAAAGGTTGACTAATATATAAGACCGCTACTATATAAGTAAGCGCCCTGATTAATCAGTTCATTTCAACCTTGAGTGTTATCAGCGTCCTGACTTAACAAGTTCAGGAGAACGCTGTTATTACATTAGCGTCCCGAAAGACTCTTTGAAAACAACTTTGACTTACGATAAAATAATCGATTCATGCGAATAAAAACTCGGTATATTTCAAAGTAAATATAAAGTATTAAATTTCTTGAAATATAGTTACGACATCAAAACATGTAGATTTAGAAAACATATGAAAATGATATATGCATGGTTTTGAAAAGCATTTTGAGCAATAACGATTAAAAAAAGATATACCTTAAATACTTTGTGTATTTCTCTTTTCTCATAACCGTTAAATCCAACTCTTCATTATGAGATCTTCAATAAGAGTAATTAAGAGTTGAATGACTTGAACTTTGATAGAGAGATGTAGTCTTGTAGCTTGATCAAAATGTCCGAGAGAAGTGATCTTGAAATCATGATGTGATCGTTGAAGTCCGTTAGTTGAAACGAGCTTGATCGTTGGATGTAAGCTTTGAGTTCCTTGATCGAGTCGTTCCTTGGCTTTTTGCTTTTCATTTTGTGTAGAGATAAGTTCTTGAAAATGTTTGTTAGTACCGGAAAATACTTTGTTTGTGATCATCAAAATATACTTTAGGGATGTGCTAGGGATGAACCATATAGGTTAACAATCTCCCCTTTATGATGATAACAAACAATTCGAAAAATTGAGCATATTAAGCAAACATTAAGCAAAAAGGTTTTCCCTTGAACTATTTCTTCTTATTTTTCTTCTCCCCCTTATTTTTCTTTATTTTTCTTCTCCTCCCTTTTGATATCATCAAAAAGTGAAGAAAGAAGAATAAAATCTCGCCTTGACTTAGTAGAGTAGCGAAGCTCCCCCTTACATGGAGACTACCCCTTACTTTGTGCATTCACCCTCAAGATGGTTTATGACATCGCATCATAGTTAGGTGCATGAGAATGCGTAAGGTCTACTATATTGAAATCTCGTGAGAGACAGATCTTATTTTAAAGCACATAGAGAAATAGTTTGACTAATTCATAGGCTAAAATATTTGAAATAATAGCGTAGCCGAGAATCGTAGTCAGAGGGAATGAGAAAGAATTGCTGAAAGATGAATTTATAAAGATTTTTTTTTTAATCATGAGCAATTATTCTCCTTAGTGTTTGGCGTAAATGTAAATTTGATAATTAAACCAAATCAAACACAGAGTATGCTTTAAGATATCTAAATGAACAAGCACAAACATACTTATAGCATAGGCAAAGAATTTATGATATAGTAGGGCCTAGCTATTATGATTCTAATAAGATGCAAAGTATATAGTTGATATTCATGGCATCTATCAGACATCAAAAATCATAGTCAATTGATGCATACAAAATATAATATTACAGAGCAACATCAATGGCACGTGAGATGGAAAATTATAAATTTTCCATAGTTTAGACATGTGAAGATATATATGATTAACATGCTGATGTCGAGTATCAAAATCTAAACATGCTGAATATATGCTACATTTTATAGGAGACATTTGAGCAACAACATACATTCATTGAACCAAAACTAGGCAAGTAATTTCAATTAAAGCATGGCCTAGATTGTTCGATTCGCTGATTTTAATGAGAAGACATTTGGAAGGGTGTGTACTCATTAGAAATAAGATATCCATGAGTTTGATGCAAACATGATATGGTATGAAACAAATGCATCAACATCAGGAAATAGTTGAAAGAATAATGCCAACATATAATGGTCACGAGTGTAGGCAAAATTTTGTTCAAGATATTGGCGTATGATAAAGAGTTGTGTACATGGCCTATATATACTTGCAAACACATGAATCATGCATAGATAATATATTCTAAGTTTAGAGCAAGCATGATCATGATATGAACTAGCATAGGCAGAGATAAAATATTAACGCACAGCCTAGCTACTGTGTTACTTGATCATCAGATGATCAGATATCACTAGTTCAAACTTGGCATAAATAATCATGATAAATCAGAGATACAAGATATGTATAGTCATGATATTTATCAGACAGTCACGGATAAGCATATCATATACTCAAGATAGATGTGACTGGTTAAGAAAGATGTCATCACTAAACTGATAATTGCATTAGACATAGTAGGGTTTCATGATGCATTTTATCAGGAAATATGAATAAGATAGCATTAGTATGATGGCATATAATCATGTTCAAGCAAGCAACATATTTATGCAACAAAAATATTCAAAATAATTTTGCAAACATAGATACAGGCATATCAGAGCGTAGATCAAGCAGATTGTGAACAGTGATTAGTGTGTGCAATATGAATATGAAATATAACAATCACACAAATTCAAGCAGATCAATCATTCAAATAAATTAAACCACTAAAATATGAATGAGAGATAGAAAGATAGCTAAACACAAGCAAGCAAGCAACAAAGTAGTGAGATATGTAGAACTCATTGTGTAAGAGAAGCAAGGGAAACGAACAGAGTATACACATACACTTTCAGTTAGAAGAAATTCAGTTTAAACATCAAAAATAGTATTGTAGAAGTGTTTTAAACAACAATCCAAAATATGGATTAAAATTTTTTTTTTAAAAAAATCTGCTTGGGTTGACGGGGCTTGTAGAGAGGTTTCTAGACATTTCTAGAAGAGTCCAGAGGAGAGTGTTTGGAGCAAGGACATTCATGAAGGCTATTAGTCCTGCGAGCCATGGGAGTGGCGGTGCTCACATGGACAACCTTTTCAATTAACGCTTGGTATTCCTCATTTTCCTAAAATAGTGCCATCATCAGATCTCTCTGATGTTTTGTCTTGGCTTCAAGCTCTTTTAGCCGATTCTCGTGCTCGTTTAGCATGTCCAGAATGGCCTGAACACTGGAGGATAAGGAATCACTAAGTTTGACAAATTGTTCCTCAAGAGACGCTGCAACAAGAAGCGGTGGCAGAGGTTCTTCGGCACGAAGTGGAGACGCATGGTTTTCCCTAGGAGCAATTTCCTAAGAGGATTCTTCATCAGTTCCATCTGATGAAGAGGACGATAAAGAAAAGTCGCTAGAGGTGGAGTATTAATCCGTTCAAGCTCTTTTCTTAGACTCAGGAGCACTAGATGCCATTAGAGTGATGAAGATGAAGACGAAACGAGGGAGATGAATGCGGAACGATTTCGCGCTCGGAAGTGAAATGAGAGGGAAACGTATGAAGCAAGCTAATGGACATCGAAAACAAAGTATGCATTAAATGCAGAAAATACATAGAGTCATGCGGCGAAGTGTATGATTAAACAGGAAATATCTCGATAAGAGATCGAAGGAATAATCATACCTAGGAGGTTACGGCAAGGTGGCAGGAAGTTCTAGGATATCTATCCTAAGACACGAAATGCAAAAACACCTAAGTCAAAACCTAAATTGACCATAGGATCTAGACTCTAGGTTGTTAGATCATGATTTCAGAGAACCTTCTCTGATACCACTTGTTGGTCCACCCAAGAGGGGGTGAATTGGGTGCAATGTTCAATTTTAAAAAATGTCTTCCAATAACTTAGGTGATTTACATAAGTTATTTAGAATATGATGCAAATTAGAACACATAGTAAAATGCAAAGGTTTGACACACATATTTATAGTGGTTCGGCCAAGCTTACGTCCACTACCTAATCTCCCGATTAGGATTTTCTCAATCCACTAACTGATTATCTTACGGGTGAGAACCAAATCGTTACAGCTGCCCTTTTTCAGGTTAAAGGAAAACCTATCCTTTCACGGGCTAAGGATGAACCATTTTCCTTTTTTCGAGAATAGGAAAAACCCATGTTCCTTTTAGTGGCTAAGGAAGAACCATGATCCTTTTGCGGGATAAGGAAAAACAGGTTTTTCTTTTAAGGCTGAGAGATAACCTATCTTTTTTACGGTTAAAAAAATACCTACCCTTTTACTGGATGACGATGAACCAATTTCTCTTTCACAGGCTCAGAGAAAACCTATATGATTTCAATCCTGAAATTATCAAGTGAACTACTTTCACTTGTTATGTGAAAACCTATATGATTTCAATCCTGAAATTATCAAGTGAACTACTTTCACTTGTTCTGGTTGTTTCAATCCATAAACACACCAGCATTACAACACTAAGATGTTGGTTGGTTCTAACGAAGTATAACAGTTTACATTAAACACAGTACATAGCATTACAAAGATATGAAATGTGAAATAGGTAAAGCTAAGTTGAAATACACCTTCTGTCCTTTACCTTTCAATGTTTGGTATTGCTTAAGTGCAGTTTCGAAAAGCATGAATGTTATGATATGAAAATCAGTGCTTTATTGAAAGATAAAATATACCAAACAAATATTGACGTTAAAAATAGAGGATGGATGTAAATCAAAGACAAACAATTTTCAAAATAGATATAGAATATATGTATGAAAACTTTTGGTTCAACGATCAGTAGTTTAACGCAACTATTGATATAGTTCGATACAGTACTTAAGATATGAAATCAAGTACGACTGTATATCTTTAACTATTTCTCAAATTCTATCATCAACATGAATGATACCAGATATGAATCAGTGCTGAGAATTTGAGTTGTTACCAATATAAAAACAAATTTTCATAGATAGAAATATATTTGAAACTCAATATGAAAATCGTATAGGTATCAGTGAAAAATACTTTGAAAGATTTGAAACATGAAATTCATTTTGACACAGACTAACTTTCAAAAAGTATTGGCACAACACAAAGTGATTGGCAAGTTGTTTGGTCCTAAGTGTTGATATTTATAGACTAAGTGGGGACATAGCCGTTATACATTTGAAGTTCAAATAATGTGAACGTTTTCACACAACGGCTAGAATGTTATATGAAAATAGCAACTGTGATTTTCACTAACATTCTAGTTCTTTTTAGATTTCATGAAAGAGGAAAGCTTTAAAAGAACTTATTTCATGTATCAGAAAAGGTCTCTGATAAGTTTGAAAAGGATTCTGTGCAAGTGTCTGTTCTGAAAAAGTAAACTTACGTAGTGTACTCATTCGAACAGTGACGTTAGTTGAATTAGCGTCTTGATTCCGTAATCAGTGTCTTAACGCATAATATCAACTTTGTTGTTCTGTTCCTTGAGGGCGCCTGCTACGTATAAGCGTCCTGCTGAATACTTTAGTATGGGCACTACTAACTCGTAATTATCCTAACTTATGACTATAGACGACTTAAACCATGAGGGCGCTAATGCATAGTTAGCGCCCTGCACTGTTTTAAAACTATTAAGTACATGAGGGCGCTACTATCTGAATGAGCGTCCTGCTTTTAAAACATAAAACAAAATATGAGGGCGCTACATTACGTTAGCGTCCTACTAAATAAAAACATAAGATGAGGGCGCTACTACTATGTAAGCGTCCTACAAGTTAAGACATTTAAAAACACGCTGAAGGACAATCAGCATCCTGAAAGTTATTCAGTTGATTTCCAAAGGTGAGGGTGCTCCTATCCAGAAAACATCTTGATAGTTTAATCAACTTATAACCATCAGCGTCTTCAAAGAAACATTCTTTGAAGAACTTTTAAAAGATCTTTTAGGGAGTTGATGCTGAGTTAGCTTCCTTACAACTTCAGAGGTTGACTAATATATAAGACAGCTACTATATAAGTAAGCGTCCTGATTAATCAGTTCATTTCAACCTTGAGTGTTATCAACGTCCTAATGACCTATCAATGTCCTGACTTGACAAGTTCAGGAGAGCGCTGCTATTTCATTAGCGTTCTGAAAGACTCTTTGAAAATAGTTTTGAATTGCGATAAAATATTAGATAAATGTAAATAAAAACTCGGTATATTTCAAATTAAATATGTAGTATTAAATTTCTTGAAATATAGTTAAGACATCAAAACATGCAGATTTAGAAAACATATGAAAATGATATATGCATGGTTTTGAAAATCATTTTGAGCAATAATGATTAGAGAAAGATATACCTTAAATACTTTGTGTATTTCTCTTTTCTCATAACCGTTAAATCCAACTCTTCATTATGAGATCTTCAATAAGAGTAATTTGGAGTTGATTGACTTGAACGTTGATCGAGAGATGTAGTCTTGAAGCTTGATCAAAATGTCAGGGAAGTGATCTTAAAATCATGATGTGATCGTTGAAGTCCGTTAGTTGAAACGAGCTTGATCGTTGGATGTAAGCTTTGAGTTCCTTGATCGAGTCGTTCCTTGGCTTTTTGCTTTTTTTTTTGGTGCAGAGATAAGTTCTTGAAAACCTTTGTTAGCACCAAAAAATACTTTGTTTGTGATCATCAAAATATACTTCATCAAGTATACTTTAGGGATGTGCTAAAGATGAACCATATAGGTTAACATTTGGTGCATTGCTTGAATTTCAAATCCTATATGCATCAAATGCTTTGAAATGTGATTTCAAATGAATGCCTTGAGCTTTTTAAACTATTTGGCATCTTATTGAAATCATCATTTTGCTTATTCATAGATCATTTTGCCTATGCTATGGATCTTGATGTATGCTCATGCTACTATTGATATACATGACAAAGCATACGTCACTTTAGGCCGTGCTCTACTTGACAAAATTTTGCTTATGCCCAATACCATGAGAATGATTACTTGTGCCTAAAATTCTTTATGAATTCATTCTTTTGGCATATCTTTCTCATTTTTACATGTCTAGATGCCTGACATAGATTTTAATCTTATATATATGCATCGACATGTACATCATTGGCTATGCTATGCACTTATTGTGATATGCATAAGTAGTACCAACAATTGTTGGGTGTTCAACAAGTGGTATCAATACTTTTGAGCTACCCCATGAGCAATTTGAGCTGAATTCTTTCAACACATATCATGATTATATTTCTCATATATGCTTGAATCATCATTCTCGAATCTCATGTGTGTGTTTTATGGTATGGCATCTACTTTGCATTCATGTGTGCTTAATCTTGATTGTATATCATGAATCTTCTTGAGTGTTGAGTGCATAGATTTAGGTGGAGCCTCCATTTATTTTTTAAAGGGGGAGCTCTCATGTTTTGATGCCTAGTTCATAGGATTTTCTCCATGAGAATCTAGATGAATCCTTTTTGTTGATATCAAAAAGGGGAGAGATAATGAAACCTTGATAAACAATATGAGCTGATAGTTTGTTTGTAATATTTCATATCCATTTTGATCATGCTATCATGTATCTTTTTGGTGTTAATGTTTATCAAGTTCATATTGTTTTTCTACATAAAAAAGGGGGAGATTGTTGGCCCAAGTGGGGGTCTCCACTTAGCACTCTCCTAAGTGTTTTGATGCTAACAAACAATATGTAATTTGGTGCTAACATTTGAACTAAGTATATTTCAGCACCTAAAATGAAGAAGAACCAAGATCAAAGTACTTTAAGTCCCTCTAGCAAAGGATCAGAGCAAAAGATCAACCACATTCAAAGCTTGGACAACTTAAAGGAAAGAAGAAATTATGAGGTTGAGAGTCTTTGTGAGCCTAGAATTAGGATGTAGCTTTCCTTGGTTTTAGTTTGCTCAACTTCTCTCTTATATATCATGCATGCATTAGATTTTGTCTAAAATGATTTTCAAATGTTCAAACACGCTTGGCTTATGTTTGCTAACTATTTCAAAACTTGTTTGAGTCATATTTGAAATTGTTTTAATCAAAATCACATTTTACAAAATTTTTCTAAATAATCAAAATTGTTTTGATTTTCATGAAAATCTTGTTTGGTTTTTTAATTGTTGATTTCAAAGTGTTTTAATTATCAAATTAAATCTATTTCAATCATATTTTGCTCCCCAAATAATTTCATAAATTTAGAATTTCAAAATATTATGGCAACCCAAGTTTTTACACCCAAAGTATGCCCAAATAAACTTTAATCCTTTTAAAGTGTTTGATAGCTTTCTCCTATGGCTTTGGAAATGTTTCCAATGGTTCTGAAACATTCTTTCCATAAATTTTAAGCTATTATATGCCTATATTTGGTTTAGGATAAGTCGGGAAAGGAAGAGAAGTAAAATTCACAAACACTAGCATAGATTGAGAAAAGTGTTTTGAATGATGCTAACTTCAAAGTAGGGGTGTCATCGGTTCGGTTTGGATCGGTTTAGACCCCAAACCACAAACCAAACTGATGGGCATTGGTTTGGATTTTTCCAAACCGAAACCGAATTGATCCTGAACTGAACCAATCCGGTTTGGATTGATTGGTTTCATTTTTTTAACCTGGAAAATATATTTTTTATCAAATAATTTTTTTTATGTAGTATAATATCAACATCAAATGATAATTTAAAAGCTCAAAATCTACATCAAAGTCTTTATGGTTTAGCATACACGCAACAATAGTATCATTCTTTACCATAAAGATAAAAAATGATCAATTTACATCTCATCTCCTAAACAAGATTAAATAAAGTACAACAAAAACTATCAAAGTTTAATTGCAAACATCCTTCCCAAAATCAATTCCAAATCAAGTTCAGCGTAGGAGTAGAAATGAAGAATAGGAAAGAAAGAATAGAAGAAATGGGGTCGGGATTAATATAATTTTATAATTTTACCTTACATCGGTTCAGTTCTGTTTAAGGTCAGTTTTTTGGACCTCAATCCACAAACCGAACTGATCCGATCAATTTTTAAAATGTCCAAATGGAAACCGAACCGAATAAGGAAAAAAACCGAACTAAACCGAACCGAACACACTTGTTCAGTTAGGTTCGGTTCTGCGGTTTGAACCAATCCACTGACACCCCTACTTCAATGGACCCAAAGCCACATGGGTACCAAAATCAAAAGTAGTCTATGTTTTGTAGGTTGACACAATTGGGGATACTTGGTACCTTGACAGTGGATGCTCGAGGCACATGATGGGAGACCAATCAATATTTTTGTGTTTGGAGAAGAAGAAAGGCGACTTTGTAACATTTGGTGACAATAGCAAGGTAAAATTATTGGTATTGGCACTATGAAAAATGACTCTCTTTCCATATGTGATGTTTATATGTTGAGGGCCTAAAACATAATCTCTTGGGCATAAGTCAATTATGTGACAAGGGTTATGAAATTTCATTCAAAGCAAATAGATGCATTGTTAGGCATTCAGATGACTCTATTGCATTCATGGCATCTAGTTATAAGAACGTGTATAACACAAATCTTGATGATATTGGTGAACAAAATGTTTCTTGTTTGAGTTTTATGACTTGTAATGATGCTTGGCTTTGGCATAGGAGATTAGCTCATGTCAACATGGAAACTATATCTAAACTTGCCAAAAATGAGCTTGCAAAGGGCATTCCAAAAGGAGTGTATAAAAAAGACAAGGTGTGTGAACCACGTCAATTAGGCAAACATACCAAATCTTAATTTAAGAGCAAAAAGTATTTGTCTACATCTAGAGCTCTTGAATTCAATCATATGGATCTCTTTGGACCTACACGAACCCAAAGCTTAGGTGGTAACTTATATACTCTAGTAAATGTTGATGATTTTACAAGATTTACTTGGGTGTTCTTTTTGGCACATAAGCATGAAGTGTATGACATATTTGTTAAATTTTCCAGTAAGGTAGAGAATGAAAAGGGGTATAAAATCAATGTAATTAGAAGTGATAGAGGTGGGGAATTTGTGAGTTTGTGAATTTGTGACAAATAAGGATATACCCATCATCTTTCATCCGTTAGGATACCTCAACAAAATGGAGTAGTTGAAAGGAAAAACATAACTTACAAGAGATGTGTCGAGCTATGCTTAGTAAATATAATGTAGCAACTTATTTTTGGGCTTAGGCGATTAATACGGTATGCTACATTATGAATAGGTCATTAATTAGAAAAAACTTGAATAAAACTCCATATGAACTTTGGAAGGGTAGAGCACCTTAACATTAGCTATTTTAAGGTTTTTGGATGCAAGTGCTTCTTTTTTTAATGATAAAGATAACTTAGACAAGTTTGAGCCAACGCATCAATCCATTATAGGAACAAAACGGGTTTTTAGAAACAAGAAGGATGAACAAGGTGTAATTGTTAGAAACAAAGCTAGATTGGTTGCCCAAGGGTATAACCAAGAAGAGGGCATTGACTATGAAGAAGCTTTTGCCCCAGTAGTAAGATTAGAGGCTATTAGAATGCTACTTGCCTATGCTTGCTACAAAATTTTTCCCTTCACCAAATGGATGTTAAGAATGGCTTTTTAAATGACCATATCAATGTAGAGGTATATGTGGAACAATCTCCAGGTTTTGAGGATGCTCATAACTTGGATCATGTTTTCAAACTCAATAAAGTTTCGTATGGATTAAAACAAGCACCTAGATCCTACTTTAATCATTAAGCACGAAAATGATGATATGCAACTAGTTCAAATTTATGTTGATGATATCATTTTTGGTGCGTCAAACAAAAGTCTTTGCAATAAATTTTCTAAACTTATGGAAGACGAGTTTGAAATGAGTATGAAGAGAGAACTTACATACTTTCTTGGTATTCTAAGGATATGATTAACAAGTTCAAGTTGGAAAACTTGAAAACTATTGATACCCCATGCAACTCTGCTATTAAAATGGACAAGGATGAAAAGGAAAACCTATTGATCCTAAGTTGTATAGAGGTATGATAGGAAGCTTATTGTACTTAATAG
This sequence comes from Paratinospora sagittata, assembly GCA_035771175.1. NCBI lineage: Eukaryota > Viridiplantae > Streptophyta > Magnoliopsida > Ranunculales > Menispermaceae > Paratinospora > Paratinospora sagittata. The sequence continues at coordinate 29,013,563 of CM069607.1, read as the reverse complement.
CTAGTAGACCTGACATAATGTTTAGTGTATGTCTATGTGCTAGATTTCAGTTGAGTCCTATAGAATCCCACCTAAAGTGTGTGAAGCGAATAGTTAGATACGTGAGTGGGACAATTGATTTGGGAATTTGGTATCCCAAAATTATTTCTTTTGAGCTTATAAGTTTTGTAGACTCTGATTATGACGGTAGTCTTACAGATAAAAAAAGTACCTCAGGATTTTGTTTCAAGTGGCTTTTAGTACTTTCTTGTCCTTTTTTCGTTAAGTTGAAGTTTCTTCTCTTCTTATTAGGACAGTCACTTTTCACATGTCCTGGTTTGTTGCAACCAAAACATACAAGTTCACTAGGCTTTGTTATAATTTTTTTTTGTTTATAAAATCTCCCATTTGAGCTAGCCTTTCTCTTTCTCCTATTGAGGCGGTTAAGCTTTTTAGAAAGCATTGCAACATCATCATCGGTGCCTTCACCTTCTGATGAATTTTCTGAATTAGTGTTCACATTTAATGCAATATCTTTCTTCCCTTTATCATCAAATTTAGGTGGGACTTGACTGGTTTTGAGCTTTAGCTCGTGGACCATTAATGAACCACATAAATCATCAAAAGTATGCTCAGCCATTCTTGGCTTCCTCTATTGCAATGGCTTTGGACTCCCATATCTTGGGTAAGCCTATTAGAAATTTCCTAACTGTCTCTTCTTGATCATAGACCTTTCCTAAGGTCTTCATTTCATTTAGGTTCTTGGTCAACCTTGCTATTGCTTTGGCCATATGATCGTGACTTTATTGTGAATCGCAAGTATACAATTGTCAAGTTATAATAATCCCAAGGTGAGTTGGTTATCATCCTCAGGGATAATAAATTTTACAAATATACATGCTCAAAACTATTATGAAAATGATACTATTTAGGCGAATAAAATTTGGATGAGTGATTGAATGCTGAAATCTAAACTAAACGAAAATTAAAAATAATCAAGACAACTTGAATCAAATTGAATGTAATTAAAATGAGAGAAAATTCAATGGGTTTGAAACACTAGAGTTTTGATCTAGCTATGTTGTTTCTTATGATTTCAAAACACTATGCTATTGAATTAAATTATGGGTTTATAAATTATGAATATCTACCCTTAAGCTATCAACTCCTTCTCCTGAGCGTAAGTAAATAGATTAAGAATGCTTTAAATTTTGTAATTCATTCCAAGATTTCCAAGAGGTTCATAGGTCTCTCGACTCAATATTACTACTCTAGGTTGCGATTTCTTAGATCCGATTCAATATCACCTCTCCCGAGTGTAAGATATTGAATCCAAGATCAATTAAAGAGTGATCAACACTTCGAAGGCATTAAGCAAAGATAATTGCAAATAAACCCATAAAATAAATCAATAACACATAAACAATACTTAGTTCATAAGATCCAACATAGTTTAATCAAAACTCTAGATCAAATATTTAGTTCATACTCAAATCCATAGATACAAGATAGAAGTTCAAGGAAGAACTTATCAAAACAAATATTGAATAGAAGTAGAAGTGAAGAAACCCCCTTCTAGAGCAAGAAACCCTCTTCTTCTTCAATCTTCAATCCAACAACTCCTTCTTCCTCCAACTTCTTGTCTTGTCTCCTCTTCTTAACCCTAGCTCTAATCTTCCTTCCCAAGTGAATTTTTCCAAACAAAACTGTAAAATGAAGGTTTTATGCCTTAGTAGTTCGAAAATCCCCCAAATTGGACCAAAAACCTGTCCAAAATATACACAAAACTTGAAAAAAAAACCCAACGGCACAGTTCCCTAGTGCTGTGGCGCCCAAAAAGCAACCCTTTTCTTCTTCTTCCTTTAACACGGAATGTGGCAACGCTCTCTGGCACCGCTGCGCCCAGAGTGTGTTTTGCATTCTTTTTATGGCAATTTGACTTTGCCGAATTTCTCCATCTTTTGCCTTGCTTTTTGCACATGTTCTTGACATCTTGTGAGCATCATTTGCACCTTTTTTCAACCACTTTAAAGCTCCTTATTTACCTACAAAAAAAAATAAAAAACACAAGTACATCAAATTAATGAAAACAACTAAAAACAATTTCAAAACTCATCTAAACACATAAATGCACCTAAAGTAACTAAGTGTATTAATTATGCAAAAACACTTGAAAACTAAGCAGATGCACCTAAAAACCTAACAAATTAACATGCAAAGTGACTATTAAAACTCAACTTATCACTATACTTTCATTTTCATCCATCCTATAGGTTTCATAGATTTCTACCAACATTTGAAGCCTAGCCTTTTTGACTTGTAGTGTTCCCTCATGAGTAACATCAAGTCTATCCCAAAATTCTTTTGTTGTTTCCCAAAAACTTACTCGGTTAAACTCATCACAAGACAAACTACAAAATAGGATATTTATTGCTTGGTTATTTAGAAGCTATCTTTTATTTTCATTTCCACTCCACTCGTCTAAGTCTTTAGGTACAACTATGCCTTCTATGGTTTTGGTGGGTCTTGGACAACCATTTGTTACAACATCCCACATTTCTAAATCTTGGGCTTTAAGATAAAAGTCCATCGTACTTTTCCAATATAAATAGTTCTCACCCTTGAAGAGTGGTGGTCTGTTGGTAGAGTTTCCTTCACCGAAAGCACAATCCTTAGGAATAGATCCCGCCATAGATAATCAAATATTGTTAGATACTTTGATTGTTACCTACTTTGATACCACATGTTGGCCTAGAATGTGTCCAAGAGGGGGGTGAATTGGACACTAGCATGGGTTAAAAGAATTTTCAAATAATAATGAATAAAATTAAAGTGCAGGTAGTAAACGAAAGTTGCAGGAAATGTAAAACACACAATGATTTTAGCGTGGTTTGGCTCCTAAAGCCTACCTTCACGACTTGGTCTCCCCTGCGAAGATTTTCCTAAGGGATCCTACGTCACGGGTGAGGATCAAACCGGTTACACACTGTTACATGATAATCGCAAGTGTACTGTGTCAGGTATAGAAATAACCAATAGAGATCGGGTTGTCGTCCTCTGGGATTGTTTATCTCACCAATTACCACGTACACTAATTTTAAACATTATCTAGCGAATCAAAATGTGGAATTTCGAGTATTTAAATAGCAAATTAAATGAATCAAAACAATAACTATGAAGAATATCACTATATGAGAAATATCTAGAGAATCAACTTCACCTAACTATCAATTATGTAATTTATACATGCCAATTATTAATTCAATTTCCTAGTTTATAAGTCAAAATCCTGGAATCTCTAATTCCTTCTCTCGAGTGCCGAACTAGAACGTATTAGAAAGAACCGAATTCGATCTTTCGATAAAACCCGAATTCCTAGCAACCCATTATGTTTTGTGATTTTACGACAACTTAAAGAGATATCGCAAATCTCTTGATTCTACAATAATCTCAGGTCATGAATCCCTTACTTCAACTTAGGAAACCCTCTTTTGAGTGCCGCCTCCCAAGTCTATAATCATCTAACCCGTGGGCAAAGGATTAAAAGCGTTACACATGGAGAATCATGAATAAACTCAAGAAAATATTATTGATAGTAAACAAAACCTAAAATCAAACCATAATCTTTAGAATAGGATCCATCTCCTCTCTAGAAAACTAAACTTAGTTCATAGCTTGGATGATAAGAACACCAAACATGGAGAAGAACTCAATAATAAACATGAATATCAAATGAGAAATCCTGGAACTTGAATCTTCTTCCTTGTTTCCAAGTCGAATCTTCGTGTTCCTCCTCTCCAAGATGTCTTGTTTTCTTCTCCAATCTCCGATCCCCTGAAAAACCTAAAAAATCTTTTATTTAAGTCCCCAAGCCAATAGGAAGTCGTGTTGCAAAGTCCAAAGTTGAATCGCCAAAACCTGGAGAAAATGGAAATTTCTATTTTCGTATCGCAACCCAGCGCCGCGGCGCCCACTTTCGGCCAGCATCTTCATCACTTCACCACCTGGGTGCCGCGGCGACCAGGCCCTGTTTTCTGCACGTTGGTGCCTTTTTCATTTGTGGACTTAACCGAATTTTCACCTCTTTTCTTCACTTTTCTTGTGTGGACTTAGCCAAATTTATGCATTCCTTGACTTGTATTCTTCATGTATCCTCATTGCATCTTTATATATAATGTTTCCATCATCCAAGTTAACTTCAAACACATCTAAACACTTAGAAAACAAGTCAAATCAAGTTAATAACATACTCAAACATAAATTGAATCAAATCATAAACTAATAAACTAAAATAATACATAAAAACCAAATTATTCATAAACTAATTAATGCATTCAAACTAACATAAACACATGAAACTAATGCATGAAATGTCCTAAAACATGCTTTAAAACCTATCTAAATATGCAACTTAACGCACACTCACTTAACAGGTGTGAGAAACCTACTACAATCACCATACATCCTTAGAGGACTTCCAAGTTACTAAACAATCACCAAATACAAGATATTTCAATGAGAGGTGTTTCATTACCAGAAAACCTTGAGTATACTTACAAACCTCTGGACCTTACTCAAGAAGTGCTCAGGGAATGATAAATAGTATGCACTGGAGCAGAGAGTATGGTCTCCTTTGAGAATGTTCTTTAGATGATTGAAGATGATAAAGATCAAAACACGTTCAATCCAAAGATAACCTTTGGAAACAAGTTTTCTCAATTGAAAATACTTAAAACACTTGATACCACAAACTAACTTTCAAATAGTTTGTTGGTGTTGTGTTTTGAAGCAACACAACTATGTTTTTTTTATATAAAACAGAGCATGAGCACATATTAGAATTTCAATTTCCTAGAAACCATTGATTTGAATTCAAAATTCAATGCTCAACGTTCTGATTCTTTCACCAAAATAGATGAGGCAAAAACTTGTGCGAAAATCCGATCAAAAGTATTGTTATTCAAAGAGGAAAGCTTGTGCCAATCGTCATTTTCATTGCACAAAAAATACAGTATCCCTGACACCCAGACAATAGCTCACTGCTACAAGCAGGACTGCGCTGGTACACGAAGAACATTTTTCAGTTGCCCAGATAGAAGCGCACTTCTAGAAGCAAATTGAGAGGGTGTTTTGACTGTGTCTCAGAGGAGCCCGCTTCTCCATTAAGGAGCGCACTTCACTATTAAATTCCAGAGACCAGGCTTTTTCTTGGCACACAGCAGCACGCTGCTCCAACCTGGAACGCGATGGTGGCCGTGACAAACCACTTAAGTGACTTGGCAACGCTAGGAGCGCTCTGCCAGCTATGGGGGCTCGTTGGTCTGATATTTAACACCAAACTTGGACTTTTCTTTCAAAAATCAACGCAGAAACTTATCTAAATCATTTTAAACACTTTTGAATATTAAAAAAAACTTGATCATGACTATTTGTATTGCAAATGCACGACACTCAAGTAATAATATCGTCCCAAGGTGAGTTGGGTTATCGTCTTTTGGGAAAGTGAATTTTACTATTAAAAATGCTCAAAACTACTAAAACTTTTATTTTATATAGGTGATCAAATTAGGATGAATTAATTGTTTGAATGTAAACTAAGCAACTTAAACAAAATCAAATCTAATTTGGAGAAAAAACAATGGGTTTGTAACTCTTGAGTTTTGATCTAGCTATGTTGTTTCGTGTGATTTCAAAACCTTAAGTTGCTGAATTAACTTATGGATTTATATGACATGAATCCTTAATCATCAAAATCCCTCTATTGAGTGTTACTTTGAATATCTACCTATAAGCTATCAACTTCCTCTCCCGAGTGTAAGTAAATAGATCAAGAATGCTTTAAGTTCTATGATTAATTTAAATGGATTTCAAAGAGATTCATAGGTCTCCCAACTCAATATTCCTACTCTAGGTTGCAATTTCTTAGATCCGATTCAATATCACCTCTCTCGAGTGTGAGATATTGAATCTAAGATCAATCAAAGAGTGATCAGCAATTTAAAGGCATTATGCATAGATAAATGAAAATAAATCCAAAAAATAGCTCAATAACTTGATCGTGTCTCCCGCTTCCTTGGATATCGCGATGATGTTTCAGCGGATACGTCTTTTTATTCTGAGTTTCAGCATCTTCGGAGTCGTTTCGACTTGTTTGAGCAACAAATTCTTCATCCTTCTCAGCAATTGATGCATGACTTTTTCTTTCCTGCGGCACCTCCACTTCCCACCAGTTTTGATATGTCACATAACTTGACCATCTCTCAAGATGATATCTTTCGAGACTTGGAGCGACAGGCTGGTCCGTCTAATCCACCGACGGAGTAGTTTCGCCCTTTTTGATGATTCAAAAGGGGGAGAATTTTGTAGATTACACTGAGCTCAGACTCAGGGGGAGTTAGAGGAGTATGTAGGATTAAGGGGGAGTTTTTATATTTTTTTCTCATTTTGAACTCTCTCTTTGAATTCTAGTATTTGGATGAATATAATGTTATACTCTATGGTATGCTTATATTTTTTACAGGCAACTATTATATGCAATTATGTGATTGTTCCATCTATAAGTCTTATTTATTCATCAAGCTTCAGTTGCTTCAATTAGGCCTAGAGTAAGATGTTTGAAATCATCAAAAAGGGGGATATTGCTGGCTTAATTACCCTCATCCTTTGCAATTTTGATGATTCCAAACGATATTTTATGTTATCTAACTTATGTGTTGAGCATGTTTTGCTATAAAATAGTCATTAACTCTTGTTTTAATATCAAGAACTTTTCATATCATTCTGAAACTAATTTTGCTCTGCAACTAAAGGCATCCTTCATTGAAGATTTGAAAATACATGCTGATGCACTAAGACTCTGGCATTTCTTATTTAACAAAACTTGTTCATCATCTTGAGCTCTATTACATATCTCGTTTATGTTTTGTTTCGAGGTAATATCATTTTGATTTCTCGTTTTAATGTTGTGCATGCTTTTATTACGATAGTGGCTGAGAAATAATGCAAGAAATTATTTAAAGTTGTATTTTACCTTTTCTTGGAGTTTGTTCCCTTGTTGAGAATATTTCCTGTTGATAAATTGATGTATTTTTGAAATCTAGCAAGTGTGCTAGTTGGGAAGATTCTCCTATGGAGAATCAGTGTTTGTATTCGGTTTGATCCTCACCCGTGAAGTAGGATTAGTATAGTGAAGAGTCTTGGAAATCCTAATCGGGGAGACTAGGTAGTAGAGGTAGGCTTATTGGGAAGCCGAACCATTATATATCGTTGTTCATTGTCTGCTTTATGGCTTTACTCATATTCCTGCGTTATTGCTTGTTCACATATTTAAAATATTTGAAAAAGATCCTCAAAAATCGGCCAACACCCAATTCACCCCCTATTGGGTCTCCATCAAGTGGTATCAGAGCAGGTTGCTCACTCAAAGGTATCTAACAATTCTTTTGAGATTATGACAGAAAGTGATATTGTTAGGGGCGTCTTCATGGAAGGATCATCATCCCATCGACCACTACTATTTGAAGGAGATAACTATCTCTGCTGAAAAACTCGAATGAGTTTTTACATTAGAGCATAAGGTGTGGAAATGTGGGACACAATGATAAATGGGTTCCAACCACTTTCAAAGATTGAGGATGGTGACATTGTGATGAAAGTAAGGCATGATTGGTCGCCTCATGAAAAGAAACTAGAGCAACCAAATGACCAAGACATTAATATATTATTTTGCAGCCTATCAACAAATGAGTTTAACCGAGTACAATAGCCAAAGAAATTTGGGATAAATTTGAGATTACTCATGAAGGCACCAAGAAAGTGAAGGAAACAAAGCTGCGCATCCTTGAAAAAACATATGAGACCTTCAAGGTGAAAGAAGGTGAAGAACTATCTGATGGTATAACAAGATTTACCAATTTCATAAATGAGATAAAAAATCTCGGTGAAACCTACCCTCAAGCAAAAACTGTTGGGAAGTTTCTACGAGGATTACCGAAAGAATGGGATCCAAAGGTTATTGCCGTAGAAGAGGCAAAGAACCTTGGAAAAAATACTTTCAATGAACTGTGTGGATCACTGATGGTACATGAGATGAAGCTGAAGGAAAGGGAAAAAGGTGTGCAAAAAAAAGAGAGCATAACAAAGAAAGATCTAGCTCTAAATGCGACACAAAACAATATAGAAGAGACATCTTAAGAAAATGACACAGATGATGAAGTAGCTATGCTCTCAAAAAAACTAGGTTAGATAATAAGAAAAAAGGAAAAGGTGGACAAAGCTCAAACCAAACGAGTTAATATGTTTTGGGTGCAATAAGCCAGGGCATGTGAAAAGTGAGTGTCCAAACAAGAAGAAAAATATCTTCAATGATAGAAGATAAGAAAATAAGGTTCTTAAGGCAACATGGGATGACACATCATCCAATGAGCACGAATCAGAATCTGATGATGTGAAGGCAATACTGTGTTTGATGGCAAACACCAAGGTAAAACTTTATGACCCTAAAAATTTTGATGACTTTGATGATTTAGTAGATGATAATGATTTTATTTTTGTAAAAAATCAACTAGACAAGGAAATTATAAAGAACACAAAGCTGAAAAGGGCTTTGATCACAACCTTAAAGGAAATAAGAGTCACATCTTGAGAGCAACGGTGCTTTAGAGGTGAACCTCGAAAAGGTTAGCGAGGAAAGAGACACACTTAGTGAAAGTGTGGAAGATTTAACGTCTATAGTGACCAAGTTCACTAATGGACAGAAGATGATTGAGATGATGTTGAGTTCACAGAGATGTGTATTCAACAAAGCCGGTCTAGGATATAGTGTAGGACATAAACAAAGAACCTATGACCATGTACTGACCAAAAGGCCTATCTGCCATCATTGCAATAGGCAAGGACACACTATAGTAAGATGCCCTATCATACACAAACATAAGGGAAAATTAGCATGGATAGAGAAATTCATCTTAAGTGATGCTAACTCTCAAGGACCCAAAGGATTTTGGGTACCAAAATCAAGGATTTTTCATGTGATGTAGGATGGCTCCAAGCATGAATCATTGTATCTGGATAACGGGTGCTCTAGGCATATGATCGGTGATAGACCAAAGTTCCTGAATCTCACTCATAAATATGGAGGAGTTGTCACATTTGGAGACAACAACAAAAGAAAGATCACTGGCGTTGGTAAAGTAGGTAACAACTCTTTAACCATATCTGATGTTCTTTTTGTTGATGGCCTGAAGCATAACCTCTTGAGAATTAGCCAATTGTGTGACAAGAGGTATGCCGTTTCGTTTGAAGCTACAAGATGTGTTGTAAAGCATGATGATGATAGTATTGCTTTTACTGCTTCTAGAGATAAGAATGTGTATGTTATTAATTTTTGTGATATTAATCAAAATGTTTCGTGTTTGAGTGCAATTCATCATAATGATGCATGGTTGTGGCATAGAAGATTAACTCCTGTAGGAATGGACAACATCTCTAGACTTGTTAAATTTCATCTTGCTCCAGGCATCCCGAAAGGGGTGTATTTAAAGGATAAAGTATGTGAACCTTGTCAACTAGGCAAACACACAAAATCCTCTTTTAAGAGCAAAAACAAGAACTCCATATCTAGGGCATTAGAACTTATTCATATGGATCTATACGGACCCACACGTACACTTAGTTTAGGTGGAAAATCATATTGCTTTGTGATTGTGGACGACTTCACTAGATTTACGTGGGTTTACTTTTTAGCTCATAAGAATGAGGTGTTTGATGTGTTTGTAAAATTCTGTTCTCATGTTGAAAATGAGAAGGGGTATAAAATCACTATTATTAGAAGTGATAGGGGTGGAGACTTTGTTAATAAAAGTCTTGAAGACTTATGTAACAAACAAGGATACACCCATCATCTTTCATCTCCCAGAACTCCACAACAAAATGGAGTTGTTGAAAAGAAGAACTGAACCCTTCAGGAAATGTGCAGGACCATGTTGTGTGAATACAACTTGGCAAAATACTTTTGGGCTGAAGCCATACACACTGCATGCTATGTGATGAATAGGGACTATGATTAGAAAGAAGTTAAACAAAACTCCTTATGAAATGTGGAAAGATAGAAAACCTAGCATAAGCCATTTTTGAGTGTTTGGATGTAAATGCTACATCTAAAATGATAAAGACAACTTAGATAAGTTTGATAAAAAATCTGATGTAGGCATATTTCTAGGATATTTCTCTCATAGAAAGGCATGTAGGGTATTCAATAAATCATCGAAGAAAATTGAGGTATCAATCCATATAAAATTCGATAAAGATGACCCTAGAGTGTTATTAGGAAAGGAATTAGAGAAATAGATCTTGATGACGATGAGGACCTCATTCTATTAAAAGAATATGAAAATCAAGAGACAAGTGAGGAAGATAAAAATGAATCCACCATAGAACCTCCTAAAAACTCTAGATTACTCATAGATCATCCCACATATCAAATTATAGGTGATCTAACCAGAAGAGTAAACACTAGAGCATTTATTAATCTAGATCAAGGACATGTAGCATTTGTCTCCCAGATAGAGCCAACCAAGGTTGAGGAAGCCTTAGATGATGAATTTTAGATTTTAGCGATGCAAGAGGAATTAGGACACTTTGTAAGAAACAAAGTGTGGGAACTTGTTCCTAGACCTAGTCACCACACAGTCATTGGAACAAAATGGGTCTTTAAGAATAAGAAATATGAACATGGAGAGATTGTTAGAAATAAGGCAAGATTGGTCGCACAAGGGAACAACCAAGATGAAGGAATAGACTATGAAGAGGCATTTGCACCTATAGCAAGACTAGAAGCAATTCGAATGTTACTAGCTTATGCTTGCTATAAGGATTTCCCACTATACCAAATGGACGTCAAAAACACATTTTCAAACGGCTTCATAAATAAAAAGGTATACATGAAGCAACTGTTGGCCCAGATATGTCCAAGAGGGGGAGGGGGTGAATTGGACACTTAGTAGATTTTAACCTTTCTTAAAAATATCCGAAATATTGAAAGCAGATTAAACAAAGTACAACAAGTGAATATGATAAATGACAAGAGACAATGCTATCAAGATTCATAGTGGTTCGGCCTCGCCTACGTCCACTACCTAACCTCCTCAGTTAGGATTTGTTCAAACTCCACTATGGACCTTCTTGCGGGTGAAGATCAAACCTGTACACTTTCTCAACTTATGAATGTGAGAACTACCGTTTCTCAGCTTACAGATGTGAGTTGACCGTTTCTCAACTTCTGGGTGTGAGATGACCCTTTCTCAACTTTCGGGTGTGAGATGATCGTTAAAACTTTGAGCAACACGTGCTCTTGCCCAGTGACTAACCAGTCACTGCAAATTGAATATAAGATGAGATATGATTCCCTATACTTGGAAACAAAGCGATACTTACAAAGCTTTGGATTGAACCTTCTATGACCACAGATTCAACAAAATATGTATGATGGAGTTTGGCTGAAAACAGGTTCATAGAGCTTTTGTCTTCTTCAATGGATTTTGAAAATGATGAAGATGAAGATCAATCAATCCAGAAGACTTGAAGTTTTTCTTTCAAAATGATCGTAAGTTCAAGCACGATTGAAAGACGACTAACTTTCAAAAAGTTGTTTGCACAAGTGAAAACTGTTGATACTTTTTGAATGAATATCAGTTTTCGTATTGATTCGTAGTTTTCCTGCTCTAAGGTAGCACAGATATATAGAAACAACAAAGGCGCAATGGACTTGATGAATTTTGGTGCTCTAGTTTATTTCAAATACAATGTCTACATTCTTTCCCAAAATGGATCGATTTAGCTCTGTGCATATTACGACGATAGCACCTGAATCATCTGATCTTTTTACGAAAAAGGAATGTTCTGACACAGTTTTAAAATGTTCAAAAAGTTCTAAAAAAGTTGTACGATTCTGAAAGTTCTGAAAAAGTATTCGTACAGTTCTGAAGAAGTTATTAGAAATAGTGCCATTGTCAGAACAATAACATTTGTTGAATTAGCGTCCTGACGCATAATATCAACTTTGTCGTTTTGTTCCTTGAGGGCGCTCATTATGTATAAGCATCCTGCTGAATAGTGAAGTGAGGGCGCTACAAAATCGTATGCGTTCTAATTTATTTTGACGAGTAAACGACTCAAATCATGAGGGCGCTACTTCGACAGTTAACGCTTTGCTTTATTTTAAAAAAATATATATAAACGCACAAGGGCGCTACTCACGAGTAAGCATTTTATTTTGTTTTAAAACAAAATTAAAAGGTATTAAGTTTGCTGATGGACAGTAAGCGTCTTGAAAGTTATCAAGTTGATTCTTAAGATGAGGGCGTTCCTACATAAGTAGCGTCATGATAGTTTATTCAATCATATAACTATCAGTTTTCTTAATGATAAACATCATTTAAAAACAAAGAGAACTTCCAGTGTGCTGAAACTAAGTCGGCGTCCTGACATTCTCAAAGGTTTACAAAGGAAGGTCGTTACTTACAAGTAAACGTCCTTATGAATTAGTTCAATTCAACCTTGAGCGTCCTAATATTTTATCAGCGTCCTGACTCATCAAGTCAAAGAGGGCGCTGCTAAAACATTAGCGTCCTGTAAGAGTATAAAATTTTTTTTTGATTTCTCGATTAAAGCTCGATAAAACATGATACTTTTAGATTAAAACAAATATGTAAACGATTTAAAATCAATTTGATTAAAACATACAGTCATGCATAATGCTTAATCAAATGGAATAGAAGGTTCTACAACCTGTCATAATCTAATCATACTACTGAACATCTTCAAATGGTCATGGTCTTCAAGTAGATTTTTAATACGTCCGCCATGCTTCATTGATTCTTTTGAAATCTTCAGGTATGATTAGATATGCCATATATGCAGTAATATCATAAACAGAATGTGATTTGTAATGACCAAAATAATTTTTATATTAGGTACATATTCTCGTAAGGGACATGAGAATAATTGGTTCTACAACAACCGCCTAGCTTTGAGGACACTCAAAGACCAAATCAGGTTTATCGTCTTCACAAAGCCTCATATGGATTAAGGTAAGCACCTAGAGCATCGTATAACATATTAAGTTCTTTTTTGTTAGAACATGATTTTAAGAAAGGAAAGTTAGATTCGACCTTGTTTATTAAAAACAAACGTAAGGATATGTTATTAGTACAGATTTATGTTGACGACATCATCTTTGGTGCCTCGAACAAATCAATTTGTGAAGAATTTTCTTCAATTATGACAAGTGAATTTGAGAAGAGTATGATGGGAGAACTGAATTATTTCCTTGGCTTACAGATCAAAAAAATAAAAAATGGGATATTTTTAAGTCAATCAAAGTATTCAAGAGACATGATAAAGAAATTCATGTTTGAAAACTTGAAATCGAGTGATACTCCTTGCAATTCATCCATCAAAATGGATAAAGATGTGACTGAAAAATCGGCAGATGTAAAGATGTATCGAGGGATGATTGGCAGTTTGTTGTATCTAACAGCAAATCGACCAGACATCATGTTTAGCGTATGTTTGTGTGCTCGATTTCAATCTGGTCCAAAGGAATCCCACCTTAAATGCGTAAAAAGAATATTTAGATACATAAGTGAGAAACTAGACATGGGAATTTGGTATAACAAGAGTACATTGCTCGATCTTCGTAGCTTTGTGGATTATGACTATGCAGGCAGTCTAGTTGATAAAAAAAATTACCTCTGGCTTTTACCACTTCTTAGGTGATTCATTGATTTCTTGGTTCAGCAAGAAACAAAACTCTGTGGCCTTATCCACAGCCGTAGCAGAATACGTGGCAGCCTGAAGTTGTTGCACTCAAGTTTTGTACAAGTAGCAACAACTATTCGATTACCAAATTCATGTTGAATGTGCGGATATCTTTTGTGACAACACCAGTGCAATTCATATCTCCAAAAATCCAGTGTTGCACTCAAGAACCAAGCACATTGAGATTCGACATCACTTTCTTCGAGATCATGTGCAAAAAGGCGATGTCAAACTCATACACATAGGCACTACAGATCAATTAGCCGATATATTCACGAAACCTTTGCCTAAGGATCAGTTTGTTTTAATCTAACGTGAATTAGGTATGTTCATGGAAACGGACTTATGAAAAACATTGGCATTGTTCTCGGTTAACTTTAGAAATTAATTATGATCATGAAGGTTTCAATAGCCCAATTATCATTAATAATGATCATAAGTGATACTAGCGTTATCAAAATGCGTGCTTGTTACGTTCAAACGGCAAGCGTACGGTGTTAAGTTATAATATAAAACCGATGAGATATCGGGTTGTCGTCCTCTAGGATTGATACTCACATTGAATATCACGTTTACTAACTTCAACTTTATTTAGAAAATTAGATTTGAGTGATTAAGTGAAATAAATAAACAATTAAATAATTAGAAAGTAAACTAAGCATACAATAAAAATAGATAGAGAATTAGAGATAGAATAATCTAGAGGTTCGATATCACCTCACTCTCAACTATGCATATATATATATATTTTGATTATTAAATCAATCCTTTTATTTATAAGTCAAGAATCCTAAAGTCTCTAATTCCCTCTCTCAAGTGCCGAATTAGAACATATCACTAAGGCTTGATTTCGATCTCTTGATAAAAACCAAAACCCTAGCAACTCATTTGGTTTTGTGATTCTTCCTACAATTTCAAAAGATATCATACATCTCTCGATTCTATGATAATCTTAGGTTCTATATTCCCTTGTTCCAACCCAAGGAATCCTCTCTGGAATGCCACCCCCCAAGTCTAGAATCATTCAATCCGTGATCAAGAGATTGCAAGCATTAAGCAATGAGATATATAAATAAACTAGAAAACTTTATTAACAATACTCAAACAATAAAACCTACAGCATAGTATTAAGTTCGGATCAATCTACACCTCTAGAAAGAGGATTAAGTTCATAACTAGAGATATCAAAGTCTGAAATAACATGATGAACATAAATCTAAAACAAGAAAAACAAAGTAAAAGGAAGGGAAAGTGTTGGAGAAATCTTCAATAGTCTTCAATCTTACTTTTCTCCACCTCAAACCCTAGCCCTCTTCCTTCCTCTCCTCTTCTTCTCTCTATGATCCTATTTTTTTCCTCCTAAAACCCTAAACAATGGTCTTTATATAGCTATAAGTCCATAAGAATTCGTCCAAGAAGTGTCCAAGTCAAACTAGGATAGTTTGCAACAAAATTAGAAAGTTTCTATTTTGAATCGCACATCTACTTTCTTCCTCTCCGTTTACCTTCTTGTTATTCACTTCAAATCAACCTCAAAACCATTTCGTATTGTATTATTTCAAGTAAGGAATCTATAGAAACAAACCACGTCCAATTCGGAGTTAAATTGAGAAAGTTATGGCCGAAATACAAAAGTTGCGCACTTTATAAAATCTGTCGAATCCCGGCACCGCGGCGCCCACTGTGGACGCCGCGGTGCCAACACACTGGATTTTTGCACCTCTTTTTCCTCTTGCTTGTGGACTTAGCCATTTTTTCATGCCTTTTTGTCTTGATTTGCACATGTATCTTCAAGCAAACTTCATGCAACTTGCTTCCAACTTCCAATTCCACTTTAAGTCCATCAAAACACCTTGAAAACAACCCAAATCATGTGAGAATCATGCTTTAATAATCTCAGGAACCAACCTACAAAAATCCAAATCAAAATAATGCAAAAACACTAAAACTTGACAAAACTATCAAATAACCAATTTTATGATAAACTTACCTAATATATGAACTAAATACCATAAAACACACCTAAAACATGCTCTAAAACATATACTAAATTCCTACTTATTAGTGCTACACCCAATTTCCCTCGAATAATCGAAGAAATAATTTGAAAGTCCATAAATGAGGAAAACTAAGTGAAACTAGTTTCAGCCTAGTGAAACGCATTTCACCAAGGCCGAGCCCCCAGTGCTGTGCAGAAGGGGTGTTGAAACGCGTTTCAGTCAGCTGAAACGCGTTCCAGCTGGGCCGAGGAGAGTTTATAACCCATGCTCAAGGTGAAACACGATTCATTTGCACTCCAATGCGTTCCACCTCCTTCGCTCGCCCCAACTTGAGTTCCATCCCTCTCTCACGTACGACGACCGTTTTCTTTGCAAAAATAGGCGTTGGAAAGCTTGTGGGACATTCTCCAACTCTTCTCCTATCTTTTTCTTCATTTTTTATTGCGCCATTTTTTAGTTTGTGTTGAAACTATTTCGTTTGGTGACTTGGATATAAAGTGTTTGACAAAATGCCAAGAAGAGATCCTACAAGGAATACTCGCAATGTGGTCATTCCACGCGGCAACAGTCCATCCAATTTGTCATCCAGACCGAAGGATAAGAGAAAAGAACTGGAGGATCGCCCATCCAGACTTCGCCGTCGATCACCACCACCACCACCACCAACTCCTATGCTTGAATAAATCTCGCACCAAGTACTTAGGCGTCCAATTTCTCCAGGCATATATGTGAATTTTGCATTCTTTGATCGTTTTTGCGTACTGCTTCGACCTCTATTTGATGAATTTGGGTGGACTTCATTTTTTCGTTTCACTGCACCTTGGTATGAGACTCTTGTTCAAGCATTTTATAGTGGACTCACTCAGGATGTGAATGATCGTGTTCATAACACTTACTGATATCATTCCCATGTAATGGGTCATCGCATCGTCATCTCTCCAAGGCTCATTAAAGATAAATTTGAGATACCACGGGGTGGTCCTTATGCCTTGGACGTCAAAGGGAACATAAATTTTTCGAGCTTTGAGAAGTTGGAAGTTCTAAATAACTTCTCCAAATGGATAGTGCATCCAACCTATCCTAAGAAAGTTTCTAACACCACATTTTCATTCATGCCTCATCTTATTCACAATGTTCTCTCTCGCATCATACTTCCAAGGTGGAGTAGTCGTAGCAACGCCACTTCGGTTGATCTATTTCTTATCTAAGCGATTACATCCGGGACTAGGGTCAATTTGTCCCACATTATCTGTCATAACATCGCCACTATGATGAAGTGATCACCCGCTCTCCCTTATGTGATGCATCTTAATCCTTTATTCGCAGACACCGATATTGATCTAACAGCTATTCGGTCGGTCAATCATGTTCAACCGCGAGACGTAGTTGATGAAGGCACTCTACACAGCATGGGATTCTACTATGTGCGCAAGTTGAGACAATGGCTAACTCCTAGATAGGTACCACGGGGGGAGTCATATGGTAATTTTCAGTTTCCTCACCCAAGCGATCCCTCTTCCGATGAGATGGAAGACAACTTTCAAGAGAATCCTTCCGACGACAATGCTTATATGACTTCTAGCCCTTCTTCCGAGTCGTCCTCTGATGATGATCCTCACCATGCTGAGGCTGGACCTAGTCAGCCACCTCCACCTGTGCCATCTCTTGATTTTGATTTAAACAGTCTTGAGCAGCAGTTGCGTGAAATCCACACCACACAAAATACTTCTATGGCTTCCCTCAGTTCTGATCTCACAACTATTCATACTGCCGTGACAGGTCTGGTTGACCGTCATGATCGTGTCTCTGGCTTCCTTGGATATCGCGATGATGTCTCAGAGGATACGTCTTTTTATTCTGAGTTTAAGCATCTTTAGAGTCATTTTGACTCGTTTGAGCAACAAATTCTTCATCCTTCTCAGCCGTCGATGCATGATTTTTTCTCTCCTACTGCACCTCCACTTCCTGACGATTTCGATTTGGCGCATAACTTGACCATCTCTCAAGATGATATCTTTCGAGACTTGGAGCGATAGGCTGGTCCGTCTGATCCACCGGCAGAATAGTTTTACCCTTTTTGATGATTCAAAATGGGGAGAATTTTGTGGATTACGCTGAGCTCAGACTCAGAGGGAGTTAGAGGAGTATGTAGGATTAAGGGGGAGTTTTTAGATTTTTTTTTTCTCATTTTGAACTCTCTCTTTAAACTCTAGTATTTGGATGAATATAATGTTATACTCTGATACATGCTATGGTATGCTTCTATTTTTTACATGCAACTGTTATATGCAATTATGTGATTGTTCCATCTATAAGTCTTATTTATTCATGAAGCTTTAGTTGTTTCAATCACGCCAAGAGTAAGATGTTTGAAGTAATAAAAATGGGGGAGATTGTTGGCTTAATGACCCTCACCCTTTGCACTTTTGAGGATTCCAAATGATATTTTATGTTATCTATCTTATGTGTTGAGCATGTTTCAGATTAATATGTTATAAGTCATAAAGTTAGAGACATAAACAATACACTCATCTCATAGAAGTTCCAAAAACAAACCTGAAGTACAACCACCAAGGAACTCTAACGTGTAAGTAAAACAAGTCAACTAAAGTCAAGATAAAGCTCAACTAAAATCAACCAAAGATCAAAACACAAGAACGGAACGATTCAAAACGCTGTAACTTGTTCAGATCATTTTAGGATGTAAGTTTCTTTCAGTGATTTATCAACTACTTCTCTTTGTCATATGTTTAACCGAATCAAATTTTGTTTCTAAAAGGTTTTTAACCATTCAATCTTACTTAAAGATGTAACCGTGGTTTAACTTGGTTTCTATCATTTTATCGCTCATAGAACTTAAGCGATATTCTGGATATGTACACGATTCCCACGAACCCATAGAATGAATTCCCACTCTGTGGAACACACTTTTGTAGCAAAAACACGTCTTATTTGCCTCGGACAAGCTGAAATGCACTCCAACAAGGAGAAACACATTTCAAGTACAAGGCAAAGAGTGTGCATAAGTCTCGGGTCTGGTGAAACGCATTCCAGCAGTTCAAAACCAGTTTTAGTGTGTTTTTGCCTCTGGCTCATTGGAACACATTTCAACTTTCGAAAATGCATTCCAGCTGGGTTGACAAAAATTGATAGTTTTGGTCTCAGGTCTCATGAAACGCATTCTAGCAAAATGAAACGCTTTTCAGCTGGTGTGTGGAAATGTGTTGTTTTCTCTCGGGCTTTTTGAAATGCACTCCAACCCGTTCTTTCCATTTTTGCTGATTTTTGAGTTTTAAACTTAAGCAACCAATGTGGGCCATTGATTTCACTAATGCAGATTAAAACTTCTAATCCTAGGCATTCATAATAGGTTTAGGGTTATGAAACATGTTTTTCTACAAAAACAATCATTAACTCTTGTTTTAATATCAAGAACTTTTCATACCATTCTGAAACTGATTTTGCTCTGCACCTAAAGGCATCTTCCATTGAAGATTTGAAAATACATGCTGATGCACTGAGACTTTGGTATTTCTTATTTAACAAAAGTTGTTCATCATCTTGAGCTCTATTACATATCTTGTTTATGGTTTGTTTCGAGGTAATATCATTTTGATTTCTCATTTTAATGTTGTGCATGCTTTTATTACTATAGTGGCTGAGAAATCCTGCAAGAAATTATTTAAAGTTGTATTTTACCTTTTGTTGGAGTTTGTTCCCTTATTGAGCAAATTTCCTGTTGAGAAATTGATGTATAACTGAAATCTAGCAAGTGTGCTAGTTGGGAAGATTCTCCTACGGAGAATCGGTGTTTGTATTCGGCTTGATCCTTACCCGTGAAGTAGGATCAGTTTAGTGAAGAGTCATGGAAAACCTAGTCGGGGACACTAGGTAGTGGAGGTAGGCTTATTGGGAAGTCGAACCACTATATGTCGTTGTGCATTGTCTGCTTTATTGCTTTACTCATATTCCTGCATTATTGCTTGTTCACATATTTCAAATAGTTGAAAAAGATCCTCAAAAATCGGCCCAACACCCAATTCACCCCCCTCTTCGGTGTCCATTACTTCTTGACATCTTGTGAGCATCATTTGCACCTTTTTTTTCAAGCACTTTAAAGCTTCCTATTTACCTACAAAACAAATCAATTTCAAAAACTCATCTAAACACCTAAATGCACCTAAATTAACTAAGTGTACTAATTATGCAAAAACACTTTAAAACTAAGCGAATGCACCTAAAAACCTAACAAATTAACATGCAAAGTGACTATTAAAACTCAACTTATCACTATACTTTCATTTTCTTCCATCCTATAGGTTTCATAGATTTATACCAACATTTGAAGCTACTTTTTGACTTATAATGTTCCCTCATGAGTAACTTCAAGTCTATCCCAAAATTCTTTTATTGTTTCACAAACACTTACTTAGTTAAACTCATCACAAGACAAACTAGAAAAGAGGATATTTACTACTTGGTTATTTAGAAGCTATCTTTTTTTTTTTCCTTTCCACTCCACTCTTCTAAGTCTTTAGGTACAACTATGCCTTCTACGATTTTGGTGGGTCTTGGACAACCATTTGTCACAACATCCCATATTTCTAAATCTTGGGCTTTAAGATAAAAATGCATTCTAGTTTTTCAATATTAATAGTTATCACCCTTGAAGAGTGGTGGTCTGTTGGTAGAGTTTTTTTCACCGAAAGCACAATCCTTAGGAATAGATCCTGCCATAGACAATCAAATATTGTTAGATATCTTGATTGTTACCTGCTTTGATACCACTTGTTGGCCTAGAATATGTCCAAGACGGGGGGTGAATTGGACAGTAGCATGGTTTAAAAAAAACTTTCAAATAATAATGAATAAAAATAAAGTGCAAGTAGTAAATGGAAATTGCAGGAAATGTAAAACACACAATTATTTTAGTGTGGTTTGGCTCCTAAAGCCTACCTCCACAACTTGGTCTTCCCTACCAAGATTTTCTAACCCTCTCACTAAGGGATCCTACTTCACAGGTGAGGATCAAATCGGTTACACACTCACTTCACAGGTGCAAGAAACCTACTACAATCACCGTACCTCCTTAGAGGACTTCCCAGTTACTAAATAGTAACCAAATATAAGATATTTCAATGAGAGGTGTTTCCTTACCAGAAAACCTTGAGTATACTTACAAAGTTCTGGACCTTACTCAAGAAATGCTCAGGGAATGATAAATAGTATGCACAAGAGTAGAGAGTACGGTCTCTTTTGAGATTGTTCTTTAGATGACTGAAGATGATAAAGATCAAAACATGTTCAATCCAAAGATAACCCATGGAAAGAAGTTTTCTTAGTTGAAAAATACTTAAAACACTTGATAGGACAAACTAACTTTCAAATAGTTCGTTGGTGTTGCGTTTTGAAGCAACACAACTATGTTTTTTATATAAAACAGAGCATGTTTTTTATATTAGGATTTCAATTCCCTAAAAACCACTGATTTGAATTCAAAATTCAAAGCTCAACATTCTGATTCTTTCACCAAAATAGATGAGGGAAAAACTTGTGCGAAAAATTTGATCAAAAGTATTGTTATTCAAAAGAAAGCTTGTGCCAAACATCATTTTCATTGCACAGAAAAGACAGTATTCCTGACACCCAGACAGTTGCTCGATGCTACAAGCAGGAGCGTGCTTGTCACACCCTGGGTTGCACAGCGTGCCCCCTACCCAGGTGCGGGCGCACCACCGCAGTGGAGAACGCCTAGCCATTATATATCCACAGTATTGTCTTCATTGGGGTCCACAGAACACTGTACGCACCCAACGACCTTTGTCCTTTCTCTATGCAGAACACTGCACAGTCCAGGGGCCTCCCCCAAGTTCGAACTCGCAACCTCTTCCTCATAAGGTTAGATTTCGCAACTTGAGTGACCTTTGTCATTTCTCTATGCAGAACACTGCACAGTCCAGGGGCCTCCCCCAAGTTCGAACTCGCAACCTCTTCCTCATAAGGTTAGATTTCGCAACTTGAGACTCAAGTTGCGAAATCTAACCTTATGAGGAAGAGGTTGCGAGTTCGAACTTGGGGGAGGCCCCTGGACTGTGCAGTGTTCTGCATAGAGAAAGGACAAAGGTCGTTGGGTGCGTGCAGTGTTCTGTGGACCCCAATGAAGACAATACTGTGGATATATAATGGCTAGGCGTTCTCCACTGCGGTGGTGCGCCCGCACCTGGGTAGGGGGCAAGCTGTGCAACCCAGGGTGTGACAGTGCTAGTGTACGAAGAACATTTCTCAGTTGCCCAGATAGAAGCACGCTTCTAGAAGCAGATCGAGAAGGGTATTTTAACTGTGTCTCAAAGGAGTGCTCTTCTCCATTAAGGAGCACACTTCACTATTAAATTTCAGAGACCAATATTTTCTTTGCGCATAGCAGCATGCTGCTTCAACAGAGAATACGGTGGTGGTCGTGACAAACCACTTAAGTGACTTGGCAACGCAAGGAGCGCGCTGCCTGTTATGGGTGCTCGTTGGTCTGATACTTAACACCAAACTTGGACTTTTCTTTCAAAAATCAATGCACAAACTTATCTAAATCATTTTAAACACTTTTGAATATTAAAAAAACTTGATCGTGAATATTTTTTTGGCAAGTGCATGACAGTCAAGTAATAATATAGTCCCAAGATGAGTTGGGTTTCCTCTAGGAAAGTGAATTTTACTATTAAAAATGCCCAAAACTACTAAAACTTTGATTTTATATAAGTGATCAAATTAGGATGAATTAATTGTTGGAATGTAAACTAAGCAACTTAAAAAAAATCAAATCTAATTTGGAGAGAAAACAATGGGTTTGTAACTCTAGAGTTTTTATCTAACTATGTTGTTTCTTATGATATCAAAACCTTTTGTTGTTGAATTAAATTCTGGATTTATAAATCATGAATCCTTAACATCCAAATCCCTCTCCTGAGTAGTACTTTGAATATCTACCCTTAAGCTATCAACTCCTTTTCCCGAGTGTAAGTAAATAAATCAAGAATGTTTTAAGCTCTATGATTCATTTGAATGGATTTCAAAGCGATTCATAGGTCTCCCGACTCAATATTACTACTCTAGGTTGCAATTTCTTAGATCCGATTCAATATCACCTCTCCCGAGTGTAAGATATTGAATCTAAGATCAATCAAAGAGTGATTAGCAATTTGAAGGCATTAAGCATATGTAATTGCGAATAAATCCAGAAAATAGCTCAATAACACAAACATTACTCAAATCATATGATCCAAAATACTTCAATCAAAACCCTAGATCAAAAGTCTAGCTCATATTCAAATCCATATGTAAAATATAGAAAGTTAAAGAAGACATCATGAAAACAAGCTAGAATAAAATAGAAATGAAGGAAAACCCCCTTTTACAAGTAGAAACCTCCTTCTTCTTCTTCCCCAAACCTGCAACTTCTTCCTCCTTTAACCTCTTTCTTGCCTCCTTTTCTCAACCCTAAACCTAATTAGTTGTTATCTAAATGACAATAGAATGAGAGATAATACTCAAATAAAGCCCTAAAACGAGTTATATACACAAGTTGGTGAAAAGACCAAAAGAGGGCATCAAAATCTCACAAAAATGTGCAACATTACGTTTTCTGGGTTTACGTTGAGTGTTGCAACGCTCAGACTCTATTCCACCACCACCACTCTACACGATCTGGGCGTCGTGGCGCCTAGGGGGTGGTGGTGGCCTTGTTTGACTTGTGGACTTAGCCATTTTTTTGGCTCTCTTAGACCATTCTTTCTCCACTTTTTGCACATGTTTTTGACCTCTTTTCAGCACCATTTGAACATCATTTTCCACCACTTTAAAGCTCTTTATTTACTTACAAAACAAAGTATAAACAAGTGTAAATTCTATGCAATTAATCAAACAATTAAACCATAATGAAATGCACTCAAAGTATATGACTTCTATAATATTAACATGTATGAAAATTTTATGTATTCATGATAAAAACCTATAAAAACCTAAAATGAAACCTAAATTAACCTAAAACAACTAAGTATACTAATCATGCAAAAACACTTAAAACTAAGAAAATGCACCTAAATAACTAACAAATTAACATGCAAATCACTAACCTAAAACTCAACTTATCAATATCAAATCAATGATTTGAAAACACTTGAAATCATTTCCAATGAAGATTTAAACACAATTGAAATCACTGAAATTTTTTTTGAAATCATTGATGGATTATGCTCATTTTGAAATCTATGATATGCAAGTTTTGAGCAATCTCAAGAGTAAGATCCTAGAACCTAAAGATCATCTAAAAATAAAAGAAAGATTACATCATGATCTTCACTTGATTTGATCTTTAAGCTCTTGACCTTGACTTGAACTTCAACACTGTCAATATCTTCATGCTTCAAACCTTATACTTGAATTGTGGTGGTTTATAAAGCTGAAAGCACTTGATTTGAATTGTTAGTAACAAAAGACTCATGTAGTTTGTAATCATCAAAACCGAAAGCCAACCTTGGGGCCATTGGATCATCAATCAAATGTCGTGATAACCTATTTTTAACGACATGTTTAAAATATAAGCCGTAAAATTAATCTCAATATATTTTTAATGGCTTGTATATTAAACAAGTTGTCTTAAATATATTTTTACGGCTTAAATACATACATGTCAATAAAATTAAGTCGTTGAAAGTGAATTTTCTTGTAGTGTACTTCTTTTTAGTTTGTTAAAGAAATTATTATGAACCATAACTAGCATATACTGAATTAAGTTTTTTGTTCATTTGTAATATTCATTAGTAAATTGATTTTGCGATATACATATATAAGAAATATTTGTGGTTGTTTTTCATTAAATTATATATTCACATGATTTATAAATAAATTTTATTGTGTTTTTGTATGGTTTCTAGCTCTACTTATGTTGAGTATATTAACATATCCTTAAACACAATCGGTCTTAAGCCAAAATGAAGGAGGAGGGCCATGTTAATTAAGTATCTAACTACCAACGTAAAACTTCGTCAGGTCAACTATGATATAAATTTAGTAAATCAAACTATGCGAAGCATGTTGACCTGGATAGAGCGAAGTCGAGGAATCAATTTTATGTAGCCGACCTTATATGATTGGAAAAAGGCTTCATTGAGTTAAGTTTTATATGATTTGTGCTTGCCAAGAAGAGGCAGAGAATCTATATCCTCGATACCAAATAATGGTTTCAAATAAAAAATGGGCAAGTTCATCACACTTGGCCATAGGTGGTTAAGTTGGGTAAATATTAATACTGATTGAAATTAAACTCTGCCTAGCAATGGTATCAAAGTTGATGATTCAACTAGAAGGCATGCCTTGTGTAACTACTCTCACCATTTGATGACTACAAAGAACATATTTGTGATCACTAATGTCTTTGACGTAGTTGTTTCTGTGCTAACTAGCTATATCAGATGGATTTAACTAGTCTGTCAAAGCATGTGGAAGGAACAACATTGTACAAAGATTCAAGAGCTTCATGGTTGCATTTCTTATTTAAAATCTTAGTACTGTAGAGTATCATTTACATGTTCTAACCACAATATCATTTGCATCTTTTAGAAAATCATACATATAGTTTATCATAATCATGAATGCACACACATTTGTATGATAATTATGTAATCACACTTAGTTAAAATTGCTTATCATGCATATTTTTATCAGTGTTTCACATGCATTAAATTTTCCTACTTTGCATGGTTTCATCGTTTTACGTGTACTATTTTGAATGTCTCAATCATATGCTTAGTCAATTGATTTACACGTATTTAACTTGTCAATTATATTTTAATCTTGTCAAAAATAGTTTTTAAAGTTAATCTATGATTTGACAATGTCCTAAACTCATTATGATAAAAAAAAAATTGGGGTTTTTTTTAACTTCACAATGAATGAACGCATTTCTCTCTTAAGGAACACGCTCCTGAGCATTTTTTTGAGACTTAGTACATTTTTATCAGAGTTAGAGGAACGTGCTCCTGTGGTTTTTCTCAAAAGTTAGAATTTTTTGATCAGGGAAAAAGGAACGTGCTCCTTCAAGTAGGAACGCACTCCTGTTGTCAAGGGCCAAACAAAAATTTTTATAGAGTCAGTGGTTCTTGATGAGGAAACAGTTTCTATGCCTAACAGACATATTGAGGAATGCGCTCCTTAATTGGAGGAAAATTTGAGATTTTTTAGATTTCAAAGTAAAAGTGCACTTCTTCCTTTAGGAACGCGTTCCTGTGCCTCAGTGTCGTGTTTTTCTATAAATACCACACTTGCTCTTTTGAAGAGTAACTTTTGATCAACATATATATATATTGATTCTTGTGTTTTAAACTTATCATTGTTAGAATCAATCTTGTTACATGTGTATAATCGATTCTCGGTTTTATATCATATATATTTGAATCGATTGCATTTGAGAAAAACTATTTCAATACATAGCGTCATTTAAATCATTGTGGTTGGAATAGTGGTGCTTATTCATTCAAGATTCTAAGCTTAATATTGTTGAGAGTGTTGTAGAACACTTCTCTATATAT
The DNA here is from genome assembly GCA_035771175.1 of Paratinospora sagittata. Lineage (NCBI taxonomy): Eukaryota > Viridiplantae > Streptophyta > Magnoliopsida > Ranunculales > Menispermaceae > Paratinospora > Paratinospora sagittata. The sequence continues at coordinate 28,987,186 of CM069607.1, read as the reverse complement.
TTTGTAATCTTAATGTATCGTTGACGTGTTTGTCAACTTGGGATTAATATCATATCTTGTATGACTCGTAACCATGCCCGTAAGTTTGTTACAGTGTGGCTTTCTCGCCAAGCCCTTGTGTAGGCTAGAGTGTTGCTTTCTAACCAAGCCCTTGTGGATAGACACCCAAAAGGGGGGTGAATTTGGCGTTGACGGATTTTTCATAATCTTTTACAAATACTTGGGATGCATGAATAAACAATAACACAGGATTATAGATAAAACAGTAAAATAGACAATGCACAACGATATATAGTGGTTCAGTTTCCCAATAAGCCTACCTTCATTAACTAGTCTCCCCGACTTGGATTTCCAAAACTCTTCACTAAACTGATCTTATTTCATGGGTGAGGATCAAACCAATTACAAAAACCGATTCTCCGCAAGAGAATCTTCCCAACTAGCACACTTGCTAGATTTCAGTAATACATCAGTTTATCAATAGGCAATTTGTTCAACAAGGGAACAAACTCCAAGAAAAAATGAACAACAACTTCAAATGATTTCTTGCGGGATTTCTCAGCCACTTTAGTAACAAAAAAACATGCACAACATTCAATCGAGAAATCAAAATAATATTACCTCGAAACAAACTAGAAATGAGATATGTGATAAAGCTCAATACGATGACAAACATTTGTTAAATAATTAATACCAGAATCTCAGTGCATTAGCATGTAATTTTAGATCTTTAATGGAGGCTGCCTCTAGTTGCTGAGAAAATAATTTCAGAGAGATAATAAAAGTTCTTGGTGTTTAAAATGCAAGTTAATGATTGTTTTTATAGCAAACTACGTTTCATAACCCTAAACCTATTTTGAATGGGTAGGATTATAAGTTTTAATCTTGCATTAGTGAAATCAAAGGCTTACAATGGTTGCTTAAGTTTAAAAGTCGAAAAATAGCAAATATGGAAAATTCAAGCTGGTGTGCATTTCAAGACACCCGAGGGAAATCAACACATTTCCATATACTAGCTGAAACGCGTTTCGCTGAACTTGAAACTCGTTTCATAAGACCCAAGACAAAAACAACTGATTTTTGTCAACCCGGCTGGAACGTTTTTCATAGAACCTGAAACGTGTTTCGTCAGACCCGAGAGATATGCACACTCTTTGCCTTTTTCCTGAAACGCGGTTCTCCTTGCTGGAGTGCATTTCAACTTGTTTGGGGCTAGTGAGGCGTGTTTTTACCATCAGAGTGCATTCCACAAAGTGGGAAAGCACTCCACGGGTTCTTGGGAAACATATACATGTCAAGAATACCATTCTTGAACATGTTTAAGGTTTGTGATCGATAAAACGATGAAAACTATTCGGAACACGATCAACTAGATTCAAAGTAAAAATATCATGGAGTGAGTTTTTGAAGATAATTAAACATAAGATATTCACTTTGAAAATCATGCAATATGATAACTATAACGAGGAAACAATTATGATCATGATCAAATGAATGAATAACTGAATAGCTATAAATCCAAGTAGTCGAAAAACCAAATATGAAAGGTCTCGAGTAAAACCTGTCAGACGTAAGTGGCTGATCAATAAAGAGATAAACCTACAACCTAAGAAGATCTAAAACAACTTCAACATAAAAAGAATATTACAATCCATTTGCTTTGATCTCTGGTTGACTTCTGTTTGACTTTAACTTGTCGTTGACTTTAGCTGACTTGCATTGCTTGCACACTAGAGTTCCTCAGTAGTTGTACTTAAGGTTTTACTTTTGGAACTACCGTGAGATGGATTTGTTGTTTCTGTTTCGGACTTTAAGACTTATAACATGTTAATCTGAAAAATGCTCAACACATAAGTTAGATAACATGAAATATAGTTTGGAATCATCAAAAGTACAACGGGTGAGGATCATTAAGCCAACAATCTCCCCATTTTTGATGATTTCAAACGTCTTACTCTAGGCCTAATTGAAGCTTGATGAATAGTTAAGAATTATAAATGAAATAATCATATAACAGTTGCATGGCAAAAAGATAACTATTCCATAACATATTTCAGAGAATAACATTATATTCATCCAAGTACTAGAGTTCATAGTGAGTTCAAAATAAGACAAAAAAAAAATTATAAAAACTCCCCCTTAATCCTACATATTCCACTAACTCCCCCTGAGTTTATGCTCAGCATAATCCCCAAAAGTCTCCCCCTTTTGAATCATCAAAAAGGGTGAGCTAGTCCATCGGTGGATCAGACGTACCAGCCTATCGCTCCAAGTCTCGAAAGATATCATCTTGAGAGACAGTCAAGTTATACAACATATCGAAGCCGCTCGTAGGTGGAGGTGCGACAGGAGAGAAGAAATCATGCATCCACGGCTTCGAAGGATGAAGAACCTTGAGCTCAAGCGAGTCAAAACGACTCCGAAGATGCTGGAACTCCGAATAAAATGACGTCTCCGTGGACATATCATCTTGATAGCCAAGAAAGCGAGAGACACGATCATGACAGTCAGCAAGATCGATCACGGCAGTATGAATAGCTTGGAAATCAGAACGTATGGAAGCCATAGAAGCGGTATGTGTGGTGTGGATCTCACGCGGCTGCTACTCAAAAATGCTAAAATCAAACTGAGGAGATGGTACTGGTGGAGGTGGCTGACTTGGTCCAGCCTCATCACGGTGTGGAGCATTATCAGAAGAAGACTCGGTAGAGGATGCCATATAAGCATCATCATTGGAATGGTTCTCCTGAAATAGGTCTTCCATCTCATCGGTAGAAGGATCACTTGAATGAGGAGACTCAAAATGACCATATGAATCACCTTGGCAGATGGTGACGGTGAGGTCTAAATGGGCGATCCTCTCATTCATTTTGCCTTTCCTCCGGGCCGGATGATAAATCTGATGGACTATTGCCGTGTGGAATGACCGCATTTCGGGTATTCCTCAATGGATTTCTTCTCAGCATTTTTTCAAACACTTGATATGCAAGTTACCAAACAAGCTGGTTTCAGTAAGTACCCAACAATAACGCAATAAATAACGAAGAAAAAGGGTAGGAGAGGTGTCAGAGGACGTCCCGCAAGCTTTCCAAACCCTATTTTCTTGAAGAAAACGGTCGTCGTATGTGATAGAAAGCTGGATCATAAGTTGGGCGAGAGAGTGAGGTGAAACGCGTTGGAGTGCAAATGAATCTCGTTTCACCTTGAGGAGGCCTTTTAAAAATCTCCTCGGCTCTTATTGAAACATGTTTTAGCACCCGTGTTTCACAAAACAGGGTTCTTTGCCTTGGTGAAACGGTATTCACCATGGTTGAACACAAGTTTCACCCATTAGCCACAGTTTTGGTAATTTCAACTTATTCCTTGAATTATGTGAGGAAAATTGGGTATAGCACGCATTTTGACAGCGCGTAGGTTACTTATGATCATTGTTGATGATAATTTGGCTATTGAAACCTTCATGATCATAATTTACACAAGTTAAGCGAGAATGGTGCCAATGTTATGTCATAAGTCCATTTCCAGGAACATGCCTGATTTTCTTCGGATTAACACAAACTGATCCTTAGGCAGAGGTTTCATGAATATATCGGCTAATTGATCTTTAGTACCTATGAGTAGGACATCGTCTTTTTGCACATGATATCGAAGAAAGTGATGTCGAATCTCGATGTGCTTGGTTCTTGAGTGCAACACTGGATTTTTGGAGTTATGAATTGCACTGGTGTTGTCACAGAAGATATCCGCACAGTCAACATGAATTTGGTAATCGGATAGTTGTTGTTTCAAGTATAAAACTTGAGCGCAGGAACTTTTGGCTGCCATGTATTCCGCTTCGGCAGTAGATAAGGCTACAGAGTTATGTTTCTTGCTAAACTAAGAAATCAGTGAACCTTCTAAGAAATGGCAAAAACCAGATGTACTTTTTCGATCGACTAGACTGCATGTGTAGTCAGAATCAACAAAGCTACGAAGATCGAACGATGTGCTCTTGTTATACCAAATTCCCATGTCTAGTGTCCCACTTATGTATCGAAATATTATCTTTATGCATGTAAGATGGGATTCCTTCGGATCAGGCTGAAATCGAGCACACAAACATACGCTAAACATGATGTATGGCCGACTTGTTGTTAGATACAACAAACTACCAATCATCCCACGATAACTCCTTGCGTCTACCGATTTCTTAGTCACATCTTTATCCATTTTGATGGATGAGCTACAAGGAGTGTCACTTGATTTCAAGTATTCAAACTTGAATTTCTTTATCATATCTCTTGAATACTTAGAATATTCCATTCTTCATTTGTTTGATCTGTAAGCCAAGAAAGTAATTCAACTCTCCCATCATACTCATCTCAAATTCACTTGTCATAATTGAAGAAAATTCTTCACAAAGTGATTTGCTCAAGGCACCAAAGATGATGTCATCAACATAAATCTGCACCAATAACATATCCTCACCTTTGTTTTTAATAAACAAGGTTGAATCTAGCTTTCCTTTCTTAAAGTCATGTTCTAACAGGAAAGAGCTTAGTCTGTCATACCATGCCCTGGGTGCTTGCCTTAATCCATATAAGGCTTTCTGAAGGCGATAGACTTGATCTGGTCTTTGAGTATCCTCAAAGTCGGGGGGTTGCTTCACGTATACCTTTTCTGTTATGAAGCCGTTTAAAAATGCACTTTTGACGTCCATTTGGTATAATGGGAAATCGTTATAGCAAGCATAAGCTAGAAACATTCGAATTGCTTATAGTCTTGATACAGGTGCAAATGCCTCTTCATAGTCTATTCCTTCCTCTTGGTTTTACCCTTGTGCAACCAATCTTGCCTTATTTCTAACAATCTCTCCTTGATCATTTTTCTTATTCTTAAAGACCCATTTTGTTCCAATGACTGTGTGATGACTAGGTTTAGGAACGAGTTCCCACACTTTGTTTCTTACAAAGTGTCCTAATTCATCTTGCATTGCCAAAATCCGAAATTCATCACCTAAGGCTTCCTCAACCTTTGTTGGCTCTATCTCGGAGACAAAGTCTACATGCCCTTGATCTTGACTAACAGATGCTCTCATGGTTATTCCTCTGGTTGGATCACCTATATTTTGATCAGTAGGATGATCTATGAGTAATCTAGAATTTTTAGGAGGATCTATAGTGGATTCATTTCTATCTTCCTCACCTGTCTCTTGAGTCACGTGTTCCTTTAATGGAATGAGATCCTTATCATCATCCAGATTTGTCTTCTCTAATTCCTTTTCTAAGAGCACTCTTGGGTCAGCTTCATCAAATTTTATATGGATTGACTCCTCAACCTTCTTTGATAATTTGTTGAATACTCTGAATGCTTTGCTGTGAGAAAAATATCCTAGAAATATGCCAACATCAGATTTTGGGTCAAACTTATCTATGTTGTCTTTATCTTTTAAGATGTAGCATTTACATCCAAACACTCGTAGATGACTTATACTAGGTGTCCTATCTTTCCACAATTCATAAGGGGTTTTATTGAACTTATTTCTAATCATAGTCCTATTCATCACAAAACATGCAGTGTTTATGGCTTTATCCCAAAAATATTCTGCCACGTTGTATTCATACAACATGGTCCTGCACATTTCTTGAAGAGTTATATTCTTTTTTTCAACAACTCCATTTTGTTGTGGAGTTTTGGGAGCTGAAAGATGATGGGTGTATCCTTGCTTGTTACAGAAGTCTTCAAGACTTTTATTAACAAACACTCCACCCCTATCACTTCTAATAGTAGTGATGTTATGACCCTTCTCATTTTCAACAAGAAAACATAACTTTACAAACACATCAAATGCCTCATGCTAATGAGCTAAAAAATAAACCCACATAAATCTAGTTAAGTCGACTGCAATCACAAAGCAATATAATTTTCCACCTAAACTAAGTGTACGTGTGGTTCCAAATAAATCCATATGAATAAGTTCTAATGCTCTAGATATAGAATTCTTGCTTTTGCTCTTAAAAGAGGATTTTGTGTGTTTGCCTAGTGGACAAGGTTCACATACTCTATCCTTCAAATACACTCCTTTGGGAATGCCTCAAGCAAGATCAAACTTATCAAGTCTAGAGATGTTATCCATTCCTATATGAGCTAATCTTCTATGCCATAACCATGCATCATTATAATGAATTGCACTCAAACATGAAACGTTTTGATTTCCAATATCACATAAATTAATAACATTTTTATCTCTAGAGGCAATAAAAGCAATATTATCATCATCATGCTTAACAACAAATCTTGTAGCTTCAAACGAGACGGCATACCCCTTGTCACACAATTGGCTAATGCTCAAGAGGTTATGCTTCAGGCCATCAACAAAAAGAACATCAGATATGGTTAAAGAGTTGTTACCCACTTTGCTGACGCCAATGATTTTTCCTTTGTTGTTGTCTCCAAATGTGACAACAACTCCATCTTTATGAGCAAGATTCAAGAACTTTGATCTATCACCGGTTATATGTTTGGAGCACTTGCTAACCAGATACCATGATTCATGCTTGGAGCCAACCTACATTACTTGACAAGTTTTTGATTTTGGTACCCAAAATCCTTTGGGTCCTTGAGGCTTAGCATCATTTAAAATGGATTTTTCTATCCATGCTAATTTTCCCTTATGTTTGTGTATGATAGGGCATTTTACTACAGTGTGTCCTTGCCTATTGCAATGGTGGAAAATAGGCCTTTCGGTCAGTACATGGTCATAAGTTCTTTGTTCATGTCCTACATTGTATCCAAGACCAACTTTGTTGAATACACATCTCTGTGAAATCAACATCATGTTAGACATCTTCTGTCCATTTGTGAACTTAATGACTATAGACGTTAGATCTTCCACACTTTTCTTAAGTGTGTCTCTTTCCTCACTAACTTTTTCAAGATTCACTTCTAAAGCACCATTGCTCTCAAGATGCGACTCTATTTCTTCTAAAGTTGTGAACAAAATCTTTTTCAGCTTTTTGTTCTTTCTAAATTTCCTTGTCTAGTTGACTTTTTACAAGACTAAAATCATTATCATCTACTAAATCATCAAAATCATCAAAATTTTCAGAGTCAAAAAATTTTTACCTTTGTGTTTGCCATCAAACATAATATTGCCTTCTCATCATCAGATTCAGACTCAGGCTCGCTGGATGACGTGTCATCCCATGTTGCCTTGAGAACCATTTTTTCTTTTCTTCTATCATAGAAAGTGTTCTTCTTCTTGTTTGGACACTCGCTTTTCACATGTCCCGGCTTATTGCATCCAAAACATATTAACTCATTAGTCTTTCCAACAAACTTCTTGTTCTTATAGAATCTTGAACTTGGTCCACCTTTTCTTCTTTTTCTTATTATCTGACTGAGTCTTTTGGAGAGCATAGCTACTTCATCATCAGTGTCATTTCTGAAAGTGTCTCTTCTATATTATTTTGTGTCGCATTTAGAGCTAGGTCTTTCTTTGTTTTGCTCTTTTCTTTTTGCATAGCTTTTTCCCTTTCATTCAACTTCATTTGGTGTACCATCAGTGATCCGCACAGTTCATCGAAAGTGTATTCTCCAAGGTTTTTTGCCTCTTCTATAGCAGTGACCTTTGGATCTTATTCCTTAGGTAATCCTCGTAGGACCTTCCCAACTGTTTTTGCTAGGAGATAAGTTTCACCGAGATTTTTGATCTCATTTTTTATCTTGGTAAATTTTGTTATACCATCAGATATTTCTTTACCTTTTTTCACCTTGAAGGTTTCATATGCTTCTTCAAGGATGTGCAACTTTGTTTCCTTGACTTTCTTGGTACCTTCATGTGTAACCTCAAGTTTATCTCAAATCTCTTTGGTTGTTGTACTGACACTTACTCGATTGAACTCATTTGCTGACAGGCTTCAAAACAAAATGTTAAGGGCTTGGTCATTTAGTTGCTTCAGTTTCTTTTCCGGAGGTGACTAATCATGCCTTGCTTTCATCGCAATTTTGCCATGCTCAATCTTTGTAGGTGGCTAGAACCCATTCATCACTGTGTCCCACATTTGCACACCTTGGCTCTAATGTAGAAACGCATCCGAGTTTTCCAGCAGAGATAGTTATCTCCTTCAAATAGTGGTGGTCAATGGGATGATGATCCTTCCCTGAAGACACCCCTAACAATGTCAATTCCTTCCATAATCTCAAAATAATTGTTAGATACTTTTGTGCGAACAACCTGCTCTGATACCACTTGATAGACACCCAAAAGGGGGGTGAATTGGGTGTTGACGGATTTTTCAAAATCTTTTACAAATACTTGGAATGCGTGAATAAACAATAACACAGGATTATAGATAAAGCAGTAAAATAGATAATGCACATCGATATATAGTAGTTCGGCTTCCCAATAAGCCTACCTTCACTACGTAGTCGCCCCGACTAGGATTTCCAGAACTCTTTACTAAACTGGTCCTACTTCACTGGTGAGGATCAAACCTATTACAAACATCGATTCTCCGCAAGAGAATCTTCCCAACTAGCACACTTGCTAGATTTCAGTAATACATCAGTTTATCAATAGGCAATTTGATCAACAAGGGAACAAACTCCAAGAAAAGATGAACAACAACTTAAAATAATTTCTTGCAGGATTTCTCAGCCACTATAGTAACAAAAAAACATTCACAACATTCAATCGAGAAATCGAAATAATATTACCTCGAAACAAACCAGAAATGAGATATGTAATAAAGCTCAATACGATGAACAACTTTTGTTAAATAATCAATACTAGAATCTCAGTGCAGCAGCATGTAATTTCATATCTTTAATGGAGGCTGCCTTTAGTTGCTAAGAAAATAATTTCAAAGAGACAATAAAAGTTCTTGGTGTTTAAAATAAAAGTTAATGATTGTTTTTATAGCAAACCAAGTTTCATAACCCTAAACCTATTTTGAATGGCTAGGATTAGAAGTTTTAATGTTGCATTAGTGAAATCAAAGGCTTACAATGGTTGCTTAAGTTTCAAACTCGAAAAATAACACTTGAGAGAAATCAGCACATTTCAATATACTGGCTGAAACGCGTGTCATTAAACTTGAAACTCGTTTCACGAGACCCGAGACAAAAATGTCTGATTTTTGTCAACCAAGCTGGAAGACGTTTCACTGAACCTGAAACGTGTTTCAGTGAGCCTGAGCCAAAAACACATTGAACAAGTGTAAAATGGCTAGAACGCATTTCACCAGACCCGAGAGATATGCAGACTCTTTGCCTTATATCTGAAATACGTTTCTCCTTGCCAGAGTGCGTTTTAGCTTGTTTGAGGCTAGTGAGGCATGTTTTTACCATCAGAGTGCGTTCCACGAAGTGGGAAAGCATTCCACGGGTTCTTGGAAAACTTATACATGTCAAGAATACCATTCTTGAACATGTTTAAGTTTTGTGATCGATAAAACGATGAAAACTATTCGGAACACGATCAACTATATTCAAAGTTAAAATATCATGGAGTGAGTTTTTGAAGATAATCAAACATAAGATATTCACTTTCAAAATCATGCGATATGATAACTGTAATGAGGAAACTATTATGATCATGATCGAATGAATGAATAACCGAATAGGTATAAATCCAAATAGTTGAAAAACCAAATATGAAAGGTCTCAAGTAAAATCGGTCAAACATAAGTGGCTGATCAATCAAGAGAGAAACCTACAACCTAAGAAGATCTAAAGCAACTACAACATAAGAAGAATAATACAATCCATTTGCTTTGATATCTGGTTGACTTCAGTTTTACTTTAAGTTGTCGTCGACTTTAGTTTACTTGCATTGCTTGCACATTAGAGTTCCTCGGTAGTTGTCCTTCAGGTTTTGCTTTTGGAACTACCATGAGATGGATGTGTTGTTTCTGTTTCTGACTTTAAGACTCATAACATGTTAATCTGAAACATGCTCAACATATAAGTTAGATAACATGAAATATCGTTTGGAATCATAAAAAATGCAACGGGTGAGGGTCATTAAGTCAACACTTGTGTTGGTTAGTGTGTGGATTTCTAATTGAGCCCTTGTGTAGGTTAGCGTGTGTGGCTTTCTAACCAAGCTCTTATATTGGTTAGTGTTAACAACTTCTACTCACCACCATAAGTTGACTAGCTAATAGTGTATTGGAAAATCATGATCGTGGTGATTGGATAGTGGGCGTAGGTTCTAGGAGAATTGAACAATTCTAAATCTCTAGGTCCAATTATGTTTCCTGCATGTGTTTAAATTTTGACTGTTACCTATTGTGCACTTTATTTGTTTAATTATATTATCCGAAAGGTAACGCGAAAATCCGCCAAGTCCAATTCATGCCCCCTCTTGGACTATAATACTGGGCCAACAACATGTACAAGGTGGAAATTGGGTTAGTTAATCTAAATCGAAAATGTGTAAATTCATTTCATAGAATTTAAGTAGAGTCTAGAAGTAATTAAGTTGAGGATAATACTGGTATTAGTTGTAATCCTAACCAACCCAACACTTGAGAGATATTTGTTGGCTCATAAATGAGTCCACGAGGGGGGGGGATGAATTGGACTAATTAGCAGCTTATGCACTTTTCAAAGATGTTATTGTTGATGTAACTACTCTTACCCAATTGTGTTTTGATGATTGCAAACAACATACTTGTGATTACTAATCTCTTTGATGTAGTTGTTTCAGTGCTAACTAGATATATCAAATGGGTTCAACTGCAATGTCAAAATTTGTGGAAGGAACAACACTTTATGAAGATTCAAGAGCTTAATGGTTGTATTACTTTATTAGAATCTTGGTGTTGTAGAGTAACATTTACTTGTTCCAATCGCACATGATTTGCATCTTTTCTAAAATAATTCATATAGTTTATTATTCTCATGCATATACATTATTATATAATTAATCATGCATGCACACATATTAGTTTAATAATTATGCTATCACATAGTCATAATTGTTTATCATATATATATTGATCAGTGTTTAACATGGATTCATCTAGTCAACTTTACATGGTTTTACCGTTTCACGTGTATTATACGTATTGCTTTGATCATTGGTTTAATTGATCGAATCAGTCATGTGTTTATTATACTTGTAAAAAATGTTTTAAAATGTTAGTCTATGTTTTTACAATGTTCTTAACTGATTATGATAAAAAAAATTGAGTTTCTATCACTTCTTAGTCAAGGAACGCGCTCCTGAGATTTTTTCGAGACTAAGTAATTTTTTATCAAGGTTTAAAGAACGCGCTCCTGCTGCTTTTTCTGAGACTCAAAATATTTTTGATCAGGGAGAAGGAACGTGAACCTGTTGCCAAGGGCAAAATAAGAAAAAATTTAAGAGTCAATGGTTCTTGTTGAAGGAACCTGTTCCTATGCCCATCAGACATAATAAGGAACGTGCTCTTTAATTGGAGGGAAATCTGAATTTTTTTAGATTTCAAACCAGAAACGTCCTCATGTGTTAAGGAGCGCGTTCCTGTGCCTCGGTGTGGTTTTTATCTATAAACACCACACATGCTCATTTGAAGAACAACTTTTGCAAAACATAGAGAACTTGTGCATTTTTTGTATTAGTCTTTATACAAGCCAACAACAAGTTCTTGAGTGATTTAAACCTTCTTTGAAAGCAAAAGTTCAACAACATTTGATCTATTCATCCAATCTTCCGAATATTTTGCCACATCTTTCAAAACCTTGAGAAATTTGGGAGTTTCTCTTGTGCAAATGTTCAAGACGATTCAAGTGCTATTTACATCTTTTATTGAGTCTTGAACGTGATTTCTCTCATCCAACTTCACACAAGAAAAATCTTGGAGCTTCAACCTTATCCAGTGGGGTATACATTTCTAATCTAGATTCTTGTGATTTTGGTTTATGCAAGTAAATTTTGTGCTTAGATTATCATCTTTAAAACTGATTTTCTATTGATTGTGTTTGTGAAACCCTTTCTTGATCTTCATTACAAAATACCTTGTTTAGTGTCAGTCGTCTGACACAGTCCATTAGCGTCCTGCTGAAGGGTGAGGGCGCTACTGTTGCTTATTTTCAAAGTAGTAAGGACGTATGTTAGTGTCCTGCTAAAACATCAACGTCTTGCTGCTTATGGACCGAAAGATGGAAATATTATCAGTCAATTGATGAGGGCGTTGCTCGAGCTTGAGGGTCATTGGCTACCCAAAAAATTTCAAGAACTTTCTCGGCTTGCTTGAGTGTCCTACTCTTGTACAAGCATCCTGCAACACTTGGCCTAAGGAACTTAAGTGAATTGGCCACTAGCATGAGCATCCTGAGGCACGCTGAGTTTCCTACTTAACTAATAGAAGCTGAGATTCATTTCTTTCGAAAAACTCATTGAATCAAAACATTTTAGTTCAAATTGAAAACATGTCGAGACCATTCAGTCACTTAAGATTCATTTGAAAATTGAAGATTAATCAATCCAACAAAATTTTTATGTGGATCGAAAATATTTTTGAAATCTTTTAAAAGTTTTGATCATTTTGAAAAATGAAATCAGATTGAGCTAAGTAATTGAGAGTAACATTTTGAAAAATGAAAAATCTAAGCAACATTTTTCATGTGGAAAACTTGTGGCCCAGTGCTTGATTGTCCTTGGCTTGATCAAAGCTTCATTCTTCATCTTGAACTTGAGTGCATCAAGTTGAATATATTAACTTTCATGTTCTTTGACTAAAATGCTCAGGATAAAGATTAGTTTTACATAAATATGGTTTGTAATCATCAAAACATTTATCATGGGGTTTCTTGATTCAACTATCTCCCCCTTTTTGATGATTTCAAACGCTCACGATAATCCTTGAAGAAAACTAATCTAATTATCTTTATTAAAAGATAGAATTTTAACAACACTTCATAGCAAACATCATACACAGATATGAGCATGTTTTTATCCATGAAATAGATAACTTCATTCCATATCAAAAGCAGGTTCATCATAGAAACATCATTCATATAGATCCATCAAACATTATATACAAGTTCAAACAACAATTTCATAGGAACACACATTCATATAAGACTCTTTCCTCTCCCCCTGACTTTAAGACTTCTTGCTTCTCTTCTATCTTTCTACTCCTTCTTCTCATTCTTTCTCTTTTTTCTCCTTCTTTTGAAAACATAAAAAAGGTGGGGAAAGTTAAGGCTTGTTAGGCTCTTTTCCCTTTCTTCTAAAGTTTCTAAAGAAATTCTGTAACGGAGTTTCTTCTTCTTTTTGTTCAAAAGGATTGAAGGATGATCGAGCAATAAGAGGCGCTTGATTGAATGATGGTTGACTGAAGGATTGCTTATATCTTGAAGCTAAACCAATGGAAAATTGCCTGAACACTGAACCACTAACATGTTCTGGTCTGATAGAAGCTCTGGGAGGTGGAATCTTAACAATGTCTTCTTCTTCAACGTCATGTGGATTCATACACCTCGTAGATTGAATGTTGGTAGAATCATTCTCTTCATCTTCTTCTAGCAAACCTAGGAGTAAGTCAGGTTGCTCATTGGGAAGTCTAGGTCTTGTAAAAGTAGGTGCCTGAGATGGTTTTAGAACCTTTACACCTCTTTCCCTTAAAAGTTCATACAACATCCCAAATCGTCTCATATGAGTAATGAAGAACCAGACGGATGAATGAAGTCTCTTTGAGTTGATTTTAAGCATTTCCTCAACAAAGCCAATTACTCTTTCCATCCTACCTGCTGCTCGAGTAACTGTAAATGAGAGATTAAGTATTGTTGGTGACATGAAAGGCATCCTATTTTCCATGTTAGTCATTTTCTTCTTAACATGATCTATTGACACAAGCAGGTTGTCCATCTTTCTGCCATCAAAGCTAACTAGGGCAGAACTTGAAACATTGGACATGACAACTGACTTTAAATTTCTAACAACTTCAAAAATGGGATCCAAAGTGTTGGAGTCCAAAGATGGAGTAGTGGTTGGTAAAGTTGCAACTTGAGACATGGTTAAGACAGACTTCTTTAACTTTAATTTCAAACTCTTCTTTAATACCAACCAACATACTTGGATCAGATTCTGGTGGTGATGTACTGGATGAAGGCATTACCTGGCTAATTGTTCCCAACTATTTTTTTAATAAAGAAAACGTGTCTATTAGAGCTGTGACCATGCTTGACATTTCCTCAACCTTCCTTCTCATGTCCTCGGATACACAAACTCTATTTTTTTCATTGGCTTCTTGAATCCTCTTAAAAAAATCTTCTTTATTGAATCTTAACATTGGTGGTTGAGGTGAAAAATGATGAAAAGCATGAACATCATCATCATGGAATGATGGAATATGGCCAAAAAATGCCTCTTGATCTTGCATGGGTGAAGAATGATTGGCTTGTTCTTCTTGAGCATATGCATTAGAGGGACCAACACCCTCAACTTGGTCTTGCTCTGGGGCTCTTGAGTTAGCCTCATACTGGGGTTCTTCCTCAACTGGTACGCCTTCCCTAAATGGAAAATTTGTGGGGGTATGTTTAGAGTCATTCTCCCGTTGACTCTCCCCTTCTTTCTCTTCATCATCAGGGAATGGTCTTGCTTCAATTCCCTGTGGCATAGCTTTCTTGTGATACCATCTTTTCTGTGTGGGAGCATAAACATAGTGCATCAACTTTACAGTTGTATGGCCCACCTGGCCATACCAGTCAACATCATCAACCTTTTCTCCACTGAAATTTATGCCAGCTTTTTTCAATGCCTTTTGTCAAGTACATTCAAAATGGCAAACCACCTCCTCTTTTTGTGGTTGAAAATTTGAAAATGGCAAAATGGCAAAATGGCAAAACCCATTAGAATGTGAGGCAAACTTATCTATATTGTTTTCAAAACACACCATAGGTGATGACAGATCAAGATCCTTAACATTCCCTCTACTTCCTATTCTTGGCTGAACTAAGTGAGAGATAATGTTTTGGACTATCCTAGGAATGAGCTCAAAGTATTTGTTTGCCAAGTTGTTATCCACTAAAGTATGATTCTTTTTCCTTGAGCAGTAGTTCCGAGCTACCAGATTGTTATAACCTTCAAATTGTATTCCTTTAGCAATTTGGTTCACTATTGGTGTGTCATTAGGTAAAGAGAACTTATCTTGAAAAAACATTGGTGATACCTCTATGGACTTTCCTTTAACGAGTGACTGATACACTAACCCTGATCTATGTTTCCTTTGGAGATTGGAATAAAATTCCTTTGCTAAGTTGGGATACCACTGTTGGCCCAAATTAGAGTCCAAGAGGAGGGGTGAATTGGACATAGCAGATTTTCGTGAAACCTTACTAAACACTTAATGGCGAAGATAAGTAATTAAACAAAGTGCAAGGAAAGTAAATAATGGACACAATGATTTAGAGTGGTTCGGCTTAGCCTACCTCTGCGGTCAAGACTTTCCAAACATCCAACAGGTGTGAATCAAACCGTTACAACTTGATCCAACTTACAGGTGTGGATCCTACCTAACTTTGATCCAACTTGTGGGTGTAGATCCTACCTAACTTTAATTCAACTTACGGGTGTGAATCGAACCATTACAAACATCGACCTCTGGTTAAGAGTCTTCCAAATTGGCTAACCAACCAATTTCAATACAAATGTGTTTACAAAGATGGAGATATTGTTCTATATCAAACAACTCTCAAATGAAGTACAAATAAGAATGAATACCTTCCGAATGATGTACAACCAAAGTGTGTAAAATGAAGTGCAAGCTGAAATGAGGGAGGACCTCTTTCGACTTGATTGAGAAATGATTAAGTTTTAACCACTCAATCAAATACCTCTATCACTAGAAATCTCTTGGAAAGATGTCTTCTCAAAATGAAGATTTAATGCACAGAAGATTTTCTCAAAGTGATTTGAATACTTGAAGAACTTGAAAGCTTTACTTCTCAAAGATGAAAAATAAAAAACAAATCAAACACTCAATTTGAAACTTGTTTTCCTTTTGAAAGATGTGGAGAACTAATTTTAGCACAAGTTTCTTTCTTTCAAATATTTTGCAAAAGGTTGCTCAAAATGAGCTAAGACGCATATTTATATAAAAACATGTCGAGAAAGTAGGAACCATGTTTCTCAAAGTGGAACCACATTTCTGTTCAAACTAGCCAAGAAAACAAATTTATGTTTTCTTGAGGAAACGCATTTCTATTTGAATTTCTAGAAACTTCCAAAAACCAGGAAATGTGTTTCTCAAATAGGAAACACCTTTATGTTTGCATTTCCCGAGAACACAATTCTAAGAATTTTGAGAAAATGCGTTTCTTAAATAGGAACGTGTTTCTACATGACAGAGTGAAATTTTTCACTAAGTCCAAAATAGGAAACGTGTTTCTGCTTAACTAAGTGAAATTTTCACCAAGTTCATATAGAAAACGCGTTTCTTTAACAGGAAACGTGTTTCAGCAATACACAAAAACTTAAACATGTTTTCTTTTGATATGTGAGCAATCAAAACTTGTTTCTCGATCAAACAAGTCTAAATACACTTGGATATACTGAATTTGACCAAATTGAAGAATGAACAAGTGTTAGACTCATTATGGATGAAAAGTCAAACTTTTTACTAAGTTGAAATCAGTTTGACTTTAAAAAACGGTTTATTTTCTCAAATCCAAAATTAAATACATTCAACTCAACTTCAAATCAATACAATTGAAGTGATTTTATGATCAAAACATAAATCAAGATAACTTTGATCAAACAGGTGAAAAGTTAATTTTCGGTCAAAACAATTGACTTAGAAAAATACGAATGATTTTGAAATATGATGCATGCATAGACTTTGGTTGGCACAAGTAGAAAGTATTCTGCAACCCTATGGAATCTAAGCAATTACATTACACATATATGATCTTGATCGTCTAATTGGTTTGATCCACTTCAACTTCAACTTTGACTTTTTTTGGTTGACTTTACAAATATGACCATTTAAGTACTGAAACACCGTAGTCAAAGTGATTAGTGTTGGTGCACCAAAAAGGGAGGTGAATTGGGTGTGATGGTCAATTTAAAACTTTTCCAATGACTTAGTGATATACATTGGTACATTGGAATTAAATGCACATACTAACCGTAAAGTAAAATGCATAACTTAAAGCACACTAGAATTTATAGTGGTTCAACCAAGCCTACGTCTACGACCTAATCTCCTGATTAGGATTTTCTCAATCCACTAACTGATTCCCTTACGGGTGAGAACCAAATCGTTATACATGCCCTTTTACAGGTTCAAGGCAAACCTACCCTTTTGCGGGCTAAGGATGAACCACATTTCCTTTTTTCGG
Organism: Paratinospora sagittata; assembly: GCA_035771175.1. NCBI lineage: Eukaryota > Viridiplantae > Streptophyta > Magnoliopsida > Ranunculales > Menispermaceae > Paratinospora > Paratinospora sagittata. The sequence goes on along the minus strand of CM069607.1, from coordinate 28,969,873 downwards.
GATGAGGAAAAACCCACGTTCCTTTTACAGGATAAGAAAGAACCGTTTTCCTTTTTTGGGATAAGGAACAATCATTTTTCTTTTACGGAGGGCGCTACTTTTTCGATTTGCCTCATTTTCGAAGCCAATCTCCATTTCCACAGCAACCTAGCCGTCTTCCTTCCTTCTCCAATGGATTCCCCCCGAAAAACCCTAACACATGATATATAATATGCCCTACTTCGCATAAGACTTGAATTGCCGAAATTGCCCAAATACAAGGATGAAAAATCTGGAATGTCGCGGTAGTGCTACAACGCTTGAGGGGGTAGCGCTGCAGCGCTTTGAGGCTCACTTAAAACACTAATTTTTAGTATTTTGGGCGCTGCAGCACCCTCTCAAGCGCTGCAGTGCCCAGAATAGTATTTGCCCCCTTTTTTCTCTTGTCCAACCTTCATTCTTGTGCACTTCCATGTATACTTATCGCACTTGTTCTTGGTCACTTTTCTTCATCGTTTTAACCTCGTTTCACCACACTTTAAAGCTCTTATTCACCTACAAAACATCACACAAAAGTAAGTAAATCCATCATACTAATCACATGCTAAAACTCGGAATGCAACTATGTACTAAAAATGCAACCTGAAATGTAGTAACATGAAATGGCACTAATAATTTTTGGAAAAACTCCTAAAAATCATATTTATTTTCAAAAACTAACCTAATGCATTTTATTCCTGAAAACCACTAAAAATAACCTATAAAACTCATAAAAATACTAAAATGAACCTAAGACACAAAATATGCCAAAAACACCTAAAAATTGGGAAAATGCTTCTAAAAACGAAATAAAAATCCTACAAATTGCTATGTATAGAACTCAACTTATCAAATACCCCTAAACTTAGGACTTTGATCGTCCCGAGCAAAGGGAAAAAAAACTAAACTAAACTCATGATTTACACTTCCCTTCTACCGTCACATTCTTGCACAAATATATACTCAACTTAACATTGTAAACACATACATGGCCTCTAAGATTACACCAAAAAGAACATTCAATTCTATGAAGAAGTTCAAGAGTATAAATTTGTCTAGAATTTCAATCCAACTCTCACAAAATTTTGTCTTTGATGTTTTCACACATGAGTACATAGCTAATCTCATCAAACTAATCATGCAAGTCATGAAGAAGTGCAAGTGCTACGTGTATGATCTCAAACTACATGGTTTAGATTAGAACTCCATAGGCAAGTCTTTCACACCACTCTCCACTAATGTAGATCACACACCATTCAAAATCAATAGGTCTTTCATAGGTTGTAATGTAAGGCTTAAGTTCAAAGGTAAGAAAGAATAGGAACATCGTAGCTCAAAACACCCTAAACACTTTTGATCAAATACTAGTATCCACTACATTACAATTGAAACCAAAACTTCTTTTCAACCCTTATATTCTCTCAAATATTTAACTTTTCTTTCGTTTAATCCCCATTTTTTTGTTTGTTTCTTATCATCATTGACTTTTGTTTTATAGAGTGGTACACCCCCAAACTTACTTCTTTTCAACTTATAGATGTAACACCCTCTACTTCTCTTTTTCCTTTTTTTTCTTTTTCTTTTTTTTTCTTTTTTCAATATAATTCATAAACATTTTTTTTTCTTCTTTATCACCTTTTTTTCATTTTTTTTCATTCCCATTGTTCTTCTTTTTGAATAATAACACTCCAATATGATCAAAGTGTATATGGTACATAAGTTGAAAAACAAGGAATATAAACATGACTAGATCAAAATTCATGATGTATGGTAACAAAGAAAAAGATTTTCAGCTCAAAATGGGAACTATGGATACAATAAAAAGTAGGGTAGGCCATTTGGCTGAAGCGTTTTCAAACATGGCCTAAATCATTTTCCTCATAGTGTGTTTTCTAGGATTTCGCCTCGAGTGGTGATCAAAGTTGTTCTAGAATCCCTAGAAATCTAAAATATGACTTAGCAAGCAAAGGTCCATTTCAAACAATCTTAGTCTAATGATCAAAACCATGTACAAATGATTAAGTCTCTCCAACAAAACCCAGCAACAAGTTGGATCAAGCACACAGACATATAATATAGGTCACTCTCTCATTCCCCTATTGTTTCATGTCTCTAAAGTGTTCTCTTTTCATTGAACCTCCATAAGTAAGTCTAAAGTTGTAAAAGAATGAGACTACCTAATGTAAGCTAATGCATACTTAAATGACGTACCATGACCAAAAACTCAAAACTCTCCCCCAAAAACTTAAAGTAAGCATTGTCCTCAATGCAAAAATTAGCAAAAAACTAGTAGGAAAAACAGAGGCAAATAAGATAGAAAGAAGTTTAGAAAACCCCCTGAACCCAAATGGGTGAAGATGGCACATGATGCACGCCATTTGTCTTTTTGAAATGCTCCATAAAGACCCCCAAACTTGCTTTAGAACCTGAAAAGGACAAAAGAAACAAATCTGTCAAGGTATGAAATCCAAATGCTATACTACAATGACTAAAAAATATAATAAAGAAATAAAGAAATAAAGCAAAAAAATTAATAATACTCCTAAACCGATGGGTTGCCTCCCATCCAGCCCTTGGTTTATTGTTGTCAGCCCGAATTTTGCATTCTCATCAAGGTGGCTCATCATGAAGTATCGCCTTGACTTTTGTTGGATCCTTTTCGAAGTGTTGCTTGAACTGCATCTTCTTGGCCCAAAGGAGACAACCATTATTATGCTTGACCTCCCCTAAATGATGAGGCAATGTATTATCTTCTTCGTGTGGTAGCCAATATGGGTCTATCCACACTAAAAGAGGTGGGTCATCTAAACTCTCCAAATTCTCCTTATAGCTCTCCAAGGCATCTTTCTTTGTAGGCTTATCATAAGCCTTGAGAGAACATTCTTCAGTTTTTTCCCTCACATCTATCCAGTGGAAACTAGTCTGCTTTTCAGGAGCTTTGGGTGTATTATAAATGTTGAACATCACTTTTTCTTCGTTCACCTTTAAAGTAAGTTCATTAACCTCCACGTCTATTAAAGCTTGCCCAGTAGAAAGGAACGGTCTCCCAAGTATAAGAGGAACATCTCCCTCTTCTTCCATATCTAGCACTACAAAATCCGTTCGTAAGATGAATTTGTCCACCTTCACAAGTACATCTTCTATAATCCCCCAAGGATAGGTGATTGATCGGTCTGCCAGTTTCAATGAGATTGTGGTGGGCTTCACCTCACCAAGTCCAAACTTCCTGAAAATGTATAGAGGCATTAAGTTAATGCTAGCTCCTTAATCACATAACACATTATCAAAAGAAGAAGAACCAATGACACAAGGGATACTAAAACTCCCTGGATCCTTGAGTTTCTGGGGAAGCTTTTTCTGTATGATGGCACTACATTCCTCTGTGAGCTTGACAGTCTCAATTCTTCTAACTTTCTCTTTTTCATCATCACATCCTTCATGAATCTTGCATAATTAGGCATCTACTTCAGTGCATTTGCAAAAGGAATGTTGATGTGAATTTTCTTGAAAATGTCTAAGAATTTTACAAACTGATCATCTAGCTTCTTCTTTGCAAAATGTTGGGGAAAGGGCAATGGAGGTTTAAGAATAGGTGGGTTGTCCGGAAAAGTGATACGACCCGGAATATAGTCATCCTTCTTCGACTCTTTTTCTTTCTCAATGGAAACTTCTTTGCCGTTATTCAAGTAATTTTTCTCCTTTTGTACTTCTTCTTGCATAGGTGATGATGATGATGATGGCACAAATGATGAAGAGGGAATAGATAGTGGAGAACCGCTTTCAACTTCTTTTCCACTTCGCAGTTTGATGGCCATACATTGCTCCTTTGGGTTCACCTCTGTGTTGCTCGAGAAGGAGCCTCTTTGTTGGGCACTTATGGCTGAAGCAAGTTGCCCAATTTGCAATTCCATATTCTTCATTGAAGCTTCCAAGCTATCCATCCTTGAATCAACCCTATCTTGCTTCGCCTCAGATTTTGCTATATACCCACTTAAAAGCTCCTCCAAGGAAGGTTTCTTCTCTTGTGATGGCATAGATATACTTGGTGGTGGAGGATTCAAAACATTCCTATTATTGGAATAGGAAAAGTGCTCATGGTTCCCCACTCCTAAATAGTACTGATTTGGCACTTGAGCATTGCTTCTGTAATTGTATCCTCTATTGTTCAAGTAATTGGCATGTTCAGTAGTTGTCGAGGGTTCACCAGACATATAGCCCATACTTGTTGCTCCTTGCTTTATAGATGGCTTCATACCTTGAAGAGATGCAATCTGATGTGATATACTTGACAACTGTGCTGAAATAGCAGTCATGTGATCAACCTCAAATATACCAGCTTGGGCCACCTTCTTCACAATTGATCTCTCACTAGGAATCTCATAAGTGTTGGAGGCCATTTCTTCTATCAAGGTAAAGGCATCGTCTACTGTTTTACCTATTAAAGTACCTCCAGCCGCTGCATCCATCAATGTTCTAGTGGGAACTGTCATACCATTGTAAACGATTTGCAATTGCATCCAATTTTATAATCCATGTTGTGGACATTTTCTCAACATTTCTTTAAATCTCTCCCAAGTTTCATGAAGAAATTCTGACTCAATCTGCTTAAATTGGCCTATTTCTGCCCTCATTTGAGTTGTCTTTGCTGGTGGGAAGAATTTTTGAAGGAATTTTTGAACTAGCTCCTCCCATGTGGTCACACTTCCTGGTTGCAACCCTTGCAACCATGCCTTTGCTTTGTCCCGAAAAGAGAATGGGAAAAGCCTCAAACTAATTACATCTTCTCCAACACCATTCCACTTTACTATATCACACTTTTTCAAGAATGATTGGAGAAGGATCATAGGGTCTTCAGCTGGAGAACCACCATATTGATGTTGTTGAACCATGGTAATCAAAGTTGGCTTCAACTCAAAATTGTTGGCTGCTATTGGTGTTCTCACGATCCCCGAATAGTTATCTTGAATTACGAGTTTTAAGTAATCTCGCAATAACATTTGATTGTTTTCATTGTTGGGATCCATTGCCTCTTGCTCAATTTTTCTATCTCTTATAATCAGTCTCAAAGCTCTCTCTATCTTAGGATTTAATGGTGCTAATTCGGCACTCTGAGAGCGTCTCATATACCACGTGTCCTGTCAATCACAATCAAAAAGAAAAATTCAGAAAAATAAAAGTCTAAATTAAAATTCAAACCTATTACTTTTGATATTGATAGAAAAGTAAACAATTCATCGGCAACGGCAACAAAAACTTGATGCAATAAATTTAAATTCGCAAGTATACGAATATCAACTTATATTACCCATGGTGAGTGGGTTATCGTATCCACAGGGAATTATTACTTTCTGTCAATTACCAATTCACAGATTCAGAACTTTATTTAGACGATCAATAAAAGATATCACTAAAATAAAAGTGCTGAAAATTAAAGTTTGAATGTAAGCAAGAAAATATAAAGAAAATTTAAAGTAAGAAAAATTCAATTATGGAATGGATCTAGAGAATCGACTTCACTTAGTTGCAAATCGGAATTAATTGGAATCATTCATTGTTAAATTCATTTTCCAGATTTATAGATCAAATCCAATGGTCATCAATCCCCTCTCTCAAGTGTCGGATTGAAATCTATAATTGAAATTGGGTCTCGATTTCTCGATAAAGATCCCTTTCTCAATTACGCTCTAAACTCTAGGGATTTTTAAATGATCTCATAAAATCCTATAAATCTCTCGATCCTATAGAAATTTCATGTCACAATTATCATTTTCCAACCTAGAGAACCCTCTCTCGAGTGCCGCCCCCTTAGATCTAGGTTTATTCAATTCATGATCAATAAATTAAAAGCATTAAATACATAAAATCATGAATAAACAATAGAAAATTGCATTCATAGTGAAATAAATCCACAATCAATCCATAAAAAACAACTAAGATCCATCTATTCTCTAGAATTCAAATTTAGTTCAAAGCTTGGAGAAGAAAATACAAAATGAGATAATAAAAAAAAAAACATCAAAATCCTCTATAAAATGTGCTAGAAATACTGTAGATCTTCGATCCGCCTCGCTTTCGAAGCCAATCTCCGTTTCCACAGCAACCTGGTCGTCTTCCTTCCTTCTCCAATGGATTACCCCCGAAAAACCCTAACACTTGATATATAATATGCCCTACTTTGCATAAGATTTGAATTGCCGAAATTGGCCAAATACAAGGATGAAAAATCTGGAATGTGGCGGTAGCGCTACAGCTCTTGAGGGGGTAGCAGTGCAGGGCTCCGAGGCTCACTTAAAACATTGATTTTTTAGTATTCTGGGCGCTGCAGTGCCCAAAACAGTATTTGCCCCCCTTTTTTTCTTGTCCAACCTTCATTCTTGCGCGCTTCCTCGTATACTTATCGCACATGTTCTTGGCCACTTTTCTTCATTGTTTTAACCTCGTTTCACCACATTTGAAAGCTCTTATTCACCTACAAAACATCACACAAAAGCAAGTAAATCCATCATACTAATCACATGCTAAAACTCGAAATGCAACTATGTACTCAAAATGCAACATGAAACGTAATAACATGAAAATGGCACTAATAATTTTTGGAAAAATTCCTAAAAGTCATATTTATTTTCATGAACTAACCTAATGTATTTTATTCATGAAAACCACTAAAACTAACCTATAAAACTCATAAAAACACTAAAATGAACCCAAGACACAAAATATGCAAAATATGCCAAAAAACACCTAAAAATTGGGAAAATGCTTCTAAAAACCTAATAAAAATCCTACAAATTGCTATGTATAGAACTCGACTTATCAGCTGCTAAATCATTACCGTCCTCAAAGACTCTTGAAAAAGTAGCTTTGACTCGCGATTAAAAATACGATGAACGCGAATAAAAACTCAATAAAATTAAAATTAAACATAGAAAATTAATTCATTTGAAATACCGAAAAGCGTATGACCAAAACATGCAAATATGGAAGTAATTTAGGCATGGTTTTGAAAAAACATTTGAGCAATATCGATTAGAGAAAGATATACCTTTAATACTGTGTAGTTCTCATATTTCTCATAATCTTTAAATCCAACTCTTCATTATGAGATCTTTGATGTGAACTTCGCATTAGAGTTGAATGTCTTGAACGTTGATCGAAAGATGTAGACTTGAAGCTTGATCGAATCGTTCGTGTGGTGTGATCTTGAAATTAGGATATGATCTTTGAGGTCCTTTGATTGAAATGATCTTGAATGTCTGATATGACCTTGAGTTCCTTAATCGAATCATGTTTTGGCTTTTTGCTTTCTTGAGGTGTTGAGATTGGTTCTTGATTAAAGCTCGTTAGCACCGAAAGAGATCTTGTTTGTGATCATTAAAAATATACTTCATCAAGTATACTTAGGGACGTGCTAAGTGATGATGTCACGACCCACTATACGTGACATCATGACCTGCACGGAAACCTCCGAGTATACCCTCCGACGGTACACCCGAAGTCCCCGTCAGCCTAAAATACATATACGAATCCCCAAGAAGAAATAAAAGTACTTTCTTAACAACCAACTAGCATGATCACAATGAAATAAAATATTACTTCTCCAAATTACCAAATATAAAATTCCAAAGTCTTCAAAATGATACAAAATCCAACACATCCCAACTATGTGTTAAATATACAATTACTAGGTGTTATCATGTACATAATTATCAAAATACAAAACTAAATGTACAACACCTACATGAAACAAAAACAAGGGGCGCTCCGCAGTCAAGCCTTCCCTTTTCCTTTTCTATCATATCCTAAAAGAAGATGGTGAGGTGTGAGCTACAGCCAGCTCAGTGAATGTTATTTACAAGTGGCATATACGTGCATTTATAAAACATGGTAAGATCATAAAACAGTTGAAATATCATGATAACGAAATAGATTACATACATGCTAACATAATGCATCAAGTCATACATAAGACGATGCATAACATTCGTAGTCATGCTTATGCAATCCTAGCACCTCCTAAGTATGGGGGTTTCAAGGCCTGGTGTGCGACACACAGCGCCCGAACACACACACAATACTCGTATTCTATTAGGGTTTCTGGGGTTGTGCAACACGTAGGATTAGTTTAAACTAACCTACCCATACACAAGCCTTAAAACCCTTTGCAGGGTACACAACTGGGATCACCGCTAGACTTACGAGAATTTCCAAAAAGAGAAAATTCCAACTAGGAGCCTCAACCCAAATTTTCATCCCAATGAATTATGCTCAAATGTATTTCATGGAATATTAAAACATACATACCATCATACATAAGCATTTAAAACATTTCTATACTATAATGCCACATATAAATAATCCAAAAGGAAAAGAACACTCACACTTGATTGGCTAAGTCTAGCCAATCCAATCGCCAAAACTCTCCAATTGACTAAACGAGTTCAAGATCAATCAAAAGACCTGAAAATAACATGGTTCACACAACTGAAAATCAGTCATAAAGTGTGTCAAAACCCCATGTTCAAACCCAATCTAAAGTCAATTAGATTCTAAATTGATTACCCCCTTGAGCCAATTTCCATATTGCCCAACTTGATCATTTAGACTCAATTAAACTAAGATTGACCTAAATTGAATGTAATAGGGTGATCCCATGATCCAACAACTAATATACATGAAGTTCAATTATAATTAGGGTCAATTAGACTATACATCAAGTCAATTTCATCAATTGACTAAGTCTTGGTCAAAATCCCCAACTAGGGCAATATAAAACATAAGGTCAAAATGAACTAAGTCATATCAATTTAACATAGGTTCTAACATTTTAAACCCATGATTCTACTCAATTTGGGTCCAATTAAACAATCCCCAAGTCAATTTCATAAATTGACTTGCTTTAGGTGAAAACTCCCAATTTGGGCAAAATCCCCAAATTACATGCAAAATTGCCAAAATACAAGAAAAATGCCAAATACTTAGCCTAGATCAAAATTAGTCAACCTTTGGGTGTCCATTATGAGAACCCACTGAATTCTATCATCAACAACCCTAATCATGCCCAAAAAAGACCTACATTGCATAATTTTTCAGATTTTCTATCAAGAGCATCAAAAGCCCCAAATCTGGAAATTTTCTTACATAGGCCATATTGCCAATTTTTACACTAGGCCACCATACATAGCCACAAAATTTACTGATCTAACAACATGGTTTCATTCACAATGCCTCCTAGAACAACATAGTTGACATGCATGACTTTTGGAAAAGCCTAAGACCATGAACCAAACAATGACCATTTACACTAAACCATATGATTTCACCATTAAAATCTCAAGCTAAATACATGAATCAGTCCCTAATACTGATCAGTCCATCAGAGATGGCATGCAAAGCTTAAGTCAAAGTCTAGGTCAATGAACCAAGACTAGGTCATTTGTACTAAACCCTACAAATTTCTTGTTAGGAATTGGGGTTTTTGCCTTTAGAGGGTTCCCAACACACTCTAAACCCACATATCAAACATGCAAAGCATTTGGACAATATTTGATTTCCACTACCCCTTCAAATTTGGGTTTCGTACAATGCATGCATCAAAACAACACTAGTATGCATGAACCAAAGAGATTGAAGGAAGAACAACGACGGGAAACATGCAAACCTTAGGGATTTTGAGCAAATTCCACCGACCCTAGGTTTCCTCTTATTTTCTCCTCTCCAGCTCCTTTTTCTCTTTTCTGGCTGAGAAATGTGCAAATGAGCCTAAAATTACGTTTTGGTTGCTTAAATAGACAAGCTTGGGCCCACAACTAAAAGTTGTCAAAAATTATCAAAAAACCAGTTTTCCTGTTGCAATAGTTTCACTTAGATAGTCAATTTCTTGCAACATACCCACCAATTTAACATCATAACCGTTCAAACGTTGCATGAGTACGTTACCAACATTCTGGTTAACGTTCAACTCAATCCAAAAGTGGGATTGCGAGATCTAACTGCTTGATCAAAACTGCGTAAGAAAATTTGAAAATCTGTGAAACAGTGTTTGGAGTCTTATAACTCATAGTAGGTATCTCCGATCAAGATCTTCACCGTTCATAATGAAGATCTATCATCGAAGAATGGGCTGACAAAATTGCAGCTCAATCAGACCTCGAATCTAGGAGATCAAACCATTGATGTAATTTGTGACAGAAATTTCTCCCTCCGTGGAGCAAGCTCCACTGGATGCAAAACACCGTTTTTGACATGTTTTGACGTCGAACGGGTCTCCGATGGTTCCCAAATTTCATGTGCACTCTTTTATGACCTAAAATAATGCTAAGACACTCGAACATACGTGCTTCGAGGATCAAAATACAAATACACGTACGTATACAAATACGTATACGAGTATTCTACGGGTACACTATGGGTCAAAATGACGTCACCTAAAGGCATGGGTGCTACAGATGAGCCACTTAGGTTAACAATATCCCCTTTTTTTATGATGGCAAACAAATAAAAAAATTAAGCGCTTTAAGCAAAAAGATCAAAAAGATCAACGTTTTTCCATTCCCCCGTCAAATTCTCTTATTTTTCTTCTCCCCCTTTCACATAATAAAAAAGGTGAAGAGAAGAAACTTAGATCTCTCCCTGTGACGTAGTAGAGTGGCGAAGCTCCCCCTTACATGGAGTCTCCCCCTAACCTTGTGCATTCATCTTCAAGATGATTTATGACGACGTGTCATAGTTAGGTATATGAGAATGCGTAAGGTCTACTATATTGTTAGTCACATGAGAAGCAGATCATAACATTAAGCACAGTGAGAAATAGTTTGACTTATTAATAGGCTGTAGGATTTTGAAACAATAGCGTAGCCAAGAATCGTAGTCGTAGGGGATGAGTAAGAATTGCCGAAAGATGAATTCATAAAGAATTTTTAAACATGGGCAATTATTCTTCTGGTGCTTGGCATAAGTATAAATTTGATAATCAATCCAAGCCTAAATAATATGCTTTTAAATTTGTAAATAGTCAAGCATAGGCGAAATGATTTATGATTAAGCAAGGCCTAGCTATTATGATTCTAATAACATGTAAAGTATATAATTTGAAGTACATGACATCTATTTATATCAAAAATCACAATCAATTGATGCATACAAGATTTAATATTAAAGAGCAACATCAATATCATGATAGAGTGAAAGCGTGGACTTTCCATAGTTTAGGCATATGGAGATATATAAGATGAAGAGCAAAGCCTAAAGATGTTGAATATATTCTAGATTTCATAGATATCTTTCAAGCAACAACATATATTTATTTATATACTAGGCAAATGATTTCAATTGAAGCATAGTCTAGATTGTTTGATTCTAATGAAAAATTGATTTTGAAGCGTATGCACTCATTAGAAATCAAATGTTCGAGAATTTTATGCTTATATGATTTAAGATGAAGATAATGCATCAAAGTTAAAAAGAGAGTGCCAAAAGATGATAATAATGAGTATAGGCAATTTTCTCTTCAAGAGATATAGGCGTATGAAATAGAGTTGTGTACATGGCCTATATTCATTTGTATATTCATGAGTCATGCACAGATATGATTTAAAGTAAACACGATCATGATGTGAGCTAGCAAAGGCAAAAATAAATTTTTAAGCACAACCTAGCTATATCAAATAATATGATCAAATACCACGTGGAGTTCAAGATGAATAGATGGAGTTCAAGATGAATAGATAATCATATAAATAATCAGATACTCACAAATGGATGATGCAGATTATGAACTGATATTGATGAAGGATGTGATTATCCTTAAGAAAGATACCACAAAGATAATAGCATTAGTCATAATAAGATTTCATCACGATACTATTTATCAGGAAATATTCGAATCAAAATGAGCAAGACATCATTAGTATGATGACAGATAGTCATGTTTATGAAAGCAAGATGGTTATGAATTAGAGATGGACAAAGATAATTTTGTAGACTCGGGCAAAATAGCAAAGCATAAACAAGCAAGCAACAACTGAGTATTGAAATGTGCAAAACTAATTGTGTAAGTGAAACGGAAGATTAAAACAGAATAATCACATACAGTTAAGCATATAAAAGACATTAATATTAAGCCAATCTTCAAGTTTCTTACCTTAAAATTCTGAAAGGTCCAGGGGACCTATTTAACATATACAAAAAAAATTACAACAACAAAAAGAAGATTTTTGGATAACAGGCAGGTAGAGGTTTGGTAGACCACAGGCAGAGAGTGAACATCATCAAGCTTGGCGAGGAGTGCCCTGAGCATCGCGAGATCGAATCGTGGCAGATCTCGGCAGATGAGGCAGGTCATCTATGCTTGCACCCTTCTTCTCAATGTAGGCAAGCACAGGACCGAGCCTTTTCATCTGGCTCATGGTGTAGGCGAAACTTCCTCTAATTTCCTGGTGTAGCTCTACTTCAGTTTTGTCCAATTTATTGAGGAGGGTCATCATCATATCTTTCCGATGCCTAGAAACCTGCTCAAGTTTTCTCAATCTGCTTTCTTGTTCGCAGAGAAGATCTACAACCAGTTGGAAGCTTGATGAGTTGGATTCAGACAGCTGGGAGAGGAGATCCTCAACCGAAGGTTCTCAATGGACGACATGGGATGGCACTTGTTCAACAGGAGGTGGAGATGATTTTCTACTGCTACTTGGAGGAGGCACAAAAGAGGTTTTTGGAAACATAATACATTCGATTTCTTTGACGGAGTCATTGAACGAAGAATACGAAGAGAATCCACTCACGGAAGACAATGGTTCTACCCTGACGCGTTTTTGAGATATGGGACTTCTAGAGGCCATGGATGTTCGTCGAGAAGATGAGGGGACTCAGGTGTTTCACTGCAGAAGGAGCAAGTGAAGATGAAACATAAAGGTTTCCTTTAAAAGTCTCAAAGAACGGTCATGCATTAAATGCATGGTGGCATGATCATACAAGCTGACGATGGAAAAATGAGTACTAAAGGAATAAAATATTCGGGAGAAGGCGGTAGGGAAAACATGAAATAAATTGATTAGCTTAAGTGGACACAAATAAGAGTTACGAATACTAAAAGTGGTAAATAATGATTACTAAGGCGGTTGGAAAGACACAAAATGTAAGATACCAAAGATGAATCCTATATGAATTGACCAAAGGATCTAGTGTTGGCCCAGATATGTCCAAGAGGGGGGTGAATTGGACACTAAGACAATTTAAAAACAATTACAATGGCAGAAAATAAAGTGCAGAAAGTAAAAAAATATGCATAGAAGATTTATAGTTGTGCGGCTACTTGCCTATGTCCACTACCTAACCTCCTCAATTAGGATTTTAAACCTTATCACTAAGGAATTCTCTTACAGGGTGAGAATCAAACCATTACACCTTTTCTCAACTTGCGGGTGTGAGAACAACCTATCCCAACTTACGGGTGTGAGAGAGACCTAAGTTTTCTCAACTTACGGATGTGAGAAGACCTGACCATGTTGAATATAGAATATTAACTCAGTAGTTTATCTAGCTACTGTTACAACCTTTATACAGTATACAAGATATGAAATTGAGTGCAACTGTATCCTATGAACTATCTCTCAAATTTCTCTCTTAGCAAAAATGATATCAGTTAAAACAGTGCTAAACGATTTGACTGAAAATAGTTCAAACTTTCAAATAGATTTTCAGATAAAGAAAGAATGTTAACTCAGTATGAAAATCATTTGAATACGTAAAGTCTCAAAGTAAACTCTTCGAAAACAAAATGACTTAAACGTTTTCTTAACCAAATGAAAATTCAACTAACTTTCAAAAAATGTTTTAGCTTAGAGAATTTTCGGTGGTCTTAACAAATTGTTAAGTGTCTATATTTATAGGCTTGTAGAGATGAAGTTGTTCATTTGGATTTGAATTTCAAATATGAACGTTTACTCACAACAGCTACAATATATCACGAAAATGACAATTGCACATTGCACATTTCATGAATATTCTGATTTTTCTCCAGTTACACGAATAAGGAAAGTTTTAGAAGACGTGGTTCGTGAATCAGAGAATATCCCATACAAATACAGAAAATTAATTTTGTACGAAAAGTTGTTCTGCAAAGATGGCAAAAAGAACGTGCATGTCAGAACAACAAAAATATCATTTCTGTCATTTTGTTCCTTTGAGGGCGCTTATAGAATATCAGCATCCTACTGAACAATGAAGTGAGGGCGCTACTGAATAGTAAGCGTCCTGACTTGCTTTGACAATAAAACAACTTTATTCATGAGGGCGCTACTTCGCAGTGAGCGTCTTGCTTTGTTTTAAAACTTTTGACATATGAGGGCGTTACTCAAGAGTAAGCGTCCTAAACTATTAAAAACAATTTTAAAACCATGTTAAGTACACTGACGAACGGTAAGCGTCCTGAAAGTTATTTAAGTTGATTCTAAAGATGAGGGCGCTCTTATACAAGTAGCGTCGGGATAATTTATTCAACTTATAATTTATTAGCGTCCTTAAAGATGGAAATCACTTAAAAACAAAAAGAACTTTCAACGAGCTGAAACTAAGTCAGAGTCCTAACATTGTCAAAGGTTGATAAAAGAAAGGTCGCCACAAAGAAGTAAGCGTCCTTATTAATAGGTTTAATTCAACCTAGAGTTTCTTAATATTTTATTACCGTCCTGACTCATCAAGTCCAGGAGGGCGTTTCTAAAACATTAGCGTTTTGTCAGACCAAATATTTAGAGAACCCTCTCTGATACCAATTGTTGGTCACCCAAGATGGGCGTGAATTGGGTGTGATGGTCAATTTAAAACTTTTCCAATAACTTAGTGATATACATTGGTACATTGAAACTAAATGCCCATACTAACAGTAAAGTAAAATGCATAACTTAAAGCACACTAGAATTTATAGTAGTTTGGAAAAACCTACGTCCACTACCTAATCTCCTGATTAGGATTTCCTCAATTCACTAACTGATTCTCTTATGGGTGAGAACCAAACCGTTATACATGCCCTTTTACAGGTTCAAGGCAAACCTGTCATTTTGCTGGCTAAGGATGAACTGCATTTTTTTTTTCGAGATGAGGAAAAACCCATGTTCCTTTTACGGGATAAGGAAGAACCGTTTTCCTATTACGGGATAAGGAAAAACCGTTTCTCTTTTACAAGTACAGAGATAATCGATCCCTTTACAGGTTAAGGACGAACCTATCCTTTTACGAGGTTAGGATGAACCGATTTTCCTACTTACAGGTGAGGATTAACCTTTACATGATTTCACTCTGAAATCATCAAGTGAACTACATTCACTTGTCCTGGTTGTTTCAGTCCAGAGACACAACAACATTACAACACAAAATAATGTTGGTTCTAACTGAGTAGAACACTTTATAATTAAGCTCGTGTGCATAGCATTAGAAAGATGTATAAATTTGAATACGTAATGCTAAGAGACATAAACTTACAATCTTTTACCTTTCAATGTTCGGTATTGCTCAAGTACAGTTTCAAAAAGCGTGAATGATATGTAAATCAATTAAGTGCTTCTTCAAAAGCATTATGATACCATTTAAACATTGAAGTTGAAAATCACAAGACCAGTGTAAATTATAGACACAAACAGTTTTCAAAATAGATATAGTATATTAGCATGAAAACTTATTGTTCATTACTCAGTAGTTAACACAACTACTGATATAATTCAATGCAATACTTAAGATATGAAATCAAGTACAACTATATTTATCATGTACTATTTCTCAAATTCCTTCATCAACATGATTGATGTTAAGTATAAATTTAGGCTGAGAATTTGAGTAGAAACCAGTTCAAATAGATTTTCAAAGATAAAACATAATTGGGGCTCAATTATGAAAATCTTTTGAATACGTAAAGTATCAGTGAAAATACTTTGTAAACTATAACAGTTGAAAACATTTTTGAAAATGACTAACATTCAAAAAGTTTTTGGCACAATAAATGTATCGGCAAGTTGTTTGATTCAAAGTTTTGGTATTTATAGACCTAGTATATAATAGCCGTTAGACATTTGAAAATAAAATACAATGTGAACGTTTACACACAACGGCTAGAATGTTATATGAAAATGGCAATTGCAATTTTCACTAACATTCTTATTCTTTTCAGATTACATTAATAAGGAAAGTTCTAGAAAAACTTGATTCATCTATAAGAGAAGATCTCTGATAAATCTGAAAAGGATTCTGTGCAAAGATCTGTTCTAAAAAAGTAGACTGATATAATGTACTTGTTAGAACCGTGACGATTGTTGAATTAGCGTCTGGATTCCGTAATCAGTGTCTTGACGCATAATATCAACTTTGTCGTTTTCTTCCTTGAGGGCGCTCATTATGTATAAGATTCCTACTGAACAATAAAGTGAGGGCGTTACTAACTCGTAAGCATCCTTACTTTCTTTGAGACATAAGTGACTTAACCCTGAGGGTGCTAATGCATAGTTAGCGTCCTGCTTCATTTTAAAACAATTAAGTACATGAGGGGGCTACTTTTTCGAGTAAGCATCGTATCTTTTAAAACATAAAACACAAGGGCGCTAAAACTATGTAAGCGTCCTATCATTTCAAAACATTTGAAAAAAAAAAACTAAGTGCGTTGAAGGACAATCAGCGTCCTAAAAGTTATTAAGTTGGTTCCCAAAGATGAGGGTGTTCCTATCCAGGTAGTGTCCTGATAGTTTATCCAACTTATAACTATTAGTGTCCTCAAAGATAAATTCTTTGAAGAACATAGAAATCTTTCAGTAAGGTAATGCTGAGTCAGCATCCTAACAACTTCAGAGGTTGATTAAAAGGAGGCAGCTACTTATAAGTAAGCATCCTGATGAATCAGTTCAATTCAACCATGAAAGTTATCAGTGTCCTAATGAATCATTAGTGTCTTGACTTATCAAGTTCAGGAGAGCGCTGCTACATCATTAGCGTCCTGAAAGGATCTTGAAAAAGTAGTTTTGACTCGCGATTAAAAATACGATGAATGGAAATAAAAACTCAATAAAATTCAAATTAAACATAGAAAATTATTTCATTTGAAATACCGAAAAACGTATGATCAAAACATCCAAATATGGAAGTGATCTGTGCATGGTTTTGAAAAACGTTTGAGCAATATTGATTAAAGAAATATATACCTTAAATATTGTGTATTTCTCATATTTCTCATAATCTTTAAATCCAACTCTTCGTTTTGAGATCTTTGGTGTGAACTTCGCATTAGAGTTGAATGTCTTGAACATTGATCAAAAGATGTAGACTTGAAGCTTGATCGAATCTTTCGCATGGTGTGATCTTGAACTCAGGATATGATATTTGAGGTCCTTTGATTGAAACGATCTTGAACGTCTGATATGACCTTGAGTTCCTTGATCGAATCATGCTTTGGCCTTTTGCTTTCCTGAGGTGCTGAGATAGGTTCTTGATTAAAGCTCGTTAGAACCGAAAGAGATTTGGTTTGTGATCATCAAAAATATACTTCATCAAGTATACTTAGGGACGTGCTAAGTGATGAACCGCTTAGGTTAACAATTTGTATGCAAAGAATGTTGTTTGCAATCATCAAAACATACAAGGGTGAGGGCTAATGAGTCAACAACAAATTATTCTAGTAGGTCATAAAAGGAACCCAACCTTGAAATCGAATAGAGGTTGTACATTCAGATGAGCTCTTGCGAAAAATTGGAGGTCCGCATAGTGGCCTATGATTATGGACTTCGAAGATACCTTGTTGACTTGCTTAGCCTACTTGGATGTTTGACCTAATGGGGTTGGCTGAGCTGTTTGAAAGGGTTGAGCAGACTCATACTAAAAGTGTGAAGGTTCTCCTTCAACAACATCCTCTCTTCTCTTCTTGACATGCCTAAGAGGATCAAGAAAGGGTCAAGTAGCTCTCTTCCTAAATGTTCTCTCCTTCTTTGCATGAGGGGCCATGGATTTTTCTCAAAAAATTACAGAAGAATCATTGAGAATGAGCTTAAGTTGGTTTTCACGGGAAAAACAAAAAAATCATGGGGATGAACTGATTGGGGCTTTAGAATGCGACTAAAAACTATGGGAGCTTAGGAAATTTTGATGGGAAATCTTTTAGGTGTAAGAAATTTAATGAAAAATGATTAAACACCAAGAAAGCTGTGGATTGGATGGAAGTGGGTAGGAACAGCAAGGTCGCGAGTGTCCTCTAAGGCATAGTTTGGAAAAATGAGCGCACTCGCCTATTTATATGTTTTTCTTAGGTACGGGGTGTGAACATCCTCACACAGTGTGAGCATCCTCCTCTTCTTGTTCTTAACTTACCCAGAACGAAGGATGAGTGTCCTCACACCCGGGCGTACAAATATGAGAAATCTCAGATTCTCGTCAAGAGCTTCCTCAAATTCGTTGAGCGTCCTCACACTCTAAGTGACAATTAGTGAATCTGTTAGCTTAACGCTTGAGGAGCATCCTCCTGGACCCTTAAGTGCATGAAACTAGAGGAGCATGAGCGTCCTCACAGGGTTCTAGCGTCCTAGCTCAGACCAGTCTTTCATTGACTGATTTGTCCACTCAATAATCATCATACCAGACAATTATAATCATTATTAATCAGAATATATCATTAATTCAAACTGATTAAACAAAGATTCATTCAATCAAACCATAATCGTGATGAGAATTGAAGAAATCATACTAACAATCATGCTTACAAATGTATCAGAGTTTAAAAGCAAATATGATGTGTAGTAAAGCAAATGAGCAAAATAACATCAATTTGAATGCTCCTAATTTGCTTTAAAGATATAATCATGCAATTTTTGAAAACTAAAAACCGAGAGAAAGATATACCTTTGTATGATTTCAGAAATAATACCTTAAGGCACTTCAAAGCTCTCGTTGTGAGCAGCTCCATTCTTCTTGTTGAAGTTGTTCTCAAAACAAATCATTTTTCCAAGTTTGAATCTCCACTTTGTAGTTTTTGATCTTCTTGGTGCACTTTTTGGAGCTTCATTATCCTCAATTGGGATCACGGTTCTTAGAGCACTCGATGATTAACTTTCTTTATTTCTTTCATTCACCCAAGTAGCAATTTCTTCTTTACCAAGTTCACTGCCATTTCTACTTGGTAGATTTGCATACATGTCTTATCTCTCAAAGGATGTTTCCAAACCACTTAGTACATAAGTAATTGTTTTTTAAAACTACTTTCAAAGGGGTTTGCAAATTCCTCTAAAAACTAAACTTTATATTTCAATTTTTCAGGAAAACTATCTAGGAAGAATTTAACCAAAGTAGAGTGTGGAAATGTTAATCCAAAATTTTCTACTCTTTGGCTAGACCTACAAATCTACTAGTTGCTTCCTCTATAGTTTCCCTATCTTGAAATCTAAAAGTTGTAAGAGAATTTTCTAGCTCTCTAGCTTTATTTCTAGTTTCATCTCTACTTTTCACGGACTTTAATAGGCTGCAAAACTTCTCTAGAGTATAATCCCATGGATTAAAGTTTTCACTAATGGTGAGCAATTTTTGATTCCATGATTTTGGAAGTCTATCAGAAAAGCATACTATTGCTACACCAGTGGGTATTTCTTGATCAAAGCTCTTCATTCCTTCAAGAATATTTGTTTATCTATCAAGAGCTAAATCGAGAGATTCATTCTCAAGGATTTCAAAGTTATCAAACAATCACTCAAACTCTTTGAGCTTTTATTCCCTTTCATTTAATACCTTTCCATGGATTATTTTGAGCTTTTCCTAAATTTCTTTTGCTGTCACAAAATGACTCACTGTTTCTAATTCCACATTTGGTAAGCCACAAAACAAAATATACACTGCCTGAGAGTTTATGCTGTAGTTGTGTTTCTCATGGGATGTCCATGAATCTATGGGTTTGTTAAGAACTGTGTAGTCGTTTACAACAGTTTACCATAGGTCAGCATTTTGAGTTTGGAGAAAGATTTTCAAAAGCTTCCTCCATTGACTGAAGCAATCTTTCTAAACAAGGGTGGTCAACTCATGGATTGCCCAACATCAAAGGTACTTTTACAAATGAGAATTCTTGTTATTATCTCACAGAAATTATTAGATTTCCTTGATGATTAACCTGCTCTGATACCACTTGTTAGCTCAGAAGTGATTCCAAGAGGCAGGGTAAATTGGACTAATTGCCGGGTTATGCACTTTTTGAAGATGTTAACATATAGACAGGGCAAAGACAGGAAAATGAAAAATATCAAGTACACAATGATTTATAGTGGTTTGGCAGTGCCTACGTCCACTACTTAATCTCCCCTATTAAGATTTCTTAAAACTTCACTAGTGAGTCCTCTTTACAGGTAAGGAATAAACCTATTACAACTTCTCAACTTCACAGATGTGAGACAACCTTTACACCACTCAACTTCCAGGTGTGAAACAACCTACCTTACTCAACGTGCGGGTGTGAGCCTACCTAACGTACTCAACTTTCGAGTGTGAATCAACCTAAGTAGTCCTCTTACAGGTGGGAATCAACCTACAATCTATCCTTATACTAAGGTTACAATAACTGCCTAAACAACCTTTTACAAAGAAACTTGAAAATGAGAGATTTCTTTTTCAAATACAATCTCTGAAAATCACAACAAAGATATGAACTATTACTCAAACAAGTACTCAACAAAGTATTGAATTTTAAAACCTACAGAGATGAGTAAAGTAAGAAAATCTTTTACTTTGGAAAATATCAAAAATATATAAGTTCAAGCACAACCTTTCCAAATATGAGTTCTTTCAAAAATAATAGTGCTAATACGAAATCCTTTTAACAGAAAATAATTTTATTTTGAAAAACATGCTAACTTTCAAAAAGTGACAAGCTCAAATCAAAAATTTATCTTTTTCAAATTGTAGAATCAAAGTATATTTATAATAGAAAACAGTGAAATTCAAACTTTTGAATTTTTGGAGTCATTGTGAGATAAAGATTGAAATTTAGATCAAACGGCTAAAATGTTTCACGAAAATGATATTCAATGTTGTGTGAAAATGTTCTGATAAAAAAGAATATACACGAAAGAAGAAATGGATCAGAAAGATCAGGTTTTTCAAATTTTTAGAAATAGTGTCAGCTGTCTGACACAGTCCATTAGCCTCCTGCTAAAGGGTGAGGGCGCTACCGTAGCTTATTTTCAAAGTAGTAAGGACGTATGTTAGTGTCCTGCTAAAGCATAAGTGCCCTGCTACTTATGGACCAAAAGATGGAAATTTTATCAATCAGTTGATGACGGCGCTGTTCGGGCTTGAGCGTCTTGCAGAGGCTGCACAAAAAATTCCAAGAATTTTCACGGCTTGCTTAAGCGTCCTACAATGCTTGGCCTAAGGAACTTAAGAGAAATGGCTACTAGCAAGAGCGTCCTGAGGCACGCTGAGTGTCCTACTTGACTGATAGAAATTGAGATTCATTTGTTTCAAAAAACTCATTGAATCAAAACATTTTTCATCAAATTGAAAACGTTTGGAGATCATTCAATCACTTAAGATTCATTTGAAAACTTAAGATTAATCAATTAAACACGATTTTTTATGAGGATTGAAGATATTTTTGAAATCTTTTAAAAGTTTTGATCATTTTGAAAAATGAAATCAGATTGAGCTGAGTAATTGAGAGTAAGGTTCTATAGACCTAAGATATGATCTAAGCAACACTTTTCATTCGGAAAACTTGTGGCTTAGTGTTTGATCGCCTTGGCTTGATGAAAGCTTCATTCTTCATCTTGAACTTGAGTACATCAACTTGAATATATTAACTTTCATGTTCTTTGACTGAAATGCTCAAGATAAAGATTAGTTTGACATAAGTATGGTTTGTAATCATCAAAACATACATCATGGGATTTCTTGATTCAACGATATTAGTGTTTTTAGAAAAGAAATCTTGAAAGAAAGTTTTGTAAGATTTTTTTTTTCAAATGAGAGAAAGAAAGTGAGCCTTATAAGTGATAAAGCTCTCTTTGACATCAACAATAAAATCTTATGAAATATTTTGAAATTTTAAATAAAACCTTCAACTCCTCTTCTTTAAAACTAACAAATCTGAATTAAGGCAGGAGAACATGAAATTAGTCAATTTTTTAAATTTCCCTTCTATTGCTATATTCAACTTTTTGAACGAGAAATTGTTTTGACAGGTAAGTTGTGCCTGAGCCCACTTAAGATGGCCATGAAAGTTATTGATGCAAGGCGTGAATAGGAAAGACAAAAGCTTGCCTTCTCTAACTCTTTTATTCACAAATAATACTAAAATTCTCAATTTTATATTATTATGATCTCAAATAACTCATACAATGGCCTTAAATAGGTAAAATCCACACTAAACTTCTTAGTAGACTCAAATTCTAAAAATAACAAATTTTGCCAAAAATATAAAGTATCCAAAAAAACTATTTAAAAATAAAGATCTTGTGACATAGATTGCATAGAAACAAATAGAATTAAAAATAAACTCTTTTAACTCAAGTTATACACAAAATAAAACTTTCCTAAAAAAACACTAATTTAAATACCTATATGATGGAATTTTCCCCAAAAACATGTTCATCACAACAATTGTGGTGAATATTGATCGTTACATCATTTTCCATCAAGAACAAATGTCGTTTTGTCAAAATCCCACACGTGACCTTGGACTCCACCCCTATTACACCTTCTTGGCATGTTGACATTTTTTAGTGATACATCATCATAAGTACTCCTTGTGCAACGCATCATTCCCCTCAGCATAGGAAAAATTCGACCTCGAATTTGTCAGTGATACATCATCATAAGAAGAATCCACTGAGTACGGTATGCGGTGCTTGACATTAAAGACATCAAACTTCTGAATGTGATTAGATAGCTTCAAACTATATGCATTTGGATTGATGTTCTCAATAATCTATATTGGGCCATTTTTTTTAGTAGCAAACTTATTGTACTCATGGGTAGGGACACTATCTTTTATCAATATTTTCCACACATAATCTCCCACCTCAAACTCCACGTGAGAACGTTTCTTATCAGCATCAGCTCTATTCTTCTGTGTTACGACTACCAAATGATCATGCATAGTTTGATGGATCTGTTGAAGTAGTTGAACAAACTCTTTAGCCATACCATGCACACTTACATGATTTGAAATTGAGACGAGATCAAGGGGAAACCAAGATATAATGTTGTAGACAACTTCAAAAGGATTGAAACCTGTTTATGATTTCGTCCATGATTATGAACAAATTCAGCCTTATAAAGCTTTTTGATCCCATTGCTTTAGATGATCACCAACCAAACTGCGAAGAAGATCACCCAGCGAACAATTAGTAATCTTTGTTTGGCCGTCAGCGTAGGAGTGATAAGCATTACTAACATCAAGCCTAGTATTCACCATCTTCAACAAACTCCGCCAAAAATGGCTAAGGAAACCAGTATAAAGATCTAAGACAATAGAAGTTGGAAGCCCATAAAGGCATTAAATCTCACGAATGAAAAAGACTATCATGTTCAGTGCACCAGCGATCTTCTTGCAAGGGATAAAATGTGCCATCTTCGAGAAAAAATCAACGACAACAAAAATAAAATCATTACCCCATCGTGTCCTGGGAAGGCCAAGCACAACCGTACTGATTTCAATCCATGGCTGGGTAGGAATGGATAAAAGGAGATATAAGCTAGCATTGGTAGTTTTTCCTTCAGAAGCCTGAGAAACACGACACCGTTCAACAAATTAACCCACTTCTTTGTGCATAATTCAATCACGACCCATGTGTCCTTCGCTACGTAGTTCCCAAATAATCTTCAAACAAAGTCTTCCATGAAGGATGCACAATTTGATACCCTTCATCAGAAACTCATCTTGTAAAAAAAATCAATATGCTCCCCATCTTGTATCTGGTGCCAAATGAGAGAAAAGTAAGGATCATCATCATCTCGAGTAGTACGAAAATCTAAGTGTTGAACTTCAACCCGCATCTACAATACAAAATTCTACCTCCTATTGAAGATGTCAAAAGTACGTGTCCTAGGTGTTCAAGATGCATAGTAGGGTTAAGGCTAAAAATCAAACTATCATCAAAGCAAACCACCACAAACTTACCAACGAATGGTCTTTGATTCATCACACACATAAAGGTGCTAGGGTCATTTGATAATCCAAAAGGCATCACCAACCATTTATATAGTCCCTCTTGTGTCGTGAATGTCTTCCATTCATCCTCAGGCCTTATGTGAATCTTGTAATCACCACTCTTCATATCTAATTTATTAAACAACATTGCTCCTCCCAACTAGTCTAGTACGTCTTCTAGTTTTAGGATAGAAAATAAATAACGCATTGTAATTTTATTGATGACCAGACTATTTACAAACATGCGCAATGACTCATGTTTTTTAGGGGTTGGAACGGTTGGAACAGTACACGGGCTCAAATTCTCACGAACATGGCCTTTAGCTGAAAGTTCCTCTATTTGGTAACATAACTCCTCATGCTTCTTTGGACTCATCTTGTAGTGTGATTGTTTAGGCAACGTGTCCCCCTAAACCAAGTAAATTTGGTGTTGGATTTCATGCAATGGTGTAATTTCGTAGGCAACTTATTAGGAAACATGATAGAAAACTCTTGTAGCAAGGGCTTGACCTACTCAGGATTGGCAGACTCCAGCTCAACCATTGTGGTCACTTAGACAAACACCGTACACGACTCCTTTATTTCCTGCTCAGACTTGGCTTAGGTTAAGAGATTATTAGCATGCCCCGTAGCTCTTGAAGAAGTCTCATCCTTACTTGGCAGTAACACTATTTTTGAGCCCCCAAACTAGAAGTTATAAGTATTGGTGCGCCCATCATGAATCATATGTATATCGCACTATAATGGTTTCCCAAGCAACAAATGTCAGGCTTCCATGTATAGAACATCACACAACACCTCGTCTTTGTATTTGCTGTCAATGGAGAAACTAAATGATGTGTGATGTGAAAATATAACCTCACTACTTTTTTTTAATCAAGCCAATTTGTAAGGTTTCGAGTGCTTGGCTGTTAACAAACCCAATTTTTGCACAACTTCCTCCAAGATCACATTTTGCAACTGCTCGAATCAATTACAAAACGATAAATCACCTTACCATCAATAGTAAAGGTGGATTGAAAAATATTGTTTCGCAACCAATCATCTTTTAGTTGCTGCTTCTGTAACACTTTGTTCATCTTCAACACAGTACATGGTTAACGCCTTGCGCTTGTTCTTACAATCTCACTTTTGGTATACTGGTTCACCGCAGTCGAGGTAGTGGATATTACTGTCAGATCACACCTTTTGATTTTGTGGGGGTTTAATAGTTGTCAATGTAAATATGGAAAAACCCTATTGGTTAGTACTCGCGCCCACATTGCCGAAAACCACATCGTTTTAGTGTGTTAGTTAATTATCGTAAAGTAAAGCCCGTTGGTGTGCTTCAAAGACTATGATAGGATCAAATACATTCAACATATCTTGAAACTGTGGACGCATGGCCTCAGTATAACGTGATACCAATTGGTTTTCTATCTCCATGATGTCATTATAGGCAAGCAATTGGTGAAATTCCATCGTGTAGTCATCAACAGAACTTGACCCTTGGTGTAATTTTTGAAGTCATTGGTACATCATTCGCAAATAATAATAAGGGAGAAGTAGCCCGTATATGTTTCTTCATTTTTTTCCAATCCGCAATGTTGGGTTTGTTTTTCGTCGTAGCTTAGCAGCTATACGGGGAACCTGTAGAACATCTAGTACTTCTTTCAACTCCAGGATTTCTTCAACAGCTGCAAGCCAATCGAGGAATTCTTTCACCTTCATGTTCCCATGGGACTCTAGACTATCTAACTTTAACCCGAAGTCCCATCGCCTTTCTCCACCACACACCACAAAGCTCCTATGTTGTTGTGGTATCTGGGCGAATGGTGTTTGCCCAGATATGTCCAAGAGGGTGGTGAATTGGACACTTAGAAGATTTAGAAAATAATAACAATGACAAAGATGCAATGTTGAAAATAAACAAATATGCACAGTCAATTTACAGTGGTTCGGCTACTTGCCCACATCCACTACCTAACCTCCTCAGTTATGATTTTAACCTTGTCACTAAGGGATTCTCTTACTGGTGACAATCAAACCGTTACACCTTTTCTCAACTTGCAGGTGTGAGAATTCAACTAACTTTCAAAATAACTTTGTCACCGAAAATACAGACACTATTGTTACAACCTTGATACAGTATACAAGATATAAAATTGAATACAACTATATCCAATGATTTATCTCTCAAATTACTCTTTCAGCAAGAATGATATAAGTTAAAACAGTGTTGAACGATTTGAGTGAAAATAGTTCAAAACTTCAAATAGATTTTCATATAAAGATAGAATGTTAGCTCAATATGAAAATCTTTTGAATACGTAAAGTCTCAAAGAAAACTACTGTGAAAACAGATCGACTTAAACGTTTTCTTGACCAGATGAAAATTCCACTAACTTTCAAAAAGTGTTTTAGCTCGGAGAATTTTCGGTGCTTAACAAATTTTTAAGTGTCTGTATTTATAGACTTGTAGAGATGAAGTTGTTGTTCATTTGAATTTGAATTTTAAATATGAACGTTTACTCACAACAGCTAAAATATACCCCAAAAATGACAACTGCACAATTCATGAATATTCTGATTTTCTCCAGATACATGAATAAGGAAAGTTTTAGAAGACGTGGTTTGTGATTTAGAGAATATCTCTTACAAATACAGAAAATTGATTTTGTACGAAACGTTGTTCTGAAAAGGTGGCAAAAAATACATACATGTCAGAACAGTAAAAATATCATTTCTGTCGTTTTGTTCCATTGAGGGTGCTCATAGAATATCAGCGTCCTACTGAACAACGAAGTGAGGGCCCTACTAAGTTGTAAGCATCCTGACTTGCTTTGAAAATTAAACGACTTAATGCATGAGGGCGCTACCTCACAGTAAGCGTCTTGCTTCGTTTTAAAACGCAAAACATATGAGGGCGCTACTCAAGAAAAAGCATCCTGAACAGTTAAAACAATTTAAGCGCGTTGACGGACAATAAGCGTCCTGAAAGTTATTTAAGTTGATTCTAAATATGAGGGCGCTCCTACACAAGTAGCGTCCTGATAATTCATTCAACTTATAACATATCAGCGTCCTTAAAGATATAAATCACTTAAAGATGAAAAGATTTTTTAGCGAGCTAAAACTAAGTCAGCGTCCTGACACTCTCAAAGGTTGATAAGAGAAAGGTCACTACTAACAAGTAAGCGTCTTTATTAATCAGATCAATTCAACCTTGAGCGTCTTAACATTTTACCAGCGTCCTAACTCATCAAGTCCAGGAGAGCGCTACTAAAACATTAGTGTTTTGTAACACTTTATAAAAGCGGTTTTTGATTTCTCAATTAAAACTAGATAAAACATCATTGTGTCTTTTAATCAAAACAAATACTTTAAAAATCATAATGTACGATTAAATGTTACGATCAAAATATGTAAACGATAAAAATCCTGTTGAGAGTAAGATGATCGATAGACTTTACATTTTAAGTGCTAACAAACTCAGAACTTTACTTTGATGTTCAATAGACTTGTGATCACAGTTCCTTTATCTTGATTCTTGATAAATCTGAAACACTTGACAAGATCATTAGATAGACCAACTGGAGATATTTCGAATCATCAAAACATTCATGTCATGGGGTTTATTGAGATAACAATCTCCCCCTTTTTGATGATTTCAAATACTCAGAGATCATGCAGGCAAATATATTGATGTAATCAAACATATAACGAATTTAGAACGATATTTGCAGTCATATCAATTCTATTTGATTTTAATCATACAATTTACATGGTAAGATGCAAATAGTGCAGAATACAAACAAATGTAAATTATAAACAAGAATGAATAGCCTTAATATCTACAATCTCTTCTCCCCATTTTGTAAACATCAAAAAGTGGGTAGGCTTAACCAGTACTTGGACCCTTCCCTTTTCTTTTTCTTTCGGCCTCCTCATCCTTTTTGGATCCACTGGAACTAGGTGCAGAATTCTTGGGTTTCCTTGGTGCTTTTGGTCTTGAAGAACCACGTGTGCTCTGTCTCAAACTACTGATAGATTCATCAATTACAATACCCTTCCTAGATTTTTCAATGAATTTTTCATGAGCATGCTTGGAAACACCAAATTTAAATTGATCAAGAGGTGGACCAAGTTTGAAACCTTTTGCTTTTTGTTTCGCAAGACCTTGAGAAAACTCAGGAAAAAGTGTGTGACCTTCAAATTATGGCCTGATTGGTCGCTTACGTTTAGGATCTGGGAAAGTTTCTAATGAGGGATTTGGGGGTGGAGACACTTTTTGACTGATTCTATGCAGTGGCTCTTCATCTGATTCATCTTCATCTTCACATTCTAATATTCCAAGAAGATTGTCAGACTCGTGGGGTCCTTGAGGACGTGTGAAGGCTGGAGCCCGTGGTGCAGGTGGAACTTTGACACCTTTCTTCTCCAACAGATGAAAGAGCTTAGCAAAACGTTTCGTGCTTGAGGAAATATACCAAACAGTAGAATGCATCCTACTGTTCATTACCTTGAAAAGGTCCTCAAAGAAGCCTACGACTCCTTCCACTCGATCTACAACTTTGATGACAGTATAAGACATATCCATAATGGTTGTGGCAAAAAAAGGCATATTGTTCTCCAAGTTTTGTAATTTCTCAAAAGCACGAGTAACCAAGTCTAGAATCTTGGTTAGTCTATCATCCTCTGTTGGTGCTGGCCTTGCAGTATCTAAATTCTCCTTAAGACTGGAGATGGCCTGCAGCACCGAATCAAGCGATGTCTTGCTCTTTACATGATCCAAGATAGCATCCAAAACTGATTGCAGAGTTTTAGAAATAGACTTATCTTTAGAGGATTCAACCATTTTACCTCTCAAGCTTTGAATTTTTTCAAGAATCTTTTCAAAGCCTCTTTAGTTATAGCACTGGCAGCACGACTTGGCGTAGCTGGCATTGTGTGACTCTGTAGATCTTGAGGTCT
The DNA here is from genome assembly GCA_035771175.1 of Paratinospora sagittata. Taxonomy (NCBI): domain Eukaryota; kingdom Viridiplantae; phylum Streptophyta; class Magnoliopsida; order Ranunculales; family Menispermaceae; genus Paratinospora; species Paratinospora sagittata. Next base: position 28,940,751 of record CM069607.1, on the reverse strand, counting down.
GGCTGGAGGTTGTTGAGGAGCTGGCACTCTCTGTGAAATAGCAACAACAAAGGCATTTATGAATTTCTTGATCTGTCGTATGTCTTCCTGAATTGTCTTAATAAAATCATCAAGTGATGATGATGGAGTGGAGCTCGATGAAAGCAAAGACTACATGACTTTTAACTGGTTGTTCATTTGTTGAGATAGCTTCTCGAGCAATTCAGTTGCCTTGATCATGTGAGAGTTAAGTTCTTTGATCTCATTAATCTCAACTCTCTCCTAAGATTTCAAAGATTCTCGGAGTTTTGACAATGTCTCATTTTTCAACTGAACTTGGTTATGTTCCAAACGAGTCATTAGTTGAGACATGACAAAAATCTGATCTTCTCTTACTCATCTGAGAAAGTCTTCCTCTCTGAAGAATTAATCTTTTTGGCTTGCTTGTGGATGGATAAGAAGGCTACTTATGATCGGATGAGATTTCCTCATAAACATTTTCCACTTCATCTTCTGCTTGAAATTCAACAATGGTCTCATGAAAATCTTCAACATGATCCTCTTCATCAGCCTCTTTATTCATGTCATCTCCCTGATAGGGTATGATAGCCAGATCGTAGCCCTCTGAATCCTTACTTTGTATACCATCAGACTCATTTTTCTACGAGTCTTGAGATTCCATTGGTACAGGGATGTCAAATGGAGATGGTGGTGAGGAGATGGTTTTATCTGAGTCCTCACTGACTCATTCTCTGGTGATGTCCTCCAAGATTGCATCAGGATTTTCTGACTCATGCATATGTTCTTCAACTATGGCCTGAGCAATCTGGGTTACCTATTCCATTATATCTTTTTCAGCATAGACATCTTGCTCTGCATGTTCAATTTCTACACCATCAATTGAAACATGCTCAATATTAGCTGTGGGGCCAGCTTCTTCTAGCACAACCTCTTCGACTGGAGCATTTGAAGCTTGGGCAACTTCTTTCTCTATTACTGATACATCTTCTTCTCTTACTTCATCTTTTCCAATAGGTTAACCTTCAAGTGGAACTTATGACATTGGAAGCCATTTGTCCAAAGCAAGAACATAAGTATATCTCATCAATTTCACAGTGGTTTGACCAATGTAGTTGTATCTGCTAGGTTCCTTAAAGCTTCCTCCACTGAAATCGGTACCACATCTCTCGAACAGAGTTGTGAGGTACATACCCAGAGGTATACCTCCTCCTCTACTAACCATTGTATTCATTACATGCATGAGAATGTGGGCGAGATTACTTTCTTCTTCTCTAGAATGCACCAGTTTAAGAATAAGTCTAATTCACTTACCTTACCCCTGCTGTCGGTTTTAGGTTGAATGATGTGGGTAATGACGTTGTGGATTATTCTGGGAATAAGTTCAAAGGACTAATTTATGAGTTTCTTGTCGACATAAGAATGGTCCTTTTTCCTTGAGACAAGATTGAGAACAGAAAGGCTATTATAGCCTGGATATTGAACTTTATTCTTGGTGAATGAAAGTATGTGGGCACTTTCATCATTTGGCAAATGGAATGTCTCAGAAAAGAATCTGGGAGAAATCTCAACAGATTTTTCCTTCACCACAGATTGTTTTGAGAGTTCAGAGCCGAGTTTATCAACCAGATTTAAGTAAAATTGGTTGACGAGACTGGGGTAAAATTTTGAATTGAGGATAAGAAAATCGATCTAGCCTTGGAATTCAAAAAGAAAGAAAATGTCCAAATGTGAGTTAATGAAGAAATCAAAATCGACATAGCTTCCATCGATTACAGCTCGGTTCATGAGCTTCTCGGCTTTGTCTCCTTTTCTTTTCATCTGAGAAGAAGAAGGGGGTGAGACGTGGTTTCAGTATAAGGTGTTGGTATCACTGGTGTGGGTTCCTCAACTAGTGCAACTTGAGTTGGTTCAGTTCTTTGTCTCACACTCCTATCTGGAGGTGGTGATGGTGACATAGCTCGCTTTCTAACAGAAAAGGGGTGAAGCTTTTTGGGTTTGGGTGCCATTAAAAAATAAAAAGAGAAGATTGTGAAGAACTTAGACTACAAGACAAAGACTGAAGCACAAGAGAATAAAGGCTTCGAAAAAAAGCAGAGAACAGGATTTAACAAGGTTAAAGATGAAGATTCAGTGGTAACTTTGGAAACGATTCCTAGAAAAGTTCTTCGAAGTGTCCTAGGGCATAAAAGGTGAAAAGTGGCTTCTAGGATACAACATGTTTGGCTTTATAGAAAGAAAGCAATAAGCTCGCTCCTGACATATATCAACACGTGTCGCTTCCTATTCTTAAAAAAAAAAAAACAAAAGGCGGTTTGATTTAATGAGTAATATTGATCGGTTAGCGTCCTACTTCAAACTATCATTCTTACTTGACTAGAGTTATTTTGCACATTAGCGTCGTTCTTGTGATGAGTGATTTTGGAACAGCTAATGGCATCGGGCACATTAGCGTCCTCAAACACTGTTAGCATCCTTATTGATACTTAGGCTCTAATATTTAACATATTTGACTAATACAAGCTCAAATATTGTATGGTTGAATAAGTGATATTGCAAATTACATTTCATCAACCAACAATCAATAATTTAATCGCGAGCAAAAGGAATTTAATCATTCCGAGCAATACATAATTAAACATAGACATTAATTTTAAGTAGTCACTGATGAGTATGTTCCAGTAGTAAAAGAAAAGAGAGTGACTTTTATACCTTTGCATATTTTTGACTTTTACCTCAAGGTACTGCAAAGTTCTCAATTTGAGCAGTTTGTCTCATTTTGAAGCAGCTGAGATAAGTCATTATCTTTGTTCTCTATGTTGACTTCTTTCTTGACATTCTATCAAGAGATCTTTCATTGAGCGTTCTGGATGTGCTTGTCGTGGATTGATGACACATGGTGTCTATATCATCAGCAACTTCATTTCCGTTCATGCTTGGTGCATTTGCAAGAATGTCTTCTCTCAGATGAAGTTTCTAATCCACTTAAAATATAATCAATTTTTCTAAAATTGATTTGAAATGGATTTGAAAATTAGTTTATAAAATCTACTTTATATTTACAGTTCTCAGGAAAACTGTTAAGAAAATATTGTACTAAAGTAGAGTGAGTGGTGGTTTTTCCAGAGTATTCAAGTTCATTTACTATATGTATAAAACTTTGAAGGTTATCATGAACTGACTCGTTGCTTGAAACCCTAAAGTGGACGAGTGACTCTTCTAATGTTCTAACTGGGTCTCTAGTTTCATCCCTTCTTTCCATGGTTTGCAGGAGTCCTTTAAATTTATTTCCCATGGTTCAACAGACTCAGCTAATGCAGTCAACTTATCATTCCATTTCTTTGGAAGCTTATCACAAAAATAAGCAAGGGATATTTTTGCAGGTATTTCCTGAATCAGTTCTTGGTTTCCGTCAAGAATGGATTGATATTTGTTGCATGCCGTATCGAGAAATTCATTCTTCGATATCTCAAAGGCATTGAATAGTCTGTAAGACTCTTGGATCTTTTCATCTCAAATGTTAATCTTTTCATAATGAAGTGATTTGAGAGTTTCCCAAATTTCCTTGGCAATGTTAAGATGAACTACCCTTTCTACTTCTTCTTCGAGTAAAGAACAGTACAAGGCATAGACCACTTGAGCGTTAAGTTTGTCATTTAGTATTTCCTTATCTGTCCATAGCTCAATAAGCTTGTTGGGCATGGTGTAGCCATTTATAACCATTTCCCATAGACTGATATCCTTAGATCGTAGAAAGGATTTCATCCTTATCATCCAATCTTCAAACCAGTCTTTATTGAACAGAGGTGGTTTGCCTAAAGGTTAACCTACTTCTACGACGTTCCCTCTGGCCATTTCCATTCATATCAAAGAAATTATGAAGTTTCTTTGAAGAGCAACACTGCTCTGATGCTAATTGTTGACCCAGATATGTCCAAGAGGGGGGTGAATTGGACACTTAGACGATTTAGAAAATAATAACAATGGCAAAGATACAGTGCTGAAAATAAACAAAATATGCACAGTCAATTTATAGTGGTTCGGCTACTTGCCTGCATCCACTACCTAACCTCTTAAGTTAGGATTTTAACCTTGTCACTAAGGGATTCTCTTACGGGTTACAATCAAACCGTTACACCTTTTCTCAATTTGTAGGTGTGAGAACAACTATTACACTGCTCAGCTTATAGGCGTGAGACCAACCTATCTCAACTTACGGGTGTGAGAAGACCTAACTTTGTTGAATATAAAATACCAACTTAGTAGTTTATCTAACAACTGTTACAACCTTGATACAATATAAAGGATATGAAATTGAATACAACTGTATCCTATGAACTATATCTCAAATTACTCTTTCAACAAGAATGATATAAGTTAAAACAGTGTTGAACGATTGAGTGAAAATAGTTCAAAACTTCAAATAGACTTTCAGATAAAGATAGAATGTTACCTCAGTATGAAAACCTTTTGAATACGTAAAGTCTCAAATAAAACTACTGTGAAAACAGATCGACTTAAACGTTTTCTTGACCAGATGAAAATTCAACTAACTTTCAAAAAGTGTTTTAGCTTAGAGAATTTTCGATGGTTAACAAATTGTTAAGTGTCTGTATTTATAGACTTGTAGAGATGAAGTTGTTGTTAATTTAAATTTAAATTTCAAATATGAATGTTTACTCACAACAACTAGAATGTACCACGAAAATGACAACTGCACAATTCATGAATATTCTATTTTTCTCCAGATACAGGAATAAGGAAAGTTTTAGAAGACGTGGTTCATGATTCAGAGAATATCTCTTACAAATATAGAAAATTGATTTTGTATAAAAAGTTGTTCTGAAAAGGTAGCGAAAAATACATACATGTCAGAAACAATGAAGTGAGGGCGCTACTAAGTAGTAAGCGTCCTACTGAACAATGAAGTGAGGGCGCTACTAAGTAGTAAGCGTCCTGACTTGCTTTGAAAATTAAACGACTTAAAGCATAAGGGCGCTACCTCGCAGTAAGTGTCCTGCTTCGTTTTAAAACGTAAAACATATGAGGGCGCTACTCAAGAGTAAGCATCTTGAACAGTTAAAACAATTTTAAGCGTATCGACGGATGATAAGCGTCCTAAAAGTTATTTAAGTTGATTCTAAAGATGAGGGCGCTCCTACTCAAGTAGTGCCATGATAATTCATTCAACTTATAACTTATCAGCGTCCTTAAAGATAGAAATTGCTTAAAGATAAAAAGATCTTTTAGCGAGCTAAAACTAAGTCAGTGTCCTAACACTCTCAAAGGTTGATAAGAGAAATGTCACTACTAACAAGTAAGCGTCCTTCTTAATCAGATCAATTCAACCTTGAGCATCTTAACATTTTATCAGCGTCCTGACTCATCAAGTCCAAGAGAGCGCCGCTAAAACATTAGAGTCCTGAAAGACTTTATAAAAGGGGTTTTTTATTTCTCAATTAAAACTAGATAAAACATCATTGTTTCTTTTAATCAAAACAAATACTTTAGAAATCATAAGGTACGATTAAAATGTTACGATCAAAATATGCAAATGATAAAAATCTTGCTGAGAGTAAGATGATCGATAGACTTTACATTTTAAGTACTGACAGACTCAGAACTTTACTTTGGTGTTCAATAGACTCGTGATCACACTTCCTTGATCTTGATTCTTGATAAATCTAAAACACTAGACAAGATCATTAGATAGACAAACTGAAGATATTTGGAATCATCAAAACATTCATGTCATGGGGTTCATTGAGATAACAAATGGGTTGCCTTCATCGTCTGTATTAGTGTCTGTAGGATTTAGGGTGTTGGCTTTTCTCACCAAGCCTGCCATTGTTGGCCTGCCTAGGGATTTTGCATCAACGCAACAACATGTTGCGTCAACTAAGCATCTTGTAGTTGCGACCATGCGAGATCATCACATATATTCACATCTTCGAGTTGGGCTTATGTTTTCATATCCTTGGAGGCATAATGAAAGAAAGAATGTAGCTTTGATACCAACGAGCATAGTATTTTTAAAAATATGAACATGCCAAAAAGGTGTAATTGGGGGTGCAGTCTAAGGCCACGTGTTGGATTCTAACAAAGCGACACTTGTTCTTGATGGGAAACCGTGTAATAATCAATACTCATTGCTAACGTTGTGACAAATGTGCTTTTTTGTTTTGACAAATTTCATTGTTTAGGCCTTCAAATTAGTGTTTTCTATTTTAGAAAAGTTTTTTTTTTTAATATAACTCAAGTTAGAAGAGTCTGTTTTAATTTCGTTTGTTGATACGCGACCTATGTCACAAGATCTTTCTTTTTAAAAAGTTTTTACGATATATTCTATTTTTTGCAAAATTTACTATTTTTAAAATTCCTCTGTATTTAGAAGTTTTGTCGTGGGTTCTGCCTATTAAGGCCATTATATGAGTTAATTAAGATCAAAATAATAAATTGAGAGTCTTAGTGTTTTTTTCCCTCTTTCCTTTGTAATCTTGTGAATTAATGATTAGAAAAGGCAAGCTTTGTCTTCCCTATTCATGCCCTGTCTTAGCTTCCCTATGGATAGCCATGAGCTAGCTTTGGAGACCTAGCATATATATGTCAACATAAACTTATGGCTTGGATTTGAAGCTACAAATCCTCTAAAAGTTAGCCAAAATCACACCAAAAGTGTTATGACTAGCAAGTTCATGTGGAATAGCATGAAGGTTGCAATAAGACTTCACTACGAGAAAAATCACTTAAGACAACTTAGTTTTAACGACATGTAATTAGTTACAACTATTCAATAGTTAAGTTCTCTTTTCTTTTCCTTGGTACTCCATTCGTCTATTTCCTTCGGGACAGTAGCACTGTCAACTATTTTAGTAGGTGTTGGACAGCCGTATGTCACAACATCCCACATCTCTAGATCTTGGGCTTTTAGGTAGTACTTAATCTTAGTTTTCCAGTGTGAATAGTTTTCTCCCTTGAACAATGGTGGTCGGTTGGTGGAGTTTCCTTCACCTAAGAGATAAGTACTTCTTTTGTTTTGTCCTGCCATACTCAATCAAAGATGGTTAGATACTTTGACGGCTAACCTGCTCTGATACCAATTGTTGGCCCAGATATGTCCAAGAGCGGGGTGAATTGGACACTTAGCAGATTTTAACCTTTCCTATAAATGTGCGGAATAATGAAAGCAGATTAAACAAAGTATAGCAATCAAATACAACAAATGTAAATGAGACAATGCAAGCAAGATTTATAGTGGTTCGGCCGCACCTACATCCACTACCTAACCTCCTCAGTTAGGATTTGTTCAAACTCCACTATGGACCTTCTTACGGGTGAAGATCAAACCAGTACACTTTCTCAACTTGCAGGTGTGAGAACTACTGCTTCTCAACTTAAGGGTGTGAGAAGACCGTTTCTTAGCTTCTGGGTGTGAGAAGACCGTTTCTCAACTTTCGGGTGTGAGATGACCGTTACAACTTCGAGCAACACTTGCTCTTGCTCAGTGACTAACCAGTCACTGCAAATTTAATACAAGATGAGATATGATTCCCTTTACTTAGAAGTGATACTTACAAAGCTTTGGATTGATCCTTCTGTGACCACAAATTCAGAAAAATATGTATGATGAAGTTTATGCTGAAAACAGGTTCAAAGAGCATTTGCCTTCTTCAATGGATTGTCAAAATAATGAAGACGAAGTTCAATAAATCCAGAAGACTTGAAGTTTTTCTTTCAAAAGATCGAAAGATCAAGTACAAGTGAAAAATGACTAACTTTCAAAAAGTGTTTTGGCACAAGTGAAAACTGCTAATACGTTTTGAATGAATATCAGTTTTAGTATGTCATTAGTTAATTTTCTACTCTAAGGTAGCACGTATACGTAAGAATAACAGAAGCGTAATGGACTTGATGATTTTGGCGCTCTAGGTTATTTCCAATAAAATGTATGCTTTCTTTCTCGAAATGGATCGATTTAGCTCAATGCACATTACGATGATAGCACCTGAATCATCTGATGCTTTCACGAAAAGAGAATGTTCTGACATGCTTTTAGAACGTTCAAAAAGTTCTGAAAAAGTTGTTGTACTATTCTGAAAAGTTCTAAAACGACTTACTTTGACGATTTAAACGACTCAAAACGTGAGGGTAATACATCACAGTTAGCGTCCTACTTTGCTTAAAAAATATTGAACACATGAAGGCGCTACTCAAGAGTTAGCGACCTGAAATTTAAAAACAATTTTACAAAAATTTTGAGTACGCTGAAGGACGGTAAGCCTCCTGAGGGTTATTAAGTTGATTCTAGATATGAGGGCGCTCCTACACAAGTAGCGTCCTGATAGTTTATTCAACTATAACTATCAACGTCCTTAAATATAGAAATCACTTAGAAACAAAAAGAACTTCCAACGAGCTAAAAATTAGTCAGCGTCCTGACATTCTCAAAGGTTGATAAAAGAAGGGTCGCTACTTACAAGTAAGCGTCCTAATTAATCAGTTCAATTCAACCTTGAGAGTCGTAATATTTTATCAACGTCCTGACTCATCAAGTCCAGGAGGGCACTGCTAAAACATTATTGTCCTGAAAGACTTTATAAAAATTATTTTTGATTTCTCGATTAAAGCTCGATAAAACATAATGTAACCGGATTAAATCGAATATGCAAAAGATCAATTAAAACATGCAGGCATACATATCCTTGAAACATATGACATAGAAGGTCCTATAACCTTTCATAATCTAATCATACAACTGAACATCTTTAAATGATCATGGTCTTCAAGAAGGTCTTTAATACGTTCGTCATGCATCATTAATTCTTTGAAACCTTCAAGTAAGATTAGATATGCCATATGTGCAGTAATATCATAAACAAAATGTGGTTTTGTAGTCATCAAAATATCTTTCATATTAGGGACATATTCTCGTAAGAGACATGAGGATAATTGGTTCAACAATCTCCCCCTTTTTTATTATTTCAAACACATTACTATAGGCTTTGAAGCAAGCTAATAAAATGATGTGTGTATGCATGAGATGCAGTACTAATGTTCCTTGTATCATATGATATGAGTGTAATTCAAAAGAGTGTACATAAAACGTCATAAGACTCCCCCTGAATGTATGATGCTGATATTACTTTTTCCCCTTTTGAAATATCAAAAAGAGTAAAGTATCATGAAATATGTCTCCCCCCATATAGAGGTAAGCATCACAAATCAGTCTCAGAGAACACGCCAAGTTCTCTTCGAATGTGAACAAACTGGTCTTTTGGTAAGGCTTTAGTAAATATGTCAGCCAGCTGTTCTTAGGTTCTAATGTGAGATAATATGACTTCTCCATTTTTCACATGATCCCGTAAAAAGTGATGTCTTATTTGAATATTAGTAGTTCGGGAGTGTAATACATGATTTTTAGAAATGTTAATAGCACTAGTATTATCACACAAAATCTCAGCACATTGAATAAACATTTGATAATCCTGAAGTTGTTGTTTCATGTAAAGAAAATGAGAACAACAACTTGCAGTTGCAACATATTCTGTTTTGGCTGTGCATAGTGTCACGGAGTGTTGTTTCTTGCAAAACCAAGAAATCAAAGAATTTCCAAGAAAGTGACAAAATTCGGAGGTACTTTTCCTATCGGTGACACTATCGGCATAGTCGGAGTCTACATAACTTTTGAGATCAAATGTAGTACCTTTGGAATACCAGATTCCTAAGTGTATTGTGCCATTTATGTATCTGAATATTTGTTTGGCACACTTTAAATGAGATTCTTTAGGTTCTGATTGAAATCTTGCAGAAAGGTAGACACTGAACATAATGTCAGGTTGACTTGCAGTTAAGTATGACAGACTTCCAATCATACTTCTATAAAGTTTTGAATCAATAGATTTACCTTTTCATCCTTATCTAATTTGATTACAGATGTACAGGGAGTATCAATTGATTTCAAATTGTGCATTTGAAACTTTTTAATCACTTACTTAGCATACTTTGATTGACTTATGAAGGTGCCTTTTGGCATTTGCTTAATTTGTAAGCCGAGAAAGTATGTAAGTTCTCCCATCATACTCATTTCAAATTCCTTCTGCATTAATTTAGAAAACTCATCACACAATTCTTTGTTTGATGCACCAAAAATGATATCATCCACATATATTTGAACAATAAGCATATTTTCATTATGGTGTTTGTTAAACAAAGCTGGATCAAGTTTTCCTTTATGAAACTTATGATCTAAAAGAAATGAACTCAGTCGATCATACCAAGCTCTCGGAGCTTGTCTTAATCTATTAAGGCCTTGTGGAGTTTGAACACATATTTCAGGTCTTGAGCATCCTCAAACCCTGGAGGTTGTTCAACATATACCTCTTTGTAGATGTATCCATTTGGAAAAGAACTTTTTACATCCATTTTGTATAAGGGAAAATCCTTGTAACTAGCATAGGCAAGTAGCATCCTTATTGCCTCTAATCTTGCTACTGGGGCAAAGGCTTCTTCAAAGTCTATGCCTTCTTCTTGGTTGTACCCTTGTGCAACCAATCTAGCCTTATTGCGGACAATGATACCTTGTTCATTCTTTTTATTTCTAAAGATCCATTTGGTTCCAATAATAGATTGATGAAAAGGTCTAGGAACTAATTCCATACTTTGTTTCGCACAAAGTGTCCTAGTTCTTCTTGCATAGCAAAAGTCCAAATTTCATCTTTCAGTGCCTCTTCCACTTTAATTGGTTCAAATTGTGATACAAAAGCAACAAGCTCCTGATCTTTTTGAATTGAAGCTCTAATGGATACACCCTTTTGTGGATCTCCTAAAATTTGATCTTCGGAAAGACCTTGAAGCAGTCTAGAGTTTTTAGAAGATTCTAAAGATGGTTCAGGTTCAAGATCTATAATCTTGGTTGTCTTCTGTTCATCATCATCAAAATTCAATTGTTTAGATTCCTCTCAAGACTTTTCTTATTTTCATTTTCATCAAAATTTACTTGAATTGATTCTTCTACAGTTTGATTAGATTTGTTGAACACTCTGTAGGCTCTACTTCTACAATTTGATTAGATTTGATAAGTTTTACTATCTTTTATTTTCATTTTGTTTATTTCATGTTCCCTGCTTTAAAAAAAAAAAATCGTCAAAAAAAAGAGAAGAAAAGTGATTCCTGTAAGAAAATCTTTTCTTTTGATGAGTTTTGGTTGTTTCTCATTTTAGAATTGCTGCTAGATTATTTTGTATTAGTTTCTTGAAGTTTGATTAAGAACTAAAGAAGACACAAAAGAGTGGAAAAAGGCAAGTGTGTGTGAGACCATAAGAGGGTAAAAGCCATTTAGAGTGAAACCACGAGTGCAAGTGTATTAAATTATTGAGTAAAACACGTGAGGGAGTGCTTGTGAGGATTCTAACCTTGTTTTGAAGATTTTAAATATGTCCAATAATCAAGAAGCAGATACAACCAATGAAGTTCGACAACATGCAGTTCCGAACCTCCAAATGCAAGCGTTGTTAGGGGAGATGAGGCGTATGTTGAGGGATGAATTAGAACCTATTCATGAGAGGTTGGACAGGGTAGAAGCGGAACTCCTAAGGAACAACATCAAGACGTCCACAATAGGCAGCAAGGTGGGCGTGTTCTGTGGCGGAATGTTGAGGAAGAGGTAGAGTTGGAGCAGTTTGATGAGCCATATTTGAACCTGGGCAGGTTTGAGCATGGGAATGGGAATCGAGAAGCTTGGATGGGTAGGCCTAGGAGAGATAATGATTTAGGAAACATAAAGATTAAAATCTCATCTTTTCAAGGTAAAAGTGATCCTGAAGTTTATTTGGAGTGGGAAACTCACATGGAGATGGTGTTTGATTGTCACAACTACTCAGAGATAAAGAAGGTTAAGTTGGCTGCAATTGAATTCACCGATTATGCCATTGTTTGGTGGGATCAATTACTGATTAATAGGAGAAGGAATAGAAAGCCACCCGTGGACACTTGGGAGGAGATGAAAATGCTTATGAAGAAGCGTTTTGTACCCAGCCACTATTATAGGGGATTGTATCAAAAGTTGCAGAGGTTAAATCAAGGTTCCAAGAGTGTGGAAGAATATTACAAGGAGATGGAAGTAGCTATGATCCAGGCTAATGTAGAAGTTCAAATTCGAGTTACCCATCTATATACTTGGAACAACCCTCCAAGAATAGGAAAAGTCATAACTAAAATTAAAACAACACAAATATCAACATAAACAAGTCCCCACATTTTTAAGCCTCTTGGACTTCTAAACTTAGTCAAAAATAGCTAATTGACTAAGTTCAATGTATTTGATGGTCAGTCCGTGCTGGTCACGTTTTGTGTGCTAATTAGCTTCTTCAATTGCTTTGATGACATGGACTAAGCCTTGATTATTATTTAATCCCATCTTGGTCTTTTTAGAATCAGCCCAATTCTCTTGGATTTACCCATTTAGAGCTTCTTTGAAACGTTTGGCTCTAAGTCTTGTAATTGGACCACTTGGAAGTGACAATGGGTGTTGTGCATATTCAGCTCCATTCCCAAATGTATGATCAATTTGTCCAGCTCCTTGGTTTGCATCACCACCACCGCAACAATTGAGTATTCTAGAAGAAATGCAACGCTATGAAGCCTTGAAGAAAGAAGAAATGAACAATCAATAGGTGGATGTGCTTGAGTGTGATGATCAAGAGGTGCCTAAAAAGGTTGACGAGTGCATGGATATCAAGGAATATGCTTTTGACTTTGCGGATCCGTTTTCTCAAGGGATACAAGTTGAAGTTGTAGTGGTTAATGATAAAAGCCATTTAGAGGTGCTTCAAGGTCAGTGCCTAAACATTTGGAAAGCACCAACTGAATATTTCAATGACATTCCTCCACATGTTGGGAGTAATGCTTCATCGGACTTTGTATTTCCACTGGCAGGTCACTCGTGTATCTTTGTTTTGGAGGAGTGCACAAGTCCGATGATTCCGTCATCAAATCTGAAAAATGAGGAAGACGGGAGGATGTTCGAAATAATAAGGAAACATACGCAATTCAAATAAGAAGAGAAAGTCTAGCTAATGACTGAAAAGAAGCGCTTGTTGGGAGGCAACCCAACCGGTTTTTAGTTTTCATGTTTTGTTTTATTTTTTGTCATTTTAGTATATATTTTGAATTTTTGTTTTTCACTAATGATATTCATTTTTGTCCCTTCTCAGGTTTCAATTCAAGTTTGGGGGTCCACATAGATGCTTACAACAAGAGCCATTGTGGAGCGCTACACATATGAATAGGGGAGTCTCGTTACTTTTCCTTTTATCTTGCTTTTATATGTGGATGTTTTTGTACTGAGGACAATGCATACTTTATGTTTGGGGGGGAGTTTAAGCTTTTTGGTGTCTTTAGTGAAAAATTTTGAAAATTTTTGTGAAAACTTTTGTTTTTGCATGTTTTGGATCAATGAATAATTCTATATTCTTCTATGAACTTTGCTTTGATTCAACTTTGAATGGATGATCTAAGATTGGATTAGTACTTGTTTCTGAGCATAAACCTTGAAAATTTTGATAGTACTCTTAAATCTGTGTGCTTGATCTATTTGTCGTGGTTATTGGATATCTTTGTTGGCTTTAGAGTATGCAATCATGATAATGAGTACCACTTGCATGATAATTCAAGATTTTGTAAGCAAGCACCTTTAGATCTCATTTTTTTTTCAAAACTTGACTCTAGAACTTGCTCGATCACTTCTTTAGGCATAATCCTAGGAATCACACCATGAGAGGCATGTTTTAAGCCAATTTTGGATCGATTTAGCCATAAAGCCTACCTAATCATGTATTGCCCCTAGTCACTCCATTTGAGCCTTATATTTTGTTTATTGTCACCTAAAATGATTAGCGAAGGCCTTTGATTGAATTTTTCCTATTTTTACCCTTGCACCCTTAAATTTTTGAAAGATATAAATTGTAATGGGTTGGGTTATTTTTCATGGGAAATTCTTTGTAAATGTGCTATGGTATGAAAATGGGAAAAAGGTGATGAGACAAAAGGTATTAAAATGAGAAAAAGGGTTCAAAATGTGTGAAAAAGAAGAAAAAGAAAAATGAAGAATGAAAAGAATGAGAAAAGAAAAATACGTTTCTTCATCAATGAGTGAAATGAATTAGTTTGGGGATATTTTGAAGTCAATGTGAATGAAAATATTGAAAAAATCTTGTTTTGGATAATGTGTTGGGTTTGGTTTACTTTGTAAGGCATGGGATGTTTAAAAGTATTATGTATCAAAGATGTTTTGGTTGTTTGAGCTTCATTTTATCCATTTTATCATACCCTTAACCTTAGCCTTACATTACAAGCTTAATGAAGTCCTATTGATCTTGATTGGTGTGAGACCTACATTAGTGGAGAGAAGAGTGAAAAACAAGCATATGTAGTCATGTTTTGTTCATTGAGATCATCTTTTTCTATCTTCCTTGCATAATCTATATGATTTATGAGTGGTCATGTGTTTGGTTTGTATGCTTATTTGTCAATGAGGATAGAAAAGAAGGCATGACTTGTAGGTTGAAATTCTAGACAACATGTTTAAACTATCAAAGTTTTCCTTGTTTTATGTTGAATGAAATTTGTGTTGTCTTTGAGATCATTAGAATTCATTCTAGTTAATTAAATTCTTGTCCATCTTAGAATGTGTAGAGTCCTGTTTGTCCAACTTTCATTTTTCTTTTTGCTCGGGACGATCAAAGTATAAGTTTAGAGGAATTTGATAAGTTGAGTTTAGGCTAGTGTTTGCATGTCAATTTGTGAGATTTTTAGGTGCATTTAGTCAGTTTTTAGGTGTTTTTGCATAATTAGTTCATTTAGTTGTTTTAGGTTCATTTAGGTGTTTTGTTGTGTTTTAGAAGTTAGTTTTAGTGGTTTTCATGAATTGCATGTAAATAATCATAATTTTAGGAATTTTTCCTTAAATCATTAGTTGCATTTTAATATTGACAGTCTCACATTTTGCATGTTAATACATATTTGCATTTAGACTTTTAATACTTGATTAGTTTAGATCACTTGTGTTTTTATGTTTTGTTTTGTAGGAGATTAAAGAGCTTTAAGGGGATTAAATGAGGCATAAAAGATGGAGAAAAAGTCCCAAGGAATTGCACAACAACTCCCATGGAGAAAAAATGCAAAAACATGAAGAAAATGCACAAAATGGAGCATTTCACGTTCTGGGCGTTGCGGCGCCCATCATGGCACTAATACGAAAACTTTTGCGCAATGTTTGTATTTTTGTTATATCTTAGGTTATAAAACTCGGAATTGGATGCGATTTTTTTCTACTTCTTCTAGACTTAAAGGGATATAATATAAGAGGGTTTGGAGTGACAATAAAAGAGGAGAAAAAGGACGTCTAAGGTTTTTAAAAGGGAGGAGAGAAAGGGAAGCAAAAAAGAAGAGGAGAAAGTTTGGAGGAGTTGTAGGTTTTACAAGACGAAGAGAAGAAGAAGATCTTCAAGGGTTTCATCCTTTAATTTCTATTTCTTAAGTTCTTGCAATGTTTCCTTTCCTTGTTCTTCATCTTTTCTATCTTGTATCCATGGATTGGTTTATGAACTAAATAGATAATCTAGAGTTTTGATTTAGCTATGTTGGATCTTGTGATTGAATCATTGTTTATGTGTTTTTGAGTAATCTTTTGGGTTTATTTATGATTCTCCATGCTTAATGCTATTAAATTGTTGATCACCCTTTTAATGAACTTAGATTTGATATCTATCACTTGGAAAAGGGGATATTGAATCAGAGCAAGATAACTATAACCTATGGAATTTGTATCGTGTTGGGACACCTACAAAACCTTCTGAAATCCATTTAAAATGAATCATAGAACCTAAGGCATTCTCGATTTAAAGGTTTGTCACTCGGGAAAGGGAATCGATAGATCGAGAGTAGATATTCAAGCTATCACTTGGAAGAGGGGTTTGAATGAAAAAGGATCCAGGATTAATTAATTCCAGAAATTAATTAATTAACACAATTATTAGAAATCATGAGAGACAACATAGTGAGATCTTAACTCTAGAAATATAAATCCATGAACTTCTTTCCAATTTCATTTAATTTGCTTTGTTTTCTTAGAGTTTGTTTAATTTGCATTTTATCCATTAATTCACTCCACTTTGATAACCTAGATAAAATCAAAACCATTATAGAATTGGGCATTTTTTTAATAGTAAAATTACCTTCCCTGTGGATACGATAACCCACTCACCATGGGTATTATAACTTGATATTCGTACACTTGCGAATTTAAATATACACCATCACTCATTCATGCATTAAGTATTCTTTAAAAATGATTTTCAAGTATTCAAAATGTTTGATTTATGTTTTTAAACTATTTTGAATCATAATTGCATTAGTTATAGTTAAAATGATATTTCAACAAAGTTTTTCAAAATAATCAAAATTGTTTTGATTTTTATCAAAATCGTGTTTGATCGTTTAATTATTGATTTCAAAGTGTTTTAATTATCAAACTAAATATATTTCAATCATATTTTGATGCCCAAAATCATGTTAACTCAAGTTTTCACTTTCAAAGTATGCACAAATAAACTTTAACCCTTTAAAATTATTTGATATCTTTCTCAAATGGTTTTGGAGATGTTTTCAATGGTTCCGGTATATTCTTTACATAAATTCTAAGTTATTATATGCCTATATTTGGTTTTCATTGCAAGCTAATGCATGCTGTCTGCATGAGCAAGCTACTGTAAACTATTTGCATGAGCAAGCAATTGCAAACAGTTTGCATGAGCAAGCTAATGCGCTTGAGGGAGCTAATGCGCTTGAGGAAGCTAATGTGCAATGAGAGAGCTAATGCACAATGAGGGAGCTAACATAAAAATCTGAAAATCTGAAATTTTCTGCAACTTTTCTGGGCACGTTTTCAGCGGTCCAAAATCAGATTTTTCACCTCCAACGGCTATATTATTGTGTCTAATGGCTAACTTGTTTCTAATCTATAAATACAAGTAGTTAGGCCATTTTAAATACGAGAAAGACAACCATGTGAATCTAGGGAGTGTTTTTCAAAGACCAAATCATTTTCCCACCTCAAAAACCCTAGAACTTAGAGATGTTGATTTCAAACTTTTTCATTGTGCATCATTTAAAGCATCTTCAAAACCATTCTCTTGAGCAAATAAGGTTGCAAGAAAGGTATAAAATCATTGTAAGGTCTCTCTTCACCTTGAGCTTAAATTTCCATATCTTGTATTTGGTATTTGAATTTATGAACTTCATTGTAATTGTTCTAATCACTTAGAACAGACATTAGATTCACTATTTTCAGCCTTTTAGATTGTTTTATGGTTTGAAACAAACCAAGTAAAGTGATTTAATATCACTTGTGATTCCAATATTGGAATCAAGACTAGTTTCATCCTTTCTCTTGAAAAGGATGTGTGGGTTCTTCCTTAGCCTGCAAAAGGAACATGGGTTCTTCCTTAGCCCAGAAAAAGGATAAACGATCCTCTCACGCCCATAAGATCAGAAATGGTAGTTCTCATACCCGTAAGTTGAGAAAGTGCACCGGTTTGATCTTCACCTGTAAGAAGATCAGTTAGTGAAGTTTGAAAATCCTAATTGAAAGATTAGGTAGTGGATGTAGGCGCAACCTGTGGCGACCCTGCGCCCCGGACCACCAACCCCGCAGGGAATGGCATGCGGAATGCCGGGCCGGGACGCCCGGCGTAGGCATCTCCGACCACTCCTCAACTCTCGTGAGGTGGTTGAGACCCTACGAGCCTTATCTCAAACAACGACATAATATTAAAAGGTACTAAACAAGACTACCCACCGTCCAGAATACAGAAAGATCAGTTATAAACTACATACCCAAATTTGATATCCATCCAACGGTAGATTTAGGAGATCTACAAGTTTGACCGAAACGGCACGAGAAACCCAGAAATTCCGACCAGCTTCGTTTGAGAGGTTATATCTCTTAGAAACAGCCTCTAATTAAGATCTCCACCGTTCAGAATGTAGAAATATCAGTTTTAAACCACATACCCAAATTTGGTAGCCATCTAACGGTAGATTTATGAGATCTATAAGTTTGAGTGAAACGGTGCGAGAAATCCAGACTTTCCGATCAGCTTTGTTTGAGAGGTTAGATCTCTTAGACGAAACCTCTGATCAAGATCTCCATAAGCTACGAACGTGCTGATAAAATTTGAGCTCAATCTGACCGTATATTCCAAATATCCACCTCTTTGATGGAAACGTCGCAGGGATCTTCCTCCTGCAACTCTCTCCTTCCTTCTCTTCTTCTTTCCTTTCTCTTCTTTTCTTTCTCTTCTTCTTTCCTTTCTCTCCACTCACCTCTTTCTAGCACTTCCTTGATTCCCTCCTCCACTCACCTCACTTTCTAGCACATTCTTGGATTCTCTCCTCCACTCACCTTATTTTCTAGCACATTCTTGGATTCTAGAAGTGGGCATGGGACACTTGTCCACTTTCATGCACCAACCTTCACATGTGTTGGTCTCATACTACCCATACCAACCACATGTACTTTAACCAATCTCATGCTTCCATGTATTTTAAATGTTCAATCCATTTAATACACCAATTTTTCAATTTCATTTATCCTTTTATTCAATCAATCCTAACCCATATCAATTCATGGTTTAATGAGCCCATGCATAAATCATAACATATGCATTATACTTTAATTTAACATGACTCATATACAATTTATGATACATATATTTATATACATTATCAAGCATCAACTATACAAGCATTAAACAATCATCAAACAAACACCAAACATATCAAGACAACACATAGAGTTTGGGCAAAAATGCAATTGGGTTATGGGCTAGATGAAATAATTTTCGGGGCGTCACATCACACCCGCCTTAGAATGAACTTCGTCCTCGAAGTTTTAAGGTTAAGAATTACCTAAGCCCATGAACTCGGCAAAGTGCTCCATCATGTAGTCCTCACGCTCCCAAGTAACCTGTTCCTCGCCATAGAACTGCCATCTCACCTTAACCATCGGAATCTCGCGGTTACGTAACCTCTGGACCTTCCGGTCAAGTATCTGAATAGGTTCCTCATCATAAGTCCCATCCTGCCTCAGTTCAATGTTCCTCCAGTCCAAGACGTGATCAAAATCACTCTTGTACGCTCTCAGCATTGACACATGAAAGACATTGTGGACTGCTGCTAACTGAGGTGGCAAGGCTAATCGGTAAGCGACGGGGCCAATTCGTTCTAAAACCTCGAATGGCCCAATAAATCTCGGAGCGAGCTTGCCTTTTATCCCAAATCTAGTTTGGCCCTTCTGAGGTGAGACCTTCAATAAAACTTGGTCACCCACCTCGAACTCTACGGTCTTCCGTTTGGCATCAGTGTAACTCTTCTGCCTGTCTTGGGCTACCTTTATATTATGCTTGATCCTCTTAATCTTCTCTGTGTGTTCATGTACAAACTCTGGTCCCATCACCGCAACATCCCCTACCTCCGTCCAACAGATCGGAGATCTACAGGGTCGACCATACAATGCGTCAAAAGGAGCCATGCCAATACTGGACTGATAGCTGTTGTTGTACGCGAACTCACACAGATGTATGTACTCCTCCCAGTTACCACTGGACTCAAGGACACAAGCTCGAAGCATATCCTCTAAAATCGATATCAACCTCTCAGACTGGCCATCCGTCTGGGGGTGAAAAGCGGTACTGAGATCTAGTCTAGTGCCGAGCTGCCTCTGCAACCCCTGCCAGAATACCGATGTAAACCTCGGATCCCTATCTGACACAATCGAAACAGGCACTTCATGTAATCTGACTATCTCCCGCATATAGAGTCTGCTCAGCTTGTCCATAGAATCCCTAGTGTTCACCGGTAGAAAGTGAGCGGACTTGGTCAAGCGATCAATAATAACCCAAACAACATTATGTCTCCTCGGGGTGTTAGGTAATCCCACAACAAAGTCCATAGTGACATGCTCCCATTTCCACTCAGGAATGGCAAGCGGTTGCATCTGCCCTCCAGGCCTCTGATGCTCAGCTTTGACTTTTTGACAGATCTCACACCTCTGAATGAACTGAGCTATTTCTCTCTTCATGTCGGGCCACCAATACATTCTTTTCATATCATGATACATCTTGGTTCCGCCAGGATGAATAGCATAATGAGATCTGTGAGCCTCTTGGAGAACACTCTGTCTAAGTCGTGGATCTGTGGGGACCCATAAACGTCCCCTAAATCTCAAGGCACCATCAGATGACAAGTGCCAATCAGTAAAATCAGTGCTCTCAGCCCAAGACTTGTATATCCCATAATCAACGTCAGTCTCTGTTGGTCAATTACCTCCTGGACTTGTGTAGGCTGAGCTCTCATTTGAGCACATATCACAATCTGATCTGAAGGGGTAGCACATATACTCATAACCGTAGCCGCCTCAAGTAGTCTCCACTCATGAGACATCTGGTGTGCTACCATAACTGCCTCTACCCGCTTCCTGCTCAATGCATCAGCCACTACATTGGCTTTACCTGGGTGGTATTCCAATGTAAAATCATAGTCTTTGAGGAGCTCTAACCACCTTCTCTGCCTCATGTTCAATTCCTTCTGAGAAAACAAGTACTTGAGGCTCTTATGGTCAGAATACAAAGTGAATCTCTCACCATAGAGATAATGCCTCCAAATCTTCAAAGCAAAAACCACTGCGGCCAGTTCTAAGTCATGAACAGGGTAGTTTTTTCATGCACCTTCAACTGCCTCGATGCATAAGCAATGACCCTATCCTTCTGCATCAACACGCAACCCAAGCCGATACGAGAGGCATCAGTATAGATAACTAACTCCTGATCAGGCTCTGGCAAAATCAACACTGGCGTAGATGTCAATCTTTTCTTCAACTCTAAAAAGGCATTCTCACACTCCTCGGTCCATACAAAGGACACATCTTTCTGGGTGAGCCTAGTCATAGGCGTAGCTATCTTGGAGAATCCCTGAACGAATCTCCTATAGTAACCAGCTAACCCAAGAAAGCTTCTGATCTCGGTCACTGTGGTAGGCCTAGGCCAACTGATAATGGCTTCAACCTTAGACGGATCAACTGAAATCCCCTCAGAACTCACCACATGACCTAAGAACTTCACTTCGGTGATCCAAAACTCGCACTTGCTCAGCTTTGCATATAGCCTATGCTCTCCCAGAGTTTGCAAGGTCACTCTAAGGTGTTCTTCATGCTCAGCTTGAGTCTTGGAATACACCAATATGTCATCAATGAAGACGATGACAAACTTATCCAGATACTGCCTAAAGACCCTCTGCATCAGGTCCATGAACATCGCCGGTGCATTAGTCACACCAAATGGCATCACAAGGAACTCATAATGTCCATAGCGGGTTCTGAATGTTGTCTTAGGCACATCTTCCTCCCTGATCCTCAGCTGATGATACCCGGAGCGCAAATCAATCTTCGAAAAATACTTCGCTCCCCTCAACTGATCAAACAAGTCATCAATCCTTGGGAGAGGATATTTGTTCTTGATGGTCACCCTGTTCAATTGGCGATAGTCGATGCATAACCGCAAGCTCCCATCTTTGTTTTTCACAAAAAGAACTGGAGCTCCCCAGGGTGACACACTCGGGCAAATAAAGCCTTTAGCCAATAACTCCTCAAGCTGTTTCTGCAACTCTTTCAACTCGGCTGGCGCCATTCTATATGGTGCCATGGAGATAGGCTTCGTGCCAGGGACTAGTTCAATAATGAAATCGATCTCTCGCTTCGGTGGTAATCCTGGAAGATCCGCAGGGAACACATCTTGAAAGTCCCTAACAATGGCAATATCCTCAAGTATCACCTCACTAGTCTCTTCCTCATCAGGCACTAACCCAGCCAAAATCTCCCTATCTCCATCAGTCACAAATCTACCCCTTGTGACTGTCTGGTCTGAAGCTTTACCCTGTAGTGTAAACACTGGGTGTCCGGGGATTTGAAAAATGATTCTCTTTGCGAAACAGTCGACAACTGCATGATATGCCGCGAGCCAATCCATCCCTAGAATTGCATCAAACTCTAAAAACTCTAGGACTCGAAAGTCAATAGGCATCTCAACATCACCAATCTGAACCACACACTGGCTACAGATCATGTTCGGGTAGATCCTTTCCCCAGCTACAGTACTCACCACTAACCATGTACTAGCCCTAATGGGAGTCAAATGCAAACTATCTACCATACGTCCAGATATGAATGATAATGTAGAACCAGCATCAAATAATACATGCATAGAAGTACCACAAATAATAAGAGTTCCTTCCACCAAAGTCCTGGATGCTGTTGGGTCTGGCTCAGTAGCTGCCTTCGCTGTCTCTCTGGCACTGGACTGCTGCACAAATCCCTGAGCTCTCTGAAAATTTGGACACTCTAACTTCCTATAAAATTTTGAGAGATAGTTCATAGGATACAATTGTACTTCATTTCACATCTTGTCTATTGTATCGAGTTGTAACAGCAGTTATATAAACTGTTGAGTACCCAACTTCATTTTTTGAACAATTTTTAAGCCTGTAAATTGAGAGTGGTTATGTTAGTCTCACACTCGGAAGTTGAGATAGGTAATTCTCTAGCCTGTAAGTCAAGAGGTTTAGGTTGGTCTCAAGCCTGCAAATTGAGCATTATAATGGTTGTTCTCACTTATGAAAGTTGGGAAAAGGTGTAACGGTTTGGTTCTCACCCGTAAGAGACTCCCTTACTGAAAAGGTTTCAAATCCTAACTGAGGAGGTTAGGTAGTGGATGTAGGCAAATAACCGAACCACTCTAAATCGATTGTGTAAATTAATTAACTTTTTCGCACATATTTAGTTGCCATTGCATTAACATTAATTGTCTAAGTGTCCAATTCACCCCCCTCTTGGACGTACCTAGGCCAACACTTTGAACATGGAATCACTCAACCATCATCACACTCGAAGAACCTCTAAGCTTAATATTTTCCTAAGTGGGGTAAAATTTCTCTAACTAGATTCTTGTGATTTTGTTTGAGCAAATCAATTTTGTGCTTGAGTTAATATCTTGAAAACTGATTTCATTTTGATTATTATGTATGAAACCCTATTTTGATCTTCATATTATTGTATCTTGTTTAGTGGCTTCATAAATATTATGTGCTATCGATTCATGTGCTAAACTTATCATATATTGAATCGATTTCATAGATCATCACTTGAGTTAGTTGATTCTTGATACTAATCTTTTATGCATTTAGAATCATCAAGTTTTGATCATCATTGTATATTGATTCTTGTGTTTTAAACTTATCATTGTTAGAATCAATATCTAGATACATGTACATATTCAATTCTTGATTTCATATCACATATATTTGAATCGACTGCATATTTGAGAAAAACTATTTCAACACTTCGCATCATTTAAATCATTATAGTTGGAATAGTGGTGTTTACTCATTCAAGATTGTAAGCCTAATATTGTTGAGAGTGTTGTAGAATATTGATAGTTGCATATTTAGATAGGTTTTAGAGTATGTTTTAGGTGTATTTTAGAATAGTTCATGCATTATTTTGATAGGTTTATGTTAGTTTTAATACATTTGTTAGCTTAGGATTAATTTAGTTTTTATTCATTATTTTAGTTCATTAGTTTATAATTTGATTTAATCTATGCTTTAGTGAATCATTAACTTACTTTGCTTTGTTTTGTAGGTGTTTGGATGCATTAGTCATGGATTTGGATGAGAAGAAAATTGTCTAAGTCCACAAGAGGGAAGGCAAAAAGGAGCGAAAATTCAGCTAACTCCAAGAATCAGGCGCAGAGAAGAGGTTCTGGACGCCAAGTTTGCCTTTGCGATTTCGACTTTGTTTAAGACTTTACAATTTGGATTTCGGAAGAGAAGGGGTTGATATAATATATCAAATTTTAGGGTTTTTCGAGGAGAGGACATTGGAGAAGAAAAGAAGACGGCCTGAAGACGAAGAACGCAAGGATTCAATCTTCTAGGAAGAAGATTCAAGTTCCTAGTTCCAGAGTTTCATATTATGTTTACTTTATAGTTTTTCTCCATGTTTTGTGTTTTGATCATTCAAAGTATGAACTAATTTATTGTTCTAGAGAGGAGATGGACCCTAACCCGAACGTCATGGCTTGATTTTAGATTTTGCTTATTATTAATGAAATCTCCATAGTTTATTTATGATTCCATGCATTAATGCTTTTGGTTTATTGGCCACAAATCGAATGAACCTAGACTTGGAAGGCGGCACTTGAGAGAGGGTTTTCTAGGTTGGATAAAGGGAATTATGACATGAAATAGTTGTAGAATCGAGAGGTTTACAAGGTTTCATGAGGTTGTAAGAAAATCACGAAACTTAATGGGTTATTGAGAATTAGGGTTTTATCGAGAGATTGAATCCTGCTCTTGATGATACGTTCTAATTCGGCACTCGAGAGAGGGAATTAGAGACATGCGAATTTTGACCTATAGACTAGGAAATTGATTTGATAATAAGCGTGTCTAAGTAATATTATTGAAGGTTAGGTGAAGTGAAGTCTCTAGATATTCTCATATATTTGATATCTCCCATATTCTATTAGTTTGATTTGAATTTTAATTGCCTTTTAATTATTGAAACTCTACCATTTGATTTGCTAGATAAAGTTAGAAATTCATCAAAACGGTATTTGGTGAGTGAAATAATCTCTGTGGATACAATAACCAAACTCACTGTCGGTATATTATAACTTGACTATTCGTACACTTGCGAATTAGAATTTAACACAACAAGTTTTTGGTGCCGCTGTCGGGGATTGTTTCACTTTAGTTTCATCAATATTGTTAGTAATTGGTTTTGATTTTAAACTAGTATTTTTTATATTTTTATTTTTTTTGAATTTTTTTGAATTTATTTTTTTGTTTTTGTTTTGAAGGTTGATTGAAGTGTATGCAACGGTCCAGAAGTGCTGAGTTAGTACCATTTGATCCTGAGATCGAGCGCACTTTGTGATAGAGACGAAGGGAGAGAAGAGTGGAGCAAGAGGCAATGGAGCCTGGAAATAATCAACGCCTTCTTCAGGACTATTTCAAGCCCATTATTACTGAGAACTACTTCGGGATTGTGAGAGCACCCATTCCGGCAAACAACTTCGAGTTGAAGCCGGCTTTAATCACAATGGTTCAGCAACATCAGTATGAGGGCTCGCCAATAGAAGATCAAATGACTCATATACAATCATTTTTGGAGAAGTGTGATACTATAAAGTTCAATGGCATGGCTGAAGATGTGATTCAACTGAGGTTGTTCCCATTCTCTTTGAGGGACAAGGCCAAGTCATGGTTACAAGGTTTGCAACCTGGGAGCATTGCTACATGGGATGAGTTGATGCAAAAATTCCTTCAGAAGTTTTTCCCACTGGTGAAGACAGCTCAACTACGAGTCGAAATCAGTCAGTTCAAGCAGTTGGACACTGAGTCACTTTATGAGGCATGGGAACGATTTAAGGAGTTGTTAAGGAAGTCCCCACAACATGGTTTTGAAGTATGGATGCAACTTCAGATTTTTTATAATGGGATGACAATGGCCACACACACTTTTGTAGATGTCGCAGCTAGTGGCACTATAATTAGCAAGACGGCCGAGGAAGCTCTCAATTTATTGGAAGAAATGGCTTCTAACACATATGAAATGCCTAATGAGAGATCATTGGTGAAGAAAGTTACTGGAGTGCTTGAGCTTGATCCGATGACTGCAATTTCAGCTCGGCTAGCCACATTGTCTAACCAAATAGCATCGATACAAAGTGCACAACAACCACCCTTTAAGAGTGTAGTTGCGGCAAGCATGGGATACTTGGGTGGAGGACCTACTGAATAGCAAATAAATTATGTGAATAACCGGGGGCATAACTATAGGAGCAATGCTCAAGTCCCAAACCAATACCACCCGGGGATAAACAATCATGAAAACTTCTCATATTCCAACACTAGGAATGTTTTGAACCCACCACCGGTTATGTCTACGCCAGTACAAGAGAAGAAACCTTCTTTAGAAGAGCTTTTAAGTGGGTATATAGAAAAATTTGAGGCGAAGCAAGATAGGACTGATGTCACACCCCGCCCGGACGCGCCTAAACCGGAGGTACACTCGCGGACGGGGCGCGCATTTGGAACAATAACAATGGTAACAACAGAGTGCGCAGCGGAAATATATGTCACACAATACAAATTTGATTTTATTTAATTCAGAATACTTTTGTACATAAAATAGTCAAGGGAACATACTCCCCAATGAATCATATAAAGGGTACAAAATGTGGGCCCCATAACCTGCACCCAGTCCACCCTAATTTCCTGTGAAAGATTGAATAATAATGGAGTGAGCTTAATGTGCTCAGTGGGTAAATAGTTCGTGAGTATAACAATTAATAAAGCATACTTCAATATCAAATCTCTTAAATACACATGTGACCATCATAATCAATCAATATTTATGTATTCATGACACCGTCTCGTAATGGTTTGATGAACGTACATCGCCTGAGTTCACGTATAGGTGTCCTTCCCCGGGCGTAGCCAGATTCTCACAATACGTCCCTCCTTAGGAAGGATGCTCTGGATTCACGTACTGATGTCCCTCCCCGGGTGTAGTCGGGTTCTCATGTACGTCCCTCTCCAGAGAAATGTAATAAATAGCAAGCAATGCTCCTAACTATTCTATGAGTCATGAACCATATACGTCCCTAGGTGGTGATATGTATGATGCCAATGCATGAACAAGCAAACCTATGTTTCGTTCTCCACCTTCAGATAAAAACTTTGTTTCAAATCTGGCGCTTTCTTCCGGACAGAATTTTGTCGCACCACACAGAGAGTCTCAAAAACTAACAACTTAGAATGACTGGAAAGATAAGGAAAATCACAAGGAATGTGATTTTGGTGTGAGAAATGAGAATGAGGAGGGTTCCTTATATAGAGATTTTTTGTGCCTGGAACTCCAGGCGGGCTACCTGGACTTCCGGGCATGTGCCATGTGCCATTTGCCATGTGCCTTGTGCCTGGACTTCCAGGCATGTGCCATGTGCCTGGACTTCCAGGTATGTGCCATGTGCCATGTGCCTGGACTTCCAGGTATGTGCCATGTGCCATGTGTCTGGACTTCCAGGCATGTGCCATGTGCCATGTGTTTTATCCTAAAAAAAATCATTATTATTATTATTATTATTATTTTGTGAAATACAGGGTATTACACTCTACCCCCCTTAAAGAGATTTCGCCCTTGAAATCAATTCAAGTAGTTATGTCAGTTATGTGCTTGAGATCCACTGCCAGCGTCATCTCGTGCGAGTTTAGGATATTGCTAGTATGGTCCCTGAATTGCACTGTGGCCGGTGGAATCCTCATCATCATAAAACCATGGAGAGCAAATGGAATCGGACTCATCCTCTGAAGATTCCTACATTTGCATAACAGATGGTGGTGGAGGGCGATGGTTACATAGTTTGAGGGGAGGTAGGTTGAGCGGTGGAGTACTTTTTCATGTTGTTGCTTGAATTCGACCCCTTGGCAATTGTGGTAGAAGGTCCTGCCAAGATGAGGGCACGAGATTGTTGCGAAAAGGTCATGCACGTTCTGGCGATAATGATCGTTGTGCGGTGATGAAGTTGGTGATGCAAAGTAGTAGTGACTTGACTCGGCTTCTTGAGAAGTAGTTACAAGTTGCCAAGGAGGCTACTGCATGTGTGCATCACGATTCCATGGATGTTAGTTTCAAACATCGGTGTAGTTATTCAAGTGAAACAATGTATTAAGATAAGTGTAACAATGTTTCATCGGTTTATTGATAAGTGAAAATAGGACAATGTATCGCATCATCAGTTGGTACTAGAAAACAATTCAGGATATTTCTGTTTAATAGTTTCTTTTAGTTCCCATGTTGCTTCCTCTACGTCGTGGTGATCCCAGAGCACTTTCACAAGTGGTATGCTACGTCGTCGTAGTTCTTGAGTTTTTTTATCTAAAATCTGTATCGCTTTCTCCTGATACGTATTTCCTTCCGCAACCCGAACCTCGACTAAAGGGATGATATGCGAAGGATCAGGACGATACTTGCGAAGCATAGATACGAGAAAAACACCATGAACCTTAGGCATGGACGATGGAAGGGACAGACGATAAGCAAGTTTGCCAATACGTTCAATGATCTGAAATGGACCGATATACCGCGGGGAGAGCTTGCCTTTGATCCCAAAGCGTTTGACACCTCTTGTGGGCTGGACTTTCAGAAAAACAAAGTCCCCCATATCAAATTCTAGAGGTTGTCTCCGCTTGTCAGCATAGCTCTTCTGTCGACTTTGTGCAACACGAAGTCGTTCCTTTACTAGTGTGATATTCTCAGAAGTCTCTTGAACTAGTTCAGGGCCTAACTGCGGTCGATCTACCATATCTAACCAGCATATCAGAGATCTGCAAGGCCGACCATAGAGAGCCTCGTATGGTGCCATGCCGATACTAGTTTGGTAGCTGTTGTTGTATGCAAACTCAGCTAGATGCAAATACTTTGCCCATCCGTCATTAAAGTCCAAAATGCAGCATCGTAACATGTCTTCTAAGATTTGGATAAGCCGCTCTGACTGCCCATCAGTCTGAGGGTGGAAGGCTGTGATCATAGTGATCTTAGAACCCATTCTATTCTGGAAGCTTTTCCAAAAGTTTTATGTGAATCGAGGGTCTCGATCAGAGACGATCATGAGTGGTATGCCATGAAGGCGTACGATCTCTCTTTCATATAGTTCTGCAAGTTTGGCGGGATTTTTCGTGAACTTTATTGGCAAGAAGTGTGCAGATTTTGTAAGTCTGTCAATCATAACCCAGATAACATCTTGCCCTTTATTATTTCGAGGCATGGCTGTAACAAAATCCATTGCGATGTTCTCCCACTTCCATTCTGCAATAGGTAACGGCTGGAGAAGTCCTGAGGGAAGTCTTCGTTCTGCCTTAACTTTCTAGCAAACGAGACATCGAGCAACGAAGTCTGCAATTGTCGTCTTCATTCCAGAAAACCAGAATTGTCGCTTGACATCCTTGTACATCTTGTCACCCCGAGGATGCATAGCGTACCTCGAACAGTGCATCTCAGTAAGCACGTCTTTTCGAACCTCAAGATCGTTTGGTAGACAGAGTCGTTTTTTATAGAAAACGGCTCCGTCTTTAGAGACTGACCAATGAGGAAGATCTTGTCCGATGAGTAGAAGTTCTCGTTTCTCCATTAACATAGGGTCATTGGCTTGAGTATCTGAAATCTTTCGAACGAGCTCAGAGGTGGCTGATAATTGAGAGAGTCATGGTCGTGGTCCCTTTACGTTCAGCTGTAAGTTAAAGTTATCCATCTCTGTAGCCAACTTCCCCATTTCATAGTTAAGAGTGTAAGCAACATATGATTTTCTACTCAGGGCATCGGCCACAACATTGGACTTTCAGAGATGGTACTGGAGTTGAAAGTCATAATCTTTCAAGAATTCCAACCATCGTCTCTGGCGGAGGTTTAGGTCTCTCTGAGTGTGTATGTACTTAAGACTTTTGTGATCCGAGAAGACCTCAAACCGTTCACCGTATAGGTAATGACGCCATAGCTTCAGTGCAAACACAACAGCTGCAAGTTCCAAGTCATGTGTTGGGTAATTACCCTCGTGAATCTTTAGTTGCCTCGAGGCATATGCAACAACTTGGCCTTCTTGCATTAGTACGACACCTAAGCCTTGGAGAGAGGCGTCGGTGTATAATGAAAATTCAATTGCATTTCTTGGAGTGATAAGTACAGGTGCCGTCGTGAGGCGTTTCTTCAATTCCTGAAATGATGCTTCACAGGCGGGATTCCAGATGAATTGCACGTCTTTTCGAGTGAGCTTGGTCATAGGTTCAGCAATCTTTGAGAAGTCCTTGATGAAGCGTCTGTAATAGCCAGCGAACCCAAGAAAACTCTTAATCTGACTAACAGTGGTAGGCTGCTTCCAGTTTAAAACGGCTTCAACCTTAGAAGGATCTACCTCAATGCCATTGCCTGAAACCACATAGCCTAGGAATTGAACTCTCTTCTCCCAAAATTCGCACTTGCTCAACTTTGCATATAGTTGGTGGCTTCTCAAGGTCTGGAGGACTATTTTCAAATGTATTTTATGGTCTTCCTCGGTTGAGGAATATATCAAGATGTCGTTCACAAAAACCACCACAAATCGGTCTAAGTATAACCTGAATATGCGATTCATCAAATCCATGAATGCAGCAGGTGCATTTGTTAGACCGAACGGCATAACTAAGAACTCGTAATGACCGTACCGAGTTCTGAACACCGTCTTGGTGATGTCCGACTCTCGGATCCGGAGTTGGTGATAACCAGACCGTAAATCAATCTTAGAGAAGTATTTGGCTTCTCTAAGTTGGTTTAACAAGTCATCGATCCTGGACAATGGATATATGTTCTTGATGGTGACGTTATTCAACTTGCGACAATCAATGAAAAGTCGTAACGAACCATCCTTTTTGCGAACAAACAGAACTGGAGCGCCCCAGGGTGATGAACTCTTTCGGATGAAGCCATTACTCTCTAATTCCTATAGTTGTTTGTCTAATTCGACTAGCTCGACATTAGACATTCTGTATGGTAGAATTGAGATAGGCCCTGTCCCCGGTATGAGGTTGATCTCAAAATCGAATTCCTTAACTGGATGTAGACCAGGAAGGTCATTTAGAAAAACTATTGGGAATTCATATATGACTGGAACATCGTGTACTTCGAGAGGGTATAGTGCTGGTGATTCATTTTCGTCACCAAGGGATAGCGCTCGAAGTTGAGATTTGAGAAGTGCAACTGTTGATTTGTGTATCCATTTCCTTGTTCCGTGAATCTTGACAAACTCTCCTGTAGGCAAGGTTAACTGAACTTGCTTCTTCAGACAGTCGATCTTTGCATTCAGTGGTGCGAGCCAATCCATGCCGAGGATGATGTCGAAGTCTTCAATATCCATCACAAAAAGATCTGCATATATTATCTGTTCTAACATTCGAAGTTCACATCGAGAACACTGCAAATTCACGTCAGTACCAGATCCAAACGGTGATGTGACATGGAGTGTGATGTTTATGGTTTCAGGATGCAGGCCTAAATGTCTTACCAATGTTGATGATATAAAAGAATGCGTAGCACCTGAATCAAACAAAACATGGACCATTGTATTGAACAAAGGAAAGGTTCTTTCGACTACATTATTGTCTGGGAAGGGTTGTTGAACGATGGCATATGCTCTGCCCTGATTCCGTTGACCCTGGTTATGCCTGGGTTGGGCATTAGCAGCAGGTGGTGCTTGTTGGACTGGAATAGCAGGAACAGGTTGCTGAAGGTGCGGATAGGCATTTCATACGTGGCCCTGCTAGTCGCAGTTGAAACAAGTAAGCCTGTATTGCTGATTGTGTTGCTGGCCATGCTGATTGTTCTGTTGGGCTTGCTGATTGTGGTGTCGACCACCACCTCAGCCATTGTCGTTTTGATGGCCACCCCTTCCATAACGACCTCCACGGCCATGATTACAAAAACCCTGATGGTTAGGGTTAGAAGGTTCAGCCGCAGGTGTTGTGGCCTCATTCTTCGAAACAGGGGCTGGGAGGGTTGGGTTTTGGTTGTAGTAGGGCTTCTTCTTGTTGGGAAAATGTGGCAGGCCATTTGCCCTTATTCATTCTTTGTTCCTGTAAGATATTATCTTGTTCAAAGCTCATGGCCTTGTCAACAACCTCCTTGTAAATCTTGAGATCCAAGATCGACAAGGCTTGTCGAATGTCATGGCGAAGGCCATTATAAAATTTCTAAGTCTTATCTCGCTCCGTTGAGATGGTGGAGAGAGAGTAGACTGATAATTCTTTGAATTTTCCAGGATATTCTCTGACAGTCATGGTACCCTGGTATAACTTAGCGAATTCCTGGCGCTTCTGCTTCGTCACCGCGCTGAAAAAATACTCATCAATAAACATTGACTCAAACTGTTGCCAAGTCATATCAGCTATGTTGACCCTTGGGTCTTCTTTCACTGTCATCCACCATGTGTTTGCCCCACCAACAAGTTGGTAGGTCGCTAGTGGAATTTTTCGAGTCTCATCGACTCCCATTGCATCAAGAGCCTTCTTTGACTCATCCAGCCACTTTTGCGCCTCATCAGCATCAATGGTGCCATCGAAAGTAAGAGGTTGTCTTGTATTTAGTAATCTGATCGGTTTGAGCTTCCGACCCAAATTTTACAGGTGCTTGAACCGTGGCAACCTGGCTGGTCGCGGTCTCACGAACGGCCGTTTGAACAGTGGCTTTGATTGCTTCCATAAATCCGGCGAAAAAGGTTTCCATGCTCGAAGCCATAGTAAAGGGTGCGGGTGCGGGTGGTATTGCCTGCCCAGATGGAGTGGCAGTGTCGGGTGTGGCCTATGCTGTTGTCGGAGGCGGCGGTTCCTGAATCTCAGGAGGTGCCTCAACTGCTGGACGAACAGTATGTGGCCTTCCTCTCTTCCTTGTTTGCATTTTCTCACTGGCAAGGAGAAAATAAAACCAAGATTTAGGAACTGTAGCCAAGTATAATGTTATAGTATGCTTAACAACAATTTTGAGAGTACTGTAATGTTAAAATCACTTATTTTTCTAAGTATAGTGTAAGGTTTTTTGTTGAGGAATCACAAAATCATATATAACTCGTATGTGTGGCCATGGTGTAAAAACAAACAAGGTTAGAATGTTTATATAATAAGTACAAAATGTTGCAAGTATTTCAAATGATTTGGTTATGGTCCTTGTGAACATACATATATATTTCATTGAAAATCCATACGAGTCATAAGAATTCTAAGATTTGCCTCGGTAAATATCCTAATCTAACGTTCTATCACAATCTGATGTATTCAAACTCTTACTCTTAGTCTTTTCGATTATTAGCCAAGTTCATATGTCCCATACCACATGACTTTGGTAATAAGGGTGTTAACCAAGTTAAGTTGTATGAACACGGTCTCTAAAAAAACATTGGCTGAATAGAAGTTCACTAATAGTATCGTCCAAATTTACTCGTCCCATACCACATGACTTTGGTAATAAGGGTGGTAACCAAGTTAAGTTGTATGAACACGGTCTCTAAAAAACATTGGCTGAATAGAAGTTCACTAATAGTATCGTCCAAATTTACTCGTCCCCTACCGTGTAAACTTAGTGATAATATTAGTAATGCAACTGTCTCCAAATTTTTCTTTTCACACAAGGTCATAGATTTTCTTACTTCCACATTTTATTTAGTATCCTCCAATTTTGTTATGTCCCATACCATTCCAAAGTTAGTGATACAAAAGAAAGAATGCTTGTAAGTCGGCCCACCAAAGATAGTCTTTAAACAAAACATTTCATTCATGTATATAAAAGAAAAGTTTACAATGCCAGTAATCAATTTTGATTTCCCTGCCTACTTCCGCTCCTTTTAGATCTCCTGCTAGGTACAGAACGACTACTAACAGAAGGTTGAGAGTTTGCTCGCGCTGCTTCAGAGTTTTGCATAT
The DNA here is from genome assembly GCA_035771175.1 of Paratinospora sagittata. Lineage (NCBI taxonomy): Eukaryota > Viridiplantae > Streptophyta > Magnoliopsida > Ranunculales > Menispermaceae > Paratinospora > Paratinospora sagittata. Next base: position 28,907,139 of record CM069607.1, on the reverse strand, counting down.
GTGTTAATATATAATTTTGAGTCACTCTCATTTTCGCCATATTGGATTCCATTTTATTTAACCTTTCAAAAAGGTTAGTCGATTGGTCCATTGGTGGTTGATGGCTCGATTGTCCCATTGGTGGAGGGTAGGCCATAGGCATTGGGGGAAAGTATTGGTTGTACGTGTGATTCATAGGTGAAAGGTAATTGTTTTGATTATACGGGGATCCCCTAACTGGAACCCCTTGTATATCTAGATCTGTCTGAGGTGGAAAATTTTGAAGTAGTGGGCTCATTGGGATGTTCTGCCCTCCAAAATTTGGTGCTTCTCCGACGGGAATCTTGCGTCGACTTTTTTGAAGGGAACGTCCATGCTTGTCCCTCATTCTCTAGGCATTTCCTATCGTTGTGCCGAATACTTCCTCATCAGTTACTCCTCCCCTTTGAACATATATCTTGAAGATAGAAGATGTTGTAACTGGCTCAACGATTTGTGTCGAAGTCCCATCTAAAGTGTCGATGTTTACTTCGCGTAGCATCCTCATGATCAAGACTCCGTAACCGAGGAATTTCTTTCTCAAAGGGTTTTGAATCACCCTCAACATTTGTTGGATGATGATGTGAGGTAGGGAGACCTTTATTCCCTTCTCTATGCAATATAGCACAAGGAGTTGGGCCCTTGACATAGTGCCATTAGGCCTCCTTTCTGGCAAGATGTTGCCGAACACGATCTTTCCAAAGCCGGCAAGAGATGGTTTAAGATAATTGTTTGGGAGGTTGGTGAACGTCGATTGAGTGTATGACTCTTTGGTGAGGGAATTGAATAATTGTTCATTAGACTCCGTAATCTTTGTAATTGTCTGCGGTTCATGTGGATCAATAATTCTTTCCTCAATCGGAATCTTCATAAGTCGAGCGATGATTTCGACGTTGATAGGAATTTTTTTCCCCATAACTGTTGTCTCCAATACAGGGTTGATTCCCTCTTCTGGAAGTCCCACGTAATTCATGGCTTCGTAAAAGGATCTTACCAAGTTGTAAGAGACTTGGCCCTCAACCTTTGTTATGTTCAACCAACTCACAGTTGCGAGTTTGTTGTGAAGGATTGGGTGGAGGCGGAGATCTCTGTTGTCGATGCTCCTCATGGTTATAGCCTCCCTTTTGGATAATTCCTTGAGTCTAGTGAGAATTGGTTCCCTGCTAGTGGAAGTTACTCCTTCACTTGAGGCCATTCTTTGCTGAAAGGAAAATAAATTTGTGAAAGACACAAAATATATTCCTAACATTTTTAAGATTTATGCCTTGTCAGTTGGATAGGATTGTATATTATTCTCTTGATGTTTATGCCATCATGTAATCAAAATTCTTCATTAGCAACATATATATATCGTATACGTATATGAATGTATAGATATATATATTTAATCATAACTGTATATATAGTTTTCATAAATCAACTATATATATATATTTGAAATTTAAACTACATAAAAATCATATATAGTTTTCTTAGATATATATTTAATACAAATCTTAACTATATATAATTCATATATATATAGTTCTAAAGACATATATATCTAATAACATTTTTCATTCGAATTTTCTTCAGTAATAATATGATATATATATATATATATATATATATATATATATATATATATATATATATATATATATATATCTCATATATACTAAGGTATATAGATATATATATTCAATCATGATTATACATATAGTTTTTAATAAATCTTGACTATATGTATTTTAAATCTAACTATAAAAAATCATATAGTTTTTCTAGATATATAAATCTCAACTATATATAATTGGCATATATATATAGTTCTAGAGATATATATATATATCTAATAAAAATTTTCATCCAAATATTTTTTTTTAACAATATATATAGTTTTCATAAATTATAACTATATATATATATATATATTTAAATCAAACTATATAAAAATCATATAATTTTCTAGATATATATTTAATATAAATCTCACTATATATAATTGTCATATATATATATATATATATATATATATATATATAGTTCTAGAGATATATATATCTAATAAAAATTTTTCATTCAAATTTTTTTTTTTCTGATATATATATATATATATATCTCATATACACTAAGGTATATAACTATACATATAGTTTTTGAATAAATCATGACTATATGTATATTTAAATCAAACTATATAAAAATCATATAGCTTTCTAGATATATATTTAATATAAATCTCAACTATATATAACTGACATATATATATATATAGTTCTAGAGATATATATATCTAATAAAATTTTTCATTCAAATTTTTCATCAATAATAACAAGGTATATATATATCTCCTATATGCATAGATATATAGATATATATTTAATCATTAATATATATAGTTTTCATAAATCACAACTATATATATATATATATATATATATATATATATATATATATATATATATATATTCAAATCAAACTATATAGAAATCATATAGTTTTCTAGATATATATTTAATATAAATCTCAACTATATACAAATCATATATATATAGTTCTAGAGATATATATATCTAGTAAAATTTTTCTTCTCCTTATTTGGTGGCCTTGGGCGGGCCGTGGACCGTACTCTCTGATACCACTAAATGTCACACCCCGCCCGGACGCGCCTAAACCGGCGGTACACTCACGGACGGGGCGCGCATTTGGAACAATAACAATGGTAACAACAGAGTGCGCAGCGGAAATATATGTCACACAGTACAAATCTGATTTTATTTAATTTCAGAATACTTTTGTACATAAAATAGTCAAGGGAACATACTCCCCAAAATCCCCAATGAATCATATATAGGGTACAAAATGTGGGCCCCATAACCTGCACCCATTCCACCCTAATTTCTTGTGAAAGATTGGATAATAATGGAGTGAGCTTAACCCGCTCAATGGGTAAATAGTTCGTGAGTATAACAATTAATAAATCATACTTCAATATCAAATATCTTAAATACATATGTGAGCATCATAATCAATCAATATTTATGTATTCATGACACCGTCTCGTAATGGTTTGATGAACGTACATCGCCTGAGTTCACGTATAGGTGTCCTTCCCCGGGCGTAGCCAGGTTCTCACAATACGTCCCTCCTCAGGAACGATGCTCTGGATTCATGTACTGATGTCCATCCCCGGGTGTAGCCGGGTTCTCATGTACGTCCCTCTCCAGAGAAATGTAATGAATAGCGAGCAATGCTCCTAACTATTCTATGAGTCATGAACCATATACGTCCCTAGGTGGTGATATGTATGATGCCAATGCATGAACTGGTGTAGTCTACTGGTCTGGTCTTTTCTTGACATTTAGACTGACTTTGGCAACGTCTAGTGACCCTTATCAAAGTCGGTATCACTACGTGCATGGTTAGGACATTTAGTATTACATGTATACGCTGATAGCTTTCAATAAGACCAACTAGATCAGTCCCCAGTTGAGAGGTGAGACACTAGGTCTGCTTAAATAACCAATCATCTAGAGCAGCCCGCTGCCTCCCGTTCACTATTTAAAGTTACTGAGGACAAGACCAAGTCTAGTTGAGACAGATTGACCACAAATCCGGTATTATAACAGTATAATACGTGAATTCCAAGTGTACAGGCATAAGTGCGGCAATATAAACATTATATGACATAATGCAGTGTAAATGAACAGTAGACATAATAATAATTGAATGTAAACTTTAATAAAAGTTATAAAACAAGCAAACCTATGTTTCATTCTCCACCTTCAGATAAAAACTTTCTTTCAAATCTGGCGCTTTTCTCCGGACAGAATTTTGTCGCACCGCACAGAGAATCTCGGACAGAGAGTCTCAAAAACTAAAAACTTAGAATGAGTGGAAAGAGAAGGAAAATCACAAGGAGAGTGATTTTGGTGTGAGAAATGAGAATGAGGAGGGTTCCTTATATAGAGATTTTTTGCGCCTGGAAGTCCAGGCGAGCTACCTAGACTTCCGGGCATGTGATGCCTGGACTTCCAGGCATGTGCCATGTGCCATGTGCCATGTGCCTAGTGCCTGGACTTCCAGGCATGTGCCATGTGCCTTGTGCCTGGACTTCCAGGCATGTGTCATGTGTCATGTGCCATGTGCCTGGACTTCCAGGTATGTGCCATGTGCCATGTGCCTGGACTTCCAGGCATGTGCCATGTGCCATGTGTTTTATCCTAAAAAAATCATTATTATTATTATTATTATTATTTTTGTGAAATATAGGGTATTACAACTGATTCAAGGATTGATAACATGGAAGTTTCAATGAAGAATCTGGAAGTGAAAATTGGGCAACTTGCTTCAGCTATAAGTGCCCAACAAAGAGGTTCCTTCCCAAGCAACACCGTGGTGAACCCACAAGAGCAATGTATGGCCATCAAACTGAGAAGAGGTACAGAAGTTGAAAGTGGTTCTCTACCATCTATTCCCTCTTCATTATCTATGCCATCATCATCACCATCACCAATGCCAGAAGAAAAAAAAGAGGCGAACAAGAATGATTGTGTTCTAGGTCGTATCACTTTTCCGGACAACCCACCTATTCTTCAACCTTCGCTGCCCTTTCCCCAACGTTTTGCAAAGAAGAAGTTGGAGGATCAGTTTGCAAAATTCTTAGAGATTTTCAAGAAAATTCACATCAACATACATTTTGTAGATGCACTACAACACATGCCTAATTATGCAAGATTCTTTAAGGATGTGATGATGAAAAATAGGAAGTTAGAAGAATTTGAGACTGTCAAGCTCATAGAGGAATGCAGTGCCATCATACAAAAAAAGTTACCCCAGAAACTCAAGGATCCAGGGAGTTTTACTCACCCTTGTGTCATTAGTTCTTCTTCTTTTAATAATGTGTTAGGTGATCTAGGCGCTAGTTTTAACTTAATGCCTTTGTACATTTTATGGAAGCTTGGACTTGCAAAGGTGAAGCCCACCACAATCTCATTACAACTGGCAGACAGATCAATCACTTATCCTTGGGGGATTATAGAGGATGTACTTGTGAAAGTGGACAAATTCATATTTTCGGTGGATTTTGTAGTGTTGGATATGGAAGAGGAGGGAGATGTTCCTCTTATACTTGGGCGACCATTCCTTACCATCGAGAGAGCTTTGATAGACGTGGAGCTTGGTGAGCTTACTTTGAGGGTGAACGAAGAAAAAGTGATGTTCAACATTTATAAAACACCCAAAGCTCCCGAAAAGAAGAATAGTTGTCACCGGATAGATGTGAAGGGAGGAAGAGAAGGTTGTTCTCTCCAGGCTTATGATAAGCTTACAAAGAGAGATGTTTTGAAGTTTTTTAAGGAGAAGTTGGAGAGTTCAGGTGACCCACTTCCCTTAGTGTGGACGGACCCCTATTGGCAACCACATGAAGAAGAAGATCACTTGCACCATCATTTATGGGAAGTCAAGCATAAAAATGACAATCTCCCTAGGGTAAAGAAGCAGCAGTTCAAGGAACACTTCTGCAAGGATCCAACAAATACTAAGGTGGTGCTTATTGATGAGCCACCTTGATGAGAGAAGCGAAAGTCGGGCTGACAACTCTAAACCAAGCACTGGATGGGAGGCAACCCATCGGTTTATGCATTCCTTATTCCTTTATTCATTTATTTCTTTATTTCTTTTTAGTCATTGTAGTATAGTTTTTCGTTTTGTACCTTGACAATTTTGTTTATCTTACCCTTTTCAGGTTCTAAAGCAAGTTAGGGGGTCGTTTTGGAGCATTTTGGAGAGACGAATGGAGTGCATCATGTGCCATCTTCACCCAATTGGGTTCAGGGGATTTTCTAAACTTTTTTGTCTCTTATATGCCTTTGTTTCTCTTACTAATTCTTTGATAATTTTTTGCGTTGAGGTCAGTGCTTGCTTTAAGTTTGGGAGGAGAGTTTTATATTTTTGTCATGGTATGTTAGTTAAGTATGCATTAGTAGGTTAGATAGTCACATTCGTTTACAACTTTAGACTTACTTATGGAGGGCTAATGACATGAGAACACTTTAGAGATATGAAACTATAGGAGAATGTAGAGAGTTACATCTATGTGTGTGTTCTTGATCCACTCTTGTTGGGAATTGTTGGAGAGACTTAACTATGTGTACATGGTTTTGATCATTAGATTAAGATTGTTTGAAATGGACGTTTGTTTGCTAAGTCATATCGTAGATCTCTAGGGATTCTAGAACAAGTTTGATCACCACTCGAGGCGAAATCCGAGAAAACACACTATGAGGAAAATGATTTAGGCCATGTTTGGAAAAGCGTGAGCCAAATAGCCTCCCTATTCTCTATTATATCTATAGTTCCCATTTTGAGTTGAATTTTTTTTTTGTTACCTATTCATCATAAATTTTGAGCTTGCTATGTTTAAATTCCCTGTTTTGCAACCTATGTACCTTGTACATTTTGATCATGTTGGAGTATATTATGTTGAAAGGAAAACAATGGGGAATGAAAAAGATGAAAAAAGGGTGATAAAGAAGAAATTTTATTAAGTTTGCTTATGAAATGTATTGAGAAAAAAAGAAAAGAAAAGAAGATAAAAAGAGAAGAAAAGTGTGTTACATCTATGTGTGAAAATAAACAAGTTTGGGGGTGTAGCCTTCTATAAAAGAAAAGTGAATGATGAAAACAATATATATATATATATATATATATATATATATATATATATATATTGATATAAAAAGTAAACAAAAGAATGAGAATATTTGAGAGATATATGTGTGAAAAGTGGTTTTGGTTTCAAATGCAATGTAGTGGATGTCAGTAATTGATTAAAGTGTTTCGGGTGTTTTGAGCTATAATGTTTCTATTTTTCCTACCTTTGAACCTAAGCCTTACATTACAACCAATGAAAGACCTACTGTTTTGAATGGTGTGTGTTCTATATTAGTGGAGAGTGGTGTGAAAGACTTGCCTATGGAGTTCCAACTTAAATTATATATAGTTGAGATCCTAAACTTAACACTTGCTAGCACTTGTTCATAACTTTCATGGTTAGTTTGATGAGATTAGTTGTGTACTTATGTGTAAAAGAATCAAAGGCAAAACTTGGTGAGAGTGGGGTTAAAATTATAAACGATTTTATAGTCTTGAAATTCTTCCTAGAAGTGAATAGTCTTTTGGTGTGATCTTGGAGGCCATGTATATGTTTATAAAGTTGAGTTAAGTCTTTAATTGTGCGAGATTGTGACTTTAGAAGGGTTGAGATAATCAAGAGTTTTAGTTTTGTTTTCCCTTTGCTCAGGACAATCAAAGTCTTAAGTTTGGAGGTATTTGATAGTTGCATATTTAGATAGGTTTTAGAGTATGTGTTAGGTGTATTTTAGAATAGTTCATGCATTAGTTTGATAGGTTTATGTTAGTTTTAATACATTTGTTAGCTTAGGATTAATTTAGTTTATAATTTGATTTAATTTATGCTTTAGTGAATTATTAACTTACTTTGCTTTGTTTTGTAGGTGTTTGTATGCATTAGTCATGGATTTGGATGAGAAAAAAACTGGCAAAGTCTACAAGAGAGAAGGCAAAAAGGAGCGGAAATTCGGCCAAGTCCAAGAATCAGGCGCAGAGAAGAGATTCTGGGAGCTGTGGCGCCAGGATTGCCTTTGGGACTTCGCTTTGTTTTATACTTTCTAATTTGGATTTTGGAAGAGAAGGAGTTGATATATTATATCAAATTTTAGGGTTTTTCGAGGAGAGGACATTGGAGAAGAGAACAAGATGGCTCGAAGATGAAGAACGCGAAGATTCAACCTTCTAGAAAGAAGATTCAAGTTCCAAGTTCTAGAGTTTCATATTATGTTTACTTTAGAGTTTTTCTCCATGTTTTGTGTTTCAATCATTCAAAGTATGAACTAATTTATTGTTCTGGAGAGGAGATGGATCCTAACCTGAACGTCATGGCTTGATTTTAGATTTTGCTTATTATTAATGAAATCTCCATAGTTTATTTATGATTCTATGCATTTAATGCTTTTGGTTTATTGGCCACAAATCGAATGAACCTAGACTTGGAAGGCGGCACTCGAGAGAGGGTTTTCTAGGTTGGATAATGGGAATTATGACATGAAATAGTTGTAGAATCGAGAAGTTTACAAGGTTTCATGAGGTTGTAGGAAAATCACGAAACTTAATGGGTTATTGAGAATTAGGGTTTTATCGAGAGATCGAATCCTATTCTTGATGATACGTTTTAATTCGGTACTCGAGAGAGGGAATTAGAGACGTGCAAATTTTGACCTATAGACTAGGAAATTGATTTGATAATAAGCGTGTCTAAGTTATATGATTGAAGGTTAAGTGAAGTCAAGTCTCTAGATATTCTCATATATTTGATATCTCCCATATTCTATTAGTTTGATTTGAATTTTAATTGCCTTTTAATTATTGAAACTCTACCATTTGATTAGCTAGATAAAGTTTGAAATTAATGAAAACGGTATTTGGTGAGTGAAATAATCCCCGTGGATACAATAACCAGACTCACTGTCGGTATATTATAACTTGACTATTCGTACACTTGCGAATTAGAATTTAACGCAACAAGCACTTCTCTTTATCTTTTGCATCTGCAGTAGCCAACCAAACCAAGAAAACTCTGAATTTGAGTAACAGTGGTAGGCTGCTTCCAGTTTAAAACCGCTTCAACCTTTGAATGATCCACCTCAATGTTATTGCCTGAAACCACATGGCCTAGGAATTGAACTCGTTTTGCCCAGAATTTGCACTTAGTCAACTTTGCATACAATTGGTGGCTTCTCAAGGTCTGGAGGACAATCCTCAAATGTATCTTATGGTCTTCAACTGTTAAGGAATATATCAAGATATCATCCACAAAAATCACCACAAATCGGTCTAAGTATAACCTAAAGATGTAGTTCATCAAGTCCATGAACGCTACAAGTGCATTTGTTAGACCGAACGACATAGCCAAGAACTCATAATGACCGTACCGAGTCCTGAATGCTGCCTTGGTAATGTCCGACTCTCTGATCTGGAGTTGATGGTAACCAGATTGTAAATCAATCTTAGAGAAGCACTTGGCATCTCTAAGTTGGTCGAACAAGTCATCGATCCTAAGTAATGGGTATCTGTCCTTGATGGTGGCGTTATTCAACTTGCGATAGTCAATGCAAAGTCGTAACGAACCATCCTTTTTGCGAACAAACAAAACTAGAGTGCCTCAAGGTGATGAACTTTTCCTAATGAAGCCATTACTCTCCAATTCCTTCAGTTGCTTGTCCAACTCAACCAACTCAACGTTGGACATTCTGTATGGTGGAATTGAGATAGGCCCGGTCCCAGGTATGAGTTTGATCTCAAAATCGAATTCTCTAACCGGAGGTAGACTAAGAATGTCATTTAGAAAAAGTATTGGGAATTAAGATATTACTGGACATTACGTACTTCGAGAGGGTACAGTGCTGGTGATTCATTGTCATCACCAAAGGATAGAGCTCGAAGTTGTGCCTTGAGAAGTACAACAATCGAGTTGTGTATCCATTTCCTCGTTCCCTGAATCTTGACAAACTTCCCAATAGGCAAGGATAACTGAACTTGCTTCTTCATACAATCGATCTTTGCATTCAGATGTGTGAGCCAGTTGATGCCAAGGATGATGTCAAAGTCTTCAATATCCATCACAAAGAGATCTGCATATATTATCTGTTATGACATTCGAAGCTCACATCGAGAACACTGCAAATTAACGCTAGTACCAGATCCTAATGGTGATGTGACATGGATTATGATGTCTGTGGATTTAGGATGCAACCCTAAATGCCTTAGTAATGCAGAAGATATAAAGGAATGCGTAGCACCTGAATCGAACAAGACATAAAGCATTGTATTGAACAAGGGAAATGTACCTTCGACTACATTGTTGTTTGGGAGGGGTTGTTGAGTGATGGCAAACGTTCTGCCCTAGTTCCGTTGCCCTTGGTTCTACCTGGGTTGGGCATTAGTAGCAGGTGGGGCTCGTTGGACTGGAACAGCAAGAACAGGTTGTCGTGTTGCTGAGGGTGGGGGCAGGCATTTCTTACATGGCCCTGCTGGCCACAGTTATAACAAGCCAGCCTCTGCTGCTGAGGTGCCTGTTGCTGGTTCTGATGGTCATGCTGATTGTGGTGCTGACCACCACCCTTGCCATTGTCGTTTCAACGACCACCCCTTTCATATGACCTCCTCGGCCATGATTGCGAAAACCCTGATGGCCAGGATTAGATGGTTCAGCCGGAGGTACTGTAGCCTTATTCTTCTGAATAGGGGCTCGGAGGGCTGGGTTTTGATTATAGTAGGGGTTCTTCTTGTTGCCCTGCTGCGAGCCCTGTTGGAAAAATGATGCAGGTCATTTTTTCCTATTCATTCTCTGCTCCTGCTCAATCTTTTCCTCCTCAAAGCTCATGGCCTTGTCAATGACCTCCCTGTAAATCTTGAGATCCAAGATCGACAGGGCTTGTCGGATGTCAGGACGAAGGCTGTTGTAGAATTTCTCAGTCTTATCTTGCTCCGTTGAGATGGTAGAGAGAGAGAGAGACCGATAATTCATTGAACCTGACAGCATACTATCTGATTATCATGCTGCCCTGGTATAGCCTGGCGAACTCTTGGGGCTTCTGCCTCTTCACAGCGCTAGGGAAGTACTCATCAAGTTTACTTATCCCACACCATTTAAACTTGGTGATAATGTTAGTAATTCATCTTTCCCCAGATGTTTCTTTTCACACAAGGTCATGGGTTTTCTTACTTCCACATTTTATTTAGTATCTTTCAATTTTGTTGTCACATACCACTCCAGAGTTAGTGATACAAAAGAACAAATAGTTGTAAGTCGGCCCACCAAACATTTATATATAAAAAAACATTTCATTTATATATAAAAAATATAATTACAATGCCAATAATCATTCCTAATTTTCCCGCCTACTACTGCTTCTCCTAGAACTTCTGTTAGTTATAGAATGACTACCAAAACAACGTTGAGAAGATGTTCACTCTTCTACCATTCCTTTCACACATGTTATCAAAGCATTCTGGGTCTCCTACATCCGAGCAAGACTAGATACAATCACATTTAACTGGTCAAATGGATTTGTCAGTTGTCCCATTGATGGTTGGTGGGTTGTCTACCCCATAGATGGAGGATAGACTATAGGCATTGGTGGAAAATGTTCGTCGTATGATTGACTTATAGGTGGAAGGTAATTAGTTTGATTATATGAAGACTCCCTAATTGGGACTTCTTGGACGGTTGGATATTCTTGAGTCGGAACATTTTAAAATAGTGGACTCGTCGGAATATCCTATTTTCCAAAGTTTGGTGTCGTTCAATTTTGTTGTGGTTGGTTCACAGGAACTTTTGGAACTGGATGACATGGTACCTCAGGAGTTGGAAACCTTTGGTACGTTGTATTGCCTTGGGTTGGGAGGTTCCAGGAAGGTGGATTCGTCGGAACTCCCTATCCATTCTGATTTGTTTGTGGTTGACCCAGGTTGCCAAAAAGATCATCCTCGGAGAATAGATGATCGGTTTGATCATTATTCGGGGCTACGTCTGTTGTTGTGTTCTGGTTTGGTTCATTGGCTGGTGTTTCCCTAATTGGAATCTTGCGCCGACTATTTCACTTTCAACGTCCATTGTTATCTCTAGCTCTTCTACTATTTCCCCTGGAAGTTGCGCCAAAAATTTCTTCGTCAGTCACCCCTCCCCTTGAGATGAGAGTCTTTGAGATGGAGGATACTGTAACAGCATTAGTGACTTTTTTCGAAGATTCATCAAAAGTATAGAAGTTTGCCTCCCAAAGCATCCTCATGATCAAGACTCCATAGCCGAGGAGTTCCTTCTTTGTAGGATTTTGAATCACCTGCAACATTTGTTGGATGATAATGTGAGGTAGGGAGATAGAGATTCCTTTTTCTAAGATGTATAGCACAAGAAGTTGAGCTCTTGTCATAGTTCCTCTAGTCACCAATTCTGGCAAAATGTTGTTGAATATGATCTTTCCAAGGCCCGGCAAGAGGTGGTTTAAAGAGATTATTTGGGAGGTGGGCGTACATTATTTGGGTGTACGTCTTGTCGGCAAGGGAACTGAACAACTGTTCCCTAGATTCCGCGATCTCTACAACTGTTTGGGGTTCGTGTGAATCAATGATCTTTTCTCCTATTGGGCTTTCCATAAATCGTGAAATAATTTCGACGTTGATGGAAATTTTTACTCCCTTGATCATTGCTTCCAAGATAAGAGTGATCCCATCTTCTTGAAGTCCCAAGCAAGTTGAAGGAGATGTAACCCTCAACTTTTATTATATTCAACCACCCCAGCTTTAAGAGTTTGTCATGAAGGATAGGACGGAGGCGAAGATCTCTATTGTCGATACTCCTCATAGTCATAACCTCCCGTTTAGAAAATTTCGTAAGTCTTGTGAAAATCGGTTCCCGATTACCGGAAGTCGTTCCTTCACTTGAGGCTATTATCTTACTGAAAGGAAGATAAAACTTGTAAAATACACATAATATATTCCTAATATCTTTAAGATTTATACCTTATCCTTTGGATAATATTTTCTATTTTTCCTTTTAATGTTTATGTCATCATGACTCCAATTTTTTTTCATTAGCAACAAGTTATATATATATCTCATAAATACGTAGATATATATATATAGTTTTCATAAATCATAACTATATATATATAAATTCAAACTATATAACAAAACTATATAGTTATTTAGATATATATATATATTTAATATAAATCTTAACTATATATAATTCATATATATAGTTCTAAAGATATATATATATATATATCTAACATCAATTTTTTTTCTCCTAATTGGTGAACTTGGGTGGGCCGTGGACCTTTCGCTTTGATACCATTAAATGTCACACCTTGCTCGGACGCGCTTAAACCGACAGAACACTCACAGACGGGGTGCAAATGCATTATAACAATAATCGAGTGCGCAGGAACACAATTATGTACAAGTCTGATTTCATTAATTTCAAAATATATTTTTGTACATTAAATAGTAAAGGGAACATCCTCCCAAAATTCCCAATGAATAAACAAAGGGTTACAAAATGTGGGCCCAAAAACCTCCACCCAGTCCACCCTAATCCCCTGAGAAAAATTTGATAACAACAGGGTGAGCTACTCGCCCAGTGGGTAAAATAGTTCGTGAATATAACAATTAATAAAGGAAACTTCACAATCAAATATCACATAAACACATCATAGCATCATAATCAATACAACATGTATGTATGCATGACACCGTCTCGTAATGGTTCCATGATTGTACGACCCCTAAGTTTACGTACAGATGTCTATCCCCAAGTGTAGCTGGGTTCTCATTGTACGTCCCTCCTTAGGGACGATGCCCTGGATTCACGTACAGATGTCCATCCTCAGGTAAACCCGAGTTTTCATTGTACGTCCCTCTTCAGAGAAATATCAATAATAGTGAGCATTGCTTCTAACTATTTTGTAGATCATAAACCACTTACGTACCTAGGTGGTGTTTATGTATGATGTCAATGCATGAGCAGATCCGGTCTTTACTAACATTAGGAAGGATTTGACAACGCCTGGTGATTCTTATCAGGTCAGTATCACCACGAGTAAAGTTACGATGTTCAATATCATTTGTACAAGCTGATAGCTTTCAAATAAGACCAACCAGATTAGTCTCTAGTTTGAGAGGTGAGACACGAGGTCTACTTAAGTATCAATGGTCTAGAGTAACACGCTGCCACCCGTTCACTATTTAAAGTTACCGAGGATAAGACAATGTCTGGTTGAGTCAGATTGACCACTAATGCGGCATAGTAACGGTGTAATACATGAACTCCAAATATACAAGCATAAGTATGACAGGTATCAACATTATACGCAATAATGCAATGTAAATAAATAGTAAACATAATGATAAATGAATGTAAACTTTAATGAAAATTATAAGACACGCAAACCTATGTTTCGTTCCCCACCTTCAGATAATAACTCCTTCTTGAACTGGCGCCTTCCCCGGAGCAGAACTGTGTTGCACCGCGAAAAGAGTCTCAAAAGAGAAAGAGAGGAGTTTTCAAACAAGAGGAGGAGAGTTGGTTTGGTGTGAAAATGAGGGGAGGAGAGGAACCCTCTTTTTATAGAAAAAAAAAGTGTCTGAACCTTCAGGTGGGCTACCCGAACGTTCAAGCGCCTGCCCGAAGTTCAAATTTTTTATTTTTTTTTATTTTTGTGCAATCATAGGGTATTACAGGAGCTAATACCAAACTTTTTTGAATTCTCTTATTGGCGCAGAGTTACTGCGTGGACTCCCTGTAGGCAGAGTTTGAGGGGTCGTCGGGTCGAGTTTTGTTGGTGTGGTTCTTAGTCGGGTCCTGCATGGCTCGATTTTCTCACCTGTGGGGTGAGTATCAGGTTATACTTGTTTCTTCTCTAAAAAAACAAAAAAGACATTTGTTTCTTTATTAATATCAATCATTACTTTGTATCAATGTCTTTATTACTTAAAACTAAATTAATTTTTTTTATCATAACCTTTATTTATATAATAAAATATATTATTAATGAAGTGATTCCAATTACTTTACTCTCTTATTATTTGAGTTAATTAATACTAAAATTATTATAAAATTTAAAGCCAACCTGATTGATTGAGCATTTTGGGTTGGGTTGGGTTGAAAAATGCCCAATCCGAACTAATTTGGGTGGGGGCAGTTACACCCCTAGGTTTTAGCAACTGAATTTTATAATTTTTTTCCCTTATTTACCCTTTTAAAATGCATTAAGTTAACTCAAATTGTAAGAATGATTCGGTAGGTATTAGTGTAAATTACCAAATGTGCCCCTAATTCTTAAATAGCTTATTTTTTGGTAGAGAATAAAAGAGAGGGCAAAAATGGAAAAAATGCAAAAATGGCCACACAATGAAGATACCCTCAAAAAAGATTTATTATAGTAGTATATATATATATATATATATATTATTAATAATGCAAAAACTTCCCTTTCCTTAATGTGTGTTCATTTTAGTAAAAATGTCAAAATCACCCCTCTATCTCTTCATAGTTTTTTTTTTTTGAAATTAAAGTTTTATGTTTTGAGGGGTATAAAAGTAATTGCATTGTAAAAGATTAGTGTAGACTTTAATAAAATATATTTCTAAATGGTTAAAGCCACCATGATTTTAACACCCGACTTTCGAAACAGTTGCCAAACCGTTCGCACTTTCTAAAATAGTTGTAGAGAAATGGTTGGAGAGATTGGAAATGTGGAATTTGAGTGTAGATAGAAATAGGGTTATTGAAAAGGGAAGATGCCGATACCTTGAAGACGAGAGATATTTACCTGATTCTAAGATACATTACGTAGACGAGGAAGTGTTGTAGTTGTTCACGCTGGAGGATCTTAAGGATATGGAGATAAATGCATATGAGTAATTAATCTTCATTCTTTTTATTAAATATTTTTTTCATTTTTAAATATCATTAGTCTATTATTAATTTAATTTTTTTAATTAATTCTATTTTGTTTGGATATTTCCCTTTCATCCAAAATGAGAATTCTATCAAATTTAAAAAATTAAGTCATAGATTTTCTCTTTCACGTGTAACCTACATGGACGTCGACTAGCATATGAGTAATTAATCTTCATTCTTTTTATTAAATATTTTTTTATTTTTAAATATCATTAGTCTTTTATTAATTTAATTATTTTAATTAATTCTATTTTGTTTGGATATTTCCCTTTCATCCAAAATGAAAATTCTATCAAATTTAAAAAATTAAGTCATAGATTTTCTGTTTCACGTGCAACCTATACACGTCAACTAGTATATATATATATATAGGTCTAGCCATAAATGGTCCTATTATCCAAAATGCACACGTTAAATAAATTAAGCATCGTATCATGACCCATATAATTAAATATATGGCTAAGGTGTACCAAATCCAATAAACTTATTTGTTCACATTTCTTTATGGGGGCGCCATGGCCAACTGGTCTATTATCATTAATAATATTCTAATCAGTTCGGTTTAAACATAATAATCTATGTAGCTCACGTTATAGAAAATCTTATATTCTCCCACCTGAGTTGTATAAATCATTATTGTTTATTTTTATAAAAACAGATTTATAAATTGACTATCTAAATTGATAAAACACATGTGGCCACGAAAGAACAAAATGTTATACCACCCCAAATTGTGATTTCTCAAAAATCACAATAAAGCATGCATATATGATTGTGCCATAAAGAAAGTGCCAAAACGAAAAATCCCAGAGGTTATGTCACACCCCAGTACACAGCACACTGCAGTATCTAGTACTTCGTAATGTGATGGGTACGCATATCTCGCAGTATCTAGTACTCCAGGATGTGATGGATACGCATATCCCAGCCATTGGCTCAGTGGTTACTCAGATTGCGAAATCAAACCTTAAGAGGTTTCAAGTTCGAATATGGGGGAGGCCCTGCACTATTCATGAGTGAATAGTATGGACAAATGATCTTGGGGGTACTAGACGCTGCGTTGTGCTGTGTACTGGGATGTGACAATATTATGTGGTATATAATGGTTGGGGTGTGCTCGGTATGAGGTACCCATCACATCCTGGGGCACTAGACACTGTGATGTGTTGTGTACTGGAATGTGACAGGTTACGACTTTATTACTTTTTACTCTTATTCCAAAATGTTTATACAAAAGATACCACTGTCTCAGACTCCTTCCTCTTTGCTTATTTTTTGGAAATGATAATCAACAAGATGAGCTATTGCTCAGTGAGTCACAAATAAAGGATTTTCGTACTTTACACAAAACACTAGAGGTAGCATTTAAGATTATCACACAACACTCAAATAAACAACAAGCAATTTCAACAGAGTAATTATAACAATTTTTTATATAAACGTCATTGATATCATAAGAATTGAAATTTGCAAAGTAACAAAGTTGTATTCTGCACCTAGGAAGGGCAACTTGTGTGCAAGAATATCACAAGGAAAATAAGAATACACAAACTAAAGCATTGAGTAAAGTACACAAAACATGAAGTCATCCCCACCTTATTAGATAATCTTGAATCTTTGTTTCCGTTGAGTATCAGTATATATAATACTTAGAGTTTAGCTTTCTAACTTTAATTCTTGTGAGTGGTACCAGGAATCCAACCCCAAGAAAGAGTAGGGGACAACAAATGTATTCTGTGCAACTCATGGAAATTGATGGGGAAGATTAACAACTTGATGATGCTTATTGTATAGTTTTTATATATTATTCGTTGTATATGATCTCTTGTGGTTGTTGCATTGTTTTTGTATAAACTATATATGCTTGTGGATTAGTCTTGCTGTTACAAATACTCTTCTATCATCATGTGTAAAGCACAAAAATTTGGAGACCCACTAGGCAAAGGCTCACTCCTCCAATATTTCACCTTCAAGAAGTTAGTTGATAGAAAAACAAATTGTTAGGAGTCGGTGGCCATAGGAAAAGATGTTTTGTAAAAAAAATGTAAAGAGTTTGTCCATAATACGTACTTTTGGAACTGTCCGGACTTCGTCTTGAATTGTACAATGAAGTCTGCTACAAATAATAATGTAAAAAGAGTGTCAAGTTGTAAGGCAGAGTCCATGTCTATATAAAAGTTTTGGGTAATAAGATAAAATAATAGAAGAAAATTTTGTTTAAAGTTAGAACCTACGAGATTTTTAAATAGCACCTCCTTGTGCTCTCTCACATATCCATTTGCTGAGAATTTGAAAAATCGGGTGTGACATTATGATCAAATATTTAGTATGACACATATACATTTTGATGTTGTTAACTTCGTGCTTAAATTCAATCATTAGGAGTACAACTAATTGATTAACATAATTACTTAAGTTAACAAAATAAAGTCATAGGCATTCTTATGCTTATAAAAAGAATTTTCATATGCATATGCTTATGTGTGATAAATATGTTATGTTTAAACTTATATATCTTTCATGTTTATCATTAACTAATATTCGCAATATGAATGTCATGCTCACAAGTACATATGTCATTTATCATAATATTGCATCCTTTAGCATGAAATAGGTCTTTGTTTCATGATCTCACCATCATATATATTACCTATTTTTATGAGAACATGATATCATGTTTGAGCTTCAATCCTTGTACTATCTTTAAACATCAATGACATATATATTTTGGATAAAATGTCATGTGTTAAATGCAAATTAATCTTAAATCTTGATGACATGATTTTTATCTGATATTTAAAATTAGTTTTAGACTTGAAAAATACCTTAAGAAGGACCAAGTGAATCATCAAAATATATTTTATAAAAATAAATTTCTTTAAACAATTGTCCAATGGCCTTTACAAAAATAATATTTAGGACCTTTGAAATATTAAATTATTCTCAACTATCAAAAGAAAAATAAAAAAAATGACAATCTAAATACCAATGAACCCTAAGAAAATGTGACCAAAATTTTTTTTTCTTAAAATGAATTTCTTAAATATCTTAAAATGCCTAAAGTGACCTAAACACTCTAAAATGTGACCTAAGGAGATTTTTAATTTCTATTTTTTTTCTTTTATTACTTATCCTAAAAGCATTAAACATAGAGATAAAAATATCTTCAATTGTGATTTCATTGTCACCGTTCCTCAGAAGACTTAGGCGGTCATTCATTAATATTTATTTTTGTATGGTGATACTGGTATTGCAATGCATTATCTGAAATAATATACATGTCACTCTTTCACCATGCATATCGCATGACCATACTATAGATAATAGTGATATTCATATTGTGAACTTTTGTTCATAATTTTTAGTATGTGACCTAGATTTGTATCATGATATTTGTATTAAAGATAGTATGATATTTATATCACTACAAGAAAAAAGGTTTTCGGACAATGCACCATGCACGTTGTAATAACACTATAATCACGTTCATATGCAAGTTATTATTTTTGAAGTTGTTATAAGCTATGCAATTTTATCACTGTCAATGCACGTTGTAATAAATTCAAAGAACGTATTTATTTTAGGGATGGACAACGTGTTTCGCCAATTGTCAAATTATTAATATTATTTTAACAATTACAACCTCCTTTGGATGTGGTTGTAGGTTAAATAACAAGGTGTAATGTTTGTTGTTATTTTGTTAAAGATTTGTATCATTATAACAACGAACATTGCTTGTTGTAATAATGCCAATGACAACAAATCGTCTTTGTTGTTACATAATAACTAACCATTATAACAACATATTTTTGCCTATGATAACAATTATCACAATACAATACGTTCTATTTACATTATAAATTTTAGTCATTAATGTTAATTTTATATTTTAATATTTTAATTTATAAAATTATTAGAGAATTATTGATAACACCTATCTTCTTTCAATGAAAATTTAGCAACTAATAATATATACCAAAAATATATGATTAGATGACATTATTACGGATATATCCTTAAGGTCTTACTATTGCAACTGTAGAACCCACTATAATATCCTTCTTTTGCTTATTTTTATTTATATTTAGTTTGCATATATGCCCTTTATAGGAATGAGTTTACATGTATAAGCAACTTATACTTGAATATATTGAGAATCTAGCAGAAGAAAGGCTGATCTATGAGGATCATTATTTTCATTGAAATTGCATGTCACATCTTTTTTTCAAGGTTTATTCTGTTTGGTTGCGTTTGATGGCATGTGGTTGGGAAGATTTTAGAACATGATCGAACCATGGGACACATATGCACGGACGCACCATGCCATCCTCAATTATTTGGCAGATTCGGTGGTTAAATCGTAGCTAGTACTTGTAAAGTTTTGTACTTAAGGGTTTAGATATTTTCAAAAATAGCCTTTTATATATGTGTGTGTTGTGTGTTTCTAGAAGTTGTACATATGAGAAATCAGTAATATTAATATCATACAATTAATTGCGATAAAGAAAACAATCCAATAAGCTAGAGAATCACAGCATTATAGATTTATTCAAAGCTACAAAATTGAACAGAAAAATATAATTAGAAAAAAAAAACGCCATAATAAAAGGTAATTAAGACTAGAAAAATCGATGAGTCATATATATATATAATTCAAGGGCAAAGAGTACTCTATAAATGAGAATTTATATAAGCATTTTCTGAATGTGACTGAAAGAGAGGGCCGAATATAGTCCTTAATACTCCTTGAAATTGTTAAAAAAAATGTTAATAAAGAGAGAATCAAATTACATGAATGGAATTTTAAGTAGAACGTTGTCAATCTATAATAATTAATTCCCTTATGACAAATAATTAAAATGTGTTGATAATTAATATCAAAATATTGGAATTAATTCCCTTATAACAAACTTTTGATAATTAATTCCCTCATAACAAACTTTTAATATGTAATTCATTCATAATTAGTGTGGATGCAATTAGTCACCAGATGCATCCCACCTTGCAACATTTCCAAGATTATTATGCAATCATACTATAAAGACCAAGAATTCTATCGTAGAGCAAAATTTTCTTCCATTATAAATGATAAGCATATAAAAAGTTTTCTAGAAAGTCATTTGATTAAGATGAAAAAAATTATAAGTTTAATAATTAAGGTCAGAATTCAATGTATGGTGAAGCTTTGAATATTACCCTTTTCACATGTTCAAGTAGTACTCTTATTGGGTCTTTTTTATGTTAATTATCCAGATAAGGATGGATTAAACCCTCCAAATAATATATATAATCTACTTTATTGAAGCTGGTTAATTAATTATTATAAAGAAGATGACGCATATATAAACATATTAGGAGCATCAACGAAGATCAATTATTTGAAATATTGATTTTTTCAACACGCATGAAAGATGTTCATACTAAAAGGAACGGAACAAACAAAAATGTCTTAAAAGGTAATTTTTTGATATTGACATGATCAATTAAAATAATATAGATAGGATATCAATCCCTTTAATTTCTGACGGTAATCTTTTGATATTGTCACATGTAATTAATTTAAAAGCAGCAAGATAGAGTAGGGGGATCTTTAAATGTGGTCATAGATGCCTCCGTATATGTTAAAGTCTTCAATTCCATATCTTTCTTCCATTTGATATATTTCAAGTTCATGCACCAGCACAAATTTGATTGTCATATATATATACAAATCATTATATATATATATATATATATATTACTATAAATATATAATATAATTATTAAAGAGGTGTTGGTCAAGTAATTAAATAGAGAGACAAGTTATCGAAAGATTACGAGTTCGAGCCTCGTCTGTTTGTTCTCCTCTAAAGTGTATATGAGTCTGAATGAAAATTTTTCTTAAAGTTTCAAGGGAGCCCCTTTTCCAGGTTAAGGACTTGCACCCCTGAAATTAGTTAAATGTGGGCAAGTTAGCTCAGACAGTCATGTCTCAAAAAAAAAAAAAAAAAGAAAGATATATAATATAATTTAATCAACGTCATGCCATTAAGTTCTTGTTGGGGATTCATTTTTTAAGAAAAATGATTAGTGTACATTTTTCAACGCCCACTTTTAACATACAAGTACATTAGATGTCCTTAAATGAATTACATCAACATGTGCGATATGAGGACATCCTATGCATGGGTTGTGCGCTGAAATATGAAGTAAAATATATTTGCGAGTAGCACCTATCGATTTTTTATTTACTATACAACATATTTTTTGAGAAGTGGCACAAAACCGTTAGATTAGATTAATTAAAACAATATAAGGATAATGTAAATGTAAATTTTTCTTCTTTTTTCAAAGGAAAAAATAAAAAATTAGATAAGGGATCAAGGAAACTAACATGTTCATTCAATATTGTAGTAACATATAAAGATATTCAAATTGATAACTCCATTTAACCTTTATTTCTCATCTAAAATGAACATCTATTTGTAGTTCGGCTTATTTTTTAAAAGCAACCTCTATTTAAAATTGGAAGCAGAGATGTTTAAAAATATTTATAAAAAAATTGAGAATTATACTAATCTATGCCTTCTATTATATGTATAAATTAGAGTTAACAAACACCACAAACTAAGATTCAAATTACATGTGTTTAGCATCTTCCTAGTAATAGCCCTTGAGTTTGCTTGAGGAGCATTATTTCTTAATTTTAAAGATTGTATCCTTGGATAGTCAAGCGTCATTATGGATCATCTGCCAATTTAAAGTAATCCAATTTAATTAATTTATATTTCTACATAAAGAATTTGTTGGAAAAAATACCCAAATCCACCAATCTCATAAATTCAATAAAGAAAAAAAAAATAGAAATCAACACTCACAACTCAAAAATATACTCGAAAAACCCTCAAAATCAGAAAAAAAAAAATCACGGGAAAAATAATTTATTCCACTATCAATTAATAAGTACCTTAAGAAAATTAAACACCTCAAGTACTTTTACACCATATAATATACAAATCTAAAACTTTGGTAAAGAAGAAAAACAAAAAAGATAATACTCAAAATAAAACTAACCAATGGTGGATTGGTTTAGTGGTTGGGAGCAAGCGCTCATAACCTTGAGGTGGAGAGTTTGAATCGAGACTCATGTCACCCACCAATATGTTGGCCAACGGTTCTAAAGATGTTTGTGACAGTGCCCCAGAGGAATTACTAGAAAACTAAATAAATCCTGAAACCCATCGAGTTCAAAAAAAAAACAAAATAAATAAATAAAAATAAAACTAATGAACTCAAATCATGTCACACACAAGCTCTAAACTCTAGTCACTTTCACAAAGTTTTACCTTCTTCTAAATTTCACTTAGATTAATAAATAAATATAAGGAACCTCTTTTATAGAGACTTTTCAGCCACAAGATTTAGAAAATGTGACCAACAAGGATTCCTTATTAGATAGTAGTAGATTTTTTTTTGTTCAAAAAATTTTTATATATGAATTGAATAAGTTGAATCTAATGTTATATATGTTTTTATATGATAATAATAGGTGCATGAGGTTGCGAGTTCACATTGGAAAAGTAACAGTACAAAGCACATCCAGAAGTCTGGTTGGTTGTAGTAAGAGTATAGATTAATTATATAAGTAAATGTAATAATTATCCATTAATTTATTTTTGTAACTTTTTAGTCACAGAATTCAAATATGGTGGGGGTCAAAATGCCACACACAAATAATTTTTAATCTACTTTTCTGGTGATAAACACATCCATGAGTAGATAACATTTTTAATATGATAAGTTAATTAAATACATTGTTTGTTGTGAAATTATTTTATATGATGGGTAGAGTTTAATAATTTCACATTTCACCATGATAATACACAACATGCTCAATGCAAGCTACTTTATAGGAACGAAACTGCAGAAACAATTGTTGAAGGAGACACTGAATCTAAAAGTTCAAGTGCCTTATAGCATCACATGCTTTTTGAACCAGATTGCTAGAAAGTTTGGGTTAAGAATGTGAAGAAGAAGAATGTCATGTTGTATCGATATAGTAGCGACTTGCACATCTTGGAAGATGTTATTGGTACCACACTAACATGGCCAGTGAAATACATATTATGCAATGATAGTGAAAAGTTAGACTTTTGGGTTAAACATGATAAAATTAGTACCTTTTTTTCTAAACCTTATGACATGGGACTTGGTAGAATTTGTTACACCATATACCGAGCACAAGACACGTCAGCCATGATAGTCTTGTCTAGTAAGGCTAACACGACCTGTTCTGGACAAAGAGTACGGATCTACCTAACTGTGTACATAGTCTGAGCCTATGGTTGGTCCTACCGACCAGGTGAATATATTATTCGCAATATCTGCCAGGACAACACTAGAGATCACTAGATCAGCATACCATATCAATGATTACCGACCACTATCTACCGACCTTCTTACAGACCATATCTTCGGTATCAAGCGAATAGAATGAGAAACTACAGATTGGCATACCGACCTGTAGAGATCTCCGACTCTAGAATGGATAACGATGGAACGCCTGATCAGATAGGGATAAGGCGTGATCCACTACGATAAGTTTTAGAATCTACTCCTAATTCGACTATAATAAGTCCAAAAATTCTACTGGTTCGACTAGAAGGTTGAGAAGTCATCCAAATCCTATAGGGATTGTACCAGATCTTCCTAATTCTACTAGGAATCAAATATGCTCTCTCAGCACGATTTGGATTCCTGGTTCTACAACAACACGATTACAAGATCAAAGACCTTAAGCTCTCTCTATAAAAAGACTACAACCCCTAAGGGGGAGGTAAGCAGCTCTAAGCAATTCTCGACTTAGTTCAGTACTACTAACTCTATGGAGCTCTGAACTAACTTAGGCATCGGAGGGTCTTTGGGCGACACCACACCGGTGTTCCTTACGGTAGCTTGTATTATCTTATTTTCCCTCTCTCAGATAGCTAACCTCCGGTGATTTCTCCAGCACTCTGACAAATTCCAGATCAGCATCTTCCCTCCTCCTCATCGTCTACACGTGTTGGTCAAATCTTGCACCAACATTTGGCACCATCTGTGGGAATTGACATTGCAAGTCAAAAATAGCTCTGTCGTCATGAGTCAGGAGGCAGAAATACCAGTTGAGGTGGAGCCCATCGCCATGCCAGCGGCACCCCAAAACACAAGGGGAAGACCACCAAAAAAGCAATCAAAGAACTCTACTCAGAAATCAAGGTTGACTCCTATAGAGAGGAACTTAGAGAAGTTGTCTCAAAACGTATTGGAACAGCATCGAGTGTTAAATGAAGTACTCCCCCTACGATCACTTCATAGCCACCTACCACTTCTGAGCCTTCGACCGCAGAAGGGGGAGGAGAGTAGGTGCCAAAGTGTAACCTCAAAGAAGAGGTCGGTACCGGGGAAACAACCTCCAAACGTAAATCGTAAGTCTTTATCTACTAAAGACTTACGTCACTCGCTGGACGCCAAGAAAAGTCACAGCTCAATTTTCTCCCAGATCAGGTCGGCCCTTCCGGAAAGGCCGAGATCGTCGAAACCTACCTCATACAGGTCAGTGTCTGCAAAAGGTGTTGTGGCAGGAAAGCTTGGTCCTATTATGTTGGTGCAGAGGAAGCCGTACAGATCAGAACGCTCTGAAACTACTAGATCCGCACCTCGGCACTACCACGAGTATAAGGAACTCCCTTCTCCCTTTATTGAAGATATACTCCAGACACCGCTTCCAAAGAATGTCAAAACCGTACAGGTCAGGACGTACAAAGAAAAGGTAGACCCTAGAAAGCACATCGAGAACTACAAGTCCTGGATGGAATTCAAGGGCTACGACGACGCTACCATGTTCAAGGGTTTCCAGATTACCCTTGGCAGACCTGCTCAAAAGTGGTAAACTCAAAACCGGTTCTATATGTTCTTTGGGGCACTTAGCTCACAAGTTCATGAACCACTTAGCTGGAAAAAAGGAAAGGGAAAAACCTGTGAATAGCTTGCTCGCCATCAAACAAAAGAAAAGCGAAACTCTGAAGGAGTACCTTGGTCATTTCGACAATGTGCGAGTCGAGGTAGACGACTATGACGATATGACGGCAATCATTGCCTTCCTCGCAGGATTAAGGCCCAGGAAGTTCCACTATTTCCTTGGAAAAAAGAAGGCCTAAACCTACGAAGAAATCCTGGACCGAGCAGAAAAATACATCAATGTCAACAAGTATACCGATGCAAATAAAGGGTAGATGAGTCCCTGAAAAGCTCGAAGAAAGAAAAGAAGCGGTAAAGGGAATATGACTCAAAGGAGGACAACATAGGCCAAAAAAACTTGGATGCTAGTGGTCGAGATCAGAGGAGTAACAAAGTACCCCAAAACGTGTACTCCAACTATACGCCTCTCACTACTTTGCGTGAGCAAGTCCTCATTGAGATCCAGAACAAGGAGTATATCCGATGGCCCAAAAAGTTGAAAACGCTTGCAGAACCGCAGGATAAGAAGAAGTACTGCCGGTACCATCAAGACCACGGTCACGATACCGACCAGTGCTATGATCTCAAGCAGGAGATCAAAACTCTAATCCGAAAAGGTCATCTGAGGGAGTTCGTGAAGAATCTTAATCGGCAGAAGACTCTAGAAGATTACCAGGCTAGGCTAGTGGGTGAGATTAGAACAATCTTTGGTGGAGACGAGATTGGTACCTCAAATCGGGTTATGAAGGCTTACGTCCGAGAATCCAGGTCGGATGTCATGAACCTAGGGTACTGACCTGAGAAACAAAAACAAGTAGATTTCGCGATTACCTTCAAAGAAGAGGAGGCCCAAGACATACTTCGTCTGCACGCCGACGCTTTAGTGGTCACGATGACCATGACCAACTACAAAATCCGTCGGATGCTAGTCGACAATGGTAGCTCACAAATATCCTTTACTGGTCAGTGCTCGAGAAACTAGGACTGACCAAGGATCAGCTAAGCCTGGTAAATGTCCATCTAATCGACTTCACTGGAAATAGTATCATGCTAGAAGGACGAATCACCCTACTAGTGACAGTCGGTGACTCAGAGCACAAAGTCACGATCATGACCAACTTTTTGGTGGTAAAGTGCCCTACCATCTACAACGCCATAATAGGACGACACTCCTCAATAGCCTGAGGGCAGTTGTATCAACCTATCATCTGGCTCTGAAGTTCCCAGTAAAGCGAGGTGTCAGAGTGGTAAGGGGTAGCTAAAAAGAATCTTGGGACTACTATGTCACAGCCGTGAAAAAGAAGATTGGACATGAAGAAAGTCTCAAACCCGGCGAAATGCTCTTTTGGAGTGAGCTCTGGTAAACTTTTGGGATTCCTCATTAACCAAAGAGGAATCGAAGCCAACCCCGACAAGATTCAGGCTCTAGTCGACATGCGGTCACCCCAGACCGTGAAAGAAGTCTAGAGGCTCACTGGGTGCGTAGCCGCACTGAGCAGGTTCATCTCCAAATCCATAGATAGATGTCTTCCGTTCTTCAAGCTGATCAAGAAGAAGGCAGTGGAGTGGACCCTAGAGTGTGAGAAGGCCTTTCAGGAGATTAAGACTTACCTAGGTCGGGCTTCTCTGCTTTCAAAACCCCTTCATGGAGAGCACCTCTTCCTATACTTAGCAGTTTCGAAAGCGACCGTTAGTTCTGCCTTAGTCAGAAAAGAGCTAGGAAACCATAAGGCGGTGTACTACACCGGCAAGTCTTTGCTCGACATAGACACAAGATATCCTGAGATTGAAAAGCGGGCCCTGGCACTTGTCACTTCAGCTCAGAAGTTGAGACCCTACTTCCAGGCCTACACCATAGTCGTTCTCATTAAGCACTCGCTGAGACAAGCGTTCTTGAAGCCGGAAACATTCGGACGATGAACTAAGTGGGCCATTGAGTTGAGTGAATTCGACATCGAGTACCGACCTCGTATAGCTATGAAGGGTCAGGTATTGGCAGATTTTTTTTTTGAGCTGTCTTAGATAGATCCGCCTACAAAGCTGTGCCTTGAAGAAGCCTGGAAGCTGTTCGTCGACGGCTCTTCTTGCAAGCAGAGATGTGGAGTGGGAATAGTGCTCATCTCCTCTAGAGGTGAGAAACATCTGTGTGCTCTTCGCTTCGGTTTCCCAACAACCAATAACGAAGCAAAGTACGAAGCACTTCTAGCTGGCTTACGACTTGCTCTCAGCTGGGGGTGAACAAACTGCTCGTTTACTGCAACTTTAAGCTCATCACGGGGCAGGTCACATCAGAGTATCAGGCCAAGGACGACAAAATGCAAGCATATCTAAAAGAAGCCCTAGCCCTGTTAGGAAGGCTCAAGAAGTATGAACTGAAGCAGGTGCCGTGAACAGAAAACACCTTGGCGGATGCCTTTTCCAAGCTGGCCTCTTCCTCAGAGGCTGAGCTCATGGTCCAGGTCGCGATGGAATTCTTGCCAGAAAAGAGTATTGATAGAATGGGTACCAACCATCAGGTCGGTAGCCTCAGCCAAAACCCATCATGGATGGACCCGACTAAAGATTTCATATGAAGTGGCAACCTCCCCAGGACAAGGTCAAAGCAAGAAAAATGCAAAGACAAGCTGCTAGGTATTCCATAATAGACGATCAACTCTATAGGCGTAGTTTTACTATGCCTTATTTAAGATGCCTACGGGAAGAGCAAGCACGACGGGAAGAGCAAGCACGACTAGTTCTGGAAGCTTTAACTGCTCCTTAATCTTCTTCAGCTCGGCATCCTGAGCCACAACCTTAGATTTTTAGATCACCGAGGTGGTCTGGGCATCCTTCACCGCCTCCTGAAACTTGACATAATGACTTTTGATGCGGAGGTGGTTGTACACAGTCTGAGCAGAAGCCTGCAAAGCCAAAAAGAACCAAGTCAGAGATGACAGAGGAAGATCACATAGGCAACAAAGTGGATTAAAAAATGAACTCACATTTACAGACTTCATGAAGGCATCAGCCATGTTTGCAAACATGTCTTCGCCCTTCATCGTGATCAAGAAGGCATTTGGGACACCAACCTGATGGTTGTCTATATTCAAGCTAATGTCCCCAATTTTTGTTGTAAGGCGCTCGGCTTCCCCAAACCGCCCCTTCTTGACAGCTCCCTAGTAGGTAGTGGCAGGGGACTTCAATTTGGATCCTACCGACCTAGTTTTCAGGGCAGGTGAGCCCACCTGCTTGAAGGAAGTTGTTGAAGTTTTCCCCTTGGAAGCCAAAGTATTCTTAAGAGCGCTACTTGGAGATCTCACTGCCGACCCCTAGGCGGCAGTTGCTTGTTTAGCAACGATGTTCTTCAGCCTAATCGGGTCGACAGCATACCGCCTAGCAACAGCTCTTTTGGGGGCCATTTTTTCTGGCTCTTCTTTCTTTTTCTTTTTTCCTCTCAGATCGGTAGAGCCGGGAGTAGAAAAACCTACATCACAAACGCAACATTTCAACTCGGAACTTTAAAAATTGATCGGTATAAAAAATCAAAACGTTCCAAAGTAAACTTACATCCTGAGAAGACTTTCTTCTCTTTGATAATATCAGCTCGGTATAGCCTCTTGGGAGTGAGAATTACTTTGTACCGCCGATCAACAAAGGGGAGTTGGTATATTTCGTCGGTGAGAGAGAAGTCAAATCCTTCTTCCCTACTCGATTTATCCCAAGTACCTGTCAAGCAAAGCAAAAAACATGAGTCTTTACCGAGCAAGAATAAGATGAGAAATGAAGATAAGGGATGGAGGAAAGCTCGGTACCTGGTTTCCCAAAATTGATCGGTACGCCAGCTTCCTCCGCCCACTCCCCCGAAGTAAAAAACCACTTGTCTTTCCATGATTTATTGGAGGTTGGGTTCTCTGTGATCAGGGGTTGGCCCTCCTCGGCACCCTAATGAGCCGATGCATAGGACCACCTGCTACATCTTGGGTGGGACTTTACTCGGTACGCGAGGGTGAAGTCCTGAAAATCGAACTCCAACAACCTTTTATCCTTCTAGAGCACAAGGCAGCTCAGAATTGCCCTCCACACATTTGGGTTGAGTTGAGCAGGGGCAACCCAGATTTGACTAAGCAGGCGACATAGGGGTAATTAGAGGGGCAGGGTTAACCCATCCTCAAATAGATTGGTGTACAGAGCAACCTCTCATTTCCTAGGGTGGCTAGCTCGGTCCCCAGAAGCAGTTGCCCTCAACCCTATACAGTTGGGTATACTAACCTCCATCCTCAACTGAGCAAGATGGTACTCCGTTATCTTGGAAGGAATACGGTCTACCGAGTAGAATATTTCACCTACACCGATGTCTTCGATAGGTAGACCAGACGTGCTAGACTCGGTACTACCGAGCCTACTGTGTGACCTATCGACTAAGAAGGGCGCCATGTCAAGCACTTCCTCGTCTTGCTCGGTAGACTCAAAATCCTCGGAGGATGATAGAATTACGGTACCCCCTCCGACTTGAGGGTCAACCCTAACTTCCTATTCTTCTTTTGAAAAAATGTCCTCGTATGAGACTTCCATAAAGGAAGAAGAAGAAACTCTCTGGTCGGTAGGTGAATCTACATTGGAGGAAGCCATTTAAATAACCTAAGGACTATACCTACAGACTACCTAGCAGAAAGACAAAAACAAAAAAGCTTGGAATAAAAAGTTACCGCGGAAGAATGGAAGACCAAAAAAGTCGAGCAAGCGATTACTTATCACTTAGAGCGCAATTGATGAATGGACAACAAATGATTAGTTCTCTATTTATAGGCGAACGACCTGTAAAGTTTAATGATGAGTACGAATCTTGAGATAGAATCAACGGTCAACAGTCAAAGAACGTGCAAAGGCAGTCGGGCTGTCAGGCAGCGCACCTCAGCGCAATTTTCGGAGCACAACTGTCACGAGCATTAAATGGCTCGGTATCTGGCGTTTCATTTAACCTCCAAGCAATTAGTTTTGCTCAGAGCTTGGGGGGTAATTGTTGGACCATATACCTAGCACAAGACACGTCAGCCATGATAGTTTGGTCCAATAAGGCTAACACGACCTGTTCTAGACAGAGAGTACGGATATACCCAACTATGCACATAGTCTGAGCCCATGGTCGATCCTACTGACCAGGTGAATATATTATTCACAATATCTGTCAGGACAACACTAGTGATTACCAGGTCGGCATACCATATCAATGATTACCGACCACTATCTACCGACCTTCTTACAGACCATATCTTCTGTATCAAGCGGATAGAATGAGATACTACAGATTGACATACCAACCTGTAGAAATCTCCGACTCCAGAACGGATAACGACGGAACTCCCGGTCAGATAGGGATAAGGTGTGATCCACTGCGATAAGTTTGGGATCTATTCCTAATTTAGCTTTGATAAGTTCAGAAACTCTACTAGTTTGACTAGCAGGCTGAGAAGTCATCCTAATCCTATGGGGATTGTACCTGATCTTCCTAATTCTACTAGGAATCAAATATACTCTCAGCACGATTTGAATTTTTGGTTCTACAACAACACGACTACAAGACCAAAGACCTCAAACCCTCTCTATAAAAAGACCACAACCCTTAAGGGGGGGTAAGCAACTCTAAGCAATTCTTGACTTAGTTCAGTACTACTTACTCTACGGAGCTCTGAACTAACGAGTCCAGCACTCCGACGAGTCCCAGATCATCATTTTCCCTCCACCTCATCGTCTGCTGGTATTTCTCAAATCTTGCACCAACAGAATTATCTTTTTTTTTATTTATTAAAGTTGATGACATTGAGTTTGATATAATATTAGACCTTGTGATATTATTTATTTTGATCTATTATCATTTGTGATGCTTATTATTTAGTTATTGTTAAGTTTTATTAATATAATTATGATATTAATATAGTATAAATTAATGGACATTAGGTTTTATCATTTTAACTGTTACTATAGGCATGTCCTGTTGTAATTTCAACCCTTTTAACGACGGGCCTTGCTTGATGTAAAATTATTTTAAATAATTATTTATTTACAACGGCCTAATAATGTTTTAGAAAAAATTACTTTTACAATGTCCAATTGCCCGTTGTAAATTTATAATTTTACCACACCACAAAAATAATTTTTTTTAATAAAAAAAGCTCATTTTTAACAAAACTGTCTTAACAACAACCGATGTAAAGCCCGTTATATATTGTCATTAACAACGGGCAAAGCCTGTGGTTAAAGATCATTATTCTTGTATCTTTCATGCCACAAAGTTGAGTATCAAACTTGTTTCCACAGCATAAGAAGTTTTTTAAGAGTGTTACGAAATTAAATTAGAGATAGAATCTGAAAAAAAATATGATCTTGAGGGTGAATACACCTCCATAGTGTATGATAGAGTGATAGAGTGATAGAGTGATATTCCAATCTAAATGTGCATGGGATAAATTGACTATTGGGTTTTTAACTCTTATCTTAATTTGTTTTAAACTATATCTCAATTTTCCTAAGTTTATCTCTAACCCTTTACATGGGATGAATAATCCCATACGGATCCAACAGTACATATAAAAAGCTTTTATAGTATTTCAGGACTCCCTAATAAAGAAATTAAAGAGGCATTTTATCATAAAGTTATAGAAAAAAGCTAGAAGAAAAACCTACTAAGAACAAATTAACCATTAGAGAATTGACACTTGTAGCTATCTAAAAATCTATATTGTATTTAATTATTATATGTTTTTAGATAATTCTTGATCAGTTAAAGAACCCATGGAAATATTTAGTGGTCCGGACTACGTTAACACCCTACCCATCAACTCAACCAATCCCGAACCTTATGGGTTGGGTTAGGTTGGGTTGAATTTTTATAATAAATTAGTTTGGGTTGAGTTAAAAATTAGCAAGCGGATTAAGTTTGGGTAGGATCAAGATTTTGTAAATCAACCCGAACCGATCCGAACTAGGGATGTTCATCAACTCGACCAATTCGACCGAACCGAACCGAACCTTTTAGGTTGATTTGGGTTGGGTTGAATTTTAAAATACCCGAGCCAATTAGTTTGGGTTGGGTCACGGGTTGAGCCCCTAAAAATCTCATTAAACCGACCCGTACCGAGATAAGTGTTAAAATCCTAAAATATCCCTCTAGGCGTTATTTTTTTTTAAATTTATATATATCTTATGATTCTTATTTAATACTATCTAATTTAGTTTATACCATAATATATATATTTATATATATATCATAGGGTTACTATACTATTAATATATACAATCTCAATCAATGCGTTGCTATTTTACAAATTATTATTACTATCTACTAATATGTAATATTAACATATTATTCATTGTAAAATAATAGTGGAAAAAATTTTATAGTAAATCTAAACGATAAATGAATAATTAAAGTTTTTATATTAATAAATTATATGTCAAATATGAGACTTAAATCCAACTCGGTCAAATCGACCCAACTCAAACTGTTTGGGTTGGGTAGAGTTGGGTTGAGTTTTAAATTTACCAACCCGAACTATTTAGATTGGATTAGGTTTTGGCCTTAATCCGACTCAACCCAACCTATGAACACCCTTAACCCGAACTCATAAAAAATATTAAATATTTTTTTAGTTAGCATTTTTATTAGTCACCTATTGTTATCAGATC
Source organism: Paratinospora sagittata (assembly GCA_035771175.1). NCBI lineage: Eukaryota > Viridiplantae > Streptophyta > Magnoliopsida > Ranunculales > Menispermaceae > Paratinospora > Paratinospora sagittata. The sequence goes on along the minus strand of CM069607.1, from coordinate 28,873,955 downwards.
ACATAAAGTCTCATAAATAAAATAACATAAATAAAAATATTATTTAAAATTATATTTATAGTTGACTTAAAAATTTTATAGACATATTCATATTTAACTTAAAAATTAACTTGAGAAATGAAAATTTAAAATTAATAAATTAAAGTAGACCAATCCAATTAACTTAACTCCAATTAACCCGAAGTTATTAAATTGAGTTGAATAGGGTTTAGGAGTCTGTTGGTTTAAAATCTTTATAACTCGATTTCATTGAGTTGAGTTGGTATTAGCTTCAACTCAAGCCAATTCAATCCAACGGTAGACATGCCTAATTAGATGGGACTCAAAGCATCAAATCATCACTTTAAGGTGCCACGTGGCAATGATTTAAATGCTATGGCACCAAAAATTAGGTGCTTAATTTTGTGGACAATATTGGCCTGTTTGGGAGGGCGGTGAAAGAGTGAAAATTTTGCACAAACGCAACTATGACACCGTTTGGTTGACTTTAACAGATTTTGCCCGTTTTGCAAAAGCTGGGTTGGAGCAGCTTTTGCGAGTGAATATTGCGTTCGAGAACAAAGTCTCTATTTCGTCCTTGCATACTCTTTCAAATGCCAGAAATAACCTTTGTTATTTTATTCCAAATACCAACAACTTTCTATTTTTTTGGTTCTCTCAGCTTTCTCATTCTTACCCATTCAACTGGAAAAAAAATTGCTACTAGTCATGTTACTCTTACGCTTCAGCTTCCACCATTTATTATATCCACATTTTATACGATTAAACTAGATTTAATATTTATTTTTATTAGAACAAAGTGTTAGTAGGTTTAAAAAGGTAAAATTGTCATAATTGAGTAAAAACACTTTTACAAATATTTTACTAAACACAAAAGATAACTTTTGACAAAAATATTTTTTTAAGATAAACAATTTTAATAGAAGCCTTTCTTAGAAAAGTGATTTTAAAAAAAACTCTCCCATGAGTCAATATGTAGTACCTCAGTACCCCTGTCATCGTTGAGGCATATAAAACGATGCTTTTTTTGAGTGTTAGTGAGTGGACATCCAAGCACCACGAGGGGGATTTTTTTTTATTTTTTTTGGGGGCATTTGGTAGTGATATATCTTTTCCTTGTTATTGGCTTATAGGAATGCACAAATTGGACCTTAAAACTGTACAGAAAGAGGCTAATAAGGCCAAAAGCCCATAATTAATTACCCACTTGCGACCACAATTTTAAGCCTTTAAAACCCGTATGGTCACGCATTGCCTAACATCAGCATTTGAACCTGACTTTGTGATTTAATCTAAGATCAATTAGTGGACCTGAGTCACCTCACTTTGTCATTTAATCTAAAGATCAATTAGTGTATTTGCACCATTTGGCGGACCTTTTCAAAACTGTTATTGGTCTGATAGGCTTTTATCTAAATTGTAGTTGGAAAAAACAATTTCTTGCTTTTAGAAGAAGTTCGATGAGATCAGCTTGTGTTTTTGGTCTAATAGCACTTTTAGACGTATTTGACAACATTTACTTCTATCAAAATTACGATTGAAAAAAAAGGATTTCTTACTTTTAAAAGAAGCTAGGTGAGATCAGTTGTAACAATCTGTTCTATCTTAACCACAGGAAAATGCAAAAATATGGAGAAGGAAGTGCACATTCTTGAACATTAACTCTGATCTTTATAAATCTCTAAAAATTAAATTAAAGAGATTATAAATTATACAAAGTGTATTTTAACATTATTTATGTAGCGAAATCTACACAAACACCTAAATTGAAGTCAATGTCTGCCTCACGTACACCTTCACGCATAAAATCTACTTAGCATTCTCCAAATCTCGAAAAATATCAATGAGACTGAGATAAAAGCATAGTGGCTATCCAAATAGTTCTCATGCAATCGATGTATGTATAGTATATTATTCAAACCATACAAACACACAACCCAAATGCAACAATTATAATATCAAAATCAACATATATAAAATGTACAAGTATGGAGAATTTTTTTGGCCATCTGTGACGCCCCGAAAATTATTTCATCTAACCCATAACCCAATTGTATTTTTCCCAAACTCTATGTGTTGCCTTGATATGTTTGGTATTTGTTTGATGGTTGTTTAATGTTTGTATATTTAATGCTTGATAATGTATATAAATATGTGCATTATAAATTGTATATGAGTCATGTTAAATTAAAGTATAAAGCATATGTTATTATTTATGCAAGGGCCCATTAAACCATGAATTGATATGAGTTAGGATTGATTGAATAAAAGGATAAATGAGAATAAAAAATTTGGTGTATTAGATGGATTGGACATTTAAAATACATGCAAGCATAAGATTGGTTAAAGTACATGTGGTTGGTATGGGTAGTATGAGACCAACACATGTCAAATTGGTGCGTGAGAATGGATAAGTGTCTCATGCCCCATTTCTCTTCTCCAACATATGTCAAGTTGGTGCATGAGACCAACACACGTCAAGTTGATGCATGATAATGGACAAGTGTCTCATGCCCCATTTCTCTTCTCCAATACATGTCAAGTTGGTGCATGAGATCAACACATGTCAAGTTGGTGCATGAAAATGGACAAGTGTCCCATGCCCACTTCTCTTCTCCAAGGAAGTCATAGAGAGTGAGGTGAGTGGAGGGAAAGGAAAAAAGAAGATAAAGGAAAGAAGAAGATAAAGAAAGAGGAAGTTGCTTTGAGAGAAGTCTCAGCAACGTTTTCATCAAAGAGGTGGATCTTAGGGATATATGGTCAGATTGAGCTCACACTTTGTCCGCAAGTTCGTATCTTATGGGTATTCATTCTGGTCGGTGGAGATCTTCATTGGAGTTTTCGTTTGAAAGATATAACCTCCAAAACAAAGCTGATCGGAAAGTTTGGATTTCTCGCGCAGTTTAGATCAAACTAATATATCTCCTACATCTATCGTTGGATGGCTATGATATTTGCGAAGGTGGTTCAAAACTGATCGTTCTGTATTATGAACGGTTGAGATGTTGTTGGGTCAAGTATGTGGTGTGATGTAGTCATCTGGGTTCAAGCATTTGCAGCAGGAAAGGAGAAATTGTCTGATTAGAGACTTGTTCATTAAAGAGTCTTATCTTTTTAGTCCACCGTTGGATTGAGCTGATATTTGGACAGAAGGTTTGTTTCTTAACATACTTCAATCTGTACGTTTGATTTTGTGATTAAATATTTATGTTGGTAGATTGATACATCTGAACAAAATATTAAATGAAGACTTGGTAGGTTACTTGTATTAGACCTAAATTTAGAATATGAACTTAGACGTTTCCAAATAGCTTGCATGTCAACTATGTTGACCTAGTTGCAATTGTTGATGAACCCATGATGCAAAATCAGTGATATACATGGCTGAACATGGTGACCTAGTGTAAATAGGCAATATGGCCTAAGCATGAAAAATTTCATATTTGAGGACTAGAATCATTGAATTGATGCAATTTATGTCTAATTAAGCAAGATTAGGGTTGATTATGCTACTGATTTGGTGGTTGTGACCATATCATGGGTTAGGCCTACTTGTGATCAAATAACCCAATTTAGGCATGTTTGTACCTAAGGAATTGAAAATCAGTATTTTTGATTAATTGAATAGTTTATGAATGAGAACTATGCATTAGAGGCCTAAGTCATGTGATTTGAGTTGAATGATGGGATTTAGGCCTATTGTCTATATGTTGGCTGATTTAGGGTTGATGTGTAATGTCTATGTGATTGAGCATAGAAATTGATGTATGATAGGATATTGATGAATGTTTCAAGATCTTGATTGGGTTGATTCGGTTTGGTGGCCGTGTGTGGTTAGATACTCTCGCGAGGCTTGGTTGTGAGTAGACTTCATTTATGATTATATTTTTTATGTCATCATATCACTTATATATATTGTATGTTGAAAGCATGAATGTGTCCTAATGTTTTGAATGATGCATTGATTTGAGAAAACCTTATGACTTTGGTTGGGCCCATCTTTCTGGCTAATAGGGGGACTTAACCTTGTCATAGGAGGGTTTTAAAAAGGAAATATTTGGGGATGAGAACGGTACGGTGAAATAGACGTGCACTAGTAACCTCAAATCAAAATGATTGGGGATGAGAACGGTACGGTGAAATAGACATGCACTAGTAACCCCAATGCATGTAGAATGTGGATTCAAATTGATAAGCTTTTACTTGCATCGAACTTATTATAAATGTTTGATATCTATATGTTATGAGCTTTTAATCATGCTACACATTGACATGCATACATGATATTTATTGATGAGTATTGATAGCATAGTTGAATTCTATTCACTGAGCACTGTTGGCTCACCCTCATTTTCCTCTTTTAGGTCCTTCTGTCCCGAATAAGGGCAAAGGAGTAGTCATATCTTGAGGGCCTTGCCGGTGAGAGAATCCAAGACCTCGATATGAGTTGAGAGGCATTTTGATTGAACTGTGTTTTAAATTATGATGTATTATATTTTGGACTATGTAATTATAACACTTACCACATTGTAGTATGTGTGAGTTGGGACTTGTTAGATAGACCATGTAGGCATATGACGATTTTTTTGTACCCATAACTTTGGACTTTATGTGTATGTCAATCTTGATGGACTGTAGGGATTATGACGATTTTTTTTATGGTTCATTTTTATAGAGTATCTCTTGTCTTGGATGATTAATACGGTTGACAGTTTTGTTTAGTACCTTTTTATATTATGTCATTATTTGGGATAAGGTTTGTAGGGTCTCAACCACCTCATCGGGGTTGAGAAGTGGTTGAAAATACCTACGCCGGGCGTCCCGCCCCGACATTCCGCATGCCATTTCTAACGGGGTTGGTGGCCCGAAGTGCGAGGTCGCCACACCATCGATCAAATAAATTAGAACCCATAGATTGCATTTAGCGTGGAGCATAGGTCGATCGCACCCAAAATAGAGTAGTACGTCACATGCAAAAGTGAATAGAAGAAGTAAGATGAATGCAACAGTATTGATACAAATAATAATGCATAGTTTGGATATCATCCCACTTTTTAGTGTTCATATCCATCCAGAGCAAAGGTTGAGACTCCATTGGTGAAGATTAAGTTCACGGTGGGCACAAACACACACGTATATATACATATACTAATCTACAAACGCCCATATATATATTTTCGTACAACCAATCCACGCGTCCCCATACATAAATATTCAATTATGTGCCCATATATATATATATCCCATGTATGTATGACGTAGTCAGAAATTTTATTTAGAGTGGACCAAAAAATTTTTTAGACAAACCTAAGTGATACGAGAACAATTCGTTAATTGAGATATGTAAATCACTAATATCCAAAAGATTAGCATGCGTAGTCACACGTGTAGTTACAATTTTTATAGTTAGATTATTATTTCATCCATTGAATCATTTATTGTACACTTTAAGATACATAAATGACTAATATTCAAAGGATTGACATGTATAATTATTTTAAATTTAGCTAATCATTATGATAAAAAAAAGGTCAAACTAAACTTTTCGAATCTTTAACGTTGTAAATTGACACTTGAGTGACAAATTCAAAGGATTGCGTTTTTAGGTGTTCATGTGTAAATTTTTTATTTGATTGTGATTATAATTTGTTGGATATTAGTTTTTGTTAAATTAATATTTTTAATAATTTTCTTTTTATTTAATTAGATTATTTTAATTTCTTATAGAATCTGATAAATTAATATTTAATATACTTTATTTCTATCCAAAATTTACAATACAATGCAAATAGTAAAATTAGAAAATAATTATTTATATTTTCACAGAAAAAAAAGGCTTATTTTTCAGCAAAATATTTTTTTAGAAAATGTGTTTGAGTTTAAGTAGCCCAATCACTTATTCCTCATTTTTACTATGCATCTTGTTTTTGGATAGCCAAATAAATGGAGGGAGAGAGATATATCTGGGCTAGCCTCATTTTCAGTATATAAATATAGGGCTCAAGCCTCGTTACCGCAACCTGGGCGAAATAAGGCTCCGTCCATGCATATATATACTCTAACCACATGTACGCATAATATTTTGTGCATTAAAAATTCATATTTCATTTAACCAACCATGCACCCAACCTATATCAACATTAATATATTTGTGTGCATTAATTTGACCATGATCCCATAATGTTTATAATTATCTCATTCCATGGTCTAAATAATAATAATCCAATTTGATCAATGACCTCAACAAATCATTTCACATATAACATATGAATTTTAATAATTTTAATCTATAAATTCACCTTATTCATTATATAAGGTCATTTGATCCATTAATTGCCTTATTTCTCATATAAGGTTATTTTCATGATTAATGCACCTTATTTACTACATAAGGTCATCATATCTAATTAATCCACCTTATTTATATAATAAGGTTACTATTCACATTAATCTACCTTGTTTATCCAATAAGGTTATTTTCTTAATATTATTAACCTTATTTATTCCATAAGGGTACTGTTCCAATTAATTCACCTTAATTTATATGATAAGGTCATAATTCCTATTAATACACCTAATTAATATAATTAGGTTAATTTCTCGATTTACCAAACCTTATTCCTTTAATAAGGTTATTATTCCCATTTAATTTACCTTATTTATTTAATAAGGTTATTTTTTCCAATTAATACGTCTTATTGATATAATAATATCATTATCTCAATTGAATTAACCTTATTTACCTTATAAGGTTGTTATTCTAATTTCTTTAACTTTATTTATTATATAAGGTTCTTATATTAATTAATATTATTAACTTATTATTACTACTATATCAATATCATGATCATTTATTATAATATAATAAACAATAATTTTCATACACAATCAAGTATAAAGTTACACAATAATATATGATCTAACCCTAATTTATTAGCTAAGGTTAACTTCTAACCCAAAACCTGGGTCTTACATCAGCGTTTTTTCAAAACGTACTTTCTCTAAAAACGCTATTTGAAAGAGCAGTTTTGCAAAAACTATACCGGGGCCATTATGTAAAATACAAAGTTGATAGTTAATAGATTAGCTAGACAATCCTACATCGTTTCTTATATATTATATCTTGCCCAAAATATCTTTATTGCATGCCAGTAAAATCTCTAAAAGCTGGAGTTTAACCGAATTGACTAGCAGCCAAAACTAGATACCTTGACTATGATATATAATTACCTTTAGGCACACCCAAATGAATGTGTAATTTACTCGTTGGTGTGGGATTATTTGTCCCGAAGTGGCGGATACTCATATATGGGAGAAGGGTATTGAATATACAATGGGTATATAATATTGTTTCTATGTCAAAGATATATATATATATACTATATCCTTTTTTTTTTTAACTTTCTCTATTTTTCTTTCTGAAGGAGAAGAATCCAGCTCTTCTTACACGTTAAATGAGCTAACACCCAATAGTTTAAGATGTGTTTTGCCCTTGGATTCATGTCAGGATGATTTTTATTTTCTCACGTGATAGCGTTACTCAATTATTTAATAACACAAACCACTTATGATAAGCATGAATTTAAAGGAAGCAAAAGGTCAAAAAAAAAAAGAAATTCAACAGCGGTGAGAATCCCATATATGCTATGATGTTGTTTATGTCACTTTATCTGGAAAGAATACTAGATAAAGAAGAGAAAGGGGAAGCCGATTATTATGTACAAGTAAAAAAGAGAACCCAATATCGCTTTCTTGCTCTTGTGGAGAGTATAAAGTGCATGAACCTGTATCCTTCAAGAAAGAAACTTAGCTAAAAAATAATGATAATATTTTAATGTAAAGTTACTTAGAAGTGTCAAACCCTAAAAGCTACTGGTTAGGCAATTAGGTTCCCTACATTGGGTTCATGAACTTGGTATTACTTTATTGGTCCTACAATCTCCCATTCTCACATGGATGCAATGTTCGGAAGATTTATAACAACATTGACCTTCGGACTTAACAGTGAATTAATTGTTAATTTATATAATTTACTTCATTCAGGTTTGGCAGTTTTCAATATTCTTCAATGTTTGAACTTTTTTTTAACAAACAGTACTATAATGGTTTCATCTACCAATTTTTATTCCCTTGCCCAGCATCCTCAAGAAAAATAAAAATAAATAAATTAAATAAATAAATACAGGATGAAAGAAGTTAAGAAGAACAGAATCAATATTTTGGGTTAATGATGGCAGCCATAGCTCTATTGATCAATCAAAGATTTTCTACAGAATGGTTTATATTTTCCATATTGTTGATCTTGTCAATATGAAAGATGTGTGTTACTTAGTGGAAGATGAAGTGTCAATATTCTAGTAGAACCATATTATGTTTAAGATATAGACAACTTAATAGAAAGTTTGGAATAACTTTACCATTCATTGAATTCAACTTTAAAACTTGTCATCTTTAACGTATGGTTATTAATAATATTTTGTTTATCATAGACAATGCTTGAAAAAGATATATATTTTTGGAAAAGTAGTGAATGAAAAATTAAATTTGTATTGACCAAATATTTTAATTTCGAAACGATCTATTAAAACGATTTAATTTGAATTTAAATTCAAAACATTCATAACATTTGAATTTAAATTAATAATCATTCTTAACGTTAAGACAGCCATTAGACCTCTCATTAGAGAACATTATAAGCACAATTTCCCTCTACTATTATTAAAGGAGGTGATCCCCTCACTTTTCTCTTTGAGCTCTAATATGTTTTTGAAATTCTCTTCTTCTTTATAATTGGTCCTTTTGGTTTTGAGGTGTGTTGGTCTTTTAGTTTGCGGTGATAGTTTCCTTCTAAGCTCAGTTTTTTTCGAATAGTGACGAGTGCTAGTTAACTGCTCATCAATCGTTGTTTCTTGGGAAATGGATGTTGATTCACCTCTTGCACCAACGTAAGAGGAAAATCCATTTTAATGGCATTGTATGATACACGAGTCTCAGTTCCATCTTGTTCAAACTCTACTCTTTTGTAATTTTGTTTATTTTTTAAACTTATTTTATTCTTTTTGTTATAAATATTATAAGCATATTGATATTTGAATTTTAGTTGCTTTATTTTAATATTATTTTAGTTCTGATTTGTTTTTCTTTACATTATTGTTAACAATCTCGACCAATAGTTAAGTATTGGTCATTAAAGCATCTCTCCTAACAATGATTATCTTGCTAATGTTTCAAGCGAGGATCCATCATCTATAGGTTTCCAACTTTTAGTACATAACGCAGGTTCCCAACCCTAGCATTTAAGAAAGAATAACGATGTATATTGATTTTGTAATTCCCCAAGGATTAGACTTGTACACAAAAAATACAAGAGAAAACCAAAATCGAAGCAAAAACCATGGAAAAAGAAGAACGCCCCCATAGGGGTACATTCCCATGAGGGGAGTGTTCCCATGGAGATTTTGTATAAATAGGGGTGGTCCCTTACGCTTTCACCATCTAATCCCCAACCGTTCTCTCTGTGTTCTTTTTTTAAAAGTTGTAGATTTCTAACGTTTAGACCTCTATAAACACTTCAAGGTGGGGATGATGACATAAGTTTATGTGCATTATGACTTTTTATAAAGTTGTCATACACTTGTTCATTATGTCTGATATACAAATAGTCGACTTCATACCCACCTATGGAGGCTTCCTGAGACCTTTTATGTTATGTTTTGACACTTGGAGGCCCCATCTTGGTTACCATTTTATGCATATGCCCTAATGTACGAAATTCATCTTTGATGTAGCTATTACGTACAGTGGCAATGACCTAGCTTGTAGGGCTTGTACCCAGTTGCATCCCACATACTCCAAGAGTTAGCTCGAATGAGGCACCTCAAGTTGCATGTCAATTGTTTCCAATGAGAGGTGCACGCATGGGGTCGGGACTCTCCTCAATTTTTGAATCTTGGAGTACAAAATTAAATTAGTTGTGTAACTTGGACACACCAGATGCCTAACTTTGGAGTTGATGATCAACTATCGGCTGTGGATCAAGCATGGATAAAGCGCAAAAATTGTCTCAGCTTTGCAATATTCAAAACGAGTGGCCTTGGTTGAAATCGAACCTCCTCTTAGCCAAGGCGGGGAAGAAAGCCACGACCATGGCCAAATTACCCCGCCTTAGCCATGGCTGAGGCCTTTTGCCTCGACCATGACCGAGGCACTCGATTGAGGCCCCTTGATCGAGACCCTTTGCCTCGGCCACGACCGAAGCCCTTTGTCTCAGCCATGGCAGATGGCACCTATCTCAGCCACGACCAAGATCCCTTGCCTCAGCCATGGTCGAGGACATCTGTGATCCACGATGACCCAAGGCGAGTTTGATCACTCAAACACAGATCTTGGTGCATGAGACCACCTAACCATCCATGATAAGGAAAAGACTTAAATGCCTCATTGTAATAAATCCCGACAATAAATGCAAGGAATCCACCCTTCATTATAAAAAGATCTTCAATCCACCAAACAAAGACATGCTCAGAACTCTAAACTCTTTACACTTATCTTTTTTCTCCCTGAGATACTATCTTAAGCATCGAAGTGTTTTCGATGACACCCCCTTCCTAGTGCCACCACCTTTTGCTGGTTCAAAGTAAGGAGATTAATCGAAGGCTAGCAGTTCGAAGGAATAACAAGGTATTTCATAAGTTGTTAGCCGACTTCGTCATCTGGTCATCAACGGTGTGATTTTTGGCTAAAACAATATGGATATAGCCATAGACACTAGTGCTTTATCTTTGTAGTTTGTTTTTTCTAGTTTTCTCACCATATGGGTCAACATCATGCTAGGAACCTTATAAAAAATATTAAGTATAAAATTTTACTATAATTTCCTATATTTAAGTTTATGTGATCCAAATGTCATATCCACACATTTCCACCTCGGGAGAGTGTGAAGTGGAGTTTCATTCAGAATCTCTTTAGCATTTTCCCTTAAAATATAAGGATTTTTAGATATTAAGTCCTATAACTTTCTGGATCTCGAGAAGAGGTCCCAAGTTTTTGAAAACTAGATTTTGCATCCTCAACTAATACCTGTCACCAGTCAGTCAAATTGCAGGTTGTCAAAAAGTGCATTTGACCATTTTGCCCTTCTCATGTTTAACTATTTTTTTAACTCACATTAAAGTGATTCAAAAGGCGTTGAAATTGAAAAGTTCTTAATCGGTCAACCACGATGACCGATCGGTATATTGTTTGACCGATCGATAAAAAAGTTTGAATGGTCATAACTTTTTCGTTTTAACTCCGATTTGAGTGATTCAAGATGCGTTGGAAAGAGGAAGAGAAGATCTACAACACAGGGTGGTTAAACTAACTTTCCAATCACCAGGAACTGGTCACTGGTGACCGAAAACTAGTGATTTTAAATATATTGAGCATTTAACAGCCACCGAATTGGTCACCAGTGACCGAAAAGTCACTTAAAGAACTTGGATTTGTAGATCTTCTCTTCCACTTTCTAATGCATTTTGAATCACTCAAATTAGAGATAAAAAGAAAAATTTGTGGTCATTTGAAGTTTGCATATCGTTTAGTCAATCGCCATACCGATCGGTCAACAAACTCACCGATCGATCATCGAGTATATCGTTTGACCAATCGATAAAAAAACTTTAAATGGTCATAAGTTTTTCATTTTAACTCAGATTTCAGTGATTCAAGATGCGTTGGATAGAAGAAGAGAAGATCTACAACAATTGGTGGTTTAACTAACTTTTTGATCACTGGGGACGGGCACCAGTCACTGACAACCAGTGATTTTACATACATTGAGCATTTAACAACCACCAGATCGGTCCCTAACGATCAAAAAGTCAGTTAAACCACCAGTGTTGTAGATCTTCTCTTCATCTTTCCAACGTATCTTGAATCACTCAAATCGAAGTTAAAATGAAAATGTTATGACCATTTGAAATTTTCTTATCGATCGGTTAAACGATATACCAACCGGTCACCGGGTTGACCAATTGGTGAGTTTGTTGACTGATTGGTATGGCGATTGACCAATTGATATGCAAACTTCAAATGACCATAACTTTTTCGTTTTAACTCTGATTTAAGCTGATTCAAAATGTGTTGGAAAGAGGAAGAAATGATTTACAAATTCAGGTACTTTAAGTGACTTTTCGATCACCGGTGACTGATCCGGTGGCTGTTAAACTCTCAATGTATGTAAAATTACTAATTTTTGGTCACCGGTAACAGGTGACCGGTGATTGAAAATTCAGTTAAACCACCTGGTGTTGTAGATATTTTCTTCTTCTTTCTAACACATTTTGAATCACTCAAATATGAGTTAAAACGAAAAAGTTATGACCATTTAAAGTTTTCTTATTGATCGGTGAAACGATATACCGATCGGTCACTGAGTTGTTTGATCGGTCAGCAGACTTGCCATGTCAAGAACTTTTCAATTTCAATGCTTTTTGAATCACTCTAATCAGAATTAAAAAGATGATTAAACATGAGAAAGGTAAAATGGTCAAATGCATTTTTTGACAACTGCAATTTAATTGACTGGTGACAGATTGATTGGTTGAAAACTCACAATTTAATTTCCCAAAACTTGGGACCTCTACTCTAGATTCTGAAAGTTACAGGACCTGCTCTCTAAAAATCCCTAAAATATATATCTTTGTTCTCACCTTTCACTAACAATAATAAAATAAAGGGATTTTTTGAGTTTGGATCACGTGTGTATCTTTATCTAGTGTAGAGGTCCCATAGTTTTTAAAATTAGCATTTGGGTACGCAACCATCTTCAACAAATCAACCTGTCACAAGTCGATCAAATTGCAGGTTGTCAAAGAGTCAATTTGACCATTTTTCCTTTCTCCTTTTAACCATATTTTAAACTCGGATTAAAGGGATTCAAAAGGCGTTGAAATTGAAAAGTTCTTGACCGACGATCAACTCAGTAATCGATCGGTGAAGTCGATCACTGATCAGTGAGTTTTCGGTATATCATTTGGTCACCGTTGACCAAAATGGCACTTAAAGCATCTAAATTTGTAGATCTTCTCTTCTTCTTTCTAACGCATGTTGAATTACTCAAATTAGAGTTAAAACAAAAAAGTTATGGTCATTTGAAGTTTGCATATCGATTGGTCAGCTCAGTGACCGATAGGTGATTTTTCGGTCAACTCGGTGACCGATCGGTGATTTTTCGCTATATCGTTTAGCCGATCGATAAGAAAATTTCAAATGGTCACAACTTTTTCATTTTAACTCTGGTATAAGTGATTCAAGATGCGTTGGAAAGAGAAAGAAAAGATCTACAAATCAAGGTGTTTTAAGTGACTTTTCGGTCACCGGTGACCTGCCTGGTGGCTGTTAAATGCTCAATGTATTTAAAATCACAGGCTTTCAGTCACCGGTGACCTGTCCCCAGTGATCGAAAAGTAAGTTAAACCACCCGGTGTTGTAGATCTTTTCTTCCTCTTTCTAACGCATATTGAATAACTCAAATCAGAGTTAAAACGAAAATGTTATGGTCATTTAATGTTTGCATATCGATTGGTCACATATCGGTGATTTTTCGGACAACTCGGTGATCGATTGGTGATTTTTCAGTCAACTCAGTAACCGATCGGTGATTTTTTGGTCAACTCGGTGATTGATCGGTAATTTTTCTGTATATCGTTTGACTGATCGATAAGAAAACTTCAAATGGTCCTAACTTTTTCGTTTTAAGACCGATTTGAGTGATTCAAGATGTGTTGGGAAGAGAAAGAAAAGATCTACAAATCAAGTGCTTTAAGTTACTGTTCGGACATCATGATCGGTCCAGTGGTTGTTAAATGCTCAATGTATTCAAAATCACCGATTCCCGGTGATTAGAAAGTAAGTTACCACACGGTGTTGTAGATCTTTTCTTCCTCTTTCCAACGCATCTTGAATCACTCAAATCGGAGTTAAAACGAAAAGTTATGGTCATTTGAAGTTTGCATATCGATTGGTCACCGATCGGTCAACTCGGTGACTGATCAGTAATTTTTTGGTTAACTCGGTAACCGATTGGTGATTTTTCGGTATGTCGTTTGACCGATCGATAAGAAAACTTCAAATGGTCATAACGTTTTCGTTTTAACTTCGATTTCAGTTATTCAAGATGTGTTAGAAAGAGGAAGAAAAAAATCTGCAAATCAAGGTGTTTTATGTGACGTTTCGGCCACCAGTGACTGGTCCGGTGGCTGTTAAACGCTCAATGAAGTTAAAATCATTGATTTTCAGTCACCGATGCCAGATCCCTGATGATCGGAAAGTAAGTTAAACCACCCAGTGTTGTAGATTTTTTCCTCTTCTTTTTAACTCATCTTAAATCACTTAAATCGAAGTTAAAACGAAAAAGTTATGACCATTTGAAGTTTTTTTTTTTTATCGATGGGTAAAACAATACACCAAAAAATCAATGATCGGTCATCGAGTTGACAAAAAAATCACCGATTGGTCACCGAATTGACCGAAAAATCATCGATTGGTCACCGAGTTGATCGATCGGTGACCAATCAATATGCAAATTTCAAATGACCATAACTTTTTTGTTTTAACTCTGATTTAAGTGATTCAATATGCGTTAGAATGAGAAAGTGAAGATCTACAAATTTAGATGCTTTAACTGATATTTTGGCCAACGGTGACCAAACAATATACTAAAAACTCACCAATCAGTTATCGAGTTTAAAATATGGTTAAAATAAGAAGAAAAAAAAATGGTCAAATGCACTTTTTGATAACCTGTAATTTAATTGACTTATGACAAGTTAATTGATTGAAGGTAGTTGATGACTCAAATACTAATTTTAAAAACTATAAGATTTTTGTACTAGATAAAGATACCTAATACAGCCAAACTCAAAAAATCCCTAAAATAAATAACGAATATGCTTCATAATTCAACAAGAGCTCGAACGGGGAGTGCGGCTCTTGGCGTCACAGTCACGAGTGTCACTTGGATTTCGTGACGTATTCCCAACAAAAGTGACATGTCTGGATTTTTTTCTTTTTTCGTAATGACATGTCTGGATTTAAGAGTCAGATACAAAGGATCAAGTCATTCATTCCTTCATTGTTTTATGGAATATAGTTTCAATATTCTGAAATCTTAGGGCCCACTCAGATATATATATACAGAGAGAGGCGCAGACGTTGGCTACTTACTCTGAATCTGTATGCATCAGAGTAAGGGAACCATCATTTAACAGACCGTTGGGACATGGTCACGTGAGGATGGCGACGTCAAATTGCTACACAAATTTTGTGTGGCATTTTGGCGGCTGCTGGTTACTAGTGATTAGTGATACTTACCGTAGAGATTTGTAGTGTCCTTTTCGTTGTGGCTATGCGGCAGTTGTAGCTTTTTTCTACATGGCCGGTGCTGACGACTATTTTTCCTGATGTGGATGTGATTTTTGGCATGTAAGCATACCGAGAAAATGAGTTGAATGGAAGAATCCATTGCGACGGCGCGTGTCAAGATTGAAATAAGAATAATGCCAAGGGAATATGTGAAATAGTGACAAATAGTAAAGGGATTACAATTAAGAATTTTATTGAATTATGTGTAAATACATA
The DNA here is from genome assembly GCA_035771175.1 of Paratinospora sagittata. Taxonomy (NCBI): domain Eukaryota; kingdom Viridiplantae; phylum Streptophyta; class Magnoliopsida; order Ranunculales; family Menispermaceae; genus Paratinospora; species Paratinospora sagittata. Next base: position 28,858,334 of record CM069607.1, on the reverse strand, counting down.
ATTTTATTTAATTTAAGATTAATAAGATATTATAATTTATCTTGTAATATAACACCTTAATTAATTTAACATTATTCTTAAAAAATAGGCGCTAAGTGAACCTTTTTTTTCATTTTACCACATAAGAAACTTTACTTTGTAATATATAATTTGTTACACTAAAAAAATAGACAAAAGAAGAAAATAAGCAAAAAATAAAGAAAAAATAAAAAATTAGATAGAAAAACTAGGAAAAACCCGGTTAAAGAAACGTTCCACACGTTACGGATGGAAGAAGGTACAACAATAATTGATCACCTTAGTGTCCTCAATGGTATTGTTTATGAGTGAGAAGCAATTGGAATAAAACTTAAGGATGAAGATCAGACACTTCGACTGATTTGGTCTCTTTCAACTTTCTATAAATATCTTGAGACTACGTTAATGTATGGGCAAGATACTGTGAATCTTGAAGAAGTTACTAGTACGCTACTTTCTGAATAGAGAAGATTAAAAGGTGTTGGTAATTATTCTTCTAAGGGCTCAGCATTAGCAGTAGGTGGAAAGAAGGGGAATCATAAAAAAGTTCGCAAAGGGGACATGTTTGGGGTGTGGGCAATCGGGACACCTAAAGAAAGATTACAAGAATTGGAAAGGAAAAGGAGCAAGTTCGGCAAATAACTCCAAGTCAACAAACAATAATGTCAATGATGACAGTACCAATTTGAATGTCGTTGAGTTTACTGATGATTTTGTTCTTATGACATCTGTTAATGGTGGAAATTTACAGCATAAGGGGAATTGGGGTGATTGATACCGGGGCCACACATTATATATGTGTACACAAGGCATGGTTTGGAAAGTATGCAAGGTGTTCTGGTGGCGAGTTTGTGTCGATGGTTGATGGCTCCCAAAGGCCAATAATAGGAGTGGGGGAAGTTCAGGTGAAATTGTTTTACGGACGCGTTATTACACTTCATAGTGTTCGACATGTGGCGAGTTTTAGTCAGAATCTGATTTCTCTTTCCAAGTTAGATTCTGAAGGTTATTGATACCCTGGTAAAGATGGAGTACTGAAAGTTTTTTGGAAGTTTACTATGATCATGAAAGGTGTTCAAGACAGAAACTTGTATGTGTTGATGGACAAACTAGGATTAGCACGTGGAACAAGATCTGGGTCTAAAAGGTTGATCAAAAAGTGGGTTCCAGTTGGCAAGTTCAATGGTAACTTGGACTTGGGTGATTCTCAACATTGACTGTCATGGCCCATGAGGGCAAAGGGGCAAAAACATGAGATTAAAACAAATGAAACATTGGTGTTTTTGCCAAGGTGAAGATTGTTGGATTTAGGCTCAAACATGAATTCCTTGTTGTTTTAGAATATGGAACATGTATTTAGAAAGTAATTAGGATTTTCTAAATATGGATAAGTGTTTTATGATCTAGTTGCATTTGAATAAGAAAACCATGTTAGTGTAGAATGGAGAATCCTTGTTGGTCACGATTTCTAAATATTGTGGCTAGAAAGTATACACATAAGAGGTCCCTCGTTGTTTATTGATCATCCCAACTAGTGAGTGAGATCTAGAAGAAGGTGAAATTTGGTTATTGAAAGCTTTGTGAAAGAGTGTAGAGTTTAGAACTTGTGTGAGTGTCGTGGTTGGAGTTCTAGTTTTATCTTGAGTATTCTCTTTTTGTTATTTTTCTATACCAAAGTCTCAAATCTGTGTACTATTTGGTGTAGAAGCACTTGAAGTGTTTAGTTCCTCTGAGGTACTTGTTAATTGATAGTGGATTATTTTTGCCCGTGGTTTTTTTTCTTGATTTTGGGGTTTTTCCACGTATATCTTTGAGTTGTGGGTATTGATTTCTATTGTTCTTTTCTTTATTGAATCTGTGATATTGGAGGGTTTTAGGTGCTTTTTCCAACACTGTTGGCCTAGATACAAGTCTAAGAGGAGGAGGAGGGGGGGGGGTGAATTGGATGGTTGTAAGTTTTTACCTTTCAGAAATTAAATAAAATGCAAGCAGGTAAAGTAAATGGCAAGAAACAAAACACACAAGATTTTGATGATCCAATGACCCCCATGGTTGCCTTTCAATTTTGATGATTATAAACTACAAAAGTCCTTTGTTACTAACAACTCAAATCAAGTGTTTTCAACTTTATAGACCACCATAATTCAAGTATAAAAGTTGAAGCATAATGACATTGACAATGTTGAAGCTCAAGGCAAGGTCAAAAGCTTAAAGATCAATTCAAGTGAAGACCTTGATGTAATCTTTCTTTTAATTTTAGATGATCTTTAGGTTGTAGGATCTTGCTCTTGAAATTTCTCAGAACTTGCATATCATAGATTTCAAAATGAGCATAATCTTTCAATAATTTTGACGATTCGAAAAAGTTATTCAATAATTTCAATTGTGTTTAAATCTTCATTGAAAATGATTTCAAGTGTTTTCAAATATTTGATTTGATGATCAAAAGTGTTTGAAATGATTTGAATAAGTTTGTGCATTGATTTTTGATAAAAAAAAATCCAAAATTGGTTATAAGCGTCAAACCAACGAGCTTCCATAGCTGGCAATGCCCTCCTAGCGTTGCCTAGTTACTTAAGTGGTTTGTCACGACCACCAACACGCTCCCGGTTGGAGCAGCGCGATGCTGTGTGCCTAGAAAAAGATTATCCTTAGGAAATTACCAGTGAAGCAGGCTCTTCAGTTGAGAAGCAGGCTCTTCTATGACACAGTCCAAACACCCCTCCCGGTTTGCTTCAATAAATGCGCTCTTTAATGGAGAAGCACGCTTGTAACACCCTTGAAAAACAGACCATTTTAAACCAAATAACTTACAATACGTTCACATGTAAACCTCAAACACTATCTCGGATGACAACCCAGTCGGAACTGTGCACCGAAACCCATGCATCAGCGCTAAAAACCCAAAACAGGTTGGGTATGAGCCCAGGTACTTCACCAGGTCCTCCTGCTCCATATTTTTCTATAAATAGGGGTGTCCATTTGCACTCCACCATCACTTTTGGAAACGCTTTCCCCCTCTAAAAAGTGTTGTGACTCTGCCGACTTTGCACTAAGACTTTGCCTCTAAGAGTTCTGTCGAAACTTGCATCCTAAGGTGGGGATGAAGGCATAGGTTTGCGTATTCATTTACTTTATGATAAGTATGACATTGCATTGTTTACATACATGATACCATGCTAAATTACTTCATGCATATGACATACTACTGATAAGGGTGGTCCCTTGTCTTTGAGACAAACCATGAGAGCCCTTGTGATGCTGTTGAACACCTTTGCTTGCGGGATCTGAAGCTGCATTGTGCTCGATCTCGTGATTTCACAGTGGAACCATCACATGATGATACTGAGCACAAAGGCCCGCAGTGCACTTCGTAGTTGGTATTTGATATATAAAGCACACGTACGTTGGTACAGAGGATGTTGCTGCATTTCATGATTGTATTGATTGACGTGGATTGAAATGCATTATTCTATGTACTGTTGTATTTATTTTCTGTAAACGTTGCGTTTGCTTTGCTTGATCAACTGAGCTTTGAGTTCACCCCGTTGCTTCATCTTTCAAGAAATTAAGTTGGGTTAGGGTTGATCTGTATAGGGGGCGGTTACTAGTCAGGATCTATTTGTTTACCAAGGGGATGAGATCTAACCGCCTTATTTTGATGGTATTGGCCATTTACTTTTGTGGGGTTTGTCCCCTTTTTATTTGTCTCTTTGAGACTACTGCCTATAAAACCTTATTATATTATTTGAACACCTTTTGATCTATTAATGAAGTTGCATTATTTTTGATATATTACGTGTCATGAAATGGGCCCACGTTTCTGCTGCAAACCCCTTATTGTCATACTATGTTGACGGAAATGTGGGTATATTTGTCTAAGTGTTAGACTATTCCATATTCAACGGGGTGTGACAATAATAATGGTATCAGAGAGAAAACGGTCTTGCGACTGGAGTTGACATATTTTAAAACAAAAACTTAAAAATATGTATAGAAGCACGTATATGTTCAAATTTTGAAAATCAAATTGTTTTTTTTTTTTGACCATGTTGGAGCTAAAATCTTTGAAATCAACATTTCAACATATATGTTCAAATTTAGAAAATAAAAAATTTTGAACATTTGAGCCAAAAACTGACTTTTGGAGCCAAATATTTTGAAATTTGGAGCCAAAAAAAAAAAAAAATTGTGCAAGGGCAAATGCTTGGGCACTTGTGATATGTTCGGCTATAAAAAGGCGGCAGGGGGGGGGAGGGGGCTTTCATCTCCTCTCTTGTTAATATTGCATTGTTTACTGAAGTTTTTTTGAGTTTTCTACAACATTTTCACATTATTTGTACTACTTTCTATAGAAAACCAAGTTTTCAAAGCCTAATCAAGTATAAGTCATAGATTTGCAAGAGGAAAGAACATCGTCAATGAGTGCGAAGCAACTACTAGACACATAGCCAGTAGAGACGATGCGTGAAGTACGCCTTTCACTTGAGTATTATCCACACGTGGATGGAATGGTACGTATATACGACTCTGATTAGAAGTTTTTACAAGGGTTTACAAGTAATAAATTTAAATTCTTTAGATAATACCCTCATAGTCACCACAATAGTGCATGGTGTATAGATCGAGCTAACTCCGACTTATTTATCACATATTGTGAAGTTACCAACGTTGGGACCCTATTGTGACGTCTATACCGACGTCGGGACCCAACTTATTGAACCAAAGACCAAAAGAATACTGCATCTTCTTACAGGAACGTCCAGGTATACTAAGGCTAGATTCCTTACTACTAGATTTCTAGTCGAACATTAAGGCCTCATACAAATTGTTATGCACAACATTTTCCCACAAATGGCCAAAAAGGTCAACTACGACCAAACCCCAGTGTTTCATTTTATATTGTATAGTGAAGGGAATACCCCTAAATGTTCCCTTCATTGTACTTAGACATATGGCTAGAGTTGGATCTAGCAACTCTGAGGATACTTTGCTCTCCTATGGTGCCTTGATCATGAAAATCTTGAAACGTTCTTGCGTAAGATTTGATACGAACGAGGGAACGAGGCATCCAAACCACTTTTTGGGCCAAACAGTCCAGTCCTAGGGGTAGCAAAGGCCTTATAATCAGAGTAGAGTTGAGCTCTGGTGGCGACGACTCAAATTACCCTAACCCAGACGACTTGAGAGAGGGTACCGAATGTCAAAATGCGGATGAAAATCAGGAGCTTCCACGAGACAACCTCACTGACAAAGACATCTCAAGGTACCAAGAGAACTTGGAAGAGATCACTCGATCGATGAAAGAACCTACCCCTGACATACGACGGTCCAGACGGAGCCCAACTCCTGTGTTTCGCTGCTCCATCTCCACCCCCTCCATCCCGGTACTGAACACAGCTGAAATAGAGACCTTCCAGCAAAGTGTTCTGGGTGCGCTCAACTCCACCAGCAACACAGTCGCACTCTTGGCAAAGATGATCCACGATCAAAATGCCAAGATAGACGCACTACAGTAGTTCTGTTTCGGTCGAGGCATAACTCCCCCAATGCCCATTTCGTATGCCTTTCTTATGAGAAACACGGGCTAATCCTCTCAGACTCCCCAACCCATGCCATTTTCCATCCCTATGGAGAACTCATAATTTTTTTCACAAATCTTCCCGCCCCAACCACCACCGGTCAACATGACCCCAATGGGTTTGGTCACCGCAGGACTTGGGCCGGACATCGAAGGCATGGTGGGTCGAGTTTTAAACGAGTCTGAGAACCAATTCGAAGACACCTTAGTACCTCATTCACCTCACCTCTTTTAGAGTACTATCTCTCGTCGAATTTTCTTTCTAAATTTTTTATTTTTCTAAGCTTTACAAATGTACCTTGTATGAAATGTTAGAAAAAAATAGTCATGCTGGATTTTTGCTAAAAATGTTAGGCACGATGCTTGATTGTTTGATTGTTTATTTGAGACTATGATTGATAGGTGAACCTGAACTATGATGTTTCCCTACTATCAACGAGTTTGAAGTGGTATGGGACATATCGAACTCACTAGATATTGGAGAAACTACCAGATTCAACTAAGCTTATGACCTGTGTACGCAATTCGACTTAGAAATCAGACTTATGTCTAACATCATTGCACCTTTATGGAATGGGACATAGGAACCTAAAGGATGATAGTTGTAAACTGGTAGTCTAGTTGTATAACAAAAAAGACCGATCACTAATCCCCTTGACGAGACCACGTCCCTTATCACCAAGTTCGCTGGAAAATGGGACCCGCAAACTTGGAAGATAATTGGAATCGTTGACTCATGGGGAGAAGTGAGCATAGGATTTGTTGTAGACATTGCAACATGTAAAATATGAGACGACATGAGGTTAAGTACTAGAAACCTACGATTCGTACTAGAATTGAAAACTTTTTGATATTATTGAAATAGCCAAACAAATTTGAAGGACTTTTAAAGCAAAAGTTGTTAAAATCTTAACTCCATAAACTAGCCATTTTTGGTTTACTGTTTGTTTTACAACCTTCACCTAAAGTATCTGGACTCTTCCCTGCCATTACCAAAAAACTAGAAAACTACGTGGTTAACACCTATGAACAAATACACAAGAACTAAGCATTGGCATGTGCATCACGATTACAATTGTTGGCCCAGATGTGTCCAAGAGGGGGGAGAGGGGTGAATTGGACACTTGGCAGATTTTAACCTTTCTTTTAATTGTGCAGAATAATGAAAGCAAATTAAACAATGTATACCAATGAGATACAATAAATGTAAATGGGACAATGCAAGCAAGATTTATAGTGGTTCAGCTGCGCCTGCATCCACTACCTAACCTCCTCAGTTAGGATTTGTTCAAACTCAGTATGGAACTTCTTACGGGTGAAGATAAAACTAGAACACTTTCTCAACTTACCGGTGTGAGAACTACCGTTTCTCAGCTTACGGGTGTGAGAGGACCGTTTCTCTACTAACAAGTGAGAGAGAACCTATTCTCAACTTACTGGTGTGAGAAGATTTCTTACAACTTTGAGCAACACTTGCTCTAACTTAGTGACTTACTCATCACTACAATTTGATTATAGAATGAGATATGATTCCCTTTACTCAGAATCAAAGTGATACTTGCAACGCTTTGGATTGAACCTTATGTTGCCACATATTCAGCGAAATATGTATGATGAAGTTTATGCTGAAATCAAGTTCAAATAGCTTTTGTCTTCGTTAATGGGTTTTTGAAATAATGAAGAAGAAGATCGATTAACCCATAAGACTTGAAGTTTTACTTTCAAAAGATCGTAAGATCAAGCACAAGTAAAAGAAGACTAATTTTCAAAAAGTGTTTTGGCACAAACGAAAACTGTCAATATGTTTTGAATGAATATCAGTTTCGTATTTCATTAGTAGTTTTTTGCTCTGAGGCAACATGTATATACAGGAATAACAAAGGTGCAATGGACTTAGTAATTTTGGCGCTCTAAGTTATTTCAAATATAACGTTAACATTCTTTCAAAAAATGGATCGATTCAGCTTAATGCATATTACGATGATAGCACCTGAATCATCTGATCCTTTCATGAAAGAGGAGTGTTCAGACAAAGTTTTAGAACATTTTAAAAAGTTCTGAAAAGTTGTACGATTCTGAAAAAGTTCTGAAAAGTATTTGTACGTTTTTGAAAAAGTTAACAAAAATGGTAGTAATGTCAGAACAACAAAAAAATATTTTCTATCGTTTTGTTCCTTTGAGAGCGCTCATAGAACATCAGCGTCCTACTGAACAATGAAGTGAGGGTGCTACTAAACAGTAAGTGTCCTGACTTGTTTTGACAATTAAACAACTTAAAGCATAAGGGCGCTACCTCATAGTAAGCATCCTGCTTTGTTTAAAAAACGCAAAACATATGAGGGCACTACTCAAGAGCAAGCATCCTGAACAGTTAAAATAATTTTAAAACAATTTTAAGTGCGCTGACGGACGATAAACGTCCTGAAAGTTATTTAAGTTACGCGCCTACACAAGTAGCATCCTGATAATTCATTCAACTTATAACTTATCACCGTCCTTAAAGATAGAAATCACTTAAAGATAAAATAAAATCTTTCATCGAGCTGAAGCTAAATTAGTGTCCTGACACTCTCAAAGGTTGATAAGAGAAAGGTCACTACTAACAAGTAAGCGTCCTTATTAATCAGATCAATTCAACCTTGAGCATCTTAACATTTTATCAGCGTCCTAACTCATCAAGTCCAGGAGAATGCTGCTAAAACATTAGCATCTTGAAAGACTTTATAACAGCAGTTTTTGATTTCTCGATTAAAACACGATAAAACATAAAGTAACTGGATTAAATCAAACATGCAACCAAACGATTAAAACATGCAGGCATGCATATTGTTAAATCACATGGCATTGAAGGTCCTACAACCTATCATAATATAATCATACAAATAAACATCTTCAAACGATCATGGTCTTCAAGAAGATCTTTTAATACGTTCGCCATGCATCATTGAATATTTGATACCTTCAAGTGAGATTAGATATGCCATATGTGTAGTAAAATCATGAACAAAATGTAGTTTTAATCTTTCATAATAGGGACATATTCTCGTAAGGGACATGAGGATAATTGGTGCAACAATCTCCCCCTTTTTGATGATTTCAAACACATTACTGTAGGCTTTCAAGCAAGCTAATAAAGTGATGTATGTATGCATGAGATGCAGTACTAATGTTCCTTGTTTCATATGATATGAGTGTATTAGCAAGGAATGTACATAAACTATCACTAAGACTCCCCCTTAGTGTTATACTCCCTCTGAGTTTATGATGCTTTAATGATAGTACTTTCTCTCCCTTTTGAAAAATCAAAAAGAGTAAAGTAACGTGAAATATATCTCCCCCATATGGAGGTAAGCATCAAAGGGCTACAGATCAGTTTCAGAGAACATTCCAAGTTCTTTGCGAATATGAACGAACTGGTCTTTTGGTAGGCCTTTAGTAAATATGTCAGCCAATTGTTCTTTGGTTCTAATATGAGATAATACGACTTCTCCATTTTGCACATAATCCTGTAAAAAGTGATGTCTTATTTGAATATGCTTAGTTCGAGAGTGCAATACGAGATTTTTAGATATGTTAATAGCACTAGTATTATCACATAAAATTTCAGCACATTGAATAAATATTTGATAATTCTGAAGTTGTTGTTTTATGTAAAGAACCCGAGAACAACAACTTCCAGCTGCAACATATTCTGCTTCAGCTGTGGATAGTGCCACAGAATGTTGTTTCTTGCAGAATGAAGAAATCAGAGAATTTCCAAGAAAGTGACAAAATTCAGAGGCACTTTTCTTATCAGTTAGACTGCCGGCATAGTCGGAGTCTACATAACTTCTGAGATCGAAAGTAGTACCTTTGGAATACCAAATTCCAAAATTTGTTGTGCCATTTATGTATATGAATATTCGTTCATTTTAAATGAGATTCTTTCGGTTCAGATTGAAATCTTGCACATAGACAGACACTGAACATAATGTCAGGTCGACTTGCTGTTTGGTACATAAGACTTCTAATCACGCTTCTATAAAGTTTTGAAACAATTGATTTACCTTTTTCATCCTTATCTAATTTGATTTCAGAAGTACAAGGAGTGTCAATCGATTTCAAATTGTGCATTTGAAACTTTTGAACCATTTCTGTAGCATACTTTGATTGGCTTAAGAAGGTGCCTTTCGGTATTTGTTTAATTTGTAAGCCAAGAAAGTATGTAAGTTCTCCCATCATACTCATTTCAAATTCCTTCTGCGTTAATTTTGAAAACTCATCACACAGTTTTTTGTTTGATGCACCAAAAATGATATCGTCCACATATATTTGAACAATGAGCATATTATCATTGTGGTGTTTGACAAACAAAGTTGGATCAAGTTTTCCTTTTTGAAACTTATGATCTAAAAGAAATAAACTCAGTCAATTATACCAAGCTCTTGGAGCATGTCTCAATCCATTAAGGCTTTGTGGAGTTTGAATACATATTCCAGGCCTTGAGCATCTTCAAACCCTGGAGGTTGTTCCATATATACCTCTTCATTGATGTAACCATTTAGAAAATCACTATTTACATCCATTTGGTATAAGGAAAAATCCTTGTAACAAGCGTAGGCAAGTAAAACTCTTATTGCCTCTAGTCTTGCTACTGGGCCAAAAGTTTCTTCGAAGTCTATGCCTTCTTCTTGGTTGTACCCTTGTGCAACCAGTCTAGCCTTATAGCGGAAAATGATGCCTTGTTCATTCTTTCTGTTCCTAAAGATCCATTTGGTTCCTATAACCGATTGATGACAAGGTCTAGGAACTAATTCCCATACTTTGTTGTGCACAAAGTGTCCTAGTTCTTCTTGCATAGCAAGAATCCATTTTCATCTTTCAGTGCATCTTCCACTTTAATTGGTTCATATTGTGATACAAAAGCAACAAGCTCTTGATCTTTTTGAATTGAGGCTCTAGTGGATAGACCTTTTCTTGGATATCCTAAAATTTGATATTGGGAAAGACCTTGAAGTAGTCTAGAGTTTTTAGAAAATTCATCCTCAAGACTTTTCTTATTAACACTTTCATCAAAATTTACATGAATTGATTCTTCTACAATTTGATTTGATTTATTGAAGTCTCTATAGGCTCTACTGTGAGAAGAATATCCTAAGAATAAAACATTTACATCCGAACACTCAAAAGTAACTAATGTTGGGTGCTCTACCCTTCCATAGTTCATATGGAGCTTTATTCAAATTTTTTCTAATCAGAACTCGGTTCATCACATAGCAGGTAGTGTTTATAGCTTCACCACAAAAATGATTTGCAGTGTTATACTCATTGAGCATTGTTCTACACATCTCCTGTAGAGTTCTGTTCTTTCTTTCAACTACGCCATTTTGCTGTGGTGTCCTAAGGGCTGATAGATGGTGAGTGTAACCTTGATTGTTACAAAATTCTTCGAGATTTTTATTGACAAATTCACCACTTCTATCACTCCTAATTATGTTGATTTTGTACCCTTTTTCATTTTTGACTCTTTTATAGAATTTTATAAATGTTTCACAAGCATCAGATTTATGAGCTAATAGAAATACCCATGTAAATCGAGTAAAGTCATCAACAATCACAAACACATATGATTTATCACCTAAGCTGTGGGTTTTGGTTGGTTCGGAAAGATCAATATGAATCAGTTCTAGAGCTCTAGAGGTTGATTGACGCCTTTTGCTCTTAAATGATGATCTGGTGTGTTTGCCAAGTTGACATGGTTAACAAACCTTGTCATTTGAGTAAGTTCCTTTCGAAATTCCCGTGGCCAGATCATGTTTAACCATCCTAGATATGTTGTCCATATTAATATGAGCTAATCTCCTATGCCACAGCCATGCATCATTACCAGAGATAACACTTAAACATCTTACATTTTGTTTCTTCATGTCATTGAAGTTTATGCAATACACATTCTTAATTCTAGATGCCATGAATGCAACAGTTTTATCAGCATGCTTGACAATACACCTATTTGCCTCAAATGAAATGTCATAACCTTTGTCACATAATTGACTTATGCTCAAGAGATTATGCTTCAGCCCTTTAACATAAAGTACATCAGATATGGATAGAGAATCGTTACTAATAGTTCCAATGCCTTCAATATCACCTTTGCTATCATCTCCGAAGGTGACCTTTCCTCCTTTATTCTTTTCAAGGCTCAGAAAGTTAGATCTATATCCAAACATGTGCCTGGAACAACCGCTGTCTAGATACCATACATCTTCGTTTTTGCATATCTACACAACATAAAATATTTTTGACTTTGGTACCCACGCTTGTTTGGGTCCATGAATGTTAGCATCAATAAGAACAAAATTTTCAATCCATGCATATTTTTTTTTCTTTCTACGTAAGACATTGCATCTGAGTATTGTATGACCTTCCCTATGGCATTTTTTGCATATTGGTTTCTTGGTCAGTACGGTGTCGTACTCCTTTTGTTTAGACCCATGAGTGTAGCCTAGTTCAGTCTTGTCGAATGCACATTTTTGTGATCCTAACATCATGTCAAATATCTTTTGACCATTTGTGAATTTAATCACTGTGCAGTGCAGGTCTTCCTTTTCTTTTCTACGAGTTTCATTTTCATTTTTCAGTTTCCCAACAACTTTCTTAAGTTGTTCATTATCTAGAGACAGTTCATCTAGCTCTTCTTGTTGGAATTCAATTTTCTCAAGAGCTTCTTCAAGACTATGCTTAAGTTTTTCAGTCTTCCTAATCTCTTTACTAAGTTTTGACTTAAGCTCCTGAATATAAATGTTGAACTCATGCGATTTGTTAGTAGGTTCAGTTTTTACTTCTGTGCTTGCAATTAAGCATAATTCAGCCGTGTGATCTGAATCCACTTCATCTTCGCTTGAGCTTGAATCATCCCAAATGGCTTTGAGAACTTTCTTGTCTTTTCTATAAAAGCTGGTGTTCTTCATATATTTTATGGGGCATTCACTCTTTATATGACCTTGTTTGTTACAACCGTAACATATTAACTCTACAGGTTTAGACTCGGGTTTCTTTCCTTTGTGAAACCTTGAGTAAGAGTTATTCTTACTCTTTCTCCTAAGCAACTTATTGAACTTTCTGGATAACATATCCATGTCATCTTCTGAGTCTGAATCATTTTCAGAATCAGTTTTAGCATTGAGGGCAATTGATTTCTTTTCTTTTTCCTCAATCTTGACCGAACACATTGTCTCTTTTAGCTTCATATCATGAACCATTAATGAACCACACAGTTCATCAAAAGTGTATTCAGCCAGATTCTTGGCTTCTTCTATGGCTGTGGCCTTGGGTTCCCATGCTCTGGGTAGACCTCTTAGAAATTTTCTAACAGTTTCTTCTTGGTCATAGATTTTTCCTAGGTTCTTCATCTCATTGATGTTTGTTGTAAATCGAGCAATAGCTTTAGCAATCAAATCAATTTCCTTCATCCTATAGGTTTCATGTTTTTTAACTAACAGTTGGAGTTTTGCCTTTTTAACTTGCAAAGTTCCTTCGTGGGTGACCTCTAACTTGTTCCAGATTTCCGTAGCGGTTTCACACGCACTAACTCTATTGAACTCTTCAACTGATAAACTACAAAACAAAATGTTTACAACTTGGTTATTCAATAGTTTTCTTTTCTTTTCTTTTGCACTCCATTTGTTTATATCCTTTGGGACAGTAGCACCATCAACTATTTTAGTAGGCGTTGGACAGCCGTGTGTCACAACATCCCACATCTCTAGATCTTGGGCTTTAAGGTAATACCTAATCTTAGTTTTTCAGTGTGAATAGTTTTCTCCCTTGAACAATGGTGGTCGGTTGGTGGAGTTTCTTCACTTGAAAGATAAGTACTTCTTTCATTTTGTCCTGCCATACTCAATCAAAGATGGTTAGATACTTTGATGGTTAACCTGCTCTGATACCAATTGTTGGCCCAGATGTGTGCAAGAGGGGGGGTTGAATTGGACACTTAGCATATTTTAACCTTTCTTTTAATTGTGCAGAATAATGAAAGCAGATTAAACAAAGTATAGAATTGAGATACAGTAAATGTAAATGGGACAATGCAAGCAAGATTTATAGTGGTTCGGCCGCGCCTACATCCACTACCTAACCTCCTCAGTTAGGATTCGTTCAAACTCCACTATGGACTTTCTTATGGGTGAAGATCAAACCAGAACACTTTCTCAGCTTACGGGTGTGAGAACTACCGTTTCTCAGCTTACGGGTGTAAAAGGATCGTTTTTCTACTCACAGGTGAGAGAAAACCTATTCTCAACTTACTGGTGTGAGAAGACCGCCAACGTTGAGCAACACTTGCTCTAACTTAGTGACTTACCCGTCACTATAATCTGATTACAGAATGAGACATGATTCACTTTACTCAAAATCAAAGTGATACTTACAACACTTTGGATTGAACCTTCTGTTGCCACATATTCAGCGAAATATGTATGATGAAGTTTATGCTGAAAACATGTTCAAATAGTTTTTGTCTTCGTTAATGGGTTTTTGAAATAATGAAGAAGAAGATCGATCAACTTAGAAGACTTGAAGTTTTTCTTTCAAAAGATAGTAAGATCAAGTACAAGTGAAAGAAGACTAACTTTCAAAAAGTGTTTTGGCGCAAACGAAAACTGTCAATATGTTTTGAATGAATATTAGTTTCGTATTTCATTAGTTAGTTTTTTTGCTTTGAGGCAGCACGTATATATAGGAATAACAGAGGCACAATGTACTTGGTAATTTTGGCGCTCTAAGTTATTTCAAATATAACGTTAACATTCTTTCCAGAAATGGATCGATTCAGCTTAATGCATATTACGGCGATAACACCTGAATCATCTTATCCTTTCATGAAAGTGGAGTGTTCTGACAAAGTTTTAGAACTTTTTAAAAAGTTTTGAAAAGTTGTTTTACGATTCTGAAAAGTTCTGAAAAGTATTCGTACGTTTTTATAAAAGGTTAACAGAAATGGCAGTAATGTCAGAACAACAAAAATATCTTTTCTGTCGTTTTGTTCCTTTGAAGGCGCTCATAGAACATCAGCGTCCTACTTAACAATGAATTGAGGGCGCTACTAAATAGTAAGTGTCTAGACTTGTTTCGACAATTAAACAACTTAAAGCATGAGGGTACTACATCGCAGTAAGCGTCCTGCTTTGTTTTAAAAACGCATAACCTATGAGGGCGCTACTCAAGAGCAAGCGTCCTGAACAGTTAAAACAATTTTTAGCGCGCTGACGGACGATAAGCGTCCTGAAAGTTATTTAAGTTGATTCTAAAGATGAGGGCGCTCTTTCACAAGTAGCGTCCTGATAATTCATTCAACTTATAACTTATTAGCATCCTTAAAGATAAAAATCACTTAAAGATAAAAGAAAATCTTTCAGCAAGCTAAAGCTAAATCAGCGTTCTGACACTCTCAAAGGTTGATAAAAGAATGGTCACTACTAACAAGTAAGCGTCCTTATTAATCAGATCAATTCAACCTTGAGCGTCTTAACATTTTATCAGCGTCCTGACTCATCAAGTCCAGGAGTGCGCTGCTAAAACATTAGCGTCCTGAAAGACTTTCTTAAAGCGTTTTTTGATTTCTCGATTAAAACACGGTAAAACATAAAGTAATTGGATTAAATCAAACATGCAACCAATCAATTAAAACATGCAGGCATGCATATTGCTAAATCACATTGCATAGAAGGTCCTACAACCTATCATAATCTAATCATACAAATAAACATCTTCAAACGATCATGGTCTTGAAGAAGATCTTTTAATACATTTGCCATGCATCAATGAATCTTTGATACCTTTAAATGAGATTAGATATGCCACATGTGCGGTAAAATCATGAACAAAATGTAATTTTGTAATCATCAAAATCTTTCATAATTGGGACATTTTCTCGTAAGGGACATGAGGATAATTGGTTCAACAACATTATCATGCACTTGAGGCATGATTTTACGTTAATCGCAAATGGACTTGCAGAAAATGCCTGTTCAAACGAGGCAACAGCGTGACCTATGTTCCTCGCACGCATTAGAGGAACTGACGCCACCGGAGGTCGATCAATCCAGACCTCTCGTTACGCCCATCATGGCAGAAGAAGCCACAAACACGACAAACTGGGCCGACTGTCGATCAACCTACACTGGTTACTCCCCCTACCTGAGTAGCAACGCCTCCCGACATAGACCAACTTTTCCAAGGTTTCCTACGGTATATACAATCTACTTCTGGTCAAAGGGCTGCACCTACCCAACTACCCATGGGTAGAATCCTATCGGACACTGAGCAGATGACCAACCTGATAACAAAGTACAAACGTTTGCATCCGTTAACCTACGATGGAAAACCCGATGTCGACGAGGCGTACAACTGGCTGAATGAATCCAGGAAGGCGTTAGAAGTCATGGGCATGCTTGAGGGCAGAAACATCCTTTTGGCTACTTACCAACTCGTTAGAGGCGCAAACAGTTGGTGGAAAACGATTAAGGGAGACTTGCGGATGAATGTGACAACGATGACCTGGCCAAACTTTGAGGCCCACTTCATCAATGAAGTTTTTCCAAGCGCAGTGAAGAGGAAAAAGAGACAGGAGTTTCAAAAGCTGTATTAGGGGTCGATGACAGTGCGGGAATATTTCGCGAAGTTCACCGAACTTTCTGTCTTCTCGCTCTTCTCTGTGTCCACTAAGTAGGACAAACAAAAAAAAATTTACAGTAGCCTCAAGCCAGATATTCGTCAGACGCTTTTTTTTTTTTGGATCTAGACAATTTTCGCTACTTGTCCAACAAAGCCATGAACTATGACCAGGAGAAGGTCGAGCAGGAGTTGAGACGAACGGAATAAGAGGAAGGGGGTGGCCGCTTCAGGGCAGCAAACTGAGAAGAAGAAGCCCTATAAGCCATTCCAAAACACCATTCCTTCCCAACCAAAAGAATTCCAACCTCAACACCCGTTCGCTCCAAAATGCTCCAGCAAGAAATCAGCCAAACCCTCCCAACAACTTCAACACAGGTCGCGGTGCAGCCGCAATGCAAGAACAAGCCATAAAGGTGCTAACCATAACCGAACTCCCCAACAACCGCAGAACATGGTTGAGAAGGCCTATTATCAATGCAGCCAACTCGACCACATTGTGCGGATGTGTCCCCAAGCTTCCCAACCAGCAAAATCCAAGAGCCCCGGCTGCACCGGCTCCTTAAGCAGCACCGACTCAACCCCAAACACCTAGGCAACAAAAAAATTCTCCTAGGCAGTAAGGCCGAGCTTACTTGGTCGCTGAACCTGCAGCAACCGACAATAATGTCGTTGAAGGTACCTACCCACTTTTTAATACATTGGTACATGTCTTATTTGATTATGGTTTAACACATTCTTTTATGTCAGCTAAGATTGTGGAAAAATTAGGACCAGAAACTAGAGCAACCAATGTTATACTGTATAAACACCAGTAGGGCCAGGTATTGAAATAAACAATGTTTGCCATAATTGTGAACTTAGAATGACCAAAACAACATTATCTGCTGAGCTCCTTGTAATGAGCTTCATAGTCTTCAACATCGTGTTGGGCATGGATTGGTTAACACCTCTATAAGCTCAGATTGATTGTCGTAAAAAACAGATAATACTAACCCTACCTAGTGGACAGCCGCTGAAGATCCAGGGGAACCGAAAGTTGTCCCATAACTCCGTAGTCTTTCTACTTATAGCACAAATGAACACCCTGTCCATTACCGATTTTGGTGACGAACCAGAGGCACCATAGGGCTTGGCCACCACCGACACAATCCCTATAGTCTGTGAGTACTCGATCCTATTCTTAGAAGATCTACCTGGACTACCGTCGCACAGGGAGTTTGACTTCAAAATCAAACTCATACCCAGTACCGAGCCTGTTTATATCCCTCCGTACCAGATGCCAAATGTCGAGCTGGTCGAACTCGACAAGCAGTTGAAGGAGCTTGAAAGACTAGGGTTCATCCGAAATAGTACATCACCATGGGGTGCTCCAGTACTCTTTGTCAAGAAGAAAGATGGATCCCTATGTTTTTGCATTGACTATAGGAAGATGAATAGGGTAACCATCAAGAACTGATATCCCTTACCCTGAATCGAAGACTTATTCGACCAATTGAGAGGGGTCCAGTTCTTCTCAAAGATCGATCTCCGTTCAGGTTACCATCAATTACGGATGAAGGAGTGTGACATTCTGAAGACAACATTTTGTACCTGGTACGACCACTATAAATTCAGTGTCATGCCCTTTGGCCTAACGAATGCCCCAGCTGCCTTCATGGACTTAATAAACCGTGTTTTTAGACCTTTCCTAGATCAATTTGTTGTTGTTTTTTTGGATGACATTTTGATATACTCCCCAACCAAGGGACAACATGAAACCTACCTATGAATCGTACCCAGTACCCTCCGACAACACAAACTCTACACTAAGCTGAGTAAGTGTGAGTTTTGGATGACCAGAGTCAAATTCCTCAGGCATGTCATCTCACACAATGACATTGAAGTTGATCCTTCAAAAGTTGAATCCATCCTAGAATGGAAGCAATCGACTAATGTCACGCAGATCAGAAGCTTCTTGGGGTTAGCCAGGTACTATAGGCATTTCATTAAAGACTTTTCCAAACTCTCAAAACCGCTTACTCGATTATCAAGAAAGGACACTCGTTTCATTTGGAGCCCTGCCTGTGAGTCAGCTTTTCAAGAGCTAAAGAAAAGGCTAACTTCAACCCCTGTTCTCATAACACCAAATGACGGGATTGGTTATACCCTCTATACCGACGCTTCGTTACAAGGCGTAGGCGTTGTCCTTATGCAGGAAGGCAGAGCGGTTGCCTACTCCTCTCAACAGTTGAAGCTTCATGTGGTCAACTACTCCACACATGACCTCGAGCTTGTTGCGGTCCTCTTCGCCCTTAAGATCTTGCGACATTACCTGTATGGTGAAAGATTTGAGGTGTTTTTTGACCACAAAAGCCTGTGGTACATCTACACTCAGAAAGATTTAAATCTTAGACAGAGGCGTTGGCTAGATATCCTTAAAAACTATGATTTCGACCTCATGTATCACCAGGGGAAGGCTAACGATGTAGCCGATGAACTGAGTCGAAAGTCATATGTATCAGCCTGCTCTGTCGACTTTGAGATGGGACAGTTGTTAATCGAGATCGAGGACTACAACTTTCAACTGGTTGATGACCACACCATCTTTAGGATTTCCCAAATGACATTCCACTTTAAGCTCATCCGAAGGATTTGGGTGGCCCAAGCAAACGATGCTAAATTAATGGGAAATAAATGCCTCATATCGCAGGACCAAGCCCACTATCATTGGTCCTTTGGGTAAGACGTCGTTGTTTTCTACAAGAAAAGGCTTTGTTTGCCTAACGATCCTGAACTCTGGCGAGAAGTCTAGTTTGAGTGTCACGGATCAACATTCTCTATGCACCCTGGAGGAAACAAGATGTATAGAGATATGAAGAAGCAATTTTGGTTTTTCGGAATGAAAAAGGCAGTCGCAGACTTCGTGTCAAAATGTCTCACTTGCCAGCAAGTCAAGGCTGAACGTAGAATTCCATCGAGTCTACTTCAACCATTACCTTTGGGGAATGGAAGTGGTACAACATTGCCATGGAATTTGTCACGACACTGCCTAGAAATTCCAAGGGTCAAGATATCATCTAGGTTGTCATTGATATGCTGACAAAGGCTGCTCATTTTATTTCGATTAAGTATACCGATACCCCAACCAATTTGGTTGAGATCTATGAGCATGAGATCATCAGACTTCATGGAAATCCCCTCACCATCGTGAGTAATCGAGATCCTAGGTTTACTTCCTGATGCTGGCAAAGCTTTCAAATTAGAATTGGTTCTAAGGTCACTATGAGCATGACCTTTCACCCACAGACTGACGGACAATTCGAATGCCTCATTTAGATCTTGGAGGATATGCTACGTTGTTGCATCTTGGATTTCAAAGACGGATGGGTAAAATATCTTCACTTGGCAGAGTACTCTTATAACAACAGTTTCCAAACAAGTATCGGGATGGCACCATATGAAGCATTATATGGCATGCCTTGTAGATCTCCTGTCTGTTTGTTGGATATGGTCGACCAACCACAACTTGGTCCAGGTTTAATTAAGGAAACAACTGACAAGATCACTCTTGTCAAGGAATGACTTAAGACTGCCCAAAGTCGATACAAAAGCTACGCAGACAAGTGATGAAAACCCCTAGAGTTTGAGGAAGGAGAGTCTATCTTCCTCAAGGTCCAGCCCATTCAGGGTGTGAAGCGTTTTGGAGTGAAGGGAAAGCTGTCTCTGAGATATATTGGTCATTTTCCAATCATAAAACGAATTGGTGAAACAACCTACCAATTGTCTCTACTAGTTTCAATGTCTCGCAACCATGATGTTTTCCACATCTTTATGCTTCGAAAGTATCACCATGACCCATCTCATGTGATTTCTCTAGTTGAAGTAGAAATAGAGGAAGGAAACAAGTACTGCGAAGGACTCGTCCAAATTATGGATAACAAAACTGAGGACCTTCATACTAAAAACATTTGGCTAGTTAAGGTCCTATGGCAACACCACGATGTTGAAGAAGTTACTTGGGAACTGAAAAGTGAAATCAGGCTTAAATACCTTGAACTGTTTGTTTAAAATTTTTGTTGATCATCAGCATCATGCGAAATAAAATCATTCATTTCTCCATATCTGTTTCTATTTGCATTACATATTATATATGCCACTATTTGCAATTGCACAGATGTCAGACAGTGATAACAACATACCTTGTGAGTCGGACCTGTTATCTCAATGAACCCTATGATATGAATGTTTTGATGATTCCAAATATCTCTAGTTTGTTTATCTAATGATCTTGTCAAGTGTTTCAGATTTACCAAGACTTAAGATCAAGGAACAATGCTCACAAGCCTATTGAACATAACAATTAAAGTTCTAAGTCTTTCAGTACCTAGAATGTAAAGACTACCGATCAAATTTCTCTCAGTAAGATTTAATCAATCGCATATTTTGATCGTTTCATTTTAAAGGTATTTTAACGATTTCCAAAGTATTTAGTTTGATCAGAAAATACCATGATTTTAACCGAGTTTTATCGAGCTTTAAATGAAAAATCAAAAACCTTTTTACAGAGTCTTTCAGGACGCTAATGTTTCATGAGCGCCCTCCTGGACTTGATAAGTCAAAACGCTAATGAAATATTAGGACACTGACTACATTCAAGGTTGAAATGCACTTATTCAATAGGACGCTCACTCGATAGTAGCGGCCTCACTTAAGTCAACCTGTGAAGTTGTCTGGATGCTGATTGTGAATCAGCTCACTGAGAGATCTCTAAGAGTCTAAGTTCATCAAAGATCTTATCTTTGAGGACGCTGATAGTTATAAATTGAAAAATTGTTAGGACGCTACCTGGATAGGAGCGTCCTCATCTTTAGAATCAACTTAATAACTTTCAGGATGTTGATTGTCCTTCATCGTACTTAAAGCTATTTTTTAGTATTTTAAAAATATCAGAACGCTTACTCTTAAGTAGCGCCCTCGTGCGTTTGAATGTTTTTAAAACAAAGCAGGACGCTAACTGTCGATTAGCGCCCTCATGTTTTAGTTGTTTAATCGTTAAAGTAAGTTAGGACGCTTACAATTGAGTAGCGCTCTCACTTTATTGTTCAGTAGGACGCTTATGCTCCATGAACGCCCTTAAAGGAACAAAACGACAAAAATAATATTTTACTATTTTGGCACGTAAATCTTTTTGAAACACTTTTTAGAACAACTTTTCTTTCTAAAATCAACTCTTTGGATTTGTCAGAGATATCTTCTGAATCATGAACCACGTCTTTGAGACTTTCCTTATTCTTGAATCTAAAGAGAATCAACATGTTCATAAAATGTGTAGTTGCCATTTTTGTGATACATTCTAGCTGTTGTGTGTAAACGTTCATATTTGAAATTCAAGTTTAAATGAACAACAACTTCATCTCTCCGAGTCTATAAATACTAGCACTTAACAATCTGTTAAACACCGAAAACTCTTTGAGCCAAAACACTTTTGAAAGTTAGTTGAATTTTCACTTGTTTTAAAAGTTTAAGTTATTTTGTTTTCAAAGCGTTTTCTTTGAAACTCTGTTTATTCAAATGATTTTCATACTAAGCTAAATTTATATCTTTATCTGAAAATCTATTTGAAAGATTGAACTGTTTTCACTCAAATTTTCAGCGTTGTTTTAACCTATATTATTCTTGCTGAAGGGAAATTTGAGAGATAGTTCATAGAATACAATTGTACCTCATTTCATATCTTGTATTATGTATCAAGGTTGTAATAGTAGTTAGATAAGTTACAGAGTTGATATTCTTGTATTCAACAAGTTTAGGTTTGTCTCACACCCGCAAGTTGGGATAGGTTGTCTTGGACCTGTAAGTCAAGTCTTTAGGTTCGTCTGACACCCGTAAGTTGAGATAGGTATCTCTCTAGCCTGCAAGTCGAGAGGTTTAGGTTTGTCTCACACTCGCAAGTTGGGATAGGTTGTCTTGCACCTGTAAGTCAAGTCTTTAGGTTCATCTCACACCCGTAAGTTGAGATAGGTATCTCTTTGACCTGCAAGTCGAGAGGTTTAGGTTTGTCTCACACCCGGATGTTGGGATAGATTGGTCTCAAGCTTGCAAGTTGAGCAGTGTAACGGTTGTTCTCACACTCGAAAGTTGAGAAAAGGTGTAACGGTTTGATTCTCACCCGTAAGAGAATCCCTTAGTGATAAGGTTTAAAATCCTGACTGAGGAGGTTAGGTAGTGGACCTAGGAAGTAGCCGAACCACTATAAATCGACTGTGCATATTTATTTATTTTTGGCATCTTCATTTTTCCATTGTATTTAATTTTAAATTGTCTAAGTGTCCAATTCACCCTCCTCTCTTGGACATTTCTGGGCCAACAATTGGTATAAGAGCAGTGTTGTTCTTCAAAGAAACTTCACAATTTCCTTGACATCAATGGAAATGTCCAGGGGCACAATCATGGAAATAGGTCAACCTATAGATAGACCACCTATGTTCAATAGAGACTGGTTTGAAGATTAGATGATAAGGATGAAATCCTTTCTATGATCTAAGGATATCAGTCTATGGGAAATAGTTGTAAATGGTTACACCATGCCCAACAAGCCTATTGAGCTATGGACAGACAAGAAGACACTAAATGACAAACATAACGCTCAAGCTATCTATGCCTTGTATTACTGTCTACCCGAGGAAGAAGTAGAAAGGGTAGTTCATCTCGGGAGTGCCAAAGAAATTTGGAAAACACTCAAATCATTTCAAGGTGAAAAATTAAACATTCGAGATGAAAAGCTTGAAGAGTCTGATTGACTATTTGATGCCTTCGAAATATCAGAGAATGAACCTCTTGATACGACATACAACATATATCAATCCATTCTTAATGGAATAAAAGAACTGAATCAGGAAATACCTGTAGAAATATCCCTAGTGTATTTCTATGATATGCTTCCAAAGAAATGGAATGATAAGCTAATTACATTAGCTGAAACTGTCGAACCATGGGAAATGAGTTTAAAAGTGTTCCATGATCTCTTGAAAACCATGGAAGGAAGGGATGAGACTAGAGACCTAGTTACAACGTTAGAAAAGTCACTCGTCCACTTTAAGGTTTTAGGAAGTGAGTCAGTTCATGATAAACTTCAACGATTTAGACGTCTGGTAAATGAACTTGAACATTTTGGAAAAACCATCTCTCATTTTACTTTAGTGCAATATTTTCTAAACAGTTTTCCTGAAAACTGAAAAATATAAAGTAAATTTTCTAAACGTGTTTTCAAATCCATTTGAAATCAGTTTTCAAGAAATTGATTATATATTGAGTGGGTTAGAAACTTCATCCGAGAGAGAAGACATTCATGCAAATGCACCAAGTAGGAACGGAAGTGAAGTTGCTGATGACCTAAGCTTAATGAGTCAACAATCTTCAGCAAACACATCCATAATGATTAATGAGAGATCTCCTGATAGAATATCTTTAATCACGCAATCCTTAGAATATTAAATATTTTGTTCATGATTAAATTTTTGATGGTTGGTTGATGAAGTATAACTTTCAATATTGTTGAGTCAACCATACGATAGTTAAGACTGATTAATCAAATTTAATTAATATCAGTGTTTAAGTGTCCGAAAGCTGAAAGTGAATGAGGACGCTAATGTGCCCAATGGCTTTAGTTGTTCAAAATGCTTGTCATAAGGACGATGCTCATCGGTCACAAATTTTAGATTTATTAAAACCACCTTTAGACACTAGGTTGTGGCACGTGTGAGTATGTGTGAGGAGCACGCTTATCGTTTTAGCATTATAAAATTGAACTTTTGGTGACCAAGCAGTCACTTTTGCTATTTGATGCCCTAGGACGCTTCGTCAAGAACTTACTAGGAATCGCTCCAAGAGTTAATGCTGAACTTTCAACTTTAGCTGATCTCTTGTCGTATCAGTTCCTCAAAACCTTTGGTAAATTTTGTTCTCTGTTCAACTTCAAGTCCTTTGTTTTCTATTTCGTTGGTTTTCGCCAAGTAACTTCAGTTCTTCACCTTTATGCCTTTTTACACTTTCAACGGTGCCCAAGTCCAAGAAGCTTCACACTTTTTCCACAAGAAATAGAGCTATTTTACCATCATCACCTCCAAATAAGAGTGTGAGACCGAGAATTGAACCTACTCATGCCAAACTTGTGGCTACCCCGCACCCCGGACCACCAACCCCGCTAGGAATGGCGTGCAGAATGCCGGGGCGGGACGCCCGGCGTAGGCATCTCAAACCAGTCCTCAACCCTCGTGAGGTGGTTGAGACCCTACGAGCCTTATCCCAAACAACGAAATAATATAAACAGGTACAAAACAAAACAACCAAGACAAGAGATACTCCATAAAAATGAACCATAAATAAAATCGTCATAATCCCTACAGTCCATCAAGATTGACATACACATAAAGTCCAAAACTATGGGTACAAAAAAAACCTCATATGCCCACATGGTCTATCTAAGAAGTCCCAACTCACCCATACTACAATGTGGTAAGTGTTATGATTACATAGTCCAAAATATAATACACCATAATTTAAAACACAGTTCAATCAAAATGCCTCTCAACTCACGTCGAGGCCTTGAATTTTCTCACTGGCAAGACCCTCAAGATTTGACTACTCCTTTGCCCTTATTCAGGACAGAAGGACCTGAAAGAGGAAAATGAGGGTGAGATAACGGTGCCCAGTGAATAGAATTCAAATATGCTATCAATACTCATCAATAAATATCATGTATGCATGTCAATGTGTAGCATGATTAAAAGCTCATAACATATAGATATCAAGCATTTATAATAAGTTCGATGCAAGTAAAAGCTTATCAATTTGGATCCACATTCCACATGCATTGGGGTTACTAGTGCACGTCTATTTCACCGTACCGTTCTCATGCATTGGGGTTACTAGTGCACGTCTATTTCACCGTACCGTTCTCATCCCCAATCATGTTAATTTGGGGTTACTAGTGCACGTCTATTTCACCGTACCGTTCTCATCCCCAGATATTTCCTTTTTAAAACCCTCCTATGACAAGGTTAAGTCCCCTATCAGCCAGATAGATGGGCCCAACCAAAGTCATAAGGTTTTCTCAAATCAATGCATAATTTAAAACATTAGGACACATTCATGCTTTCAACATACAATATATATAAGTGATATGATGACATAAAAGATATAATCATAAATGAAGTCTACTCACAACCAAGCCTAGCGAGAGTATCTAACCACACACAGACACCAAACCGAATCAACCCAATCAAGGTCTTGAAACATTCATCAATATCCAACCATACATCAATTTCTATGCTCAATCACATAGACATTACACATCAACCCTAAATCAGCCCACATATAGACAATAGGCCTAAATCCCATCTAATCCCATCATTCAACTCAAATCACATGACTTAGGCCTCTAATGCATAGTTCTCATTCATAAACAATTCAATTAATCAAAAATACAAAATTTCAATTCCTTAGGTATAAACATGCTCGAATTGGGTCACTTGATCACAAGTAGGCCTAACCCATGATATGGTCACAACCACCAAATCAGTAGCATAATCAACCCTAATCATGCTTAATTAGACATAAATTGCATCAATTCAATGATTCTAGGCCAAAAGCATCAAAAGCCTTAAAATATGAAATTTTCCATACTTAGGCCATATTGCCTATTTACACTAGGTCACCATGTTCAGCCATGTATATCACTAATTTTGCATCATGGGTTCATCAATAATGGCAACTAGGTCAACATAGTTGACATGCAAGCTATTTTGAAAGGTCTAAGTTCATATTCTAAATTTAGGTCTAATACAAACAACCCTACAAATTTTCCATTTAATATTCTGTTCAGATGTACCAAGCTGCCAACAGAAATATTTAATCACAAAATCAACCGTACAGATGGAAGTATGGTAAGAGCCAAACCTTATGTCCAAAAATCAGCTCAATCCAACGGTGGGCAGAAAATATAAATCTCTTTGATGAACAAGTCTCTAATTAGACAATTTCTCCTTTCCTGCCGCAAATACTTGAACTCAGATAACTAGAGAACACAACATACTTAACCCACCAACATCTAAACTGTTCATAATGCAAGACAATCAGTTGTGAACCACCTTCTCAAATATCATATCCATCCAACGGTAGATTTAGGAGATCTATTAGTTTGATCTAAACTGCGCGAGAAATCCAGACTTTCCGACTAGCTTTGTTTGGGAGGTTATATCTTTCAAACGAAAAATCCAATCAAGATTGCCACCAACAGAATGAATACCCATAAGATACAAACTTGCTGACAATGTTTGAGCTCAATCTGACCATATAGCACCAAGATCCAGCTCTTTGATGAAAACGTTGCTGAGACTTCCCTCAAAGCAACTTCCTCTTTCTTTCTCTTCTTCTTTCCTTTCTCTTCTTTTTTCCTTTCCCTCCACTCACCTCACTCTCTAGGACTTCCTTGGAGAAGAGAAGTGGGCATGGGACACTTGTCCACTTTCATGCACCAACTTGACATGTGTTGGAGAAGAGAAATGGGGCATGGGACACTTGTGCACTCTCGTGCACCAACTTGACATGTGTTGGTCTCATGCACCAACTTGACATGTATTGGAGAAGAGAAATGGGGCATGGGACAGTTGTCCATTATCATGCACCAATTTGACATGTGTTGGTCTCATACTACCCATACCAACCACATGTGCTTTAACCAATCTTATGCTTGCATGTATTTTAAATGTCCAATCCATCTAATACACCAAATTTTTTATTCTCATTTATCCTTTTATTCAATCAATCCTAACCCATATCAATTCATGGTCTAATGGGCCCATGCATAAATAATAACATATGCATTATAATTTAATTTAACATGACCCATATACAATTTATAATGCACATATTTATATACATTATCAAGCATCAAATATACAAACATTAAACAACCATCAAACAAACACCAAACATATCAAGGAAACACATAGAGTTTGGGCAAAAATGCAATTGGGTTATGGGCTAGATGAAATAATTTTTGGAGCGTCACAAAACTAGCTGAGGCATCCACAACCCCTGTACCCACACCTCCGATTGAAACTGCAGTTGAACCATCTCACCCACCTTTTTCAACCTTGATAAGCAAGAAGGGAGACAAAATAGAAAAGCTTATCAACCGAGCCGTGATTGATGGATGTTTTGTCGATTTTGAGTTCTTCACAAACTCCCACCTGGATATTTTATCTCTGTTTGAATTCCAAGGTTGGACCAATCTTCTCTCTTTCAGATGAAAATGGTATCCCAACCATGTTAGCCAATTTTATTTAAACCTGAACCCAGTTCAGGACTTGAAAAACAATCCAAGGTATAAAGAAAATCTGTTGAGATTTCTCCCATATTCTTTTCTGATACATTTTCTCTACCAAGTGATGAAAGTGCCCATATACTTTCTTTCACTAAAAACAAAGTCCAATATCCAGGCTACGATAACCTTTCTGCCCTGAACCTTATTTCAAAGAAAAAAGGATCATTTGAGTGTCGACAAGAAACTCACAAATCAATCCTTTGAACTCTTACCCAGAATACTCCACAACATCATTACCCATATCATTCAACCTAAAACTGGCAGTAGAGGTAATGTGAATGATCAAGATTTATTTCTAGTTTGGTGCATTCTGGAAGAAGAAGAAAGTGAATCTTGCCCACATTCTCATGCATGTTATGAATACTGTGGTCAGCAAAAGAGGAGGTCTTCTTTCTGGTATGTACCTTACCATTTTATTCGAGAAGTGTGGTACCAAATTGCTCAGGCTATTATTGAAGAGCAATTGAATGAATTAGAGAATGCTGATGCAATTTTGGAGGAAGTCACCAAAGAAAAAGTCAATGAGGACTTAAGCAAAACTATCGCCAGGCCACCATCTGCATTTGATATCTCTTTACATGACTAGAGAAAAACTGAGTATGATGGTAAAAAATCTAAAGATATAAAGGTTATGATCTAGCTATCATACCCTATCAGGGAGATGAAATGAATGAATGTTGATGAAGAGGATCACATTGAAGATTATCATGAGGCTAATGATGAGTTTCAAGTAGAAAAAGAAATGGAAGATATTCATGAGGAAAGTACATCTGATCAATCTGATCAATCTGATCATGAGCCACCTTCGTATCCTTCTACCAGCAGGCCAACATATGATTTCTTTAGAGAGGAAGATTTCTTAAGAAAAGTAAGAGAAGATCAGATTTATGTCATGTCTCAGCTGATGAACCGTTTGGAACATAATCAAATACAGCTGAAAAATGAGATATTGGCAGAGGTCAAAGAATCTCTGAAGTCTCAGGAGAGCATTGAGATTAACGAGATGAAAGAATACACCTCTCACCTGATCCAGGCAATTGATTTGCTCGGGATACTGACACAACAAATGGACAAACAATTAAGTGCCATGCAATCTTTGCCTTCATCAAGTTCTACTTCATCACTCAATGATGATCTTGTTAAAGATATTAGAGATAACATGCAACATATAAGGGCATTCATGAAAGCCTTTGTTGCATCTGTTCAACCAAGATCGTCAAACTCTCAACCACAACTAGTTAGGCCTCATGCATCACCGAGTCCCTCCGCACAAGCTACAACTAGCCATGCTTCGAGTGGTGTGACTGCAGAAGCCTTGAAGCAAATTCTGGAAGAAATTCAACGCTTAAAAGGAAAAGTGGTTGACACCTCTAAAGATACTTCCAATTTTGATGCCTTGCAATCAGTCTTGGATGCTATCTTGGATGAAGTTACCAGCAAGACAACGCTTGATCCAGTACTGTAGGCCAACTCAAGTTTGAAGGAGAATCTTACTTCTGTCGAGCTAGCACACACAAAGGACAACATACTAACCAAGATTCTTGACTTAGTTACTTGTGCTCATGAGAAGCTTCACAATTTAGAAGACAAGATGCATTTCCTTGCCACTACTATGATGGATCTGTCATACACAGTCATTACTGCTAGCGATCGTGTGGAAGGAGTTGTAGGCTTCTTTAAAGACCTCTTCAAGGCAATGAACTGTAGGTTGCATTCTACTGTGTGGTATATTTCCTCAAGCATGAAACATTTTGCAATGATCTTTCATTTATTGGAGAAGGAAGGTGTAAAAGTTCCACCAGCACCAAGAACTTTAGCTTTTATTCGTCCACAAGGACCTAAGGAGTCTGACAGACTTCTTGGAATTTTAGAATGTGAAGAAGAAGAAGCATCAAATGAAGAGCCCTTGCATACAAATAGAAGAAGAGTGTCTCCACCCCCAGATCCCTCATTAGAAACTTTCCCTGATCCCAAACACAAGCGACCAATCAGGCCAAAATCTGAAGGTCATATACTTTCTCCTGATTTTGCTCAAGGTCTTGCAGAGTGGAAAGCTAAAGGTTTAAAACCTGGTCCACCTCTTGATCCATTTAAATTAGGTGTTTCCAAGCCAGCCTACGACAAATTCATGAAGAAATCTAGGCAAACTGTTGCAGTTGGCAAGTTTGTCAAAGGCTTGAGAGAAAGCTCAAGTGGTTCCACGCAACCACGAGTGCCCAGGAAACCCAAGGATGATTCTAAGGAATCTGAACCTAGTTCCAGTAGATCCAAGAAGGTTGGAGAGGCCAAGAGGAAAAGAAAATGGAAGGGTCCAAGTACGAGCTAAGCCTACCCACTTTTTGATTTTTTCAAAAGGGGGAGAAGAAAAGGGAATCTATTGAGGCTAAGTTAGCTCAAGAGAGAAGCTACAAGTCAGGGGGAGTCTATCTAAGTTTTCGTATGTCATGTTGAATGTATGATTATCATGTTCGTATATATTGTGTTGATTGTACTTATCTTGTAACTTATATGTTGCAATCAGATATGCTTGATACTCTCAATTTGTTATATGTTTGATTAAATGAATATAATTATCTGCTTGCTACTCTCAATCTACATGAACTTTGAGTATTTGAAATCATCAAAAAGGGGGAGATTGTTATCTTAATGAACGCCATGATATGAATGTTTTGATGATTCTAAATATCTCCAGTTTGTGTATCTAATGATCTTGTCAAGTGTTTCAGATTTACCAAGACTCAAGATCAAGGAACAGTGCTCACAAGCCTATTGAACATCACAATTAAAGTTCCAAGTCTTTCAGTACCTAGAATGTTAAGACTACCGATCAAATTTTTCTCAGCAAGATTTAATCAATTGCATATTTTTATCATTTCATTTTAAAGGTATTTTAACGATTTCCAAAGTATTTAGTTTGATCAGAAAATATGATGATTTTAACCGAGTTTTATCGAGCTTTAAACGAAAAATTAAAAACCATTGTTATAGAGTCTTTTAGGATACTAATGCTTCGTGAGCGCCATCCTGGACTTGATAAGTCGGGACGCTGATGAAATATTATGATGCTTACCACATTCAAGGTCGAAATGCACCTATTTAATAGGATACTCACTTGATAGTAGCGGCCTCACTTAAGTCAACCTGTAAAGTTGTCAGGACGCTGATCGTGAATCAGCTTGTTGAAAGATCTTTAAGAGTCTAAGTTCTTCAAAGACCTTATCTTTGAGGACGCTGATAGTTATAGGTTTAAAAACTATAAGAACGCTACCTGGATAGGAGTGCCCTCATCTTTAGAATCTACTTAATAACTTTCAAGACGCTAATTGTCCTTCAGTGTACTCAGAGCCATTTTTTATTATTTTAAAAATATCAGGACACTTACTCTTAAGTAGCGCCCTCGTGCGTTTGAATGTTTTTAAAACAAAGCAGAATGCTAATTGTCTATTAGCGCCCTCATGTTTTAGCCGTTTAATCGTCAAAGTAAGTTAGGACGCTTACAATTGAGTAGCGCCTTCACTTCATTGTTCGGTAGGACGCTTATGCTCCATGAGCGCCCTCAAAGGAACAAAACGACAAGAATAATATTTTATTGTTCTGACACGCACATATTTTTGAACCACTTTTCAGAACAACTTTTTGGATTTGTCAGAGATATCTTCTGATTCACGAATCTAAAGAGAATCAGAATGTTCATAAAATGTGCGGTTGCCATTTTTGTGATACATTCTAGTTGTTGTGTGTAAACGTTCATATTTGAAATTCAAATTTAAATGAACAACAACTTCATCTCTATGAGACTTTAAATATTGGCACTTAACATTCTGTTAAGCATCAAAAATTCTTTGAGCCAAAACATTTTTGAAAGTTAGTTGAATTTTCACTTGTTTTAAAAGTTTAAAAGTTTAAGTTATTTTGTTTTCAAAGTGTTTTCTTTAAAACTCTGTTTATTCAAATGATTTTCATACTGAGCTAAATTTATATCTTTATCTGAAAATCTATTTGAAAGATTGAACTGTTTTCACTCAAATTTTTAGCATTATTTTAACTTATATTATTCTTGCTAAAGGGAAATTTGAGAGATAGTTCATAGGATACAGTTTATCTCATTTCATATCTTGTATACTGTATCGAGGTTGTAACAGTAGTTAGATAAACTACTGAGTTGATATTCTTGTATTCAAGAAGTTTAGGTTTGTCTCACACCCACAAGTTGGATAGGTTGTCTTGCACCTGTAAGTCAAGTCTTTAGGTTCGTCTCACACCTGTAAGTTGAGATAGGTATCTCTCTAGCTTGCAAGTCAAGAGGTTTAGTTTTGTCTCACACCCGAAAGTTGGGATAGATTGGTCTCAAGCCTGCAAGTTGAGCAATGTAACGGGTATTCTCACACCCGAAAGTTGAGAAAAGGTGTAACGGTTTGATGTTTACCCGTAAGAGAATCCCTTAGTGATAAAGTTTAAAATCCTAATTGAGGAGGTTAGGTAGTAGACGTAGGCAAGTAGCCGAACCACTATAAATCTACTGTGCATATTTATTTATTTTTTGTACCTTCATTTTGCCATTGTATTTAATTTTAAATTGTCTAAGTGTCAATTCACCCCCCCTCTTGGACATTTCTGGGCCAACGTGACCAATTTTTCTCCTAGCACAGTTTGAACTCGCCACATTCTAATGATGCCGCTGACTAAGCCCCTTGGGACATGAGTCTTGATGAAAGTTCACCTAGTTCTCTAGTTAGGAACTTGACACCGTGATGCCATAACCAGTCCTCATCTTGGCAATCGAGATCCTTCATTGGCAGCCTGCAGTGCAACATATCACCAGTACACACACCACTTCAAGACCAACTGAATAACACTCCTATTATTTGTCCACACATGATAGGACCTTTTGAGCTGAGTACTCCCAATTTTGCCAGGGGAGTTTGGCGGACCAGGACAACTGCTAGAAAACGTATCCGACTACCATTGGCAACTTTTTGCAACCCACGCACGGGCGAACAATCTCCCTTAGCTTTTACACTGATCCCCTGTGCCTCTTGACATCAACCTGCTCCGAAACCAGATTTGGC
The DNA here is from genome assembly GCA_035771175.1 of Paratinospora sagittata. Classification (NCBI taxonomy): domain Eukaryota; kingdom Viridiplantae; phylum Streptophyta; class Magnoliopsida; order Ranunculales; family Menispermaceae; genus Paratinospora; species Paratinospora sagittata. The sequence goes on along the minus strand of CM069607.1, from coordinate 28,825,645 downwards.
CGGGCCTTTTGACTGATAGTCACAAAACCCAATCAGATGACCACTTACACATTCTTTACTGCCAGAGTTGTCTGACAACTCTGATGATGAGTCTGCTCCCTTCCATTCACCCACCCCAGCTCACTCTTGTAACTCTGAGCATAGTAACGTTAGCAGATCTCAAAACCTTCCAGACCAACACCGCACTCACAGCCCAGCAAGAGTGGAGGACAACTCTAACATGTTCATCATCATCTCCTCTAATGAAGATTGAACTAGGTATTGAATATTTATAACTATTTGGGTACCACTTTAATCTAATTTCGAGGCAAAATTCCTTTAAGGGGTAGAATGTAACACCCCTGAAAAATGGACCATTTTAAACTAAGTAACTTACAATACGTGCACATATAAACCCCGAACATTGTCCCGGATGACAACCCTATCAGAATTGTGCACCGAAACCCGTGCACTAGCGCCAAAAACCCAAAAATAGGCCGGACATGCACCCTAGCATGTGCCCAGGTACTTCCCCATGTCCTCCTATATATTTTTCTATAAATAGAGGGGTCCATTTGCACTCCACTATCACTTTTGGAAACCCTTTCCCCCTCTGAAAAGTGTTGTGATTTTGCCAATGAGAGTTCTGCCAAAACTTGCATCCTAAGGTGGGGATGAAGGCATAGGTTGGAGTATTCATTTACTTTTTCATAAGCATGTCATTGCATTGTTTATATACATGATACCATGCTATATTACTTCATGCATATGACATACTATTGATAAGGGTGGTCCCTTGTGTTTCAGACAAACCATGTGAGCCCTCGTGATGCGATTGAACACTTTTGACCTGGAGCTGCATTGTGCTGGGTCCCATGATTTCAAAGTGGTACCATCACATGATGATACTAAGCACAACAGCCCGCGGTGCACTCCGTGGTTGCTATTTGATTTATAAAGCACACGTACATTAGTACGGAGGATGCTGCTTCATTTCATGGTTGTATTGATTGACGTTGATTGAAATGCATTATTCTATGTACTATTGTATTTATCTTTTGTAAACATTGCGTTTGCTTTGCTTGATCTACAGAGCTTTGAGCTCACCCCGTTGCTTCATTTTTTAGGGAATTAAGTTGGGTTAGAGTTGATCTGTACAGGGGCGGTTACCAGTCCCGACGCACGTTGGAACTTATCTTTTTGTTTACCAAGGGGCTGATATGTAGCCGACATTGGCCATTTACTTTTGTGGGGGTTTGTCCCCTTTTTATTTGTCTCTTTGAGACCACTGCCTGTAAAATTATATTATATTATTTGAACACCTTTTGATCTATTAATGAAGTTGCATTATTTTTGATATATTATGTGTCATGAAATGGGCCCACGTTTCTGCTGCAACTGATTGTCATACTCTGTTGACGGAAATGTGGGTATATGTTTTTAAGTGTTAGACTATTCTGAATTTAACGGGGTGTGACAACGCTCATTTCGGGACAGTTGAGAAGTGTTCTTTGTGCACCAGCACACTCCTGCCTATTGTATCGAGCTGTTGTATGGGTGTCAGGCACATTATATGTTCAGTGCAACGAAAACGACGTTTGGCACAAGCTTTCCACTTTGAATAACAATACTTTTGATCAAATTTTTGCACAAGTTTTTGCCCCATCTATTTTGGTGAAAGAATCAGAACGTTGAGCTTTGAATTTTGAATTCAAATCAATGGTTTCTTGGAGATTGAAACCCTAATATGTGCTTATGCTCTATTTTGTATAAAACCATAGTTGTGTTGTTTCAAAACACAACATCAACGAACTATTTAAACGTTAGTCTGTGCTATCAAGTTTTTCAAGTGCTTTTTAATTAAAAATACTTGTTTTCAAAGGTTATATTTGGATTGAACGTGCTTTGATTTTTATCATTTTCAATCATCTAAAGACCGTTTTCAATGGAGACCATACTCTATGCTCCAGTGCATATTCTTCATCATTCTCTGAGCAAAATCTTGAGTAAGGTCCAGAGCTATTATAAGTATCATTAAGGCTTTTCTGGTAAGGAAACACCTCTCATTCGACTATCTTGTATTCAGTGACTTTGTAGTCACTAGGAAGTTCTTCGAGGAGGTACGTTGATTGTAGTAGGTTGCTCACACCTGTGAAGTGAATGTGTAATCAGTTTGATCTGCAGCTGTGAAGTAGGATCCCTTAGTAAAAGGGTTGGGAAATCTTGGTCGAGGAGACCAAGTCATGGAAGTAGGCTTCAGGAGTTGAACCACACTAAAATCATCGTGTGCTTTACATTACCTGTAACTTTTATTTGCTACATGCACTTTACTTTAAGTTATCATTATTTGAAAAGATTTACAAAATCCTGCAAGTATCCAATTCACTCTCTTCTTGGACATACAAATTTAACGTGGTTTGACACTCAACAACCTACGTCCACGACCTGATTTTCCTAATCAAGATTTTTACAAAACCAACCTTTAAGGATCTTACTTTGAGGATGAGGATCAAACTGGTTACAAAAACTTATTTCACAAGTGTGAGTTACGTTTACAAGAACCTAAGCACTCTCTCACAACATACTAATGACACACGTCGACACTTCACAAAGATTGAAGAATGAAATACAGATTTGAAGATGTTTACTTATTAAGAACACTTTACAACTTACACAATGGAGCTTTTGATTAACTCTAGAAGTCTCAACAAGAAGATAAAGTTTGAAGCAGAATGCTAAAAAAAAGAACTCTTCAAAAGCTTTGAAATCTTGGTATGAGATTTGAAATAAAGCTTGATCAAGATGAAACACTCTTAGAAATCTCGTTTGAAAACTTTTAAATACTTTGAAAGTTCAAACTAACTTGCAAAACGTTTGTGGTTGTTTTCTTTTAAATGAGCACAACTTTGTTTATATAAAAAACACAAAAACTTTGTTCAAAAGCTAGGGTTTCAATCTCCAAGACAAGCACAATATTTTAAATTTAAATTTGTGTTGTTGGACAAAGATTGAGATTTTTCACCAAAGAGATATGCAAAGGAACGTTAGAAAACATGAAGAATTGGTGTAGCACGAAAGGGGAAAGGTGAAGTATACGCAATGTTCGAGAAACCCAGAACTGTTAGAACACCCTAACAAACACAACTAGCACTCTAGCCACTTCCCTAGTATGCTGGCAGGCTTCCTAAAAAAACATAGATTTTAGTCCCCTTTGGCCTCTAGTGCGTTGGCCATACTATTCCAGTATGCTAGGTCACATTCCCAAGACCCAACCAATTTTGGGTAATGCGCTGGCGCGCTGGCCAAAGTGCTCGAGAGCCCCAACTTAAAAGGTGGGCTCTTCAGTGCGCTGGGTCACTTTTCCTGAGACATGAAAAATTCTCAACAAGCTGTTAGCGCACTATAGCCTTTGGCTACCGGTCTGGAGGCCTTAAATACTTAGAAATTTATATTTTTGAAGATCAAGGACACCTCCAAAGACTTTGAAACATTTAGGCCCAAGATCAAAACCTTTTAAATCATTCAAAACACATTTGAACACATTCAAAATCATTTGGAAACCATTTTGATAAAAACAAGTGAAAGAATAAATCTTTTTTTGAAAACTTGACGATTTTGAAAAATGCCTTGTTGAGAAATTCTAAAGGATATCGTACAATCCTAAGATCAAACTAAGGTTACATCACATAGAAATTTGTCTTCATTGCTTGAGCTTGATCTTGATTATCTTCAACAGCTTTTCTTGATGTGATCTTGATGAATGTGTTGTTACACTTAGAGACAATAAAGTTGAGTGATATTTATGTTGATTGTAATCATCAAAATCCCAACCATGAGGGTTCCAACCATAAAGGGCATTGGTGTTACAATCTCCCCCTTTTTGATGATTTCAAACACTTGATATTGGCGTTAAGAATCAATTTTAAAAATGCATGATTTTTGATAAATTTTGACAGCATTTTGTTTGAGATTTGATACGATCACCACATTGAACCGATTCAAACATATCAAGATACATGATAAACATCATGACATATGATAATCATCAAGATATATGATAAGCATCACGATATACAAAAACCATCCAATGCATTGAGATTTTAGTTCATACATAATAAAGCAAACATCCAAGTACAAAACAATATGAGTATAACATACAAAAGAAAAACATCTCCCATACATTTGCATTCACTCAATCCCCCTAACATGTATAACTCCTCCTAACTCTATGCACTCCCAATACAATATCTTCTTCCCCTTTTGAAATCACAAAAAGAGGGCTCCTACAGATGATGAGGCATATCGGAGGCAAGATCCTGTAAAATGTCAGCCACTGTCTATGATGGAGACTGTGGGCGCGAAGATTGATCGGGAGCTCTATATGTAGAGATGCCCTGATTGCGTCGGATGTGAGGAGGTGTGGATGTCCATGATGGTTGTGGTGGAGTAGTAGGAGGCATTGAAGGCAATCGAGCTCTAGAAGTGAGAATGGCCTCGATCCTCTGTAGATAGTCTATGCCGATAAGCATATGGTTAGAGGTAGTCTTCATTGATCTCTTGGCGGTGCGAGCAATGAGGCCATGGATTGCATCTAGGTGTTAAAGTCCTGAAGACTCTGAACAGCCTGACCTACCGCACCTTTGATAGTCCGTTCCAGGTTAGTAAACCATGGAGGGATCGAACTTAGATGAGGTCTCTGGAGTAGAGGGGCCAACAATCGCTTTATCTCAGATGGCAATCAATATCTGATCCTGAGCGTCCATCCTTGAATGCATCGCTGAAAACGCAGATGTGATCATAGAAAACATCATCGCTTGAGTTGTCTACATTTCCTGAACCTGTTGTACAAGGGATGCGAGGACTATGGATGAAGGCTTTGGAGCAGGAGGCATCAAAGATGGAGGAACTGGAACCTCGACATGTGATGGAGCTGGGGCCTCGACAGGTGAATGATGAATCGATGATAGACAATCTATTGCCAGTAGAGATGAACCTCAGAAAGGTGGAGAAGGAGGAGCCGCGGTACTAGGACCTGGGATATCTATAGGAGGTGCAAAAGTAGCTTCCTGGTCATGAGGGGCATGTGTTAGCCTAGATGTGTCCGAGAGGGGGTGAATTGGACACTTAGCATATTAATACTTTTCTTTTAAAATGGTAATAATATGAAAGTAGGTTAAGCAAGATATGACAATGATAGCTCAAAGATAATGAAAGCAACTAGCTAACAATGCACACAAGATTTATAGTGGTTCGGTCGTGCCTACATCCACTACCTAACCTCCTCAATTAAGATTTTTCCAAACTCCATTAACGGATCTTCTTACGGGTGAAGATCAAACTGTTCCACCTTCTCAATTTTACATGCTTGAGAACAACCTTGACAAATTCTTAACTTCACAAGGATTGAGAACAACCTTTACAGATCGAGCAACACTTGCTCTATTTCAGTGACTAACCAGTCACCAATAACTGAGATACAAGATTGATATATGATTCCCTTTACTTGAAATCAAAAGAATACTTACAAAGCTTTTGGATTGAACCGTCTGTAAACACAAATTCAACAAAATATATAAGATGAAGTGCAACTGAAATGAAAGGTTCGAAAAGCTTCTTTATACTTCAACGAATTTTGAAAATATATTGAATGAGAACGTCAAATCCAGAAGAATTCAAGAGTTTATGCAGCAAATAGAAGTATAACGTTCAAGAGTATTTGCACAAGTGAAAACTATTCAAAGATTTGAAGAATAAGTTATCAGTTTTCTCATTTTTGTGTTCTATGTTCAAATGCTCTAAGGCAACATGTATATATAGAGATAACAATGGCGCCTTGGACTTGAACATTTTTCAAGAATGTTTTGGCACACGTAGTTATTTCAAATCAATGGATACATTCTTTCTCGAAAAGGAATGATTCAGTCTGTGCAATTATGACAACAGCACCTGAATCTTCTAATCATTCATGAGAATAAAATGTTATGATAAAGTTTTAAACTGTTTTGAAAAGGTTCGAAAAGTTCTGAAAAAGTAATATGAAAAAGAAATGTACAGTTGAAAACTTTATGACAGTGTTGGATTAGCGTCATGATTAGTCAATCAGCGTCCAGATGCGTAAAGCTAACTTTTGTTGTTTTGTTCATTGAGGACTCTCATACAGCGTGAGCGTCCTACTGAACTGTGAAGTGAGGGCGCTATTAGAACGTAAGCATCCTGGCTTTCTTAAGATTTTTTAAAAACTATAAAAATGATGAGTACGCTACTGATCAATCAATGTTTTGATGAGTTACATAGTTGGTTCTTGTGAGGGCACTTCTGGAACGTAAGCGTTCTGACAGATTCCAACATATGTATTATCAGCATCCTTAAGTGTTTAACAATCAACGTGCTGACTCATTTTAAATTAAATAGCATGAGGGCGCTACTGAACCGTAAGCGTCTTGATACTTGAAATACTTAAGTTCAATTAGCGTGCTAACTCGTTTTAAAACAAAATAGCATAAGGGCGCTACTGAACCGTAAGCGTCCTGATACTTGAAATACTTAATTTCAATAAGCGTGTTGATATTCAATCTGTGTCCTAATCAGTTCATTTGGTTGAATCAATGAGGGCGCTACTTAAGACGTAAGCGTAATGATGGATAAGTGCATTTTCAACCTATAACCTTATCAATGTCCTAATGCGTCATCAGCGTATTGACTTACCAAGCACAGGAGGGTGCTGCTGAGACATTAGTGTCCTGATTAATGCATCGGCGTCTTGATGAACACTTAAAAATAGTTTTGACATTTTTCAACATTTTAAAGCTCGATTAAACATAAATAAACACTCGGTATTTTGAATCAAATCAAACATTGAAAATTCATTGAGTAATCGATAAAATCAACGAAAGATACTTTAAAATCAAATCGACTAAACCATGGAATCATGCGCATTTGTTGAATTATGATGACAAAGATTCTACAACCTAAACATAGTTTAATAACACAAAGATATGTCTTTGAACGATGATGGTCTTCAATTTGATCTTGAAAGCTTTTTCACCATGCATCATCGAGTCTTTGTGAATCTCCATGTGAAATTAGATGTGCAATGCATATAATATTATCATAATCAGAATGTGGTTTGTAATCATCAAAATATCTTTTCTCATCTAGGATTAACAACACGGTCCTCTAGCTCTCCTGGAGCACAAGCATCTCACATGGTGGCCTCAGAATCGATCGATCAGAGGGTCATCAGTTTTGGTGTTGGAGAATGACTTCTCCTCAGCACCATTAGGAAGCTCATGTCAGTGCATACATCTCCTCTTCGGCTTGTAGTAGTAGTAATTCATGTGTTTCACCGTAGTTGATCCAATGCGTCCATTTGCTTGCAAATGCTTGATATCCTTCTCTTGACGAAGATCTATGCTTGTGTTCTCAAATAATGGTGTCAAGTGCATGGCAAAGGGGATATTCTTATGTGTGTGGCGGATAAAATCCATGTAGTCCATGATCACATAGGTGAGATCAATGCATGTCTTGGTGTACAAACACCAAACAAGAAAAAAGGTCAAAAACCTTTACATTGGTTCTACTACCTTCGCGACGCTGAAAAAGCATAGAAACGATATTATGAAGAAGTTTGGGAATGAATTTGAAGGTAATGCTTTGTAGGTCACTTGGAACATGATCATGAACTTCATAAGATATCATGTTCAAGGCTACTAGAGGGTCATAGCCTAGAAAAGTTACCACGTTGTTCACCTTAGTTGCAACGGGTCTGTCATCAGTAGGAATACGTAAAAACTCGTCAAAATGGACTGGGATGATCTCAATATCCTTTCCTAAAACAGTAGTGATAAACACGTATACGGAATCGTGCTTAAGCTTTAGGTTGGTGTACAAGATTTTAACAAGGGTTGGGTACCATTTGTTTCTTTAGGTCATGAAAGGAGTCCATCCTTAGTGTTCAATGTACTCCTCAATCAGAATCCGACATCGTCGGAAGTGCTCGAAGTCCATCCAAGCACCATTTTTGAAGGTGCGGGAGACATATCGGGCCGTAATTTCCGTTTATTGGGCTGATGTGGATGAAGTACGTGTGCGACCAAATCAAGGACTAGTAAGATTATTGTGTTTTTGCTTTACACGACGCTCCAGGCCCGGCTTAGGTTTGTGTTCCCTTGGTCGATTTGATCGGAATGGTCGTTTGTGTGCCATTGAGAAAAAAAAGAAATCTAGGGTTTGCGAAAATGAGGAACAAAATGAAAAAGAGAGTTTGAGGATGATTATCAAGAAAAACTAGGTTGATTGATCCAAGAAGTGTGAGACACGGCTTTGGAACGATCGAAAATTGTGAAGGACGACGAGCTAGGGAGACTGAGATAGCACGTTGAGAGAAAGGGGGAAAAATGAGAAATGACATGTTGAATCCGGTGGGTTTATATATAGGTTACTTAAAAGTTTGCCCACTAGCATGCTAGCGCTTTTGTGGTAGCGTGCTGGCACAGACCACCGAGAGGTGTTTCTGAAGGAACACCCTCTAGCGCACTGGCACTTCTGTGCTAGAGCGCTAGGACCGAAAACCCAAGGGGGGTTATTTCGAAATCCCCAACAGTAGCGTGCCGAAGCAAAACATACAATTAAAGATTAAATTTTGCAACATTTCAATGATTTGTCTAAGTCGCCAAACATGATAAAATGACATTAATACTCAAAGATTAGATGCATAACTCACTAAACAAGCCTAACTCTCTATGAATGTGAATGAATTGATCCTTTGGCAATGCTTTGGTAAAAATATCAGCAAGTTGATCCTTTGTACCAACATGGGTCAATTTCACATCACCTCTTTGCACATGATCTCTAATAAAATAATTCCTAATCTCAATGTGCTTTGTTCTTGAGTGTAGAACTGGGTTCTTAGAAATATTTATAGCACTTGTATTGCAACAAAATATTTTAGCACACTCAATGTGAATTTGGTAATCTTCTAGTTGTTGCTTCATGTATAGGATTGGTGCACAACAACTACCAATTGCGGCATATTATGCTTCAGACGTGGATAATGGCACTAAATTTTGCTTCTTGTTGAACCAAGAAATCAATGAGTTTCCCAAGAAATGGTGAAATCCTGAGGTATTCTTCCTATAAATTAGACAACCCGAGTAGTCGGAGTCAACAAAACTCCTAAGCTCAAAAGAAGTACCTTTAGGATACCATATTCCTAAATCAGTAGTCCCATTAATATATCTAAAGATTCTCTTAACACACTTTTGACAGGATTCTCTAGGACTAGACTGAAATCTAGCACATAGACAAACACGAAACATAATGTCCGGTCAACTTGTTGTTAGATACAAAAAGCTACCAATCATGTTTCTATAAAGCTTAGTGTCTATGGGTTTTCATTTTCTATCCTTGTCCATTATCACAACTGAGTTGTATGGGCTATCAATTGTTTCCAAGTTCTCAAACTTGAATTTTTTTATCACGTCCTTAGCATACTTGTTTTGGCTCAAGAAAGTACCATTAGGAAATTACTTGATTTGCAGGCCAAAAAAGTATGTAAGTTCCCCCATCATGCTCATCTCAAATTCATCTTGCATGATTTTGGAAAATTCTTTGCAAAGATGATTGTTTAAGGGACCAAAGATAATATCATCAACATATATTTGCACAAGCAACATATCATTACCTTTGTTCTTAATGAACAAAGTTGGATCTATTTTTCCCTTATGAAACTCATGCTCTAGAAGGAATGTGCTTAGCCCATCATACCAAGCTCTAGGAGCTTGTTTTTAACCATATAAAGCCTTATGAAGCCTAAACACAAAATATGGGTTTTGAGAGTCCTCAAAACCTGGAGGTTGTTTAACATATATGTCTTCATTGATATACCCATTCAGAAAGGCACTTTTCACAACCATTTGGTAAAACTGGAAATTTTTTCTAGCAAGCATAGTCCAATAACATTCTAATTGCCTCTAATCTTGCTTCTGGAGCAAAGGCTTTCTGATAATCAACTCCTTCCTCTTGATTATATCCTTGAGCAACTAATCTAGCCTTATTTCTCACAATCACTCCTTTTTCATTATTTTTGTTTCTAAACACCCATTTAGTACCTATGATTGATTGGTGAGAAGGTTTAGGTACTAGTTCCCATACATTGTTCATAGTAAACTGTCCTAGTTCTTCTTGCATAGCAAAAATTCGATTTTCATCATTTAGACCATCCTCAACCTTGGAAGGTTCCATTTGTGATACAAAGGCTACATGCCCTTGATCCTTATTAAGTGTAGCCTACGTGGATACTCTTTTGGATTGGTCGCCTAAAATTTGCTCTTTGGGATAACCAATAAATAGCTTAGAATTCTTTGGGACTCGGACATTTTGATCATTTTCCTCTAATTTCATGGAATTTCTTGGGAGCTTCATCATCATCATTTAATTCCAAATTTTTGAGATCTTCATAAATTTTTTGCCTAGGGTCACTCCCCTAAAAATTCACATGGATAAACTCTTTTACAACTCTAGATGAATTGTAAATGGTATATGCTTTGCTATGGGATGAATACCTTAAGAAGATACCAACGTTTGATTTTGGATCAAACTTATCCAAATTGCCTTTGTAATTCAAGATATAACACTTGCACCCAAAGACTTTAAAGTGTCTAATATTGGGCACTCTACCTTTCCATATCTCATATGGAGTCTTTTTCATGCCTTTTCTAATCAAAGTTCTATTCATTACATAACATGCAGTAATAAAGGCCTCAACCCAAAAATGTGTAGCAACATTATACTCACAAAGCATTGTTCTACACATCTCTTGGAGAGTCCTATTTTTCCTTTCTACTACCCCATTTTGTTGGGGGGTTCTAAGGGCTGATAAATGGTGAGTGTAGCCTTTTACAAACTTTCCACCCCTATCACTTCTAATGATGGTGATTTTGTACCCTTTCTCAATTTCTACTCTATGACAATATTTCATAAAAATATCACACACTTCATGCTTATGAGAAAGAAAGAACACCCTATTGGTTGTACCCAAGAGGGGGGTGAATTCGGAATAATGGCCAAAATTAAACTTTTCCAATATATTAGTAAAATGCTTGGATACTTAAGAGATAGATGATCATCCTTAACAAAATACTATGGAGAAAAATGTAGGAAACAGGGGACAAATGATTCATAGTGGTTCGACACGCCTACATCCATTGCCTAATCTCCCGATTAGGATTTACTAATTCCACTAATTGATTCTCTTACGAGTGAGAACCAAACCGTTACAAATGCCCTTTTACGGGTTCAAGGAAAACGTATCCTTTTGCGGGCTAAGGATGAACCGCATTTCCTTTTTTCTGGGCTAAGGAAAAATCCATGTTCCTTTTGCGGGCTAAGGAAGAACTGTGTTCCTTTTCGCGGGCTCAGGAACAAGCCCTAGATCCTACTTTAAGGTGGAGGATAAACCTTTGTATGATTCCAACCTTGGAATCATCAAGTGAACTAGATTCACTTGTCTTGGTTGTTTCAATCCTAAACCACACCAACTCATAATTATAGAATAACAATGATTGTTCTAACTGAGTAGAACACTTACAATTCAGCTCATATATTGCATTACAAAAATATGCAGAATTAAGCACGTAATGCTGAGAGGAGTATACTTACAGTCCTTTTACCTTTCAATGTTTCAGTATTGCTCAAGTGAATTTTCGAAAAGCTTGTATGATGCTTCTTGAAAAATAGTTGTGTAATGCATCTTTAGAATCTTTTTTGTTTGATCAAACATTGAATTTGAAATCAAAGGAAAACAAGTGTAAAGACTTAAGAGATTTTGGAAAACATGATTAATTTAGTTTCTATCTCTTTTTCCTTTCGTGTGACTCCCTTTCTTTTTGAGAGATGGCTAGAACGAGTGTTTATATAGATGAAGATCAGTTACTAGCCGTTACACTAGGAGTGAGTAGGACAAGTTTCAAAAAAAATTTAAAGGTTTGTCAAACGGTCAAAAACTTACACAAATACAGAGGTTTTTTTTTCAAACGAATAAAAACATGTGTGAAATGAAGAACAACTGTATTCTATGAACTCTCTCTCAAATTTCTCATTCAGTAAGATTGATATATGAATTAAACAGTGCTGAAGTTTTGAGTACAAAACAATTCAATATCTTTCAAATAGATTTTCAAAGAAATATAGATATTGAGCTCAATATGAAAATTCTTTGAATAAAAAACACTTTGAGAACTAAAACAGTTTAAGCTCTGAAATCAAATTGAAAATTCGACTAACTTTCAAAAGTATTTTCTTAATAAATTTTTGGTGTGGGTTCGTGTTTAAGTGTTGGTATATATAGACTCAGAAGAAATCAAGTTGTTGGTCACTTGAATTTGAATTTCAAAATGATCGTTTAATCACAACAGCTAGAGTCTTTCACGAAGATGGCAAATGCAATCTTCATGAACATTCTAGTCCTTTTCAGATTATACGAATAAGGAAGGTTATAGGAATCATGATTTCGTGTATCAAAAGAAATCTCTGACAAATCTGAAAAGGTTTCTATGCATAAAATGTTTTGAAAAAGTAATATGAGAAAGTGCAAGTGTCAGTTTTGTGACAACGTTGAAGTAGAGTCCTGATTGGTCAATTACCGTCTTAATGCATAATACCAACTCTGTCGTGTTGTTCCTTGAGGGCACTCATGGACCATAAGCGTCCAGCTGAATTGTGAAGTGAGGACGCTACTTAATCGTAAGCGTCCTAACTTACTTGGCGATTAAAAACGACTAAACTTCATGAGGGCGTTAATCCACAATTAGCGTCCTGCCTTGTTTTAAAATATTTAAATTCACGAGGGTGCTACTAACGAGTAAGCGTCCGGATATTTTAAAAATAATTTGAAACAACCAAAAAATATAAGGGTGCTACAAAACGATGAGCGTTCTGATATTTTAACTCGTACAAACAGTTAGTGCGCAAAAGGACGATCAACATCCTGAAAGTTAAAACATTTAAAACTCAAAAAACAATTAGTGAGCTGATTCTAAATCAACGTCCTGACAAGTTCACTAGTTGACTTAATGAGGCTGCTACTGATGAAGTAAGTGTCCTGATAGACAAGTACATTTCAACCAAGAACTCTATCAGCGTCCAAATGCATTATCAGCGTCCTGACTTACCAAGTCCAAGAGGACGTTGTTAAGACATTTGCGTCCTGATCGAACACTTAAAAACTGATTTTTGAAATTAACTTAAACTTTCAAAGCTCGATTAAACCAACTAGAAATTTGATCGAATCGAGCACTTAAAATAATTGAGAATTTAAATCATTTCAAAGACCTTTAAAACATATCGATCAAAACATGCAAGAAATTTATGCGTGATTTTGAGAAATGTATGTAAGAGATTTGTGCTTGGTTTTGGAAAACATTTGAGCAATAAAGAAAAAGGAAAGTTACATTACATTCTTTATTTGTTCCTCTCATAATTCATCACTTTGTTTGCACTTTGAGATCTTTCATTGCTGAGTTGAGCAGTCATGAACTTTGATTGTGTGATGTGATGTTGTAGTCCTCGATCGAATTGTTCTTTTACTTTTTTCTTTCTTGAGGTGCTGAAATATATACTTGATGGAAATGTTAGCAGTAAACAGTGTATTCTTTGTTAGTGGTTGTTAGCATCAAAATCGTCAGGAGCGTGCTAAGTGATGAACCACTTAGGCCAACACATGCAAGTAAAATGAGAATAATCATCAACAATAACAAACACATATGACTTTTCCCCTAAGCTTTTTGTCCGGGTTGGTCCAAATAAATCCATGTTGATCATTTCAAGAGCTCTACTAGATGATATGATTTTCTTGTTCTTGACTGAAGATTTGGTATGGTTGCCAAGTTGACGAGGTTCACATATCTTATCTTTTAGGTACACTCCTTCAGGAATGCCCTTTGCAAGCTCATTCTTGGCAAGTCTAGATATGTTATCCATGCTAACATGTGCTAATCTTCTATGCCACAACCAAGCATCATCATTAACAACAACACTCAAGCAAGAAACATTTTGATCACTAATTTCATCAAGCAATGTTGTAACACCCTATAATTGTGAGTCAAACCTATACGTGGACTTGTACGTATTGTCAGATGTATTTATATGTGTATATGTACGTACATGGCCTTAAATTATGGTAATTATGTGTATTCTAGGGATGTAGGTACCTTTGGACCCTAGACATAGTATTTGAAACCTGACACAGAGAAATTTTCACTTTGAACATTGAGAAGTGCACTCCCTAGGGAGAAGCACGCTCTAGCGGTGAAAACCCGAGAGCACAGTTTCTGGAATTTTCAAAGAAGCGCGCTCCTCATGGGTTTACAAAGGAAAATTTGTTTTCTGGGCATGGAGAAACATTCTCCTGATCAGGAGAAACATGCTCCTTTGTGTTCTGACAGGTTTTTTAAAGTGGACGGTGAGATTGTTTGTGTGAAATTAAAAGTGGTTTCTCAATCATTTCAGCTCATTTGAGCCAACTGAGAGTAGAGAACAGAAAGAAAAAGAAGGGAAACAAACGGAGAAGAAGATGAAAGACTAGGGTTATTGAATCCAAGGTAAGGATTGGTCCTTTTTAGGTAAAAATTGCATATTTGTGTTCCTCTTTTCGACTTGTACAACATATGCGAAAATTATGAATTTTTGACTATTAGATTGACTGATTGGAAGAACGTGATTTGAGCTGGAATTGAGGGTTTCGAGCATGCAATTGATAAGTAAGTGGATTCTTGATGAATTCTAAATCTATGACATGTTTAAATTGGTGAAATTTAATGGTTGTATGTGGTTAATTCCAACCCAGCTGTGTTGAAGCAGCTGAGGGTTTGAGAGCTAGTTGAATGATGATTTGAATGTGATTAAGTGTGATTTGTTGTATTTTTATGAATGAGTATGATTTGGATTGGAAATTGCAATGATTTGTAATGAAAATTGAAGAATTGATGATTTGAGTTGTGTATACAAGTGAACCGCTTGTGTAGTAGCTGTAGGGAAGGTGATTTGGTTAAAAATTGTTTTGCACCCATTGTGAGTATCTCTACGAGAATGATATTTGGTTTGTGAAAAATGATTATGGTTAATCAGGTGTATATGAGACCTTGTATTTATGCGGGGATTCTATCAAAAGTTTTAGTAAATTTGGAATAATGGAAAGCTGACAGAGTATCATATATGTTTGTGTATGGCGTATGTGGTATTTTGTGTCAGTCATGTCGTCACCTTATGAAGGTGGTCGCGACAATGTTGATATTAGAGCGTTAAGTCTCAAAGCCTTAAAAAGATAAAAACTTTATTATGATATGTTTGTGTGTATGGGTAGCTAGATTACGAATAAATATCTTGGTCATCTAGCTAATGATCTCTTGTGTCTGTGATTTTTAGATTTAAAAGAAATAGTTAGACAAGATCATGGATCTTACTGATCAGGAAAAGATAAGGAAAATAAAAGAGATGTTAGCTGCCTAACAACAACAAAATGCTCAGTTGATAGAGCTAGTAGCAAAACTGCAAGGGGACAAACAGAAACCTAAAGCACTAGTGGTTCCAAAAATTGGTGCCAACAGTGTTGGTGCGCCTGCAGAAGAACATGTAGCTAAAGTTGTGACACTAGCAGGAGGTTGTTACACCAATTATCTTTAAGGTTGGATATTTTGATTATTACAAACCATATTCCATATCAATTTATCATTTGATAAGAGTTCTCAAGCTTAAATGATATGATGTCTATCCAATCAAGTGAAGCTCAAGTCAAAACAAGGAAAGTCATTCTTCAAAGCTCTGATCCTGATGACACTTATATTTTTAATGCTTAGAATGTTTTTAGGATTGTAGAATTCCATACTAGGAATGTTCCAAAAAAATCAAATCATTCCAAAATTTGTTCTTCAAAAGATCATAAGTTTTTCAAGTTCTTTTATTTTTTGAAATGAGTTTCAAAATGAATATGATTGTTCAATTTGATTTTATCTTTGTGATGTTCAAATGTTTTAAGTGTTTGATTCGATCCACAAAGGTTTTTAGTTGATTTGATTTGTCGGATCATTCTAAATTTCAAGAACTCGAAATTTTCTCAGTTGAGTACGAAGCTTACACTTGGGTAGGACGTGTTGGTGTACCCAAGAGGAGGGTGAATTGGGTGAGATGGTCAATTTTAAAACTATTCCAATGACCTAGTGATATACATTGGTTCATTGGAATTAAATGCACATAGTAATCGTAAAGTAAAATGAATGACTTAAAGCACACTAGAATTTATAGTGGTTCGGCCAACCCTATGTCCACTACCTAATCTCCCAATTAAGATTTTCTCAATCCACTAACTGTTTTTCTTATAGGTGAGAACCAAACCGTTATACATGCCCTTTTACAGGTTCAAGGCAAACCTATCCTTATGCGGGCTAAGGATCAACCACATTTCCTTTTTTCGGGATGAGAAAAAACCCATGTTCCCTTTACGGGATAAGGAAGAATCATTTTTCTTTTATGGGGTAAGGAAAAACTGTTTTCCTTTTATGGGATAAGGAAGAATTGTTTTCCTTTTACGGGATAGGAAAAACCATTTCTCTTTTATAGGTTCAGAGATAACCTATCCTTTTACAGGTTAAGGACGAACCTATCCTTTTACGGAATGAGGATGAATCAGTTTCCTACTTACAGGTGCAGATGAATCTTAACATGATTTCACCTTGAAATCATCAAGTGAACTACATTCAGTTCTCCTGGTTGTTTCAATCTAAAAACACAGCAACATTACAACACAAAATAATAATGTTGGTTCTAACTGAGTAGAACACTTTATAATTAAGCTCATGTGCATAACATTACAAAGATGTATAAATTTGAATACGTAATGCTAAGAGACATACACTTACAGTCCTTTACCTTTTAATGTTCGGTACTGCTCAAGTGCAGTTTTGAAAAGCGTGAATGATATGTAAATCAAATAAGTGCTTCGAAAACATTATGATACCATTGAAACATTGAAGTTGAAAATGCAAGACCAGTGTAAAACATAAACTCAGATAGTTTTCAAAATAGATAAAATGTACAAAGATTAAAACTTCAGGTTCAGTATTCAGTAGTTAACACAACTACTAATATAGTTCAATACAATACTTAAGATATGAAATCAAGTACAACAATATCTCTCATGAACTATTTCTCAAATTCTTTCAAAGGCATGATTGATGTTAAGTATAAATCCAGGTTGAGAATTTGGGTAGAAACTTTTTCAAAATAGATTTTCAAAGATAGACTATAATTGAAACTCAATATGAAAATATTTTGACTAAGTAAAGTATCAATGACGAATACTTTGAAAACTTAGAACATTTGAAAACTTTTGAAAGATTGAATAACGACTAATATTCAAAACGTTTTTGGCATAACAAAAATTATCGGCAAGTTGTTTGATACAAAGTGTTGGTATTTATAGAACTAGTAGATAATAGCCGTTAGACATTTGAAATTCAAATACAATGTCAACGTTCATATACAACAGCTAGAATGTTATATGAAAATAGCAACTGCAATTTTCACTAACATTATGATTCTTTTCAGATTACAAGAATAAGAAATGTTTTAGAAAAACTTGATTCATGTATAAGAGAAGATCTCTGATAAATCTAAAAAGGAGTCTGTGCAAAAATTTGTTCTGAAAAAGTAGACTGATATAGTGTACTTGTTAGAACAATGACGGTTGTTGAATTAGCGTCCTGGCACATAATATCAACTTTGTTGTTTTGTTCCTTGAGGGCGCTCATTATGTATAAACATCCTGCTGAACAATGAAGTGAGGGCGCTACTAACTCGTAAGCGTCCTAACTTTCTTTGCGACATAAGTGACTTAACCCTGAGGGCGCTAATGCACAGTTAGTGTCCTGTTTTGTTTTAAAACAGTTAAGTGCATGAGGGCGCTACTTTTTGAGTAAGCGTCCTACCTTTTAAAACATAAAAACACAAGGGCGCTACAACTATGTAAGCGTCTAGTCATTTCAAAATATTTGAAAACAAAACTAAGTGCGCTGAAGGACACTCAGCATCTTGAAAAATATTAAGTTGGTTCCTAAAAATGAGGGCGCTCCTATCCAGGTAGCATCCTGATAGTGTATCCAACTTATAACTATCAGCGTCCTCAAATATAAAATCTTCGAAAAACTTAGAAATCTTTCAGTAAGCTGATGCTGAGTCAGCGTCTTGACAACTTCAGAGGTTAACTAAAAGGCTGCACCTACTTACAAGTAAGTGTCCTGATGAATCAGTTCAATTCAACCTTGAATGTTATCAACGTCCTAATGAATTATCAGGCGGCCTGACTTATCAAGTTCAGGAGAGCGCAGGTAAATCATTTGCATCCTGAATGACTCTTGAAACGTAGTTTTGAATCGTGATTAAAAATACGATGAATGCGAATAAAAACTCGGTAAATTTCAAATTAAACATAGAAAATTAAATCATTTGAAATATCGTAAAGCGTATGATCAAGACATGCAAATAAGCAAGTGATTTGTGCATGGTTTTGAAAAATGTTTGAGCAATATCGATTAGAGAAAGATATACCTTAAATGTTGTGTATTTCTCATAATCTTTAAATCTAACTCTTCATTATGAGATCGTCGATGAACTTCGAGCTTGAGTTGAATTTCGTGAACGTTGATCGAATGATGTAGACTTGAAGCTTGATCGAATCGTTCGTGTGATGTGATCTTGAAATCATGATATGATCTTTGAGGTCCTTTGATTGAAACGATCTTAAACGTCTGTTATGACCTTGAGTTCCTTGATCGAATCATTCTTTGGCCTTTTACTTTCCTGAGGTGCTGGGATAGGTTTTTGATTAAAGCTTGTTAGCACCGAAAGAGATTTTGTTTGTGATCATCAAAATATACCTCAATAAGTATACTTAGGGACGTGTTAAGTGACGAACCGCTTAGGTTAACAATCTCCCCCTTTCTTATGATGGCAAACAAATCGAAAAATTAAGCACTCGTAAGAAAAAAGATCAATGTGTTTTTCTTTTCCTCCATCTAATTCTCTTATTTTTCTTTTCTCCCTTTGACATGATAAAAAAGGTGAAGAAAAAGAGACTAAGATCTCCCCCTGTGATGTTGTAGAGTAGCGAAGCTCTCCTTTACATGGAGACTCCCCCTTACTTTGTGTATTGACCCTCAAGATGATTTATGGCGACGTGTCATAGTTAGGTATATGAGAATGAGTAAGGTCTATTGTACAGTTAGTCACGTGAGAAGCAGATCTTATTTTTAAGCACAATGAGTAATAGTTTGACATATTTATAGGCTATAAGATTTTGAAACAATAGCGTAGTCGAGAATCGTAGTCGAGAATCGTAGTCATAGGGGACGAGAAAGAATTTCCGAAAGATGAATTCATAGAGAATTTTTAAATGTGGGAAATTATTCTCCTGGTGCTTGGCATAAGTGTAAATTTGATAATCAATCCAAGCCTAACACATAATATGCTTTAAAATTTGTAAATTATCGAGCATAAGCATACTTATAGCATAGGCAAAATATTTCAATATGAGCCTAGCCGTCATGATTCTAATAGGATGCAAAATATGTAGTTTGAAGTACATGGCATTTATTAGATATCAAAAATCACAATCAAATGATGCATACAAGATTTATATTAAAGAGCAACATCAATATCATGAGAGAGTGAAAGTCGTGGACTTTCCATAGTTTAGGCATATGGAGATATATAAGATGAAGAGCAAAGCCTAAAGATATTGAATACATGCTAGATTTCATAGATATCATTCAAGCAACAATATATATTCATTTATATACTAGGCAAATGATTTCAATTTAAGCATAACCTTGATTGGTTGATTCTAATGAAGAATGATTTTGAAGAATATGCACTCATTAGAAATCAAATATTGAAAAATTTGATGCTTATATGATTTAAGATGAAAAGAATGCATCAAAATCAAGTGATCATGAAAAGAGAATGCCAAAAGATAATAGATATGAGTAGAAGAAAATTTCTTTTCAAGAGATATAGGCGTATGATATGAAGTTGTGTACATGGCCTATATTCATTTGCATATTCATGAGTCATGCATAGATATGATTTAAAGTAAACATTGTGTTGATCCACCCAAGAGGGGGGTGAATTGGGTGCGATGGTCAATTTTAAAATTATTTTTCAATAACTTAGTGATGTACATGAGTATATTGGAATTGGATGCAAAATAGAACACAGACTAAATTTCAAACGTGTGACACACAGAGTTATAGTGGTTCGGCCAAGCCTACGTCCACTACCTACTCTCCCGATTAGGGTTTTCTCAATCCACTAACTGATTCTCTTACGGCTGAGAACCAAACAGTTACAACTGCCCTTTTACAGGTTAAAGGCAAACCTATCCTTTTACGGGCTAAGGATGAACCATATTTCTTTTTTCTGGGATGAGGAAAAACTTATGTTCCTTTTACGGAATAAGGAAAAACCGTTTTCCTTTTACGGGATAAGGAAGAACCGTAAACCTTTTACGAGATAAGGAACAACCGTTTCTCTTTTACAGGTTAAAAGATAACCTATCCTTTTACAGGTTAAGGACGCACCTATCCTTTTACGGAATGAAGATGAACCGTTTCTCTTTTAAAGGCTGAGAGATAACCTATCCCTTTTAAGGTTAAGGACACACCTATCCTTTTGCGGGATGAGGATGAATCGATTCTTTTTTACAGGTTCAGAGATAACTTTTCATGATTTCAATCCTGAAATCATTAAGTGAACTTCATTCACTTGTCTTGGTTGTTTCAGTCCAGAAACACACCAGCATTGTAACACTAAGATGTTGGGTCGTTCTAACGTAGTAGAACACTTTGCAATTAAGCTCAATACATAACATTACAAAAATATGAAATATGAAATAGGTAATGCTAAGTTGCAACACACCTTAAGTCCTTTACCTTTTAATGTTCGGTATTGGTCAAGTGCAGTTTTGAAAAGTATGAATGATATGATATGAAAATCAGTGCTTCTTCGAAAGTAATAAATACCAAATAAAGATTGACTTAAAACACGAAGGACTGGTGTAAATCAAAGACACAGACAATTTTCAAAATAGATATAAAATATAAGTATGAAAACTTCTGGTTCAGTGATCAGTAGTTAACACAACTACTGATATAGTTCAATACAATACTTAAGATATGAAATCAAGTACAACTGTATATTTTGAACTATTTCTCAAATTCTATCTCCAGCAAGAATGATACCAAATATGAATCAGTGTTGAGAATTTGAGTTGATACCAATAAAGATAGATTTTCAAAGATAAAGTATAATTGAAGCTCAATATGAAAATCTATTGTAATCGTAAAGTTATCAGTGAAAAATACTTGAAAGATTAGAAAATGAAATTCATTTTGACACAGACTAACTTTCAAAAAGTATTGGCACAACACAAAGTGATTAGCAAGTTGTTTGATCCTAAGTGCTGATATTTATAGACTTAATGGGACATAACCGTTAGACATTTAAAGTTCAAATAATATGAACATTTACACACAATGGCTAGAATGTTATATGAAAATGGAAACTACAATTTTCGCTAACATTCTGGTTCTTTTCAGATTTCATGAAAGTGGAAAGTTTTAGAAAAACTTATTTCATGTATCAGAAAAGGTCTCTGATAAGTCTGAAAAGGACTCTGTGCAAATGTTTGTTTTGAAAAAGTAAATAGATGTAGTGTACTTATTCGAACAGTGACGGTTGTTGAATTAGCGTCCTGATTCCGTAATCAGTGTCCTAACGCATAATATCAACAATGTCGTTTTGTTCCTTGAGGGCGCTTATTACGTATAAGCGTCCTACTGAACACTTAAGTGAGGGCGCTACTAACTCGTAAGTGTCCTGACTTACTTTGTCACTTAGTCGACTTAAACTTAAGGGCGCTAATGCACATTTAGCGTCCTTCTATGTTTTAAAACAACTAAGTGCATGAGGGCGCTACTATCCGAGTAAGCGTCCTGCCTTTAAAACATAAAACAAAACATGAGGGCGCTACAACTATGTAAGCGCCCTACCAGTTAAAAACATTTTAAACAAAGACGTCCTGAAAGTTACTAAGTTGATTCCTAAAGGTGAGGGCACTTCTATCCATATAGCGTTCTGATATGTTCAACTTATAACTATCAGCGTCCTCAAAGAAACATTCTTTGAATAAAGGAGGCCGCTACTATACAAGTAAGCGTCATGATAAATTAGTTGAATTCAACCTTGAACGTTATCAGCGTCTTGACTTATCAAGTTCAGGAGAGCATTGTTATTTCATTAGCGTCCTGAAAGACTCTTTCAAAACAGTTTTGACTCATGATAAAATATACGATAAAGGCGAATAAAGACTCGGTAGATTTCAAATTAAATATATAGTATTAGATTATTTGAAATACAGTAAAAACATGAAATCAAAACATGCAGATTAGAAAAACATATGTAAATGATTTATGCATGGTTTTAAAAAACATTTTGAGCAATAATGATTAGAGAAAGATATACCTTAAATGTTTTATGTATTTCTCATTTCTATAATCGTTAAATCCAACTATTCATTATGAGATCTTCAATAAGAGCTTTGAGGAGTTGAATGACTTGAACGTTGATCGAGCGACGTAATCTTGAAGCTTGATCGAATAGTTGGAGTGAAGTGATTTTGAAATCATGATGTGATCGTTGAAGTTCTTTTGATTGAAACGAACTTGACCGTTGGATGTGATCTTTGAGTTCCTTGATCGAGTCATTCCTTGACTTTTTGCCTTCTTTAGGTGCTTTGATGAAATCTTGATACACACACGTTTACCACCGAAAAGTACTTTGTTTGTGATCATCAAAATATACTTTATCGCAGTAAATTTAGGGACGAACTAAGTGATGAATCACATAGGTTAACACATTGATCATTTAGTAAGCTAGCAAAGGCATAAATAAATTATTAAGCACAACCTAGCTATATCAAATAATACGATCAAATACCACATGGAGTTCAAGATGAACAGATAATCATATATATAATTAGATACTCACAAATGGATGATGCAGATTATGAACAGATATCAATGAAATATATGATTAACCTTAAGAAAGATACCACAAATATAATAGCATTAGTCATAATAAGATTTGATCATGATACTATTTATTAGGAAATATTCGAATCAAAATGAGCAAGACATCATTAGTATGATGACAAATAATCATGTTTATGAAAACAAAATAGTAATGCAAAATAAATAGTCAGAAATAATTTTGCAGACGCAAACTCAGGCAAACTAGCAAAGTGTACACAATCAAGTTATCAGCAACAACAAAGTAGTGAATTGTGCATAACTAATTGGGTAAGTAAAATAGAGGATTAAACAGAGCATTCACACACATATTTAAGCATTCTAGAAATTCAATAATCAACCATAATATTAAGGCATAATCAATCAAGATGTAGAACAATAACTACGAGGTGAAGTGTGCAAAACTAAGTATGTTTTGTGAAATAGAGAGCTGATTGGGACATACACATACACATAATTATAAGAGAATCAATTGAGAAGAAGTTCTGCTTAACCAATTGAAAGGAGTATTATGGAAGAGTTTTAAACAAAATTACAAAAGATACGTTACAAATAGAAATTTTAAAAAGATTGGCTGGAAATGACGGGGCTCGCAGAAAAGTTTTTCTAATCATTCCTAGAAGAGTCCAGAGCAGAATCATCGAAGCGAGGACGGGAACTTCCCATGGAGGCTCTAGGTCCGACAAATTTTGGGAGAGACGGTGCAACAGGGACGTCAACTCCTTTTCTCTCCAGATACGTCAACATAGGGCCGAGCCGCTTCACTTGGCTCATCGTATACACGGTGCATTTTTGGACGATTTCCTTTAACTCATGATGAGACTTCTCATTCTCCTCGAGAAGTGTCATCATCAGATTCCTCTGATATTTTTCCATGTTATCAAATTCTTTCATCTGGTTTTCAAGCTCGCTTAGCATGTCCAACACGGCCGGAAGAGATGGAATCACTCAGTTTGGCGAACCGATCCTCAATCGGAGATGTAACAGGAAGCAGTGGCAACGATTCTTCAGAAAGAAGTGGAGACGTGCGATTTCTCTCAGGGGAAGTGTTCCTGAAGAGGTCTTCATCAGATTTATCTGAGGGAGAGGGAGAGAAGGACAAAGGGAAATCACTAAAAGAAAAAGAAGACGGGTCTTCTTTAGTTCTTTTCTTGGAAATAAGAATTTTGGATGCCATTGGAGTTTTGGAGTAGGAGATGAAACGAAGAAGATGAATACGGAACGATTTCGCGCTCAAAGTGGGAAGTGAAGTGATAGGGAAACGTATGGAGCAAGCTAAAGGCATCGCAACAGGGTTTGCATTAAATGGAAGAATGACATAGAGCCATGCGCCGTTGTAAATATGATTAATTAGGAAATAACTTGTTAAAAGTTTGAAGGAATAATTATGCCTAGGTGAACTGGACTTCATAAATTCTAAAAGATTTTAAGAGTTATCACATAGGGTGGTTACAGCTAGGTGACAGAATGATTTCTAGGTATTGTATCCTAAGACACGAAATATGAAGTACCAAAGATGAACTCTACAATTTGACCGTTTGGATCATTGGCTCTGGACGGTTAGTCCTAAACATGTGAGGAACCGCTCTGACACCAATTGTTGGTGCACCCAAAAGGGGGGTGAATTGGATGAGATTGTCACTTTTAAAACTATTCCAATGACCTTGTGATATACATTGGTACATTGGAATTAAATGCACATACTAATTGTAAAGTAAAATGCATAACTTAAAGCACACTAGAATTTATAGTGGTTCGGTCAAGGTTACGTCCACTACCTAATCTCCTGATTAGGATTTTCTCAATCCACTAACTGATTCTCTTACGGGTGAGAACCCAACCATTATACACACTCTTTTACATGTTCACGGGAAAATCATCTTTTTGCGGGCTAAGGATGAACCACATTTCTTTTTTTCGGGATAAGGAAGCATCGTTTTCCATTTACAGAATGAGGAAGAACCGTATTTCCTTTTTTAGGGATGAGGAAAAACCCATGTTCCTTTTGCGGGATAAGGAAGAATCGTTTTCCTTTTACGGGATGAGGAAGAACCACTTTTCATTTACGGGATAAGGAAAAGCCATTTCATTTTTACAGGTTCAGAGATAACCTATCCTTTTATATGTTAAGGAGGAACCTATCCTTTTGTGGGATGAGGATGAACCGATTTCTTACTTACAGGTAAGGATGAACCTTAACATGATTTCACCTTAAAATCATCAAGTAAACTACATTCACTTGTCTTAGTTGTTTCAATCCAAAAACACAACAACATTACAACACAAAATAATAATGTTGGTTCTAACTGAGTATAACACTTTATAATTAAGCTCATGTGCATAGCATTACAAAGATGTACGTAATGCTAAGAGACATACACTTACAGTCCTTTACCTTTCAATGTTCGGTATTGCTCAAGTGCAGTTTCGAAAAGCGTGAATGATTTGTAAATAAATTAAGTGCTTCTTCGAAAACATTATGATACCATTGAAACATTGAAGTTGAAAATGCAGGACCAGTGCAAAGCATAGATTCAGATAGTTTTCAAAATAGATAAAATGTATAAGCATGAAAACTTTTGGTTCAGTATTCAGTAGTTAACACAACTACTTATATAGTTCAATACAATACTTAAGATATAAATCAAGTACAACTGTATCTCTCATGAACTATTTCTCAAATTCCTTCATCAGCATGATTGATGTTAAGTATAAATCCAGGTTGAGAATTTGAGTAGAAACTAGTTCAGAATAGATTTTCAAAGATAACATATAATTAAAGCTCAATATGAAAATCTTTTGACTAAGTAAAGTATCAGTGACGAATAGTTTTAAAACTTAGAACATTTGAAAACTTTTGAAAGATTGAATAACGACTAACTGTTGAACCAATTATCCTCATGTCTCTCACCAAAATATGTCCGTAATATGAAAGATATTTTGATGATTACAAACCACATTTTGTTTATGATATTATTGCATACATGGCATATCTAATCTTACTTGAAGGACTCAAAAGAATCAATGCATGGCAGACGTATTAAAGATCTAGTTGAAGACCTTGATCATTTGAAGAGGTTCGGTAGTATGATTAGACTATAATAGGTTGTAGAAACTTCTATGCCATTTGATTCAGCAATATGCATGACTTCATGTTTTAATCGAATTGATTTTCAATCGTTTGCATAATTGATTTGATCTGAAAATACCATGTCTTATCGAGCTTTAATCGAGAAATCAAAAACCATTTTTATAAAGTCTTTCAGGACGCTAATGTTTCAGCAGCGCCCTCCTGGACTTGATGAGTCAGGACGCTAATAAAATATTATGACACTCAAGGTTGATTTGAACTGATTTATTAGGACGCTTACTTGTACGTAGCGACCTCCCTTTAGTTACCTTTGAAAGTGTCCAGACGCTGACTCAGTTTCAGCTCGCTGAAAGTTCTCTTAACTTGTAAATTAATATCTATCTTTAAGGACGCTGATAGTTATAAATTGAATAAACTCTCTGGACGCTACTTGTATAGGAGCGCCCTCATCCTTAGAATCAATTTAATAACTTTCAGGACGCTTACTGTCCTTCAGTGCACTTAATATTATTTTCAAATTTTAGGACATTTACTTGTGAATAGCGCCCTTGTGCGTATATGTGTTTTTAAAACAAAGCAAGACGCTAACAGTCGAAGTAACGCCATCATGATTTGAGTCCTTTAATCGTCAAAGTAAGTCAGCACACTTACGATTTAGTAGCACCCCCAGTTCACTGTTCAGTAGGACGCTTATGCTTCATGAGCGCCCTTAAGGAACAAAACGACAAAGTTGATATTAGCGTCATGATTCTAATTTAACAATGTTACTGTTCTGACACTGGCACTATTTTTGTTAGCTTATTTAGAACCGTACGAAAACTTTTCAGAACGTTTCAGAACCGTAGAAAAAACTTTTCAAAACATTTTGAACGTTCTAATACTTTGTTAGAACATTCATTTTTCGTGAATGATCAGATAATTCAGGTGTTATCGCTGTAATATGCACAGAGCTAAATCGATCCATTTCAGTAAAGAATGTAGACGGTGTATTTGAAATAACCTAGAACGCCAAAAATCATCAAGTCCATTGCGCCTCTATTATTTCTATATATACGTGATGCCTTAGTGCAGAAAAACTACGAATCAATACGAAAACTGATATTCACTCAAAAACGTATTAACAGTTTTCACTTGTGCAAATAACTTTTTGAAAGTTAGTCATCTTTCAATTGTGCTTGAACTTGCAATCATTTTGAAAGAACAACATCAAGTCTTCTAGATTCATTGATCTTCATCTTCATCATTTTCAAAATCCATTGAATAAGACAAAAGCTTTTTGAACCTGTTTTTCAGCCAAACTTCATCATACATATTTTGTTGAATTTGTGGTAACAGAAGGGTCAATCCAAAGCTTTGAAAGTATCACTTTGATTCTGAGTAAAGGGACTCATATCTCATCTTGTGTTCAGTTTGTAATGATTGGTTAGTCACTGGGCAAGAGATAGTGTTGCTCAAAGTTGTAACGGTCCTCTCACACCCGAAAGTTGAGAAACAGTCCTCTCACACCCAAAAATTGAGAAACTGTCTTCTTACACCCATAAGTTGAGAAACAATCTTCTCACACCCGTAAGTTGAGAAACGGTCTTCTCAAACCCGTAAGCTGAGAAATGGTAGTTTTCACACCTGTAAGTTGAGAAAGTATACCGCTTTGATCATCACCCATAAAAAGGTCTATAGTAGAGTTTGAACAAATCCTAACTGGGGAGGTTAAGTAGTGGATGTAGGCGAGGCCGAACCACTATAAATCCTGATTGCATTGTCTCTTTTACATTTACTGCATCTATTTGCTATACTTTGTTTAATCTACTTTCATTAATCCGCACATTGTTAAGAAAGGTTAAAATCTGCTAAGTGTAAAATTCACCCTCCTCTTGGACATATCTGGGCCAACACTAACATTAAAAAAGTTTTTGGCACAATAAAAATTATCGGCAAGTTGTTTGATTCAAAGTGTTGGTATTTATACACCTAGTAGATGATAGCCATTAGACATTTCAAATTCAAATACAATGTGAACGTTTACACACAACGGCTAGAATGTTATATGAAAATGAAAATTACAATTTTCACTAACATTCTGATTCTTTTCAGATTACATGAATAAGGAAAGTTTTAGAAAAACTTGACTCATATATCAGAGAAGATCTCTGATAAATCTGAAAAGGATTCTGTGCAAAGATATGTTCTGAAAAAGTAGACTATGATATAGTGTACTTGTTAGAACAGCGACAGTTGTTGAATCAGCGTCTTGATTCTGTAATCAACATCCTGACGCATAATATCAACTTTGTTGTTTTGTTGCTTAAGGGCGCTCCTTATGTATAAACGTCATGCTGAACAATGAAGTGAGAGCACTACTAACTCGTAAGCATCCTAACTTTCTTTGTGACATAAGTGACTTAACCCTGAGGGCGCTAATGCACAGTTTACGTCATGCTTTGTTTTAAAACAGTTAAGTGCATGAGGGCGCTACTTTCCGAGTAAGCGTCCTACCTTTTAAAACATAAAACACAAGGGCGCTACAGCTATGTAAAAGTCCTGTCATTTCAAAATATTTGAAAACAAAACCAAGTGCGCTGAAGGACAATCAGCGTCCTGAAAGTTATTAAGTTGGTTCCCAAAGATGAGGGCGCTCCTATCCAGGTAGCGTCCTGATAGTTTATCCAACTTATAAGTATCAACGTCCTCAAAGATAAATTCTTTGAAGAACTTAAAAATCTTTCAGTAAGCTAATGCTGAGTCAGCGTCTTGAGAAATTCAGAAGTTGACTAAAGGGAGGCAGCTATTTACAAGTAAGCGTCCTGATGAATCTGTTCAATTCAACCTTGAATGTTATCAGCATCCTAATGAATTATCAGCGTCCTGACTTATCAAGTTTAGGAGAGCGCTGGTAAATCATTAGTGTCCTAAAAGACTCTTGCAACGTAGTTTTGACTCGCGATTAAAAATACGATGAATGCGATAAAAAAACTCGGTAAATTTCAAATTAAACATAGAAATTTAAATCATTTGAAATACCGTAAAGCGTATGATCAAGACATGCAAATATGCAAGGAATTTGTGCATGGTTTTGAAAAATGTTTGAGAAATATCGATTAGAGAAAGATATACCTTAAATGTTGTGTATTTCTCATATTTCTCATAATCTTTAAATCAAACTCTTCATTATGAGATCGTTGATGAACTTCGAGCTTGAGTTGAATTTCTTGAATGTTGATCGAATGATGTAGACTTGAAGCTTGATTGAATCGTTCGTGTGATGTGATCTTGAAATCATGATATGATCTTTGAGGTCCCTTGATTGAAACAATCTTGAACGTCTGTTATGGCCTTGAGTTCCTTAATCGAATCATTTTTTGATTTTTTGTTTTCGTAATGTGCGGAGATAGGTTTTTGATTAAAGCTCGTTATCATCGAAAGAGATTTTGTTTGTGATCATCAAAATATGCTTCATTAAGTATACTTAGGGACATGCTAAGTGATGAACTGCTTAGGTTAACAATGTCCCCCTTTTTGATGATGGCAAACAAATCGAAAAATTAAGCCCTCTTAAGCAAAAAGATCAATCTATTTTTATTTTCCTTCATCTAAGTATCTTATCTTACTTCTCCCCCTTTGACACGATAAAAATGGTGAAGAAAAAGAGACTAAGATCTCCCCCTATGATGTAGTAGAGGACTGAAGCTCCCCCTTACTTTGTGCATTGACCCTCAAGATGATTTATGGCGACGTGTCATAGTTAGGTATATGAGAATGAGTAAGGTCTATTGTACAGTTAGTCACGTGAGAAGCATATCTTATTTTTAAGCACAGTGAGTAATAGTTTGAGAAATTTATAGGCTATAAGATATTGAAACAATAGTGTAGCCGAGAATCGTAGTCATAGGGGATGAGAAAGAATTGCCGAAAGATGAATTCATAGAGAATTTTTAAATGTGGGCAATTATTCTCCTGGTGCCTGGCATAAGTGTAAATTTGATAATCAATCCAAGTCTAACACATAATATGCTTCAAAATTTGTAAATTATCGAACATAAGCATACTTATAGCATAGGCAAAATGTTTCAATATGAGCCTAGCCATCATGATTCTAATAGGATGCAAAATATGTAGTTTGAAGTACATGGCA
Source organism: Paratinospora sagittata (assembly GCA_035771175.1). Taxonomy (NCBI): domain Eukaryota; kingdom Viridiplantae; phylum Streptophyta; class Magnoliopsida; order Ranunculales; family Menispermaceae; genus Paratinospora; species Paratinospora sagittata. The sequence goes on along the minus strand of CM069607.1, from coordinate 28,795,311 downwards.
TCTATTAGATATCAAAAATCACAATCAATTGATGCATACAAGATATATATTAAAGAGCAACATCAATATCATGAGAGAATGAAAGTCGTGGACTTTCTATAGTTTAGGCATATGGAGATATATAAGATGAAGAGCAAAGCCTAAAGATATTGAATATATGCTAGATTTCATAGATATCATTCAAGCAACAATATATATTCATTTATATACTAGGCAAATGATTTCAATTTAAGCATAACGTTGATTGGTTGATTCTAATGAAGAATGATTTTGAAGAATATGTACTCATTAGAAATCAAATATTGAAAAATTTGAAGCTTATATGATTTAAGATGAAAAGAATGCATCAAAATCAAGTGATCATGAAAGGAGAATGCCAAAAGATAATAGATATGAGTAGAGGCAAATTTCTTTTCAAGAGATATAGGCGTAGGATATGAAGTTGTGTACATGGCCCATATTCATTTGCATATTCATGAGTCATGCATAGATATGATTTAAAGTAAACATTGTGTTGATCCACCCAAGAGGGGGTGAATTGGGTACGATGGTCAATTTTAAATTTATTTTTCAATAACTTAGTGATGTACATGAGTATATTGGAATCTTGATACACACACGTTTAGCACCGAAAAGTACATTGTTTGTGATCATCAAAATATACTTTATCGCAGTATATTTAGGGACAAGCTAAGTGATGAACCGCATAGGTTAACACATTGATCATGATGTAAGCTAGCAAAGGCAGAAATAAATTATTAAACACAACCTAGCTATATCAAATAATACAATTAAATACCACATGGAGTTCAAGAAGAACAGATAATCATATATATAATCAGATATTCACAAATGGGTGATGCAGGTTATGAACATATATCGATAAAAGATGTGATTAACCTTAAGAAAGTACCACAAAGATAATAGCATTAGTCATAATAAGATTTCATCATGATACTATTTATCAGGAAATATTCGAACAAAATGAGCAAGACATCATTAGTATGATGACAAATAATCATGTTCATGAAAACAAAATAGTTATGCATCAGAAATAGTCAGAAATAATTTTGCAGACACAGACACAAGAAAACTAGCAAAGTGTACACAGACAATTATCAACAGCAACAATGTAGTGAATTGTGCATAACTGATTGGGTAAGTAAAACAGAGGATTAAACAGATCCTTCACACACATATTTAAGCATTCTAGAAATTCAATAATCAACCATAATATTAAGGCATAATCAATCAAGATGAAGAACAATAACTAGGAGGTGAAGTGTGCAAAACTAAGTTATTAAGTTGGTTCCCAAAGATGAGGGCGCTCCTATCCAGGTAGTGTCCTTATAGTTTATCCAACTTATAACTATCAACGTCCTTAAAGATAAATTCTTTGAATAACTTAGAAATCTTTCAGTAAGCTGATGCTGAGCCAGCGTCCTGACAACTTCAGTGGTTGACTAAAGGGAGACAACTACTTACAAGTAAGCGCCCTGATGAATCAGTTCAATACAACATTGAATGTTATCAGTGTCCTAATGAATTATCAGCGTCCTAACTTATCAAGTTCAGGAGAGCGCTAGTAAATCATTAGCATCCTTAAAGACTCTTGAAACGTAGCTTTGACGCACGATTAAAAATACGATGAATGCGAATAAAAAGTAGGTAAATTTCAAATTAAACATAGAAAATCAAATCATTTGAAATACCGTAAAGCGTATGATCAAGACATGCAAATATGCAAGTGATTTGTGCATGGTTTTGAAAAATGTTTGAGCAATATCGATTAGAGAAAGATATACATTAAATGTTGTGTATTTCTCATAATCATTAAATCCAACTCTTCATTATGAGATCGTCGATGAACTTTGAGCTTGAGTTGAATTTCGTGAACGTTCATCAAATGATGTAGACTTGAAGCTTGATCGAATCGTTCTTGTGATGTGATCTTGAAATTATGATATGACCTTTGAGGCCCTTTGATTGAAACAATTTTGAACATTTGTTATGACCTTGAGTTCCTTGATTAAATCATTCTTTGGCTTTTTGCTTCCTTCAGGTGCTGAGATAGGTTTTTGATTAAAGCTCCTTAGCACCGAAAGAGATTTTGTTTGTGATCATCAAAATATACTTCATCAAGTATACTTAGGGACATGCTAAGTGATGAACGACTTAGGTTAACACATATTTCAAAATCATTCTTGTTTTTGCAAAGTCAACTATTTTGATCGAAAGTCAACCTTTCCCTTGTTTGATCAAAATTATCTTGATTGTAAAATCAATTTATTCGTATCGTTTTGAGGTTGAGTTGTTTGTATTTAATCTTTGCTTTGAAAAATTCAGTTGTATTTGAAAATCAAACCGATGTCATATTCAATCAAAAGTTTGACTTTACATCCAAAATGAGTTTAACACTTGTTCATTCTTCAATTTGATCAAATTCAGTGCCAAGTGTTTTTAGACTTGTTTGATGGAGAAAACTTGTTTTAATTGCAAAGATATTTAAGAAAAAAAAGTTTATATTTCTGTTGGATGCAGAAACGTGTTTCCTGTATGAGAAACATGTTTCTTGTTTGATCTTAGTGAATTTCTCACTAAGTCATATGGAAGAGCGTTTCATGTGGAGAAACGCATTTCCTGTTTGGATTTGGTGAAGTTTTTAACTAAGCCAAACATAAACGCATTTCATGAAAGGAAGCATGTTTTTTCCAGAATTCTAGAATATTGTTATCTGGGATGCATACAGAAACACGTTTCCTATATAAGAAACTTGTTTCTTGCTTTTTGGTAGTTTCTAGGAATTCAAACAGACACGCGTTGCCTCTATAGAAATGCGTTTTTGATAAGAAAACAAAGAGTTGTTTTCCACCCACATTTTGAACAGAAACGTGGTTCCACACCTAAAAACGTGGTTCCTACTTTTTCCACATTTTTTTGTTTAAATGTGTCTTAGCTCATTTTGAGCAACCTTTTGCAAAATCTTAAAAAGAAAGAAACTTGTGCTAAAATCAGTTCTCCACTTCTTTCAAAAGGAAAACAAGTTTCAAATGAGTGTTTAAGCTATTTTTGATTTTCCATATTTTAGAAGAAAAACGTTCAAGTTCTCTAAGTTATTCAAGTACTTCATCCAAGCTTTTCAAGTCTACAAATCACTTAGAAGAAATCTCCTGTCCATTTTATCTTCACTTTTGAGAAGACACCTTTCAAGGGATTTCAAGTGATCAAGAAAAGGGTTTTTGATTGTGCACTTCGTCTTCAACATTTCTCAATCAAAATTCAAGAGTTTTGTCCTTCATCACAGATTGTACATCATATTACATACTTTGGCTATATATCATTTGGAAGGTATTCATTCTTACTTGTACTTAAATTGAGAGTTGTTTGGTATAGAACAATCTCTCTATTTTTGTAAACACATTTGTATTGGAATTGGTTGGTTAGCCAATAGGGAAGACTCCTAACTGGAGGTTGATGTTTGTAACAGTTCGATTGACACCCATAAGTTGAATCAAAGTTAGGTAGGATCCACACCCACCAGTTGGATCAAAGTTAGGTAAGATCTACACCCGCAAGTTGGATCAAGTTGTAACGGTTTGATTCACACCCGTAAGTTTAATCAAAATTAGTGGATGTGTGGAAAATCTTGACTGGGGAGGTCAAGTAGTCGAGGTAGGCTTTAAAGAAGCCGAATCACTCTAAATCACTGTGTCCATTACTTACTTTCCTTGCCCTTTGTTTAATTGTTTATCTTTGTCATTAAGTGTTTAGTAAGGTTTCGCGAAAATCTGTTAAGTCCAATTCACCTCCCCTCTTCGACTGTAATCTGAGCCAACAAACTACTGCACTAGTTTTGGTACTTCTAAAGCCTGGAAAGGAGTCTGTGATCTATACAGATGCATCTCATTCAGATCTAGGTTGTGTGTTGATGCGGGAGGGTAGAGTGATGCGGGAGGGTAGGTTTTTTCGTTTCATCTCAGCCACCATAGCCAATCTTCAATGAAGAAGAAATTTTGAGAAAAATACAAGAAGCGAATGAGGTGCACAGGTCTACCCTATTAGCAAAAGTGAAGAAGTTGTTTAAAGAAGAAAGATGTCATGAATCAGAAGAACTTAAGAGATGTGTTGATAGCATGAACATAATGGAAAATCAACTAAGCAATATTGTTGGATCTTTGGAGAAGTAATTTGAAAATTTGAAGTCATCATTGCCATCCACAAGTACTACTACACCGAGTGTTGATTTGAGTGCTTTGGACAGTTTGAAAGAATGACTTACACAAATAAGAAATTCAATAGATTCACTGTCACCAGAAGCACCTACCCCTGCTCAAGTGTCACCGGATTTATTCAAGTCAAACATGTTGGATCCCATCTTGGAAGTTGCACAAAGTTTGAAGAATGTAGATGGTACCCCAACACCAGCTCCATCAGTTTCTTTGGATCTTGTACTTGAAGCAGTTAGAAGTTTGAAATTGACAATCATATCCAATGCTGCTACCTCAGGTCAGGTCAATTTTGATGGAAGAAAAATGGATAATCTCATAGTATCCATTGATCAAGTAAAGGAAAGGATAACCAATGTGGAAACCAAGATGCCCTTCCTATCGTCAACCATTCTCGATCTATCTTTTATAGTCACAAGAGTTGTTAATCGAATGGAAGGTGTTATAGGTTTCATTAAGGAAATGTTCAAGTTAATCTCTAGAAGATTGCACTCATCTATATGGTTCTTCGCGCAACACATGAGAAGATTCAGTTTATTGTTTGAAATTTTGAAAGAAATAGGAACTAGAGTACCAAAAGCTCCTAGAACTCCAGCATTCACAAGGCATAGGCTTCCAAGTAAAAAACCAGACATGCCAAAATGTCTACTAACAGAGCCTGATGATAATACTGAGGAGGGTGGAATTCTCATAGCTCAAGCTACCAGGTGTATGACACCACCTGAAGGTGAAGAAGATGTCTTTGAGATTCTACCACCAAGAGCATTTGATCGACCTGAACATGTTGGTGTTTTTATGTCCCAAAATTTTTCCACTGGTCTTGCTGAACGATACTGGCAGTCATTCATGAGAATTGATCCTTTTAACCCCTTTGATTCTAACAAGGAACGAGAATCTACTTTCAAAATTTTCATGAGAAACTATAGAGGAAAAGATAGCCAAAGACAAAGGCAAATCACAAAAGAAGGCTAAAATATCTCAACTTTTTTATGTTTTCAAAAGTGGGAGAAGTAGGAGCAGAAGAGAAACAAGAGAAGAAGAAATAAGAAAGAAGAGTCAGCAATTCAGGGGAGAATTAGGAGAATTAAAAGAATCAGTGTCTATTTTAGTTTATCAGTGTAATCTATATATGTTCGTTTATAATGTTTTTATGTGTTTGTTTGTAATGTTTTGACTTTAGGTGTTTGCCATGTTTTTTATCTGTTTTGAATAAGAACAATGAATGAATGTGCTAACATGTATCTATTTTCTCAAACAATGAATGAATGGATTTATGATGTTGATGTGCTATATTGTCAATATTATCTCATGACTTATCACAACAAGCATCCATTTGAGAAAATAAGCCAAAAATTTTGTGAGTGCTTGAAATCATCAAAAAAGGTGAGATTGTTGTCTCAATGAACCGCATGAAGAATATTTTGATGACTGCAAACCACTCTTATCTTGTGAACTAATGAATCTGCTAAGTGTTTTAGTTAAGAATTGAAGATTAAAATGTCTTGAGATGATTCATTCAATTGAGAAGAGATCAAGCTAAGCTCAAATGAAGATATGATTAATCAAGACTCAAGTCAAAAAAGGACAATGATCACTCAGTTGGTCTAGATTTGTAGAATTTTTACTCAACATACTTCAGCTTAATTCTGACCCAAAACATTTTTGAATTTAACTTTAACTTTCAAAATTTGTTTTCATTCATCGAATTTCAAAATGGTTCAATCGTGTTTTAAATACTTATTTCAATTCAAAAATGTTCTTGAAAGATTTTTTCTTAGAATGATGATTTTGATTCGAAACATTTTAATACAATCTAATTTCGAAGAAAAAGATTTTTCAAAAAATTAGTTGAATTTTTTATTAGTGTCAAGCAGGATCACAGCGTTCAGGACGAACAAGATTTATGGAAAATCTTGGAGCAAGTTCCACTAGGATGCTTAAGAGAAATAGTGCCCTCCTTGAACTAACTGAGTTCAATCGGTCTCTTAGGTTGCTATTCTATCAGGATGTTATTACTGCTTCAGGACGGTATTGACAATTGTGTTAGATCCTGACAACTGTATTTGTTGTTTTTTCTCCAAAAGTTGTTTTCTGGTTAAATTCTATTTTTGTGTAAACTCCTTTGCATCATAAAACTTAATCAAAACTGAGCATACCATTTTCATGAAAGATTTGAGTCGTTTCACTCAAAGATTCAAATTTCTTTTCAATGGTCTCAAGAATTTAAATCTCGGTTTTGGTGTAATGCTCATTTATAAATAAGTAGTTCTAACAAGAGTGAAATGACTTTTGAAAATTCAATGATCTTGCACTCTTTGAAAGTTAGTCGATTTTTAAATTGTTTTTGAGCTACAAATACTTTGTATCAAAAGATTTTTCAACTTTGTATTTCTTGTGCAAAATATTTTATATTCTTTTAAAAATCCAAAGAAAAAGGCAAACGATCTTTACTCATTTTTTCAGCTACTTCACATATATTTATTCTTTGTTGAATCATTGCTGAGTAAAGGTTCATAGGTTTGAGTTGTAAACAAATTGAATATCAGTTTGTATTTGATGTAATTTGTCGCAACTACATAAGTTGCATTCTATCCTTGAGTGACTGTAGGTAGACTCACACTTGTGTAAGTTGAGTGATTGTAGGTAGACTCACACCTGTGTAAGTTGAGTGGTGTATTGGTTTCCTCACACCTGTGAAGTTGAGAGTGTAATAGGTTTGATCCTCACCTCTGAAGAGTGATCATTAGTGGAAGTTTTGAAATCCTAACTTGGGAGGTTAAGTAGTGGAGATAGGTATATAGCTAAACCACTCTAAATCATTGTGTTCATTTATTTAATTTGATCTATTTCCACTCTCTGTCAGTACATAACTTTTAAGTTTGAAAAACTGTTGACCAGTCCAATTCACCCCCCCTCTTGGACACATTTCTAGGCCAACAATGGTGAGGAAAAACACTACGTTTGAGATGTCGAAGTCTTTAGAACAAGTTTATTCCGCTTCGTCTAAAGTTCGAGTGAGGGGAATCAAAGGCGCTTCAGTTGATTCATAAGGAAGGACAATTGATCGATGATTATGTTGAAAATGCGAAGAAGTTATCAGATCAATTGGTTGCAGTAGGAGAAGTCGTTTTGGAAAAAAAATTGATCATGCATATTTTGAATGGATTGGGAGTAGATTGCAATCCATATATATGTTCTTTGTATAATTGCACAGATAATCTTTCGGTGGAGGAAGTACATAGTCAATTGTTGTCCTATGAGAATCATCTTGAGCAGCAAAGTAAGTTTCTTGATCAACAGGTCATTCAAGTAAATTTGGTTTGTGTTCCAAATCAAAAAAATTTGACCTTTTCTTTTGGTCATGGAAGAGGAAATTCTTCTTTTGTTTCCTCCTCTTCTCAGTTTGGATCCAATCTTGGTTTCACAAATCAGCTTACTCAATCTGTTCCTGCTGGTGTTCCTCGATCTGTTCACTCAAATGGTGGTTTTCCAAATACTTGTCCAAATTTTCTTGGACAATTTCATACAAATGGCAGAGATCGTGGTCGTTGAAAAAAAATAAAAAATGAAAAATTAAATGTCAATTTTGTGGCAAGAATGGACATGTGGCTCTCATTGTTTCACTCTCCAGCATATGTTGAATGTTTCTTCTCCTCAATCGTCTCAAGCAAATTCCTCTAGCACTGCCAACTCACCTATTGTTTTTCTTGCTTCTGGTTCATCATCTGTTCAAGATGCACCTTCAACTTCTTGGATCTTAGACAGTGGAGCTAACAATCACATTACCAATAAATTGCAATGTGGAATTGAAATGATCAATTGCTACTGAGTTAGCTAAGATCGTCGATGACAGAGAGGATCTTTGGAATGGTTGTTCATTACAATACTTATGCCTCAGCTTGGAATGTTTTCAAACAATCATTCACAAATCAATCGAAAGTGAGGTTCTTTAATTGAAAACACAACTTTAAACCACCAGGAAAGGTAATCTTTCCATTTCAGACTACTGTGATAAGATGAGAAGTATAGTAGATAGCTTAATCTCTACAGGACAAAGCATTGATGAGCAAGATTTGGTTCATGTTGTTCTAAATGGTTTGGGGATTGAATATGATCTAGTTGTGGTGAATATAACATCAAGAAGTGATGTTCTCACCATGGAATACGTGCAAGCACTGTTGATGAGCCAAGAAAATAAGCATGAAAAGCTAGACAATGAGAGTGATCAATATCTCAAGAATACAGTCAATATGATTGCGAATTTAACTGAAAGAAACCACCAAATCAAGGTGGAAATGGTACTGGTCATGAATTTTGCACAAGAAATAGAAATTGAGGTCGTTCTAGTGGTCGTCGTGGTGGATTTCACTGATGTAATTTTGGTAACAAGCTTGTTTGTCAAGTGTGAATGAAACCGGGTCACTCTACCTCAGTTTGCTATTATCACTTTGACAGAATGTATCAATCTCCTTCTCCTACCTCACCATCTCAGAACTATGGCAAGAATTCTCAAGGATTCAATTATGCCCCTACTGCTTATGTAGCTAGACCAAAGGGATTCAATGACTCTGCGTGGTATGCCGAGAGTGGCGCCATGAATCATGTTACTTCGGACTTTAATAATCTTAGTCTCACTGCTTAGTACAATGGATTCAAGAGGATAGTTGTTGGAAATGGTAAGAAACTTGACATATCTCGTATTGGTACTTCGACTATTAAAACCAACTCTAATCCCCTGATACTTCACTCTGTTCTTCGCATTCCTGATATCACCAAGAACTTGGTTACTGTTTCCAAGTTAACTAATGATAATGATGTCTTTGTGGAATTCCATTATAATTATGGTTTTGTGAAGGACAATCGTACAAAGAAGGTGCTCCTACAGGGAACAATTAAAAATAATTTTTATACTCTTGGATTTGCTGCCAATTTTGTGCATCCAGAACAATGTGTTGATTCTATTTTTGTTGGTAATAAAAACTCAATACACTTTGTTACAAATTCTTGTAATCAGAATATCAGCGTTTGTGTTTTTTCGCACGAGAATGTCTCACAGTTTGTTGTTGCTAATAAAGAGGTTGTTTCACCATCTGTTCCTCTTACTTCCACTGTTGATGTTGTTAATCTAAGTGATTCATCACTTAGCACATCCCTAAATATACTGTGATGAAGTATATTTTGATGATCACAAACAAAATATCTTTCATTGCTAACGAGCATTTATCAAGATCTCATCCCAGCACCTTAAGAAAAGCAAAAATCCAAGGAACGATTCAATCAAGGAACTCAAAGCCATATCAGACGTTCAAGATCATTTCAATCAAAAAGGCCTCAACGATCATATCCTGATTTCAAGATCACCACTCGAACGATTCGATCAAGCTTCAAGTCTACATCTTTCAATCAACGTTCAAGACATTCAACTCCTGCGCGAAGTTCTTATTGAAGATCTCATAATAAAGAGTTTGATTTAAAGATCATGAGAAAATGTGAAATACACGGTATTTAAGGTATATCTTTCTCTAATCAACATTGCTCAAACGTTTTTCAAAACCATGCACAAACCACTTGCATACTTGCATGTTTTGATCATACGTTTTACGGTATTTCAAATGATTTAATTCTCTGTATTTAATTTGAAATTTACCGAGTTTTTATTCGCATTTATCGTTTATTTAATAGCGAGTCAAAACTATTTTCCAAGAGTCTTTCAAGACGCTAATGACTTAGTAGCGCTCTCCCTAACTTGATAAGTCAGGACGCTAATAACCTTCAAGGTTGAATTGAACTGATTAATCAGGACGCTTACTTGTAAGTAGCTGCCTCCTTTAGTCAACCTCTGAAGTTGTCAAGACGCTGATTCAATATCAGCTTACTGAAAGATTTCTAAGTTATTCAAAGAATCTATCTTTGAAGACGTTGATAGTTATAAGTTGAACAATCTATCAGGACGCAACTTGGAAAGGAGCATCCTCAACTTTGGGAATCAACTTAATAACTTTCAGGATACTGATTGTCATTCGGCGCGCTTTGTATTTTTGTTCAAATGTTTTTAAATATGTGGTAGCACGCTTACAATGTTGTAGCGCCCTCATATTGTGTTTTATGTTTTAACTGGTAGGACGCTTACTCTGAAAGTAGAGCCCCTCATGCACTTATTTGTTATAAAACATAGTAGGACACTAATTGTGCATTAGCGCCCTCAGGGTTAAGTCGTTTAAGTGACAAAGTAAGTCAGGACGCTCATGTTTCAGTAGCGCCCTCACTTCATTGTTCAGTAGGACACTTATACGTAAACAGACAAAGTTGATATTGTGCGTCAGGACACTGATTACGGAATCAGGACTCTAATTCAACAACCTATTACCTCATTGAACCTCATGACATAAATTTTTTGATGATTCCAAATATCACCAGTTGGTCTATCTAATGATCTTGTCAAGTGTTTCAAATTTATCAAGAATCGAGATCAAGCAACTGTGATCACAAGCATATTAAACATCAAAGTGAAGTTCCGAGTCTGTCAATACTTAGATTGTAAAGTCTATCGATCAACTTACTCTCAGAAAAAATTTTATCGTTTGCATATTTCGATCGTAACATTTTAATCATACCTTATGATTTCTAAAGCATTTGATTAGATTAAAAGAAACAATGATGTTTTATCAAGTTTTAATTGAGAAATCAAAAATCGCTTTTATAAAGTCTTTCAGGACACTAATGTTTTAGCAGCGCCCTCCTGGACTTGATGAGTCAGGACAATGATAAAATGTTAGGACGCTCAAGGTTGAATTGTTCTGATTAATAAGGACGCTCACTTAGTAATAGCGACCTTTCCTTTATCAACCTTTGAGAATGTCAGGACGCTGACTTAGTTTCAGCTCGCTGAAAGATCTTTTTATTTTTAAGTGATTTCTATCTTTCAAGACGCTAATAAGTTATAAGTTGAATAAGTTCTCAGGACGTTACTTGTGTACAAGCGTCCTCATCTTTAGAATCAACTTAAATAACTTTCAGGACACTTACCGTCCGTCTGCGCACTTAACATTATTTTAAAACTATTTTTAATAGTTCAGGACGCTTACTCTTGAGTAGCGCCCTCGTGTGTCAAATATTTTAAAACAAAGCATGACGCTTACTGCAAAGTAGCGCCCTCACGATTTGAGTCGTTCAATTTTCAAAGTAAGTTAGGACGCTTACTATTTAGGAGCGCCCTCTCTTCATTGTTCAGTAGGATGCTGATGTTCTATGAGCGCCCTCAAAGGAACAAAACGACAAAAATGATATTTTTGCTATTCTGACATGTACGTCCTTTTAGCAAACTTTTCAGAACAACTTTTCGTACAGAGTCAATTTTTTGTCTTTGTAAGAGATATTCTCTGATTCATGAACCACGTCTTTTAAAACTTTCCTTATTCATGTATCTGGACAAAATCAGAATATTCATGAAATGTGCAGTTGCAATTTTCGTGATATATTCTAGCAGTTGGGAGTAAATGTTCATATTTGAAATTCAAATTCAAATGAACAACAGCTTCATCTCTACAAGTCTATAAATACAGACACTTAACAATTTGTTAAGACCACCGAAAATTCTTTAAGCTAAAACACTTTTTGAAAATTAATCAAATTTTCATTTGATTAAGAAAACGTTTAAGTCATTTTGTTTTCAAAGAGTTTACTTTGAGACTTTACGTATTCAAATGATTTTCATATTGAGCTAGCATTCTATCTTTATCTGAAAATCTATTTCAAAGTTTGAACTGTTTTCACTCAAATCTTTCAGCACTGTTTTTACTTATATCATTCTTGCTTAAAGAGAAATTTGAAAGATAGTTCATAGTATACAGTTTTACTCAATTTCATATCTTGTATACTGTATCAAGGTTGTAACAGTAGTTAGATAAACTACTAAGTTGATATTTTTTATTCAACGAGGTCAGGTCTTCTCACATTCGTAAGTTGAGAAACGGTAGTTCTCACACCCGTAAGTTGAGAAAGCATAGGTTGGTCTCACGCCTGTAAGCTGAGCAGTGTAACGGTCGTTCTCACACCCGCAAGTTGAGAGATTCTGTAACAGTTTGATTCTCACCTGTAAAAGAATCCCTTAGTGACAAGGTTAAAATTCTAAATGAGGAAGTTAGGTAGTGGACGTAGGCAAGTAGCCAAACCACTATAAATCGACTATGCATATTTGTTTATTTTCCTCTCTGTATTTTTGTCATTGTTATTATTTTTAAATTGTCTAAGTGTCCAATTCACCCCCCTCTTGGACATATCTGGGCCAACAATTGGTACTAGAGCAGTGTTTCTGTTCAAAGAAACTTCACAATTTCTTTGATATCAATGACAATGACCAAATATATTGTCATAGAAGTAGGTCAACCTTTAGACAGACCACCTCTGTTCAATAAAGACTGGTTTGAAGATTGGATGATAAGGATGAAAACCTTTCTTCGATTTAAGGATATCAGTCTATGGGAAATGGTTGTAAATGGCTACACCATGCCCAACAAGCCTATTGAGCTATGGACAGCTAAGGAAAGACTAAATGACAAACTTAGCGCTCAAGTTGTCTATGCCTTGTACTATTCTCTACCCGAGGAAGAAGTAGAAAGGGTAGTTCATCTTCAGAGTGCCAAGGAGATTTAGGAAACACTCAAATCACTTCATTGTGAAAAGATTAACATTCGAGATGAAAATCTCAAAGAGTCTGATAGACTATTTGATGCCTTTGAGATATCATAAAATGAATCTCTCAATACGGCATGCAACAGATATTAATCTATTCTTGATGAAATGCAAGAATTGAATCTAGAAATACCTACAGAGATATCTCTAGTGTATTTCTGTGATAAGCTTCCAAAGAAATGGAATGATAAGCTGACTATGTTAGCTTAATCTGTTGAACCATTGGAAATGAGTTTAAAGGAGTTCTGTGATCTCCTGCAAACCGTGAAAAAAAAGGGATGAGACTAAAAACCCAGTTGAAACATTAGAAGAACCACTCATTCACTTTAGGGTTTTAGAAAGTGAGTATGTTCATGATAACCTGCAATGTTTTATACGCCATGTAAATGAACTTGAATATTTTGGAAAAACTATATCTCACTCTACTTTAGTACAATATTTTTTTAGCAGTTTTCCTGAAAACTGAAAATATAAAATAGATTTTCTAAACGAGTTTTCAAATCCATTTGAAATTAGTTTTCAAGAAATTGATTACATTTTGAGTGGGTTAGAAACTTCATCTGAGAGAGAAGACATTCTTGCAAATATACCAACCATGAGTGGAAGTGAACTAGCTTATGATATATACACACTATGTTATCAACCCTCAACAAGCTCATCAAGGATGCTCAATGAAAGATCTCCTAATAGAATGTCAAGAAAAAAGTCAGCATGGAAAACGAGGATAATGAATTATCTCAGCTGCTTCAAAATGAGACAGAGTGCTCAAGTTGAGGACTTTGCAGTACCTTGAGGTAAAAGTCAAAGATATGCAAAAGTGTAAAAGTCACTCTCTTTTCTTCTACTGCTAGAATATATTCATTAGTGACTATTTGAAATCAATGATTATCTTTAATCATGTGTTACTTAGAATGTTTAAATACTTTCTCTTATGATTGAATTATTGAATGTTGGTTAATGAAATATAATTTGTGATATCATTTATTCAACCATACGATACTTTAGCTTATATTAGTCAAATATGCAAAATATTAGAGTCTAAATATCAATAAGGATGCTAACAGTGTTTGAGGACACTAATGTGTCTGATGCCATTAGTTGTTCCAAAACCACTCGTCACAAGGAAGACGCTAACGTGCATAATAGCCCTAGTAGATTAAGAACGTTAGTCAGAAGAAGGATGTTAATCTGTCAGTATTGCAAATTAAAATTAAACCGCCTTTTAAAAATAAGAAGTGACACGTGCTGATATGTGTCAAGAGCGAGCTTTCGCTTTCTCTCTATAAAGCCAAAATTTTTGTATCTTAACAGTCACTTTTTACTTTTTGTGCCCTAGGACGCTTCGAAGAACTTTCCAGGAATCGTTTCAAAAATTACGTTTGAATCTTAATCTTTAACCTTTGGTAAATTTTGTTCCTTATTCATTTCTGAAACTTCTAATTCCTAGTGTATCAATATTTGTGTTGTTTTCTCAGTTCTTCATATCCTCCCATTTGATTTTTTTTTAATGGCACCCAAACCCGAAAAGCTTTGCCCCTTCTCAGCTGAGACCAAGAATTGAACCAACTCAAGCTGAATTGGCTGAGGAACCCACACCATTTGTACCCACACCTCCTATTAAGACCGCATCCAGACCATCTCACCCACCTTCTTCTTCCCAGATGAGAAGACAGGGAAGTATTGCCAAGAAGCTCATAAACCGAGCTGTAATTGATGGAAGCTATGTCGATTTCGATTTCTTCATTAACTCCCATCTCGACATTTTCTCTCTATTTGAATTTCAAGGCTGGATCGATTTTCTTATCCTCAATTCAAAATGGTATCCCAGTCTCGTCAGCCAATTCTATTCAAATTTGGTTGATAAACCCGGCTCCGAATTCTCAAAACAATCTATGGTAAAGGGAAAATCTGTTGAGATTTCTCCCAGATTCTGTTTTGAAGCATTCTCCTTGCCAAATGATGAGAGTACGCACATACTTTCATTCGCAAAGAATAAAGTCCAGTATCCAGGCTATAACAACCTTTCTATTCTCAATCTTGTTTATAGGAAAAATGACCACTCGAGTGTCGCAAGAAACTCACAAATCAGTCATTTGAACTTATTCCCAGAATCATCCACAATATCATTACCCACATCATTCAGCCTAAGTCCGGTAGCAAGGATAATGTGAATGGATTAGACTTATTCTTAATCTGGTGCATTCTGGAAAAGAAGAAAGTGAATCTCGCCCACATTCTCATGCATGTAATGAATATTGTCGTTAGTAGAGGAGGAGGTCTGCCTCTGGGTATGTACCTCACCACTTTGTTTGAGAAATGTGGTATCAATTTCAGTGGAGAAAGCTTCAAGGAGACCAACAGATACAACTGCATTGGTCAAACCACTGTGAAATTGATGAGATACACTTATGTTCCTGCATTTGACAAATGGCTTCCAATGTCAGAAGGTTCACTTGAGGGAGAATCTAGTGGAAAAGATATAATAAGAGAAGAAGATGTCTCAGCAATAAAGAAAGAAGCTACCCAAGCTTCTACTACTCCAGAAGAACAGGCTATTCTAGAAGAAGTTGTCCCCCACAGCTAACATTGAACATGTTCTAATTGATGATGTGGAAATTGAACATGCAGGGCAAGATGTTTATGTTGAAGAACAACTGATGGAATAGGTGATTCAGATTGCTCAGGTCGTTGTTGAAGAACATCTGCATGAGTCGAAAACTGCTGATGCAATCTTGGAAAATATCACCAAAAAAAGAGTCAGTGAGGACTCAGATAAAACCATCTCCAGACCACCATCTCCATTTGATATCCCTGTATCAATAGAATCTCAAGACTTGCAGAAGAATGAGTCTGATGGTGTACAAAGTAAGGATTCAGAGGGCTACGATCTGGTTATCATACCCTATAAGGAAGATGACATGAATAAAAAGGTTGATGAAGAGGATGATGTTGAAGATTTTCATGAGGCCAATGTTGAATTTACAGTAGAAGATGATATGGAAAATGTTTATGAGGTAAGCTCATCTGATCAACAGCCGCCTTCTTATCCATCTACAAAAAGGCCAACTGATGAATTCTTCAGAGAGGAAGACTTTCTGAGAAGAGATAGAATATCAGATTTTTGTCATGTCTCAACTAATGGCTCATTTGTAACATAACCAAATTCAACTAAAGAATGAGACATTGTCAGAAGTCCGAAAATCTCTGAATCTCAAGAGAGAGTTGAGATTAATGAGATAAAAGAAGTTAACTCTCACATGATCAAGGCAACTGAACTACTCGAGAAGTTGTCTCAACAAATGGACAGACAGTTAAGTGTCATGCAGTCCTTGCCTTCATCGAGCTCCACCCCATCATCATCACTTGATGATTTTATGAAGAATATTTAGGAGGACATGCGACAGATCAAGAAATTCATAAATGCCTTCGTTGTTGTTGTTCCCCCGAGATTAGCAGCTTCTCAACAACCTCCACCTCAAGATCCACAGAGTTGCACAATGTCAGTTACATTGAGTAGTGCTGCAGGTGGCTTAACTGAAAAGGCTTTGAAAAAAATTCTGGAAGAAATTCAAAGCTTGAGAGGTAAAATGGCTGAATCCTCTAAATATAAGTCCATTTATGATTCTTTTCAATCAGTTTTAAAGGTTATCTTAGATCAAGCGACCAGCAAGACAACACTTGATCTGGTACTGCAGGCCATCTCTAGTTTGAAAGAGAATTTCGATACTGCAAGACTAACACCAACAAAGGATGATAAACTAACCAAGATTCTAGACTTGGTTACTCTTGTTTTTGAGAAATTACAAAACTTGGAGAGCAAGATGTCTTTCCTTGTCACAACCATTATGAATTTGTCTTATACTGTCATCAAAGTTGCAGATCGAGTAGAAGGAGTCGTAGGCTTCTTTGAAGACCTCTTCGAGGAAATGAACAGTAGGATGCATTCTACTGTTTGGTATATTGCCTCAAGCATGAAACGTTTTGCTAAGCTCTTTCATTATTAAAGAAGAAAGTTGTCAAAGTTCTACCTGCACCATGGGCTCCAGCCTTCACACGTCCTCAAAGACCCCACTAGCCTGACAATCTTATTGGAATATTAGAATGTAAAGACGAAGATGAATCGGATGAAGAGCCATTACATAGAATCAGTCGAAGAGTGCCTCCACCCCCAGACCCCTCATTAGAAACTTTCCCAGATCCCGAACGCAAGCGACCAATCAGGCCAGAATTTGAAGGTCATACATTGCCTCTTGAGTTTGCTCAAGGTCTTGCAGAACGAAAAGCAAAAGGTTTCAAACCTGGTCCACCTCTTGATTCGTTTAAATGTGGTGTTTCCAAGCATGCTCGCGAAAAATTCATTGAAAAATCTAGGAAGGGTACTGTAATTGATGAATCTGTCAGCAGTGTAAAACAGAGCACGCGTGGTTCTTCAAGACCACAAGCACCAAGGAAACCCAAGAATTCTGCACCTAGTTCCAGTGGATCCAAGAAGGATGAGGAGGCCGAAAGGAAAAAGAAAGGGAGGAGTCCAAGTACGGGCTTAGCCTACCCACTTTTTGATGTTTTTAAAAAGGGGAGAAGAGATTGCATATGTTAAGGTTAAATTAGCTCAAGAGGGAAGCTACATGTAAGGGGGAGTTCTATTAAAGTTATTGTGTTCTATCCAAGTTATTGTATTCATTCTTGTCTATAATTTGCATTATTTGTATTTTGCACTGTTTGCAACTTACCATGTAAATTTTATAATTAAAATCAAATAAAACTGATGTCATGACCCACGATACGTAACGTCATGACCGGCACGGAACCTCGTGTATATCCTCCCTTGATATACACGACATCCCGATAAGCCTTCTAATACACATCATAAGCCCAAATACACAACAATAAACACATATGGACATAATCAAATAATATTACAATCCAAAAATGTAAGCCATAATTTTATTTTATTTTGTAAGTCCACAGTGATCAAAAGTACAAAATAATACTTAACAATGATTATAACCCATCTACGTGTTAAGGATACGTATTAGGTGTTACATAGTATAATTTATCAAAATAAATGCGGAAAAGTACTAACACCTACATCAACTAGAGTTCGGGAAATATTCTGCAGCTAAGCCTTTTCCTTCCCCTTCCTATCCGATCCTGAAAAGATAATAGTGAGGGGTGAGCTACAACATGCCAAGTGAATGTTTTCTACAAGTGGCTACATACATGTGCATTTATGTAAAACATTGCAAGATTCATTAAAATAGTTTAAACAACTGGAATGTAAACGAGGTTACATACATGTTCAATATAAGACCTCATGTCATATCAAGACAATGCATATCACTTATGACATGTTCATGCACCTAGACACCTCCCAGGTAAGAATCAATTCAAGAACATGAGTGCGCGAGGCCCATGCCGGAATGACCTCTTACTCGTATTCTAATAGGAATTCCAAGGGCACGTCACCGATTTACTATTCATTCCAAACCCTATTTCAGGTTTAGACGAACTACGGCTGCGCCTACCCTTGAAACCCTCTGCAAGGTCCACAACCGGGGATCCCACTAGACTTACGAAATTTCTCGAAGAAAACCCCAACTAAGAGACTTAACCCAAATTATTTTCCCAACTAACTATGATCAAATAATTTTCATGAGTAATCAAATCATGCATACCATAATAATTAAGCATTTAAAACATTTCTATAATAGAATGCCACACATAGAAGACACAAGTAAAGAAACACTCACAATTGATTGGCTAAGTCTAGCCAATCCAAGAAAGTACTAGAAGATCCACGAATCACCTCGAGTACTTCAATCACCAATTTATCTACGTGGCTTACTCAAACCAACCAAGGTCCCTACATATAACACATGGTCCATACAATACTAAAGATCAGCCAAAGTATGTTAATAACCATGTTGAAACTTAATTCTATAGTCAATTTGAGATTCTAGCATGGTCATAGTCATGATTCAACCCATATTGCTCAATTCAACCATATAATCATCAAATTAGACTACACCTAACCCAAATTGAATGTCATGGGTTGATTCCCATGATCTCAAACACTATAATACAAAGCATTCAAATCATATTAAGGGTTAATTAGGCTATTCCTCAAGTCAATTACATCAATTGGCTAAGTTCAAGTTAAAATCCCCAATTTGGCAATACATAACCTAAGGCCAAATTGAACTAAGTCATACCAAATTAACATAGGTTCAAACATTCTAAACCCATGAATCTATTCAAATGAGGTCCAATTATATGATTCCCAAGTCAATTTGGTCAATTGACTTGGTTTAGTTTGGGCAAAATCCCCAATTTACATGAAAACCCCGAAATTGCATGGGAATGTCAATTTACATGGCCTAAGCAAAACTTACCCTACAATTAGGTTCCCCCTATTCAAGATCAATAATTTAGAGTGTCATACATCCATAATTACTCATCAATTTCATACAAATCACAAGAAATTTGAATAGAAAACCCTAGGTCAAAACACTAGTTTTAGGTCAAGTCTATGAAACCCCTCCAATTTCTTGCTAGAAGTTGGGGGTTTCACCTCTAGAGTACTCCCCATACACTCTAGGTCAACATATATTAATTTCAAGACCTAATTCCAACTTTGATTTTCTATCACCCTTTCAAAAACGGGATTCAATAGAACCTTAGGTCGAAAAAATCAGTTACATGTTTGTAAGAGAATGATGGAAATGAAATGGTTACCTTGATGATCTTTAAGCAAGAATCCACCCAAAAACCTCTTTTTTCCCTTATTTTTCTCTTCTCCTCTTCTTTCCCCTTTCTCCAAGCTCTCTAGCACTCTTGAAGGTGGAAAAATGAGCCAGTGTGAGAAAATCCCATTTTTTTTTGTATTTATAGAAAAATTTGGGCCCACAACTCAAAATTCACTTAAACAAAAGGAACAATTTGTTTCTGCTGCAATCACTTCACTTAGATACTCAATTTTATGAAAATTACTCATCAATTTAACATCTTAACCGTCCAAAAGTGTTATGAGTCAGTTACCAACATTTTGGTAAATCTTCAACTCACTCCAACGATAAGATTGTGAGATCCAACCGTTCGATCAAAACTGGGCAAGAAAATCCGTAAATCCAAAAAATAGTGTTTGGAGCTTTATAAATCACATTAGACAACTTCGATCAAGATCTTCACCATACATAATGAAGATATATCAGAGAAGAATAAGCTGACAAAATTTTAGCCCAATTGGACCACGGATCTAGGAGATCAAGCTATTGATGTAATCGGTGATAGAAATTTCTTCCTCCATGGATCGAGCTCCACTGATCCAAAACACCGTTTTTGACACGTTTCGACGTCGAACGGGTCTCCGATCATTCTGAAACTTCATGCAAAGGCACTCAAACCAATGCGCCTCGAGCATCATATACGTATACGTACACGTATATGAGTACCATACGGGTACTCTACGGGTCAAAATGACGTCATCCTAAGGTACGACTGTTACAACTAACATGACTGCAGATATCGTGCTAAATTCGATATATGTTTGATTACATGAATATAATTATTTGCATAATCTCTAAGTATTTGAAAACATCAAAAAGGGTGAGATTGTTATCTCAATGAACCCCATGACATAAATGTTTTGATGATTCCAAATATCTCTAGTTGGTCTATCTAATGATCTTGTCAAGTGTTTCAGATTTATCAAGAATCGAGATCAAGGAACTGTGATCACAAGCCTATTGAACATCAAAGTGAAGTTTCGAGTTTGTCAGTACTTTGATTGTAAAGTCTATCGATCAACTTACTCTCAGCAAGATTTTTATTATTTGCATATTTCGATCGTACCATTTTAATCGTACCTTATGATTTCTAAAGTATTTGATTTGATTAAAAGAAACAATGA
Source organism: Paratinospora sagittata (assembly GCA_035771175.1). NCBI lineage: Eukaryota > Viridiplantae > Streptophyta > Magnoliopsida > Ranunculales > Menispermaceae > Paratinospora > Paratinospora sagittata. The sequence goes on along the minus strand of CM069607.1, from coordinate 28,774,485 downwards.
TGTTTTATCGAGTTTTAATTGAGAAATCAAAAACCGCTTTTATAAAGTCTTTCAAGACGCAAATGTCTTAGCAATGCCCTCCTGGACTTGATGAATCAGGACGCTGATAAAATGTTACGACGCTCATGGTTGAATCGATCTGATTAATAAGGACGCTCACTTGGTAATAGCGACCTTTCCTTTATCAACCTTTGAGAATGCCAGGACGTTAACTTAGTTTCAGCTCGCTGAAAGATCTTTTTGCCTTTAAATGATTTCTATCTTTCAGACGCTGAAAAGTTATAAGTTGAATAAATTATCAAGACGCTACTTGTGCAGGAGCGCCCTCATCTTTAGAATCAACTTAAATAACTTTAAGGGCGTTTACCGTCCGTCAACGCACTTAACATTGTTTTAAAACTATTTTTAATAGTTCAGGACGCTTACTCTTGAGTAGTGCCCTCACGTGTCAAATGTTTTAAAACAAAGCAGGACGCTTACTGCGAAGTAGCGCCCTCACGATTTGAGCCGTTCAATTTTTAAAGTAAGTCAGGACGCTTACTATTTAGGAGCGCCCTCACTTCATTGTTCAGTAGGACGCCAATGTTCTATGAGCGCCTTCAAAGAAACAAAACAACATAAATGATATTTTTGTTGTTCTGACATGTACGTCCTTTTAGCCAACTTTTCAGAACAACTTTTCGTACAAAAAAAATTTTCTATATTTGTACGAGATATTATCTGATTCACGAACCGCGTCTTCTAAAACTTTCCTTATTCATGTATCTGGAGAAAATCAGAATATTCATGAAATGTGCGGTTGATATTTTTGTGATGTATTCTAGTTGTTGTGAGTAAACGCTCATATTTGAAATTCAAATTCAATGAACAACAGCTTCATCTCTACAAGTCTATAAATACAGACACTTAACAATTTGTTAAGACCATCGAAAATTCTTTGAGCTAAAACACTTTTTGAAAGTTAGTCGAATTTTCATCTGGTCAAGAAAGCGTTTAAGTCGCTTTGTTTTCAAAGAGTTTACTTTGAGACTTTACGCATTCAAATGATTTTCATATTGAGCTAACATTTTATCTTTATCTGAAAATCTATTTGAAAGTTTGAACTGTTTTCACTCAAATCGTTCAGCACTGTTTTTACTTATATCATTCTTGCTGAAAAAGAAATTTGAGAGATAGTTTATAGGATACAGTTGTACTCAATTTCATATCTTGTATATTGTATCAAGGTTGTAACAGTAGTTAGATAAACTACTAAGTTGATTTTCCTTATTCAACGAGGTCAGGACTTCTCACACCCGTAAGTTGAGAAAGCATAGGTTGGTCTCGCGCTTGTAAGCTGAGGAGTGTAACGGTTGTTCTCACACCCGCAAGTTGAGAAAAGGTGTAACGGTTTGATTCTCACCCGTAAGAGAATCCTTTAGAGACAAGGTTAAAATCCTAACTGAGGAGGTTAGGTAGGGGACATAGGCAAATAGTCGAACCACTATAAATCGACTGTGCATATTTGTTTATTTTCTGCACTGTATTTTTGCCATTGTTATTATTTTTAAATTGTCTAAGTGTCCAACTCACCCCCCTCTTGGACATATCTGGGCTAACAAAACCGTCACTGTTCGACAAGTACACTACATCAGTTTACTTTTTCAGAATGGATTTTTGCACAGAGTCATTTTCAGACTTATTAGAGATCTTCTCTGATACATGAATTAAGTTTTTCTAAAACTTTTCTTTTTCATGTAATATGAAAAGAACCAGGATGTTAGTGAAAATTGCAGTTGCTATTTTCATATAACATTCTAGCTGTTGTGTGTAAACGCTCATATTATTTGAACTTCAAATGTCTAACGGCTATGTCCTACTAAGTCTTTAAATACTAACACTTAGGACCAAACAACTTGCCGATAATTTTTATTGTGCCAATACTTTTTGAAAGTTAGTCTGTGTCAAATTGTTTTTCAAATATCTAAACTTTCAAAGTATTTTTCACTGATTTTCATATTGAGCTTCAGGTGTATTCTATCTCTAAAATCTATTTGATCTGGTATCTACTCAAATTCTCAGCACTGATCTATACTTGATATCAATCTTGTTGAAGATAGAATTTGAGATATAGTTCATGATAAATACAGTTGTACTTGATTTCATATTTTAAGTATTGTATTGAACTATAATAGTAGTTACGTTAACTACTGAATACTGAACCAGAAGTTTTCATACTTATATTTTATATCTATTTTGAAAACCTTCTGTGTCCATGATTTACACTAGTCCTTCATTTTCAAGTCAATGTTTATTGGTATAATATTATTTTTGAAGAAGCACTGATTTTCATATCACATCATTCATGCTTTTCGAAACTGTACTTGAGCAATACCAAACATTGAAAGGTAAAGGACTGTAAGTGTATTTCATCTTAGCATTACGTTTTCATATTTCATATCTTTGTAATGCTATGTAATGAGCTTAATTGTAAAGTGTTCTACTCAGTTAGAACCAACATTATTTTGTTGTAATGTTGGTGTACCAGGACAAGTGAATGTAGTTCACTTAATGATTTCAAGATTGAAATCATGTTAAGGTTATCTCTGAACCTGTAAAAGAGAAAAAGGTCCATCCTCACCTGCAAGTAGGAAATCGGTTCATCCTAATCACGTAAAAAGATAGGTGTGTCCTTAACCTATAAAAGGATAGGTTATCTCTTAACCTGTAAAAGAGAAACAAATGTTCCTTATCTCGTAAAAGGATCACGGTTCTTCCTTATCCCATAAAGGAAAACGATTTTTTCTTATCCTGTAAAAGGAACATGGGTTTTTTCTCATCCCGAAAAAAAGAAATTTGGTTCATCTTTAGCCCGTGAAAGGATAGGTTTGCCTTTAACCTGTAAAAGGGCAGTTGTAACAGTTTGGTTCTCACCCGTAAGAGAATCAGTTAGTGGATTGAGAAAATCCTAATCGGAAGATTAGGTATTGGACGTAGGCTTGGCCGAGCCAGTATAAATCTTGTGTATCTCACGTTTGCATTTTAGTCTAAGTTCTACTTATGCATTCAACTCCAATACACTCATGTATATCACTAAGTTATTGAAAGAGAAATTTTAAATTGACCATCACACCCAATTCACCACCCTCTTGGGTGGACTAACAGATGCTTGGCATCATAAACTTGGTCATCCAATGGCCAAGACAGTGTTTAATATTCTTCACAATAATGAAATTAAGACCTTGTCATCTGGTTTATCCTTTTGTGAAGCATGCCAAAAGGGAAAGAGTCATGTATTACCTTTTAAACCTGTTGTTACCAAAACGACATCTCATCTTGTGCTTATACACACGAATGTTTGGGGACCTTCTCCAACTCTTTCGGAAGATGGATATCGCTACAACATTCATTTTTTTGACAATTACACTCGGTTTACTTGTATTTATCCTTTAACACTGATGCCTCTAGCATTTTCTATTTTCATTTCATTCAAGAAACTCGTTGAAAATTAATTTGGCACCACTATTAAAGCGGTTTAGTCGAATTTCGGAGGCGAATTTCGCTTATTTCAAGCATTTCTAGTTGAATGTGGTATTCATTTTCAACATTCGTGCCCTTACACTCATCAGGAAAACGGTCGAGCAGAACGAAACACAGACATTTCGTAGAGACAGGCCTCGCCTTGCTTGCTCATGCGTCTATGCTTTTATCTTATTGGTGGCCGACATTTCATACTTTTGTATTCTTAATCAACAGACTTCTTACACCGATGTTTGATAATATTTCTCCTTATCAAAAATTGTTTTGCTATGTTCTTGATTATGGTTTTCTTCGATCATTTGGTTGCGCATGCTATCTGCATTTGAGCCCTTATAATAATGTCAAACTTTAGTACAGGGTAGGCTTGTGTGTCTTCCTTGGATACTATAGCCATCACAAAAGATATATCTGTTTACACTAGTCTGGTCGCAAATATGTGGCTCGCAATGTTGTGTTCAATGAGAATGTTTTTTTGTTTGCATTAGGACTTTTTACATGCCAACCCAAATCCGTACCTCTTGCTACTCCACATTCGACCACTTTCTCTATTCCCAGTGTGTCTACTATACCTATTTTGGTCCCTATGCCAGCAACAACTGATCAATCCCATTCATTTGTGTCAACCTCACCAGGCACACCATCAACTTCGTCCTTTGTTTTTTCCCCTTTTGTTCCTATCACCACATCAAACGATATTCCTCAGCCCTTGCACCCCTCCCTTCCACCTCCACCTCCACCTACATCCACTCATTCGATGGTGACCCGGGCCAAGAATGAAATTTTTAAACCAAAATCATACTTAGCTACTAATCATCCTCAAACAGTTTCTCCTATACCAGCTAAGCCTACTTTTATTAAAGCAGCACTTGCCATTCCTCATTGGAAACAAACAATGGGAAAGGAAGTTGCAACCTTAATGAAAAATCATACATGGGATTTAGAGCCTTTCGATCCTTCTATGCATCTTGTGGGAAATAAGAGGGTGTTCAAGACCAAGCTAAATGCGGATGAAAGTGTTCAGCAGTATAAAGCCCATCTTGTGGCCAAAGGTTTCCATCAAACACTTGGAATTGACTATATCGAAACTTTCAGCCCGGTCATAAAACACACGACAGTGGGAGTAATTCTTGCACTTGTTGTTTCCAAGGGTTGGGATATTCGCCAACTAGATGTGAATAATCCAATCTTGAATGGTGTTCTTTCGGAAACGGTGTATATGCTGCAACCTGGTGGCTTTGTTGATGATGCTAAGCCTAACCATGTGTGTCAACTTTGCAAAGCATTATTGTTGGCCCAGATATGTCCAACAGGAAGGTAAATTGGACACTTAGCAGATTTAAACCTTTCTTAATAATGTGAGGATTAATGAAAGCAGATTAAACAAAGTATAGCAAATAGATACAATGAGATAACGCAATCAGGATTTATAGTGGTTCGGCCTCATCTACATCCACTACCTAACCTCCTTAGTTAGGATTTGTTCAAACCACTATGGATTTTCTTACGGGTGAAGATCAAACCGGTATATTTTCTCAACTTACAAGTGTGAGAACTACCATTTCTCAACTTACGGGTGTAAGAAGACCGTTACAACTTTGAGCAACACTTGTTCTTGCCCAGTGACTAACCAGTCATTGCAAACTGAATACAAGGTGATAGATGACTCCCTTTACTCAAAATAAAAGAGATACTTACAAAGCTTTGAATTGAACTTTCCATTACCATAGATTCAGCAAAATATGTATGATGAAGTTTAACTGAAAACAGGTTCAAAGAGCTATTGTCTTCTTCAATGGGTTTTGAAAATGATGAAGATGAAGATCAATTAATCCAGAAGACTTGATGTGTTTTCTTTCAAAATGATCGTAAGTTCAAGCACAAAGAGAAGACGACTAACTTTCAAAAGTCTCTCGCACACGTGAAAATTGTTAATACGTTTTTGAATGAATATCAATTTTCGTATTGATTCGTGGTTTTTCTGCATTAAGGCAGCACATATATATAAAAATAGCATAGGCACAATAGACTTGGTGAATTTTGGCGCTCTAGGTTATTTTAAATACAACGTCTACATTCTTTTCTGAAATGGATCTATTCAGTTATGTGCATATTACGGCGATAGCACCTGAATTATCTGATCATTCATGAAAAAAGGAATGTTCTGAGAAAGTATTAGAACGTTCAAAAAGTTTTGAGAAGTTTTTGTACGATTCTGAAAAGTTCTAAAATGATTTTGTACGGTTCTGCAAAAGCTAACAGAAATAGTATCAGTGTCAGAATAGGAACATTGTTGAATTAGCTTAATATCAACTTTATCGTTTTGTTCCTTGAGGGTGCTCATGAAGCATAAGCGTCCTGCTAAACAGTGAAGAGAAAGCGCTACTCAATCGTAAGCGTCTTGACTTGTTTTTCGATAAAATGACTTCAATCATGAGGGCGCTACTCGACAGTTAGCGTCTTGCTTTGTTTTAAAATATTTCTAACGCAATATTAAGTGCGCTGAAGGACAATAAGCGTCCTTAAAGTTATTAATTTGATTCTAAGGATAGGGCGCTTCTATACAAGTAGTGTCCTAATAATTTGTTCAACTTATAACTATCAGCGTCATTAAAGATAGAAGTTAATTAAAAACTAAGAGAACTTTCAGCGAGCTGAAACTAAGTCAGTGTCCTGACACTTTCAAAGGTTGACAAAAGGGAAGCCGCTACTTACAAGTAAGCGTCCTTATGAATCAGTTCAATTCAACCTCGAGTGTCCTAATATTTTATCAGTGTCCTGACTCATCAAGTCCAAGAGGACACTGCTAAAACATTAGCGTCCTGAAAGACTCTACGAAAATGATTTTTGATTTCTCGACTAAGCTCAATAAAACATGATATTTCCTGATTAAATCAAATATGCAAACGATTGAAAATCAATTCGATTAAAACACGCAGTCATGCATATTGCTGAATCAAATGACATAGAAGGTTTTACAACCTATCATGAACTAATCATACTACCGAACATCTTCAAATGATCATGGTCTTCAAGTAGATCTTTAATATGTTCGCCATTCATCAATGATTCTTTTGAAACCTTCAAGAAAGATTAGATACGTCATGTATGCAATAATATCATAAACAGAATGTGGTTTGTAATCATCAAAATATCTTTCATATTAGGAACATATTCTCGTAAGGGACATGAGGATAATTGATTCAACAATCTCCCCTTTTTTATGATTTCAAACACATTACTATAGACTTTGAAGCAAGCTAATAAAATGATGTGATTATGCATGAGATTCAATACTAATGTTCCTTGTTCCATATGATATGAATGTATTTTCAAGGAATGTACTGAAAACTCCATTAAGACTCCCCCTTAGTGTTAATCTCTCCCTGAATATATGATGTTTCAATGATATTACTTCTCCCCCTTTCGAAACATCAAAAAGAGTAAAGTATCATGAAAAATGTCTCCCCCCATATAGAGGTAAGCATCAAAATATCACCGATCAGTCTCAGAGACCATGCCAAGCTCTCTTCGAATGTGAACAAACTAGTCTTTTGGTAAGGCTTAGTAAATATGTCAGCCAGTTGCTATTTGATTCCAATGTGAGACAATATGACTTCTCCATTTTGCACATGATCCCGTAAAAAGTGATGTCTTATTTGGATATGTTTAGTTCGGGAGTGCAATACAAGGTTTTAAGATATGTTAATAGCACTAGTATTTTCACACAGAATTTCAGCACATTGAATAAATATTTGATAATCTTGAAGTTGTTGTTTTATGTATAGAACCTATAAACAGCAACTTCCAGCTGCAACATATTCTGCTTCAACTGTGGATAATGCCACTGAGTGTTGCTTCTTGCAAAACCAAGAAATTAAAGATTTTTCAAGAAAGTAACAAAATCCAGAGGTACTTTTCCTATCAATTAGACTATCGGCATAGTCTAAGTCTACATAACTTCTCAGATCAAATGTAATACCTTTTAAATACCAAATTCCTAAGTGTGTTGTGCCATTTATGTATCTAAATATTCGTTTGACACACTTTAAATGAGAATTTTTAGGTTCTAATTGAAATCTTGCACAAAGAAAGACACTGAACATAATGTCAGGTCGACTTGTTGTTAGGTACAAAAGACTTCCAATCATGCCTCTAAAAAGTTTTGAATCAATTGTTTTGAAATGTTCAACTTTATCTAATTTGATTGTAGAGGTACAGAGAGTATCAATTGATTTCAAATTATGCATTTGAAACTTTTTAATCATTTCCTTAGCATACTTTGACTGGCTTATGAAGGTGCATTTTGGCATTTGCTTAATTTGCAAGCCGAGAAAGTATGTAAGTTCTCACATTATACTCATCTCAAATTCCTTTTGCATTAAGTTTGAAAACTCATCACACAATTTTTTGTTAGATGCACCAAAAATGATATTGTCCACATATATTTGAACAATAAGCATATTATCATTATGGTGTTTAATAAACAAAGTTGGATCAAGTTTTCTTTTTTGAAACTTATGATCTAAAAGAAATGAACTCAGTCGATCATACCAAGCTCTTGGAGCTTGTCTTAATCCATATAAGGGTTTGTGGACTTTGAACACATATTCTGGGTCTTGAGCATCCTCAAACTCTGGAGGTTGTTCCACATATACCTCTTCATTGATGTATTCATTTAGAAAAGCACTCGTTACATCCATTTGATATAAGGGAAAATCCTTGTAACAAGCATAGGCAAGTAGCATCCTTATTGCCTCTAATCTTGTTGCTGGGGCAAAGGCTTCTTTGAATTCTATGCCTTCTTCTTTGTTGTACCCTTGTGCAACCAATCTAGCCTTCTTTCGGACAATGATACCTTGTTCATTCTTTTTGTTTCTAAATATCCATCTGGTTCCTATAACATATTGATAAAAAGGTCTAAGAATTAATTCTCATACTTTATTTCCCACAAAGTGTCCTAGTTCTTCTTGCATAGCAAAAATCCAGTTTTCATCTTTCAGTGCATCTTCCACTTTAATTGGGTCAAATTGTGATACAAAAGCAACAAGTTCTTGATCTTTTTGAATTGATGCTCTAGTGGATACACCCTTTCGTGGATCACCTAAAATTTGATCTTGGGAAAGACCTTGAAGCAGTCTAGAGTTTTTAGAAGATTCTAAAGATGTTTCAGGTTCAAGATCTATAAGCTTGGTTGTCTTGGGTTCATCATCATCAAAGTTTAATTGTTTAAATTCATCCTCAAGACTTTTCTTACTTATACTTTTGTCAAAATTTACATGAATTGATTCTTCTACAGTTTGATTAGATTTATTGAAGACTCTATAAGCTCTACTGTGAGAAGAATATCCTAAGAATATTCCTATGTCAGATTTAGGTTCAAATTTATCTAGATTGTCTTTATTATTAAGAATAAGAAATTTGCATTTGAATACTCGAAAGTAACTGATATTGGGTGGTCTATCTTTCCATAGTTCATATGGAGTTTTGGTCAAATCTTTTCTAATTAGAACTCGGTTGATGACATAGCAGACAGTGTTAATAGCTTCACCCCAAAAATGATTTGTAGTGTTATACTCATTAAGTATTGTTCTACGCATTTCCTGCAACGTTCTATTCTTTCCTTCAACTATACCATTTTGTTGTGGTGTCCTAGGGGCTGATGGATGGTGAGTGTAACCTTGATTAGTACAAAATTCTTTTAGATTTTTATTGACAAATTCACCACCTCTATCACTCCTAATTATGTTGATTTTATAACTTTTTTCATTTTCGACTCTTTTACAGAATTTTATAAATGTTTCACATGCATTAGATTTATGAGCTAATAGAAATACCCATGTGAATTGAGTAAAGTCATCAACAATAACAAACACATATGATTTGCCACCTAAGCTTTGGGTTTTGGTTGGTCCAAAAAGATCCATGTTAATCATTTCGAGAGCTCTAGAGGTTGGTTGATGCCTTTTGCTCTTAAATGGTGACCAGGTATGCTTACCAAGTTGACATGGTTCACAAACCTTATCATTTGAGTAAGTTCCTTTCGAAATACCCTTGGCAAGATCATCTTTAACAATTCTATATATGTTGTCCATATTAATATGAGCTAATCTCCTATTCCATAGCCATGCATCATTACAAGAGATAACACTTAAACATGTTACATTTTGTTTCTTCATGTCATTAAAGTTCGTGCAATACACATTCTTAAGTCTAGGTGCCATGAATGCAACAGTTTTATCTGCATGCTTGGTAGTGCACCTATTTGCTTCAAATGAAATGTCATAACCCTTGTCACATAATTGACTTAGGCTCAAGATATTATGCTTCAGCCCTTTAACATAAAGTACACAAGATATGGATAGAAAATCGTTACCGATAGTTCTGGTGCCTTCAATGTCACCTTTGTTGTTGTCTCCAAAAGTGACATTTCCTCATTTCTTCTTTTCAAGGATCAAGAATTTAGATTTATCTCCAATCATATGCCTTGAGCAGCAGTTGTCTAGATACCATATATCTTCATTTTTCCATATCTACACAACATAAAATATTTTTGACCTTGGTACCCATGCAAGTTTGGGTCCATGCATGTTAGCATCAGTAAGAACAAATTTTTCAATTCATGCATATTTTCTTTTCTTTCTACTTAAGACATTACATCTAAGTATGGTATGACCTTCCCTATGACATTTGTGGCATGTTGGTCTTTTGGTCAGTAAGGTATTGTATCATTTTGTTTTGACCCATGTGTATAGCCTAAGTCAGCTTTGTCGAATGCACATCTAACATTATGTCAAATAACCTTTGACCATTTGTGAATTTAATCACAGTGCAGTTCAGGTCTTCCTTTTCCTTTCTAAGAGTTTCATTTTCATTTTTCAGTTTCCCAACAACTTTCTTAAGTTGTGCATAATCTAAAGACAGCCTATCTAGCTATCTTGTTGGAATTTTATTTCCTCAAGAGCTTCTTCAAGACTATGCTTGAGCTTTTCATTCTTCCTGGTCTCTTTACTATGTTTTGTCTTAAGCTCTTGAATATGAGTATAGAGTTTATGAAGTTCGTCAATGGGTTCAAATTTTACCTCTATGTTTGCCATTAAACATAATGCAGCAATGTGATATGAATCTGCTTCATCTTCGCTTGAGCTTGAATCATCCCATGTAGATTTCAGAACTTTTTTGTCTTTTCTATATGAGTTGGTGTTCTTCTTATATTTAATGGGACATTCACTCTTTACATGACCTGGTTTGTTACAACCGTAACATATTTACTCTACAGGTTTAAACTCGAGTTTCTTTCATTTGTGAAACCTTGAGTAAGAGTTGTTCTTACTCTTTCTCCTAAGTAACTTGTTGAACTTTCTAGATAACATAGCCATGTCATCTTCTAAGTCGGAATCATCTTCAGAATCAGTTTCAACATTGAGGGCAATAGATTTCTTTTATATTTCTTCAACCTTGACCGGGTAAAACATATATTTTATCTTCAATTCATAAACCATTAATGAACCGCATAGTTCATCAAAAGTATATTCAGCCAGATTTTTGGCTTCTTCAATGGTCGTGGCCTTGGGTTCTCATGCTCTATGGTTTTCATCTCATTGATTTTTGTTGTAAGTCGATCAATAGCCTCAGCTATCGAATCAGTTTCTTTCATCCTATAGGTCTCATATTTTTCAACTAACAATTGGAGCCTTGCCTTTTTAACTTGCAAAGTTCTTTCGTGGGTGACCTCTAACTTGTTCCAGATTTCCTTAGCAGTTTCACACGCACTAACTCTATTGAACTCTTCGACGGATAAACTTCAAAACAAAATGTTTACAACTTGGTTATTTAATAACTCTCTTTTCTTTTCCTTGGTACTTCATTCGTCTAGTTCCTTCGGGACAGTAGCACCGTCTAATATTTTAGTAGGTGTTGGACAGCCGTTTGTCACAACATCCCACATCTCCAAATCTTGGGCTTTTAAGTAGTACCTAATCTTAGTTTTCCTGTGTGAATAGTTTTCTCCTTTGAACAGTGGTGGTCGGTTGGTGGAGTTTCCTTCACCTGAAAGATACGTACTTCTTTTGTTTTGTCCTACCATACTCAATCAAAGATGGTTACATACTTTGACGGTTAACCCGCTCTAATACCAATTGTTGGCCCAGATATGTCCAAGGCAGGGGTGAATTGGACACTTAGCAGATTTTAACCTTTCTTAATAATGTAAGGATTAATGAAAGCAGATTAAACAAAGTATAGCAAATAGATACAATAAATGTAAATGAGACAATGCAATCAGGATTTATAGTGGTTCGACCTTGCCTACATCCACTACCTAACCTCCTCAGTTAGGATTTGTTCAAAGTCCACTATGGATCTTCTTACGGGTGAAGATCAAACCGGTACTCTTTCTTAACTTACGGGTGTGAGAACTATCGTTTCTCAACTTACGGGTGTGAGAAGACCGTTTCTCAACTTCCGGTGTGAGAAGACCATTTCTCAACTTCCGGTGTGAGAATACCGTTTCTCAACTTACGAGTGTGAGAAAAACGTTACAACTTTGAGCAACATTTTTTCTTTCCCAGTGACTAACTAGTCACTGCAAACTGAATACAAGATGAGATATGATTTCCTTTACTCAGAATAAAAGAGATACTTACAAAACTTTGAATTGAACCTTCTGTTACCACAGATTCAGCAAAATATGTATGATGAAGTTTAGCTGAAAACAGGTTCAAAGAGTTGTTGTCTTCTTCAATGGGTTTTGAGAATGATGAAGATGAAGATCAATCAATCCAGAAGACGTGATGTGTTTTCTTTCAAAATGATCGTAAGTTCAATAACAAAGAGAAGGCGACTAACTTTCAAAAGTTTCTCGCACATGTGAAAACTGTTAATACGTTTTTGAATGAATATCAATTTTCGTATTGATTCGTGGTTTTTCTGCACTAAGGTAGCACATATATATAGAAATAATAGAGGCACAATGGACTTGGTGAATTTTAGCGCTCTAGGTTATTTCAAATACAACATCTACATTCTTTCCCAAAATGGATCGATTCAGCTTTGTGCATATTATGTCGATAGCACCTAAATCATTTGATCATTCACGAAAAAATGAATGTTCTGACAAAGTATTTGAACGTTCAAAAAGGTTTGAAAAGTTTTTGTACGGTTCTGAAAAAGCTAACAAAAATAGTGTCAGAATAAAATAGATACTTACAAAGCTTTGAATTGAACCTTCTTTTACCACAGATTCAGCAAAATATATATGATGAAGTTTAGCTGAAAACAGGTTCAAATAGTTGTTGTCTTCTTCAATGGGTTTTGAAAATGATGAAGATGAAGATCAATCAATCCAGAAGACTTGATATGTTTTCTTTCAAAATGATCGTAAGTTCAAGCACAAAGAGAAGACGACTAACTTTCAAAAGTTTCTCGCACATGTGAAAACTGTTAATATGTTTTTGAATGAATATCAATTTTCATATTGATTCGTGGTTTTTCTGCACTAAGGTAGCACATATATATAAAAATAACATAGGCACAATGGACTTGGTGAATTTTGGCGCTCTAGGTTATTTCAAATACAACATCTACATTCTTTCCCGAAATCGATCAATTCAGCTCTGTGCATATTACGGCAATAGCACCTAAATCATCTGATCATTCACGAAAAAATGAATGTTCTGACAAAGTATTAGAACGTTCAGAAAGTTTTGAAAAGTTTTTGTACGGTTCTAAAAAGTTTTCGTACGGTTCTAAAACAGCTAACAGAAATAGTGTCAGTATCAGAGCAGTAACATTGTTGAATTAGCGTCCTGATGCTTAATATCAACTTTGTCGATTTGTTCCTTAAGGGTGCTCATGAAGCATAAGCGTCCTGCTGAACAGTGAAGAGAGGGCGCTACTCAATCGTAAGCGTCCTGACTTGTTTTTCGATAAAATGACTTAAATCATGAGGGCGCTACTCAACAGTTAGCATCCTATTTTGTTTTAAAACATTTCTAAAATAATATTAAGTGCGCTAAAGGACAATAAGTGTCCTTGAAGTTATTAAGTTAATTCTAAGGATAAAGGCGCTTCTATACAAGTAGCGTCCTGATAGTTTGTTCAACTTATAACTATCGGCGCCCTTAAAGATATAAATTAATTAAAAACTAAGAGAACTTTCAGGGAACTGAAACTAAGTCAGTGTCCTGACACTTTCAAAGGTTGACAAAAGGGAAGTCGTTACTTACAAGTAAGCGTCCTTATGAATCAGTTCAATTCAACTTTGAGTGTCCTAATATTTTATCAGCGTCCTAACTCATCATGTCCAGAAGGGTTCTGCTAAAACATTAGCGTCCTGAAAGACTCTATGAAAATGGTTTTTAATTTCTCGATTAAAGCTCGAAAAAACAAGATATTTTCGGATTAAATCAAATATGCAAACAATTGAAAATCAATTCGATTAAAACACACATTCATGCATATTGCTGAATCAAATGGCATAGAAGGTTCTGCAACCTATCATGAACTAATCATACTACCGAACATCTTCAAATGATCATGGTCTTCAAGTAGATCTTTAATACGTTCGCCATGCATCAATGATGTTAACCTATATGGTACATCCTTAGCACATCCCTAAAGTAAACTTGATGAAGTATATTTTGATGATCACAAACAAAGTATTTTTCGGTGCTAACGAACGTTTTTCAAGAACTTATCTCTGCACCAAAGGAAAAGCAAAAAGCCAAGGAACGACTCGATCAAGGAACTCAAAGCTTACATCCAACGATCAAGCTCGTTTCAACTAACGAACTTCAACGATCACATCATGATTTCAAGATTACTTCTCTCGGACATTTCGATCAAGCTTCAAGACTACATCTCTCGATCAACGTTCAAGTCATTGAACTCCGATTTACTCTTATTGAAGATCTCATAATGAAGAGTTGGATTTAACGGTTATGAGAAAAGAGAAATACACAAAGTATTTAAGGTATATCTTTCTCTAATCGTTATTGCTCAAAATGTTTTTCAAAACCATGCATATATCAGTTTCATATGTTTTCTAAATCTGCATGTTTTGATGTCTCAACTATATTTCAAGAAATTTAATATTATATATTTAATTTTAAATATACCGAGTTTTTATTCGCATTTATCAAATATTTTATCGCGAGTCAAAATTGTTTTCAAAGAGTCTTTCTGGATGCTAATGAAATAGCAACGCTCTCCTGAACTTGTTAAGTCAAAACGCTGATAGGTCATTAGGACGCTGATAACGCTCAAGGTTGAAATGAACTGATTAATCAGGACGCTTACTTGTATAGTAACGGTCTTATATATTAGTCAACCTCTGAAGTTGTCAGGAAGTTGACTCAGCATCAACTCAGTAGAAGATCTTTTAAAGGTTCTTCAAAGAATGTTTCTTTGAGGACGCTGATGGTTATAAGTTGATTAAACTATTAGAACGCTTTTTGGATAGGAGCGCCCTCACCTTTTGAAATCAACTGAATAACTTTCAGGATGTTGATTGCCCTTCAGCGTGTTTTTAAATGTCTTAACTTGTAGGACGCTTACATAGTAGTAGCGCCCTCATGTTATGTTTTTATCTAGTAGGACGCTCACGTAATGTAGCGCCCTCATGTTTTGTTTTATGTTTTAAAAGCAGGATGCTTACTCAGATAGTAGCGCCCTCATGCACTTAATAGTTTTAAAACATAGCAGGACACTAACTGTGCATTAGCGCCCTCAAGGTTTAAGTCATCTAAAGTCATAAGTAAGTCAAGACGCTTACGTGTTAGTAGCGCCATCCCTTAAGTGTTCAGCAGGACGCTTATACGTAGTAAGCACCCACAAGGAACAAAATGACAAAGTTGATACTATTCGTTAGGCCACTGATTACGGAATCAGGACGCTAATTCAACTACCGTCACTGTTCGAATGAGTACACTACATCAATTTACTTTTAAATAACAGACACTTGCACAAAGTCCTTTTCAGACTTATCAAAGACCCTTTCTGATACATGAAAGAAGTTCTTCTAAAGCTTTTCTCTTTCATGAAATCTGAAAAGAACCAGAATGTTAGTGAAAATCACAGTTGCTATTTTCATATAACATTCTAGTCATTGTGTGAAAATGTGCACATTATTTGAACTTCAAATGTCTAACGGCTATGTCCCACTAAGTCTATAAATACTAACACTTAGGACCAAATAACTTGCTAATCACTTTGTGTTGTGCCAATACTTTTAAAAGTTAGTCTGAGTCAAAATGAATTTCATTTTCTAATCTTTTGAAGTATTTCCACTGATACCTATACGATTTTCATATTGAGTTTCAAATATATTTCTATCTTTGAAAATCTATTTTTATATTGATATCAACTCAAATTCTCAACACTGATTTACATTTGGTATCATTCTTGTTGATGATAGAATTTGAGATATAGTTCAAGATATACAGTTGTACTTGATTTCATATTTTAAGTACCGTATTGAACTATATCAGTAGTAGCGTTAAACTACTGATCATTTAACTAGACGTTTTCATACTTATACTTTATATCTATTTTGAAAATTGTCTATGTCTTTGATTTACACCAGTCCTTAGTTTTATACGTAAATGTTTTATTGGTATTATATTGTCTTCGAAGAAGCTCTGATTTTCATATCATATCACTCATGCTTTTCGAAACTGTACTTGAGCAATACCAAACATTGAAAGGTAAAAAACTAAAGGTGTATTTCAACTTAACATTACCTGCTTCACATTTCATATCTTTGTAATGCTATGTATTGTGCTTAATGTAAAGTGTTTTACTGCGTTAGAACCACCCAACATCTTAGTGTTGTAGTGTCGGTGTGTTTCTGGATTGAAACAACTAGGACAAGTAAAGGTAGTTCACTTGATGATTTCAAGACTGAAATCAGGTAGGTTATCTCTTAGCCTTTAAAAGAGAGAATGGTTCATCCTCATCCAGTAAAAGGGTAGGTGTGTACTTAACCTTAAAAATGATAAGTTATCTCTCAGCCCTTAAAAGAGAAACCGGTTCGTCCTCATCCCATAAAAAGATAGGTGCGTCCTCAACCTGTAAGAAGATAGGTTATCTCTTAACCTATAAAAGAGAAAAAGTTGTTCCTTATCCTGCAAAAGGATCATGATTTTTCCTTAGCCAGTAAAAGGAACATGGGTTTCTCCTCATCTCGAAAAA
The DNA here is from genome assembly GCA_035771175.1 of Paratinospora sagittata. Taxonomy (NCBI): domain Eukaryota; kingdom Viridiplantae; phylum Streptophyta; class Magnoliopsida; order Ranunculales; family Menispermaceae; genus Paratinospora; species Paratinospora sagittata. The sequence continues at coordinate 28,757,778 of CM069607.1, read as the reverse complement.
AGGAAATATGGTTCTTCTTTAGCCAGTAAAAAGAACATGGGTTTCTCATCATCTCGGAAAAAGGAAAAAGGAAATTTGGTTCTTCCTTAGCCAGTAAAAGGAACATGGGTTTTTTCTAATCTCGAAAAAAGGAAAATGGTTCAACCTTAGCCCATAAAAGGATAGGTTTGCCTTTAACCTGTAAAAAGGCAGTTGTAACGGTTTGGTTCTCACCCGTAAGAGAATCAGTTAGTGGATTGAGTAAATCCTAATCGGGAGATTAGGTAGTGGGCGTAGGCTTGGCCGAACCACTATAAATCTGTGTGTCAAACGTTTGTATTTTAGTCTGTGTTCTAATTTGCATCATGTTCTAATTAACTTACGTAAATCACTTAAGTTATTGGAAGACCTTTTTAAAATTGACCATTGCACCCAATTCACCCCCCTCTTGGGTGGACCAACAAATGATTTTTTTGAAACCTTCAAAAAAGATTAAATACACCATGTATGCAGTAATATCATAAACAAAATGTGGTTTGTAATCATCAAAATATCTTTCATACTAGGAACATATTCTCGTAAGGGACATGAGGATAATTGGTTCAACAATTATATGGTTTGAAGCAGACTCCACGCGCGTGGTTCGATAAGTTGCGTACTACATTGATATCATGGGGGTTTGTCCACACTAAATTATATCATTCACTCTTTCTATTTCAATCTACTACTCAGGTTGTTATCCTGCTCGTATACGTCGATGATATTTTGTTCACTGGCAATGATCCCACACTTGTATCTAAGTTGGTGCATAAGTTGAATGCGACATTTACTCTTAAAGACTTGGGATCAGTCCACTATTTCCTTGGGGTTGAAATTCATCATTATAATTTTGGGCCTTGTTTGTCTCAATCGAAGTATATAGTTGAGCTTCTTGTGAAGACAAATATAGATGGAGCTAAGCCTCTTTCTTCTCCTGCTTCCACAAGCACTACATTATCTTTGACTAATGGGGATCCATTCTTAGAGAATCATCTTTATTGCAGCATAGTGGGGGTTCTTCAATATTTGTTAACTATGCAGCCTGATATTGCGTTTTTGGTAAATAAACTAAGCTAGTTTCTTCAGCGCCCAACAACTGTGCATTGGCAAGCATGTAAGAGGCTATTACGTTATCTCATAAGAACAATCTATGAAGGTCTTCAGTATGCACCGGGTTCCTTTCTTCATCTTGAGGCATTCTCTGATGTAGATTGGGCAAGCGTTGTTGATGATCGACGTTCCACTGGTGGTTATCTAGTTTACTTGGGAAAAATTCCTATTTCTTAGTCGTAGAAGAAGTAGTTCGTTGTTGCTCGATCTAGCACCAAGAGTGAATATCGTTCACTCGCTAACACTATTGCGGAATTGTCATGGCTGCAAGGCTTACTTCGTGAACTCAATTGTACTCCACAACACACTCCAATGATTTGGTGTGATAATGTTAGTGTTGCAACACTTGCCTCCAATCCGATTCTCCATGCTAGGAAAAAGCATATAGAAATAGATGCACATTTCATTAGAGACAAGGTTTTGCACAATGAACTTCATATTCGGTATGTACCTTCTGTAGATCAGCTCGCCGACATACTTACAAAGGTCCTTTCTAGTTCTCGATTTATCTACCTGAAGTCCAAGCTCAAGACCTTATCATCTCCCATTTTCTTGAGGGGGGGTGATAGAGTAAATGTTACATGGTATTATGTAAGTATAGTTAAGGTTGTTGTACAAGTTTGTTATGAGTGTTAGCTTGTTATAATTGTATCTAATCAAAGTGTGCCATGTGTGCAAGTAGTTAATTGTTGTAACAGAATCAGGAGGCATGTTTAGGTGTAATCAATCATATGTAAGAGTTAATAATGTCTATAAATACAAGAACGAAGCCACAGATCAGTGTGGTCTGATTTTCTTCTTTGGAAGTGTTTTCTTTTTTCCCTCCTCTGTTTCCACATTTCTTCTTCTTGTTGTGGTCCTTATTGAATTTGTTAGTAATAAATATGTCATAATATCAACCAATTAAATTATATAATATAAAAACATAATCTTGACTTCATTACTAGCATTAGGGCTAAAAAACAAAAATGATTTGTTGAAGCTCACTTGCTAATTGGACGCCACTACAAAGGTCTCCAAAGATGATTGAACTGCAAGACTGGTAGTAGCATTTGTTTTGCACAAAATCAAACAATCATCAGAAAATAACAAATGAGATAATCTTGGACATCCCCTAGCTAGTCTAATACCCTCAATTAAATTGGATCTCTCAACCTTCCTTAATATAGTTGTTAGGCCCTCCGCACATATTAGGAACAGATATGGGAAAAGTGGATCCCCTGTCTCAAGCCTCTAGATGGTTTAATTTGTCCATAAACCCGCCAATTAATAATGACAAAGACGACACATTGGAAACACATTTCATAATAACTGATGTCCATCTAGAAGCAAACCCCATCTTCTTCATCATAACTTGGAGGAAGGGTCATTCCATTCTTTCATATGCTTTGTTCATGTCAACTTTTATGGCAACATACCCCTTGTTACCTTTTCTATGGTATCTAATATGGTGAAGATGCTCAAAGGCTAATATAATATTGTCAAAGATCAATTGGCCTTTGATAAAGGCACTTTGATTTTCTGAAATCAAGGTGGTCATGATGAACTTCATCCTAAGAGCAAGCATTTTTTGCCATAATTTTATAGATAACGTTACATAAGCTAATAGGGCGAAAGTCAATTGGTCTGGACAGTTCTTTATTTTTAGGAATAAGAGTGATGAATGTTTGATTAAAAATTGAAATGTCACCCTGACCACTAAACACCAAAGACATGCATTACACAAAGACTCACCCACTACGCTCATTATAATGGGATTCATTATTGTTGATAGTTCTTTCCACTATATTATTCATTAATTGAATTAAAAAAAAAATACTTGTTACTCGAGTAACATATAAATGAAATAAATTCAAATTAGAAAAGTTTCCAAAAGAACCACTAATGAAGAGAATCAAACCCAAATCTACTACGGAGACATAATTAACAGGTTTTATAGGGAAGACTATTAGAAATAACTGGGAAAAGCATAAGGTCTTGAACCATTTAACCAAGCTACAACCTTCATAATGTGGTAGGGATACCTCCAACTTCCTAGCATTTAAAAAAGATAAAAAAAAAAAAATTAAAAAAAAAATGATAAAATTATATGTGATTTGCAAATGTAATCCAATTCAAACCGATCAAATATTAATTAATTTGTATCCAATATGTCTCTAATCCATTTGAATATTTATTAAATATTTAGAAAGATTTTCATAATAAGTACTTCTACTGCAAATAATATATAAAATGTTTCATAAAGAACTCCATATATATGAAAAATGTATATATATATATATATATATATATATATATATATATATTGTATAGCATTTTTCTTATATTAAAAGTATATAAGGTTGATCGAACCAATCATTTCAGTAATAATAAATATGTCATAATATCAAACAATTAAATTATATAATATAAAAACATATATATATATATATATATATGGTAGGTAGGACACAACCGTTGAGATATAACAATTGAGAGAGTTATATTAATCTGAGAATGTTATATAGTCTTCAACTATGAAAAAAAAATAAAAATTATTGGTATGTAGTGGCACTCCTCATCAAACTATATAAATATATAGGATTCATCAAACTGATGTTTTCTTTCATTTCTCATTTTTTTAAAATATTGAAATATTGTAGTATAACTATGACCACCGCCCTTTTATTTTGGAGGACTGTGGACATTCAAATAATTTTCCAAGCTATAAGGACTTTGAATGCTCACTCACAGAGAGCAAAAAAAGGGGGCTGTATCTAGACCATTTCAAACCAAAGCCATTTTCAAATGTCACAACAGACCTCGTCATAGCAAATCTATGATACAAAATGACAAATTTCCATTCTTGAAGGAATCTTAAGGTCCCTTGACTTCATTTATTTATTTAATTAAAATGTATCCCAAATATTAATCCATCTTCTATGATACTTTTTTTTTTTTTGATACATATATAATCATCTTTGAAATGAAATAAAAAAAAATTAAAAAAATTAAATAATATCTCCAGTTCATTACATGATATGTTTCATTGACGCGCGACTGCTAGCTCTAAATGATCGAATATTAAAAAAACAAAAAAAACATAGAACACTTTTCTTGACTCGATTATATTTGTTGAAATAGAAAAAAAAACAATTCTCACATTACAATTTGTGATCATCGTTATGAGCAACTTGTATTAGTACCAGTATGTTAGGCGATCGACAAAAGACGGAAAATTTGTATTGTAGCGAAAGACGAAATAATTAAACAGGAGAAGAAAAACAATGTCTAATCATTTCAGCATATTATAATATATTCTTATTTCCTAGTAAAAAAATTAATAACTTATTTATATTTTTAAATGGTTGATAAAAGTAAGGTAGTTGCAGCAGCAATTGCATTAGCCTAAAGTAGAATATTTTAAAGATTGTCACTTTTAGTGCATGTATCTTCCCAAACCACATCACATCATGTTCAAACTTTTGCTTTCATTGTGACTTAATTTAGAAATCATATTTACATGTACAATTTGCATGTGCTTAATGGTTGTGTTTGGTTATGATGGAGTAAGAACTTCATGGAAACTTACCTGAAGAACCTAACTATATGTAACGCCCTGACACCGTGCCTTGGTGTTTTAAATTTGTTTGGAATTTTTCTCTTTCTTGAATTATTATATATAGACAAATGAATGTGTTTGGTGTGTAGAAGGAAGGAGGGGGTATATGATGATGAATGCATCTCATAAGGAGCTCATGCATATTGGTGTTTTTGAGCTGAGTTTCAATTAATATTTTTTATTCTTTAATTTCCTTTTATTATTTAGATATTATCTACTTTTCCGGCCACTGTGTCTTTTTTTTTCTTTTTTTTTAAAAAAAGATTTGCCCACTGTTTTTATTGATCTATAAAAGTGAGACACAATGAGCATTTGGCTTTTTCCTAAAATGGAAATTAAGAAAAGTAGTCTAAAATAAAATATATAAGATAATATAAATAAGAATAGTCCTTAAAAAATACACTCGGGAAACATACTTAGGAACACATTATTTTACAACCATTAGATTATATTATGCTTTCTCAAATCACGAATTACATATAGAATTGGATGATTTTTAAGGAGTGTGTTTAACACTTGTATTTAGTGTATTATCGCTGCTACCGTTGTCCTATAAATAAAGTTGTAAATTAGAGAAGTTCTTATGTTGTACTCTTATTGTGTTCCTATTGGGGGTTTATTGTGATTCTATTGGGCCTTATGTAATCATTTATTCCTTGTATTAATAGTTGGACTGCCTTGTCTTTGATCCATTGATCGTAGATGACTTATATGTATGTGATTATTCAATGCAATAAATACTATAAATTATATATATAATTGAAAAGAAAGTCTAAAATAGTAAATTGATTTATGCATTTATTGTACAATTTGGGGTAAATATTTTTGAAAACCCTATGAACAAGTAAATGGAATCTGTTCTTAAAATTGATGACTGTTGATTTAGTACAATTTAACATTATTGCAGCAAATAGAGCAGATTATGGCTAAGTTTTGGTGGGGGGATACTATGTCAAGTCGCATAATTCATTGGAAGAAATGAAGTTTTTTATGTCAATCAAAGAGTCGGGGTGGACTGGGTTTCAGAAACATGGGGATGTTTAATCAAGCACTAGTGGCTAAACAAGGATGGCGACTACTCACAGCTCAAGGAACCTTATTTGAGAAGGCCTTAAAGGCCAAATATTACCCTAGTTCTTCATTTCTTGAAGCAAGAGAAGGCTCCAGACCTTCATACATGTGGCGTAATATATTATGGGGGAGGGAGCTACTTAAGAAAGGCATTCGCTGGCTTATAGGCAATGGTGAGAGGGTCACAATCTTTCATGACCCGTGGCTTCCTAGAGAACATACTTTCAAGCCTTATTCGCAGTCCCAATTACTACACGAAAAAAATGAGAGTTCCTTAATTACAGGTAGAGGCGGTTAGAATATCGAGCTGATTAGATCAGAATTTCTCCCATAAGACATTGAAGTCATAACGGCTATCCCTCTAGGGAACTGTAACCAGGATGATAGTATAGTCTGACACTATGAGAAGTATGGGCATTATACAGTGAAGAGTGGATACCATGTAGCTATGGCAAACAACAACCTAAGCTCCTCCTCAGATTTATCCTCATCCTCTCAGTGGTGGAATAGTATATGGAAACTAAAAATCCGTTCCAAGTCAAAAAATTTCTTTTAGAAGGTTGTTAAATAATTGCCTCTCATTTGGAGAAAACCTTGAGCGCGTCATATCTCAAATATGGGGCGATGCACGATATGTAATGTTGGACCAGACTCTCTTGATCATACATTGTTTAGATGCAACATGACCAAAACAGCTTGGAACAACACTTTCTTTAAAGATTGCCAACCCATGAATAGGCAATCTAAGAATTGGTGGATTTGGTTTTCTACAGATAACTCTAATAAGACCCCACATTGGGATAGATTAATTATTCTTATGTTGGCGTTGAGGACAAACAAGAATAAATGGCTACATGGTATTCGGGGTTTCAAGGGCATTGATGTTGCATCTTGGGCTAAACAACACTTGTTATATATCATTCTAGGAAGCTCAAGCCCTTAGATCTCAATGCCATCACACCTCCCAAAATGACTGCCCTCAACACGATCAGAGATGGAAACCTACATCACTAGGTATGTTCAAACTTAATGTAGATGTTGTTCTTGAAATCCATCGCAAGGTATGCTCATCTGGAGCGATCATAAGAGACGAACATGGTGAGGTTATAATTGCAACAGCCAGAAAAGAACAGTCCTGGATGAATGTTGATATAGTAGAAAGCATAGGGGTGAGAGAAGGCCTTCGGCTTGCAATTGATACTGGTTGTTCACCCATTTGCATTGAGTTAGACTCATTATCAGTTATCAATCTAATCAATTCAAAGAGCTCCTCTCGTTTAGAGATTGATATTGTCATAAGGGAGACTAGAAGCATGACATCTGCTGCAAGCATCCAAGGTTTTTCCTTTGTCCCTACGTCAAATAACAATGTTGCTCACTTCATAGCAAAATTTGGCCTTACCATTGATGATCATGTAGTTTGGGTTGAAAAGGTCCCCCAGTGGATAGATCGTTTAGTACATCTGGATCTTGTACCTCATTTTTCTTGATTTTATATAACGCACATTTTCCTCAAAAAAAAAAAAAACTATCTTTAAATTGTACAAACTAGGAATGGAATGTAATCATTTTAAAAAAGTTAGATGAAAAATGAGTTATATATATATATATATTGAGAAGAAATAATAAATTTCAATCTCGGGAGGTATCGGGCTCACCGAGTGGTATACGAAAAGCCCCCTAATCCCCCATGTAATGAAATTATATATGTTAAATATGTACTTTATTGAGATTAATCAAACAATATTTGGTTTACCAAATACAAAACATTAGTATATTATCTACTTTCTTATGGCTAGCACCATTGATGTAACTACTTTCAACATGTTTTGTTTGGATAATTACAAATAATACACTTGTGATCACTAATCTCTATGACGTAGTTGTTTCAGTGCTAACTAGCTATATCAGATAGATTCAACTATACTATCAAAGCTTGTGAAAGAAACATCATTGTACAAAGATTCAAGAGCTTAACGTTTGTAATTCTTATTTAGCATCTTAGTGTTGTAGAGTAACCATTACATGTTCCAACCACAATATAATTTGCATTTTTTCAAAAATCATGCATATATTTTATCATACTCATGCATATACACTATTATATTATTGATTATGCATGCACACACATTAGTATGATAATTATGCGATCACATAGTCAAAATTGCTTATCATGCATATAATTATCAGTGATTAATCTGCATTCATTTTTCTAACTTTGCATGGTTTTTATAGTTTTATGTATATTGTATAGAATATCTCAATCATATGCTTAGTCGACTAATTTACAAGTATTTAACTTTGTCAATTATACTTCAATCTTGCAAAAATTGTTTTTAAAAGTTAGTTTATGTATTTGACAAAGTTCTAAACTCATTATGATCGAAAAATCGGGTTTCTATCACTTCACAGTGAAGGAACGGGCTCCTCTCTTAAAGAACACGCTCCTGTACATTTTTCGGAGACTCAAATTTTTCAGATCAGAGTTTAAGGAACGCGCTCTTTGTAAAAAGTACGCGCTCCTGTGGTTTTTTCTGAGAGTCAAAATTTTCTGATCAAGGATAAAAGAACGCGCTCTTTCAAGTAGGAAGCGCTCCTGTTGTCAAGGGCAAAATAGAAAAATTTATAGAGTCAGTGGTTTTTTATGAAGGACCTCACTTCTATACCATATCTTGTACGACTCGTAACTACGCCCGTAAGTTAGTTACAGAGTGGTTTTTTAGCCAAGCCCTTGTGTAGGCTAGAGTATGGCTTTTTAACTAAGCCCTTTGTGTTGGTTAGTGTGTGGCTTTCTAACCAAGCCCTTGTGTAGGTTAGTATATGTGACTTTTTAACTAAGCCCTTATGTTGGTTAGTGTAAGGCTTTGAGCCAAGCCTTTGCATTGGCTTTTGTAAACGGCTTCTGGTCACGCCCGTAAGTTGACTAGCCAATAGTGTATTGAAAAATCCTAATCATGGTGATTGGGTAGTGGACGTAGGTTCTAAGAGAACTGAACCACTCTAAGTTTCTGTGTCCATTTATCTTTTCTACATTTGTTTATTTTGATTGTTACCTACTACGCACTTTATCTGTTTAATTATATTAACCAAAAGGTAATGCGATCCGTTAAGTTACCCCCTCTTGGACTATAATACTGGGCCAACAAGCACAGCTAAAAAAGTGAGAAAATCTAAAGTAAATAACAAAACTTAGTTTGATGGTCATATAGAGTTAAGTAGATCTTAAATCTCCCAAAAAAAAAAAAAAAAAGTTATATCTTATTTGTCTTTTTGTTGGTTGATGACTTGATGGATCCACCTGCTAATTTGTTGGTGGGACCAAAACTCAATATTGATCTAGGAAACATTTTTGTTGTACAATCATAAAATGTTTTCTTAATCTATTTACATAGGTATACTTTATAAGTTTATTAGTATTCTATTCACTAATTGAATGTAAGATAAGTAAACTGCTATGTAGTATTTAATTAGATCGCCAATTAAAACATTCTATGAATTTTGTACAAGGATTTTAATTCTCAATTAAAGCATTTTGTACAAGGATTTAATTATAATAATTGCGTCAATAGAATGATAAATAATTTATTATAACACAATAAAGTATTAATATTAATATTAATAAATTAGTATAATTTATTAAATTATAACAAAAACTATTTTTATATTGATTAGCAAACTTTTATAATTTTGCAGGGATAAGAAATAGTTTTATTTTTTATAAAATAGCACATGTGTTTACCTTGGTATATATTATACTTAAGTTTTTATTTGATATTTATTAAATAATTTTTTAACAGCTTGTGTATCACATGGGATTCCAAGCTTGTTAGTTACTAGTGTGGCATATTTGCATGTGTTAAGAATATACTTAATGAGCTTTAGTTTCTGAAATAATATATAAGTGTGTTGAAAAGTCCCATGATTTAAAATTGATAAAAGTGAAGAATGGTAAAAAGTTAGTAGTAGAGAAGATAAAGAAATGACAATAAATGTTTAAATTATTACATACATTTTCCTTTACGATATTATATAAGTGTGCCTTCGATCACATCAAAACTAACTTTAAAAATATATATATGTACAAAGTTATAATTTATCAATATACTGATAAATGTGATTTAGTTGATTTTAACATATTTACATTTGATTAGAAAGGTAAAGGGAGTAGAGATGTACATTTCATGATTTTTTTTTTCGAAAGGTACATTTCATGAAATTTAATAAATTTATTAATCGATGTGCCCTTTTCATCAATTTTCATAACTATACTTACAAATTTGTATAATACTTAAGTCAACTTAATAAAACATTTTTTTAATTATAATCGCTAACTCAAGAATAATAGATACATCAGTGCAAATATGATTGAATTCAATGTTATGGGCTTGTAGCTTGTAGAATTGAGATTAAAAAAAACAATTAACAGGACATTAAGCTTGCTATTAATATAATGAAATATAGTTAAAGACAGGTCATAAAATAACAATAAATCCAACCAAACCAAAGCAATAAGACAGTCCCAGCCGCCACAACAGTTCAAAATCCTCAGTTCGTGTCCCAACTAAATCTCGTAGTTCAAAAACGAGAACTCACCAAAAACTGACACGTGGAAGACAAGACACGTGGACGCCAAGTGGACAAGATCCAACAAAATCTGAATAGACCATTTTTGAGATAAAACCGAAGCTGACGTCACAAAAAAATTGCACACAACTGGCCAGGCCGCCGGGGTCTTTTGACCCACGTGCAAATTGTAAAATACCCAATTGGGTCCTACTCCAAACCAAACAATTCCCCTAAGACTACAGTTCCAAAACATCCTCCTTGGACAACATTCTCAACCCCAGTCCTTCATCGTAATTCCCTCCTTTCACCTTAAATATACTCACTCTATACTCTCTCTTTTATACACAATACTCTCTCTTTTATACATTCTTGTATATATATATATATATATATATATATATATATATATATATATATATATATATATATTAAGGTTGCGCTTCAAAAATTTCAAACCAGCATGGACTTGTGAGAAGCCATTTGAGCACTAGAGAAAAAAAAAAAAAAACAGAGCATTTTCGTTCATTCATTCATTAAAAATCACCCAATTCATCCATGGATTCTTCCTTCTTTCAATCCCAATACTACGAATTCTCACCAGAATCTTCGTTGGGCTCGCCGGAATCCATGTCGTGGAACCACGAATTCCTTCCCTTCAACGAGAATGACTCCGAAGAAATGCTACTCTTCGGCATTCTCGCCGAGGCCGCAACGAAAGAAACTTCCGATCAAACCCAATTCTCCTCCAACCAATCTCCGATTAAAGACGAAGAAGTGAGCTCGAAGAAGAAAGAGGAAGTGCCACAAATGAAGGAGAAATCGTATAGAGGAGTTCGAAGGCGGCCGTGGGGGAAATTCGCGGCGGAAATTAGAGATTCTACGAGGCATGGGATTCGTGTTTGGTTAGGAACATTCGATAGCGCTGAAGCCGCCGCTCTTGCTTATGATCAAGCTGCTTTTTCCATGAGAGGATCGATGGCGGTCCTTAATTTTCCGGTCGAGCAGGTTGAAGAATCGCTTCGCGATATTAAGTACCGGTTCGAAGATGGGTGTTCGCCGGTGGTGGCGCTGAAGAAGAAGCACTCTTTAAGGAGAAAAAGTATGAGTAGAAAAAGTAAAGTAACAGAGGTGAGGATAAAGAATGTTGTTGAATTGGAAGATTTAGGAGCAGATTACTTGGAGCAGTTATTAACTTCTTCTTCTTCTTCTTCTTCATCTGATCAGAGTACTATTAATTCGTGGTAAATCAATCAAAGATGATAACTAATCACCTTAAACCTTATTTGATTTTCATGTTTTTTCCTTCCTTCGTTCTTTCTTTCTTTCTTTTGTTCTTTGTTCTGTATCTGTTTCTTCTTCTTCTACTTGTTTGAGTTTGAAAGCTCTTCGAGCTGATGAGCAGTTTCTTTTTTTATTTGTAAATTTTTAATGGTGGGTCCATTTTAAAAATTTGGATCATATTTTTGTCTTCTTTTGCAAGTTGTAGTGATGTTTGGTAAGAGGCGTAAGGTAAGAGGCGTAAACTTGCTCCTCAAGGTTTGTAAAATAGGCTTTAAATTAATGTTCATCTGAAAATTAATTCAACTTGAATTTATAGAGTTGGATTTTGAATGTTATTCATCAGCATTGTTGTTCGTGGATTAATAACCTGCATGTCTAATTTCTTGCATTCCACAGAAAAAGTTAAGATCATAAATAATATCAGTGATAGATGGAAGAAAGAATTATTTCATGTGGCCAGGTATTGTATATCATATCTTTTTATTTAAGATGAAACAAAGCAGTTGTAATAATATATAATTGAACATATTATATATCATATCGTATTAATCATCCTTTCCAAACAGATCCTTAATTTTGATACAACTTGCTTTTAATAATAAAATAAAATAAAATGTTCTTCATTCCTCGTTGGACTTTGGAGAATCTATCTTTACTGCCATTTATGACCCTTAATTGATTTAATAACAACTTGAGATGAGACAAAATACTAAATATATGATTTGATATATGTATACCGTGACAACACACTACCCTCTCTCTCTATGTATATATATGTATATAGCTTGCATGTTAAAAAATACAGAAATATATAAATTTCAAATTATTTACAAATGAAGAACAAATAAATGATTGTTATGAAGTTTTTGACTCTAATTGCTCAACAAATGCCCTCTCAAAAAAAAATAAAAATAAAAATAAATAAATAATGATAAAAATAAATAAATAAATAAATAATGCAATGGACATTAACAAAATATATTAAGTTATATTTAAAATATATTTAAGTTTTTGCATGGAACCAAGATAAAATATCTGATAATTAGCTAGCTAGAAGAGAGATGCTCTAAAAAATCCTTCATTTTTATATACACAAAATGAATTGGCAGTATTTGATATTAATTTTTCGTGGTATCTATACCCATTTGCTCCCTTAGTTCTCATCTTTCGGCATAAGTGGTGGACCAAGAGAGCGCTTTCAATATTGTTGGTGTTCTAAATAAAATTGAAGGGCAATGGGAGCAAGTTGCAGTATTAATTAATGTTATGACTTGAAGTCCTTAGATAGGTTGTTATAAGCATTAAATTTTGCAAGAAATCAATCAATTGGACCCAAAAAAACATAAAGAAATATAAGCATTAAAAAACCAAGAACCAAAGTAGGATTTATTTAAATATTTTTTTATTTGTAGATTAAATTATCAATAATATAAATTGTGCGAATACTAAAAGGCTAAAAGCTACCTTTATTTATTTATTTATATGGTCAAAATTCAGAACTTTTTATTTTATTTTATTATATATATACATATTATATATTACCAATTTTTCTACACTTCAAAGGTATCGTTCTTTTTTTTGGGTGAGACTAATCATTTCAGATTTGGGCATGACAGAAACGTTTAGGCTGACCCTCCTAACAAAGACGAATAAATAAGGACATTAAAATTCAGAGTTTATTAACTTACAAACTCCACAATATTTCTCATTATTCACCATTTGTGTTGTAATAGGAACAACCTCGGAATTGTAACCATCGTGGTTCAATGTGGTGGAATATACGATATTATATTTTTTATTGTTAAATAAATGTATAAACAAACATATGAGATCATGTCTGTTATATAATGGTGATTAAGTTCAATTTCATTAATACAGTTTTTTTTTTTTTTTAAGAGCATCATTAATACAGTTATTCCTATAATGCACCTAACACGTATCAAAAGAACTGGAATGAGGAGAATAAATATATATAGAGAAGCTTAATTTCAACACGCAATAGTTTTGTATATTATTATTGATAGGTATCAAATATATATCATATAAGTTGAATATATGTTTATTTATAATAAAAAAATATAAATCCATAAATTATAGGTCAAAGTTTTTTTAAATTTACAAATAGACAATGAAAATTATGATTAAAATTAATTTCTATATAAAATAAAATATCAATTAATCAAAATATCTTTTATAAACTGTTTTAACAACTAATATTATAAGATATAAATAAGTACTTTATTGTCATCCCTTATAGTTTTGAGTAATTAAGAGGAGTCCTATATTGGTAAAAAAAATTCTAACTCAAAATTATATTCATGGGGATGTGTGAATTATCACTCACTACATCATCAATGAGTTAAAAAGGAAAAGAAACATCAACCATTATCTATCACCACATTAAACACATGTAATGAAGACCATGTAATATACGCTGATAATTAAGAAGCTTGTAACCAAATTAGTTATATTATATGAGAAAAAAAATTATAATTAATAATCTCGATCAATTGGTCTTTAACTTTAGATGGTTCACTGAATTTGGCCTTCTTTTTGGAACATAAGGATTAATGGCTCTTTTATTCATACTAGAAAACAGAACAAAAGTAATTAGTATATATATATATATATATATGCTGAACAAATTCATTCTTATTATTAAATTATTAAATAGGATTTTCCGTTCAAATGTTGTGCCTAAACTGAATAAAAGCAATGTTCAAATTTCACGGGAGACTTGATCAAATTTGATGGCTATATATATAAGGCGGTGATTTTATGCATTATGTCTGATGGTCGTGGGCTCTAATTTAAGGACTGCTGATAAGAATATTTGAATAATGGCAGCTTTGATCGGAGTGGGTTTTCCATTTGAAAATGGAGTCAATTTGACCAAGATGGGCAGGGCCAAAAATATATTATTTGAACTCGGTTGTCCAGTTTTATCTAGCTTGTTATTAAACGAGTATGGATAAGATTTTCTCAAGGAGTCAGATATCTACAACTAAAAATATATGTCAATTTTAAAGATTAAATTGATATTACATTCTCATATGTATTTGATATGATCTATATAATTAATTTTTTTGAATTCTTTCTCCTTATGATTAATTTTATGAAACCTTATAACAAAATTGCATTATATATAATCTTTTGATATTTTTATTGTATACTTTATTTCATTGGACATTCAGTTCAAAAACAGACAAAATTGACAAAATTACCAAGCCATTTGAGTTTTATAGAACATATAACATTACTCTCTATTTCTAAAACTATAGTACAAACATGTTATAAGTTCATTAGTATAAAATATTGTTTGTACCCTACTGCATGTTTGCGTCCATATATAGTTTCTTCTTATCCTCGTATAATCGCATGTGTTTTTTTCTTTTTTTATTTATTTATAAAATGTTTAACACAACATGTGCTACTTTTCTCAAAAATTAATTTCTAAGTTGCCCATAATTTTCAAACGTTCAAATGTCAATCAAATTTATATTTTAATTTATATCTATATTATTATAATAAAAATATTTGGGATAGTTAACGGTAAAACCTTTTTTATATCCAAAATGACATTGAGAAGTTTATTTTATTTTTATTTTTAAAAAAATAATTTTATTATGAATAAGGTTAAAATAATAATTTTATAATTAAATAACTTTTTTTTTTTACACCACACATTTGGGTGGCACCAACAAGTTTTTCTCACCGCAACATAATAAATAATTTTTAATTTGTTTTAACTTTTATACTTTTTTTTTCCATATTTGTCCATCATCTAATGCCACACCCACTTGTATGGTATAACATGTTCACCATATATTCACATCATCATATTTGTTTAATTTATTTATATTATTTTATCTTAATAAAATAAAAAGGTAAACATATTAAAATATATAAACAAAAAACACAAATCGGAAGTTGTTTATTCTTTTAACTTTAAAAATATTTGTCCAATTTAATTTTTTAAAAATAAAAACTTGAAATTTTTATTCTTTTAATTTTTTAAAATTTTAACTATTTGTTTAATTGTTAAGGTAAACTTATTAAAATAAAGAACAAAAACAGAAAATTGGAGGTTTTTTATTCTTTAACTTTAAAACTGAATACTTATTGAATTTGATTTTTTAAAAATATAAAACTTGAAATTTTATTCTTTTAATTTTTAAATTTTAACTATTAGTTTAATTGTTTAAATTTTTATTTTTATAAAAAAACTTGCCCAATCCAAGTTTTTAATTATCGAATTGTGTAATAAAGTTTAAAGGGTAAGTGCTTAAAGTGGTAAAAATGAAAAAGGGTGGGGGAATAAATTTTTTGGATGTAGAAAGAAAAGTGCTTAAAAAGAAAAGTACTTAAAGTGGTAAAAATGAAAGTGAGTGAGAGAATAATTTTTTTTTGAAATATGTAACATTTTTTGAATCCAAAGAGTAAATACAACAAAACTTACGGGTAATTTAGACCAAGGATAAAACGAATATTTTCAAAAATCTTCAGGGACATTTAGGACAAAGAACGGAATTGTTATTTTAAATATCTTTAGGGATATTTTTGAAAAAAGATTAAAATGTCAATTTAAAATATCTTTAGTAAAGTACGAAGTGGTAAAAAAAAGGAAATTCTTAAGAATACTATGGGCATCTCCTCATGTTTCAAACTATAAATAGCTTTTGGGCCAGAGTTGTTTCCATGAAGTATCTGCATCGGAAAGCTACTATTGATAGGTTGCAGCCTAAGAATGGGGCTTCCAATGCGTGGCGGGGCATTGTTAAAGCCTCGCCTATTTTACGTAGCGGGGTGCGGGCTCTAGTTCGTAATGGTAAGGACACTCTTTTTTGGCTTGATACATGGGTAGGTGAGGTGGCCTTAATCAATATGAAAATGCGGGATTTGAGTTTGGTGGAGATGTATAGGCCTGTCTCAAGCTATTGGGTGAAGGGCTCAGGGTGGGACTGGAATGCTCTATCAGGTTTACTCCCTTTTGAGGTTGAAAATAAACTTGCTGCTGTGCTCTTATGGGATGAGGAGGAGGTTGCAGATGGCATATGTTGGGGAGCTTCTAAGAGTGGCATATTAACGGTGACCTCTGCTTATACTATTTCTACTGGCACTATTATAGGAGATCCTAATTCCCTTTGGAGGATGATTTGGAAGCTTAAAGCTCCTCAAAGATGCAAGACTTTTTTGTGGATGGTTGCGCATCGAAAGATCATGTGCAATGCTGAGCGGATGAAAAGGGGTTTCACCATGGCATCTGACTGTATTGAATGTGTGGGATGTATCGAGGATGTTGATCATATTTTTCGAAATTGCTCTAGAGCCGTGCAATTATGGAAGCGTCTATTGCAGCCAGTTGAGTATCATCTTCAGAGCAATTTGGATTTCCAAAGCTGGCTTGCTCATAATCTTGCTGGCGTTAATGATTGTAATGTTGACTATGACTGGGCTTCCTACTTTACAGTTGCCGTGTGGGCTCTTTGGAAATGGAGGAATGATTTAGTTTTTGTAATCTTCGTTTTCACTTCGAGTATAGCATGGCTTGGCTTAAAGGGCAAGTGGCTGAAATCATTCATGCTTTTCGAGCCAAAGTGGCGGTCCATGGTGCTGGACTGATAGAGAGGGTGAAGATGGTAGGCTGGTGTGCTCCCAACCATGGTTGGACTAAGCTTAATACTGATGGATGTCTTAAGAAAGCTTCATCGCGAGCAGGGGGTGGCGGTCTTCTCCGTGACTATCGTGGTATGTGGTTGAGGGGGTTTGTGGCTAATATTGGGTCTTGTACTGCAACTGAAGCTGAATTATGGGCTGCTGTTCATGGCCTACGTCTTGCTTGGGATGAGGGTCATCGTTCTATAGTCTTCGAAACAGATTCGGCTATGGTGGCTGGTTGGTTAAAATGCAACAGTATGCCGCAGCTTAGCCTTTCCAACTTGGTAAATGAGTGTAGAAGACTCCTTCAGAGAGATTGGATAGTTCAAGTTGAGCATATTTATAGAGAAGGTAATAGAGCAGCAGACTATTTGGCTACTGAGGCTTTGAAGTTCAATCGGGGAGTGTGTATCCTGTCTTCCCCTCCCCGTGGGTTATTCAATATTTTGAGGGAAGATGCAACTGGGGTTACTTGGCCTAGGAAAGTTCGAGATGTAGTGTGCTAGTTGTTCTTGCTGGGTATTCCCCCTCTTTTCCTTTCAAAAAAAAAAACTATAAATAGGGGGAGCCGCTCAACGCACCACTCATTTCTCTATTTGCACCAATTTTACTTTACTTTTTATTATTATTAAAATAATCTTCTATAAAATTACTTTTCTGGATATAACTTTTAAAAAAATGACTTTTATATCTCAAAAATAATCTCAACATCACTTTCCTTCTCCTACACCTTTGACTTCGCTATTATACAAAACCCAAAAATCATAAAGATGATCCACCTATTCATTCTTTCACATCGTCTGGCTTTCCATATTATCATTCCCATGTCAACGACCACTTTAGATGGGATTGTAATCCAGCCATGTGCCAACTTGATTGTTCTTGCCAGGATGAAGAAGAATTAAAAGATTAGTTGGAAAGATCGTGTTAATATGATGCAAACCGGTACAAATCGAAACAGAAAATGAAAAAGAAGTCTTCTTGTAGTAGATCTGATGCACGAAGAACTTATTATGAACCTTCTGCACCTCCAGCAGCATCAATTGCTCAACCATGTTTTCCTGTTGGTCCAAATGACCAAGATTTTCCTCCACTGACAAGAGTTGCTGATCTACATCATCATACAACGGCGAAACCCTTTGCAATCCCTACTGAAATCCGCCCTGATGGATTGCCAAAGCCTTTGTCTCAACCTGAAGAAGTATTAAATTGGCAGACAAAGAATGCTCTTGTACAAAATCAATATTTGCATAAGATTGATAGTCAGTTGACAACTCTGTCTTCCACAACAACCAGTCTTACCCATAAGACTGATGCTCAGGCAGCTCTAGCTCAGAAACATTATACTGAACTTACAGCAAAGATTTAGGAGTTAGAAGCTACACTAAAGTATTACCTTGATCAAAGGTATACTGGATCAAAATTCTATCAATATGAAGCTGAATTGCGTCACTTAAAGCAACAATTGTCTTATGTTACGACTGATCTTCAGAAGTATAAGAAGCCTCCCCCAGATCCTTATCGAACGATCTTGGATTCTTATATGTTCACTTCCCCACAGCCTACACCTAGACCACAAATTCCTGTTGACTCTACCCAATTCATGTTTTCCAGTATCTTTCGTAAATCCCAACCTACACCTCCTCTGAGACCACCATCTCAAAGGCCACCTCCACCTAGAGGCCCTCGACCTAGTTTGGTAGACCCATCTTTGATCCAACCAAAGGTAAAGCTCCTATGGAACATGAACCTGAGTATTATGACCCTTCATATACTCATTCTACTTTTCAACCTACGTATTCATTCCGTAGTCCTGTTCCGCCACCAGAGCCACGACCATCAGTACCTGAAACTCATAATCAACCTGAACCACCTCCATCCCATCCAATTGAACCATTTGTCCATTTTCTTGACCACCTTGTCCACCAAGACCAGAAGACAGCTAATGCTGATGTAAAATTTCCAGCTAATTCAGCTCCTTTTACGGACTCTCTTACTGCAACTGATCTAGAAGGATTTGTTTCGTCTGATTCAAATTCCCTTGCAGACTCATATGTTGACGATTCTTCGCAACTTTCTGATCAGTCTTTTGATGGTCCTCAGTTGATGGATATTTCCCATGTCGCAGACATCAATATGACCCAAAGAGCTTCTTCCTCTCAGAATGAACATGAAATTACTGAAATCATTGATGATGAGACTGTTGATGATGCTCCTTTTATTTGTCCTCGCGACACTCCTCAATCTGCCACCAGAAATACCAATGGTCCTTGGTTCTCCCTTGATGATGTTCCTATTGATAAATGGCGAATCAAGCTCTCTACATGGTGTGCATGGATGGATGACCAAATGCTCACTGGTAAGGCCTCTGAAGGTGTACTCCGCGATTTCTTCTCTCGATGTACTGGACTTCTCTGTGATTGGTTATTAAGCATGAGTGAGTATCGAATTCTCCAAATGGTACAAATGACTATTTTTGAAGTTTATCAGCTCATGCTCAAAGAATTTGTCAGTGATATTTCTCTTGTTGAAAAATAATACAAATAAGAGTACTTTACAATGAAGTGTTGCTCCTTAGATAAAAACGATCTCCAGAAGCATTTCTCTCGTATGATCCTTCGTTTCCATTTACTTGGTGGGATCAACAAACCAGATCTCAAGTATACCTTCATTGCTTCATTGCTAGAAGAAACTCATGCAGAAGTGAATCGTCTTATCCTTGCTACTGGCAGACTAGTGGATCAAATCTGTCACGACGCCCCTGACGTAGGCTGACATCATGATCGGCACAGTGTACTATACACCGTACATTCCATATACAGTATATAATACACTGTCAGCCTCAACCGACATTCACAATAATCTCCAAAATTTCCATAAATTTTGACAGCACCTCCCCATAAAATGGACAATTCACATTTTTTTTTCCTGATATATCACAAATCAAATCCAATATAAATATATATAATCATTCCATTCATTCACACATCAAATTCTCACAGGATAAATATACATGATCACCTCATTTCATCATCACAAGATATCAAATCATAATTCATGTTTCCTTACAACCCATCTATGTGATAATATATATATGTAGGATGTGATATATATATATTCATTTGAAACTAAAGAAAATATAATTCATGTTTCCTTACACCAACTTGCCTTTGCAAGTCTCACATGCTCCAATGCTAAAAATATCATTTATGAATGCAAATTAAAACACAATGCAACAATATATGCATAACATATTTACATTCAAACAGTTCATATATATAAAATGCCATATAAGAACCAAAATCAAGAAAATATACTCACAGTACAACACGTTCCAACTTAAATCCAATCATCGTCGCTTTCGAGTCCAGCTCCAATTTAAATCCAACTAATTTAACCTGTCACAATCACTCCATAATTCAATTTCTCAACTCACTTCAAATCACTAATAATAAAGATCCACCTGAAAAATATTATATCTGAGAATTTAGATTCCAACTCCATTTAGGACTCATAAGCAGTTGAAGAAACTACTATCTCGTTTCTGTGGTCAATCTAGATATTTCCACAAGAAAGAACGGTGAAAATAGAGTTCTAATTCATATTTTTACTAATTCTCAGTTTATTTTTTTACTGGAACATATATCAATTTTATTAAAAATATAGAACATTCTTAAAATTATTCTGTCCACATTGACACGTGTAAAATCACTCATTCTTTCATTCTACTACCTTCAACAAGTATTTTATTGAGGTTTTACACGTTCGCGAAGGCATCCAAAGTCAATTTTACTCACAAAAATCATATATTTAACTACTAAAGATATGAAAGCATATCCAAAAATCACAATCTTAGTATCGAAACGTCCGGAATTCAATTCTCTACGATTCTATGATCTCAAACCGGAGTTTCATTGGATTTTAATTCCATTTGATTCACTGGATATGATCATAGTACTATTTACGTCACTGTTCACGTCATCACTATTCATTAGAAACATGTAGATTTTTACTAAAATTGTCAAACGGTCTCTAAAAATCATGAACTTAGCATCGATGGACTCGCAACAGTGCATTCTACCATTCTATAGCCTTCAACTGGAGTTTCATTGGGTTTTACATGATTTTAAAGGTTTTCAATCTAAACTCTAACTTCCAACAAACTTTCAACGACTATAAAAATTCCAAATGAACACATAATTTCAATCTAACCATATATTTAAGGTTCCTACAGCCTAGGAAGTGTTTTCCAACCTTCCTAGCGGATTTTCATTCATGTTGGGTCAAAACCCCAATTTTTGAAAACGCCGTAAAACGGTACCCACAGCAAAATTACTCCGAAAGAAAAGTTATATCTAGCTTAGATATCAAGTTCACGAAGAAATAGAGTGAAAATCACTTGCCGCGGGTCCGGATTTTTTTTTTTTCTCCTCTTTCTTCTGCTCGCCATCTGTTCTTTCTTCTCTGCAACTTCTTTTCTTATTTTTATTTTTTTTTCTTTTGTTGTCAAACGTTGAAGATAGATAGAGATCTTTATTTTTTTTTTTATAAACGTTTGATAGAGATTTTGAGAGAGATGATATTTATATAAAACAATGATCCAATGCTCCTCATCTCAATAGTTAACCAACTCACCTCATCTTAATATTTTACTTTCATTCATTCAATCATATTATTCATTAATTCATTAAATCATACTCTAATCCACATATTTAATTAACCAACCCCATAAATTAATCAATTTACTTCAACTCCATTTTTTAACTTGTAAGCACCCATATGTATCATCTTTATTTAATAATTTTATATATTTACTAATACCCCTTAAATCTAGTATGTATTTTCATACACGCGTATATTTAGCTCATACGTATAAAATATGTGTATTATACATCTCGATATATGCGTACTTCAACGTATGTATTTAATTAAAATTAAGGGGTGTTACAATCTCCCCAACTTAAGAAATTTTGTCCTCGAAATTTAGAATCAAGGAATATTCCTCAAGTGATACTCAATCCCAGAAAACTGCTCCCGCATTTTATATTTTCGCTTTCATGTTTGCTCTTTTTGATATGTGGTATCCTCCCTAACTTAGAGTTGAGTTATATCCATGACATATATGGAATCCGAATGACATTTCCTCAACATCAATATATAGAAAATATTATGGACACCTGTCCACTGTGACTGTAGAATAAATCGATAAGCCAATGGACCTATCCGATCAAGGATCTCTAATGGTCTAACAAATCGCGGTGCAAGCTTTTCTTTCATCCCAAATCTCATTTGGCTTTTCTGTGGTAAGACCCTTAACAAAACTGAGTCAGCCACACTACATTTCAAGGCCTATATACCAACCCTGTGTATTTTATAATATCCTGTGGCACCAGTAACAATGACTCCATACTTTCAAATCAGCAAGTTGGAGATCTATACGGCTTACTATCAAACCTTTAGAGTGCCATCATTATACTATTATAATCGTTTATACACACAAATAAAATAATCCTTCCAACTTCCACCAAAATTCAAGTATACCAGACTCGAGCATGCTCGCAAGCATCAAAATCACTCTTTCAGTTTGTCAGCCAGTCTGAGAATAAAATATCACAATGAGAAGGAGATGAGTACCAAATCGAGTCTGCATCATATATCAGATCTCGACACAATCTTTGGATCTTAATCCGACATGACAAATATCTGAGTACTCCCATAAAATCTCCCTATCTCACACATATACAATCTGCTCAGTCTATCAAAAGAATTCTGGTGTTCATTGGAAGAATACGTAGACTTATCAGTCCACTAATGGTTATCCTGATGATATCATATCTACCCATAACCCATAAGATACCATTTGAATCCCATCTTTAATTAATACAATCCATATTACCAATTCCATAATCTTTCATACTGATATCATACTCGTCTCATCATAAATTCTGAATATGAGTATCAATCAGCTGAACATGCATTCGAGCACAAATATCAACACATGGAGTAATAGAGAGTACACCCATAACTGTAACTCTTACTCACAAACAATCTCCATTTATGGCTAACTGATAGTTACTACTCTAGTTTCAGCCTGTTTCCTGCTCAATGTCTCAGCAACATATTGGCCTTTCCCAGGATAATAATTCAATATAAAATCAAATCCTTCGGGAATTCTTGCCACATTTATTACCTCATATTCAGTTTCTTTCCGTTCAAATAATTACTTCAGACTTTTAAAATCTGAAGATAATGTGACCTTTTTATTATAGAGGCAATGCTCTCATCCTTTCAAAATAAGTACCAACTAAGTTTTATTCACTCTTAGGATAGTTATTCTCGTGCACTACCAAATCTCTGGAGACACAAGTAATTAACCTATCCTTTTGTATCAATGCACAACCTAGATCTTGACGTGATATTCATCAATCACAATTACTTTCAGGTTCTGAAAAATAGTAATAACATTTAATACTGTGAGAGCTTTCCCATGCACAACGGTCCACACATTATATAGCATTCATCTGGTTTAGTTTCGTGAGTGGAACATATAACTTCAAGGATCTTTCCACGCACTTTCTTTAACATACAACTAATACCAGAGAACTTCTGATTTCCATCATTGAAATCAGTTTTAACAGTTCTATGATCACTTTGACCTGCCTAGCATCCTTAAAGATACTATTTAAACTAGTCACGTGATCCAAAAATTCTCATCTCAATTATATTCAAAACTCATATTCACTGAGCTTGGCACTCAATTGGTGCTCTCTCAGTGACTACAAGATAATTCTGAGGTGCTATTCATGCTCCTCTCATTTCTTGGGATAATTGCATATATCGTCATCGAAGACTATGTAATAATCAAGATATGGTTCATATACCCACTGCATCAATCCTATCAACGTGATTGACACATTAATCAAGGTTACCAAAATTTCATAATATCCATATCTTGTCTAAAATAGTCTGCATTACATCCTTTTCTCGAATTCTTAACTGATGGTGCCTAGATCTCAAAATGATCTTAAAGAAAACTTGGCTCCATTTAGTTAATCGAATTCGACCATCTATCCCTGGTAAAGGATATTCATTATTTATTGTTACCCTACTCAGTTAATAGTAATTCATACTTAAACATATTTCACTATACCATCTTTCCATATTATCACAAATGCTCTCCAAGGTGGCATATCAAGGATAATAAATCTTTTGCTCATTAACACATTTACCTACACCTTAAATTCTCACAATTTCCTCAGGTACTCTTTATATGAAAGAATGGAGATACATGTTATACTGACATCAGTTTTATATGCTATCAATCTCCTATCCATGTAGCAATTTTAATACTTCATCAGAGAATACTCCAATATACCAGCTCACCACAGGAATTTTAATTAAATGCATGCCTTATTACGTTACTTTAAATGGCTTTGTACTAGCCATATTCTCCATTTCCTCATCAATAATTATCTTATCTTAGATAGAAGATTTTGAGGGTATGAGAATTTTCCACATATTCAGAATATTACTTCTTTTCGGAGAGACACTCCACCTGACACGAGAGGTGGTCAGCCAATCATACCCAACAAAGCATCCAATTCCAAAAATTTCATATTCTAAAGTCCATAATTACTTGATGACCCTCATATTTATTACACATATTATTTGCTAAACATATCATGGTAGATTCTTTCTCCTGTAGGCATACTCACAATCAATGATGCATTATTATAACAGAAAATAAATACAATCTGCCTACCATATCACCAGAGATAAAGGACCAGGTAGATCCAACAATACATCAAAATATACACAATAACAAAATGTTGATCATACCTGTTATCAGCGTCTTACTAATCTTTGGATATGGTCTTGTATTTACTTTAATTTATTTTCTAAAATCTGGTGGAGTCACATTGATAAAACATATTGGGGCATTCCATATCGACTAACTAGAGATTAACACATCCCGTGTCTTTTTTTTTTTTAGATTGATAATAGACAATTATTGGTCTAGATACAATTTACTCAGTCTGTGACTCCTGCTCAGGCAATGGAAACCACTGCTGATTTTCATAATTCGTTAACATCACTTCCTTTTTTCCCATTATTATTGGGTGAGGTACTAACAAAATTAGAGTCACAAATACCGCCAAAATCTCAACCTTACCCAATGTTTCACTTAGCTTAAATTTCATATTCTTGCCCCAACATTTCCTTACATTACTTAGTTCTCCTTTTACCTAACGCTGGTGTTGATGACTCGGCTTCTAACGGAAGTGCAAGCTCTCCCACTCTTGCTGGTGTTAACAGTTTCACCATGACTTTGGCTAACCCGAAAGTTATAGGCTGCCTCACAACTTGCGCATATATTTATAACCTGACAATTAGCAAACCTGCCGTATATGATCCTAAAATTTATTCTAGATCCTTATCATTCTCAGAGTATCCATAGTGATTATTCCAAAAATAAATTATACCAATCTATTTAATTCATGTTTGTATTTATGGTTAGGCATGTCACTACATTGTAACAAGATAAACTTTCTCATGCCTTAAATCAATTTCAGCAGGATGATAGAAGCCCTTATAAAATAACTTCTTTAATTAATCTCATGCCTTAATCATCTCAGGAGTCCTTAACCCAATTTTTTATCATCTCGTATCATCAGTTAGCTTAAACTTAGCTAACTTGCTTTATCATTTTCAGAGACTTAATCATTCTCTAAGATGGTCTCCAAGCAGAGTAGCAAATTCTTTACTACGTCTAATATTTGTCAGTTAAGATAGGAAAGTCTCTTCTCCTGAAAGTTTTCATAACTTTCACATATCTTTTCATTTCATCTGGCTTATCATTGAGACCTTCGATTTATTTTTACTTCAGTCTCAACTATATATGTTTTTACAGAAGTACTCACACCATTAGCATCGACATCTGGAGCTATCAATGGTTCAAGCCTCTATTTTGCTCACATTACAACTTTGCCACAAGCTCATAAGCTGTGCATTTCATTGTTGTTGGGTAGTTACTAGCCATATATCAGTTATCACTGGATTACCTCCAGTTTTTTTTTTTTTCGTTCAGCCTTCTGATTCTTTCTTGATCAGCAATTTCCATTGTTAATCTTGACTATTCGTTTCCAAATATGAAATTCACCGACACAGGTGATTCTCAGTCAAGATAACATATTGGATTAGGCTTAACATAATAGGACTACCCATATATGTATATATTTCCATACAACAATGATAATATCATAAAGCTTTTATCTTTTTAAGGATTTTAAACCTAGGCTCTGATACCAATATTATCACGACGCCCCTGACGTAGGCTGACGTCATGACCGGCACAATGTACTATACACCGTACATTCCATATACAGTATACAATACACTGTCAGCCTTAACCGACATTTACAATAATTCCCAAAATTTTCATAAATCTTGACAGCACCTCCCCATAAAATGGACAATTCACATTTTTTTTCCTGATATATCACAAATCAAATCCAATATAGATATATATAATCATTCCATTCATTCTATTCATTCCATTCATTCCATTCATTCACACATCAAATTCTCACCTGATAAATATACATGATCACCTCATTTCATCATCACAAGATATCAAATCATAATTCATGTTTCCTTACAACCCATCTATGTGATAATATATATATGTAGGATGTGCTATATATATATATATATATATTCATTTGAAACTAAAGAAAATATAATTTATTTTCCTTCGCATACACGTACATTAACAAAATAAGACTCTAACTCACGTATCTACCATCGTGCTTTTCCTTTCAACTCTATACCTGAAATATTGAAGGAAATGGAGTGAGCAACCAACAACTCAGTGAATATACTTCTTGATATGACAATTATATACATCTAGAAAAAATATGGCATTTCAAATCATTTCAAACAAGTATTAAACACATGCATCATTCAACGAATATATCATACATGACAACGACATAAATTTCATGGGTTTTCAAGAAAACAATGCATTCTTTTTTTTCACAAAATCCACAATCTCCCTCCTTCAAGGCAAGAGAGCGGGTCTAACCCTTGTATGACCGTTACAAGTTAGCCACAACCTCTCATTACCCAATTCACAGTCATTTCAAGGATCTCTAATCCTTGTTAGGATAGGCCTACTGACAATGAGGTTACGTATAACACTCATCCGGGTCTAATTCCTAACGAAATAACACCAACTTGCCTTTGCAAGTCTCACATGCTCCAATGCTAAAAATATCATTTATGAATGCAAATCAAAACACAATGCAACAATATATGCATAACATATTTACATTCAAACAGTTCATATATATAAAATGTCATATAAGAACCAAAATCAAGAAAATATACTCACAGTACAACACGTTCCAACTTAAACCCAATCATCGTCGCTTTCGAGTCCAGCTCCAATTTAAATCCAACTTATTTAACCTGTCACAATCACTCCATAATTCAATTTCTCAACTCACTTCAAATCACTAATAATAAAGATCCACCTGAAAATACTATATCTGTGAATTTAGATTCAAACTTCATTTATGACTCATAAGCAGTTGAAGAAACTACAATCTCGTTTCTGTGGTCAATCTAGATATTTCCACAAGAAAGAACGGTGAAAATAGAGTTCCAATTCATATTTTCACTAATTCTCAGTTTATTTTTCTACTGGAACATATATCAATTTAATTAAAAATCTAGGACATTCTTAAAATTATTCTGTCCACATCGACACGTGTAAAATCACTCATTCTACTACCTTTAACAAGTATTTTATTAAGGTTTTACACGTTCGCGAAGGCATCCAAAGTTAATTTTACTCACAAAAATCATATATTTAACTACTAAAAATATCAAAGCATATCCAAAAATCACAATCTTAGTATCGAAACGTCTAGAATTCAATTCTCTACGATTCTATGATCTCAAACCGGAGTTTCATTGGATTCTAATTCCATTTGATTCACTGGATATGATCATAGTACTATTCACGTCACTGTTCATGTCGTCACTATCAATTTTTGAAAACGCCATAAAACGGCTCCCACAACAAAAATTACTCTGAAAGAAAGGTTATATCTAGCTTAGATATCAAGTTCACGAAGAAATAGAGTGAAAATCACTTACCGCGGGTCCAGATTTCTCATAAATCTCGCGTTTCTTTTTTTTTTTCTCCTCTTTCTTCTTCTCGCCGTCCGTTCTTTCTTCTCTGCAACTTCTTTTCTTGTTTTTATTTTTTTTACTTTTGTTGTCAAACGTTGAAGATAGATAGAGATCTTTATTTTTTTTTTATAAACGTTTGAGAGAGATTTTGAGAGAGATGATATTCATATAAAACAATGATCCAATGCTACTCATCTCAATAGTTAACCAACTCACCCCATCTTAATATTTCACTTTCATTCATTCAATCATATTATTCATTAATTCATTAAATCATACTCTAATCCACATATTTAATTAACCAACCCCATAAATTTATCAATTTACTTCAACTCCATTTTTTAACTTGTAGGCACCCATATGTATCATCTTTATTTAATAATTTTATTTATTTACTAATACCCCTTAAATCTAGTATGTATTTTCATACACGTGTATATTTAGCTCCTACGTATAAAATACTTCAACGTATGTATTTAATTAAAATTAAGGGGTATTACAAAATCTCCTTTGCAGAGATCTTTCAATTTCTTAATACAGCTATTGACAAGTTATATGAAGTTCAAAAGACAATCAAAGACATGTCAAATCTTGATGTTGACTACAATTAGGCTTGCCGTAAAAAGCTTCTTGAAATTGGCTCTAAACACAAAAATAAATGTTCTTGCAAAGATCCATATTCTAAGAAGAAGAAGAAGAAGCAGAAGCACTTGTTTACCTCCAAACAACGCTCTAAGTTTTCAAAGAAACGTTTTCCTTGGTCAACCAAGAAGAAACGCCGTCTTCGCTATTTCAAGCGTCGATCTTCTTCTCCTAAACAAGCTCGCTGCTATATCTGCAAGAAACCAGGACACTATGCAAAACAATGTCCTGATAAGCAGAAAAGTCAGCATCTCATTCATCAAATTCAACAGTCATATTCATTGGCTCCAGACCAAGATATTGAATATGTATTCTCAGAACAAGAATCTCCAGACGAGGAAACTATCTTTCCTTACCAAGATTATTCTTCGAATTTCTCTGAAGCTGACTCTGAAATTATCTCTGATGATGATAACTTTATGGGAATGGTTTCTCCTTCAATCTCCCATTCATTTCCAACAGCTCCTACTCATATGATGCCTTATGCTCAAATTTCTCTCCTTATATCAAAATTCAATAATCCTCTCAAGGTTATTGCCTATTTTGATACTGGTGCATATAAGAGTATGATGAATCCACGTATTCTACCCAATGAATGTCGGAAGCCCCATAAAGAGTTATTCAAAGCCGCCAATAATGAAATCTTTCAGACAAACTCATCACTGCTAAAAAGATAGGTTTGAAGTTCTTACTTGATTCCATTGTTTGGACTCATATCATTGGTTGTGATCTCCCAGATAAAGATATCTTAATTGGTATGGACATCTACACCATGACAAAGCTCAGAATACTTCCTAGTGGTATTCTCTACAAGCAGCAATTTCTTCCTTATACAAGTGTGCCAAAGCTTTATACTATTCAAGATACGAATGATCTCCAAGCCAAGCTTAAAAGATCATTTACTAAGTCACACAAGGATTTCTCGAATCCTCATCCTCTCTAGAAGAATTCTTAGTTTTATGTCCATCTGCCTTTTAAACTAAATGAAGATATCAACCCAACCAATGATATACATCGAGGAATGCTTCCTGATGAATTAACTCTTGCTCGACAAGAATGTGCAGAATTACTTGCCCAAGGTCTCATTGAACCTACAGATTCTGATTGGGCATGTCAGACATTCTATGTAAATAAAAGAGCTGAACAACGACGCGGTAAGAAAAAACTTGTCATTAACTATAAGCCTCTGAACACTTTCTTACATGATGATAAATTTCCATTACCAAAGATATCGTCATAGCTCTCTCTCCTTGCCGGATCCACAATCTACAACAAGTTTGACCTCAAAGCAGGATTTTGACAACTTGGTGTTCATCCTGATGATCGTCCCAAAACAACATTCTGCATTCCCAATGCACACTATCAATAGACGGTTATGCCTTTTGGCCTCAAGGTTGCTCTATCGTTATTTTAGAAAGCAATGACAAAGATCTATACCTCGATACTCTCAACAACATTAATCTATATTGATAATATTTTATTATTCTCCAAGAATGATGCAGATCATCAACAGCTTCTCCACTAATTTCTTGATATTACTGAAGCTGCAAGAATTATGCTATCTGAAAAGAAAAGCATTCTCAACACTACCGAGATTGATTTTCTTGGTATGAAATTCTACAATGGAGTTTATCAACCTGGTTCCCATATTTTCATAGAACTATTACAGTTCTCTGATTCTCATTTCACTCGGCAGCAGTTGCAACAGTTTCTCGGCATTGTTAACTATTTTCGCTCCTTCTTGTCATGAGTATCTCAGTATACATCTGTCTTATCTTCTTTACTTAAGAAGAAACCTTCTGATTGGCAAGATGTTCACACTTAAGCTGTAAAGCATTTAAAGCAAGCCTGCTAGAACCCTCCACCATTGGTTTTACCTACTACAGGCTCTCTCATCTTACAGACAGATGCCTCCGACTCTTACTGGGGAGCAGTTCTCCTCGAAAAAGTGGGAACACTGTTAAATATTTGTGGCTATCAGAGTGGTGCTTTCTCAGTAGTTGAACTTCATTACCACATCTCTATCAAAGAGATTCTTGCAGTTAAATTTGGTATTCAGAAGTTCGTCTTCTTCCTTCGTCCAGCACAATTTGAAATACATATGGATAACTCATCATTTCCCAAGATGCTGGAATTCAAGAACAAAATGGTGTCATCTGCTCAACTCTTACGCCTACAGGAATGGTTCACGCAGTACAACTTTACTGTTAAACATATTCCAGCCAGAAGAATGTCTTAGCAGATTTCTTAACCCGACCAATCCAAAAGTCTAAGGCCCAAGTATCCTTACTTACGGGTTTGTTCTCTCTACCTCTACTATTACAGCCCAAGATTGTCACAAGGCCCAAACCAATTCAATTACACCATCCTTTTGGATCCATTCTTCTTATTTGTGCAATCACTGTGCCTCATGACTGTTCAGAACCCAAAACGGCCCATGAAGTAAATCAATTGGCCAGGTCCAAGATGTTTTATTATGCCCACAGGCATATCATGGAATTTTCAGAACAGATCCCCAATGGCAATCCATTCTCTCAAACACATCCGTATTTGTTCATTTTACATCTACGTACTGTTCTCACTGAGAATTTGTACTGGTATATCTGGTGTGTTTCCTGTTTATACAAGATAGCCATTGCCTTCCTCCCAAGACCATTGCTACAAAGGATTCAAGACCCTGAACCTTCTCGAATCAAGGATTGCCTGCAATTATTTGCTCCAATGTCAACATGGATTCAAGAGATTAATCAAATCCGATAGAATCCTTCTCTGAAAACGGCTATATATATCTGTCATCAGCCATACTCTAATTCACAACACGATTTGATCTCAGAGCATTACATTCAGAGATTCCAGTCCTACTCAGTTCGTCTTTCTAACTCTATTCTAGCCGGTGTCTGTAGTTTTCTTAACGACATCAATGAACAGCCAGACACACAGCCACCGCCATTAATCAGAGGTCCTCGTGAATTTATTCCAGAAGAACATCTCTCATCTCTGATTGACTCTTTGGCTCCATATAGTAATCCTACTTCAACTCAGCACAGGGATGATACTCCTCTCAATACTGAGGAACTAATCGCTGAGTATGAACTCAACTATGCAGCAGCAGCTGATCTAGCCGCTGAAATTGATCGTAATGGTGTTATAGTACCAAAACTTGTTCGTCTCTACCACCTCCAAAATATTACCAGGATTCTCAAGACCTTTGGGAGATACTCTCTTCTTCTCTTGATGAGGAAGCCGCAGAGAATCTTTCCCCCTCACATGAACCAATCAATTACAACTGGTCACCATGATTGTCGTCCTGTTCTGATCTGAGGATATTCATACCCTCGTCTCCGTTTAAGTGCTATGTACTATTGTTTGTACAACCATCATCGTCGTCAAGCTTCTCCTCTGCAAGTTCATACAAAACTTTCTACAATTCGTTCATGTCTGCATTGCCGAGTATATCATGATTCATTTCATGTCTCACGATATCTTCCTCCGACTACGTCTTCTCCAGTAATGCATACATCTGCATCTGTGTTTTCTGCCACGTCTCCCTCAACGCAGTATGCGTCTTCATCAGCATCTGCATCAACTGTAC
Source organism: Paratinospora sagittata (assembly GCA_035771175.1). Taxonomy (NCBI): domain Eukaryota; kingdom Viridiplantae; phylum Streptophyta; class Magnoliopsida; order Ranunculales; family Menispermaceae; genus Paratinospora; species Paratinospora sagittata. Next base: position 28,725,040 of record CM069607.1, on the reverse strand, counting down.
ATCAGTGGTCCAACATGACAACATTAACCTTCTCCGTCACCGTCAGCAATGAAGATTCATCGTTATCTTCATCAATGCCTTCTGACTCAACTCCATGTGCTTTTCCCATCAGCACCTTATCATTTGTTCCCCCTAACAGTCATGAAGATTCTCCCTTATCTTTAGCTCCTGTGTCATCACATGTGCCTGCCCAGATAAGTCCAAGCACGTCTGTCAATCATCAGTCAACTTTATAAAAAGATAAGGCATCTTGTCCAACATATCACTATTCATCTACAGTAACCGACAAGATACTATTCACCTTTTGACTAAAGACAATACTATTGTCAGAAGATGACATGGTCCACTCAGTCGACCACTCCTGTTCACAAGTACGTTTCTCCAGCTGTCCACTATGGATTCCAAAGCCTTTGAAGTCCGCAGATTTGAAGCTTCTTGCAATCCAACCACTTGCTCATTCATCTATAAATATCAAGCATCCTCCAGCATTGAAAGTACCGAGTCTTGCACCCTTCTATCAAGAGCTTATATTTTCTTTTACGCTTTCTTCAAGTTGTCCATGAGTCTCTTGTATCTTCTTAAGTTTAACTATCGAGTTTCTAGAGTATATTTTGTATGTTTGCCTAGGTGATTAACATATGTAACACCTCGTAATTTTAATTAAATACATACGTTAAATTACACGTATATCGAGATATAATACACTTATTTTATACGTAGGAGCTAAATATACGTGTGATAATATACGCATTTGATACGTAGGAGCTAAATATACGCGTGTATGAAAATACATGCTAGATGTAAGGGGTATTAGTAAATAAATAAAATTATTAAATGAAGATGATACATATGGGATCATCCAATATGGGTGTTTACAATTTAAAAAATGGAGTTGAATTAAATTGATTAATTTATGGGGTTGGTTAATTAAATATGTGGATTGGAGTAGGATTTAATGACTTAATGAATAGTATGATTTAATGCATGAAAGTTAAATATTAAGATGAAAAAGTTGCTTTATTAAGTTAGATGAGGTGCATTGGATCATTTTGTATATATAAATATCAACTCTCATTTTTAATCTCAATCTCTCTCAACCGTTTAAAAAAAAAATAGAAATCAAAATAAAAAGAAAGAAAGAAGTTGCAGAGAATGAAACGAAAGAAAGAAGAAGAGAGAGAAAGAAGAACGACGAAGAAGGGAAGAGAGGAAAAAGAAGAGAAACGCGGGATTTGTGCAAAATCGGGACCCGTGGTAAGTGATTTTCACTCTATTTCTTCGTGAAATTAATATCTAAGCTAGATGTAACGATTCTAGCGAAGTAATTTTAGCTATGAGAGTTGTTTTACAATGTTTTTAAAATTTGGGTTTTTACCCAACTTGGATGAAAATTTGTTCGAAAGGTGGAAAAACACTTCCTAGACATTAGGAGCTCTGAATATGTGGTTCGATTTCATTTATTTGTTCATTTGGAAGTTTTATAGCCGTTGGAAGTTTGTTGGAAGTTAGAGTTTATATTGGAGACCGTTTGAACTATTTAAAACCCGATGAAACTCCAGTTTAAGGCTATAGAATGGTAGAATGAACTTTTGCGAGTCCATCGATGCTAATTTCATCATTTTTGGAGACCGTTTGACAATTTTAGTAAAAATTTCCATGTTTCCAATGAACAGTGGTGTGAATAGTGATGTAAATAGTACTGTGATCATATCCAGTGAATAAAATGGAATTAGAATCCAATGAAACTCTGGTTTGAGATCATAGAATCGCAGAGAACTGAATTCCGACCGTTTCGATGTTAAGATCATGATTTTTGGATATGATTTGATATTTTAAGTAGCTAAATATATGATTTTTGTGAGTAAAATTGACTTTGGATGCCTCCGCGAACGTGTAAAACCTTAGTAAAATACCTGTTGAAGGTAGTAGAATGGTAGTATGACGGATTTTACACGTGTCGATGTGGACAGAATAATTTTAGGAATGTATTATATTTTTAATAAAATTGATATATGTTCCAGGAGAAAAATAAAACTCAGAACTAGTGAAAATATGAATTGGAAATCTATTTTCACTATTTTTTCTTGTGGAAATATCTAGATTGTCCACAAAAACGAGATAATAGTTTCTTCAATGCTTATGAGTCCTAAATTGAGTTGGAATTTAAAGTCACAGAATGTCTATAATATTTTTAAGGTTGATCATTATTATTGGTGATTTGAAGTGAGTTGAGAAACTAAATATGTAAATATATATGAATAAATGAAATTGAATTATGGAGTGGTTGTGACAGATTGAGTTAGTTGGATTTAAATTGGAACTGGACTCGAAAGCGACGGTGAATGTAATTAAGTTGAAACGTCTTGTACTGTGAGTATAGTTTGCTTGATTTGGTTCTTGTATGACATTGTATACACATAAAATGTTTGATTTTATGCATGTTATATTTATATGTCATGCATTGAGTTTTCTTGATCATGCAAACTAATTTTTAGCATTTGGCGCTTATAATAATGTCATTTCGTTAGGAATTAGACCCGGATGAGGTTTTGCGAAACCTCATTGTCAGTAGGCCTGTCCTAACAAGGGTTGCGATCCTTGAAATGACTGTGAATTGGGTCACGAGAGGCTGTGGCTACCTTGTAACGGCCATACAAGGGTTAGACCCGCTCTTTTGCCTTGAAGGAGGGAGGTGGTAAATTTTTTGATGAAACTGTGCACTGATTTATTGAATGAGCATAAACTATATATTGTGTACATGTATATTATTTTGATGAATGTTGCATATGTGCTTTTGAAATATTTTAATTTAAACGATTTGATATGCCATGTTTCCCTAAATGTATGCGATCATGTCAAGAGCTATACTCACTGAGCTATTGTTTGCTCACCCCATTTCCTTCACCATTTCAGGTACCGAGTCGAAGGGAAAAGAAAAAATCTGTGAGTGATAATCACGTGATTGCAGTCATCTGGTATATGTATGTATGCTTGGAGGAAATGAGTTATATTTTTTTTATGTTGATATGTATAATTATCACATACTATATATATAATATCTCCTAGATGGGTTGTGTGGTAATGTGGATTATAGTTAAATACTTTAGTTATACAATGCTTGTGATGATGGAATGGGCTGATCGTACATATTTATCGTGTGAGAATTCAATTTGTGGAATGAATGGAATGAATGAGATGATTATCTATATATATATTTGATTTTATTTGTGGTATATCAGGAAAAAATGTGAATTGTTCATTTTATGGGGAGGTGCTGTCAAAATTTCTGAACATTTTGGGAATTATTGTGAATGTCCGTTGAGGCTGACAATGTATTGTATACTGTATATGGGTATGTACAGTGTATAATACATTGTGCCGGTCATGACGTTAGCCTACGTCAGGGGCGTCGTGACAAAATATGTCATAGTAGATACTATCGTGTGTCTGTGATAGTATAACCAAAATGGTATCAGAGCCACACCTTTCTCTTTTGCAGAGTGGGTATATGTATGTTAAGTGTGTACTATGTAATGTCTAGCCATATTTCCCTCCTTGGGTTATGTGCGATTTTAATATTAGTCTTGTTTGCATGTGTACTCTGGCACATCTTCGTTTATTTAGTTAAACGCGTGAACAGAACATTGTTTTCATCATGACGTCATCAATTATCAATCATCTTCCAGTATGGTTACTTATTGTGTTAATTATTCTCTTCATCTTGATGGTTTGCATCTGTCGAGTTTGTTATGTCTGTGTGATTTGTGATTCAGAGCTGAGTGAAAATTCTTAGACGAGTAATTTCGTTGTGGATTAGTAATATATACATATTATCAAGGTCCATTGTTTTTCACCAACTTAGTCCAAAGGATATAAGAGGCCCCGTCCAGCTAGGCAAGGAGAGCCGCAAAGCGTAAGAGACATTTGGCATACCTTATCCTCATGGATGTTTTCGGTGACAATACACCTTCTCCCTCTGTAGCTACTACAACTCCTATACTAAAGTCCTCGTCTTTCAATTTTTCTAGCTTACCTGAATCCTGTCTCAAAAACAAAACCTCTAAGATCGACCAACTTGTCGAGATAACACATATATCAGAAGATAGTAAAGTCAATTAAATTGTTCCTCCTTTGTTAAATCCCTATTCCTTGTTTAAGCAAAAACGTCAGTTCGTTACTTCGTCTATACGTACTTTAATTTCTAGGAAAGTTCCTCCAATTAAGGAGTATGTCCAAAGTACTACATTAACAAACTACCAACTTGAATCTACACATAAAGAGCAATATGTTACCCTTGAGTTGACCCCTGATTTCATACGCCACTAGTTAGCTAATGGCTATACTCATGTCCATCTAAGCGCAATCAGGCTTGTGTTATCTTATCATGGCCAGGGAGATGTCCCTCTGTTTGCCCGTGTTGCCTTATTAGATACCAATTTACTTGACTATGAACATGCATGTATAGGCACTGTCATCACTACTCTAAGTCATGGCTCCATGGTCTTCACCATAGCCCCAGATTTCAACATCTGTCTAAGTGATCCTACTTTGCCTAACCGTTTCAAAGTTCAAGTCCAATTTTTGAGTGTTAAACTCCGTGTTGATAGCGTCATCGCTACTTTGCATCATCAAATGACATTTCATCTTCAAGATCATGCTATTCACCTCAGACCACAGAAGCCACATGGCATCGTCATGACTTTTGTCAACGACAATGAGGTCCCAACCTTTGTCCAGATTCCGACCTCTCAAACATTAACAAATTATTAACAGAAAAATCAACGAAAATATAAAAAGGCGTTGTGGGCTTGCTGTAATTTGTCTTCGTCTTCTTCTTCTTCTAATCCGATTTGTTGGGTACTGCTAATCCGATCCTCCTCCTCTTCCTCTTTTTGTTCTTCTTATACATCTAATTTGATTTGTTGGATATTGCTAATCTGATTTTTGTTTGTTCGGTTTTGCCAATCTGATTTGTTGGGTACTGCTACTATTGGGGAGTAACTAAAACCATTATTAATATATCTGATTTCAAAAGTTAATGGCAGTTGTTAAGAGAGGAACATGAGTGAGGAAACTGTTAATGGTGGAGGTAAATAAAATAGAGGTTAATTGCTGAAGAGTCTAAAATAGACAACATAACAATCATTTTCTTCCTTTCTTTCCTCTGTTCTTCATATTCGATTCCAAACTTGCAAAACCCACCATTTTTTCTCACTTTCCTTCTTTTTTCTAAGCTTATGGGCACCGTTGAAATCTCTATCTGAATCTCTCTGCAAATTTTCGCTTCTCAAAACTCAGAAAAAATGGCGGATTGGGAACCATTTTAATTGGAGGGGTAAACATGGAAAATAAAAGGAGTAAAAATAAAAATAAATAAATAATTATTTATTGTGGTGCAAAGATTAAAAAGTTTGGTGCGAAAAACTGCTCCCATAAATAGGGGAAGAAGGGTTAATTCATTTTCATATCAATCTCTCTTCTCCTTAAACTTTTCAGAAAGTTTTGTAAGTTCGGAGTAACACAGCTCGAAAGTTTTAAGGTGGGGAGGAACCAATAGTTTGCACATTCTAGTCTTATTTCTTTTAAAGTTGTAAATTTATTATGAATTATGCACACTTCTCCCTTTTTCACTAGTGAATGAGTTATGGGTGAAAGTTGACCCTTGCTGGATTGCTAAATGCAACTTACTTTTATCTAAGGTTACAAAATTTTCCAAAATATGACTTGCAAGTGTTCATTATTAGTGTGCAAATTGTGTACTGTTACTATGCTAAATATTCCATCACACCTGCTATTATTATTATTATTATTATTTGTTGTTAGCATATGAGGGACCTGCAGGGGGACCCACTGGGCATTATGCTCACCCTTTCTCTTTCATTTACCAGAAAATTAAGAAGAAAATGGAAAATAAAGGTGTATGGAGGAATTAAGGAAATGAAGGATTAAATAATGTATAATTGTGAATATTTGTTATAATAAGCTAGACTTTATAGCCTAATTCTGGTATGTCTAGCGGCTATATCAGTCTAGCAATTGTGTGAGTATAATATTATATGAAGGGCCTGTATAATTATGCATCATAAAAGACATTGTAATGTATTATGGTCCTTATATTTTGTTGTATAAAGGAACTTATCTATATAAAGGAAGTTTAAGATTTTGGTTGCTATCAAAGTTGTTCACTCGAATGTTTATCTTGTATTTTGATTTGACAAATCTCTTATCCTTAGGATTTGTACAACAAGAAGAAACTTCGGGGTGTGACAATATAAATGTGATTTTCAAAATAGTTATATCTAAAGAAGTAACTTTACAAGAGGTTATTTCAATAATAATAATAATAATAAAATTAAATTGGTGTAAAGAGAGAATTGGGCGGTGCATTGAGTGGCTCCCCTTACATTTTATGACACGGACTGCTATTAGAAATGGGTTTTTTTTTCCACAAGTCCGTGAGACATTATTTTTGCATCCACATCCACATACAACAAGCCTAACATCCCATCATGCTATATCGCCAATCAAGAGTACGATTAAAAAGTAAGAATCATACGCAGTGGAATCTAAAGTAGTTATACAACATGGTACTATAATTAAGATCGAGTTCAATGTTACGGTCCTATGGTGGCAAGAAAAAGCTAATATTATGACATTATAGTTACAAAAAGAATAAAAAAGTATTTATACCCAAAAAAGAGAAGTCAAAATGCTACGCGCTACACCCGAGGCAGTAGATCGACGTAGTTAGCAACAACAATTGGCTCCTCCTCCCCGGATAGTCGTAGTAAAAGTCACCCAGTGCCTCCGCCTCAAGCGGCTGGCCCTCAACCTCCTGAGTCTTAGTCACCACGTCTGAAAAAATGATAATATGGAAAGACAGGTGAGCCTAAATCCACATGGCTCGCAAATAACCACTTCCAAAACCTACTCACTGGGGGAAGGAAGGGGGAAATTACGGATTTGGTGAAGTCTTCCTTGTTAAATTGTATTTTTACTTTTAATTCATGAAAGATGATTCTAGGTATTATTTATTTTTCTACTAGTACCTCAATTTTGGATTCTATATCCATATTCTCATTATTATTAATTTTCTTTTCTCAATCTATGTTTGGCATTGTCCTAATTAATTTCTCTGAATCTTAGGATTTATGTCAATAAGCAGGTTAATTTCTCAATATCTTACTGAGAAAATCATCATTTACCATTTACCAATTATGAGAATTAAACAAGCAAATAAAATACATAAAGGAATTATAATTTTGTAAGATGATGTTGAAACAATAATCAAAATACCTCAATAATACATGCCTCGTATGCCAATTTAACACCATCATAATAAAAATTGCAGTGATAATATAAAGGAGACAAGTTAGAACATTTGCGCCTATACACAGTGTGCCTCATGAATCCTCCTAATATCGAGCACACTAATCAATAACATGCCTTGGGATCCAATCCCTTAGCATTTATTTAAGTTTTCACTTTAGCCACGATGAGAACCCCGTCCCATCAATTACTTTCTTTGGAGCACTAGCTATATAACTGGTTTTACAACACCCAGTCAGGGTATCCTGTTCCTCGTATTAACTGAGCGAGGAGGTTGTCGTTAGTACTCTGAATTATCTACCTCTAGAAAGAGCCGCCATTACTCCCAACTTCAACTTTTCCGCATGAAGCACTCATAGCCACTACACTGGTGAGACGCACTCAACCACTCACAATCCGCTCAACATCTAAGTAGCACAACCCCTACTGGGTGTACCCGTTGGGAGGGAACGAGAACCGACTAATCCGCTGGTCATAAGGTTGACCCACTAATCTGCTGGTCAGACGGTAATACGACATCTGCAAATACTCTAGAGATTCAGGGTCGACGTGACCCTCGTGTCTATGCCTATAAGGAAAATATGTATCCTAGGATCCGATCACTCCATTCTTTTAATCATTAATCACATTTTGTCATGTGAAAGTTTGATTAATGCAGCAATATGCGAGTAATCGATAAATCGCGAAAAACTATGCATAAATGCATGTAAATGCATATAAAGTATAAGCAGGATATTCTATAGAAATTATCTTTCTTGAAATACAATTTTTCTATATGATACCAAAATCAAATCTCATAATCGATTAATTTATCATCTTCATAGCTTAGTTGTATATTATTTAATTTCTTTAAGAATAATATTAATCTTTATGTCTCTCAATCACCTTCTCTCAAATGAGTCGGTGTATGATAATAAAGTCGTCTAAGCGGTTCGGATTAGGGACCATTGATCAATCTTTGAAGGGCAGGGATCAACCGCCTTCGTCAACTAATCAATAATTTAGGAAAACTCTTACGAATAATCACGATAAATCATCGGATTTAAATAATACTTACAATATCGATAAAACTGTGATAACTAGGGTATACTTCATTTGATATGATAGTTTATTATTTCATAAAAACTTATCTCAATATATATAAGGCAGGACATGTTACATGCATACACAGGTAACATTTTCCAACCTAGAGTCGTATAGGCAAAATAGTCATATTTTGAAGTTTTATTTTAGTTATTATCTTTGAATTTTTGCAGCAAAAAGCCATATTAAGATTTTAGTCTTATTTATTAATATTTTATCAATTATTTGATACCAAGGGCATTATAGTAGTTTTTTCATCATCTTTGGGATATATATCTTGACAATGTTTGCACCTAAAATTAGGTATGAAGCCTAATTAAGCTTGGTTGAATAAATTAATTGTCTCATGTTTATTGAAGTTGTACTAAGTTGGCTAACTAGACTCATAGGGTTTCAATTAATTTAAATGGGTCAAGTCAATGTAGCTTGATTAAGTTGATTAAGCCTACGGGTTAATTGAAATTAGAGTTATTTAGCCCAAATCGACCTTGATCAATTCAAATTGAATTAAATTGACTAATTAGATTCATCGGTTAGGTTTAGTTAATTAAATATAGTTAGTTAAACATCTATTCAATCCAATATTAACTTATTGGTTCAATTAGGTAGGGGTTTTTGATTTGCATTGTAATTAATTAAGTCTAATAGAGTTTAATTAAATTAATTTCGACTTGTGAGGTTAAAAATGAAAAAATTTAGTTGCGCTATCTTGTTATATTTCTATGGTTTAGCAAATCTACATTTTTTTTTATCTCTTAAGTTAATATTTTAGGTCACATGAAAATAAGTTGCACTTATTCACTAATTTAATAAAGCCCAAATGTTGGGAATAGATATTTTATCATAGCCTAAAGTTTAACCCATGTTAATGTATTCATTTTCATTTTTCCTATTTAGGGCAAGTCCTATTAAAGGTGGGTTAGTCAAGTGTCTCGTTTAGCATGAAATAGGACTCAAATTGGTCAAGTCAAAGGAGGTCATGACCGGGTCAAAATTGGTCAACGGTTTAGTATTCATCTTCCTCATTTAACATTGTAACAGAATGTTTTCCAACACTTTTTCTCCTCATTTTTCTCCCATATTCCTTGCTCATTTTCACCACATGGATCCTCATATCCCTTTTCCAATCTTCCTATTTTTTATTCATCAAACCCACAGATTCAATCAGACTCATTTTGATGGTGAAATTTTGCTCCAAACATTGGTTGAAAATCAGCCTGTCCTCCCCTTTAATTTTCATGGTGGACAGGCACTGTTTCATGCTGGTTTTAGCATGGATCCCACCATTATATTTCCCATTTCTCAAGAAAAATCTCTTATCTCATTTTCATAATTTGAATCTCACCAAACCACAGCTCCAATGGGTTTGATTTTGAAGTAGGAAAACTGCATCAAACATGGCCTGTTACAACAATTATCTTATTTTCCATTTCGACTAGTCATGTTCCTACCCATTTTTCTCCTATTTTACCCTTCTATTTCGTTCTACTCTCTTCCTATTTCTCTTCCCCATACTTCCTATTTTCGACCTACCTAACCCATGGTTTCAATTGCATCCATTCAAAGGATAAACATTTTTCCTAAACATGGGTTGAAAATCAGCATGGTCTCCCCATTTTTTTTTTTTTGGGGCGAGTAGGCCCTGATTCACCATATTTTAAAAATTGATACTCTAGTCTTCTTCCTCTCTTATCACCTCTAATGTCGTCTCTAATCTTCTTACTTTAAAAATCATCAACCCACAGCCCGAGGATATTCACAAGGAGAAAAACCCTCTCAAAGTGGGTTAGTTGGTATGTTTTCTTCATTTCCAACCATGACATAACATGCATGTACGTGGGTAGATTATATATGTTCCATGCAGCAAATCTAAGCTAGACATTAGAAGAAACTAAAACAACAAGAACATAGGTTAAGAAAAGGACAGAAATTAGAAAATAAGGTTAAAGAAATATAGGTACTTGCCTAGTTCAAAAGCAACCTCTCTCTTGTTCTTGATGAAGATCAATGACACCCCCTTTTTCTCTCTTTTGTTTTTTTTTTCTCTGCGGCTCACATTGGAGAAATGTGAAGAGGAAGACCCTTTCTTGGTCTTTTATGGCCAAGAGAGTTATTTTGAAATTCACATGGCATTGAGAACTTGCATGCAATATTGTGATAAAATCTAAAGGTACATGACAAATTATTATTTTTTGGCTTGACACTTATATTCTCTTATCATCAAACAACGCATTGGCTAGAAAGGTGACCAAATGAGAGACCAACATTTTTAGTCATCTGATGTGACGCACCTCGATTTACGAGTTGATCGAGTTACGTGTCTAACAGTAAAATTCAATTTTTGCGCCACCAAATCGTTTCAAGTCCGATTCGAGTGTGGTCAGTTGCGTTGGAATCGTAACAAAGTCACAATCGATTTGGTACTAATTTCATTTCGAAATCCTTAATAATTCGAAACTTGATATTTTACCCTTTGAACGATTTAAGAATTGTTATAGTGAACCAATTGACAAAAAATGTATAATCGGTAACATTAAAACAAATTGACATTAGGTTGAATAATAAGAAATTTTAACTCATGAGTCAATAACATTGACTGAAATTGACAACATGACCCACAATTTTACGTTTTCGCCTTAAATATACAAGAAGATATCACAGTTTAGGCTTTTTTTTTTTTTTCAATTTTTACTCCTAATAATTTTAGTCATTTTGATCGTATTAAAAGATAAAATATATATAATTCTTTTCTAATAAAAATTATTTTATTTTAATTCATTTTTTTAATAAAAATCAGATACCACGTAAATTGTACAAACTCTAGTAGTGCTAATTAATGGTAATTTAGTAAAAACACACTAATAGCATCTATAACTAGTAGTATCTATTAAAGACAAAAAAATATATAATTCTTTTCTAATAAAAATTATTTTATTTTAATTATTTTTTAATAAAAATCATGTACAGTACACGCTGTACAAACTCTAGTACTAATTAAGGGTAGTTTAGTAAAAACACACTAAATAGTATCTATAATTTAGACTTTGGAAAGTTGTTGATTCCAACCTCCATACCTATTTTAGCCCACGGTTAAATTTTTTTTTATCGTTACTTTACCAAACAGTCCCTCTAATTAACTTCTTAATTAGCCATTTTATATATCTAGACACCAAACATATAACTAGTCATTCTCACTAATTATTCAAATTGTAAAATACTTTTAAGGTAGTAAACTTATAAACTAATTTATCACAAGACTAATTATAAATGGATTTGGTATCATGTTAATTCCATCTGATTATTTTAAAGCCCTATAGAAAATATGATAAAAATCTTATAATTTACGAACTTATGTTATTAAGTAAATTCTTTTATTCAAGCCCCGGGCAACACGCGTACCTGTAAACTGGTTTTTTATGGACAAGGTTTTAAGTTTTAAATTTTAAATAAATTAATTTAAATTATACATAAGTATAGCTAATAATATTATTATTTTCAGATAAAAGATATTACCATGTGTTGGACCATTAGCTTGGCAAAAGCTGACGTGGTGTGTGCCGAGCTGAGGTGGCGTCATCTAAAGCATCGATGAAAACCCAAACATGAGTGCATGGGCCAACAACTTAGTGCGAAGGACTTGGGTGACAATGATGTGGGTGACGTGGCCCACCGAATAACTCGAACAATAGCTCGGTTAGAGCGAGCTTGTCCATACTCCCCTAGTCATCACTCGAGAACGTCACATAGTGACAACAACTCAACTCATTCATCATGAAAGGGTCAGCTGATGTGCTAAGGATTGCGGTTAGCTCGACACTATCTCTAGGAGGCTGAGTTGACGAGGTGATCTCCTCACAACATTGCTATAATGAATGGATGAGCTCGGACCAATAAGCTCTTCCTGTCATACTCCCCCTTGAGATATTCGAAATAGATATGTTCACCAGATGTAGACTTATTTTGACAAATTCGAAATAGAAGCACTCATCCGAGACGTTTGGAGGAGATAAAGCTTATCAAGAGCAGAAGAGCTCATCCAAGTTACCCAGAGTAGATGAGCTCATCTGATTCAAGCTCATCGACACGTAGCATGCCAACCTAGCAACCATAGCCACTCGACTAAGAATTTCCTTTATAAGTAGACCCTTAGCCCCCCTCAAAAGGTATGTCAATCATTGCTTCTCAAGCTAATGCTAAGTTATTCTCAAAACAACTCGGTTCTGACTTCGGCATTGGATGGACTTTGGTCGACACCACACCAGTGCTACTCACGATAGCCTATTTGTAATACCCTGTATTTCACAAAAAAAAAAATTACTATTTGGGCAACGCCCGAACATTCAGGCGCATGCCAGAACGTTCAGGCATGGGCGTTGCCCAAATAGTAATTTTTTTTTTTTTGTGAAATACAGGGTATTACACTATTCTTCCTTCTCTTATTCCAAACTTAGGCGGTGAGCTCTTGTTGAGGTTGGTTGGTTCATGTTTCCAGATCAGTTCATCTCTTCCACGTGTTCATCACCTTGGTGTTGGTCAAATCTTGAAATAACATTTGGCGCAGTCTGTGGGGATCGACATTATAGGTTGAGGTTAGCTCTTCCCCTATGAACCAAGAAGTAGATCCCCCACCCATTGAAGAACCATCGATTATACCTGCTGTACCTTGGGCCAAGCATGAAAGACCCCATGGAAATCAGGAGAAGAGCTTGACCCAGAAGCAGAAGAGCTCCGCCCAAAAATAGAAGGCTAGGCTCAGCAGAATTGAGAGAAACGTTAAGAAGATCTCTAAGATGGTGCTAGAACAACAACATGCATTGAGGGTAGCTCTTCCCATCCCACCACCTCACAATGTCAAACCTCATAAAGATGAAGTGAGGAAGTACCATAACATCTGCTCCAATCCAAGATCGGAGAGGAGCCAAAGTCAATGTCGCGCCGAGTCCTGTCGAAAATCCTTATAGATCTTGACCTCTGTCATTCACTAGATGCGAAGAATAAAAAACCAATGTTTGAGCTCTTCCTACTTCAGGTCGACACCTAGAAGTAAGAGAAGAGCTCATCAAAATCTTCAGGTCAGTTCGACCTTGGCTAGGTTTTCCCAAACCAGGTACACAGAGTCAACCTGGTCGAGCTGTGGAGACTCAGCTTGGCACTACAAAAAACACAATAAGGAGCTTCCATCGCCTTTTGTTGAAGAAATACTACAAGCCCCGTTACCCAAGAACATCAAGACAACCGAAGTAGGGAATACGATGGGAAAGAAGATCCTAAAGACTATAATGAGAGATATAAGTCTTGGATGGATTTCAAAGGTTATGATGATGCGACTATGTCACGACGCCCCTGACGTAGGCTGACGTCATGACCGGCACAATGTATTATACACTGTATATACCCATTTACAGTATATAATACACTGTCAGCCTTCACATAATCTCACAATCCTTTTCAAAATTTTCAGAAATTTCGACGGCGCCTCCTCATAAAATGGACATTTCACATTTTTTTTCCGGATATACCACAAATCAAATAAAATCAAATCAAATATATATATATATATATCTAATCATTCCCTTCATTCCCTTTATTCACACATCAAATCCTCACCTGATAAATATATCTGATCATCTCATTTCATCATCCAATATATTAAGCTATATATATGCCCACACATCCCATCTAGATGATAATACATTTATATATATAATGTGTGATAATTATACATATCAAAATAACAAAAATATAACATATTTCCTCCAAGCATACATACACATACCAGACGAAGGCCTATATACATAAGGCCTTTTTGTCACACCCTGGGTTGCACAGCGTGCCCCCTACCCAGGTGCGGGCGCACCCCCTCGGGGCGAACGCCTAGCCATTATGGATCCATAATATTGTCCCATCTCGGCCAGCCACGCCACGCAAGGACGCCGGTCACCGAGATCATTTATCCATATTATTCACACTCTCTTGAATAATATAGGGCCTCCCCCAAGTTCGAACTCGCAACCTCTTCCTCATAAGGTTAGATTTCGCAACTTGAGTATCCATTGAGCCAATGGTTCAAGTTGCGAAATCTAACCTTATGAGGAAGAGGTTGCGAGTTCGAACTTGGGGGAGGCCCTATATTATTCATGGGAGTGTGAATAATATGGATAAATGATCTCGGTGTCCGGCGTCCTTGTGTGGCGTGGCTGGCCGAGATGGGACAATATTATGTGGTACTATGGCTAGGCGTTCGCCCCGAGAGGGGTGCGCCCGCACCTGGGTAGGGGGCACGCTGTGTAACCCAGGGTGTGACAAAAAGGCCTTATGTATATAGGGGGCTATATCACACAATATTGTCCTATCCTGGTACAGCCACCGCCACACAAGGACGTCTCTTGTACCCAGGATTATTTGTCCACAAAGGGGGCCTCCCCCGGGATCGAACTCGAGACCTCCCCTCCAAGGAGTCTGAATTCGCATTCTAGGTAACCACTGAACCGGCTCAATGGGTACTCAAGTTGCGAAATCTAACCTTATGAGGAAGAGGTTGCGAGTTCGAACTTGGGGGAGGCCCTCCCTGCGCTGTGGATTGTGCAGGGGGATAAATGATCTCGGTGTCCGGCGTCCTTGTGTGGCGTGGCTGGCCGAGATGGGACAATATTATGTGGTACTATGGCTAGGCGTTCGCCCCGAGGGGGTGGGCCCGCACCTGGGTAGGGGGCACGCTGTGCAACCCAGGGTGTGACATATTTCCTCCAAGCATACATACACATACCAGACGAAGGCTTACGTGATTATCACTCACGAATTTTTCCTTTTCCCTTCGACTCAATACCTGAAATATTGGAGGAAATGGAGTGAGCAATCAACAAGCTCAGTGAGTATAGCTCTTGACATGACCATCGCATTCATTTAGGAAAACATGGCATATCAAATCGTTTAAATTAAAATATTTCAAAATCCCATATGCAACATTCAGCAAAATAATATACATGCACACAATATATAGATTATGCTCATTCAATAAATCAGTGCACAGTTTCATCAAAAACTTGACCATCTCCCTCTTTCAAGGCAAAAGAGCGGGACTAACCCTTTTATGGCCGTTACAAGGTAGCCACAGCCTCTCATTACCCAATTCACAGTCATTTCAAGGATCGCAACCCTTGTTAGGACATGCCTACTGACAATGAGGTTTCGCAAAAGCTCATCCGGGTCTAATTCCTAACGAAATGACCTTATTATAAGCTCCAAATGCTAAAAATCAGTTTGCATGATCCATAAAAACTCAATGCATTACATATAAATATATAACATGCATCCAATCAAACATTTTATATGTGTACAATGTCATACAAGAACCAAATTAAAAAAACTATACTCATAGTACAACACTTTTCAACTTAAACCCAATCATCGTCGCTTTCGAGTCCAGCTCCAATTTAAATCTCAACCTGTCACAACCACTCCATAATTCATTTTCATTGATTCATATCTATTTATATATTTAATTTCTCAACTTACTTCAGATAAAGATCCACCTGAAAAATATTATATCTGTGAATTTAGATTCCAACTTCATTTAGGACTCATAAGCAGTTGAAGAAACTACTATCTCGTTTCTGTGGTCAATCTAGATATTTCCACAAGAAAGAACAGTGAAAATAGATTTCCAATTCATATTTTCACTAATTCTCAGTTTATTTTTCTACTGGAACATATATCAATTTTATTAAAAATCTAGAACATTCCTAAAATTACTCTGTCCACATTGACACGTGTAAAATCACTCATTCTTTCATTCTACTACCTTCAACAGGTATTTTATTGAGGTTTTACACGTTCGCGAAGGTCACGACAGTAAATTTTACTCACCAAAACCATATATTTAGTTATTAAAAATATTAAATCATATCCAAAAATCACAATCTTAGCATCGAAACGTCCGGAATTCAGTTCTTTACGATTCTATGATCTCAAACCGGAGTTTGAATGGATTCCAATTCCATTTTATTCACAAGATATGATCATAATACTATTCACATCATCACTATTCATTGGAAACTTGTAAATTTTTACTAAAATTGTCAAAGGGTTTCCAAAAAATCATAAACTTAGCATCGATGGACTCGTAACAGTGCATTCTACCATTCTATAACCTTAAACTAGAGTTTCATCGGGTTTTAAATGATTCAAATGGTCTCCAATCGAAACTCTAAATTCCAACAAACTTCCAACGACTATAATAATTCCAAATGAACACATAAATTCAATCTAACCATATATTTAAGGTTCCTACAGCCTAGGAAGTGTTTTCCAACCTTCATAGCGGATTTTCATTCACGTTGGGTCAAAACCCCAATTTTTGAAAACGTCGTAAAACAGCTCCCACAGCAAAAATTACTCTGAAAGAAAGGTTACATCTAGCTTAAATATCAATTTTATGAAGAAATAAAGTGAAAATCACTTACCGCGGGTCCGAATTTCACGCAAATCTCGCGTTCTCCCTTTCTTTCCTCTCTTTCGTTCTCTTCGTCCGTTCCTCTTTCTTCTCTCTCTTTTTTTTCTTTTGTTCCAGCAACTTCTTTTCATTTCTTTCTAATCCTTTTTATTTTATTTTTTATTTCAACGGTTGAGAGAGATTGAGATTAAAATGAGAGTTGATATTTATATATACAAATGATCCAATGCACCTAGGCTCCCCTTAATAACCAACTCCTCCATCAAATTTCATTGAATTCAACTCATCTCAATTATATAATTCATTTAATAATTCACTTATTTCACATGAATTCATATACACACATGCATTATATCATACTATTCATTAAGTCATTAAATCATACTCCAATCCCCATATTTCATTAACCAACCCCATAAATTAATCAATTTAATTCAACTCCATTTTTTATTTTTTAATTGTAAGCACCCATATTAGATGATCCCATATGTATCATCTTCATTTTATAATTTTATTTATTTACTAATCATACACGCGTATATTTGGCTGATACGTGTAAAATACGTGTATTATACATCTTGATATACGCATAATTGAACGTATGTATTTAATTAAAATTACGGGGTGTTACAATCTCCCCAACTTAAGGAATTTCGTCCTCGAAATTTTGAATCAAGGAATATTCCTCAAGTAATACTCAATCCCAGAAAACTGCTCCCGCATGTTATATTTACGCTCCCATGTTTGCTCTTCTCGATACGTGGTATCCTCCTCAACTTAGAGTTGAGTTATATCCATAACATATATGGAATCCGAATGATATTTCCTCAACAACTTTATATAGAAAATATTACGGACACCTATCAACTGTGACAGTAGAGCAAATCGGTAAGCTAATGGACCTATCCTATCAAGGATTTCTAATGGTCCAACAAATCGCGGTGCGAGCTTTCTTTTCATTCCAAATCTCATTTGGCCTTTCTGTGGTAAGACCCTTAACAAAACTGAGTCAGCCACACTAAATTTCAAGGCCTATATACCAACCCTTAATATCCTGTGGCACCAATAACAATAACTCCATACTTTCAAATCAACAAGTTGGAGATCTATAAGGCTTACTATAAAATCATTAGAGTTCCATCATTAGACTATTATAATAGTTATTTATACACATACGTTTACACACACATATAATATTCCTTCCAACTTCCACCAAAATTCAAGTATATCAGACCTGAGCATGCTCATAAGCATCAAAGTCACTCTCTCAGTCTGTCAACCAGTATGAGAGTAAAATATCACACTGAGAAAAAGGTGAGTACCGAATCGAGTCTGCATCATATATCAGATCTCGACACAATCTTCGGATCTTAATTCGACATGGCAAATATCTGAGTACTCCCATCAAATCTCCCTATCTCACACATATACAATATGCTCAGTCTATCAAAAGAATTTTGGTGTTCATTGGAAGAATACGCAGACTTATCAGTCCACTAATGGTTATCCAAATGGTATCATTTCTACCCATAACCCATAAGATACCATTTGAATCCCATCTTTAATTAATACAATCCATATTACCAATTCCATAATCTTTCATACTGATATCATACTCGTCTCATCATAACGCTTACTTTCTGAATATGAGTATCAATTAGCTAAACATGCATTCGAGCACAAATATCAACACATGAAGTAATAGAGAGTATACTCATAACCGTAACTCTCACTCACAAACAATCTCCATTTATGGCTAACTGATAGATACTACTCCAGTTTCAGCCTGTTTCTTGCTCAATGTCTCAGCAACATATTGGCCTTTCCCAGGATAATAATGCAATATAAAATCAAATCCTTCGGGAATTCTTGCCACATTTATTATCTCATATTCAGTTTCTTTCCGTTAAAATAATTACTTCAGACTCCTAAAATCTGAAGATAATGTAACCTTTTTATTATAGAGGGAATGCTCTCATCATTTCAAAATAACTACCAACAAATTTCTATTCACTCTTAGGATAGTTATTCTCATGCACTACCAAATATCTGGAGACACAAGTAATTAACCTATCCTTTTGTGTCAATGCACAACCTAGATCTTGACGTGATATTCATCAATCACAATTACTTCCAGGTTCTAGAAATAGTAATAACATTGAATATTGTGAGAGCTTTCCCATGCACAACGCTCCACACATTATATAGCATTCATCTGGTTTAGTTTCGTGAGTGGAGCAGATAGCTTCAAGGATCTTTCTACGCACTTTCTATACCATACAACTAATACCAGAGAACTTCTGATTTCCATCTTTTAAATCAGTTTTAACAATTTCTATGATCACTTTAACCTGCCCAGCATCCTTAAAGATACTACTTAAACTAGTCATGTGATCCAAAAATTCTCATCTTAATTATATTCAAAAGTCATATTCACCGAACTTGGCACTCAATCGGTGCTCTCTCTGTGACTACAAGATAATTCCGAGGTGCTATTCATGCTCCTCTCATTTCTTGGAACAATTGCATATATCATCATCGAAGACTATGTAATAATCAAGATATGGTTCATATACCCACTGCATCAATCCTATAAACATGATTGACACATTAATCAAGGTTACCAAAATTTCATAATATCCATATCTTGTCTTAAAACAGTCTGCATTACATCCTTTTCTCGAATTCTTAACTGATGGTGCCTAGATCTCAAAATGATCTTAACGAAAATTTGGCTGCATTTAGTTAATCGAATTCGACCATCTATCCATGGTAAAAGATATTCATTCTTTGTTGTTACCCTGCTCAGTTAACAATACTTCATACTTAAACATATTTCACTAGACTTTCTTTCCATATTATCACAAATGCTCTCCAAGGTGGCATTTCAAGGATAATAAATCTTTTGCTCATTAACACATTTACCTACACCTTAAATCCTCACAATTTCTCAGGTGCTTGGCATCAGTTTTATATGCTATCAATCTCCTGTCCCGGTAGCAATTTTAATAATTCATCAGAGAATACTCCAATATACTAGCTCACCACAGGAATTTTAATCAATTGCATGCCTTATTACGTTACTCTAAATGGCTTTGTACTAGCCATATTCTCCATTTCCTCGCCAATAACCATCTTATCTGAGATAGAAGATTTTGAGGGTATAAATTCCTCGAGATTCAAAATGAGAATTTTCCACTTATTCCGCATATTACTTCTTTTCGGAGAGACGATCCACCTGGCATGAAAGGTGGTCAGCCAATCATACCCAACAAAGTATCCAATTCCAAAAATTTCATATTCTAAAGTTCATACTTACTTGATGACCCTCATATTTATTCCACATTATTTGCTAAACATATCATGGTAGATTCTTTCTCCTATAGGCATACTCACAATCAATGATGCATTATTATAACAGAAGATAATACAATCTGCCTACCATATCACCAGAGATAAAGAACCAGGTAGATCCAATAATACATCAGAATATATACAATAACAAAATGTTGATCATACTTGTTATCAACGTCTTACTAATCGTGGGATTTGGTCTTGTATTTACTTTAATTTATTCACTAAAATTTGGTGGAGTCACATTGATAAAACATTTTGGGGCATTCCATATCGACTAACTGGAGATTAACACATCCCGTGTTTTTTTTTTAGATTGATAATAGACAATTATTGGTCGAGATACAATGTACGCAGTCTGTGACTCCTGCTCAGGCAATGGAAACCACTTCTGGTTTTCATAATTCTTTAACATCACTTCCCTTTTTCCCATTATTATTGGGTCAGGTACTAACAAAATTAGAGTCACTAATACTGCCAAAATCTCAACCTTACTCAATGTTTCCTTATGTTAAATTTCATATTCTTGCCCCAACATTTCTTAGATTCCTTAGTTCTCCTTTTACCTAACAGTGGTGTTGATGTATCACTAATATTGCCGGGGTTAACAATTTCACCACAACTTTGGCTAACCCAAAATTTAAGGCTGCCTCACAACTTGCGCATATAGTTATAATCCAACAATTATCAAACCTGCCATATATGATCCAAAAATTTATTCTAGATCCTTATCATCCTTAGAATATCCATTACAAAAATAAACTATACCAGTTTATTTAATTCATGATTGTATTTATGGTTAGGCATGTCACTACATTTTAACAAGATAAACTTTTTCATGCCTTAAATCAATTTCAGCATGATGATAGAAGCCCTCATAAAATAGCTTCTTTAATTAATCTCATGCCTTAATCATCTCAAGAGTCCTTAACCCAATTTTCTATTATCTCTTATCATCAGTTAGCTTAAACTTAGCTAACTTGCTTTATCATTTTCAGAGACTTAATCATTCTCTAAGATGGTCTCCACTCAGAGTCGCAAATTCTTTACTACGTTTAATATCAGACTGCCAGTTAAGATAGGAGAGTCTCTTCTCCTGAAAGTCTTCATAACTTTCACATATTTTCATTCCATCTGGCTTATCATTGAGACCTTCTATTTATTTTATTTTTACTTCAGTCTCAACTATATATGTTTTTACAGAAGTACCCACACCATTAGTACCCACATCTGGCAATGGCTCAAGCCTCTGCCTTTCTTATATTACAACTTTGCCACAAGCTCATAAGCTGTGCATTTTGTTGCTATTGGGTAGTTACTAGCCATAGATAAGTGATCTAATTTATTATCACTGGATTACATCCAGTTCTTTTTCTTTCAGCCTTCTGATCCTTTCGTGATCAGCAATTTCCATTGTTAATCTTGACTATTCTTTTCCAAATCTAGAATTCATCATCGCAGATGATTCTCAGTCAAGATAACATATTGAATTAGGCTCAACATAATAGGACTACCCATATATATACCCATACAATCAATCATAATATCATAAAGCTTTTATCTTTTTAAGAATTTTAAACCTAATGCTCTGATACCAATATTGTCACGACGCCCCTGGCGTAGGCTGACGTCATGACCGACACAATGTATTATACACTGTATATACCCATATACAATATACAATACAATGTCAGCCTTCACATAATCTCACAATCCATTCCAAAATTTTCAGAAATTTCGACAACACCTCCCCATAAAATGGACATTTCACATTTTTTTTTTCTGATATACCACAAATCAAATCAAATCAAATATATATATATCTAATCATTCCATTCATTCCATTCATTCACACATCAAATACTCACCTGATAAATATATCTAATCATCTAATTTCATCATCCAATATATTAAGCTATATATATGCCCACACATCCCATCTAGATGATAATACATATATATAATGTGTGATAATTATACATATCAAAATAAAAAATATATAACATATTTCCTCCAAGCATACATACACATACTAGATGAAGGTTTACGTGATTATCACTCATGAATTTTTCCTTTTCCCTTCGACTCAATACCTGAAATATTGGAGGAAATGGAGTGAGCAATCAACAAGCTCAGTGAATATAACTCTTGACATGACCATCGCATGCATTTAGGGAAACATGACATATCAAATCGTTTAAATTAAAATATTTCAAAATCCCATATGCAACATTCAGCAAAATAATATACATGCACACAATATATAGTTTATGCTCATTCAATAAATCAGTGCATAGTTTCATCAAAAACTTTACCATCTCCCTCCTTCAAGGCAAGAGAGCGGGTCTAACCCTTGTATAGCCGTTACAAGGTAGCCACAGCCTCTCATTACCCCATTCACAGTCCTTTCAAGGATCGCAACCCTTGTTAGGACATGCCTACTGACAATGAGGTTTCGCAAAAGCTCATCCGGGTCTAATTCCTAACGAAATGACATTATTATAAGCTCCAAATGCTAAAAATCAGTTTGCATGATCCATAAAAACTCAATGCATTACATATAAATATATAACATGCATCCAATCAAACATTTTATATGTGTACAATGTCATACAAGAACCAAATCAAGAAAACTATACTCACAGTACAACACTTTTCAACTTAAACCCAATCATCGTCGCTTTCGAGTCCAGCTCCAATTTAAATCTCAACCTGTTACAACCACTCCATAATTCAATTTCATTGATTCATATCTATTTATATATTTAATTTCTCAACTTGCTTCAAATAAAGATCCACCTAAAAAATATTATATCTGTGAATTTAGATTCCAACTTCATTTAGGACTCATAAGCAGTTGAAGAAACTACTATCTCGTTTCTGTGGTCAATCTAGATATTTTCATAAGAAAGAACAGTGAAAATAGATTTCCAATTCATATTTTCACTAATTCTCAGTTTATTTTTCTACTGGAACATATATCAATTTTATTAAAAATTTAGAACATTCCTAAAATTATTCTGTCCACATCGACACGTGTAAAATCAATCATTCTATCATTCTACAACCTTGAACAGGTATTTTATTGAGGTTTTACACATTCGCGAAGGTCACGATAGTGAATTTTACTCACCAAAACCATATATTTAGTTATTAAAAATATTAAATCATATCCAAAAATCACAATCTTAGCATCGAAACATCCGGAATTCAGTTCTTTACGATTCTATGATCTCAAACCGGAGTTTCATTGGATTCCAATTCCATTTTATTCACTAGATATGATCACAGACCTATTCACGTCACTATTCACATCATCACTATTCAATGGAAACTTGTAAATTTTTACTAAAATTGTCAAACGGTCTCCAAAAATCATGAACTTAGCATCGATGGACTCGTAATAGTGCATTATACCATTCTATAGCCTTAAACTAGAGTTTCATCGGGTTTTAAATGATTCAAATGGTCTCCAATCGAAACTCTAAATTCCAACAAACTTCCAACGACTATAAAAATTCCAAATGAACACATAAATTCAATCTAACCATATATTTAAGGTTCCTACAGCCTAGGAAGTGTTTTCCAGCCTTCATAGCGGATTTTCATTCACGTTGGGTCAAAACCCCAATTTTTGAATGCAAAAATTACTCAGAAAGAAAGGTTACATCTAGCTTAAATATCAATTTTACGAAAAAATAGAGTGAAAATCATTTACCGCGGGTCCGAATTTTGCGCAAATCCGGCGTTCTCCATTTCTTTCCTCTCTTTCCTCTCTTTTGTTCTCTCCGTCCGTTCCTCTTTCTTCTCTTTCTCTTTTTTTTTTCTTTTGTTGCAGCAACTTCTTTTCATTTCTTTCTAATTCTTCTTTTTTTTTTTTTTTATTTCAACGGTTGAGAGAGATTTAGATTAAAATGAGAGTTGATATTTATATACACAAATGATCCAATGCACCTAGGCTCCCCTTAATAACCAACTCCTCCATCAAATTTCATTGAATTCAACTCATCTCATTTATATAATTCATTTAATAATTCACTTATTTCACATGTATTCATATACACACATGCATTACATCATACTATTCATTAAGTCATTAAATCATACTCCAATCCACATATTTCATTAACCAACCCCATAAATTAATCAATTTAATTCAACTCCATTTTTTAGTTTTTAATTGTAAGCACCCATATTAGATGATCCCATATGTATCATCTTCATTTTATAATTTTATTTATTTACTAATCGTACACGCGTATATTTGGCTCCTACATATAAAATATGTGTATTATACATCTCGATATACGCGTAATTTAACGTATGTATTTTATTAAAATTACAGGGTGTTACAGACTATGTGCAAAGGGTTCCGCATCATCCTTTGCGATCCAGCTTGGAAGTGGTATCAAAAGTTGAGAGCGAGCTCGATTTACTCATTTGGCCACCTCTCCCATGGGTTCTATAAGCATTTTGCCCGACAGAAGGGGAGCAAAAAATTGATAAACAACTTGTTAGCAATCAGACAAAAGCTTGAGGAGAGCTTGAAAGACTACATGGCTCGTTTTAACACCGAGGTAATACAAGTTCATGGTTTTGACAATCGAACAACCTTGATGGTGTGTTTGGCTAGGCTAAGAGAACGAAAATTTCAATATTCCCTTGGAAAAAAAAGTCTTATCCTACAAAGAGCTCTTACATCGAGTAGATAATTTCATCAATCCAGATGAGCAGAGCGAAACAAAACGTGAAGATGATCAGCCTTAGAGGAAGTCAAATAAAGAACTCTAGAGGAAGAGG
Organism: Paratinospora sagittata; assembly: GCA_035771175.1. Taxonomy (NCBI): domain Eukaryota; kingdom Viridiplantae; phylum Streptophyta; class Magnoliopsida; order Ranunculales; family Menispermaceae; genus Paratinospora; species Paratinospora sagittata. The sequence continues at coordinate 28,700,022 of CM069607.1, read as the reverse complement.
GAAGAAGATGAAAGGAGAAGGGAAGACAAGAACGATGGTAAAAGATTTGAGCAATGCAACCACTCCTAGAAGGGTAACCGAGCTCCCTATGATGTGTTCATCGGTTATATGCCATTGAACACATCAGAAGAAATATAAAAGTACATGTCAACTCAGCAAACAAATTAATAGGTTGGAAGGTAAAGTAAAAGTATACTCACTTCCAAAAAGAAGAACTAGGCAGTTGATCAGCTTGGCTCGGTCCAGCCTCCCAACAGTCAGAATTAACTTGTACTGACGAGCTGCTTTGGGAAGCTAATAAATGGAATCGGCGCAAGAGAAGTCGTGCTTGGTCCTGCTCAGTCTATCCTAGAATATTACAAAAACAAAAACATAATAGGTCCGAGTAGGCTATAGTATATCAAATAGGCAAAAAAAGTTAATGGAAAATACATAAGGTATGAAGGGAAGCTCGGTATCTGGGTTCCCGAATTTGGTCGGTACACTGGCCTCCTCCACCCACTTCCTAAATGCAAAAAAATAGATGTTTTTTCAAGTCTTATGGGAAGAGGGTTTTAAGTGATAAGATGACCCCCACTTCGCCCCCTGGTAGGTGTCTGCATAATGCCACCCTGTGTACCTAGGGTGGGACTTCAAGCAATAAGTGAGATTAAACTCCTAAAAGTCATATTCTAACCACTTGTGCTCCTTCTAGAGCATTATACAACTCAGTATGATCCTCTACACATTGGGATTGAGATGGGATGGGGCAACACCCAGCTCAGAGAGAAGATGACACAAAACGGCCTGGATCGTTAGTCTAAGTCCGTCTTGAAAGTAGTGTGTGTGAAGGGTGACGACTAGCTCGGTTGTCGGGCTGGGCAACCCTTAGGATGACATTGCTCGGGATGCTGAGCACATTGCGGAGCCGAGCAAGGTGATGATCCTAAATACTTGACAGGAAGTGGTTAATGGAGAAGTCCACATCCGTGAGCCCGCTAGTTGTAAAGCTCTCTACCACAAAAAGCCGATCAGAAGTGCTCGGCTCGGTGGTACCGAGCACTGCTTATGATCGATCGATACACATGGGAGGCATATCTTTCTCTAATCGACATTGCTCAAACGTTTTCCAAAACCATGCACAAATCACTTGCATATTTGCATGTTTTGATCTTACGCTTTACGGTATTTCGAATGATCTAATTTTCTATATTTAATTTGAAATTTATCGAGTTTTTATTCGCATTTATCGTATATTTAATTGAGAGTCAAAACTATTTTTTCAAGAGTATTTCAGGACGCTAATGAGTTAGCAGCGCTCTCCTGAACTTGATAAGTCAAGATTCTAATAGTTCATCAGGTTGCTGATAACATTCAAGTTTGAATTGAACTGATTCATAAGGACGCTTACTTATAATAGTAGCGGCCTCCCGTTAGTCAACCTCTGAAGTTGTCAGGACGCTGATTCAATATCAGCTTAATGAAAAATTTTTAAAGTTCTTCAAATAATTTATCTTTGAGGACGCTGATAGTTATAAGTTGAATAAACTATCAGGACGCTACCTGGATAGGAGCACCCTCACCTTTGGAAATCAACTTAATAACTTTTAGGACGCAGATTGTCCTTCAGCGCGCTTTGTATTTTTGTTCAAATGTTTTTAATATATGTGGTAGGACGCTTACATTGTTGTAGCGCCCTCATATTGTGTTTTATGTTTTAACTGGTAGGACGCTTACTCGAAAAGTAGACCCCTCATGCACGTAACTGTTTTAAAACATAGCAAGACGCTAACTGTGCATTAGCGTCCTTAGGATTAAGTCATTTAAGTATCAAAGAAAGTCAATACGCTCACGTTTCAGTAGTGCCCTCACTTCATTGTTCAGCAGGACGCTTCTACGTAATGAGCGCCCTCAAGGAACAAAACAACAAAGTTGATATTATGCGTCAGGGCACTGATTGTGGAATCATGATGCTAATTCAACAACCGTCACTATTCTAATAAGTACACTATATAAGTCTACTTTTTCATAACGAATTTTTGCATAGTCTTTTTCAGATTTATCAGAGATCTTCTCTGATACATGAATTAAGTTTTTCTAAAACTTTCATTTTTCATGTAATCTGAAAAGAACCAGGATGTTAGTGAAAATCGCAGTTACCATTTTCATATAACATTCTAGCCGTTGTGTATAAACGTTCATATTATTTGAACTTCAAATGTCTAACGACTATGTCTTACTAAGTCTATAAATACTAACACTTAGGATCGAACAACTTGCCGATAATTTTTATTGTGCCAACACTTTTTGAAAGTTAGCCAGTGTCAAAATGTTTTTCAAATATCTAATCTCTCAAAGTATTTTTCACTGATACCTTTACATATTCAAAATATTTTCATATTGAGCTTCAATTATATTCTATCTTTGAAAATCTATTTGATCTAGTATCTACTCAAATTCTCAGCACTGATCTTTACTTGATATCAATCTTGCTGAAGAAAGAATTTCAGAAATAGTTCACGATATACAGTCGTACTTGATTTCATATCTTAAGTACTGTATCAAACTATATCAGTAGTTGGGTCAATTACTGAATACTGAACCAAGAGTTTTCATGCTTATATTTTATACCTATTTTGAAAACAGTCTGTGTCTTTGATTTACACTAGTCCTTCATTTTCTACGTCAATGTTTATTGGTATCATATTATTTTCGAAGAAGCACTGATTTTCATATCACATTATTCATGCTTTTTGAAATTGCATTTGAGCAATACCGAACATTGAAAAGGACTGTAGGTGTATTTCATCTTAGCATTACGTATTCCAATTTATACATCTTTGTAATGCTACGTACTGAGCTTAATTGTAAAGTGTTCTACTCAGTTAGAACCAACATTCTTGTGTTGTAGTGTTGATGTGTTTCTGGATTGAAACAACCAGGACAAGTGAATGTAGTTCACTTAATGATTTTAGGATTGAAATCATGTTAAGGTTATCTCTGAACCTGTAAAAGAGAAAAAGGTTCATCCTCACCTATAAGAAGGAAACCGATTCACCCTAATCCCGTAAAATGATAGGTATGTCCTTAACCTGTAAAAGGATAGGTTATCTCTTAACCTATAAAAGAGAAACGGTTCTTCCTTATCCTGAAAAAGAAAAATGGTTATTCTTAATCCCGCAAAAGGAAAACGGTTCTTCCTTATCCCGTAAAAGGAACTTGGGTTTTTCCTAATCCCAGAAAAAGAAAAATGGTTCATCTTTAGGCTGTGAAAGGATAAGTTTGCCTTTAACCTATAAAGGGGTAGTTGTAACGGTTTGGTTCTCACCCGTAAGAGAATTAGTTAGTGGATTGAGAAAATCCTAATCAGGAGATTAGGTAGTAGACGTAGGCTTGGCCGAACCACTATATATCTTGTGTGTCTCACGTTTGCAATTTAGTCTAAGTTTTGTTTTTCCATTCAATTCCAATACACTCATGTATATCACTAAGTAATTGGAAGAGAAATTTAAAATTGACCATCTCACCCAATTCACCCCCTTCTTGGGTGGACCAACAATTGGTATCAGAGCGGGTTCTCTGAAAATATGGTCTAACAACCTAGAGTCTAGATCCATTGGTCAATTCGTAGGATTCATCTTAGGTGCCTCATATCTCGTGTCTTAGGATAGAAATCTGAGAACTTACTCTATCACCTAGTTGAAACCACTTATGTGATATATCTTAAAACCCTTTCAAATTTCTAAAGATATGTTCACCTAGGCATGATTACTCCCTCGAACTCTTATCAAGCTATCTTCTGATTTAACGCTTACAACGACGCATGAGTCTATGCCACTCTTGCATTTAATGCAAATCTTGTTTTCGATGCCCATTAGCTTGCTTCATACGTCTCTCTCTCTCTCACTTCAGTTTTATTTTGAGCACGAAATCGTTCCGTTTTCATCTTCTTCATTTTCGTCTCCTTCTTCAAATGGCATCCAAAGCTCCCGAGTTTAAGAAAAAAACCATCTTCCACATCTAGTGACTTATCTCTATTGACTTCTTCATCAGATGGATCTGATGAAGAACCCTCTAAGAAAATTGTTCCCAGGTAAATCCACGCGTCTCTACTTCTTTCCGAAGAACCTTTGCCATCATTTCCTGCTGCATCTCAGATTGAGGATCAGTTCGATAAACTAAGTCATTCCTTATCCACTAGCGTTCACGCAGTTCTTGACATGCTTGACCTGCATATGAATCTTCTAAAAGAGCTTGAAGCTAAAGCTAAATGTCAGAGAGATCTGATGATGGCACTGTTTAAGGAAAATGAGGAATCTCGAGCTTTGATTGAAAAGGTTGTCCGTGTGAGCACCGCCACTCCCAAGGCTCGCAGGACAAATTTTCCTCATGAAAGTCCTCGTCCTCACTTCAAGGCTTCTTCTCCAGACTCTGCTAGGAATCATTAGAAAAACCTATGTGCATGCCTTGTCATTTCGAGCCAAATTTTTGTTAATCTCTCTTTTGTAATTTTGGTTAAAACTCCTCTATAATGCTTCTTTCTAAATAGTTTAACAGAAGTTCTTTAAAACTGTATAATCTGTTGTGTATGTGTCTGCCCTTTTAGCTCTCTAACATACTGAGTTTTGCTCACTTCACATCTTGTCCATTGCTCTTCATCTTAATTGATTGATTAATTATTTTTGAGAATGCTCTATTTTAATCCCCTGTTTCACTTACAATGAGTTCTGCACATCTCACGACTTAGTTGATGCTTGCTTATGCAGTGCTATCTTGCCTGATTATGTGATTGCAAAATTATCTTTGTCTATCTCTGATGCATAACTATTTTTCTTTCATGATCATGATTATTTGTCATCATACTAATGTTGTTTTTCTCATTGTTGATATTTCTTGATAAACTGCACCATGATGAAATCTTACTGTGATTAATGTTTTTATCAGTTTGTGGCATCTTTCTGAAGATTATTCACATCTTTCATCGATATTTGTTTATAATATGTGAATATCTAATGCTGGATGAATATCATGATTATATACTTATCTCGTATCTTATACAATATCATGATTATCTGCTCATCTTGAACTTATGTGTGATACTTGTTTATTTGAAAATCAAGTACACAATAGCCAGGCTATGCTTTAACAATTTATTTCTGCCTATGCTAGTTCATATCATGATCATGTTTGCTTCGAACTTAGATAATCATATCTATGCATGATTCATGTTTATGCAAGTATATAGGTCGCGTACACAACTCCATATCATACGCCTGTATCTTGAAAAGAATATTGCCTACACTCATGATTATTATCTTTTGGCATTATCTTTTCAATGATTTTCTGAATTTGATGCATATGCTTCATACCATATCATGATAGCATCAAACTCATGGATATGTGATTTCTAGTACATACCCTTCCAAGTGCTTTCTCATTAGAATCATTGAATCAAACATTTTAGGCCATGCTTCATTTGAAATTATTTGCCTAGTATAGGAAAATGAATGTATGTTGTTGCTTAAATGACATCTATGAAATTTAGCATATATTCAACATGTTTAGACTTTGATATTCACCGTATATATCTTCACATGTCTAAACTGTGGAAAGTTCATAATTTTCCATTTACACATGCCATTAATGTTGCTCTTATATTATAAATCTTGTATGCATCGATTGCTTGTGATTCTTGAATCTAATAGATGTCATGTACTTCAAACTATATACTTTGCATCTCATTAGAATCAGAATAGCTAGGCCTTGCTTAATCATAAATCATTTTGCCTATGCTATAAGTATGCTTATGCTTGTTTATTTACAAATTTTAAAGCATACTCCATGTTTGGACTGATTCTCAAACTTATATTTATGCCAACACTAAAGAGAATGATTACCCCACGATTAAAAATTCTCTATGAATTCATCTTTCGACAGTTCTTTCTCGTTCCCTATGACTACGATTCTCGGCTACGTTTTTGTGGAACTACTTCTAAATCTTATAACCTACTAATTAGTCAAACTATTTCTCACTATGCTTAAAGATAAGATATGTTTCTCACGTGACTAACAGTATAGCAGACCTTACTCATTCTCACATACCTAACTATGACATATCGTCATAAATCATCTTACGGATGAATGCACAAAGTTAGGGAGAGTCTCCATGTAAGGGGGAGCTTCGCTACTTTACTACGTCATAAGGGGAGATCTTAGTCTCTTTTCTTAACCTTTTGGATGATATCAAACGGGGAGAAGAAAAATAAGAGAAATAGATGGGAAAAGAAATTAACATTGATCTTTTTGCTTAGAGTGCTTAATTTTTTGATTTGTTTGTCATCATAAAAAATGGGGAGATTGTTAATCTAAATGGTTCATCACTAAGCGCGTCCCTAAATATACCGTGATGAATTATATTTTGATGATCACAAATAAAATACTTTTGGTGTTAACGAGCCTTAATCAAGATCTCATTGAGAACACCTCAGGAAAAGCAAAAAAACCAAGGAACGATTCTGTCAAGGAATTCAAATTCATATCAGTTGTTCAAGATCGTTTCAATCAAAAGGACCTCAATGCTCACATCATGATTTCAAGATCACACCACTCGAACGATTCGATCAAGCTTCAAGTCAACATCTTTCGATCAATGTTCAGGACATTCGACTCTAGCGAGCAGTCAACATCGAAGATCTCATAATAAAGAGTTGGATTTAAAGATTATGAGAAAATGAGAAACACACAATATTTAAGGTAGGTGTTCAATTTAAGGTTTGTAAGATTCCTCCATCAAGAACTTATGCATACAAATCGAAGGGCTTATCCCTTTTATGTCAGCTATAGACCACCCCAAAGCGGACTTGTACTCTCTCAAGATGTGTAATAGCTTCTCTTCATCCACACTAGACAAAGCCAATGATATGATAACAGAGGCGCATATATATAGAAATAACAGAGGCGCAATGGACTTAGTGAATTTTGGCGCTCTAGGTTGGTTCAAATACAACGTCTACATTCTTTCTCGAAATGGATCGATTCAACTCTGTGCATATTACGGTGATAACACCTGAATCATCTGATCATTCACCAAAAAGGAATGTTCAGACAAAGTCTTAGAACATTCAAAAAGTTTTGAAAAAGTTGTTGTACGATTCTGAAATTTTTTTGTACGATTTTGAAAAAGTAGGCTGTAATAGTGTCAACAACAAAATAGTAACATTGTTGAATTAGCGTCCTGACGCATAATATCAACTTTGTCGTTTTGTTCTTTGAGGGCGCTCATGGAGCATCAACGTCTTGCTTAGCAATAAAGTGAGGGTGTTACTGATTTGTAAGCGTTCTGACTTATTTTGAGATTAAAACGACTTAAATCACGAGGGCGCTACTCGACAGTTAGCGTCCTACTTTGTTTCAAAACACTTAAACGCACGAGGGAGCTACTCATAGGTAAGTGTCTTGAAATTTCAAATCAATTTTGAAATAATATTAAGTGAGCTGAAGGACGGTAAGCGTCCTGAAAGTTATTAAGTTGATTCTAAAGATGAAGGCACTCCTATCCAGATAGCGTCCTGACGGTTTTTCAACTTATAACTATCAGCCCCCTTAAAGATAGAAATCAATTAAATGTGGGAAAGAATGAAGAACTTAAGCAATATGTTTTTTCTCATGAAGCACCACCGGTTGATTCTTCACAAGCAAACGTGGATGAGTTAGAAGAAACTACACCAAGGAAAGCGGATGAACCAACACTGGAGTTGAAACCTCTTCCTGATCACCTTCGGTATGCCTTCTTGGGTGAAAAATCTACCTACCCGGTCATCATATCTTCAGCCTTGTCTTGTGTTGAGGAAGAGAAGTTATTGAGAATTCTAAGAGAACACAAATTAGTGTTGGGATGGTCTATTTCAGATATCAAGGGTATAATCCCCTCATTTTGCATGCATAAGATCTTAATGGAGGACTCCTATAAGCCGTCCATTGAACATCAACGAAGGCTTAATCCAGCAATGGAAGAGGTAGTTTGAGGTGAAGTATTAAAGTGGTTGAAAGCCGATTTCATATATGCCATTTCGGATAGTCCTTGGGTGAGTCCGGTACAAGTTGTGCCCAAGAAAGGTGGGATGACAGTGGTCAAGAATGAAAATAATGAGTTGATTTCAACAAGAACAATCACGGGATGGCGTGTTTGCATAGATTATAGGAAGCTGAATAAAGCCACAAGGAATGATCATTTCCCCCTTCTTTTCATTGATCAAATGTTGGATAGATTGGAGGGTTTTGAATACTATTGCTTCTTAGACGGTTATTCGGGCTATAATCAAGTAGCCATTGCACCAGAGGACCAAGAGAAGACGACTTTCACTTGGCTGTATGGTACATTTACTTTTTGGAGAATGCCATTTGGTTTATGCAATGCATCTGTGACTTTTCAACGGTGTATGATGGCCCTTTTTGCTAATATGATTGAGGAGAGAATGGAGGTATTTATGGATGATTTTTCAGTCTTTGGGACTTCATTTGACCATTGTCTTCATAATCTATCTCTTGTGTTTCAAAGATGTGAAGAAACCAACTTAGTGCTAAATTGGGAAAAGTGTCATTTCATGGTACAAGAAGGCATAGTGTTAGGCCATAGAGTTTCTTCCAAGGGTCTTGAGGTGGATCGGGCAAAGATAGTGGCTATTGAGAAGCTTCCTCATCCTAAGAATGTGAAAGGCATCTGTAGTTTCTTGGGGCATGCCGGTTTTTACCGGCAGTTTATTAAAGACTTCTCAAAAATTGCTAAGCCTTTTTGCAACTTTCTTGAGAAAGATGCATCGTTTGATTTTCATGATCCTTGTGTGGAGGCCTTTGAGTTAATAAAGAAGACATTGATCTCGGCCCCCATCATGATTGTACCGGATTGGAAAGAACCATATGACATTATGTGCGATGCTAGCGACTTTTCTATTGAGGCAGTGTTAGGCCAATGGAAGGAAAAGATGTTTCAGGCTATTTACTATGCTGGTCGTACTTTAGATGGAGCCCAACAAAATTACACTACGAACGAGAAAGAATTATTAGCGGTTGTATTTTCCTGCAACAAGTTCCGATCTTATATCATTGGGTCTAAGGTCATTGTGTATACCGATCCTGCGGCTATTCATTACTTGTTTGAGAAGAAGGACGCCAAGCCTAGGTTGATTCGATAGATTCTTTTGTTGCAAGAATTTGATTTGGAGATCAAAGATAAGAAAGGAAGTGAGAATTTGCAATATGAGGTTGAGGATGCCTGCATACCTATTCTTGAAACTTTTCCTGATGAACAACTATATGGTGTAAGTGTGAAGGTGTCGTGGTATGTTGATTTTGTAAATTTCTTAGCATGTGGAATATTGCCTCCGGATCTCTCTTATGCAAAGAAAAATAAGTTTCAACACGATGTCAGGTCTTACATGTGGGATGAGCCACTACTCTTCAAGAAATGCAATGATCAATTGATTCGGCGTTGTGTACCGGGGGAAGACATCCATGCCATTCTTCATGAGTACCATTCCTCCCTTTATGGCGGTCATTTTGAACCCACAAGAACGGTGGCTAAGGTCTTGCAAAGTGGATTTTATTGGCCCACCTTATTCCGAGATAGCTACACCTTTGTGAAGACATGTGATAGGAGCCAACGTCTTGGCAATATTTCGAGGCGTCATGAATTACCTTTGACTAACATATTGGAGGTTGAGCTCTTTGATGTATGGGGTATCGATTTTATGGGACCTTTTCCCTCCTCTTTCGGCAAGATATACATACTTTTGGCTGTAGACTATGTCCAAGTAGGTTGAAGCCATAGCTACTGAAATGAATGATGCCAAGGTCGTGTTGAAGTTCTTACACAAGCATATCTTTAGAAGATTCGACACTCCTCGGGCTATCATTAGTAATGAGGGCACTCACTTTTGTAACAAGTCATTTAATGCTCTCCTTGCCAAGTACTGGGTGAAACATAAGGTCGCACTTGCATATCACCCACAAACGAATGGCCAAGCTGAAATAAGCAATCGAGAACTCAAGTAACTCTTGGCGAAGATGGTAAATGTTAATAGGAAGGATTGGGCAATGAATATGGATGATGCTTTGTGGGCATACCGGACTGCATTGAAGACACCTATTGGGATTTCTCCGTACCGGCTTGTGTTTGGGAAGTCATGTCACCTATCGGTAGAGTTGGAGCATAAAGCTTATTGGGCGGTTAAGAAATTCAACTATGACTTGAAGGCTTCTGAAAATCAAATATTGCTTCAGCTCATGGAAATGGAAGAGTTTCAAAACGATGCTTTTGAAAATGCCAAGATCTACAAAGAGCGAACCAAGAAATGGCATGACAAGTACATTGTTAAGAAAGACTTCGAACCGGGGCAACAAGTTCTCTTATTCAGCTCCAGGCTAAAGTTGTTTTCAGGCAAGCTTAAATCTAGATGGAGTGGACCGTTTACTATTACTAAAGTCTTTCCTTACGGTGTTGTGGATCTACAAAGTGGAGATGGTGCATGTCTTCGCGAAAATGGTTAACGGTTGAAGCATTATTTTAGCCAAGCGGAGCGGTATGAGGAACACATCACGCTTGGGGAACCATGAAACGGCATTATGAAACAAAGTCGGGCTGACGACTCTAAACCAAGCGATGGATGGGAGGCAACCCATCGGTTTATGCTTGATTTATTTATTTATTTATTCATTTATTTATTTTTAGTCATTGTAGTATAGGCTTTGAATTCGTACCTTGACAAATTTTTTTTTTCTTTACCCTTTTCAGGTTCTAAAGCAAGTTTGGGGGTCGTTTTGGAGCATTTTGGAGAGACGAATGGCGTGCATCATGTGCCATCTTTACTCATTTCTCTCTTATATGCCTCTGTTTTTCCTAATATTTTCTTATTTATTTCATGCATTGAGGATAATGCTTGCTTTAAGTTTGGGGGGATAGTTTTGAATTTTTATCATGGTATGTTAGTTGAGTATTCATTAGTTTAGGCTAGGTGGTCACAATTTTTTACAATTTTAGACTTATGTATGAAGGCCAATGACAAGAGAACACCTTAGAGATATGAAACGATAAGAGAATGTAGAAAGTTACCTATATGTTTGTGTGCTTGATCCAATTTTTGCTGAGAATTGTTGGAGAGACTTAACCATTTGTACATGGTTTTGATCATTAGATTAAGATTGTTTGAAATGAACCTTTGCTTGCTAAGTCATATCTTAGATCTCTAGGGATTCTAGAACAAGTTTGATCACCACTCGAGGTGAAATCCAAGAAAACACACTATGAGGAAAATGATTTAGGCCATGTTTGGAAAAGCTTGAGCCAAATGGCCTCCCTATTCTCTATTATATCCATAGTTCCCATTTTGAGCTGAATATCTCTTTCTTTGTTACCTATGCATCATGAATTTTGAGCTTGTCATGTTTAAATTCTCTGTTTTGCAACTTATGTACCTTATACATTTTGATCATGTTGGAGTGTTATTTTTTGGAAGGAAGAACAATGGGGAATGAAAAAGATGAAAAAAGGGTGATAAATAAGAAATTTTTATTAAGTTTGCTTATGAATTGTATTGAAAGAAAGAAGAATAAAAAGAAAATAAGATGAAAAAGAAAAGATAAAGGTATTACATCTATGTGTAAAAAGGAGCAAGTTTGGGGGTGTAGCATTCTATAAAAGAAAAGTGAATGATGACAAAAAGCAAACAAAAGAATGAGAATATTCGAGAGATATATGTGTTAAAAAGAGGTTTTGGTTTCAAATGCAATGTACTGGATGTTAGTAATTGATCAAAGTGTTTAGGGTGTTTTGAGCTATAATGTTTCTATTCTTCCTACCTTTGAACGTAAGCCTTGCATTAAAACCTATGAAAGACCTATTGATTTTTAATGGTGTGTGATCCACATTAGTGGAGAGTGGTGTGAAAGACTTGCCTATGGAGTTCCAACCTAAATTATATAGTTTGAGATCCTACACTTAACACTTGCTTGCACTTGTTCATGATTTGCATGATTGGTCTGATGAGATTAGCTATGTACTCACGGGTGAAAGAATCAAAGGCAAAAAAAAACTTGGTGAGAGTTGGGTTGAAAATCTAGACGATTTTATACTCTTGAAATTCTTCCTAGAAGTAAATATTCTTTTAGTGTGATCTTGGAGGCCACGTATGTGTTTATAATGTTGAGTTAAGTCTTTAATTGTGCGAGATTGTGACTTTAGAATGGTTATAATAATCATGAGTTTTAGTTTTGTTTTTCCTTTGCTCGGGACGATCAGAGTCTTAAGTTTGGGGGTATTTGATAGTTGCAGATTTAGATAGGTTATAGAGCATGTTTTAGGTGTGTTTTAGGACATTTTATGCATTAGTTTCATGTATTTATGTTAGTTTTAATATACTTGTTAGTTTAGGATTAATTTAGTTTTTATGCATTATTTGGGTTGATTAGTTAATAAATTTGATTTAATTTATATTTGAGTAAGTTATTAATTTAATCTGTCTTGTAGGTGTTTGGATGCATTAGTCATGGATTTTGATGAGAAGAACATGTACAAGAAGTGGCAAAGGAGAAGAATGAAAAGCCCAAGCAGAAAAGAGGCAAAAATTGGCTAAGTCCACGAATCAGGCACAACAGTTGAGGTTTTAGGCACCGCGGCGCTAGAACCAGTGAAAAGTGAGGCTATGGGTGTCGCGACGCTACTCACGGTGCTAGAAACACTTGTCGGGGCACCGCGGTGTTGGGCACCCCTGTTTCGATTTGGACGATTTTCTAGACTTTCTAATTATGTTTAGGGCTTTTCGAGAAGAACACATTGGAGAAGAGAACAAGACGGTTCGAAAACGAAGAATGTGAAGATTCAACCTTCTAGGAAGAAGATTTAAGTTCCAAGTTCTAGAGTTTGATATTATGTTTACTTTAGAGTTTTTCTCCATCTTTTGTGTTTTGATCATTCAAAGTATGAACTAAACTATTGTTCTAGAGAGGCGATGGATCCTAACTTGAATATCATGGTTTAATTTTAGATTTAGCTTATTATTAATGAAATCTTTATAGTTTATTTATGATTCCATGCACTTAATGCTTTTGGTTTATTGGCCACAAATTGAATAAACTTAGACTTGGAAGGCGGTACTCGAGAGAGGGTCTTCTAGGTTGGATAAGGGGAATTATGACATGAAATAATTGTAGAATCGAGAGGTTTACAAGGTTTCATGAGGTTGTACTTAATGGGTTATTGAGAATTAGGGTTTTATCGAGAGATCGAATCTTGTTCTTGATGATACGTTCTAATTCGACACTCGAGAGAGGGAATTAGACACGTGAGGATTTTGACCTGTAGAATAGGGAATTGATTTGACAATAAACGTATCTAAGTTATATGATTGAAGGTTAGGTGAAGTCAAGTCTCTAGATACTCTCATATATATTTGATTTCTCCCATATTCTATTCGTTTGATTTAAATTTTAATTGCCTTTTATTTATTGAAACTCTACCATTTGATTAGCTAGATAATGTTAGAAATTAGTGAAAATAGTAATTGATAAAGTAAACTATCCCTGTGGATATGATAACCCGACTCACTATCGGTATATTATAACTTGACTGTCATGTGCTTGCGATAAATTCACGAACAGGTCCTACAACCTATCATAATCTAATCATACAGTCGAACATCTTCAAATGATCATGGTCTTCAAGAAGGTCTTTAATACGTTCGCCATGCAACATTGATTCTTTGAAACCTTCAAGTAAGATTAGATATGTCATATGTGCAGTAATATCATAAACAGAATGTGGTTTGTAGTCATCAAAATATATTTCATATTAGGGACATATTCTCGTAAGGGACATGAGGATAATTGGTTCAACAATCTCCCCATTTTTTACGATTTCAAACACATTACTATAGGCTTTGAAGCAGAATAATAAAATGATGTGTGTATGCATGATATACAATACTAATGTTCCTTGTATCATATGATATGAGTGTATTTCCAAGGAATGTACATAAAATGGCACTAAGACTCCCCGTTAGTGTTAAGCTCCCCTGAATGTATGATGTTTCAATGATATTACTTCTCTCCCTTTTGAAATATCAAAAAGAGTAAAGTATCATGAAATATGTCTCCCCCCATATAGAGGTAAGCATCACAAATCAGTCTTAGAGAACATGCCAAGTTCTCTTCGAATGTGAACAAACTGGTCTTTTGGTAAGGACTTTAGTAAATATGTCAGCCAGTTGTTCTTTGGTTCCAATGTGAGATAATATGACTTCTCCATTTTGCACAAGATCCCGTAAAAAGTAATGTCTTATTTGAATATGCTTAGTTTAGGAGTGTAATACAAGAATTTTAGAAATGTTAATAGCACTAGTATTATCACACAAAATCTCAGCACATTGAATAAATATTTGATAATCTTGAAGTTGTTGTTTCATGTAAAGAACTTGAGAACAGCAACTTCCAGCTGCAACATATTCTACTTCAGCTGTGGATAGTGCCACAGAGTGTTGTTTCTTGCAAAACCAAGATATCAAAGAATTTCCAAGAAAGTGACAAAATTTGAAGGTACTTTTCCTATCAGTGAGACTACCGGCAAAGTCAGAGTCTGCATAACTTCTGAGATCAAATGTAGTAGCTTTGGAATACCAGATTCCTACGTGTGTTATGTCATTTATGCATCTGAATATTCGTTTGACACACTTTAAATGAGATTCTTTAGGTTCAGATTGAAATCTTGCACAAAGGCATACGCTAAACATAATGTCAGGTCAACTTGCAGTTCAGTACAACAGACTTCCAATCATACTTCTATAAAGTTTTGAATCAATTGATTTACCTTTTTCATCCTTATCTAATTTGATTGCAGAGGTACAAGGAGTATCAATCAATTTCAAATTGTGTATTTGAAACTTTTTAACCATTTCCTTAGCATATTTTGATTGGCTTATGAAGGTGTTTTTTGGCATTTGCTTAATTTGTAAGCTGAGAAAGTATGTAAGTTCTCCCATCATACTCATTTCAAATTCCTTCTACATTAATTTTGAAAACTCATCACACAATTCTTTGTTTGATGCACCAAAAATGATATCATCCACATATATTTGAATAATAAGCATATTTTCATTATGGTGGTTGATAAACAAAGTTGGATCAAGTTTTCCTTTATGAAACTTATGATCTAAAAGAAATGAACTCAGTCAATCATACCAAGCTCTTGGAGCTTGTCTTAATCCATATAAGGCTTTGTGGAGTTTGAACATATATTCCGGGTCTTAAGCATCCTCAAACCCTTGAGGTTGTTCCACATATACCTCTTCGTTGATGTATCCATTTCGAAAAGCACTCTTTACATCCATTTGGTATAAGGGAAAATCCTTGTAACAAGCATAGGCAAGTAGCATCCTTATTGCCTCTAATCTTGCTACTGGGGCAAAGGATTCTTCGAAGTCTATGCCTTCTTCTTGGTTGTACCCTTGTGCAACCAATCTAGCCTTATTGTGGACAATGATACCTTGTTCATTCTTTTTGTTTCTAAAGATCCATTTGGTTCCAATAACAGATTGATGAAAAGGTCTAGGAACTAATTCTCATACTTTGTTTCGCACAAAGTGTCCTAGTTCTTCTTGCATAACAAGAATCCAGTTTTAATCTTTCAGTGCCTCTTCCACTTTAATTGGTTCAAATTGTGATACAAAAGCAACAAGCTCCTGATCTTTTTGAATTGAAGCTCTAGTGGATACGCTCTTTCATGGATCTCCTAAAATTTGATCTTGGGAAAGACCTTGAAGCAGTCTAAAGTTTTTAAAGGATTCTAAAGATGGTTCAGGTTCAAGGTCTATAATCTTGGTTTTCTTGGGTTCATCATCATTAAAATTCAATTGTTTTTCCTTCTCAAGACTTTTCTTATTTTCATTTTCATCAAAATTTACGGGAATTGATTCTTCTACAGGTTGATTAAATTTTTTGAACACTCTGTAGGCTTTACTGTGAGAGGAATATCCTAAGAATATTCCTATGTCAGACTTAGGTTCAAACTTATCGAGATTATCTTTATCATTTAAAATAAAACATTTGCATCTGAATACTCGAAAGTAACAAATGTTGGGTGTTCTACCCTTCCATAGTTCATATAGAGTTTTATTCAAATCTTTTCTAATTAGATCTCGGTTCATCACATAGCAGGCAGTGCTAATAGTTTCACCCCAAAAATGATTTGCAGTGTTATACTCCTTAAGCATTGTTCTACACATCTCTTGCAAAGTGCTATTCTTTCTATCAACTACACTATTTTGTTGTGGTGTCCTAGGGGCTGATAGATGGTAAGTGTAGCCTTGATTGTTACAAAATTCTTCGAGATTTTTATTAACAAATTCACCACCTCTAACACTCCTAATTATATTGATTTTGTAGCCCTTTTCATTTTCCACTCTCTTACAAAATTTTATAAATGTTTCACATGCATCAGATTTATGAGCTAATAGAAATACCCATGTGAATCGAGCAAAGTCATCAACAATCACAAACACATATGATTTACCACCTAAGCTTCGGGTTTTGGTTGGTCCTAAAAGATCCATGTGAATCAATTCGAGAGCTCTAGAGGTTAATTGATGCCTCTTGCTCTTAAATGATGATCGGGTGTGCTTACCAAGTTGACATGGTTCACGTACCTTGTCATTTGAGTATGTTCCTTTTGGAATACCCTTCACAAGATCATGTTTGAAAATTCTAGATATTTTATCCATATTAACATGAGTTAATCTCCTATGCCATAGCCATGCATCATTACAAGAGATAGCACTTAAACATGTTACATTTTGTTTCTTCATGTCATTAAAGTTTGTGCAATACACATTCTTAATTCTAGATGCCATGAATGCAACAGTTTTATCAACATGCTGGACAGTGCACCTATTTGCTTCAAATGAAATGTCATAATCTTTGTCACATAATAGACTTATGCTCAAGAGATTATGCTTCAGCCCTTTAACATAAAGTGCATCAGATACGGATAGAAAATCATTACCAATAGTTTCGATGCCTTCAATATCACCTTTGATGTCATCTCCGAAAGTGACCTTTCTTCATTTCTTCTTTTCAAGGCTCAGAAATTTAAATTTATCTCCAGTCATATGGCTTGAGCAACCGTTGTCTAGATACCATATATCTTCATTTTTGCAAATCTACACAACATAAAATACTTTTGATTTTGGTACCCATGCAAGTTTGGGTCCATGCATGTTAGCATCAGTAAGAACATATTTTTCAATCCATGCATGTTTCTTTTTCTTTCTACTTAAGACATTACATCTAAGTATGGTATGACCTTCCTTATGACATTTTTGGCATGTTGGTCATTTGGTCAGTAAGGTATTGTACTCCTTTTGTTTCGACGCATGAGTATAGCCTACGCCAGCTTTGTCGAATGCACATCTTTGTGATCCTAGCATCATGTCAAAAAACTTTTGACCATTTGTGAATTTAGTCATGGTGCAGCTCAGGCCTTCCTTTTCCTTTCTAAGAGTTTCATTTTCAATTTTTAGTTTCCCAACAACTTTCTTAAGTTGTTCATTGTCTAGAGACATTTTGTCTAGCTCTTCTTGTTGGAATTTTATTGCCTCAAGAGCTTCTTCAAGACTATGCTTGAGTTTTTCATGTCTTAAGCTCCTGAATGTGAGTATAAAGCTCCTTAAGTTGGTCAATGGGTTCAAATTTTACCTCAGTGCTTGCCATTAAGCACAGTGCAGCAGTGTGATCTAAATCTGCATCATCTTCACTTAAGCTTGAATCATTCGATGTAGCTTTGAGAACTTTCTTGTCCTTTCTATATGAGCTTGAGTTTTTCTTATATTTAGTGGGACAACTACCATTCTCAACTTATGGGTGTGAGAAGATCGTTTCTCAGTTTTCGAGTGTGAGAAGATCGTTTCTCAACTTCTGGGTGTGAGATGATCGTTACAACTTCGAGCAACACTTGCTCTTGCCAGTGACTAACCAGTCACTGCAAATTTAATACAAGATGAGATATGATTTTTTTTTACTTAGAATCAAAGTGATGCTTACAAAGCTTTGGATTGAACCTTCTGTGATGACAGATTCAACAAAATATGTATGATGAAGTTTATGCTGAAAACAGGTTCAAAGAGCTTTTGTCTTCTTCAATGGATTGTCAAAATAATGAAGATGAAGATCAATCAACCCAAAAGAATTGAAGTTTTTCTTTCAAAAGATCGTAAAATCAAGCACAAGTGAAAGACGACTAACTTCAAAAAGTGTTTTGGCACAAGTGAAAACTGTTAATATGTTTTGAATGAATATCAATTTTCGTATCTTATTAGTTGTTTTTCTGCTCTAAGGCAGCACGTATATATATGAATAACAGAAGCGCAATGGACTTGATGATTTTAGCGCTCTAGGTTATTTCAAATACAACGTATACTTTCTTTCTCAAAATGGACCGATTCTGCTCAATGCACATTACGGCGATAACACCTAAATCATCTGATCCTTTCACGAAAAGAGAATGTTCTGACATGCTTTTAGAACATTTTAAAAAGTTCTGAAAAAGTTGTAGGATTCTAAAAATTCTAAAATCTATTCGTACGGTTCTGAAGAAAGTAACAGAAATGGTGCTCTTGTCAGAACAATAACATTTGTTGAATTAGCATCCTTGCGCATAATATCAAATTTTATCGTTTCGTTCCTTGAGGAAGCTCATGGAGCATAAGCATCCTGCTGAACATTGAAGTGAGGGCACTACTAAGTCATAAGCGTCCTAACTTACTTTGACAATGTAAACGACTCAAAACATGAGGGTGCTACTTCACAGTTAGTGTCCTGCTTTGTTTTAAAAACATTGAACACACAAGGGTGCTACTCAAGAGTTAGCGTCCTGAAATTTAAAACCAATTTTAAAACAATGCTGAGTACGCTGAATGACGGTAAGCGTCCTAAGGATTATTAAGTTAATTCTAAAGATGAGGGCGCTCCTACACAAGTAGTATCCTGATAGTTTATTCAACTTATAACTATCAGCGTTCTTAAATATAGAAATCACTTGAAAACAAAAAGAACTTCCAACGAGCTGAAACTAAGTCAACGTCCTGACATTCTCAAAAGTTGATAAAAGAAAGGTCGCTGCTTACAGGTAAGCGTCCTTATTAATCAGTTCAATTCAACCTTGAGCGTCCTGACTCATCAAGTCTAGGAGGGCGTTGTTAAAACCTTAGTATCCTGAAAGACTTTATAAAAATGGTTTTTAATTTCTCGATTAAAGCTCAATAAAACATAATGTACCCGGATTAAATCAAATATGCAAACGATCGATTAAAACATGCAAGCATACATATCGCTGAATCATATGACATAAAAGGTTTTACAACCTATCATAATCTAATCATACAGCCGAACATCTTCAAATGATCATGGTCTTCAAGAAGATCTTTAATACGTTCGCCATGCATCATTGATTCTTTGAAACCTTCAAGTAAGATTAGATATTCCATATGTACAGTAATATCATAAAAAGAATGAGGTTTGTAGTCATCAAAATATTTTTCATATTAGGGATATATTCTCGTAAGGGACATGAGGATAATTGGTTCAACAATAGGAACGTTTACTCACAATAGCTAGAATGTATCACGAAAATGGCAATTACACATTTTATGAACATTTTGATTCTCTCCAGATTCACAAATAAGGAAAGTCGACGTCTAAAAGACGTGGTTCATGAATCAGAGGATATCTCTGACAAATCCAAAAAGTTGATTTTTTGTACAAAAAGTTATTCTAAAAAAGTGAGCTGAAATAGTGTAAGTATCAAAATAGTAACATTGTTGAATTAGCTTCCTGGTGCATAATATCAACTTTTTCGTTTTGTTCCTTGAGGGCTCTCATGTAGCACAAGCGTCCTGCTGAACATTGAAGTGAGGACGCTATTAAATCGTGAGCGTCCTTACTTGCTTTGATGATTAAAACGACTAAACTGTGAGGGCGCTAATAGACAGTTAGCGTCCTGCCTTGTTTTAAAACGTTTGAAAGATACGAGGGCACTTCTAATAAGTAAGCGTCCTGACATTTTAAAACATCATTAAGTGCGTTGAAGGACAGTAAGTGTTCTGAAAGTTATTAAGTTGATTCTAAATATGAGGGCACTCCTATGCAGGCAGCATCGTGATAGTTTATCCAACTTATAACTATCAGTGTCCTTAAATATAGAAATTATTTAAAACTTAGAGACCTTTCAGCGAGCTGATGCTAGATCAGCATCCTGACACCTTCAAAAGTTGACTTAAGTAAGGTCGTTATTTACAAGTAAGCATCCTATTGAATAAGTGCATTTCAACCTTGAATGCGGTCAACGTCTTAATGTAATATCAGCGTCCCGACTCATCAAGTCCAGGAAGGCGTTGCTAAAACATTAGCGTCCTGAAAGACTCTAAAAAATAGTTTTTGATTTTTCGATTAAAGCTCGATAAAACATGATTAAAAACAAGATAATTTTTTATCAAATCAAATATTTTGGAAATTGATAAAATACCTTTAAAGTGAAACGATCAAAATATGCAAACGGTTTAAATCTTGCTGAGAGAAATTTGATCAATAGTCATTACATTCTAAGTACTGAAATCCTTGGGACTTTACTCATGATATTCAATAGGCTTGTGAGTGCTTGTTCCTTGATCTTGATTCTTGATAAATCTGAAACACTTGACAAGATCATTAGATACACAAACCAAAGATATTTGGAATCATCAAAACATGCTTATCATGGAGTTCATTGAGATAACAATAGATGCCAAGCTGAATATGAGCATGGCCTATGATAGGGTGGAGTGGTCTTTTCTGGAAGCAATGATGACAACAATGGGTTTTGAGAGGAAGTGGACTGATCTGGTTCTGAGGTGCATTTCTACAGTTTCCTATTCAGTCATCATCAATGCAGAAGTCAAAGGGAATATAATACCACAACAAGGACTTCGGCAAGGTGATCCCCTCTCACTGTACCTGTGTCTTATCTGTGCTGAGGGTTTGTCTGCAATGCTCACTCAAGCTGCAAATCGCCACTTGGTAAATGGTCTTCAATTGGGATGTAGGGGTCCCAAGATCACCCACCTATTCTTTGTCTATGATAGTCATATTTTCATCAAAGCTTGTGTGGAGGAGTGTGAAATGTTGAAAAATATTCTTTAGAAGTATTCTGTGGCATCAGGTCAGGAAATTAATTTCCAAAAATCTGCTGTCATTTAGTGCTAACGTTTCAGGCGAAGATAAACACTCGATTCAGTAAATCCTCGATATTCCAATTGTAAAGTGTCATACTTAGTACTTGGGCCTTCCTCATGTGATCTCAAAGAATAAAATCTGATCTTTTAGAACTGTTGTTGAGAGGATTTAGAAGAAACTCAATAGGTGGAGAAAAGGCACATTCTCAGTAGGGGAAAGAAGTACTTCTGAAAGCTGTTATACAAGTAATTCCTACCTATATGATGAGTTGTTTCAAGCTCCCATCCATAGTTTGGAAACAAATAGAAAAAACTATGGCAAACTTTTGGTGGGTGACACCTCCTCATGGAGGAAAATACATTGGAAAAAATGAGATTTCTTATGTAAATCCAAGCAGCATGGTGGGATGGGCTTTAGAGATATGAGACTATTTAACCAAGCCTTGGTTACCAAACAAGGCTAGCGGCTTCTAACAGCTCAAGGGACTCTTTTTGAAAGGGCATTAAAAGCAAACTATTTTCCCAGAACTTCTTTCTTGGAAACAAAAGAGGGAGCCAGACCCTTCTATATGTGGAGAAGTATTCTATGGGGAAGGGAGCTACTTCAACCTAGAATAAGATGGTGAATTGGAAATGGAGAAAAGGTTAAGATCTACCATGAACCATGGTTTCCTCGAGAACAAACCTTTAGGCCGATATCACAGTCCACTTCTCTCCACCAGGACACTGTGAGTTCTCTTATCACTGATGATGGTGCATGGAATTTAGAGTTACTTGAGACTGAATTTCTCCCTATTGATGTTGAAACCATAAAATCAATACCTTTGAGAAATGGGATGCAAGTTGATAGTGTGGTATGGCACTATGAAAAAGATGGTAATTACAAGGTGAAAAGTGGTTATCATGTAGCAATGGAAAATTCTAATACGAGTTCCTCTTTGGATCCATCTTCATCTTTGCAGTGGTGGAATCATGTCTGGAAACTCAAGATCCCAAATAAAACAAAAATCTGCTTTTGAAAAACAATGAATAATTGCATCCCATCAGGAGATAATCTGGAGAGGCGTCATTTCACAACCATTGGCAAGTGCCCAGTATGCAATGGTGGTACAGACTCATTGACCCACGTTCTTTTCCTATGCAAGGTAGCGAAAGAGGCGTGGAATTGTGGATTTTTTTAATGAGTGTAAGCCCCTAGGTGGGCAGCAAAGTCATGGATGGTCTTGTTTTTCCTCAGGTAATTTGCATGAGGTACATCATTGGGACGTGATGATAATTCTGATGTGGTCTTTGTAGACAAATAGAAACAAGATGTTACATGGGAACAGTGGGTATGGAGGTGTGCATATTGAGCTGTGGGCAGAACATTACCTTCATTCGTACCAGGAAGCTCAAGCACGCAGATCTTTCTGTGGTAGAATGGAGCAGACCCAACAACATTAGTCTTGGAGACCTCTGCCTCGAGGTACCTTGAAAATGAATGTTGATGCAGCTCTTGATAACCAAAACAGGGTCGTTTCATCAGGCGCAATTATCAAAGATGACAATGGAGATGTTATAATGGTTGCCGCTAAGAAGGAAAAGTTGTTTACCAATGTTGATATTGCAGAGAGCATAGTCATTAGAGAAGGCCTGTGTCTAGCCCTTGAAACGGGATGTACCCCTCTTTGGATTGAATCGGACTCCTTATCTGTTATCAATCTTATCAATTCAAAGAGCTTCCCTCGATCTGAGATTGGCACTCTTATACAAGATATAAGAGATATGATCTCTCTGGACTTTATCAAAGGTTTTTCTTTTGCTAAAAGATCTTGTAATGTAGTTGCACACTCCTTAGCAAATTTTGGTCTCACTGTTGATGATCATATTATATGGGTTGAAGAGGTCCCCAAGTGGATAACACATTTAGTCCATCTGGAGACTGTACCTTATTTATCTTGATTAAATTAAACCCATATTTTTCCTCAAAAAAAATGGTTTTGAAGTGATATTAAAGTGATGAACAAGTGCCCAAAAAGATATGAGAAGAAACAATCCAAAACCATGTGCGAAAAGGCGAGAAAACGTCATAAAAATGAAGAAAAAGAATGCACACCCAACATTCTCGGCCATCACAGCGCCACACACACTTTGCAAAATGCTAGAAAAATCATATTGGACGCTGCAACGCCCAATAGTGGCGTTGCGATGTCCACGTGATTCCAATTCCTACATGTTTTAGATTTTGGCCATAACTTCTCTTCTTAAATCCGAATTGCATGGATATTTTTCTACATTCTCCTACTTATAAATACAACATTCAGAAAGGATTTTGAGGCATGTTAGAGAGGAGAACAAGTTGAAGAAAAATAGATCAAAGAGGCGAAGAGTGCGACGTTGGAAACAAATGAGTGAATCTACACGTCTTGCGATTGGTTTTTCTAGTTTCTTCTTGTTTATTTTCACAATGTTCATCAATATTTTTGTGTTTCTTTTATTTCAATGATGAACTAAGTTGTTTGTCTAGAGGATAGATGGATCCTAAACTAAATACCATGTTTTAGATTTATTTTGATTATTATAAATAGATTTTCATAGTTTATTTATATTTTTCAGTTCTTAATGCTTTCGATCTACTGGGCATTGATTGATTGATTTTAGATATTGGGTTCGACACTCGAGAGAGGGAACATAGGATTGGATTGGGAAAAATATAACTTAGAAATATTATAGAATCAAGAGGCGTGTAATATTTTTTGAAGTTTTGGAAAAAATCACAAAACGTAAAAGAGTTCGCATGATTTTGATTTTTATTAAGAGGTCGAAATCAAATAATGTAAATATGTTCTAACTTGGCACTCGAGAGAGGAAGTTAGAGATTTGAGGATTTTTTTTACTTATAAACTAGGAGGATAAATTAATAATAAATATTATAAAAGACATAGTTGAAAGTTAGGTGAAATTGAACCTTTAGAATTTATCTCTATTGATTTTTCTTATATTTTAATTATTAGCTATTTTTAGTTTTTGTTTGCATTATTTTTTTTTTCTGTTTAATTAATTCTTAATTTTGATCATCTAGATAAAGTTAGGGCTATTAGTTACGGTAATTAGTAAGATTTAATCAATCCTTGAGGACGATAACATGATATTTATTGGTATAATATAACTTAATATTGTGTGCTTGCAGAAAATCACGTATTGTAATACACTAGGTTTGCACAAGAAAAAAAAAAATTTGTTCGGGCAACCTGCCCGAACCTTCGGGCAGAGCCATTTTTCCTATTTAAGAACCCCTCCCCCTCCTCATTTCTCACACCAAAATCACTCCTTGTGATTTTCCTTCTCTCTTTCACTCATTTTGAGTTTTTGTCTTCTCTTTTGAGACTCTCTGTGCGGTGCAACGTTGTTCTGTCAGGGGGAAGGCGCCAGTTTTCAAAGGAGTTTTTATCTGAAGGTGGAGAACAAAACAAAAGTTTGCGTGTCTTATAACTTTTATTAAAGTTTACATTCATTTATCATTATGTTTACTATTCATTTACACTTCATTATTGCGTATAATATTCATATTGTCATACGTATGCCTGTATAATTGGAGTTCATGTATTACACTGTTGTTATGTCGGATTAGTGGTCAATCTGGCTTAACCAAACTCAGTCTTGTCCTCAGTAACTTTAAATAGTGAACATGAGGTAGTGTGCTGCTATAGACGATTGGTAGTTAAGTAGACCTCGTGTCTCAGCTCTCAACTGGAGACTGATATAGTTGGTCTTATTTGAAAGCTATCAGCTTATACAAGTAATACTGAATGTCCTAACCTTGCACATAGTGATACCGACCCTGATAAGGATAACTAGACGTTGCCAAATCATGTCTAAATGTTAAGTAAAGACCGGACCAGTTCATGCATTGGCATCATACATAGCACCACCTAGGGACGTATGTGGTTAATGATTCATAAAATAGTTAGAAGCGATGCTCGTTATTCATTATATTTCTCTGGAGAGGGATGTACAATGAGAACCTGGCTACTCCTGGGGAGGGACATCTGTACGTGAATCCAGAGCGTTGTTCCTGAGGAGGGACGTACAATGAGAACCCGGCTACTCCTGGGGAGGGACATCTGTACGTGAACTCAGGCGATGTATAGTCATCAAACCAATACGAGATGGTGTCATGCATACATACATATTGGATTGATTATGATGCTCTGATGTGTATTTAAGATATTTGATTATGAAGTTTGCTTTATTAATTGTTATATTCACGAACTATTTTACCCACTGAGCGTGTAGCTCACCCCGTTGTCATCCAATTTTTCACAGGAGATTAGGGTGGACTGGGTGCAGGTTTTTGGGCCCCCCATTTTGTACCCTTTGTATTATTCATTGGGGATTTTGGGATAATGTTACCTTAACTATTCATGTACAAATATATTCTGAAATTAATGAAATCAGACTTGTACTTAATTATGTTTCCGCGCACTCAGTTATTGTTATAATGCATTCACGCCCCGTCCGTGAGTGTCCCGCAGTGCTAGGCGCTTCCAGACGGGGTTTGACATTTAATGGTATCAGAGCGTAAGGTCCACGGCCTGCCCAAGTCCACCAAATTAGGGGAAGAAATTATTTATTAGATATATATATCTCTAGAACTATATATATATGTGTGTGTGTGTGTGAATTATATATAGTTGAGATTTATATTAAATATATATCTAGAAAACTATATAGTTTTTATATAATTTAGATTAAAATATATATATATATTTTTTAATCTATATGAAAACTATATATATAGTTATGATTATATATATATATATATATATATATATATATATATATATATATATCTATATATCCACGAATATATGAGATATATATATCATATTGCTAGTGGAGAATTTGGATTAAATGATGGCATAAACATCAAGAGAAAAATAGAAAATTTTGTCTAACGGACAAAGAATAAATCTTAAAAATGTTAGGAATATATTTTGTGCCCTTCACAAGATTATTATCCTTTCAGCAAAATAATGGCCTCACATAAAGGAACGACTTCCGGTAGTAGGGAACCAATTTCTACCAGACTCAAGGAAGTGTTCAAAAGGGACATTATGACTATGAGGAGTATCGACAATAGAGATCTCCGCCTCCGTCTGATCCTTCACGAAAGACTCGCAACACTGGGGTGGTTAAACATAACAAAAGTTGAGGGTCACGTCTCTTACAACTTGATGAAATCCTTCTACGAAGCCATGAATTGCGTAGGACTTCAAGAATATGGGATCAGCCCTATTTTGGAGACAACGGTCAGGGGAACGAAGATATCTATCAACGTCTAAGTTATTGCACGACTTATGGAGATTCCGATTGAAGATAAAATCATTGATCCACACGAACCCCGGACAGTTGTAGAGATCGCAGAGTCCAATGAACAGTTGTTCAATTCCCTAGCCAAAAACCCGTACACCCAATCGACGTACGCCCACCTCCCAAACAATCTCCTTAAACCACCTCTTGCCGGCCTTGGAAAGATTGTATTCGGCAACATCTTGCCGGAAAAGGTGACTAAAGGTGCTATATCAAGGACTCAACTTCTTGTGCTATACTGTATAGAGAAGAAAATTAAGGTCTCACTACCTCACATCATCATCCAACAAATGTTACGGGTGATTCAAAACCCTTTAAGAAAGGAACTCCTTGGCTACAGAGTCTTGATCATGAGGATGCTATATGAGACAAACATCAACACTTTTGATGAGTCTTCGAAGCAGGTCACTGAAGCGGTTACAGCAGTCTCTATCTTCAAGACATTTGTCACAAGTGGAGGGGTAACTGACGAGGAAGTATTCGACGCGACTTTAGGAGGAAATGGCGAAAGAATTAGAGACGAAAATGAACGTTGTTACCGAAAAAGTCGTCGCAAGATCCCTGTTAGGGAGGTACCAAATAACGAGCCAAACCAGAACCCTACGTCAGACCCAACCTCGAATAATGATCCAACCGAGCACCTATTCTCTGAGGAAGATTTATTTGCCAACCTAAATCAACCTCCACCAAATCAGGATAGACAAGAAGTTCCAGCAAATCCACCTTCCTGGAACATGCCAACTCAAAACAATACTACGTACCAAAGGTTTCCAACTCTTGAAGTACCATATTGGCCAGTTCCACAAGTTCCTGTGAACCAACGACAACAAAATTTTGCGGCACCAAATCTTGGAAGACAGGACATCCCAATGAGCCCATGGTTTCAAGACTTTTCAACCCAAGCATATCCAAATGTCCAAGGGGTTTGAGTTAGGGAATCCCCATACAGTCAAAACAACTACCCCACACCTATGAGTCAATCGTATGGCCAATACTTTCCACTAATGCCTACGGCCTACCCTCCACCTATGGGACAATCAACCCATCAACCATCGATGGGACAATCGACTAACCCATTCGAGCAGTTAAATGTGATAGTAGCTAGTATTGCTCGAATAGAGGAGACTCAAAATGTTTTGTTAACACGTATACAAAATGTCGAAGAACAACAAGCAAATTCTCAACCTTCTTCTAGTAGTCTTTCTGTACCTAACAGGAGGTCTAGAAGGAGCAGTAGTAGGCAGAAAAATATGGAATGATCACTAGCATTGTAAAAAAATTTATTTTATATATGAATGAAAAAGTTTTGTTTAAGACTATCTTTGGTGGGCCGACTTACAACCATTTTTTTCTTTTGTATCACTAAACTTTGGAGTGGTATGGGACACAACAAAATTAGAGGATACTAAATAAAATATGGAAGTAAGAAAACCCACGACCTTGTGTGAAAAGAAACATTTGGAGAAAGTTGCATTACTAACATTATCACTAAGTTTACACGATATGGGACGAATAAACTTGGACGATACTATTAGTGAACTACTATTCAGCCGATGTTTTATAGAGACTGTGTTCATACAACTCAACTTGTTTGACACCCACCCTTATTACCAAATTCATGTGGTATGGGACACACGCATTTGGATAATAATCGAAGAGACTAAGCGAAAGAGTTTGAATACATAAGATTGCGATAGAATGTTAGATCAGGATACTTACCGAGGAAAATCTTAGAATTTTTATGACTCGTATGGATTTTCAATGAAATATATATGTATGTTCACAAAAACCAGAACCAAAACATTTGAAATACTTGCAAAGTTTTATACTTATTATATAAACATTCTAACCTTGTTTTTACACCATGGCCAAACATACGAGGCACATAAGATTCTTTGATTTCTCAACAAAATCCTTACACTATACTTAGAAAAATAAGTGGTTTTTATATTACAGTACTCTCGAAATTGTTGTTGAGAATACCATAACATTATACTTGGCTACAGTTTCCTAAATCATGGTTTTATTTTTTCCTTGCCAGTGAGAAAATGCAAACAAGGTAGAGAGGAAGGCCACGTACTGTCCGTCCAACAGAGGAGGCACCTCCTGAGATTCAGAACCAGGAACCGTCGCCTCCGACGACAGCGCAGGCCACACCCGACACTGCCACTACGTCTGGGCAGGCAGTGCCACCCCAACCCATATCTTTTGCCATGCCTTCGACTATGGAAGTTTTTTTTGCCGGATGTATCGAGGCGATGAAAGTAACTGTTCAGACGGCTGTTCGTGAGACCACGACCAATTAGGTTGTCACTGTTCAGGCACCTGTGAGATCTGGGTCGGAGACTCAAATACAATAAGCTACAACCTCTTACTTTTGTTGGCACCATTGATGTTGAAGAGGTGCATAAATGGTTGGATGAGTCAAAGAAGGCTCTCGATGCAATGGGAGTCGATGAGGCTCGAAATATTCCATTTGCAACCTACCAACTTATTGGTAGAGCAAATACATGGTGGATAACAGTAAAGGAGGACCCAAGGGTCAACACTACAAACATGACTTGGCACCAGTTCCCGTCACTGTTTATTGATGAGTACTTCCCCGGCGCTGTGAAGAGGCAGAAGCGCCAGAAGTTTGCCAAACTATACCAAGGCGGCATGACAGTCAGGGAATGCGCTGGAAAGTTTAAAGATTTATCGGTCTACTCTCTCTCCACCATCTCAACGAAGCAAGATAAGACCGAAAAATTCTACAATGGCCTTCGTCCTGACATTTGACATGCCTTGTTGATCTTGGATCTCAAGATTTACCGGGAGGTCGTTGACAAGGCCATGAGTTTTGAGCAAGAGAAGATTGTGCAGGAGCTGAGACTGAATAGGGAAAAACGGCCTGTAATATTTTCCCAACAGGGCAACAAAATCATCAGTAGTAGAGGCTGACGTGTTACAACTGCGGCCAGCAGGGCCATGTAAGAAATGCATGTCCGCACCTTCAACAACCTATTCCCGTTGTTCTAGTCCAACAAGCACCACCTGCTGCTAATACCCAACCCAGGCAGAACCAGCAAAACCAGGGGCAACGGAACCAGGGCAGAGCATTTTCCATCGCTCAACAACCCCTCGCAGACAACAATGTAGTCGAAGGTACATTTCCCTTGTTCAATACAATGGTGCATACCTTGTTCGATTCGGGTGCTACACATTTTTTTATATCGTCTGCATTGGTAAGACATTTAGGGTTGCATCTTGAACCCACAGAATCACAATCCATGTCACATCACCTTTAGGATCTAGGACTGACGTGAAATTGCAGTGTTCTCGATGTGAGCTTTGAATGGCAGAACAAACAATATATGCAGATTTTTTTGTGATGGACATTGAAAACTTCGACATCATCCTCGGCATGGACTGCCTCGCACCACTGAATGCAAAGATCGATTGTATGAAGAAGCAAGTTCAGTTAACCTTGCCCACAAGGGAGTTTGTCAAGATTTAGGGAACAAGGAAATGGATACACAACTCGACGGCTGCACTTCTCAAGGCACAGCTTCGAGTTCTATCCCTTGGTAATAAAAATAAATCACCAGCATTGTACCCTCTCGAAGTACACGATGTCCCGGTAATATCTGAATTCCCAACAGTTTTTCTAAATGACCTTCCTGGCCTGCCTCCGGTTAGGAAATTCGATTTTGAAATCAATCTCATACCTGGGACCGAGCCTATCTCGATTCCACCATACAGAATGTCAAAAAACTGAAGGAATTAGAGAGTAATGGCTTCATCAAAAAAAGTTCATCACCCTTGGGCGCTCCAGTTCTGTTTGTTCGGTAAAAGGATGGTTCGTTACAACTTTGCATTGACTATCGCAAGCTGAATAACTTCACCATTAAAAATAGATACCCGTTGTCACACCCCGCCCGGACGCGCCTAAACCAGCGGTACACTCACGGACGGGCGCGCATTCGTAATTATAACAATGGTAATAACAGAGTACGCAGCGGAAATATAAAGTAGTACACGTCTAATTTCATTTAATTCAGAATTCATTTGTACATGACATAGTCAAGGGAACATACTCCCCAAAATCCCCAATGAATAATACAAAGGGTACAAAATGTGGGCCCCATAAACCTGCACCCAGTCCACCCTAATTTCCTGTGAAAATTTGGATAACAAAAGAATGAGCTTAACACGCTCAGTGGGTAAAATAGTTCGTGAATATAACAATTAATAAAACAAACTTCATAATCAAATATCTTAAATACACATCAAAGCATCATAATCAATCAATATGTATGTATGCATGACACCGTCTCGTAATGGTTTGATGAACGTACATCGCCGGAGTTCACAGACAAATGTCCTTCCCCAGGCGTAGCCAGGTTCTCATTGTACGTCCCTCCTTAGGAACGATTCTCTGGATTCACGTACAGATGTCCCTCCCCAGGCATAGCCGGGTTCTCATTGTATGTCCCTCTCCAGAGAAATATAATGAATAGCGAGCAATGCTCCTAACTATTCTATGAATCATAAACCACATACGTCCCTAGGTGGGGATATGTATGATGTCAATGCATGAACTGGTCTAGTCTACTGGTCTGATCTTTTCTTGACATTTAGACTGACTTTGGCAACGTTTGGTGATCCTTATCAAGGTTGGTATCACGACGTGCAAGGTTAGGACATTCAGTATTACTTGTATAAGCTGCTAGCTTTCAATAAGACCAACTAGATCAGTCCCCAGTTTAGAGGTGAGACATAAGGTCTGCTTAAATACCAATCGCCTAGAGCAGCCCGCTGCCTCCCATTCGCTATTTAAAGTTACTGAGAACATGACTGAGTCTAGTTGAGCCAGATTGACCACTAATCCGGCATTACAACAGTATAATACATGAATTTCAAATACACAAGCATAAGTGTGACAGTATAAACATTATATGATATAATGCAGTGTAAATGAGCAGTAGACATAATAATAAATGAATGTAAACTTTAATAAAATTTATAAGACACACAAACCTATGTTTCGTTCCCCACCTTCAGATAAGAACTTCTTCTTTCAGATATGGCGCTTTCCTCCGGACAGATCTTTGTCGTATCGCACCGAGAGTCTCGAACAGAGAGTCTCAAACAGACAAGAACTCAGAATGAGTGAAAAGATGAGGAAAAATCAGAAGAGAAGGTGATTTGGTGTGAGGAAATGAGGAGGGGGAGAGCTCCTTATATAGGAGATTTGGCGCCTGAAAGTTCGGGCGGGTGCCCGAACGTTCAGGTGTCCTGCCTGAACTTTTTCCCTTTTTTTGTGAAATACAGGGTATTACATTCTACCCCCCTTAAAGGGATTTCGCCCTCAAAATCAACTTAAGTAGTTATGATGGTTATCTGCTTGAGATTCACTGTCGTAGTCATCTTTTGCTAATTCAGGGTAGTGCCTATATGGTCCCTAAATGGCAATGTGGCCTGTGGAATCCTCAACATCATGAAACCATGGAGAGCAAATGGAGTCGAATTCATCCTCATAAGGTTCTAACCCTTGCTCAACAGATTGTGGTGTAGGACGCTGGTTACATCGGTTAAGAGGAGGTAGGTTGAGCGGTGGAATGTTTTTTCGTGTTGTTGCTCGAATCCGGCCGCCTGGCAATTTTGGTAAAAGGTCCTGCCAAGATGAGGGCACGGGATTGTTACGAAAAATCCATGCACGCTCTGGCGATAAGGATCGCTGTCTATGTGGCGATAGAGTTGGTGATGCAAAGTAGTTGTGACTTGACTCTAATTCTTTAGGAGCAGCCACGGGTTGCCAAGGAGGCCACTGCGTGTGTGCATCATCACTATATCCATTGATATTATTTTCAGACATCTGCATAGTTATTAAAGTGAAACAATGTATTAAGATAGGTGTAAACAAAGTTCCATCATTTTATTGATAAGTGAAAATAGTACAGTGTATCACGTCATCAGTTGGTACTAGAAAACAATTCAAGGTATTTCTGTTTAATTGTTGTTTCTAATTCTCATGTTGCTTCCTCGACGCTGTGGTAATCCCAAAGCACCTTCACAAGTGGTATGCTACATCGCCTTAGTTCTTGAGTTTTTCTATCCAAAATTTGTATCGCTCTCTCCTGATACTTATTTCCTTCCTCAACCCGAACCTCGACTAGAGGGACGATATGCGAAGGATCAGGACGATACTTGCGAAGCATAGATACGTGAAAAACGTCATGAACCTTAGGCATGGACGATGGAAGGGACAGACGATAAGCAAGTTTGCCAATACATTCAATCATCTGAAATGGACCTATATACCGCAGGGAGAGCTTTCCTTTGATCCCAAAGCGTTTGACACCTTTTGTGGGCTAAACTTTTAGAAAAACAAAGTCCCCCTTATTAAATTCTAGAAGTTGTCTCCGCTTGTCAACATAGCTCTTTTGTCGACTTTGTGCAACACGAAGTCGTTCCTTTACTAGTGTGATCTTCTCAGAAGTCTCTTGAACTAGTTCAGGGCCTAACTGCGGTCTATCTGCCATATCTAACCCGCATACCGGAGATCTGCAAGGCTGACCACAGAGAGCCTCGTATGGTGGCTTGCCGATATTAGTTTGGTAGCTATTGTTGTATGCAAACTCAGCTAAATGTAAATACTTTTCCCATCAGTCATTAATGTCCAAAATGCAACACCGTAACATGTCTTCTAATATTTGGATAAGACGCTCTGACTGCCCATCAGTCTGAAGGTGAAAGGCTGTGTTGATGGTGATTTTAGAACCCATTCTACTCTGAAAGCTTTTTCAAAAGTTTGATGTGAATCGAGGGTCTCAATCAAAGACGATCGTGAGTGGTATGCCTTGAAGGCGTACGATCTCTATTTCATATAGTTCGGCAAGTTTGGCGGGGTTATCCGTGACCTTTATTGGCAGAAAGTGTGCAAACTTTGTAAGTCTGTCAATGATAACCAAAATAGCATCTTGCCCTTTATTATTTCGAGGCAAGGCTGTAACAAAATCCATTGCGATGTTCTCCCACTTCCATTCTCCAATAGGTAACAGCTAGAGAAGTCCAGAGGGATGTCTTCGTTCTCCCTTAACTTGCTAGCAAACGAGACATCGAGCAACGAAGTCTGCAATCTCCTTCTTCATTCCAGAAAACCAGAATTTTCGGTTGACATCCTTGTACATCTTGTCACCCCCAGGATGCATAGTGAACCTCGAACAGTGCATCTCAGTGAGCACATCTTTTCGAACCTCAGGATCGCTCGGTAGACAGAGACGTTTTTTATAAAAAAATGGCCCCGTCTTCAGAGACCGACCAGTGAGGAAGGTCCTGTCCGCTGAGTAGAATTTCTCGTTTCTCCATTAACATAGGGTCATTGGCTTGAGCTGCCGAAATCTTTCGAACTAGCTCAGAGTTAGCTGATAATTGAGAGAGTCGTGATCTTGGTCCCTCCTAAATCAATTAGAGGTTAAAGTTCTCTGTCTCTGTAGTCAACTTCCCCATTTCAAAGTTAAGAGTGCAAGCAACATAAGATTTTCTACTCAGGGCATCAGCCACAACATTGGACTTTCCGGGATGGTACTGCAGTTGAAAGTCATAATCTTTCAAGAATTCCAACCATCGTCTTTGGCGGAGGTTTAGGTCTCTCAAAGTGTATATGTACTTAAGACTCTTGTGATCTGAGAAGACCTCGAACCATTCACCGTATATGTAATGACACCATAATTTTAGTGCAAATACGACAGCTGCAAGTTCCAAGTCATGTGTTGGGTAATTACCCTCATGAATCTTTAGTTGCCTCGAGGCATATGCAACAACTTGGCCTTCTTGCATCAATACGACACCTAAGCCTTGGAGAGAGGCGTCGGTGTATAATGAGAATCCAATTACATTTCTTGGAGTGATAAGTACAGGTGTCGTCGTGAGGTGTTTCTTCAATTCCTGAAATGATGCTTCACAGGCGGGATTCCAGATGAATCGCATGTCTTTCTGAGTGAGTTTGGTCATAGGTTCAGCAATCTTTGAGAAGTTCTTGATGAAGCGTCTGTAATAGCCAGCCAAACCAAGAAAACTCCTAATCTGAGTAACAATGGTAGGCTGCTTCCAGTTTAAAACTGCTTCAACCTTAGAAAGATCTACCTCAATGCCATTGCCTGAAACCACATGGCCTAGGAATTGAACTCGTTTCGCCCAAAATTCGGACTTACTCAACTTTGCATATAGTTGGTGGCTTCTCAAGGTCTGGAGGACTATCTTCAAATGTATTTTTTGGTCTTCCTCGACTGAGGAATATATCAAGATGTCGTCCACAAAAACCACCACAAATCGGTCTAAGTATAACCTGAAGATGCGGTTCATCAAATCCATGGATGCAGCAGGTGCATTTGTTAGACCGAACGGCATGACTAAGAACTCGTAGTGACCGTACTGAGTTTTGAACGTCGTCTTGGTAATGTCCGACTCTTGGATCCGGAGTTGGTGATAACCAGATCGTAAATCAATCTTAGAGAAGTATTTGGCATCTCTAAGTTGGTCGAACAAGTCATCGATCCTGGGCAATGGGTATCTGTTCTTAATGGTGACGTTATTGAGGTTGCAATAGTCTATGCAAAGTTGTAACGAACCATCCTTTTTGCGAACGAACAGAACCGGAGCGCCCTAGGGTGATGAACTCTTTCTGACGTAGCCATTACTCTCTAATTCCTTCAGTTGTTTGTCTAATTCGACCAGCTCGACATTTGACATTTTGTATGGTGGAATTGAGATAGGCCCTGTCCCAGGTATGAGGTTGATTTCAAAATCGAATTCCCTAACTTGAGGTAAATCAGGAAGGTCATTTAGAAAAACTGTTGGGAATTCAGATATGACCGGAACATCGTGTACTTCGAGAGGGTACAGTGCTGGTGATTCATTTTCATCACCAAGGAATAGAGCTCGAAGTTGTGCCTTGAGAAGTGCAACTATTGATTTGTGTATCCATTTCCTTGTTCCTTGATTATGACAAACTCTCCTGTAGGAAAGGTTAACTGAACTTGCTTCTTCATACATTCGATTTTTCCATTCAGTGGTGCTAGCCAGTCCGTGCCGAGGATGATGTCGAAGTCTTCAATGTCCGTCACAAAAAGATCTGCATATATTATATGTTCTGACATTCAAAGCTCACATCGAGAACACTGCAAATTCACGTCAGTACCAGATCCTAACGGTGATGTGACATGGAGTGTGACGTCTGTGGGTTCAGTATGCAGGCCTAAATGTCTTACCAGTGCCGACGATATAAAAGAATGCGTAGCACCTGAATCAAACAAAACATGCACCATTATTTTGAACAATGGAAAGGTACCTTCGACTACATTGTTGTTTGGGAGGGGTTGTTGAGCGATGGCAAATGCTCTGCCCTGATTCCGTTGTCCTTGATTTTGCTAGTTCTGCCTCGGTTGGGCATTAGCAGCAGGTGGTGCTTGTTGGACTGGGATAACAAGAATAGGTTGCTGCAGGTGCGGACATGCATATTTTATGTGGCCTTGCTGGCCGCAGTTGTAACATGTCGGCCTGTACTGCTGATTGTTTTGCTGACCATGCTGATTGTGGTGTCGACCACCACCTCTGTCATTGTCGTTTCTATGGCCACCCCTTCCATAACGACCTCCGCGGCCATGATTACGAAAACCCTGATGGTTAGGGTTAGAAGGTTCAGCCGCAGGTGTTGTGGCCTCATTCTTCGAAACAGGGGCTGGGAGGGCTGGGTTTTGATTGTAGTAGGGCTTCTTCTTATTGCCCTGTTGCGAGCCCTGTTGGGAAAACGTTGCAGGCCATTTTCCTTCATTCATTCTCTGTTCTTGCATGATCTTCTCTTGTTCAAAGCTCATGGCCTTGTCAACAACCTCCTTGTAAATCTTGAGATCCAAGATCGACAAGGCTTGTCGAATATCGTGGCGGAGGCCATTATAGAATTTCTCAGTCTTATCTTGCTTCGTTGAGATGGTGGAAAGAGAGTAGACCGATAGTTCTTTGAACTTCCCAGCATATTCCCTGACGGTCATGCTGCCTTGGTATAACTTAGCGAATTCCTAGAGCTTCTGCCTCTTCACAGCGCAGGGAACATACTCATCAATAAATAGTGACTCGAACTGTTGCCAAGTCATATCTGCTGTGTTGACCCTTGGGTCCTCTTACACTGT
Source organism: Paratinospora sagittata (assembly GCA_035771175.1). Lineage (NCBI taxonomy): Eukaryota > Viridiplantae > Streptophyta > Magnoliopsida > Ranunculales > Menispermaceae > Paratinospora > Paratinospora sagittata. Next base: position 28,663,277 of record CM069607.1, on the reverse strand, counting down.
TATCCACCATGTGTTAGGTCGCTAGTGGAATTTTTCGAGTCTCGTCGACTCCCATTGCATCTAGAGCCTTTTTTGACTCATATAACCATCTTTACACCTCTTCAGCATCAATGGTGCCAGCAAAAGTAAGAGGTTGTAGCCTCTTGTACTTGGTAATCTAATCGATTTGAGATTCCGACCCAAATCTTACAAGTGCCTGAGCAGTGGCAACCTGACTAGCCGTGGTCTCACGAACGGCCGTTTGAACAGTGACTTTCATCGCCTCAATAAATCAAGCGAAAAAGGTTTCCATGCTCGAAGGCATGGCAAAGGGTGCGGGTGGGGGCAGTATTGCCTGCCAAGATGTAGTGGCAGTGTCGGGTGTAACTCGTGCTGTCGTCAGAGGCAACGGTTCCTGAATCTCAGGAAGTGCCTCCTCTGCTGGACGGACAGTACGTGACCTTCCTCTCTTCCTGGTTTGCATTTTCTCACTGGCAAAGAGAAAATAAAACCATGATTTAGAAAACTATAGCCAAGTATAATGTTATGGTATGCTCAGCAACAATTTCGAGAGTACTGTAATATATAAACCACCTATTTTTCTAAGTAGAGTGTAAGGTTTTTGTTGAGAAATCAAAGAATTTTATGTGCCTCGTATGTTTGGCCATGGTGTAAAAACAAGGTTAGAATGTTTATATAATAAGTATAAAACTTTGCAAGTATTTCAAATGATTTGGTTCTGGTTTTTGTGAACATACATATATATTTTATTGAAAATCCATACGAGTCATAAGAATTCTAAGATTTACCTCGGTAAATATTCTAATCTAACATTCTATCGCAATCTTATGCATTCAAACTCTTACTGTCAGTCTTTTCGATTATTATCCAAGTTCGTGTGTCCCATACATACCACATGACTTTGGTAATAAGGGTGTTAACCAAGTTAAGTTGTATGAACACAGTCTCTATAAAACATTGGTTGAACAGTAGTTCACTAATAGTATCGTTCAAATTTACTCGTCCCATACCGTGTAAACTTAGTTATAATATTAGTAATGCAACTTTCTCCAAATATTTCTTTTCATACAAGGTCGTGGGTTTTCTTACTTCCACATTTTGTTTAGTATCCTCCAATTTTGTTGTGTCCCATACCACTCCAAAGTTAGTGATACAAAAGAAAGAATGGTTGTAAGTCAGCCCACCAAAGATAGTCTTAAACAAAACATTCTCATTCATATATGAAAGAAAAGTTTACAATGCCAGTAATCAATCTTGATTTTCCTGCCTACTACCGTTCCTCCTAGACCTCCTGCTAGGTACAGAACGACTACTACAAGAAGGTTGAGAATTTGCTCGTTGTTCTTCGAATTTTTGCATACGTTTTAACATATCATTTTGAGTCTCTTTTATCTCAGCAATACTGGATGCCATTACATTTAACTGTTCAAATGGGTTACTCGATTGTCCCATTGGTGGTTGATGGGTCGTTTGTCCCGTAGGTGGAGGGTAGGTCATAGGCATTAGGGGAAAGTATTGGTTGTACGAGTGACTCATAGGTGAAAGGTAGTTGTTTTGATTGTACGGGGATCCCCTAACTGGAACCCCTTGGATATTTGGATTCGTTTGGGGTGGAAAGTTTTGAAACAATGGGCTCATTGGGATGTTCTGCCCTCCAAAGTTGGTGCCGCCCAATACTGTTGTTGTTGGTTCATAGTAACTTGTGGAACTGGCCGATACGGTACCTCAGGAGTTGGAAACCTTTGGTACGAAGTGTTGCCTTGAGTTGGCACGTTCCAGGTTGGTGGATTTGCTTGAGTACTTTGTCTATCTTGACTTGTTTAAGGTTGATTTAGGGTGGCAAATAACTCTTCCTCAGTGAATAGTCGATCGGTTGGATCATTATTCGAGGCTGGGTTTGATGTAGGATTCTGATTTGGCTCATTATTTGGTAGTTCCCTGACAGGAATCTTGCGTCGACTTTTTCAATGACAACATCCATGTTTGTCTCTCATTCTTTTGACATTTCCTATCGTCGCGCCGAATACTTCCCCGTCAGTTACCCCTCCCCTCATGACATATATCTTGAAGATAGAAGATGTTGTAACAGGCTCAGTGATCTGCTTCGAAGTCCCATCAAAAGTGTTGATGTTTGCTTCATATAGCATCATCATGATCAAGACTCCATAACTGAGGAATTCCTTTCTCAAAGGGTTTTGAATCACCCTCAACATTTGTTGGATAATGATGTGTGGTAGGGAGACCTTTATTTTTTTCTCTATGCAATATAACACAAGAAGTTTAGCCCTTGACATAGTGCCTCTAGTCCCCCTTTCTAGCAAGATGTTGCCGAATACGATCTTTCCAAGGCCGACAAGAGATGACTTAAGGTGATTGTTTGGGAGGTTGGTGTATGTCAATTGAGTGAATGGCTCTTTGGCGAGGGAATTGAACAATTGTTCGTTAGACTCCGCGATCTCTGCAACTGTCTGGGGTTCGTGTGGATCAATAATTTTCTCCTCAATTGAAATCTCCATAAGTCGAGCAATAATCTTGATGTTGATAGCAATTTTTATTCTCATGACTATTGTCTCCAAAACAAGGCTGATCTCATCTTCTTGAAGTCTCACGCAATTCATGGCTTCGTAGAAGGATCTCACAAAGTTGCGAGTTTTGTTATGTTCAACCACCCCATAGTTGCGAGTTTGTCGTGAAGGATCGGACGGAGGCGGAGATCTCTATTGTCGATGCTCCTCATAGTCATAACCTTCATTTTGGACAATTCCTTGAGTCTAGTGGGAATTGGTTCCCTACTACTGGGAGTTGTTCCTTCACTTGAGGTCATTTTTTTGCTGAAAGGAAAATAAATTTGTGAAAGACACAAAAAATATTCCTAATATTTTTAAGATTTATTCTTTGTCTTGTTAGACAATATTTTCTATTTTTCTTTCTCTTGATGTTTATGTCATCGTGTAATCAAAATTCTTCATTAACAATATAATATATATATATATATATCGTATACATATATGAATGTATAGCTATATATATTTAATCATAACTATATATATAGCTTTCATAAATCAACTATATATATATTTGAAATTAAACTATATAAAAACTATATAGTTTTCTAGATATATCTATTTAATAAAAATCTTAACTATATATAATTCATATATATATAGTTCTACAGATATATATATCTAGTAAAAAAAAAAAAATTTCATTCAAATTTTCCATTAATAATATGGTATATATATATCTCATATATATAAAGATATATAGATATATATATTCAATCATAACTATACATATTTAAATCCAAACTATATAAAAATCATATATAGTTTTCTTAGATATATATTTAATACAAATCTTAACTATATATAATTCATATTTATATAGTTCTAAAGATATATATATCTAATAAAAAAAAATTCATTCAAATTTTACATTAATAATATGGTATATATATATCTCATATATACAAAGATATATAGATATATATATTCAATCATAACTATACATATACATATAGTTTTTCATAAATCATGACTATATATATTTAAATCCAAACTATATAAAAATTATATATAGTTTTCTTAGATATATATTTAATACAAATCTTAACTATATATAATTTATATATATATATATAGTTCTAAAGATATATATATCTAATAAAAATTTTCATCCAAATTTTTCATTAGCAATAAGGTATATATATATATATATATATATATCTCATATATACATAGATATATAGATATATATATATATATTTAATCATAACTATATATATTTAAATCTAAACTATATAAAACTATATAGTTTTCTAGAATATATTTAATGTTAATCTCAACTATATACAATTCATATGTATATAGTTCTGGAGATATATATATTTAATAAAATTTTCTTCCCCTAATTTGGTGGACTTGGGCGGGCCGTGGACCGTACGCTCTGATACCATTAAATGTCACACCATGCCCAAACGCGCCTAAACCGGTGGTACACTCACGGACGGGCGCGCATTTGAAATTATCACAATGGTCATATCAGAGTACGCAACAGAAATATAAAACAGTACAAGTTTGATTTCATTTAATTCAGAATTCATTTGTACATGACATAGCCAAGGGAACATACTCACCAAAATCCCCAATGAATAATACAAAGGGTACAAAATGTGGGCCCCATAACCTGCACCCAGTCCACCCTAACTTTCTGTGAAAATTTGGATAACAAAGGAATGAGTTTAACACGCTCAATGGGTAAAATAGTTCGTGAATATAACAATTAATAAAGCAAACTTCATAATCAAATATCTTAAATACACATCAAAGCATCATAATCAATCAATATGTATGTATGCATGACACCGTCTCGCAATGGTTTGATGAACGTACATCGCCTGAGTTCACGTACAGATGTCCTTCCCTAGGCGTAGCCAGGTTCTCATTGTACATCCCTCCTCAGGAACGATTCTCTGGATTCACGTATAGATGTCCCTCCCCAGGCATAGTCGGGTTCTCATTGTATGTCCCTCTCTAGAGAAATATAATGAATAGCGAGCAATGCTCCTAACTATTCTATGAATCATAAACCACATACGTCCCTAGGTGGTGATATGTATGATGCCAACGCATGAACCGGTCTAGTCTACTATTCTGATCTTTTCTTGACATTTAGATTGACTTTGGCAACGTCTGGTGATCCTTATCAAGGTTGGTATCACGACGTGCAAGGTTAGGACATTTAGTATTACTTGTATAAGCTGATAGCTTTCAATAAGACCAACTAGATCAGTCCCCAGTTTAGAGGTGAGACATAAGGTCTGCTTAAATACCAATCGCCTAGAGCAGCCCGCTGCCTCCCGTTCGCTATTTAAAGTTACTGAGGACATGACTGAGTCTAGTTGAGCCAGATTGACCACTAATCCGGCATTACAACAGTATAATACATGAATTTCAAATACACAGGCATAAGTGTGACAGTATAAACATTATATGATATAATGCAGTGTAAATGAGCAGTAGACATAATAATAAATGAATGTAAACTTTAATAAAATTTATAAGACACACAAACCTATGTTTCGTTCCCCACCTTCAGATAAGAACTTCTTCTTTCAGATATGGTGCTTTCCTCCGGACAGAACTTTGTCGTATCGCACCGAGAGTCTCGAACAGAGAGTCTGAAACAGACAAGAACTCAGAATGAGTGAAAAGAGGAGGAAAAATCACAAGAGAAGGTGATTTGGTGTGAGGAAATGAGGAGGGGGAGAGCTCATTATATAGGAGATTTGGCGCCTGAACGTTCGGGCAGGTTGCCCGAACTTCTTCTCTTTTTTTTGTGAAATACATGGAATTACACCCGTTGCCCATGATCGATGACTTGCTCGACCAACTTAGAGATGCCAAATACTTCTCTAAGACTGATTTACGATCCGGTTATCACCAACTACGGATCCAAGAGTCAGACATTCCCAAGACGACATTTAGAACTCGTTACGGTACTACGAATTCTTGGTCATGTCGTGCGGTCTAACAAATGCACCTGCTGCATTCATGGATTTGATTAACCGCATCTTTAGGTTATACTTAGACCCGATTTGTGGTGGTTTTGTGGACGATATCTTGATATATTCCTCAACTGAGGAAGACCATAAGATACATCTGAAAATAGTCCTCCAGACCTTGAGAAGCCACCAGTTGTATGCAAAGTTGAGTAAGTGCGAATTTTGGGCGAAGCGAGTTCAATTCCTAGGCCATGTGGTTTCAGGCAATGACATTGAGGTGGATCCTTCTAAGGTTGAAGCGGTTTTAAACTGGAAGCAGCCTACCACTGTTACTCAAATTAAGAGTTTTCTTGGTTTGGCTAGCTATTACAAACGCTTCATCAAGGACTTCTCAAAGATTGTTGAACCTATGACAAAGCTCACTTGGAAAGACGTGCAATTCATCTGGAATCCCGCTTGTGAAACATCATTTCAGGAATTGAAGAAGCACCTCACTACGGCACCAGTACTCATCACTCCAAGAATTGCACTTGGATTTTCACTATACACCAACCCCTCTGTCCAAGGCTTAGGTGTCGTACTAATGGAAGAAGGTCAAGTTGTCGCATATGCCTCGAGGCAACTGAAGATTCATGAGGCCAATTACCCAACACATGACTTGAAACTTGCAGCTGTCGTATTTGCATTGAAGCTATGGCGTCATTACCTATACGGTGAACGGTTTGAGTACTTCTCTGATCACAAGAGTTTTAAGTACATCTACACCCAGAGAAACCTACACCTCCGCCAAAGAAGATGGTTGGAGTTCTTGAAAGATTATGACTTTCAACTCCAGTACCATCCCGGTAAGGCCAATGTTGTCGTTGATGCCCTGAGTAGAAAATCTTATTTTGCTTGCACTCTTAACTTTGAAATGGGGAAGTTGGCTACAGAGATGGAGAATTTTAACCTACAACTGATCGAGGAGGGAGCAAGATCATGACTTTCTTAATTGTCAGCTAACTCTGAGCTGGTTCGAAAGATTTCAGCAGCTCAAGCCAACGACCCTATGTTAATTGAGAAACGCGAACTTCTACTCAGCGGACAGGACCTTCCTCACTGGTTGGTCTCTAAAGACGGGGCCATTTTCTATAAAAAAATGTCTCATTCTACAGAACGATCCTGAGGTTCAGAAAGAAGTGTTCACTAAGATGCACTATTCGAGGTTCGCTATGCAGCCTGGGGGTGACAAGATGTACAAGGATGTCAAGCGACAATTATGGTTTTCTGCAATGAAGAAGGCGATTGCACATTTTGTTGCTCGATGTCTCGTTTGCCAGCAAGTTAAGGCAGAACAAAGACTTCCCTCTAGACTTCTCCAACCGTTACCTATTGGAGAATGGAAGTGGGAGAACATCGCAATGGATTTGGTTATGGCCTTGCCTCGAAATAATAATGGGCAAGATGCTATTTGGGTTATCATTAACAGACTTACAAAGTCTGCACACTTTTTACCAATAAAGTTCACGGATAACCCTGTCAAACTTGCTGAACTATATGAAAAAGAGATCGTACTCCTCCCCGGCATACCACTCACGATCGTCTCTGATCGAGACTCTCGATTAACATCAAAGTTTTGGCAAAGCTTCCAGAGTAGAATGGGCTCTAAGATCACCATGAGCACAGCCTTTCACCCTCAAAATGATGGACAGTCAAAGCATCTTATCCAAATCTTGGAAGAAATGTTACGGTGTTGCATTTTGGACTTTCATGACGGATGGGCAAAGTACTTACATTTAGCTGAGTTTGCATACAACAACAACTACCAAACTCGTATCGGCATGGCACCGTACGAGGTTCTCTATGGTCGCCCTTGCAGATCTCTGGTATGCTAGTTAGATATGGCAGATCGACCGTAATTGGGCCCTGAACTAGTTCAAGAGACTTCTGAGAATATTAGACTAGTAAAGGAGCGACTTCGTGTTGCACAAAGTCGACATAAGAGTTATGCTGACAAGCGGAGGCAGCCTCTAGAATTTGATAAGGGGGACTTGGTTTTTCTAAAAGTTTAGCCCACAAGAGGTGTAAAACGCTTTGGGATCAAAGGAAAGCTCTCCCCACGGTATATCGGTCCATTTCAGATCATTGAACATATTGGCAAACTTGCTTATCATCTGTCCCTTTCATTGTCCATGTCTAAGGTTCATGACGTTTTTCACGTATCCATGCTTCGGAAGTATCGCCCTGATCCTTCCCATATCATCCCTCTAGTCGAGGTTCGGGTTGAGGAAGGAAATAGGTACCAGGAGAGAACGATACAGATTTTGGATAGAAAAACTCAAGAACTAAGGCGACGTAGCATACCACTTGTGAAGGTGCTCTGGGATCACCACGGAGTAGAGGAAGCAACATGGGAACTAGAACCAACAATTAAATAGAAATACCCTGAATTGTTTTCTAGTAATAACTGATGATGCAATACATTGTACTATATCACTTATCAATAAAATGATGAAACTTTGGTTACAAATATCTTAATACATCATTTCACTTGAATAACTATGCTGATGTCTGAAAATAATATCGATGGATATAGTCACGCACACACGCAATGGCCTCCTTGGCCACCTGTGGCGACTCCTCCAGGATCTGAGTCTAGTCACAACTACTTTGCATCACCAACTCCATCACCACGCAGACAGCGATCCTTATCGCCAGAGCACACATGGTTTTTTGGTAACAATTTTGCCCAAAACAATCCCGTGCCCTCATCTTGGCAAGATCTTCTACCAAAATTGTCAAGCGGCCGGATTCGAGCAAAAGCACGAAAAAGCATCCCACCGCTCAACCTACCCCCCTTAAACGATGCGACCAGCGCCCTACACCACTATCTGTTAAGCAAAGGTTGAAATCTTCTGAGGACGAATCCGACTCCATTTGCTCTCCATGGTTTCATGATGTTGAGGATTCCACCGGCCACAGTGCCATTCAGGGACCATACAGGCATTACCCTGAACTAGCAAACGATGACGACGGCAGTGAATCTCACGCAAATAGCCATCATGACTACTTGGACCGATTTCGAGGGCGAAATCCTTTTAAGGGGGTAGAGTGTAATACCCTAGGTTTGCACACACACACAGAAAAAAAAAAATTTGTTCACGCACAACGCTAGAACGTTCGAGCGCCTACCCGAACGTTCAGACACCATTTTTCATATTTAAGAACCCCTCCCCCTCCTCATTTCTCACACCAAAATCACTCCTCCTTGTGATTTTCCTTCTCTCTTTCACTCATTTTGAGTTTTTGTCTTCTCTTTTGAGACTCTCTTTCCGAGACTCTCTGTGCGGTGCAACGCGGTTCTGCTCGGGGGAAGGCGCCAGTTTTCAAAGCAGTTTTTATCTGAAGGTGGTGAACGAAACATAGGTTTGCGTGTCTTAAAACTTTTATTAAAGTTTACATTCATTTATCATTATGTCTACTGTTCATTTACACTGCATTATTGCGTATAATGTTCATATTGTCATACTTATGCCTGTATAATTGGAGTTCATGTATTACACTGTTGTTATGCCGGAATAGTGGTCAATCTGGCTCAACCAGACTCAGTCTTGTCCTCAGTAACTTTAAATAGTGAAGGGGAGGCAGCGTGCTGCTCTAGACGATTGGTATTTAAGTAGACCTCGTGTCTCACCTCTCAACTAGAGACTGATCTTGTTGGTCTTATTTGAAAACTATCAGCTTATACAAGTAATACTGAATGTCCTAACCTTACACGTAGTGATACCGACCCTGATAAGGATCATTAGACGTTGCCAAATCCTATCTAAATGTTAAGTAAAGACCGGACCAGTTCATGCATTGGCATCATATATAGCACCACCTAGGGACGTATGTGGTTTATGATTCATAGAATAGTTAGAAGCGATGCTCGTTATTCATTATATTTCTCTGGAGAGGGACGTACAATGAGAACCTAGCCACTCCTGGGGAAGGACATTTGTACGTGAATCCAGAGCGTCGTTCCTGAGGAGGGACGTACAATAAAAACCTGGCTACTCCTGGGGAGGGACGTCTGTACGTGAACTCAGGCGATGTACAATCATCAAACCAATACGAGACGGTGTCATGCATACATACATATTGGATTGATTATGATGCTCTGATGTGTATTTAAGATATTTGATTATGAAGTTTGCTTTATTAATTGTTATATTCACGAACTATTTTACCCACTGAGCGTGTTGCTCACCCCGTTGTTATCCAATTTTTCACAGGAGATTAGGGTGGACTGGGTGCAGGTTTTTAGGCTCATATTCTGTACCCTTTGTATTATTCATTGGGGATTTTGGGAGAATGTTCCCTTAACTATTCATGTACAAATATATTTTGAAATTAATGAAATCAGACTTATACTTAATCATGTTTCCGCACACTCAATTATTGTTATAATGCATTCACTCTCCGTCCGTGAGTGTCCCGCTGAGCTAGGCGCGTCCGGATGGAGTATGACACGTACAACCTCTAAATAGATGATGGGGTAATTTGGATCGAAAAGGGTCCCTAAGTGGCTTCTCAAAGTTTCTCAGAATGATGTTTTTGTTTCATCTCATCAGCAATAAAAGTTCTTTTACCTTAAAAAAAAAACATCCATATTCTCCATATGGTAACAGCTTCAATGTATATTTATTGTGTAAATTATTTTTAAATAATTTCTCCATAAATGGACGATTCTAATGCACGATTATTATAAGTACTTTACCCAATTAATGTGCCTTTAAGTGTTAGCTTCGTTAGCTAATGATTTTTTTTTCCGCTCTCTACCTTATAGACTAGAGTTAAAGTTTGAAGTAACACCATAAGATTAGTTCATTCTGAATCAAGTAGATAGGAGTGTTGATGGTTTATTTTGGGTCGGTTTGATGTTCAAGTCGAATCCAAGCCAAAAGTCGTCGGATTAGTGTTTTGTTTATCCAAACCAAAGTGATCAACTTAGCTACCAAATAGAACATAATAGATATGATTTGGTTTGGGTTATTTGGTTTGAAATTTTAAATAAACATTTACAAAAGAAGTCAAAACAATTAATTATAGATATGAATATGGAGTAAATTTAATGCACATTTAATAAATTTTAAAACAATTGTTCAATATTTAAGGTAATAATACAAATATTTATGATAATATCTATTTCATAAAAGAATCTTAGACATTTAAAAAAATATATTAACAATTTTACCTTTTAGGTTGGTTGGGTTTGATTTATTTGGTTTTAAAGTCTCAAATTATAAACTAGATTGAACCGATTGGATTACACGTTTTCTAAACTTAACCCAAATTAAACTTATTAAAAATCAAACTAAATAGAGCAATTCAATTTGGTTATGCAGTTTGAACTAATCCATTAATACCCCTAAATAAAAAAGACATAAAATATTGGTTCTTGATGCATAAAAATTATCTGAAAAAGATACTTGGATAACTAATAATCAACTCCTCGTAGTCTTGTGGTTAATTTTACATTTTTATCTGAAAAAGATACTTGGATATTTGGTGAAGCCTTTTTGTCATTTTTGTCCAACATGCCCTTCACACCTTTCAATGCTAAAAGAATGAAATCGTGATCTTATATTATAACTAACTTACTTTTTCATCTCTCCAAAATTTTGAACACTTTCTTTTAAATTCAAATCTTTTCTATTCTTCCCTCTTATGGCTTCTACCTTGTCATACTTTCAAGCCATTATTATTATTATTTTAACTATATGAAATAATTTTATTCTTATAGCTACACTAAAAGACATAAATATGCATTTTTTTCTTTATTATAAAATATATTTATATTGCTTTAATCAATAAATAACAAAAATTATGTGTAATGTACATGTTCAAATATTAACTTTTATTAATGATCGATTTACTTGTTTGATTTAGATAATGACAAATTTCGACATAAAACAATTATACTTATAAATTAAACACGTGTCAACCATATGACTACATAACCTTATTTTTAATTTTTTTTTATTGTTAAACTAAAACTTAAATAGTGTTTGTTAAGTCTAATTCTAACCTCTAACTCTTCCAAACTCTAATTGAAATAGAGGTTGGATAAAATTAAAGTGTTTGGTAAAAATTTATCAACCTCTAAATTATTTAGAGGTTGATGAATAATATAGGTTAAACCTTGAAAATAAAAAAGTAAAAAAAACTTTGATTTTTCTCGTAGAAGTTTATCCTCTATCATATTTGTAGTAGAGCATGAACCACCTATATTAGGAACAATTTATAATAACCTATCAATTTTGCATTAACCATGTATATGAAATAATTTGTTACCACTCAAATTTAATAAGTAATAATTAATACAAAATAGTCTTTTATTTAAATAAATATGGCATATAATAACAAATATAACAATTAATTTTTTAAATTCTTTTTATAAAGCTAAACAAATAATAATTTTTTAAATATTTCAAATAATTAAAAATTAAAATATATTTAAATAAAAATTATGATATAATGAAAATTTTAAAATAAGTGATTGCAAAAAAAAAACTAAAAATAAATACATGAAAACTTATGATATAATAACTAAATAAAAATTATGATATAAATAAATAGACAAGTTTAAATTTAAATATATTTAAATTTAAATTATGTCATAACTAAATATTTTTTTACTAATTAAAACATATTATTTTAAATCCTAACCAATATCAAATATAATTAATATGTGATAAATAATTATTTTAAGTTGAATTAATTATTAATCTTATATGTAATTAATGCACAAATAAAATAAATAATTTTGATAAAATAAATCTATCTTTTTTTATAGAAAAAAGTTGAGATTCCAAATAGCAAACATTTTATTTTTAAAATAAAACTAAAATAGGAGATTTGAATATTTTAGTTACCAAACGAAATTCTTAAAATAAATTCTTATAAAAATAGCGGCAAAGAAGGTAGAGCTAATTTTTTTGAAAAATTTATCTAAATAACATCTTATAAATAGAATAGCGCTTTTGTTGTAAATTTATATCTATGCATGTTTGGCCCTGTAAAAGTCTAAAATGCCCTCTTTCTTTTAACTTAAAACACAACTCTCCCAACTCCTTCCAAAAGCGTGTGATTTCATTTTTCTCCCAATGGAAACCCTTTTTTCTTTGTTTCTTGCGATTTCTCTCTCTTTCTCCACTTCTTCTTCATCTTCATTCTGTCATTGACGATTTCTCTTTCTCTCTGTGCTTCTTCTTCTGTTGGCCCAGATGTATCTAAAAGGGGGGTGAATTGGACACTTAGCAGATTTTAACCTTTCTTTAAATTGTACGGAATAATGAAAGCAGATTAAATAAAGTATAGCAATGAGATATAATAAATGTAAATGGGACAATGCAAGCAAGATTTATAGTGGTTCGGTCGCGCCTACATCCACTACCTAACCCTCCTCAGTTAGGATTTGTTCAAACTCCACTATGGACCTTCTTACGGGTGAAGATCAAACCGGAACACTTTCTTAACTTAAGGGGTGAGAACTACCGTTTCTCAACTTACTGGTGTGAGAAGACTACTTACAACTTTGAGCAACACTTGCTCTGACTCAGTGACTTACCCGTCACTACAATCAGATTACAAAATGAGATATGATTTCCTTTACTCAGAACCAAAGTGATACTTACAACGCTTTGGATTGAACCTTCTGTTGTGACAAATTCAACGAAATATGTATGATGAAGTTTATGCTGAAAACAGGTTCAAATAGTTTTTGCCTTTGTTAATGGGTTTTTGAAATAAAGAAGAAGAAGATCGATCAACCCAAAAAACTTGAAGTTTTTCTTTCAAAAGATCATAAGATCAAGCACAAGTGAAAGAAGACTAACTTTCAAAAAGTGTTTTGGTGCAAACGAAAACTGTCAATACATTTTGAATGAATATTAGTTTCGTATTTCATTAGTTAGTTTTTTTGCTCTGAGGCAGCACGTATATATAGGAATAACAGAGGCGCAATGGACTTGGTAATTTTGGTGTTCTAAGTTATTTCAAATACAACGTTAACATTCTTTCCAGAAATGGATCGATTCAGCGTAATGCATATTACGGCAATAGCACCCGAATAATCTGATCCTTTCATGAAAAGGGAATGTTCTGACAAAGTTTTAGAACGTTTTAAAAAGTTCTGAAAAGTGGTCGTACGATTCTGAAAGGTTTTGAAAAATATTCGTACGTTTCTGAAAAAGGTTAACATAAATGGCAGTAATGTCATAACAGCAAAAATATTTTTTTTCATTTTGTTCCTTTGAGGGCGCTCATAGAACATCAGCGTCCTACTGAACAATGAAGTTAGGGCGCTACTAAGTAGTAAGCATCCTGACTTGCTTTGATAATTAAACAACTTAAAGCATGAGGGCGCTACTTCGTAATAAGCGTCCTGCTTTGTTTTAAAACGCAAAACATATGAGGGTGCTACTCAAAAGTAAGTGTCCTGAACTATTAAAAGCAGTTTTCAAACAATGTTTAAGCGCGCAGACAGACGGTGAGCGTCCTGAAAGTTACTTAAGTTGATTATAAAGATGAGGGCGCTCCTACACAAGTAGTGTCCTGATAATTCATTCAACTTATAACTTATCAGCGTCCTTAAAGATAAAAATCACTTCAAGATAAAAAGATCTTTCAGCAAGCTGAAACTAAGTCAGCGTCCTGACATTCTCAGAGGTTGATAAAAGAAAAGTCACTACTAACAAGTAAGCATCCTTATTAATCAGTTCAATTCAACCTTGAGCGTCCTAACATTTTATCAGCATCCTGACTTATCAAGTCCAGGAAGGCACGGCTAAAATATTAGCGTCCTGAAAGACTTTATAAAAGCGGTATTTTATTTCTCGATTAAAACACGATAAAACATAAAGTAACCGGATTAAATCAAACATGCAACCAATCGATTAAAACATGCAAGCATGCATATTGCTAAATCACATGGCATAGAAGGTCCTACAACCTATCATAATCTAATCATACAAATAAACATCTTCAAACAGTCATGGTCTTCAAGAAGATCTTTTATTACGTTCGCCATGCATCATTGAATCTTTGATACCTTCAAGTAAGATTAGATATGCCATATGTGCAGTAATATCATGAACAAAATGTAGTTTTGTAATCATCAAAATGTTTCATAATAGGGACATATTCTCGTAAAGGACATGAGGATAATTGGTTCAACTTCTTATTTTTCATCTGTGATTTCTCTCTTTTTTTCTCTGCGCTTCTTCTTCAACTATCGCTTGTCCATTGACCGATGTATCGGTGATATCAAAGATGATATAATTTCATTTTTTATCGTTAGATATAACTAATATGTTTATGACTATTATGTCACATCCCGCCCGGACGCGCCTAAACCGGCGGAACACTCACGGACGGGGGCGTGAACGCATTATAATAATAACCGAGTGCGCAAGAACATAATAATGTATAAGTCTGATTTCATTAATTTCATAATATATTTTTGTACATGAAATAGAAAAGGGAACATCCTCTCAAAATACCCAATGAATAAACAAAGGGTTACAAAATATGGGTCCAAAAACCTGCACCCAGTCCATCCTAATCTCCTGTGAAAAATTGGATAACAACGGAGTGAGCTAATGCCCAGTGGGTAAAATAGTTCGTGAATATGACAATTAATAAAGCAAAATTTATAATCAAATATCATAAATACACATCAGAGCATCATAATCAATACAACATGTATGTATGCATGACACCGTCTCGTATTGGTTCCATGATTGTACGTTGTCTGAGTTCACGTACAGATGTCCCTCCCCAAAAGTAGTCGCATTCTCATTGTACATCCCTCCTTAGGAACGACGCCCTGGATTTACGTACAGATGTCCCTCCCCAGGTAAACCCGGGTTCTCATCGTATGTCCCTTTCCAAAGAAATATCAACAATAGTGAGCATTGCTTCTAACTATTCTATGGATTACAAACCACATACGTCCCTAAATGATGCTTATGTATGATGCCAATACATAAACAGGTCCGATCTTTACTAACATTGGACAGGATTTGGCAACGTCTGGTGATCCTTATCAGGGTCGGTATCACTACGTGCACAATTAGGACATTCAATATTACTTGTACAAATCGATACCTTTCAAATAAGACCAACTAGATCAGTCTCCAGCTTGAGAGGTGAGACACGATGTCTACTTAAATACCAATAGTCTAGAACAACACGCTGCCTCCCGTTCACTATTTTAAGTTACTAAGGAAAAGACTAAGTCTGGTTGAGCCAGATTGACTACTAATCCGGCATAGTAATAGTGTAATACATGAATTCCAAATATACCGACATAAGTATGACAGGTATGGACAATATACACAATAATGCAGTGTAAATGAATAGTAGATATAATGATAAATGCATGTAAACTTTAATAAAATTCATAAGACACGCAAACCTGTGTTTTGCTCCCCACCTTCAGATAATAACTCATTCTTGAACTGGCTCATTTTCCCTGGCAGAACCGCGTTGCACCGCGAAGAGAGTCTCAAAAGAGAGAGAGAAAGAAAGGGAGAAATTTTTCAACAAGAGGAGAGAATTGGATTGGTGTGAAAATGAGGGGGGAGGGGGGAGGGGGGAAGCCTTTCTTTTATAAAAAGAAAAGATCCTGAACCTTCAGGCGAGCTGCCCGAAGTTCAAATTTATTTATTTTTATTTTTTGTTTTTGTGCAATACTAGGGTATTACATATTATTTATTGGTAATATC
This sequence comes from Paratinospora sagittata, assembly GCA_035771175.1. NCBI lineage: Eukaryota > Viridiplantae > Streptophyta > Magnoliopsida > Ranunculales > Menispermaceae > Paratinospora > Paratinospora sagittata. The sequence continues at coordinate 28,647,020 of CM069607.1, read as the reverse complement.
ATAATTGATTTATCAGTTGTAACGCATATATAAACAAGACTGATATATCGACAATATCAGAACCGATACCTCGTTCATATTTCTGTCACAAAATAAAGATATGACCGAAACATCAGTGATGGTCAAACCAATACATCTGTCATATATCTATAACTATATATGACCGATATATCGTTAATATCAGAACTGATACATCAGTCATGTTTCTATCGCGATATAAAGATATGAGCGATACATCGGTGATGTCAAAACTGATACATCTGTCATATCTCTATAATTAGATATGACTGATATATAGGTGATATCAGAACTGATAATTCAGTCATGCTTCCGTCTCGGAATAAAGATATGACCGATACATTGGTGATGGCCAAACCGATACATTTGTTATATCTCTATAACTAGATATGACTGATATATCGATAATATCATAATCGATACATCGGTCATGTTTCTGTCGTGGTATAAAGATATGAGCGATACATCAATGATGTCAAAACCGATACATCTGTCATGTCTCTATAAGTAGATAAGATTGATATATTGGTAATATCATAACCGATACATTGGTCATGCTTCTGTCGGGAAATAAAGATATGATCGATATATCAGTGATGTCAAAACCGATATATTTGTCATATCTCTATAACTAGATATGACTGATATATCAGTAATATCAAAACCGATACATCGATCGTGTTTCCATCGCGGAATAAAGATATAACTAGATATAACTAGATATGACTGATATGTTGGTATAACCAGAATTGATATATCAACCGAGTGTAACTCGAAAGCGATTGTTTTGCTTTTGAAGTTTAATTATTACATTTATGGGGGTTTAACTTTGGATGTCGCTATGTAATTTTTGTCGAAAACCAGTAGAATAACAAACTTGAAGAAACAATAAACATTAAAAGGATTCAAACCTTCGTTTTGTTTCGACGTGGATGAACTCAAATTACTTTTGGATGCTATAAAAATACTTGCAAAAACTTTGTAGTTCCAAGATCGTTTTTCGTTCTTAAATTGTAGAAAAGTGATTGTAGTCATTGTAGACCGAAATTATGTTAAAATGAATGTTTAGAAATTAAAATAAGTTGGTGGAAGGACGTTGTAGAATAAAAATGGACAATTTTGAATTAAATAAGGGTATTTTGAACTTTTTAGAAGGCCAAACATGTCATAGATATAATTCTACAACAAACGTGTTATTCTTTTAAAGTGTTACTTCTATAATGTTATTTTGGTAAATTTTTCAATATTTTTTAGAGCTAAAGAAAGTAGAGTTACCAAATGCTATCTTAAGCTGCAAATAATTGATGACTCAACGTGATGCACCTTCTCCCTCCTAGGGGTGTAAGCCGACCCAACCAACCCGACCAAACCGATCACAATCCGATAGATTGGGTTGGGTTGATCTAGGTGTTTGGGTTGAGTTAAGTTCAAAAATCTTTACCCGAATGGGTCGGGTTGAGTCATTAGTTGACACCCTTTGAACCTAACCCAACCCGAACCAAACTTAACATTAATCCTTAAATTTTTTATCCCCTAAAGTCACCAAATAGAGATTGATAATAACGAAACCCTCACAATCTCAAACCCAAATTGCAACATTTTTTCCCTTTTACATAAAATGTCTCGACCCTTTGTTTCTTTTTCTTTTTGATCCATTTTTTATTATTATTATTTTTTATTTCTTCTTCTTCCTAGATTTTTTTTTCTTCTTCTAATGTTCAAGCCATCTTTTTTTTTTTATAAATAAATAAAATAAAAAATAAAAAAATTCAAATCATCTTAACCCGAATGACTAACCTAACCCAACCCAAAGGTTTAAGAAGTTAGTTTGATTTTGGTTAAGTTTCATTTTTTCCAACTTGAATTGTTTAGATTAAGTTGAATTTTGACTTGAATTTGACCTAATTCAACCTGTTACACTCCAACTTCCTCCTCAGAGGTGGGGATTTGAAGCCTCTCCCAATACTAATGTGGGAGAAGGGCCGCAGACGTTGGTTCTTACGAGCATCTTGCCTATTGTTGATGTACTTAACAATTGGCTTTCATGAGTTCTTTTTGCCCCATGTGCCAATTGTGAAAAAAATAATAATAATTAATTTAATGCAAAGAATTAGTCCACTAATTCTTGGATTTATATAATATTTTATATTGTAGATACCGACGATATTTATATTTAAGAATTGAGTAAAAGGAATAGAATACTGTTCAATCTCTGACCTACTTTCCCATGACAAAGACGTAGCGGAACATCCCAACTCCGTCAACAACACACATATATATAAAATATATGCTCGGGTGAACCAAAAGGTGCTCTAGTTGTACATTGTCATGCTTGACTAGCTCTACCTATAATGGTTTCTTAGACAATCATCCACTTAATTACTAAGGTTGATCAAAATATTGTCAAACCAATACAACTTACCTTTTCTATCTCACCTTCGAAAATATATATGCATTACTTGAAGAGTGTTCACCACTACTGCTCTCGTCCTTCTTCTCCATTGAACACTTCACTCGTCCTCCCCTCTTTGCCGCTGCTCTCATCCCTGTCGATTTAAGCTTCGTGATAATCTTTCAAAGGTTTTTGGGCGATCTCACGAGAACGATGTCTACGGCTCCGACAGGGCCTCTTCGGACGGAGAATCGGTCGGTGATGTGAAGGAAGCAGAGGAAGTTTGTTACGGGAGGTGTTGTGTAGAATGTTACTTTTGCTTTAGCCGCTTCTTTTTTTTCCCCTGCAGAGAACAATGGTGAACATGATGTTGATGATCGCCGCAGATCTCGAGAATCTCACCGATCTGCAGCCTCAAGGAGGCTGTGATGGATCTTAATATCTTTTGCGTGAACCCTAAATCGACCTACACGCAGCAGAAGGTTCTCAAAATGGCTTCGAACACAGCTCTTCCCGAGATGGATCTATAGAGTGGCGAAGGGCGTTCGCTGTGGGGTGAAGAATGGCGTTCGCTGCGAGGAGAAGAAGGGCTTGAAAAAGGAAACAACTCTTTTAGAAGCGATTTTGAAAACCATTTTCTAGTGGTGAATGGCATGGGTTTGTGATTGAAACCTCTTTTAGCAGCAACGGAAAAATTGACAACACAGCCAAAGTGTTCAGATTCACTTTTGGCGGTGTGCCTAGAAGGAACCACTTGCAGGGAGCCATTCTTGTTGTGGTTCAGCGCCTTGTTGGAGGAGTTGAGTGACCAGATTGTGCCAGTGGAACTTTTTTCACGGGACTTGCGTAAGAGGGACAATCTCTCGTCGACGATCTCGTTTCCTCACCAGATATCAGTTTCGTAGTGTTTGAATCAGCGGCAAAGCTTTCAAGAAGAAGAAGAATCTGCGGTTCTTACAGAAATTCTCAAGCTTCCATATCAGATTTGTAGCGTTTGAATCGGCGGCAGAGCTTCCAAGAAATTCTTTGAATCGTCGGCAACACCAGCAAGCTTCTTTGAGCGCTGCTGGAGCGTTCAGGAGCGATGCGCTCTCCATTCCGGTTGGTCTAGTGTTCCCCACAGGTTTTCTGTTTTTGCCCTTTCGATTCTATTGAAGGTGCTCTTTCTGCTTTGTTCTTCACATATTTGTTGTCTTCTTGTTTGATTGGGGTTTGATTGGGGTTTAAAACTTGTATTGGCGGAGAAGACGACGGTGAATTTGAGTCTCGTGCATGGTTTTATGAAGAAGGAGGTGGATTCGATCGCAAGTTTTGTTTTTGATTTGGGGCTTTTGATCGCGTGATAAGGATTTTGAAATAGGGGGGATTTTGGTGCAGTGATGGTGGGTATTTTGGATTCTCGGTGAGGAATATATATAATGGTCGGATTTAGAGCGGGGGTTTTGGATTGCATGGGCGAAGAATGCGTGAACTGCGTAGCGGAGTACGTCGAGGCCGTGCTCCGGTCGTAGATCAGCCGCGGAAACCGCGGGATCGAGGCGGAAGGAGGAACTCAGAGCCCTTGGTCGGAAACTACATAAAAACTAGAGCTGCAGTAGCGAAGGAAGCGGCGAGAAACCAGGTGGTGGTTGCTGCCGGCGGCGGTGGTAGTGGTTGTGCAGAGGAGGAGGCGGCGGCAGCGGCAGCGGCGAGGCCGAGGACGAGATTGGATGCGGCGAGGAATCGTGCGAAGGCGGCTGCGGTGATCATGATTTCGGACAAGAACGGTGAATCGGGAGGTGGTTCCGATCAGTTGAGAGAGATTCAGGGAGAGATTCCTCAGAAAGATATGATGGGAGATGACAGTGGTGGTTTGAGTGCTAACAAGGCTGGAGGCCAGGAAGAAGAAAGCAACACTGATCCTTTTCCTGAAAGGGAAACTGATTTGCTTGAACGAAGTAAAAAAAAAGTTAAGATGAATGTGGATGGAGTGGAAGCGGATTTGTCGCCGATGGCGGACGTAAGTATGGTGGAGGAGACTCAGGCATGCAAGGAGAATGCTGAGGGGAATGGGATGTTCGCCCCCTTGCCAACATTTAGAGACAAACTTTTGGGCTATACGGGACGGATGGATGATAGTGAGATGTCCGATGAGGATTGGACCTCAGATGATGAAGGAGAGATGGGGGCTGAGGAGTTCGAATCCGAGTGTCCAGTCATTCACATATCCAAGGAGGAGACGAGGCGCTTACGTCGCCCATGGCGACAGACACTTATTATCAAACTGTTGGGCAGAACAATTGGATTCACATTCCTGTTACGTAAGATTAAGGCCTTATGGCGTCCGAAGGCTCCTATTGAATTAGTTGCTATTGATCAAGACTATTTTCTTGTCAAGTTTGCCTCCAAGGAGGATTATGAGTATGCAAAATTTGAGGGCCCATGGATGATCTTTGATCATTATCTGACAGTGCGGCAATGGCATCCCAATTTTGACCCGGGGCAGGAGAACATGGATAGATTGTTGGTGTGGGTGCGAATCCCTTGTCTCCCAATTGAATACTATGACTATGACTTCCTCATGAAAGTAGGGGCGCGTATTGGTCGTCCGGTGAAGATTGATGATGCAACAAGCACCGTCTCTAGGGGGAAGTTCGCTCGTATATGTGTGGAGGTAGATATAACCAAGCCACTTATATCTAAATTCACTTTGCGACATCGGGTTCGACGGATTGAATACGAGGGGATCCATTTAATTTGCTTTGATTGTGGATGTTATGGGCATCGGAAAGATGCGTGTCCAAAGAATGAGGGCCAAGAGACGCCTCATCACGGTGGACCGGTGCCAGTGCTGGCCGGAGATGTTAGAGATGTGGTCGGAGTTCAAGCTAGGCCGGCTGAGCCTCCGGTGAATCAGGAAATAACCGAAAATTTTGGGCCATGGATGTTGGCTTCTAGAAGATCTCGTAGAGGTATGACCAAAACTGAAAATGGAAAGAGTGGGAGAGCTGGACGTGATCCTCGGGATATGCCACTGATTGGTGCTAAACAAAATGCTAGCTGTCAGCAACATATTTCTCGGTATGCGGCATTAGCGGTTGAGGATAATCTTGAGGAAAATATTGATAGTGATCAACGAGATGGGCCGCATCTTGATAAGGATATTGGCGTGCACAGGGGCCCAGGGATATCACTTAATGACTATGTCAAGAGTAAAGGGAGAAGGCCCAATATGCAAATAAATACTAAGGAAGTGGATAATGGCCCAAGCACTCAAGTGGCTGTAGAAACCAGCAATGCGGTCCAAATAAAGAAGAATTTACTGACTCGTGACATCACTTCTATCTCTTCTCAGTTCAAGCAAGCTGCCGCTGCGGAGGAACATATTGTGGTGCGTGGGTCCAATAGAGGTCAGTTGATCTCTCGATCGGTGGTCTCTCATCCCCAGCATCAGGTTGAGAACATGGAGGGTATTCATCCTACAATCAATTCGATACCAGAACATCATCAAGATCCTCCTATTGTGGTGGAATCTGGGCATGTTCCTGCTATTGGTAGGCGGGAACTTGGTGGAACAAAAGCTAATCTGGTGGGGGTGCATAACGAAGCTCCTAGTGACAAGGATGAATCGCTTGGGAGGATGGATATTGTTGATGGAGGGTTCTCCTCTTAAAGCTGTGCTTGTCAATGTTTTGGTCTTCGGTAGGGGTGGGTAGCCTATTTTATCTTGTTTTTATGGATTTTATGATCTGGAATTGTCAAGGGGCGGCTTCGAAGGAGTTCCACCGTTCCCTGAAAGACCTGCTTAAGATGCATAAACCAGGCATATTGGGGTTGTTAGAGCCCAAAGTGAGTGGATCTCAGGCAGATTTTCTCTGTAAAAAGCTAGGATTTGATGAATGGGTCCGGGTAGAATCATTGGGTTTCAGTGGTGGTATTTGGGTGTTCTGGCATAGTTCTTGTCAAATAAATATTATTGCTACTCATCCCCAGTTTATCCATATGAGGGTTCGGGATAGTAGTATGCACCAGTGGTTGTTATCTGTTGTTTATGGTAGTCCTACAGCCAGCCTGAAGAAGCTGTTATGGAGGGATCTTAATAAGAATGTTTTTGATACGAGTGAGCCTTGGATTATTGCGGGTGATTTTAATGCGGTGGTATGTTCCGAAGAAGTTAGTAGTGGGAATGCTGTGGCTCATCATGGCAGCTCTGGCTTTGGGGATTGGATTTTTGATCATGATTTGCTGGACATGGGATTTTCCGGACAAGCCTATACTTGGAGTAGGGGTATAGGGGATCAGTTTAAGGGAGCTCGCCTGGATAGAGTTTTATGTAATTTAGCTTGGAGGCATATGTTTGAGGACGCGAGAGTGATTCACCTTCCTAAACATCACTCCGACCATGTTCCTATCTTGGTTCGTTTAAAGGGCTCAAGTGCCACTGTGAGGCCAACGCAGTTTAAATTTCAGGCAGCTTGGCTGACTCATCCGGGATTTTACAATGTCATTAAGGAGAATTGGAGTCGTGACCGATCTTTGGATACAAATAATCGGCATATAGCCTCGGTTCTTACTTCATGGAATAGTACCGAGTTTGGGAGTATTTCTAGGAGGAAGAAGAGGCTCTGGGCGAGACTTGCAGGCATTCAACGTGTCTTATCTAAACACCCTACACACCGTATTCATCTTTTGGAGTCTAAGCTTAAGAAGGAGCTGGACCTTGTTCTGTATCAAGAAGAACTTTCGTGGTTTCAGAAATCTAGAGCCGACTGGATCCTTTCGGGTGACCGCAATACCAAGTTCTATCACGCTACTACAGTCATTCGTCGGAGTAGGAATGTCATTGGGAGGTTAAAAGGTGCAGATGGAAATTGGGTTTCAGATTCAGCTCAGTTGAAACATCTAATTCAAGATTTTTATACCAGGTTATTCTCAAAAGAACCTTGTGGGGATATGTCTGATTTTCCTAAAGGGGGTTTTCCAATTCTAGATGGTGTTGTCATGGCAAGGATTCATCAGCCCTTTGAGATTGAAGAGATTCGTCAGGCTTTATTTGATATGGCTCCCTTCAAAGCGCCAGGCCCGGATGGTTTTCATGCAGGTTTTTATCAACGCCTCTGGCCTACAGTGGGGCCTTCTGTCTTCAAGCTTGTTCAAGACTTTTGGGCGTCAGGAAAGCTTCCAGATGGGATCAATGATACTCTGTTGGTATTAGTACCGAAGGTTCAGCATCTTGAATTATTGACCCAGCTTAGACCTATAAGTCTCTGCAACGTGGGCTATAAACTGATTACAAAAGCTATGACAAATAGGCTAAAGATGATCCTCCCTAGTCTTGTCTCTCCCAACCAAAGCAGCTTTGTTCCTGGTCGCCAAATTACAGATAATGTCATTGTGTATCAAGAAGTCCTTCATTCAATGAGAACTAAGAAGAGTGGTGTTTCTCATATGGCAATTAAGATTGATCTTGAAAAGGCCTATGATCGATTATCTTGGGATTTTATTGAAGACTCGTTGAAGGAGATTGGTCTTGGTGATGGGTGGATCCGAAATGTGATGCATTGTGTCTCTTCCTCTAGGATGTCGATTGTCTGGAATGGGGATCTTTTGGATTGTTTCTCCCCTGAGCGCGGAGTTCGGCAAGGGGATGCAATTTCGCCTTATCTTTTTGCTCTGTGTATTGAAAGATTGGGTCATTTGATTAATGGGGCAGTGGAGCGAAAGGAATGGAAACCCATACAGCTTTCTCGTAATGGTCCTTCTATCTCCCACCTTTTCTTTGCAGATGATATGGTTTTGTTTGCGGAAGCATCTACCGAGCAGATAAAGGTTATTATGAAGTGCCTGGATTTATTTTGTGTGTGCTCGGGCCAAAGAGTTAACTACCAGAAATCTCATATATTTGTATCCCACAATGTGGAGCTTGCGGTGGCTCAAGACATATCTACTATCTCTGGTATCCCCCTTACGGACAACCTGGGTCGGTATCTTGGTGCTCCCTCCATTCATGGGAGGGTCCGACCTGCTGACTTTCAGTACATCATTGAGAGAGTGACTACTCGATTGGAGGGGTGGAAGACAAAATTCTTGTCCTTTGCGGGTAGATTGGTTCTAGTTAAATCGGTGCTTAACTCTATTCCCATGTACATCATGCAGACTATGGCATTACCAATAGGGGTGTGTAATACCATTGATAAATTAGTTCGACGTTTTCTATGGGGAGGGTCTAATGAGAAGCAGGGCGTCAACCTCATTAAGTGGGAAATCATCATCAAACCTATGGAGGACGGTGGTCTTGGCATTAAGAGTATGGCCCATATGAACTTGGCTTTTTTAGCCAAATTGGGATGGAGACTAATTACAGATAAGAATAGCTTTTGGGCCAGAGTTGTTTCCATGAAGTATCTGCATCGGGAAGCTACTATTGATAGGTTGCAGCCTAAGAATGGGGCTTCCAATGCGTGGCGGGGCATTGTTAAAGCCTCGCCTATTTTACGTAGCGGGGTGCGGGCTCTAGTTCGTAATGGTAAGGACACTCTTTTTTGGCTTGATACATGGGTAGGTGAGGTGGCCTTAATCAATATGAAAATGCGGGATTTGAGTTTGGTGGAGATGTATAGGCCTGTCTCAAGCTATTGGGTGAAGGGCTCAGGGTGGGACTGGAATGCTCTATCAGGTTTACTCCCTTTTGAGGTTGAAAATAAACTTGCTGTTGTGCTCTTATGGGATGAGGAAGAGGTTGCAGATGGCATATGTTGGGGAGCTTCTAAGAGTGGCATATTAACGGTGACCTCTGCTTATACTATTTCTACTGGCACTCTTATAGGAGATCCTAATTCCCTTTGGAGGATGATTTGGAAGCTTAAAGCTCCTCAAAGATGCAAGACTTTTTTGTGGATGGTTGCGCATCGAAAGATCATGTGCAATGCTGAGAGGATGAAAAGGGGTTTCACCATGGCATCTGACTGTATTGAATGTGTGGGATGTATCGAGGATGTTGATCATATTTTTCGAAATTGCTCTAGAGCCGTGCAATTATGGAAGCGTCTATTGCAGCCAGTTGAGTATCATCTTCAGAGCAATTTGGATTTCCAAAGCTGGCTTGCTCATAATCTTGCTGGCGTTAATGATTGTAATGTTGACTATGACTGGGCTTCCTACTTTACAGTTGCCGTGTGGGCTCTTTGGAAATGGAGGAATGATTTAGTTTTTCGTAATCTTCGTTTTCACTTCGAGTATAGCATGACTTGGCTTAAAGGGCAAGTGGCTGAAATCATTCATGCTTTTCGAGCCAAAGTGGCGGTCCATGGTGCTGGACTGATAGAGAGGGTGAAGATGGTAGGCTGGTGTGCTCCCAACCATGGTTGGACTAAGCTTAATACTGATGGATGTCTTAAGAAAGCTTCATCGCGAGCAGGGGGTGGCGGTCTTCTCCGTGACTATCGTGGTATGTGGTTGAGGGGGTTTGTGGCTAATATTGGGTCTTGTACTGCAACTGAAGCTGAATTATGGGCTGCTGTTCATGGCCTACGTCTTGCTTGGGATGAGGGCCATCGTTCTATAGTCTTCGAAACAGATTCGGCTATGGTGGCTGGTTGGTTAAAAGGCAACAGTATGCCGCAGCTTAGCCTTTCCAACTTGGTAAATGAGTGTAGAAGACTCCTTCAGAGAGATTGGATAGTTCAAGTTGAGCATATTTATAGAGAAGGTAATAGAGCAGCAGACTATTTGGCTACTGAGGCTTTGAAGTTCAATTGGGGAGTGTGTATCCTGTCTTCCCCTCCCCGTGGGTTATTCAATATTTTGAGGGAAGATGCAACTGGGGTTACTTGGCCTAGGAAAGTTCGAGATGTAGTGTGCTAGTTGTTCTTGCTGGGTATTCCCCCTCTTTTCCTTTCAAAAAAAACATTCATTTAATCCTATTGACATTATATGATTATATTTTATTTTAAAAAGTAATTACAAAATTAAAATAATAGTTTAATATTAATATCTATACATGTTTTATACTTTTAAGTTCACTTACATCAGATTTTTCTCTATTTTACTCTTTTAAATTTTTATACTTTATTCCACACTCTTCGACTTTTGACTAATATTAATATCTTTAACCAAATAATGTTAATATTAGTTATATTATTATAAAAATAATAAAAATTATATAATAATTAAGTCTAATAAATAATAAAACTTTCATAAAGTATTTATGAAAAATAGATATTTGAATCGAAGTTTTATATATAGGTAGAGACGTTGGGAAGGAGGTGATTAACATGAATAGAAAGAAAAAAAGATTCAATTGAAATATTTGAATCAAAGTTATTTTTATGTTTTTGTAATTTAAAAATTAATAAATTAGATTATAAAAATAATGTTATTATTTTAATAAAATTAGTTTTATTATTTTTAATAAAAATAATATTTTATAATAAAAGTTATTTAATTATCTAAAATTTTGATGCGCTATTAAATACAGTAATATGATATTTTTTAGAAAGTTATATAAGATTTTCGTGTGTAACGAAACACAATAATATAATATTTTTATCTTTAGATTCTCATCAATCACTTTCTTAAGAATTTTATTCTCATTTTCATGTAAAGATTCTCACGCATCCAACGTAACCTTAAGATCGATTAGAGACCTCCTTCTCATTTTGGTTTACTTTTTCTTTTATATAAAGTGCATACAGGTGGTTTTGCTGGCTTCCTAACAGCAGAAATCTCTCCCACTCCTCTCTCAATCTCCAGCATTTGGCTTCCTAAATAAAGGTTTTTTTTTTGTTTTGTTGAAAACCACTTTATTAAGTTTCCTCGAGCGAAATTGATAAGTTTATATATATGCTAACGTCAAAATCTTTAAAAGATTTACAAAACTTCAAATTTCGTTTTTCATAAAAGTGAAATGTTATAGTATGATGAAACCTAATTAAAATTAAAATGAATCATTTAAAATATATATCAAGTATATATGGATCTTATTACAAATTTTCTCTTGGCACAAGAAAATAAAATGTATAATAAAATATATGTTGTTGGTTAATTTCGTATTAGTCAAAGGTAGTTGCATTTATTTTGTGGAATATATCATATGTAAGTCATGGAGCATGATGTGAGAACATGCTTAGTGTTTACTAATTTTTAGGTTTGTAATTTTAAGCAAGCTATATTATTTTAAGGCTTGATGTTCTTCAATAAAAGGGTGTCTTGAGTATCATTTTTGTATTTGAGAATTTATTGATTTCTCGAATAATCAATACTTATTTTAAAGGTTTGGGTTTTCTCCGAATTAACCCCATTTATCATCTAATTTTTCTATTTCATTTGATTTCTCGTTACAAACATTTATGTTTGTACAATTACACACTTGTATATATATATATATATATAGTCAATCAACTGCATTCTTTTACTAACAATTAACATTAATATCTTTTTTATGACAAATTAATTATACCAACTATACCCATAATTAAATCTCATTTATTATTAAAATGAATTTTTTATTATTATTAATAAATTTTAGAAAATAAATGTATACACGAATATGTAATGGACCAGAAAAAAACAATTGCTTAAATTATACTAAGTGGGCTTGTAAAGTAATTAGGTTATTCCCAACAGAATCATTTTTCTATAGATTAATTTGCGGTAGAGGAGTTATACCCGAAAGTATTATTGGCTATCTTTGTAAAGGGTTGAAAACATAAAGTAGCTTGAAAATCGGAAAGATGAATCCTAGCATGACTGGGTTGGTATAAAATTAAGCATATGCCCAGTGAATATTCCTTAAAAAACGCATTAAATATGCAACGAAACTCTACCATCCTTTCCCACAACAACTAATCACTAACAAAATCTCATTTCTTAATCTCTTATTGATCTCTTGCCATCCTCCAAAACAAAACAAAGATTGATCGAGTTCTTTATCAGCTTGTTTGATCTTCTTCATACATACATGTTGCAGATTATTATTTATTTTTGAAGATTGAGAGCAACAAGCGATTTGATTTTTGGAGATCTCATCACGTAATTATTTATCAAGTTCATGCTCTTTTCTTTTTTGTTTTTGTTTTTAGTTTTAGGTTTTTTCTTGTTCTTGTTGTTTGATTTTGTAATGTGTGTTAATTTATCGAAAATAGTGTAATTTTATTAGGGCTTTATTGGAATAAAAGGGTTTAATGAATTTAAAGAGACACGTGAGAAAAATGGGTCAAAGTTTGATTCTCCGTATCTTTTGGAATTACTAGGTTGTGATAAAGAGATTTGTTAACGAAACTTCAGCTGAATAACACAACAAACCCCGATTGAATTGATACCCCGTCTCTTTTTTTCTCTCTTCTTCGTCAAATTCCCTCATCTTATTGGTTCACAATAACATGAGAACATCAACAATCTCTTTTTCTTCCTTTTCTTCTTCTTCTTCTTCTCTGCCTAAATTCCATTGGGGCTTTATTTATTTATTTATTTATTTTTGACCTTTCCAGATCTATAGAGACCGACCGAACACGCTTCTGGATGATTGGCTAAAGGCTATAGTACTAGCACTTCAAATTCAATCTCCGTTCTATCTTCATCCTTGAAGGGAGACGAAGGCCGTCATATCGATCAGGTCCTTTATTAATTTTAATGTTCTTTCTTGCATATTAGCCTAATTGTATTGTGCCTATTGGGTTGTTTTTGTTTTTTTTTTCTTCTCTTCTCTTGATTGGTATTTTAATTACATTGTTTCTATATTTTATTTGATATGAATTAAACGTTTGATTACTATGTTTGCTTCTTTTTATTTTCTTTGCATGGTGGAATGACATAGTCATTTTTGTGTATATTGTTCTATTTTCTGCAATTTTTTGGATTACTGTTGAAGTGATTTGAGGAACACAATATCAGTATTAGTTTGATACTTTTATAGTGATTTTTAATTGAGAGGTTAAATCGAAGTAGAAAATATTTGTGTTGAACTATTAGATCACGCTGATATCATTGTTTGACAATGAAATAGCTTAATTAATTGTTGTCTTTTTTATAGAAAATAATAATAATATATATATATATATATATATATATTAATATGTTCTCCATTTTCACAACATTGCAGGGTATTATTCATCGCTTCCCCTAGGCTCTTGTCAAAACACCATCACCAGAGATAACAAACTAAACACTTTAACATCATCTACATATGGCCAAAGACAACTTGCAAGTGCTCAATGCACTTGACGGAGCAAAGACACAATGGTACCATTTCACAGCAATTGTGATCGCCGGCATGGGCTTCTTCACCGATGCGTACGATCTCTTCTGCATCTCACTCGTCACAAAACTCCTCGGCCGCATCTACTACCATGTCCCCGGTTCCTCCAAACCCGGCACTTTACCTCCTAACGCCTCAGCTGCCGTGAACGGCGTTGCCCTTTGTGGCACACTAGCCGGCCAGCTCTTCTTCGGTAGGCTCGGAGACAAATTGGGCAGGAAACGCGTCTACGGCATGACCCTTATGCTCATGGTACTTGCCTCAATTGCTTCTGGCCTTTCTTTTGGTAAAGAGCCCAAAGCTGTTCTGACCACCCTTTGTTTCTTCAGATTCTGGCTTGGATTTGGCATTGGTGGTGACTACCCTTTATCTGCAACAATCATGTCTGAGTATGCAAATAAGAAAACTCGTGGTGCTTTTATAGCTGCTGTTTTTGCTATGCAAGGGCTTGGAATTTTATCTGGTGGAGTTTTTGCTATGATCATGTCTTCTGCTTTTAAGGCACTTTTTGATGCTCCTCCTTATGAGATTGACCCAGTTGGTTCTACTGTTCCACAAGCTGATTATCTTTGGAGGGTGATTTTAATGGTGGGCGCATTACCAGCTGCGCTTACGTATTATTGGCGAATGAAGATGCCAGAAACTGCTAGGTACACTGCTCTTGTTGCTAAGAATGTGAAACAAGCTAATGCTGATATGTCCAAGGTCTTGCAAGTTGAAATTAAATCTGAAGAACCTGAAGAGAAAATTGAGAAGAATAACACAACAAACAGTACAACTAGTACTAGTAATTCGAGATCATTATCGTCATCGTTTGGCTTGTTTTCGAAGGAATTTGTTCGGAGACATGGGCTTCATTTACTTGGAACTACTAGTACATGGTTCTTGCTAGATATTGCTTTTTACAGCCAAAACTTGTTTCAAAAGGACATTTTTAGTGCAGTTGGATGGATCCCTCCTGCAAAAACTATGAATGCAGCTGAAGAAGTTTACAAAATTGCAAGAGCACAAACCCTTATTGCTCTATGCAGTACTGTCCCCGGGTATTGGTTTACAGTGGCGTTGATCGATCGAATTGGGCGATTTGCAATCCAATTAATGGGATTTTTCTTTATGACTGTGTTCATGTTTGCTCTAGCAATTCCTTATGATCATTGGAAGCAGCCAGATCACCGAATCGGGTTTGTTGTGATGTACGCTTTGACGTTCTTTTTCTCTAATTTCGGGCCAAATAGTACTACTTTTGTGGTACCAGCAGAGATATTCCCAGCTAGGCTTCGTTCAACTTGTCATGGGATATCAGCAGCTTCTGGGAAAGCTGGTGCAATTGTGGGTGCTTTTGGGTTCTTATATGCTGCTCAAAGTCAGGATCCATCGAAGGTAGATGCTGGGTATTCAGTAGGAATTGGTGTGAAGAACTCTTTAATTATGCTTGGTGTGGTTAATTTCTTGGGCATGTTGTTTACATTTTTAGTGCCCGAGTCAAAGGGAAGGTCACTAGAGGATATATCTGGGGAGAATGAAGGAGAAGATGAAAGTAATAAGGTGGGAGCAGCAGAGCAGAGAGTGGGTCATGCAGATCGTGTTTAAGTTTTTTTTCATGGTTTTAGTGTTTTAAGTATATTAATTATATTATCGTCTTCTCTGTTAACAAAGAAAGTACTCTTTTTTTTACATTGTTGTAGCTAGGCTCCTTTTATTTTCTAATATGCAATGAAGCAAAGCTTATTAGAATCCAACGTTGCAGTACTGAGAAATTTGTGTTATTCATCAGTTTGCCCTCCTTTTTTATTAAAGATTTGATCGAATCGAGAACGAAAAAGTAGGGCGCTTTGGTGTCATTGATGTTGTTGTTGTTATTGTTGTGATTAGCGTTGTTAATATAAATAAAGCTTTATGCGAAAGGTGGGGTATTTGGAGGGTTTTTTACGCGAAAAGGTAGTAGTTGCAGAGCAGAGCTGAGTTGAGCTGATCTTTTTGAGTTCTTGTCGTAGGAGCTAAAGTTTTGTTTTTAGTGTAAAGTGATTCCACTGAGTTGACTCACTCTAAAAGGAAGATTGCTTTAGGTACAAAAATTTTGAACTTTCGTTTACTTATTTACGACTTTTGTGTGCTTTTCTTGGCAAGAGTTTTGGTAAGAATCAAGTTGGATTTGTGTTTATGAGGTGGAATGGGATGTGTTGAGCGAATTGAGCTCTAGCTAGCTGCATTTCGAGGTATCAATATATAAATAGGGTTAGGATTCAAATTTTGATCTGGAAATGGGGTGTAAGTGCTCCAAACTTGTGTCGTGTTGTTGGGACTCGCAGTTCAATAGGTCAGTTCTTGAGGCACCTGATATTGGTGAGTGGAATTATGTCAATAAGTTTCTGTAATTTTGGTTGAAAGCTGTTAGTGTCTACATTCTGACTACATGAAGTTTTTTCTTTTTTTCTTTTTGATTTCTGAGAATGAGGAAAAGAGTGAAGTAGCTAGATGGGGTCTAAATCTTGTCTGTTTCTTAAAATGTGCTTGCTCACAGGCAGTGTATTTACGTTTAGTGACGTCTTTCTTAGTGGACCAGACAACTGTGTATCATTTCCAGCTTTTGGTTTTTGTCTTTATTCTCAATTTGCTAAGATACTTTATTAGCAAGTTCTTTCTCAGAGGGTGTGGTTTTGAAACCTTTGGAATGTATTGCTCAACACCTCTAGAATGTATTCTTATATAAGTTATTAGTGTTGGAACATTATATATGCCTCAGCTTTGGCTTTTGAAGATTAGCATTGCTCATCAGTAGAGCCAGTTCATCTCTGTTAAGACTTTCTGACAAATTTTAGCTCTTGTTACTCTTAACTTTTAAGGGCATTTTCATATATAGGTTCTGGGTGTTTGTGATTCTTCCATATGTCACATAGATCCCAAGATTAGAAGATATGCGGATCAATCACCAAGCAGGATATAGTGATTACACTGATTAGTTTGTGTTTGGTTTTCTAATCAACAAGTATTACTATATATGGTGAAGGTGGTGGGGTTGCTTGTGGAAAACTTTAGAGGAAAAGTGTCATGTGAGCATTGTGAGAGAAATGGAAAACTTTAAGGTACGAACATGTGAATGATTTTTAAGTTTTAAGGTAACTGTAATACTCCTAGTTTACATAAAAAATAAATAAAAAATAAACAATAAAAAATTTCTTGACGTTCGGGCGACATGCCCGAACCTTCAGGCATGTCTTTTTCTATAAAAAGACCCCCTCCCCCCTCATTTCTCACACCACTCCTCCTTACTCTATCTTCCTCTTCTAGAGACATTCTCTCTTTCTTTGAAACTCTCTCTCTCCTATTTTTGACTCTTTTTGCGGTGCGAAGTGGTTCTACTTAGAAGAAGTGCCAGTTTTGGAAATAAGTTTTATCAGAAGGTGGAGAACGAAATATAAGTTTGCGTGTCTTATGACTTTTATTAAAGTTTTCATTTATTTATCATTACGTTTATTATTCATTTAAACTGCATTATTGCGTATAATGTTCATACATGTCGTAGTTATGTTTTAATATTTGGAGTTGATGTATTACACTGTTGCTACACCAGATTAGTGATCAATTTGACTCAACCAGACTTAGTCTTGTCCCCAGTAACTTTAAATAGTGAATGGGAGGCAGCTTGTTGCTCTAGAAGATTTGATATTTAAGCGAGACCTTATGTTCCAACCTCTCGACCTAGAAACTGGTCTGGTTGGTCCTATTTGAAAGTTATTTGCTTGTATAAGTGATACTGGACATTCTAACAACGCACGTGGTGATGCCGACCCTGATATGGATCACCAGACGTTGCTAAATCCTATCTAATATTAGTAAAGATAGAACCTGCACATGCAAAGTCATCATACATGAAATAATAACCACCTAGGGAGGTAAATGGTTTGTGATCTATGGAATAGTTATTGGAGCAGTGTTCACTATTATCGATGTTTCCCCTAGGGAGGGATGTACAATGTGAACCCAGGATTATGTGGGGATGGACATCTGTACGTGAACCCAGGGCGATGAACGATCACATAACCATTATGAGACGGTGTCATGCATACATTCTTGTTAACTCACGTTGTACTGTTTATGATGCTATGTTGTGTATATGTGATGTTTGATTATGAAGTCTTCTTTATTAATTGTCATATTCACGAACTATTTGACCCACTGGCAATAGCTCACCTTATTGTTAACCATTTTTTACAAGAGTCTAGGGTGGATTGGGTGAAGGTGTTTGGGCCCTCATTTTGTGCCCCTTGCTTATTTATTAGGGAGATTTTGGGAGGATGTTCCCTCAATTACATTTTGTACAAAAATACATTCTAAAATTAATAAAATCATATTTGTACTCAATTGTGTACCTGAGCACTTGGTAACTGTTATAATGCATTCGCGCCAAGCCTGCGAGTATCCGGCCGGTTTAGACGCGTTCGGGCGGGGTGTGACATTTAATGGTATCAAAGCGAAATGTCCACGGCCAGCCCAAATCCACCACTTAGGAGAAAAAAATTCATATTAGATATATATATATATATCTTTATAACTATATATATATATATATATATATACTTAAGGTTTATATTAGATATATATATATGCTAATGAAAAATTTAGATGAAATGATGGCATCAACATCAAGAGGAAAAATAGAAAATAATTGTCCAGCAGATAAGGCATAAATCTTAAAAATGTCACGAATATATTTTTGTGTACTTCCAAAGTTTTATTTTTCTTTCAACAAGATAATGACCTCTAGTGAAGTAACGACTTCCAGTAGTTGGGAACAAGTTTCCACAAGACTTACAGAACTTTACAAACTAAGAATTGTCTTAATGAGGAGTATCGACATGAAGAATCCTTACCTCCGTCCTTCCCTTCACGACAAACTCGCAAAACTGGGGTGGCTGAATATAACTAATGTTGAGGGTTTTGTCTCCCTCAACTTGGTGAGGTCGTTTTACAACAACATGAATATTGTGGGACTCCAGGAGGAAGGAATCAGCCCTGTCTTGGAGACAATGATCAGAAGAGTAAAGATTTCTGTCAGCGTCGAAACTATTTCTCGACTAATGAAAATCTCAATTGAAAACAAGATCATTGATCCACATTAACTCCAAACTGTTGCAGAGATTGTTGAATCAAATGAACAATTATTCAATTCCCTCACCCAGAAGGCATACACCAAAAAGACATACGCCCGCCTCCCAAATAATCTCCTAAAGCCAACCCTTGCGGGCCTTGGGAAGGTTGTAATCGATAACATCTTGCTTGAAGTGGTGACTAGGGGTTCAATGTCAAAAGCTCAACTCCTTGTCCTATACTACTTAGACAAGAAAATTTTCATCTACCTACTTCACATCATCGTTTAGCAAATGACAAGAATAACCCAAAACCCTACAAAGAAGGAATACCTCGGCTATGAAACTTCAATCATGAAAATACTGACCGAGGCAAACATTAATACCTTTGATGAATCATCTGTACCGATTACTAAAGATATTACTATCCTCCTATTCCAAAACTTTCAACACAAAAGGAGGGGTAACCAATAAGGAATTATTTGGTGCTACTTCAGAGAAAAATAATGGAAGGGCTAGTGATGAAACAAAGTGTAATTGACGAAAAAGCCGATGCAAGATTCCTACGAGGGAAACGCCAAATAATGAAGGAAGTCAGAGGACCGAAATGAACATTGACCCAAGCAATGAACAACCCAATCATCATTATGTCATGGAGAAAGAAATCTTTGAAAACTAAGAAGGAAACTTTGAGCAACCTCAACCAAATCAAGATGGGCTGGGAGTTCCGGTAAATCCACCTTTCTGGAACCCCCCAGCCCAAGGCAATACGACGTCTCAAAGGTCTCCAACTCCTGAGGTACCCTACTAGCTGACTCCACAATTTTCGGTGAACCAACCATCTCAAAATTGGGCGGCACCGAACTTCGGAAGACAGGTTATCCTGATGAGTCCATTTTTTCAAAACTTTCCGACTCAAGCATGTTCAACCTTCCAAGAAGTCTCAGTTAGGGAATCCTCATATAATTAAACCAACTACCCTCCACCAATGGGTTAACCATTTGGTCAACATTTTTCAACAATGCCTACAACTTACTGTAATACCCCAAAATTTTCAAGGGTATTTACGTAATTTTAAACTTAGGGGCGTTTTCATAATTCTGCACATTTAATTGAGATGGACTCGTACATTTCGAACTTAACGAATGAGTTTAGGACGTCAAAATCCTCCAGGAACTTAGTCACAAATTTTGGAGTCAAAGTGGGAGAGGGGATACACATACACGTGCACGCATGTCTGGCATATACATGGGTTGCATGCATGAACGCGTCACCATTCTCACCATTCTTTCCTTTCATTATTTTATGTTAATCTCTCTTTCCTTTCACTAATTTTTGTTAATATTTCTTTTATTTCCTTTCTATTTTGCTAACATTCACGTCTCTCTCATAATGCCTAAATACCTAATGTGGCATACCAATCCCAATTAAATCTCTCCTTATATTTCCACTTCTTTCGTTATATTACTTTCAATTTCCTTCCAGATTTGGATACTATTACAATTACATGGACAACCATTATAGTATATTAAGATACATTCTTTTATTGAAGCTTCACCCACATTATAGGATGAATATTATTCTTATTATATATAATTCCTTCAATTCCATATGCAATTCAATTCGTGATATTCACAAACAACAACTTAAATATATACAACATATATATATATATATATATATATATATATATATATATATATATATATATATATATATATATATATAACTTGCATGAATTCTTTTATTAATCTGTCACTCCTTTCTTCACGCTAATCATGGCTTTAATTTAAAGATTGACATGTTTTCTTAAACAACCCCATAAAGGCAACTCAAATCTTTTCCATATATTTTTAATTTGCCTTCTTTTAAGCTATTGCTAATATACACCAAAGACATTCATAAAACCCTAAGCATATAAAACCTTCATATGCAATCCAACACCACTTTTTCTCCTCATATACTATTCCACCTAAGCTCATTCTTCCTCTTTGGAGATCCATAGCCCTTGCAACTGGAAATCCTGCAACTACAAAAGTAAGTTTTACACTTCCTTTTCTTTCCTCCTCTACTTGTCACATCTCTTTTTCGTGTTTTGATCGAATGTTGTACCAACAACGTCGGTGTGGTGATGCACCACATGTTCTTCTCAGCATTCTCATGGACATGGGTTACCTATGAGTGCTATGTGTGGTTCCTCACCTCACCGTCCCTATTTTCCAGATTATTTCTCTTCTTTCATATTTTTTACGGCATTAAGGGAGACAACAACAACTGTTGTGACCATGACCAACATATGCATGATAGTGTGTTATCTACTACCATCACACACCACCAACATGCATATATCAAATGAAATATATATATATATATAAAATAAAACCCACCACCGCCAACTACTTCTTTGTTATACAGATTATATATATTATAGTAGTATATAGGTGTATATATATATATATATATATATATATATATATATATATATATATATATATATATATATATATATAAACAGAGTGGTGGCACTTCTCAGCTATACAAATTATATATGTATATATGTATATATATATTATAGCAGTATATATATACATACATCTTATTGTTACCCAACGCATATATATGCAGATTATTATAATATATATACTATAGCAGTATATATATACATACATCTTATCGTTACCCAACGCATATATATAAAAATTATTATAATATATATATTATAACAGTTATATACGTATGTATATACATACATCTTACTTATATGAGTAATATATATATTTGGGTAGGTACGTGTGACTAATTCAAATGTAATACATATGTATAGGTTGAGGATGTACGTTACGCACCAAGAATTTTGACAACAACGAACTGCGTGCATAACAAGTGGGAAAGATTCTATGCCTTTACAATGTTTTATTTTGATATATAGATAGGAACGTTAAATTAATTAGGTCTACAGTATTATTAGATTGCTCATACATGCTTATCTTACATGATTTTATATATATCATGTTGTAATTGTTGGCTATGATGATATGTGTGTCAGCACGACTTGTTGTTCTGATCAGATGATAATTGGATGCATGCAGTTCATGTGGTAACTAAGATTCATGTGTAAATTATAATGCCTTATAATGACACACATGACTTGAGAATATTGGCATAGTAAAGTTCATGCGTGAATACTATTATATTTGGCATTGTGACATGATACCATGTGTAGTGAAGTTTAAACATGTCTTGTGAATGCAATTAATATCGTACTTATGTTGTATGTATGGTGTGACATCACTATAGAACACAATTAAGATAAGAATTACACATATGGGGCAGTTATCCTAAGGAATATCGCCAATTATTATTTTGGGGCAGTTATTCTAATGAATATCGCCAATGACTATGATTACTATGGGGCAGTTATTCATGATGAATATCGCCAACGAGTTTTTAATTTTTGGGTAATGCAACCCTGGGTTTGATTCCCTAAAGCTACGTGATTTGGAACGTGATGAAATTCTCAACTCAAACAATCAAATGTTGCAACGATTAATGTGTGAAACTTGTTTGTAATGTTATTGTGTATATATCATGATAAAATGTTGTGAATGGTTTAGATGACCCACTGGGCTTTCAAGCTCACCCTTATTTTTCACTTGCAGGTACATGAAAGAATAGAGTCGCAAGTTCATGACGTGTCTCACAGTAGTAGGGGTGGGTTAGTGGCTTGAGTAGCGTTATAGTAGTAGAACTGAGTAATTATTTAATAATTGATTATATCAATTAAATGGGTTGTATTAGAAATCAATGCTTTTGGAACATTATAGTGGTCGTTGAAGATTTCATGGGTTATTTTATATGTTTTTGCCTTGGACTTGAACTTGTTAATTCTACTTGATGAATATATTTAAAATGTTGTGTCCGTAATGGATGGACAAGGGCAAGTACCTTCATGGCTCAATATTCAATTTGTGTAATGGGAATCTATAGTTCGTGGCATAGAAATTGAAAGAGTGTTCTTCTATCTTAACTTGTAACCTTATTTGGAATATAAATGATATTATTAAATTTATTTTTACCTGTGTAAAGATTTTGGGGTTAAGGTAGATGGATACAATTCATGCATCGATTTTCTTTTTGCTATTTTCTTGATAAGAACAAATATTTATTCTTATTACCTGTGTAAAGATTTTGGGGTTAAGGTAGATGATATCTAGGTATATTCACCAACAGAGGAAGACCGTAAGATACATCTGAGGATTGTCCTCCAGACCTTAAGAAGCCACCAGTTATATGCAAAGTTAAGTAAGTGTGAATTTTGGGTGAAGAGAGTTCAATTCCTAGGTCATGTGGTTTCAGACAATGACATTGAAGTGGATCCTTCAAAAGCTGAAGCGACATTAAACTGGAGATAGCCTACCATTGTTACTCAAATTCGAAGTTTTCTCGGTTTGGCTAGCTATTACAATGCTTCATCAAAGGCTTCTCCAAGATTGTTGAACCTATGACCAAGCTCACTCGAAAAGATGTACGATTCATCTGGAATCCCGCATGTGAATCGTTATTTCAGGAATTAAAAAAGGGCCTCATGACAGCACCAGTACTAATCACTCCAAAAAATAGAGTTAGATTTTCACTATACACCAACGCCTCTCTCCAAGGCTTAGGTGCAGTACTAATGCAAGAAGGTCAAGTTGTTGCATATGCTTCTAGGCAACTAAAGATTACCCAACGCATGACTTGAAACTTGCAGCTGTTGTATTCACACTAAAGTTATGGTGACACTACTTATACGGTGAAAGGTTTGAGGTCTTCTCGGATCACAAGAGCCTCAAGTACATCTACACTAAGAGAGACCCAAACCTCCGCCAAAGACTATGGTTGGAATTTTTGAAAGACTATGACTTTCGGCTCCAATACCATCTGGGAAAAGCCAACGTTGTGGCTGATGCCTTGAGTAGAAAATCTTATGTTGTTGTTTGTACTCTTAACTTTGAAATGGGAAGTTGGCTACGGAGATGGAGAATTTTAACTTACAGCTCATTGAGGAAGGAGGAAGATCACGACTCTCTCAATTATCAGCCAACTCTGAGCTTATTTGAAAATGTTCAGCTACTCAAGTCAGTGGACAGGACCTTTCCCACTAGTCGGTCTCCAATGACGGGGCAGTTTTTTACAAAAAACGTCACTGCCTACCGAACGATCCTAAAGTTCGGAAAGAAGTGCTCACTGAAATGCATTGCTCAAGGTTTGCTATGCATCCTGAGGGAAACAAAATTTACAAGGATGTTAAGCGATAATTGTGGTTCTCTGGAATGAAAAAGGCTATTGCAGACTTTGTTGTTCGATGTCTCGTTTGCCAAAAAGTAAAGGCAGAATGTAGACTTCCTTCCAGACTTCTCAAGCCTTTACCTATTGGAGAATGGAATGGGAAAACATTACAATGGATTTTGTTACGGCCTTACCTAGATATAATAAAGGGCAAGATGCAATCTGGGTTATTATTGACAGACTTACAAAGTCTGCACACTTTTTATCAATAAAGTTCACGGATAACCCCGCCAAGCTAGCTGAATTGTATGAAAGAGAGATCGTAGGCCTTCATGGCATACCACTCACGATCGTCTCTGATCGAAACCCTCGATTCACATCAAAATTTTGACAAAGCATCTAGAGTAGAATGGGCTCCAGGATTATAATGAGCACAACTTTTCACCCACAGATCGACGGGCAGTTAGAACCAAATCTTGGAGGACATGTTACAATGTTGCATATTGGACTTTCATGAGATATGTGCAAATCACTTACATTTGGCTAAGTTTGCATACACCAAATAATTTATCATTCAAATAATTTAACCAACACTACAAATATTATCTAAGAAGATGTTTTTCAATGCCATACATATTACTTTGTTCATTATATAAAACATTTGCACATGTCATTAATTTTCATTGTATATTTTGGTTTCAATAAGAATTCCTTATCTTGCTATAGTTTTAAACATTACCATGCTCTTTAGTTACACCATAAATATCTTCTTACATTTATAATGTTGTTTTTTAATATATTTGTTTTTCAAAATACATACTAGCCTTTTTTAACTCCATCACTGATAAGTATACCAACATGACCAAATCAATCACAATCTGATAGGTTGAGTTGGGTTGATTTAGGTGTTCAGGTTGGATTGGGTTAAAAAATTCCAACTTGAATGGTTCGTATTGAGTATGGGTTGACAACCTTTTAACCCAACTCGAACAAAACTTAACATTAATCCTTAAATCTTTTATCCCCTAAAGCCATCAAATCGGGATACTAACGAAACCCCTAAAGTACCAAACCCAAATTGCAACATTTTTTCCCTTTTACATAAAATGTCTCAACTCTACTTCTTTTTTGTTTCTTTTTCTTCTTGGATCGCTTTTCTCTGTTTCTTCTTTTTCTTTGTTTTTATTTCTTCTTCTTCTTAGATTTTTTTTTCTACTTTTAATGTTCAAGCCATCTTCTTTTTAAAAAATAAAAAAATAAAAAAAAATCAAGTCATCCCAACCCAAATGACCAACCTAACCCAACCGAAAGGTTTAAGGAGTTTGTTTGGTTCGGGATAGGTTTTATTTTTTTTAACGTAAACTGTTTGGATTGAATTAAATTTTAGCTCGAACTTGACCCAACCCAACCTGTTACACCTCTACACCCTCCTCGGAGGTGGGGTTTCAAGCCTTTCCCCATACTAATGTAGGAGAAGGGCCACAGATGTTGGGTCTTACGAGCCTACTCTTGCCTATTGTTGATGTACTTTAGCAATTGGGTTTCTTGAGTTCTTTTCCACCCATGTACCAATTGTGAAAAAATAATAATAACATAAAATAAAATAAAACTTAAGCTGCATTTTCTTGGATACATTTTAGAACAGTATTGTCACACCTCGCCCGGACGCGCCTAAACCTACGGTACACTCGCGGACGGGGCGCGCATTTGGAATAATAACAAGGGTAACAACAGAGTGCGCAACAAAAATACAAAATGCATAGTACAAATCTGATTTCATTTAATTCAGAATATAATTTGTACATGAAACGGTCAAGGGAATATACTCCCCAAAATCTCCAATGAATAATACAAAGGGTACAAAAATGTGGGCCCCATAACCTGCACCCAGTCCACCCTAATTTCCTGTGAAAGATTTGATAAGAATAGAGTGAGCTTAACGCGCTCAGTGGGTAAATCGTTCGTGAGTATAACAATTAATAAAGCATACTTCAATATCAAATATCTTAAATACACATGTGAGCATCATAATCAATCAATATGTATGTATGCATGACACCGTCTCATATTGGTTTGATGAACGTACATCGCCTGAGTTCACGTACCAATGTCTGTCCGGACGTTCTCCCCTGGCGTAGCCAGGTTCTATTGTACGTCCCTCCTCAGGAACGATGCTCAGGATTCACGTACTGATGTCCCTCCCCAGGCGTAGCCGGGTTCTCATGTACGTCCCTCTCCTGAGAAATATAATGAATAGCGAGCAATGCTCCTAACTATTCTATGAGTCATAAACCACATACGTCCCTAGGTGGTGATATGTATGATGCCAATGCATGAACTGGTCTAGTCTACTGGTCTAGTATTTTTTTCACATTTAGACTGACTTTGGCAACGTCTGGTGATCCTTATCAGAGTTGGTATCACGACGTGCAAGGTTAAGACATTCAGTATTACTTGTATAAGCTGATAGCTTTCAATAAGACCAACTAGATCAGTCCCCAGTTGAAAGGTGAGACACAAGGTCAGCTTAAATACCAATCGCCTAGAGCAGCCCGCTGCCTTCTGTTTACTATTTAAAGTTACTGAGGAAAAGACCGAGTCTAGTTGAGCCAGATTTACCACAAATCCGACATTATAACAATGTAATATGTGAATTCCAAGTGTACAAGCATAAGTGCGACAGTATAAACATTATATGACATAATGCAGTGTAAATGAACAGTAGATATAATAATAACTGAATGTAAACTTTAATAAAAGTTATAAAACACACAAACCTATGTTTCGTTCCCACCTTCAGATAAGAACTTCTTCTTTTTCAGATCTGGCGCTTTCCTTCGGAAAGAACTTCGTCGCACCGTACCGAGAGTCTCAAAAGACTAAAAACTCAGAATGAGTGGAAAGATGAGGAAAAATCACAATTTGAAGTGAATTTGGTGTGAAAAATGAAGAGGGGGGGTTGGTTTATATAAAGGTTTTGGCGCCTGGACGTCCGGGCGGGCTGCCCGGACTTCCGGGCACATCTGCTTGGACTTTCGGACAGCTGCCTGTACGTCAGGGCATTTTTGCCCAAACAAATATTTTTTTTTGTGAAATACAAGGTATTACACTCTACCCTCCTTAAAGGGATTTCACCCTCGAAATCAATTCAAGTAGTTATGATGGTTATCTGCTTGAGATTCACTGCCGGCGTCATTTCTTGCCGGTTCAGGGTAGTGCTTGTATGGTCCTTGAATAGCACTGTGACCGGTGGAATTCTCATCATCATAAAACCATGGAGAGCAAATGGAATTGGACTCGTCCTCTGAAGATTCCAACCTTTGCATAACAGATGGTGGTGGAGGGCGCCGGTTACATCGTTTGAGGGGAGGTAGGTTGAACGGTGGAATACTTTTTCGTGTTGTCGCGCAAATTCGGCCGGCTGGCAATTTTGGTAGGAGGTCTTGCCAAGATGAGGGCATGGGATTGTTACGAAAAAGCCATGCATGCTCTGGTGATAATGATCACTGTCTGTGTGGTGATGGAGTTGGTGATGCAAAGTAGTAGTGACTTGACTCTACTTCTTGAGAAGTAGCCACAGGTTGCCAAGGAGGCCACTGCGTGTGTGCATCACTATATCCATTGATATTATTTTCATACATCTGCGTAGTTATTCGAGTGAAACAATGTAATAAGATAAGTGTAAACAATGTTTCATCATTTTATTGATAAGTGAAAATAATACAATGTATCGCAACATGAGTTGGTACTAGAAAATAATTAAGGGTATTTTTGTTTAATTGTTGCTTCTAGTTCCCATGTTGCTTCCTCGACGCCGTGGTGATCCCAGAGCACTTTCACAAGTGGTATGCTACGTCGCCTTAGTTCTTGAGTTTTTCTATCCAAAATCTGTATCGCTCTCTCTTGATACTTATTTCCTTCCTCAACCCGAACCTCGACTAAAGGGATGATATGCGAAGGATCGGGACGATACTTGCGAAGCATAGATAAGTGAAAAACGTCATGAACCTTACACATGGAAGATGGAAGGGACAGACGATAAGCAAGATTGCCTATACGTTCAATGATCTGAAATAGACTGATATACCGCGGGGAGAGTTTTCCTTTGATCCCAAAGCGTTTGACACCTCTTGTGGGCTAGACTTTTAGAAAAAAAAAATCCCCCTTATCAAATTCTAGAGGTTGTCTCCGCTTGTCAGCATAACTCTTCTGTCGACTTTGTGCAACACGAAGTCGTTCCTTTACTAGTGTGATCTTCTCAGAGGTCTCTTGAACTAGTTCAGGGCCTAACTGTGGTCGATCTGCCATATCTAACCAACATAACGAAGATCTGCAAGGGCGACCATAGAGAGCCTCGTACGGTGCCATGCCGATACTAGTTTGGTAGCTGTTGTTGTATGCAAACTCAGCTAAATGTAAGTATTTTGCCCATCCGTCATTAAAGTCCAAAATGCAACGCCGTAACATGTTTTCTAAGATTTGAATAAGACGCTCTGACTGCCCATCAGTCTGAGGGTGAAATGTTGTGCTCATGGTGATCTTAGAACCCATTCTACTCTGGAAGCTTTTTCAAAAGTTTGATGTGTATCGAGGGTCTCGATCAGAGATGATCGTGAGTGGTATGCCATGAAGGCGTACGATCTCTCTTTCATATAATTCTGCAAGTTTGGCGGGATTATCCTTGATCTTTATTGGCAGGAAGTGTGCAGACTTTGTAAGTCTGTCAATGATAACCCAGATAGCATCTTGCCCTTTATTATTTCGAGGTAAGGCCATAACAAAATCCATTGCGATGTTCTCCCACTTCCATTCTCCAATAGGTAATGGCTAGAGAAGTCCAGAGAGAAGTCTTCGTTCTGCCTTAACTTTCTGGCACACGAGACATCGAGGAACGAAGTCTACAATTGCCTTCTTCATTCCAGAAAACCAAAATTGTCGCTTGACATCCTTGTATATCTTGTCACCCCCAGGATGTATAGCGTACCTCGAACAGTGCATCTCAGTAAACACTTCTTTCCGAACCTCAGGATCGTTCAGTAGACAAAGTCATTTTTTATAGAAAACGGTCTCGTCTTCAGCGACCGACCAGTGAGGAAAGTCCTGTCCGCTGAGTAGAAGTTCTCGTTCTCCATTAACATATGGTCATTGGCTTGAGCTGCTGAAATCTTTCGAACGAGCTCAGTGTTGGCTTATAATTGAGAGAGTCGTGGTCTTGGTCCCTCTTCGTTCAACTGTAGGTTAAAGTTCTCCATCTTTGTAGCCAACTTCCCCATTTCGTAGTTAAGAGTGCAAGCAACATAAGATTTTCTACTCAGGGCTTCGGCCACAACATTGGCTTTTCTGGGATGGTACTGGAGTTGAAAGTCATAATCTTTCAAGAATTCCAACCATCGTCTTTGGCGTTGGTTTAGGTCTCTCTGAGTGTATATGTACTTAAGATTCTTGTGATATGAGAAGACCTCAAACCGTTCACCGTATAGGTAATGACGCCATAATTTCAGTGCAAACACAACAGCTGCAAGTTCCAAGTCATGTGTTAGGTAATTTCCCTCATGAATCTTCAGTTGTCTCGAGGCATATGCAACAACTTGGCCTTCTTGCATTAGTACGACACCTAAGCCTTGGAGAGAAGCTTCGGTGTATAATGAAAATCCAATTGCATTTCTTGGAGTGATAAGTACAGGTGCCGCACGTCTTTTCGAGTGAGCTTGGTCATAGGTTCAGCAATTTTTGAGAAGTCCTTGATGAAGCGTCTATAATAGCCAGCCAAACCAAGAAAACTCCTTATTTGAGTAACAGTGGTAGGCTTCTTCCAGTTTAAAACTGCTTCAACCTTAGAAGGATCTACCTCAATGCCATTGCCTGAAACCACATGGCCTAGGAATTGAACTCTCTTCACCCAAAATTCGCACTTACTCAACTTTCATACAGTTGGTGGCTTCTCAAGGTCTGGAGAACTATCTTCAGATGTATCTTATGGTCTTCCTTGGTTGAGGAGTATATCAAGATGTCGTCCAAAAAAACCACCACAAATCAGTCTAAGTATAACCTGAAGATGCTATTCATCAAATCCATGAATGTCGCAGGTGCATTTGTTAGACCGAACGGCATGACCAAGAACTCGTAGTGACCGTATCGAGTTCTGAATGCCGTCTTGGTAATGTCCGACTCTCGGATCCAGAGTTGGTGATAACCGGACCGTAAATCAATCTTAGAGAAGTATTTGGCATCTATAAGTTGGTCGAACAAGCCATTGATCCTGGACAACGGATATCTGTTCTTGATGGTGACGTTATTTAACTTGCGATAGTCGATGCAAAGTCGTAACGAACCATCCTTTTTGCGAAAAAATAGAACTGGAGCGCCCCAGAGTGATGAACTCTTTCTGATGAAGCCATTACTCTCTAATTCCTTCAGTTGTTTGTCTAATTCGACCAGCTCGACATTCGGCATTTTGTATGGTGGAATTGAGATAGGCCATGTCCCAGGTATGAGGTTGATCTCAAAATTGAATTCCCTAACCAAAGGTAGACCAGGAAGGTCATTTAGAAAAACTATTGGGAATTCATATATGACTGGAACATCATGTACTTCGAGAGGGTATAGTGCTGGTGAGTTGGTTTCATTGCCAAGGGATAGAGCTCGAAGTTGTGCCTTGAGAAGGGCAACTGTTGATTTGTGTATCCATTACCCTCATGAATCTTCAGTTGTCTGGATGCATATGCAACCACTTGGCCTTCTTACGTTAGCACGGCACCTAAGCCTTGGAGAGAGGCGTCGATGTATAATGAAAATCCAATTGCATTTCTTGGAGTGATAAGTACATGAGCAGTCGTGAGGCGTTTCTTCAATTCCTGAAATGATGCCTCACAGGCGGGATTCCAGATAAATCGCACGTCTTTTCGAGTGAGCTTGGTCATAGGTTCAGCAATTTTTGAGAAGTCCTTGATGAAGCGTCTGTAATAGCCAGCCAAACTAAGAAAACCCCTAATCTGAGTAACAGTGGTAGGCTGCTTCCAGTTTCAAACTGCTTCAACCTTAGAAGGATCTACCTCAATGCCATTGCCTGAAACCACATGGCCTAGGAATTGAACTCTCTTTGCCCAAAATTCGCACTTACTCAACTTTGCATACAGTTGGTGGCTTCTCAAGGTCTAGAGGACTATCTTCAAATGTATTTTATGGTCTTCCTCGGTTGAGGAATATATCAAGATGTCGTCCACAAAAACCACCACAAATCGGTCTACGTATAACCTGAATATGCGATTCATCAAATCCATGAATGCAGCAGGTGCATTTGTTAGACCGAACGGCATAACTAAGAACTCGTAATGACCGTACCGAGTTCTGAACGCCGTCTTGGTGATGTCCGACTCTCGGATCCGGAGTTGGTGATAACCGGACCATAAATCAATCTTAGAGAAGTATTTGACATCTCTAAGTTGGTTTAACAAGTCATCGAT
Organism: Paratinospora sagittata; assembly: GCA_035771175.1. Classification (NCBI taxonomy): domain Eukaryota; kingdom Viridiplantae; phylum Streptophyta; class Magnoliopsida; order Ranunculales; family Menispermaceae; genus Paratinospora; species Paratinospora sagittata. The sequence goes on along the minus strand of CM069607.1, from coordinate 28,615,559 downwards.
CCTGGGCAACGGATATCTGTTCTTGATGGTGACGTTATTCAACTTGCGATAATCGATGCAAAGTCATAACGAACCATCCTTTTTGCGAACAAACAGAACTGGAGCCTCCCAGGGTGATGAACTCTTTCGGATGAAGCTATTACTCTCTAATTCCTTAACTTGTTTGTCTAATTCGACCAGTTTGACATTTGACATTTTGTATGGTGGAATTGAGATAGGTCCTGTCCCAGGTATGAGGTTGATCTCAAAATCGAATTCCCTAACTGGAGGTAGACCGGGAAGGTCATTAAGAAAAACTATTGGGAATTCAGATATGACTGGATCATCATGTACTTCGAGAGGGTATAGTGCTGGTGAGTTGGTTTTATTGCCAAGGGATAGAGCTCGAAGTTGTGCCTTGAGAAGGGCAACTGTTGATTTGTGTATCCATTGTCTCGTTCCCTGAAGCTTGACCAACTCTCCTGTAGGCAAGGTTAACTGAACTTGCTTTTTCATACATTCGATCTTTGCATTTAGTGGTGTTAGCCAGTCCATGCCGAGGATGATGTCGAAGTCTTCAAAATCCATCACAAAAAGATCGGCATATATTATATGTTCTGACATTTGAAGCTCACATCGAGAACACTGCAAGTTGACGTTAGCACCAGATCCGAACGGTGATGTGACATGGAGTGTGATGTTTGTGGGTTCAGGATGCAGGCCTAAATGTCTTACCAATGCTGATGATATAAAAGAATGCGTAGCACCTGAATCAAACAAAACATGCACCATTGTATTGAACAAAGAAAAGGTACCTTCGACTACATTGTTGTCTGGGAGGGGTTGGTGAGCGATGGCATATGCTCTGCCCTGATTCCGTTGACCCTGGTTGTGTTGGTTTTGCCTAGGTTGGGCATTAGCAGCAGGTGGTACTTGTTGGATCGGAACAATGGGAATAGGTTGCTGAAGGTGCGGATAGGCATATCTTACGTGGCCCTTCTGGCCGCAATGGAAACAAGTTGGCCTGTACTGCTGATTGTTTTGCTGGCCATTCTGATTATTCTGCTGGCCTAGCTGATTGTGGTGTTGACCACCACCTCTGCTATTTCCGTTTCTGCGATCACCTCTTCCATAACGACCTCCACGGCCATGATTTCGGAAACTCTGATGGTGAGGGTTAGAAGGTTCAGCCGCAGGTGTTGTGGCCTCATTCTGCGAAACCGGGGCTGAGAGGGCTGGGTTTTGATTGTAGTAGGGCTTCTTCTTGTTACCCTGTTGCAAGCCTTGTTGAAAAAATGTTGCAGGCCATTTTCCCTTATTCATTCGCTGTTCCCGTAAGATAGTCTCATGTTCAAAGCTGATGGCCCTGTCAACAACCTCCTTGTAAATCTTGAGATCCAAGATCGACAAGGCGTGTCGAATGTCATGGCGAAGACCATTATAAAATTTCTCAGTCTTATCTCGCTCCGTTGAGATGGTGGAGAGAGAGTAGACTGATAATTCTTTGAATTTTCCAGCATATTCTCTGACGGTCATGGTGCCCTGATATAACTTAGCAAACTCCTGGCGCTTCTGCTTTGTCACCGCGCTTGGAAAACACTCATCAATAAACATTGACTCAAACTGTTGCCAAGTCATATCTGCTATATTGACCCTTGGGTCTTCTTTCACTGTGATCCACCATGTGTTTGCGGCACCAACAAGTTGGTAGGTTGCTAGTGAAATTTTGCGAGTCTCATCGACTCTCATTGCATCAAGAGCCTTTTTTGACTCATCCAGCCACTTTTGCACCTCATCAGCCTCAATGGTGCCAGCGAAAGTAAGAGGTTGTAGCCGCTTGTACTTAGTAATCTGATCGGTTTGAGCTTTCGATCTAAACTTTAAAGGTGCTTGAACCGTGGTAACCTGACTGGTCGCGGTCTCACCAACGGCCGTTTGAACAGTAACTTTTATTGCTTCAATAAATCCAACGAAAAAAGTTTCCATGCTCGAAGGCATAGTAAAGGGTGCGGGTGGGGGTGGTATTGTCTGCCCAGATGTAGTGGCAGTGTTGGGTGTGGCCTGTGTTGTTTTCGGAGGCGTCGACTCCTAAATCTCAGGAGGTGCCTCCACTGCTGGACGAACAGTACGTGGCCTTCCTCTCTTCCTGGTTTGCATTTTCTCACTGGCAAGGAAAAATAAAACCAAGATTAAGAAACTGTAGCCGAGTATAATGTTATAGTATGCTCAGCAACAATTTCGAGAGTACTGCAATATTAAAACCACCTATTTTTCTAGGTATAGTGTAAGGTTTTTGTTGAGGAATCAAAGAATCTTATATATCTCGTATGTTTGGCCATGGTATAAAAAACAAGGTTAGAATGTTTATATAATAAGTAGAAAACTTTGCAAGTATTTAAAATGATTTGGTTCTGGTTGTTTGTGAACATACATATATATTGCATTGAAAATCCATACGAGTCATAAGAATTCTAAGATTTGCCTCGGTGAATATCCTGATCTAACGTTCTATCGTAATCTTATGTATTCAGACGCTTACTCTTAGTCTTTTCGATTATTATCCAAGTTCATGTGTCTCATACCACATGAATTTAGTAATAAGGGTGTCAACCAAGTTAAGTTGTATGAACACGGTCTCTAAAAACATTGGCTGAATAGAAGTTCACTAATAGTATCGTCCAAATTTACTCGTCCCATACCGTGTAAACTTAGTGATAATATTAGTAATACAACTTTCTCCAAATGTTTCTTTTCACACAAGGTCATGGATTTTCTTACTTCCACATTTTATTTAGTATCCTCTAATTTTGTTGGGTCTCATACCACTCCAAAGTTAGTGATACAAAAGAAAGAATGGTTGTAAGTCGGCCCACCAAAGATAGTCTTTAAACAAAACAATTTCATTCATATATATCAAAGAAAAGTTTACAATGCCAAGAATTAATTTTAACTTTCTGGCCTACTACTGCTCCTTCGAGATCTACTGCTACGTACAGAACGACTACTAACAGAAGGTTGAGAGTGTGCACGCTCTGCGTCGGAGTTTTGCAACCGGGTTAATATATTATTGTGGCTCTCTCTGTGTGTAGCAATATTGGATGCCATTTCATCTAACCGTTCAAGTAGGTTAGTCGGTTGTCCCATTGGTGGTTGATGGGTCGTTTGTCCCGTAAGTGAAGGGTAGGCGATAGACATTGGGGGAAATTATTGGTTCATAGGTGGAAGGTAGTTGTTTTGATTGTGCGGGGATCCCCTAACTGGAACCACATGGATATTTGGATTTGTTTGTGGTGAAAAAGTTTGAAACAATGGGTTTATTGGGATGTTTTGTCCTCCAAGATTTGGTGACACCCAATATTGTTGTTATTGGTTCACAGCAACTTGTGGAACTGGCTGATACTGTACCATAGGAGTTGGAAGTCTTTGGTACGAAGTGGTGCCTTGAGTTGGCACGTTCCAAGTTGGTGGATTTGCTTGCGTACCTTGTCTATCATGACTTTGTGTAGGTTGATTTAGTGTGGCATATAACTCTTTGTCAGTGAATGGTCGATTGGTTGGATCACTATTCAGGGCTGGGTCTGATGTAGGATTTGGATTTGAATCAATATTTGGGCCTTTTTGGACGGGCATCTTGTGTCGACTTTTGCGAAGGCAACGCCCATGCTGATCTCTCCTTCTTTAGGCATTTCTTATCGTCGTGCCGAATACATCTTCGTCAGTTACCCCTCCACTTATGCCATATGTCTTGAAGATAGAGGATGTTGTAACTGGTTTAGTGATCAACTTTGACGTTCCATCGAAAGTGGCGACGTTTGCCTCGTATAGTATCCTCACAATCAAGACTCCATAGCCGAGGAATTCTTTTCTCAAAGGGTTTTGTATCACCCTCAACATTTGTTGGATAATAATGTGAGATAGGGAGACCGTAATTTTCTTCTCTATGCAGTATAACATAAGAAGTTGAGCCCTTGACATAGTACCTCTAGTCCCCCTTTCTGGCAAGATGTTGCCGTATACAATCTTTTCGAGGCCGGCAAGAGATGGCTTAAGATGATTGTTTGGGAGGTTGGTGTATGTTGATTGAGTGTATGGCTCTTTGGCGAGAGAATTAAACAATTGTTCATTAGATTCTGCGATCTCTGCATTTGTCTGGGGTTCATGTGGATCGATAATCCTCTCCTCAATCGGAATCTCTAAAAGTCGAGCAATAAGTTCGACATTGATAGGAATTTTTATCCCCATAACTGTTGTCTCCAATACAGGGCTGATTCCCTCTTCTGGAAGTCCTACGTAATTCATGGCTTCATAGAAGGATCTCACCAAGTTGTAAGAGACTTGTCCCTCGACTTTGGTTATATTTAACCAATCCAATGTTGCGAGTTTGTCGTGAAGGATTGGGCGGAGGCGGAGATCGCTATTGTCGATGCTCCTCATAGTCATAACCTCCCTTTTGGACAATTCCTTGAGTCTAGTGGGAATTGGTTCCCTGCTAGTAGAAGATGTTCCTTCCCTTGAGGCCATTCTTTTGCTGAAAGGAAAATAAATTTGTGTGAAAGACACAAAATATATTCCTAACATTTTTAAGATTTATGCCTTGTCTGCTAGACATTATTTTCGATTTTCCTTTTGATGTTTATGCCATCATGAAAACTTCTTCGTTAGTGATTTGATGTATATATGTTGTATTCACATATGAATGTATAGTTTTCACAAAAATGTAGTTAATAGGAACGTTGAAAATTTCTAAAAACTTTGTGCTTATATGAAAATAAAAATGCTCAAAAAAAGTGGACAGTACACAGGTCATAGACTGCTTAGAAATTGCATTAGCATCCTACTGTGACACTAGCGTCATGAAACAACGAAATCTAGAAAATCAAGTTGGTTTATTAACGTCCTGGAGTGACATTAGCGTCCTACTGGAACGTCAACCTGAGAGTTGAGTTGTTCTCAGTTTGTTCAGGGAGGCTGTTAATCTGCACTAGCGTCCTGACAGACTTAACTTCCCATTTCCCAAAAACTCAGGGAGAGCGCTAATCAAGTATTAGCGTCCTACTTGAAAACATGTTTAAATGGTTCTAGAAACGTGTAGCGTCTTGATGGAGAGGTAGCATCCTGCAATGTCTACTTGATAATAAGTGACTAGCCACTGTATTAGCGTCCTAACACTCCATCAGCGTCCTCATAGAAACTAATCCAATTTTTTTTGATTTTTACTTTTGGAATTCGATCAAATCAAATCAAACTTTGTACTTTTTGGATCAAATCAAATACTCAGAGAAATATTCAAAGAATTTGAGATTCATTTGAAAATGTTTGAATTAATCGATCAAACTCATTTTCTTTAAGAATCAAAGACTTTCAAAATCATGTGAAGGAATTGTAAGTTAATTGATTTTGCTCAATATGTGATGACTAAGGTTCTACAAGCCTAAATCATTCTTATTAAATAATATCAGTAGCTTGATTGAACTTGGATCAGCACAGTCTTCAACGCGATCACATCATGAAATTCTCTTGATAATCTTCTTCATGCATCATCATATGAAGTATAGAAATGTGGTTTTTAATCATCAAAATACCTCTCATGGGTCATAGAGAAAGAGCATATAGAACATACATTCAGGGGGAGATATCTTTCTCTAATCTTCACATTTCTAAAGCTTCTCCCCCTTTTGAATTATCCAAAAAAGGGGAATCACGGTGAACGAATAGCAGAAGTATCAACACAATCCGGATCAGAGACGAGAACAGTTGTCGTTGAAGAAGTCAGTGACTATACTACTGGTGTAAACCTCCTTAAGTGAGCCAAGGGGGTCGTACCTCCTAATGGAATGGTATAGTCACTAGCAAGAAGCGGAAAGGGAGCTCGAGGAATATGAGATGGCATGACAGGAACTATAGCCCTAGAAATCAGAGATGGCTCGGCAGTGAGGGTCGCATCGCGACGAACTGGGGATGATACTGTTGGTCTGAATGTCGGAAATGAAAAACTGACTGATCATCGTGCGGGAAGAAGTCCACTAAAATGAATGTGTACTCACATGAGAATCTGTCAATACATGTCTGGACCAACTCCCTAGTCACTTGGTGAGACTGCTCTAGAGCGTTCATCCTCCTCTCCATAGACTCTTTTAATTCCTAAAAGAATTGAAGGATTGTGTCAAGTGAAGCTGGAGTTGCATATGCTAAAGCCAATGCTCGTGCTGCTACTAGTGCTGGCTTAGACTGAGGGTCAACTTTGTCCTGAGCTGGAGCTAGTACTAGTGTTGGATGGTGCTGGCATCACGAAAGTGGTGCACCTCCAACTTTGTGTACATCTTCCTCAGGCTGATCCGAAGGCTGATCCGAAGGCAGTGGCCTGACATAGCGAGATCCCTCGCGTGGAGCGAGATAGGAGGTGTGAACCCATCTCTGAGTACGTCGCACTCATCTGTATCCTAGGGAGTGAACAATTGACTCTGCAATGGAATTTCTTTAAGTCGGAATGACTACAGAAATGAACACTGAAAGATCAATCCCTGCTCAGAGGGCGAGTCTGGTGACAATGGCTCCGTAAGGAATGGCTATGAAAATGTACTGAGTCCTGACCATATGGTGGAAGATGATGTGAGAGAAACGAATCTTGGTGCGATTTTGAATGCACCAAAGAATGAAGGTATCGTTCGACTTGACAAGCGAACGAGTGTTGTACCTCAGAAGAATATATCTCGTGAAGATGTTATGGTGTAGCTTATTCGCAAGGTTAAATATGTTATTCAAAACATCTCTGGTGTCAGGTTGTTGTGCCTGTAACAACCTAGAAATTTGAAACAAATAGAAAATACATCATAAATTGACATAAAGCAACCGTGTTCGCAGGAACACTATACTCAACATGAAACGAGTTGAGAATTAAGGTTTCTCAATTTAAGCCAAATGAAGTGCTCGATGAAGTACCAGAAGAAGTGCCCAAAAACCCCAAAAAAGTGCCCAATTACCCAGGCAAGTTTTGTTCTGTTTCTATAAATAGGAAGGGGTGTTCTCCCTCCTCTAAAACTATTCCCTAAGCCTCTTAAACCCTCTGAAACGCCGAGACTTTCCCCCGCGATGTTTGGAGCATCGAGATGCCGTCTGCGGCACTTGAAACCCAGTGTTACGCCGGAACGCTGTTCGCACCTCTTGAGAGTCCAACGTGGCACCGAGATGAATGATTCTCCGAAATGCTGTCTACGGTGCTTAGAGTCTAATAATGCACCGAGGTGCTATCTGCAGTGCCTGGAGACCCACGATGCATTGAGATGTGGTCGGTCCCGTAATTTCAAAGGGGAACCATCACATGATGATACTAAGCACACGTCCCGCAGTGCACTCCATAGTTGTTATTTGATTTACAAAGCACGCGAACGTTGGTACGGAGGATGCTGCTGCATTTCCTGATTCTATTGCTTGACGTGGATTGAAATGCATTATTCTATGTGCTGTTGTTGTTATCTTTCTATAAATGATGTGTTTAACAAGCTAGATCCACTGAGCTGTTTAGCTCACCCCTTTGATATTTTCCTCAGGCTCTTAGACGTTGCATGCTATAACAAGAGTCGTCGAAGCTACATGCGTAGAAGGCTCGTAGAGAGCGGAACGTCGACGTAGATCTAGGTGTGTAGCTATTTGTAAATGTATTTTCTCTGCGTACTCATGTATGTAAAATAATGTACCATTTGTACTTGTACCCTCCTTAATTAATGGAGGATGAATAAAATATCTACGTTGATGTCCATAATTGTTCGCACTCTGGTTCTACAATTTGTTGCATATTATTTCTTGGTAACACAACAGGGTGTGACATTTAAATGGTTTCAAAGCATGATCTTGCGACCAATGCCATACGCGCATCGGCCCCTCAATACACGCATCAAAAATGTCAGTATGGTACGCATCTCGACCCCCTTCGATAAGTGTGTCAAGCACCTTGGTACATTGTTAGTACCTCGGTGCGTGTGTCGACCTTCGATATGCATGTCAACCACCTTGGTAAAATTTCATTACCTCAGTGTGTGCATTAACCCTTTGGTACGCACAAATGGTTGCATCGGTACGCGAGTCAAATTGTTAGTACGACACGTGTGTCAATCACCTTGGTACAATTCTAGTACCTTGGTGCGTGCATCAATCCCTCGGTACGCGCATCAGTTATTTTAGTGCGAAAGGTATATTGGTCCCTTTCGATACATGTGTCTACCACCTCAATACAATTTTAGTGCCTCAGTGTGCACGTCGATCCCTTGGTACGCGCATCGGTTGTTTGCCACCTTGGTGTGTGCGTCAGTTCCTCGGTACGTGCGTCAGCTATGTTAGTACGACACATGTATCGGCCCCTTTTGATACGTGTCTCAATCACCTTGGTACATTTTTAGTGCCTCAGTGCACGTGTCAATCTCTCGGTACGCTCATTGATTTTGTTAGTAAGACAAGTGTATCGGCTCCTTTCGATATGCTTGTCAAACACCTTGGTACAATTTTAGTAACTCGGTGCTCGCGTCGACCCCTCAATATGTGTATAGTGTATTGTCCTAGGAATTAGACTTAGGGCAAATAAGTCCCATGAGGAAGGTTTCGTAAGAAGATTTTTTTTTTTAAATATGGGCATACACGTGACACCCTCCGCCATGTGGCATCTAGAAATGAGATTGTTTTTGTGTTGTTGGCATGGAGGTGGTGCAATTATCTTGGGAATTGATGCTGGAGTATTTTTCCGTTTTGAAGGATTGCTGGACTTATTTGGAGATGTTGTAATTTGATGTTTTTGAAGCTAGATATTAATTAAGATTGAATATCTTTTTCTATTGTGAACTCATGGGATGATTACCGTGTCAACTAGATTATTGGAAGAATAGTGTGGTATTATTTAGGATGAAGGTTAGACTCTGAAAGTTTAAACGTATTAGATCTTTAATTGAAAAGTTAATGATTATATGAGAATCATAGAGTCCAAGAAGAAAAATCTAGATAAATTTATGTACTTATTGGGAGTTAAGATTTGAGGATCTTATGATTATGATAAATGATTTGTGTTGACTTTAAGGTCTTTGGGGTATTTTAATCTCATGATCTTGTATATGCAAATAATGAATGGCGATGATGATTCTTCTTCATTGCCATATGGGCATCAAAGTGAGTGCATAACACTTATGCTAGTCTTTCCATGTATGGAGTGTATGACCAGATCAGGATGGATTTTTAAATTTTGATGTGTCCGAATTATTTGATCTTGATATTTCATATGATGAGTGTTTGTGTCAAAGGAAGTGTAGTCATATATTGGTATTAGCATACCCGATTTTGGTTTAATATTTGATCAAAGTATTACATTACTTGATTTTAGTACTAATATGATCACTCTTGGAATCTGTTGATTTTGGGTATTGATATAATCAAATAGATTAGATGATCATAATGTGAGAAAATGGGAGGTCGTGCACATTAATATAAGTTTGGTATATTCTCAACCGATGTTTGTGGATTAACTATACAAGATCTTAGGTTATGGACTTAACCTAGAGTAAAAGGAAGTAATGAAGTATAAGATAAGGTAACTTAATAGAATTAGTATGTGACCATGAATGATTGGATGATCCAATTAGTAGAAACCTTATCTAGTATATAGGGTTGAATTGATGATTAATGAGAGTTCAGTATCTATGAACGAATCAATACGGTTTTTAGCCAAATATTTATTTACCAAGAAACCAGCTTCAAGACTATGCAAGGATGATATTTATTTCACGGAAGGACTTATAAATCAAGATTAAGTCAAATAAGCTGGTGAGAAATATTTGAAGCTTAATTCGTGATTATTTAATCTTAGAAGTAAACATAAACCTTAAGGAGAATAGGTCTTACGGAAAATGGCATGGATACGTCTGCTTGGAATAATGGGCGTTGAGGGTAGACCATTAAATAACATAAGGAATGGCTAGATCTAATGACCAGATCTAACCAAAGATTTGTTTAGAATAAGATCCATAACCTAAAGTGTTGAACCGATGGCTGCCGCAGCAAATCTTAGATGCTTGCGAGCACAAGAAAGAATACAAACCTTAGAGTGTAAGGGCCATCAAAGCTAGGCCATAGCTTAATAACCAAAGTTTGAGAAGCCAACTTAAGTAAAATATTATCGCAGCCTCTGATCGAAGTGCCTTATGCGGCATGAGAACATGAACTTAGGGAACTCTTCTAATTATCGTCACACAATTTTGTAGAGGATGGACTTTTAAGTTGACTTTTACTAGAAGGATCATTATTCCTTGGGAGAAATGTGATTCAAGAAAAAATAATTGGATATCATCCATGAAAGTTAGTAGACAACGTAACCACCTAAGAACGTAAGTCGTTTGTGGCCTGTGGTTTGACTTTTGGAGTGTGGGAGTCGCCCATGGTGCATGAATGCCCACCTGATTGAGTCAACCTTAGGTGGTGCACCTCTGTTATAAACTTCATGGTGTCTGCAAAAAAGAGATGCACGGACGAGGTTGTATTTTATTATTAAAATGAGATCATTCGGTATTTTGTAAATTTTCCCTAGAGATGGACGTGCAATGTGAAACCATGATGGTGATTGGCCACAAAACCTTATGTGACAGCTGGCTTCAAACGTTTAAGGTGAAATAAAATATTATTGCTAATTAAATTGTGTTTTCTGATCCTGATGATTCCATCAAAAGGTCAATGGGATTTCATTTCAAATTTCAGACCCTATAGAATTTTCCATCCTAAGAGGATACGTGACTTGTTGGAAAGGTTATGAATGTGTCTCATGGTAAAAGGGGCTTTGGAATGGATGATACCAATGTGAACTTTTAGGATGGGATGTTTGACGGGAAATTCATGACCACTGATATCCCTTTTCTCGCTATATTCGGAGTGAAATGGGCCACAACGAATGCAGAGGATAACTGGAATATTATGGATCAATGGAGGACCTGTAAGGCCATGTGTAGCGAATCATCTAGAAACTAGGTTATACCTGCTATCAACAAAGTTTGACTGGAATGCGATGGCCGAACTTGGAAGATACTAGTTATAATTTAGGTATCTAGATGGTTTGCAGAACTTGTTTGTTGCATATAAGGCATCATGAAGCATACATGAGGTAAATAAGTGAGAATAAACACAAAGGTACTCTGGTAAATTATTCAAATTTTTGGAAACCAAACCCAAATTGGGAAAAAGTTTTCAAAAGAATTTCAAGCTAAAACCCTATTTTAAGACAACCCGCAAAATTGTTTTCAAATTGGCCAACCCAATGATCCGTTTTTTATTTTGGGATTGAAATACCAAAATCGAGTTAGGAACCATGATGTACCTAAAGTCACAACTCCTAACCCTCACCCTAAAAGAGCTAGGAATGTGGCCTACAACTACAAAAACAAAACATTTCGATATAGAAATCGGAACTTAGGCTTCCACTTAATGAAAACGTAGATGCATCTAGAAGATGAGGTTCGGTTTCGAACCCTACCTCACTGTGGGTAAAAAAGATCATTAGAACATAATGACATCATGGGTGCTAATGACAGACGATCACTATACCCACTAGGGAAATTGCATGACGAACGATCATGTAGAGTCCTTGTTACGGATTAAAGACGTGGACTAAGTCAACTAGGCTGAAGACCTCAAGATCGTTTGACTTCCAATGTTAAACGAAAAATAGTCAGTCTAGCCTCATCACCAAAGATGACGATGACTGACTCAAAGGTGATGACCTATGGGCCAAACGTGTTATGTGCTATGCACGAGAAATGATCGCAACAGAGTCTTCCACAACTCATGCGTTGCAAGTAGAGTTCATTCCTTTCACAAAGGACAAACACAAACCAAACACAATGGGTACCATTAAGAAAGGGCCAAGGGCATTAAATAAGTCCTCTGAATTTGAGGCATGGACTAAATAATAGGGTCGTAAATTGTAACACCCGAACGTTAGAGTGTAACACCCAGATAACCATAGCCAAATTTTGAGGACAAAATTCCATTTAAGGGTGATAAAATGTAATAACCCAAAAATTAGAAACAAATAAAAAATACATCATAACATGGCATAAAGCAACAGCGGGCACATGAACACTGTACTCAACCTAAAATGAGAACTAAGGATTGAGGTTGCTCGATTTAAGCCCAATGAAGTAACCAGGGAAGTGCCTAGATGTAACGCCCGTACCTTAGGATGATGTCATTTTGACCCGTAGAGTACCCGTATACGTATATGATGCTCGATCAGCATTGGTTAGAGTGTCTTTTCATGAGTTTACGTCATTTAAAGTGTGCGTGAAGTTTCGAAATGATCGGAGACCCGTTTGACATCGAAACATGTCAAAAATGGTGTTTTGGATCAGTGGAGCTCGCTCCATGGAGGAAGAAATTTTTGTCACTGATTGCATCAATGGATTGATATCCTAGATCCGTGATCCGATTGAACTAAAATTTTTCCAGCTTATTATTCTCTGACAGATATTCATTATGGGTGAAGATCTTGATCGGAGTTGTCTACTGTGAGGTACAAAACTCCAAACACTTTTTCTCAAATTTTTGGATTTTCTTGCGTAGTTTTGATAAAACGGTTGGATCTCGTAATCCCACCGTTGGATTGATCTGAAAGTTTACTAGAAGGTTGGTAACTGACTCATACAACTTTTGAATGGATGATGTTAAATTGGTGGGTCATTTGTAAGACATTGATTATCTAAGTGAAAGTAATTGCAGCAGAAAAAATTGTTTCTTTTTTTAAAGTGTGTTTTTTTTAAGTGTGGGTCGAAAATGTCACTTAACCTCTATATAAGCCATTGAGACATGATTTCTCTCATTTTTTTTACTTCCAAAAGAGGCTAAGGAGCTTGGAGAAGAGGAAAGGAAGGGGAGAGGAGAAAAGAAAGGAAAAAGTTGGGGTTTTGGGTGCATTCTTGCTCAAGAATCCCCAAGGTAATCATTTCTTCCTCATTCTTTCTCATTTTTCCTCTTTCTATCACTTTCATTCATGCATGCAAGCTTGCTTTTGACCTAATGGGTGTTTTTCACTCATGAATCCCGAAATTTAAGGAGGATGGTGGAAAATGAATTTTTTGAATTAGGTCTTGCATTTGAGATATGTTAATCTAGAGGATGTTGGGAGTCCATAAATGGTGAAACCCCCAATTTCTAACAAGAAATTAGTAGGGTTATAAGTATTTGACCTAAACTAGGATTTTGGACTTAGGGTTTCCTATTCAATTTGCATGTGATTTATGTTGAATACATGGGTAAATGTGGATGTATAGTAGTCCAATTTACTGATTTTGATTAGTGGATAACCCTAGTGTAATGTAATTTTGGCCTAGGCCGTGTAATTTGAAAATTTTCAATGAATTTGGGGATTTGCCCAAATTTGGGATTTTGACTTAGACTTAGTCAATTGATGAAATTGACTTGATAAATAGCCTAATTGACCCTAATTATGATTGAATGCCTTGTATTATAGTGGTTGGATCATGGGGATCAACCTATTGCATTCAATTGGGTTATGTATGGTTTAATTTGATTTTAAATGGTTGAATTGAGCAATATGGGATTGGCTCATGTGTATAATCATTTTAGAATCTTAATTGGCTATGGAATTGGGTTTGATCATGGTTGTTTGGCACACTAGTGGACTGATTTTTAGTAATGTATAAGCCACGTTTCCTGCAGGGATTTTGGTTGATTTAACTAACCCAAATAGGCCAATTGGGGATTGAGGTGCTTGGGGTGATTGTGGTCACTCTAGTGCGCTCTTGTGGATTGGGTTGGATTGGCTAAGTCTAGCCAATCAAGTTGTGAGTGTTTCTTTACTTGTTGGTTTCTATATGTGGCATTGTAGTATAGAAATGTGTTTTAAATGCTTATCTATTGTAGTATGCATAATTTAATGTCTCATGAAATGTATTTGAGCATAGTCAAATAGGGTTAGCAATTGGGTAGAGTCTCCTTGTTGGAATATTCTTCGGGGAATCTCGTAAGTCTAATTGTGGACCTGGCAGAGGATTTCTATGGGTTGTGTATGTTAGGATTCGCTTAGGCATGGTACTTGTCTTGGTGGGCGGATCCTATGGTTCATAAAATCCTAGGAATTCTAATAGAATACAGGTAAGAGGTCGATCGGGCGATGGGTGTCGCGCACTCAGGCCCTTGTATTGATTCTTAGTCAGGAGGTGTTAGGATTGATTGAGCATGTTTATAAATGATATGCATTGTCTTGTATATGACATGATGCATTATACTGAGCATGTATGTAATCTTATTTGTATCCATGATATTTAAATGGTTTTAATGATCTTGCAATGTTTTACATAGATGCATATATATGTTGCCACTTGTAGAAAACATTCATTGAGCTTGTTGTAGCTCACTCCTCACTCTTATTCTTTCAGGTTCAGATAGGAAGGGGAAGGGAAAAGCTTAGTTGCGGGCATTTTCCCTACACTTTTGTGACGTAGGTGTTTAGTACTTTTTCGCATTTATTTTGATAAATTGTACTATGTAACACCTAATGCTTATACTTAACACATAGATGGGTTGTAATTTATGGTTATGTAGGATTTTGTATATTTTGAACATTATGGACTTAGAAAAAAAAAATTATGGTTGTCATTTGGGTATGCTTTCTTATCTTTGATCTCCAAATCAAACTCTTGCAACAAGAGAATCCATCGAATCAACCGAGGCTTCGCATCCTTCTTCTCAAATAAGCAACGAATGGTCGCATGATCGGTGTATACAATGACCTTGGACCCAATGATATAAGACCGGAACTTGTCGCATGAAAAGACAACCGCTAACAATTCTTTCTCGGTCGTAGTGTAATTTTGTCGGGCTCCATCCAAAGTACGACTAGCATAGTAAATAGCCCGAAACATCTTTTCTTTCTGTTGACCTAACACCGCCCAATAGCAAAGTCACTAGCGTCGCACATAATCTCAAACGACTCTTTCCAATCTGGTATAATCATGATGGGTACTGAGATCAATGTTTTCTTTATCAACTCAAAAGCCTCCACACAATGGTCATCAAAGTCAAACGGCACATCTTTCTCAAGCAAGTTGCAAAGGGGCTTAGCAATTTTCGAGAAGTCTTTAATAAACCGCCGGTAAAAATCGGCATGCCTCAAGAAACTACGGATGCCTTTCACATTCTTAGGATGAGGAAGCTTCTCAATAGCCACTATCTTTCCCCGATCCACCTCAAGTCCCTTGGAAGAAACCTTATGGCCTAACACTATGCCTTATTGTACCATGAAATGGCACTTTTCCCAATTTAGCACTAAGTTGGAGTCTTCACATCTTTGAAGCACAGGAGATAGATTATGAAGGCAATGGTCAAATAAAGTCCCAAAGACTTAAAAACCATCCATAAATACCTCCATTTTCTTCTCAATCATATCAGCAAAAAGGGCCATCATACACAGTTGAAAAGTCGTCGGTACATTGCATAAGCCAAATGACATTCTCCAAAAAGCAAATGTGCCATACATGCAAGTGAAAGTCGCCTTTTCTTGGTCCTCCAATGCAATGGTTATTTGATTATAGCCCGAATAACCGTCTAAGAAGCAATAATATTCAAACCCCACCAATCTATCCAACATTTGGTCAATGAATGGGAGGGGGAAATGGTCATTTCTTGTGGTCTTATTCAACTTCCTATAATTTATGCAAACACGTCATCCCGTGACTGTTCTTGTTGAAATCAACTCATTATTTTCATTCTTGACCACCGTCATCCCACCTTTCTTTGGCACAAATTGTACCGGACTCACCCAAGGACTATCCGAAATGGCATATATGAAACCGGCTTTCAACCGCTTCAATACTTCACGTCAAACTACCTCTTTCATTGCTGGATTTAGCCTTTGTTAGTGTTCAATGGAAGGCTTATAGGAGTTCTCCATCAAGATCTTATGCATGCAAAATGAAGGGCTTATACCCTTGATACCTGAAATAAACCATCCCAACGTTGATTTGTGTTCTCTTAAAATTCTCAATAACTTCTCTTCCTTAACACAAGACAAGGTGATTAATAGGAACTTAGTATATGTTTTAGAGGATGTTTTAGGTGTGTTTTATGGTATTTAGTTCATACATTAGGTTAGTTTATCATAAAATTGGTTATTTGATAGTTTTGTCAAGTGTTAGTATTTTTACATTATTTCGGTTTGGATTTCTATGGGTTGGTTCATGAAATTATTAAAGCATGTTATTCACTTGGTTTGATTTGTTTTGTAGGTGCTATGATGTTTTAAATGATGATTGAGAAGATGAAGACATGATGCAAGAGGAACCAAGGGAGTTAGAGTGAAGAAACAAGTGCATCCAAGCCTTGGGAGTATGGAAAAATGGCTAAGTCCACAAGAAAATCAGGAAAAACATGTGCAAAAATACGTTCTGGGCGCTGCGGCGGTCCGCAAAAAGTAATTGTGCAGCATTTTTGTTTTGGCCATAACTTTCTCAATTCATCTCAAAATTGGACGTGGTTTGTTTCTATAGATTCCTTAATTGAAATAATACAATATGAGAAGGTTTCGAAGTATATTTGGAGTGGGAAATAAGAAGAAAAATAGCGAGAAAGAAAGTTGGTGTGCGATTCAAAATAGAAACTTTCTAATTTTGTTGCAAACTTTCCTAATTCGACTTGGACGACTTCTTATGGACTTGTAGCTATATAAAGACCATTGTGTAGGGTTTTCAAGGCATAAAGGAGAGGAGAAAAGAGTGTGAAGAGCAAGGAAGGAGGCTACGTTTGAAAGCGAGGAGAAAAGCATTATTGAAGATCATTGAAGATTTCTCCTACACTTTCCCTTCCTTCTACTTTGTTTTTCTGGTTTTAGATTTATGTTCATCATGTTATTCCATGCTTTTATCTCTCAAGTTATGAACTAAATCCTCTATCTAGAGGTGTAGATGGATCCAAGCTTAAAACTATGTTGTAGGTTTTATTGATTGATTATTGTTAATGAAGTTTTCTAGTTTATTTATATTTTTCTGAGTTTAATGCTTTTGATCCCTTAGCCACGGATTAGATGATCATAGACTTGAAGTAGATGCTTCACAAGAGGGTACCTTGGGTTGGAGAATGGAAAATATAACCTAGGCTATCGTGAGACTCACAAGGAGATCGAGAACCTTTAAAGTCGTTAGGTGGAAATCATAGATCTTAATGAGTTATTGTTATTTTTGGTTTTCATCGAAAGAGTTGAACCAAGACAACAATAATATGCTCTAGTTTCACTTCAAAAGAGGGAATTAGAAAGGTTAGGATTTCTGACTTATAAACGAAAGAATTGATTTAATGATAAATTTATATATATATATATATAAAGGCATAGTTGAGAGTAAGGTGTTATTGAACCTCTAGACCATTCTACCATTGATTTCTCATTAGTTTTCTATTGCATTGTTAGTTTAATACTTAATTCCTTTCATCACTGTTTTTAATTATTTGAACTCTCGAATTTGATTTTCTAAATAAAGTTAGAGTTAGTAAATGTGGTATTTAGTGTGAGTATCAATCCTAGAGGACGACAACCCGGTATCTCATCGGTTATATATTATAACTTGACACAGTACGTTTGCGGTTTGCACGTAACAAGTTTTTGGCACCGTTGTCAGGGATTGATCCACTCTATTTTCACTAATATAGTTAGTAACTAACTTTGATTTTAATTTAGAGTTTTTATTTATTTTTATTTTTATTTTTATTTTTATTTTTATTTTTTATTTTTGATTTTTTTTATTTTGATTTTTATTTTTCTTTTGTTGTTTTTTTTGCAGAGCAATGGCGTACAATTTCAATCACTCAATTTTCCAAGATAGTTTCGAGCAAGTTGATCCTATTGGAACGGTGTCGGCATCAATGTCCAATCTTCAACTTCAAATATCCAAACTTATTGATGCAAGATCTCAACCTACTATGGACAGAATGGGAGTTGCAAGCATGGGATATTCAGGATTTGATTCAAGTATGGAGCAAGTTCAATATGGTAATCATTGGGCATATGATTGTATGGGTGACCCTTTACCCTACCAATACGATTCGGGTATTTATAACCATGAGAACTACTCCTATGATAATTCATGGAATGTCTTGCAACCTCAATCGGATTTTTACTATCAAGTAGAGGATGAGTCTTCCTTGGAGGATATGTTGAGCTCATTCATGATGGAAACAAGGACTTCACTCAAGAACCTTGAAGTGCAAATCAGGCAACTAGCTTTAGACATGAATACCCAACATCGAGATTCCTTCCCAAGTGAGGTGAATCTTCACAAGCAATACAATGCCATCACATTGAGCGATGAAGAAGATATCAAGGGGGCTGATTTTTTATGTCAAAACATGACACCACCACCACCTCCATTAAGACAATTAAGTATTTTAGAAGTGATGCAACGCTATGAGGCCTCGAGAGGAGAAGAGATGAATACTTAACCGGTGGATGTACTTGAGTGTGGTGATCAAGAGGTGCCAAGGGATGTGCAATCAGACAATCTTATGATGCCATATGTTGATGTGGTGCCTACCAAGATGGAAGAGTGTTTGGATGTCACAAAGTATGCTTTTGATTTTGAGGATCTGTTTGCTCAAGGGATACAAGCTAAAGTTGAGGAGCTTACCATTTATTTGTGCTTGAAAATCAATGCATAAATGTTTGGAAAGCACCAATTGAGTATTTCGATGACATTCCTCCGTTAGATGGGAGTGATGCTTCATCGGACTTTGTGTTTCTATTTGAGGATTGTTCGTATGAATTTTTATGGGAGAAGTGCACAAGTCCGGTGATTCCATCATTAATGCTAAATAATGAGGAAGATGGGAGGATGCTCGAAATAATAAGGAAACATACTCAGTATAAGCGAGTAGAAGAAGTCAGGGTTGAGGACTTTAAACTAAGCGCTTGTTGGGAGGCAACCCATCGGTTTCTTTTTTGTTTTTTCTTTTTATTTATTTATTTGGTTTATTTAGTTGTTTAGAATTCTACCTTTGCCAATGGCATTTCGTTTGCTATGTTTTTTCCAGGTTCTAGATCAAGTTTGGGGGTTCTTATGCAACCTACATGAAGAGGATGAATAGCTTATGTGGAAACTTCAACCTTTGGGTTAAAGGGGGTTTTCTCAACCTCTTTTTCTTTTATTCCCATCCATTTTTTGAATATGTTTTTTTATTGTGAAGCATTGAGGACAATGTTTGTTTTAAGTTTGGGGGGAGAGTTTTGATTTTTTTGACTTGTCATGGTAAAGATGTGGTAGTTTTAGGTTAGGATATCCTATGATCTTACAAATTCTAATTTTATTCTAATTTTATTTTTCTAAATGGCCAATGATAATGATAAGAGAACATGTATATGAACATAACTCTAGGATAATGTAAAGAGTACTTTATAAGTATGTGTGCTTTATTCAACTTTGAACTTGGTTTTGCTAGAAATTCTCTAAATGTCTAGTGTGGTTGATTTTGTGGAATCATGATTTGTTTGGATTAGATTTGTGCATGTAAAGTTATATATATTAGATCTCTAGAAATCCTAGAACAAGTTTGATTATCACTTGAGGCAAAATTCTAGAGAGCATGCCAGGAGGAAAATGATTTAGGCCATGTTTGAATAAGTTTGAGCCAAATAACCTACCTTACTTTTTATTATACCCATAGTTCCCACTTTGAGCTGAATATCCTTTTCTTTGTTACCTATACATCAGAAAATTTGAGCTTATCATGTTTAATTTCTTTATTTTTCAACCTATATACCTTATACACTTTGATCATGTTGGAGTGTTATTATTTGCATGAAAGAACAATGGGAAAGAAAAGTGAAGAACAAGGGTGACAAAGAAGAAGAAAAAAAATGAGAAGTTTGCTTATGAGTTTTATTGAAAAAGAAAAGAAAATGAAAAAAAGAGAAGAAAAGGATGCTATGCCCATGATTATGAAAAGAGTTAAGTTTGGGGTGTAGTTGTTCTTTGAAAATAAGAAAACAAGCAAACAAAAGAATGGGGAATGGAATGAAAAGATTGAACATTTAAAGAAGGGATATATGTGCTGAATTGGTTTTTTTGGTTCTAAATGTAATGTTGTGGATGTTTGTAAAAGATCGAAGTGTTTAAGGTGTTTTGAGCATAAATTTTTCCAATTTTTCCTACCTTTGAACCTTGGCCATACATTATAACCTAAGAAAGACCTATTGATTCTAAATGGCATGTGATCTACATTAGTGCAGAGTGGTATGAAAGATTTGCCTATGGGATTTACATTATATATATTTATTTGAGATCACATACACTTCATACTTACTTGCACTTGTCTATGAATTTCATGAATTATTTTATGAGATTAACTATATGATGGTGTGTTTGAGAATGGAAGATGAGGTTAGGTTCGAAGTTGGATTGAAAATCTGGACATCTCTAACACTCTTGAAACTTTCCAATGAGTTATTATCTTTTAACGTGATCTTAGAGGCCATAATGATGATCTTGCATGACATTTCGAATCAAAATTTTAATTTGTTTGAGATTAGGATGGTAGTTTGATTGATTGATTTTTAAGTTTTGTTTTCCTTTTGCTCGAGACGATCAAAGTCCTAAGTTTGGGGGTATTTAATAAATAGGAATTTAGTATATGTTTTAAAGGATGTTTTTGGTGTGTTTTATGGTATTTAGTTCATATATTCAGTTAGTTTATCATAAAATTGGTTATTTGATAGTTTTGTCAAGTTTTAGTATTTTTACATTATTTCGGTTTGGATTTCTATAGGTTGGTTCATGAAATTATTAAAGCATGTTATTCACTTGGTTTGATGTGTTTTGTAGGTGTTATGATGTTTTAAATGATGATTGAGAAGATGAAAACATGATGCAAGAGGAACCAAGGGAGTTAGAGTGAATAAACAGGTGCAAAAATACGTTCTGGGCGCCGCAGCGCTCTGCAAAAGACAATTGCGCAACGTTTTTGTTTTGACCATAATTTTTTTTAATTTAACTCGGAATTGGACGTGGTTTGTTTCTATGGATTCCTTATTTGAAATAATACAATATAGGAAGGTTTTGAGGTTGATTTGGAGTGGGAAATAAGAAGAAAAACAGCGAGAAAGAAAGCTGATGTGCGATTCAAAATAGAAACTTTTTATTTTGTTGCAAACTTTCCTAATTCAACTTGGACTTCTCTTGGACAACTTCCTATGGACTTGTAGCTATATAAAGATGATTGTGTAGGGTTTTCAAGGCATAAAGGAGAGGAGAAAAGAGCGTGAAGAGCAAGGAAGACGGCTAGGGTTTGGAAGCGAGGAGAAGAGCATTATTGAAGATCATTGAAGATTTCTCCTACATTTTTCCTTCCTTTTACTTTGTTTTTCTGGTTTTAGATTTATGTTCATCATGTTATTTCATGCTTTTATCTCTCAAGTTATGAACTAAATCCTCTATCTAGAGGTGTAGATTGATCCAAACTTAAAACTATGTTGTAGGTTTTATTGATTGATTATTGTTAATGAAGTTTTCTAGTATATATATATTTTCTGAGTTTAATGCTTTTGATCCCTTGGCCACGGATTAGATGATCATAGACTTGAGGTAGATGCTTCACAAAAGGGTGCCTTGGGTTGGAGAATGGGAAATATAACCTAGGCTATCGTGAGACTCGCAAGGAGATCGAGAACCTTTAAAGTCGTTAGGTGGAAATCATAGATCTTAATGAGTTATTGTTATTTTTGGTTTTCATCGAAAGAGTTAAACGAAGACAACAATAATATGCTCTAGTTTTGCTTCAAAAGAGGGAATCAGAAAGGTTAGGATTTCTGACTTATAAACGAAAGAATTGATTTAATGATAAATATATATATATATATATATATATATATATATATATATATATATATATATATATATATATATATATATAAAAGGCATAGTTGAGAGTAAGGTGATATTGAACCTCTAGACCATTCTACCATTGATTTCTCATTAGTTTTCTATTGCATTGTTAGTGTAATACTTAATTCCTTTCATCACTGTTTTTAATTATTTGAACTCTCGAATTTGATTTTCCAAATAAAGTTAGAGTTAGTAAACATGGTATTTAGTGTGAGTATCAATCCTAGAGGACGACAACCCGATATGTCATCGGTTATATATTTTAACTTGACACTGCACGCTTGCGGTTTGCATGTAACACAAGGCTGAAGATTTGATGACCGAGTAGGTAGATTTTTCACCCAAAAAGGCATATCGAAGGTGATCTGGCAGAGGTTTCAACTCCAATGTCAGTTCATCCACTCTACTTGGTGTAGTTTCTTCTAAATCTTCCACTTTTGCTTGTGAAGAATCAACCGGTGGTGCTCTAAGAGCCAAAACACATTGCTTAAGTTCTTCATTCTCGCCCACATCTATACTAACTGAGTTGACAAGACAACTTTCTAGTGCATCCTCTAATATAGTCGCCTCATGAATTTTTGTCACACATTCTTTAACTATTTCCACTACATCTATCCGATTACATGTACTCTCCTCCGCTGGAAATTTGAGAGTCTTGTAGATGTTAAACAAAACATCTTCATCATTAACTCTCAAGGTGGGTTCCCCTCGCTGCACATCTATCAATGCACGTCCGGTAGCTAGGAACGGTCTCCCAAGGATCAATGGTATGTCACCATCTTCTTCTATATCCAAGACCACAAAGTCCACCGAAAAAATGAGCTTATCCACCTTTACTAAAACATCCTCAATAACTCCTCGAGGATATGTCATTGATCGGTCCGCTAATTGAAGTGAAATGGTGGTCGGCTTTACTTCTCCAAGCCCCAATCTCCTGAAAATAGAAAGAGGCATAAGATTAATACTTACACCCAAATCACATAAAACTGTATTAAAATTTAAAGGACCAATAGTGCAAGGGATGGTAAAACTCCTTGGATCTTTGAGCTTTTGGGGAACCTTCTTTTGTAATATCGCGCTACACTCCTTGGTAAGCTTCCCCGTCTCATATGCCCCAATTTTCTCTTCTTTGTCATCACATCCTTCATAAATTTGACGTAATTGGGAATTTGTTCCAAAACATAGACAAATAGGATGTTGATGTGAATCTTCTTAAATATCTCTAGGAACTTGGCAATTGCTCATCAATCTCTTCTTTTGGAATCTCTGAGGATAAGGTAAGGAAGGTTTTACTATAGGGGGGTTATCCGAAAAAGTAATGAAACCCGGTCGGTATGGCCTTTCCTTCGGTTCATCTTGCTTTTGCTCTTCATGATGTACTTCACTCTCTATATTGCTTGATTGTGATGATGTGGCCTTCTCATCCTCGTTATTCTTTTCAGCCCGTTCAACTTTCTTTCCACTCCGGAGGGTGATTGCCTTACATTGTTCTTTGGGGTTGACTTGAGTGTTGCTAGGAAATGATCCTTTTTGTTGTGCATTTATAGCTAAAGCAAGTTGCCTAATTTGTACTTCCATATTCTTCATTGAAGTCTCCAAGCTATCTATCCTTGACTCGGCCCTATCTTGCTTTGCCTCAAACTTTGCTATGTATCCACTTAAAAGCTCCTCCAAAAAAGGTTTCTTTTCTTATGCTGGCATAGACATACCCGATGGTGGGTTCAAAACATTCCTAGTGTTGGAATATGAGAAGTTTTCATGATTCCTTATCCCCAGGTGGTATTGGTTTGGGACTTGAGCATTGCTCCTATAGTTATATCCCCGGTTATTCACATAATTTACTTTTTCTTCAGTAGCTCCTCCACCCAAGTATCCCATGCTTGCTGTAGCTACACTCTCAATGGATGGTTGTTGTGCACTTTGCATCGATGCTATTTGGTTAGACAATGTGGCGAATTGAGTCGAAACTGCAGTCATGGGATCAAGCTCAAGCACTCCAGCAACTTTCTTCACCAAGGATCTCTCACTAGGCATTTCATATGTGTTGGAAGCCATTTCTTCCAATAAGTTGAGAGCTCCCTCGGCCGCCTTGCTCATTATAGTGCCACCAGCTACGGCATCTACCAAAGTGTGTGTGTGGCCACTGTCATCCCATTATAAAAAATTTGAAGTTGCATCCATACTTCAAAACCATGTTGTGGGCACTTCCTTAACAACTCCTTAAACCATTCCCATGCCTCATAAAGGCACTCAGTGTCCAACTGCTTGAACTGACTGATTTCTACTCGTAGTTGAGCTGTCTTTGCCGGTGGGAAAAACTTTTGAAGGAATTTTTGCATCAATTCCTCCCATGTAGCTACGCTCCCAGGTTGCAAACCTTGTAACCATGACTTGGCCTTGTCCCTCAAAGAAAATAGGAACAACCTCTGTCAAATCACATCTTCAGCCACACCATTGAACTTTATTGTATCTGTCATACCCTGCGGATGTGATGGGTACCTCATCGAGCGTACCCCAGCCATTATGATCCCATAATATTGTCCCATCACAGTACACAGCCCACTCAATAGTGTCTAGTAACCCCGGGATCATTTGTCCACACTGTTCACACATGAACAGTGCAGGGCCTCCCCCGGATTCGAACCTCAAACCTCATATAGGTTGATTTCGCAATCTGAGTAGCCACCGAACAGTGTGGACAAATGATCTCGGGGGTACTAGACACTGTTGAGTGGGTTGTGTACTGGGATGGGATAATATTATGGTTTCATAATGGTTGGAGTATGCCCTGGGGGGTACTCATCACATCCGCAGGGTGTGACAGTATCACACTTCTCCAAAAATGATTGTATATGAGCCTGGGATCTTCTATTAGTGAGCCCCCATACTGATGTTGTTAAACCATTGTGATTAATGTCGGCTTCAACTCAAAGTTGTTTGCCGCAATGGGCATTCTCACAATCCCAGAGTAGTTCTCAGTAATAACGGGCTTGAAATAGTCCCGATGAAGGTGTTGATTATTTCCAGGCTTCATTGCCTCTTGCTTCACTGTTCTCTCCCTTCGTCTTTGTCCCAAAGTGCGCTCGATCTCAGGATCAAATGGTACTAACTCAGCACTTCTAGACCGTTGCATACACTTCAATCAACCTTCAAAACAAAAACAAAGAAATAAATTCAGAATAAAAACACTAGATTAAAATCAAAACCAATTACTAACAATATTGATGAAACTAAAGTGAAACAATCCCCGGCAACGGCACTAAAAACTTGTTGCGTTAAATTCTAATTCGCAAGTGTACGAATAGTCAAGTTATAATATACCGACAGTGAGTCGGGTTATCGTATTCACAGGGATTATTTCACTCACCAAATACCATTTTCATTAATATTCAACTTTATCTAGTGAATCAAACTATAGAGATTTAAATAAATTCAAAATTAAAAGTAACTAATTTAAACTAAATGAATTATGAGAAAAATCAATAAATGCAAAAATTTAGAGAATCAACTTCACCTAACCTTTCAATTATGTAATTTAGACGTGTCTATTATCAAATCAATTTCTTAGTCTATAAGTCAAAATCCTCTCATCTCTAATTCCCTCTCTCAAGTGTCGAATTAGAACGTATCGTTAAGATTAAGATTCGATCTCTCAATAAAACCCTAATTCCTAACAACCCATTAAACTCTATGATTTTCTTACAACTTCATGAAACCTTGTAAACCACTCGATTCTACAACGAATTCATGTCATAATCCCCTAGTTCCAACCTAGAAAACCCTCTTTCGAGTGCCACCTTCCAAGTCTAGAATCATTCGATTTGTGGCCAATAAACCGAAAGCATTAAGAATATGAAATTATAAATAAACTATGGAAATTTCATTGATAATAAATAAAATCTACTATTAAACCATAATATTCAAGTTAGGATTTGTATCCTCTCTAGAACAATAGATTAGTTCATACTTTGGATAATCAAAACACAAAGCATGGAGAAAAACTCTAAAATAAACATGAATAATAAACTCGAAATATTGGAACTTGAATCTTCTCTTGTTTCCAAGTTGAATCCTCGCCTTCCTCTCGTTCTAGCCGTCTTGTTCTAGTCTCTCGTGTGTGTTCTCCTTTGAAAACCCTAATTTTTGATATCTTATCTGCCTCCCAAGTCATCCAATTTCAATTAGAAAGAATCCCTCTCTCAAAATCGCCCAAATTGCTAAAATCGCAACTTGGGCATCACTTAGCATCGCGGCGCAGCGTTAATACCTTTTTTCAGCACCGTGACGATCTGAGAGGGCTTCTTCAGTGCTGCAGAAGTGTCGCGGCGCTCCTAGAAGAATATTGCAGCGCCGCGGCACTCCGAGAGGAACTTTTCCGCACATTCTTGGGACTTAGCCATTTTTTCCATTCGTCCTTCACTTGGTTCTTAATGCCTCTCCTTGCATTTTCTTGTACATGTTTTTATCATCCAAAGCCATGACTAATGCCTTCAAACACCTACAAAACAAAGCAAAGCAAGTTAATAACACACTTAAATATAAATTAAATCAAATTATAACTAATAAACTAAAATAATGAATAAAACCCCAATTAATTCCTAAACTACTAAATGTATTAGAACTAACACAAACACATAAAACTAATGCATGAAATGTCCTAAAACACACCTAAAACATGCTCTAAAACCTATCTAAATATGCAACTATCAGATACTGAGCACATGACCCGCGGTAGACTCCGTAGTTTCTATTTGATTTATAAAGCACAAGTACGTTGGTACGGAGGATGCTACTGCATTTCATGATTGTATTGCTTGATGTTGATTGAAATGCATTATTCTATGTATTGTTGTTGTTATCTTTCTGTAAATGATGTGTTTAACTCGCTAGATCCATTGAGTTGTTGAGCTCACCCCATTGATATTTTCCCCAGGCTCTTAGACGTTGCATGCTAGAACAAGAGCTATCGGAGCTACCTGTGTAGGAAGTGCGTAGAAAGCGAGACGTCGACATAGATCTAAGGTGTGTAGGTGTTTGTAAATGTATTTCCGTTGTATGTAAAATAATGTACCATTTGTACTTGTGCCATCCTTAATTAATGGAGGATGAATAAAAGATCTATGTTGATGTTCATAATTGTTTGCACTCCGGTTCTATGATTTGTTACGTATTATTTCTGTTGGCCCAGATATATCCAAGAGGGGTGAGTTGGACACTTAGATAATTAAAATTAAATGCAATGGCAAAAATATAAGTGCAGAAATTAAATTAAAATTTGCATAGTTGATTTATAGTGGTTCGGCAACTTGCCTACATCCACTACTTAACCTCCTCAGTTAGGATTTTAATTATTTTCACTAAGGGATTCTTTTACGGGTGAGAATCAAACCTTTACACATTTTCTCAACTTTCAGGAGTGAGAACAATCGTTACATTGCTCAACTTGCATGCTTGAAACCAACCTTTCTCAACTTTCGGGTGTGAGACAAACCTAAACACTTGACTTATAGGTGCAAGACAACCTATCTCAACTTACGGGTGTGAGACCTACATGTTTACTTGTTGGATACAAGAGTATCAACTCAGTAGTTTATCTAACTACTGTTACAACCTTGATACTGTATACAAGATATAAAATGAAGTACAACTGTATCCTATGAACTATCTCTCAAATTTTCCTTTCAGCAAGAATAATATAAGTTAAAACAGTGCTGAAAATTTGAGTGAAAATAGGTCAATCTTTCAAATAGATTTTTAGATAAAGATATAAATTTAGCTCAGTATGAAAATCATTTGAATAAAAAGAGTTTCAAAGAAAACGCTTTAAAAACAAAATAGTTCAAACTATTGAATCAAGTGAAAATTCGACTAACTTTCAAGAGTGTTTTGGCTCAATGAATTTTCGGTGTTAGCAAATTTTCAAGTGTTAGTATACATAGACTCGTAGAGATGAAGTTGTTGTTCATTTGAACTTGAATTTCAAATATGAACGTTTACACACAATAGCTAGAATGCATCACGAAAATGGCAACTGCACTTTCTATGAACAAATTGATTCTTTTCAGATTCACAAATAAGGAAAGTCTAAAAGACATGGTTGATGAATCAGAAGATATCTCTGACAAATCCAAAAAGATCATTTTTGTTCAAAAAGATGTTCTGAAAAGTAGTTCACAAAGATGTGCATGTCAAAACAAGAAAATATTATTTTGGTCGTTTTGTTCCTTTGAGGGCGCACATGGAGCATAAGCGTCCTATCGGACAATAAAGTGAGGGCGCTACTTAATCGTAAGCGTCCTGACTTACTATATGATAAAACGACTAAAACATGAGGGCGCTAATTGATATTTAGCATCCTGCTTTGTTTTAAAACATTTAAGTACATGAGGGCGCTACTTACAAGTGAGCATCTTAATATTTTAAAACATTGAAAACAGTACCAAGTACGCTAAAGAACAATCAGTGTTCTGAAAGTTTTCAAGTTGATTCTTGAGATGAGGGCGCTCCTATCCAGGCAGCGTCCTGATAGTTTTTCCAACTTATAACTATCAGCGTCCTCAAAGATAAAATCTTTAGAGAACTTGGAGAGCTTTCAGCGAGCTGAAACAAAGTCAGCGTCCTGACAACTTTAAAGGTTGGCTTTAAGTGAGGCCGCTACTTACAAGTAAGCTTCCTGATGAATCAGTTCAATTCAACCTTGAATGAATGTTAGCGTCCTAATATTTTATCAGCGTCCTGACTTATCAAGTCCAAGCGGGCGCTGCTAAAACATTAGCGCCTTGAAAGACTCTTTAAGAATGGTTTTTGATTTTTCGTTTAAAGCTCAATTAAAATCATTATATTTTCGGATTAAATCAAATACTTCGGAAGTCGTTAAAATACCTTTAAAATGTAATGACCAAAGCGTGCAATTGATTAAATCTTGTTGAGAGTAATTTGGTCGATAGTCTTTACATTATAAGTGCTGAAAGTCTTGGAACTTTAATCATGATATTCAATAGGCTTGTGAGTTTTGGTCCTTGATCTTGATTCTTGATAAATCCGAAACACTTGACAAGATCATTAGATACACAAACTAGAGATATTTGGAATCATCAAAACATGCTTATCATGGGGCTCCTTGAAATAACAATTTCTTGGTAACAGAACGGGGTGTGACAGTGCCTGCCCTGAAGTGTTCTCAATAGCCAACAGTCAGCTATAACCCTCAAATGAAAACTAATCATCCTAGAAGCCTGGAGCAGGATAATCTGAAGAAAGTTGGAAAAATCTCCTCAAGAATCAACGGAGAAACGTCTATATCAGTACAAAAAATGGTGGTCTGATATAGGAAAGGGTCCTCTAGGTCATGAGCAAGTCTAGAATAAAACACTCGAACGAGCTCAAGATAAATCGTATCACTAAAGGATAAGAAAATATCTTACTCAAGCTCCTGGAATAAGGGAAGCAAAGGCATGGCAATTCGTTGGAGGTCATCAAAGTCCACTCAGATGCTTGAGGAAATGCGTCTAGTAGAGAAGGCTCTGGCAACAGACTCTAAGGCTGGAGGCCTGGAGGAAGGGGATGTGGTTGGCGCTGCCAAGGCAAGATCCGCAAACGGTGACTCGGGAGGTGAAGGTGTGGTAGAGAATAATGGTGATGATGGTGGTGAGGAGGTGAGAAGGGTGCCAGAGCGGTGGTCCTCGGCTGCCTCATGGGTCTAGGAGGAGCAAGTAAATTTTATCGAGCACTTGGAGTTCAAGATTTTTCAACTAAAGGTTTTGTGACAAAACAGATGAGAAATTGGACGAGACTCGAAACATATGAAAGGTAGGAGATGAAAGTAGGTATGGAGATGAAGAAATGGACTACAAGATTGCGTAAAAAGGATGAGAAATGAGTATTTTACGAAGGTTTGAAGTTTAAAGAAAAATTTTGAATTTTGATTCAAAATGGATTGTATTGAACATGGTTTTGGATTAGATTTGGTGCAAATAGGCTAGGAATCGATAGGAAAACACTTTGGAATTGTTTTGGAGCAAGCAAATTGATCGAAAATCGATTGGAATGAAGGGGAGTGAAGAGAAAGGAGGTAGAAACGGGGAGATAACGCGTTTGAGAGTGACGAAGAGATTCTCGAGTTTCTAGTTTTAACGCAAACCAAAGACAGGAAAACGCATTTCCTTAAGGATCTGCGTTTCTATTGTTCTTCAATAGAAACCTGGTTTCACCCACGGAAACGCATTTCTTTAAGAGGAAAAGAAATGCGTTTCCTGGTACTTTTCCAAGAAAACCAAGAATTTTGAAATTTTATATTTTCACTCCAAATTTCACAAATAATTTTTCTAATGATGATTAATTGATGTAAACTTGATTTTCATCATCAATGGCCATGAGTTAGGCACCTCATGCCAAATTCATGTCACACGTGCAAATTTCCATAATTATGAAATTTCATCTTTTTCATTCATGTCCACAATCATTTAAAAAAATTTACATAAAAACGCACATGCCAATTTGGAAGATACACAAAATGAGCATTCTCACACCAATTTGAGAAACAAATTCACATGAGTCATCAAATATTATCAATAAATCAAATAATATGAATGAATCACCATGATCTAAATTTGATAAAGATTGTCCTAGAATAATTTCAAGTATAATTTAGGCACAATCTCATTCAATCTCGTCTTTGTCAAGTAATATTGTAATTGTAATTTTCCCCAAAGACTATTAATTTGATCAAAGTTTGAAGATTAAGAGATACCAATTGAGAGATAAAGATGAAATCATATTAATAGTAGGCATGATTTTCAAGCTTCTCATGAAGACAAGATCATCTCATTATCATGAATATCAATATAAACATAGGATGATTTGTCACCATTATGATTATGTGTGAAATCAAATAAATTTACATGAACAAGCATATGTTGAATCACACAAAACCATTTGAACACACGTAAGATAATTGTTCACATATGATCATACATGGCCAAAAATAAGAGTTTTCATATTCATGCATGATTCGATCAACTTGATGAAACAACAAACTCATACAAACAAGATATGCATTTTCATCATAGAGATATAGGCACTTTATCAACATAGACATTTTGATCGTGCAAAGTAATGCATCTTAATATCATGCTTGATCATTTTCCTCCAAACTAAAGACATGTTTTTTGTCACACAATTTAATTTATGTTCAAAAATACATGTTTTAGGCCTTTCCTAAAATAAAACAATAAAGAGTGTAAGTTAGAAAATTTTACCCATATGTCGCCGTCGAGCCACTCCTTGCCTCAATAATTGACTTCGAGGGAGACAACTTTCGCGGTACAAGCTCTAAGGAAATTATTTGAGTTAAGAACTTTTGAGCTACCACCAATGAGAAGCCATTTTACCAATCAAGTGTCGATCTACACTACATAGAACACTTTCGACTTTGGTACCCAAGTGGCCTTAGGTCCTACAAGGTTAGCCTCATTTAAAACATTCTTCTCAACCCAAGCTAGTTTTCTTTTTCTTTTGAATTTAAGTGAACACCTAGCAATGGTGTGACCCTGCCTATTACAATAGTTACAAGTAGGTAATTTGGTCAAGAGATGATTATAACTCTTTTGTTTGGCTCCTTGAGTATAGCCTAAATCGGCTTTGTCAAAAGCACATCGTTGTGCTCCTAACATCATGTCCAATAGCTTTTGGCCATTTGTGAACTTTTTCACTACTTCGGTTAGGTCATCTACAATTGTTCTAAGTGTATCTCTCTCTTTCTTAAGTATATCAAATTCAATTTGAAGAGAGACTAGTGCATCTCGTTGAGATTCAATCTCTCTAAGTGCGGTCATGAGGCTCTTTTTGAGCTTAGTGTTTTTCTTGATTTATTTATCTAGTTCGCATTTCACTAACTCAAAATCAGATTCATCACAAAGTTTATCACAATCATTAAAAGCATTGAGAGATCAACATTTTACCTCAAAATTTGCCTAACGGCAAATTTAAGTATTTTCATCACCATGTTCCATTTCACCTTCACTAGAGCTAGAATAGTCCCATGTCTTCTTCAACGCCTTCTTGGCTTTCTTTTTTGAGTTGAAGTCTCTTTTGCTCTTGTATGGACATTTTCTCTTCACGTGACTGAGCATGTTGCATTTGAAGCAAATTAACTCATTTGGTTTTGCTCCAAACTTCTTCCCTTTGTGAAACTTTACACTTGGGCTTGGTTCGTCTCTTTTTTCCGTTACTTGACTTAGAATTCTTGCAGATGTGTCCTCCTCTTCATCAGTAGATTCATTATCCAATGAGGACTCGGTCTCCTCATTTGGTGTGTTCTTTTCTTGAATTTTCTTTTGGATCTCAGCCACCAAACTTGGATCACATGGTTCATTTACAGCAAGTTCGTCAAGATCTTTGACTTCATCAATTTTTATAGCTTCATTTTGACTTAATTGTTCATGAGTCACTTCGAGCAAACCTCATATGTCTTTAGCCATGTCACACGTACTAACTCGATTGAACTCCTTTGTTGACAAGCTACAAAATAGAATGTTGATAGCTTGATCATTTAATTGCTCTTGTATTCTTTCACTCGAAAGCCAATCTTTTCTATTTTTAATCATTGTGACTCCATTTTCCACCTTGGTAGGAGGTTCATATCCATTCTTAATAATTTCCCAAAGTTCTACAACTTGAGCTCTCAAGAAGAACTTCATCCTTGTTTTCCAACGGATATAATGATCTCCTTCAAATAGAGGTGGTCGCCATGTGGATAGACCTTCCTTGAATAAGCCTTTAGTATTGTCATATACCGCCATTACTCAAAGAAATTGTTAGATAACTTTAAGACAAAAATCCGCTCTGATACCACTTGTTGGCCTAGATTATAGTCCAAGAAGGGGGGCGAATTAGACATAGCATATTTTTGTGAAACCTTACTAAACACTTAATGGCAAATATAAACAATTAAACAAAGTGTAAGAAAAATAAGTAATGGACATAGTGATTTAGAATGGTTCGGCTTCTTCAAAGCCTACCTCCACTACTTAACCTCCCCGGTCAAGATTTCTCAAACATCTACTAACTTTGATTCAACTTACGGGTGTGAATCAAACCGTTACAACTTGATCCAATTTACGGGTGTGGATCCTACCTAACTTTGATTCAACTTTTGGGTGTGAATTAGACCGTTACAAACACCGACCTCCAGTTAGGAGTCTTCCCAATTGGTTAACCAGCCAATTTCAATACAAATGTGTTTACAAAGATAGAAAAATTGTTCTATACCAAACAACTCTCAATTGAAGTACAAGTAAGAATGAATACCTTCCAAATGATGTACAACCAAAGTATGTAATATGATGTACAAGCTGTGATGAAATAAGGAACTCTTGGATTTTGATTGAGAAATGATGAAGATGAAGTGCACAATCAAAAACCCTTTTCTTGATTTCTTGAAATCCCTTGAAAGATGTCTTCTTAAAAGTGAAGATTAAATGCACAAGAAATTTCTTCAAAGTGATTTGTAGACTTGAAAAGCTTGGATGAAGTATTTGAATAACTTGGAGAACTTGAAAGCTTTTTTTCTCAATGATGGGAAATCAAAATCTATTCAAAAACTCAATTGAAACATGTTTTCCCTTTTGAAAGATGTGGAGAACTAAATTTCGCACAAGTCTCTTTCTTTGAAAGATTTTGTAAAAGGTTGCTCAAAATGAGCTAAGACACATATTTATACAAAAATATATAGAAAAAGTAGGAACCACGTTTTTGCTTGTGGAACCATGTTTTTGTTTAAAATGTGCGTGTAAACAACTCTTTGTTTTGTTAATGAAAATGCGTTCTATTTGAATTCCCAGAAACTGCCAAAAAGCAGGAAACGTGTTTCTTATATAGGAAACGCATTTCTATATGCATTCCAGATAGTAGTATTTGGGAATGTTGGAGGAAACATGTTTCCTTTCGTGAAACACGTTTCTGCTTGGCTTAGTGAAAATTTTCACCAAGTCCAAACATGAAACGCGTTTCCCCACATGAAACGCGTTTCTATATGACTCAATGAGAAATTCGCTATTATCAAATAGGAAACGCATTTCTCAATGAGCCTCATGATATGAATGTTTTGATGATTCCAAATATCCTCAATTTGTGTATCTAATGATCTTGTCAAGTGTTTCAGATTTATCAAGAATCAAAATCAATGAACTATGCACAAGCTTATTGAACATCACAAAGTAAAGTTTCGAGTCTGTCAGTACTTAGAATGTAAAGTCTATTGATCAACTTTCTCTCAACATGATTTTATCGTTTGCATATTTTGATCGTAACATTGTAATCATACCTTATGATTTCTAAAGTATTTGATTTGATTAAAAGAAACATTGATTTCTACCGAGCTTTAATTGAAAAATCAAAAACCACTTTTATAAAGTCTTTCAGGACACTAATGTTTTAGCAGCGCTCTCCTTGACTTGATGAGTCAGGACGCCGATAATATATTATGAAGCTCAAGGTTGAATTAAACTAATTAATAAGGACGCTTACTTCTTAGTAGCAACCTTTTTCTTATCAACCTTTGATAATGTCAAGACGCTGACTTAGTTTCAGCTCACTGAAAGTTCTTTTTGTCTTTAAGTGATTTCTATCTTTAAGGACGTTGATAAGTTATAAGTTGAATAAATTATCAGGACGTTACTTGTGTAGGAGCGCCCTCATTTTTAGAATCAACTTAAATAAACTTTCAGGACGCTTACCATCCGTCAGCACACTTAACATTATTTTAAAATTGTTTTTAATAGTTCAGGACGCTTACTCTTGAGTAGCGCCCTTGTATGTCAAAAGTTTTAATACAAAGCAGGACGCTCACTGCGAAGTAGCGCCCTCATGAATTAAGTTATTTTATTGTCAAAACAAGTCAGGACGCTTACTATTCAGTAGCGCCCTCACTTCATTGTTCAGTAGGAAGTTGATATTCTATGAGCGCCCTCAAAGAAACAAAACGACATAAATGAAATTTTTGTTGTTCTGACATGTGCGTCCTTTTCACCATCTTTTCATAACAACTTTTCGTACAAAATCAATTTTCTATATTTTTAAGAGATATTCTCTGATTCACGAACCACGTCTTCTAAAACTTTCCTTATTCGTGTATCTGGAAAAAATCAGAATATTCATCAAATGTGCAGTTGCCATTTTCGTGATATATTCTAGTTGTTGTGAGTAAACGTTCATATTTGAAATTCAAATTCAAATGAACAACAACTTCATCTCTACAAGTTTATAAATAATGATACTTAACAGTTTGTTAAGACCACCGAAAATTCTCTATGCTAAAACACTTTTTGAATGTTAGTCGAATTTTCATATGATTCAAAAGGCTTAAGTTATTCTTGTTTCAAAGCGTTTATTTGAATCATTACTTATTCAAATGATTTTCATATTGAGCTAAAATTATATCTTTATCTGAAAATCGATTTGAAAGTCTGAATTGTTTTTCACTCAAATTATTCAACACTATTTTTACTTACATCATTCTTGCTAAAAGAGAAATTTGAGAGAGAGTTCATAGGATACAATTGTACTTAATTTCATATCTTGTATATTGTATAAAGGTTGTAACAGTAGTTAGATAAACTACTGAGTTGATATTCTATATTCAACAAGGTCAGGTCTTCTCACACCAGTAAGTTGAGAAACGGTAGTTCTTACACTCGTAAGTTGAGAAAGTTTAGGTCTGTCTCACACCCATAAGTTGGGATAGGTTACTCTCACGCCTGTAAGCTGAGCAGTGTAACGGTTGTTGTCACACCCGCAAGTTGAGAAAATGTGTAACGGTTTGATTCTCACTCGTAAGAGAATCTCTTAGTGATAAGGTTCAAAATCCTAACTGAGTAGGTTAGGTAATGGACGTAGGCAAGTAGTCGAACCAGTATAAATCACTTGTGCATATTTGTTTAATTTCTGCACTTTAATTTTTGCCATTGTAATTATTTTTAAATTGTCTAAGTATCTAATTCACTCCCTTCTTGGACATATCTTGGCCAACATTTCTCATATAGGAAACACATTTCAGCATCCAACAAAAACATAAACTTGTTTTCTTAGATAATTTTGCCATTAAAACAAGTTTTTTTTATCAAACAAGTCTAAAAACACTTGACAATACTGGATTTCATCAAATTGAAGAATAAACAAGTGTTAAACTCATTCTGGATAAAATGTCAAACTTTTGACTAAAAATGAAATCGGTTTGATTTTCAAAATACAGTTGAATTTTTCAAAGAAAAAGTTAAATACAATCAACTCAACTTTAAAACTGTATAAATGAAGTGATTTTACGATTAAAACATAAATCAAGATAATTATGATCAAACAAGTGAAAGGTTGACTTTCGGTCAAAATAGTTGACTTCACAAAAATAGGAATGATTTTGAAATATGATGCATGCAAAGACTTTGGCAGACACTGATAGAAAATATTCTACACCTAAAGAATCTAAGCAACTACATTACATAGATGTGGTCTTGATCGTTCGATTGCTTTGATTCACTTCAAGCTTTGACTTTTCGGTTAACTTTACAAATAAGATCATTTAAGCACTGAAACAACTTAATCAAAGTCATCAGTAGACAATAAATATTGTTTGCAATCATCAAAACATACTAGGATGAGGGACAACATGCGTTAAGATACTTAATATGGAAGCACGCGTTCGAAGCTAATCAAGGAAATCCTTACCTTGGAGGAAAGGGAGATGGAATTAGATAATAAACCAAGGAAATTAATGAGTGAACAAGTAGTGTTAGCAATTTGGGAAAGTATGGTTGATTTAGCAAGATTTTCTTTTGTGTTGAGTAGCAATTGATGTAGAAACTTAAGGAATTTGGAGGTTGTTTTGTGGGATGGCGTGGGCAAGTAGTTGGAGAAGGATAAGGAAAGGTACCATTTGGATATTCATGCCCATTCCACCGTGCTGGCAACCAAGGTTACGAGACAATATAAGAAATCTGCAGATTCACTTGAAGTGTGAGTGGGGTTGTTTTCATATTTAAATTGTTACTCTCATCATAATATGAAAACTAATAGGAAGTTAACCTATGAAAAAGTTGATAGCATGTGGGACATGATATACACATGTCCATGTACCCATCCAACAAAATAATGTAAGTCTATACATTATCCAGAAATTAATTAAATAAATAAACAAACAAATCTTTCCTAATCCATTGAGTCCGATTAGATAGATTCGCGCTGAGTTGCGCAGCCAAGACGCAATCTTTTTCTCGATCTTCGTACAATTTAATAGGTAAACCGAAATTCTTGTACAATTGCCAAAATCATACAAACTGCATCCGGAGGGGTTTTTCGACGCTCCGAAGTCATCCGTCCAATTGAATTTTCGAGAATAAAGTCATTGGCTGCTTTTTCGATCAAGATGACAAAACGCCCCGTAACATTTCTGTACACGTTTAGCGTCATTGCTGCCCGTTTTAACACAGGTGGCATATGAATTTTTCGTTAGTCCATTTTCAATATAGTGCATAAATTAGGGGTATAAGCAACCCTATCGACCTGATTCGATCAAATCTGACTATTTCGGGTCGGGTCGATTTTAATTGATATGTCGAGTTAGTCGGGTTAATTTTTTAACAACCCGATCAAAACCGACAAAAAAGAGAAATATCATCTTCTAAAATTTAAATAATAATTTAATAAGTTAGATACATTATAATTCAATATATTTTATTATTAATATAAGTTTAAATAGTAATTATTAAACTTTAAAAAAATTAAGCTATTTAATGAGAGCTAACCCGATCAACCCAACCGACCCGACCCAACCTTAAGTCGGGTGGCATCGGGTCCAACTCGCTATCACCCGACCTAATGAGGTCGGGTGGGTTAGGGACAAAAACCCAACCCGATCCGACCCGATTTTACCCCTAACATAAATACCCTTCGGCAAAGATTACGGAATTGCCATTGAAAATTTTAGGATATTACAACCTAACCCCTTAGAAAAAAATTCGTCTTCGAAATTAAATATAGCTTGTAATAGGTTTTTCATAGCTCAATCGTTCAAGGTCTTTCGTATTGGCCTTCATCCCATTCGTCGTGCTCTTGTACCTCTTGTTGTACTTTGAGTAGCTTTTTGTTTGTTTATCGTTCTCCTATTCTTCTTTTGCTCTGGCTTGCACGATGATCATGTCTTTTTCTTTCTTCTCGATCAATGCTTCTTTATATTATGGTGCGGTTGTTGTAATTTCATTTGGTTGTGTTGGTACTATGTCATCCCGTGGGGTTGCTTTACCCTTTTTTATTAAACTTATATTTTTGTACTTGGATTGATTCAGGAGCATAGTCAGAATTTTTTTTTTGAGTGGGCTAAAAAATTTTTTTATACAAACCTCGACGGCAAAAAGATATTTTTTGGGGCTTTCAAGGATTTTCTTTTTTTTCTTTTTTAGTGGTTTTGTGATTTTGCTTATCGATTTGGGGGTTGCGATTGACTTTTGCGAATTACAGAGAAATTTGGGTGGTTGTAATTGGGGTTTTACAATTTGTAGTCTATTTGAGAGTTGGGTATTAAGAAAGAAAGTATCCAAATGTGTAGTTGTACTAATAGTTGTACTAATAGTTGTATTTTTTTGTAGTTAGATTTACAATTTAGGATTCTCCTATTGAGATTGGAAGTGTGTGTTGGTCTTGGGAAGGATTTTGCTAAATTAATTATAACATAAATTGGTAATTTCGGACAGGTGAAGTTAAACTCATTTATTATAAAAAAAAATAAAAAAAATTAAACTCATTTGAGAAACCTTGTCCCCATGGCCGCGCCCCTTTCAAGTTAAAAGAGGCAGAGAAGAAAAAGAGAACAATAATGGCGATTCATGGAGCTTCTCTTCTAACCTTAATAAATTCTCGAAACTATAATAATCTCCATTTCGTTACTCTCCGGAGCTTCTCTCTCTAGTCAATGAAGAAGGACTCAGCGCTCGAGTCATCCCTAACTCGAAACCTTTGCTAGATCGTCGACAACTAGATCAAGAACATCATTCTCCGATGCCCTAACCAAGTCGCGCCAGTTCGGTTCATCCAGAAGATGTTCTAAACGCTTGATCTTCAAGGTAAAGCTCTCAATTGGCTCAAAAAGTATCCTTGTTGCTTCGAGATCTATCTCGAGGACAACGATCATTACTGCCGATTGACAAAATATTTACATGGGCTAATACTAGTATAGCTTTTTTTGGCAAAATGGCTACCAGGGCTATAGCCCAAGGTAGCCCAAACGTAGCTACGCCCCTGGATTCGTTATACGTCGCCTTCGACGTCTTTCGCAATCACATTTTATTAGACTTCAATTATCTTCTCAGCTTCTATCGATGTCTCGTATTAGCTCACTTTTCCATGTATGGATTCGTCGTACCAAGGGCGTAGCTACGTTTGGGCTACCCTGGGCTATAGCCCAGGTAGCCATTTTGCCAAAAAATTTATAGTAGTATTAGCCCATGTAAATATTTTGTCAATCGGCAGTAGTGATCGTTG
This sequence comes from Paratinospora sagittata, assembly GCA_035771175.1. Taxonomy (NCBI): domain Eukaryota; kingdom Viridiplantae; phylum Streptophyta; class Magnoliopsida; order Ranunculales; family Menispermaceae; genus Paratinospora; species Paratinospora sagittata. The sequence continues at coordinate 28,576,149 of CM069607.1, read as the reverse complement.
TTCTCGAGATAGATTTCGAAGTCAACAAGGATACTTTTTGAGCCAATTGAGAGCTTTACCTTGAAGATCGAGTGTTTTGAACTTCTTCTGAATGAATCGAACTGGCGAGACCTGGTTAGGGCATCAGAGAATGATGTTCTTGATTTGGTTGATGACGATCCAGCGACAGTTTCGAGTTAGGGATGATTCGAGCCCTGAGTCCTTCTTCATTGACCAGAGAGAGAAGCTCTGGAGAGTAACAAAATGGAGATTATTATAGTTTCGAGAATTTATTAAGGTTAGAAGAGACGCTCCATGAATCGCCATTATTGTTTTCTTTTTCTTCTCTGCCTCTTTTAACTTGAAGGGGCGCCAGCTACAGGGACAAGGTTTCTCAAATGAGTTTAACTTTTTTATTTTTTGATAATAGATGAGTTTAACTTCATCTGTCCGAAATTACCAATTCATGTTATAATTAATTTAGCAAAATCTTTCCCAAGACCAACACACTTCCAATCTCAATACGGAGAATGTTAAATTGTTAATCTAACTACAAAAAAATACAACTACAAGTACAACTACACATTTGGATATTTCCTTTCTTAATACCCAACTCCTAAATAGACTACAAATTGTAAAACCCCAATTGCAACCACCCAAATTTTTCTACAAATCGTAAAAGCCAATTGTAACCCCCAAATCAATAAGCAAAATCGCAAAATCGCAAAAACGCTAAAACAAAAAAAAAATCCCTGAAAGCCCCAAGTTTTTTTTTTTTTGCAGTCGAGATTTGTCTAAAATTTCTTTTTAGCCCACTCAAAAGAAAAATTCTGACTACACCCCTACGTCGTACTATATTGTCGATCCCTTTAGTAATTATCTCCAATTGAACTATAATCGTTTTGAACCGTCTGCTTCAACTTTCGTCTTTGTATATCTGCTCACTATCTCGTGATCCTGGATCTAATTATTACGAATACTTCTTATTTATTTATTTATTAGGTTCTAACGTAGCTTCTTCTATTTCCATAGCGTTGGTATTGTTAACAAATCTTCAATAAAGCAATCTCTTTCGTTTTCCACGCTTTAATTCATCACGAACTCATAATGTTCATATATAGGCCTAATGCAATTTTTGATACGTCGTGCATTTGGAATCTTCATTGCGGGGGTCATTAATTCTTGCCATTATCTTTTCATTATTCTTTAACTGTTGCAATTTATTTAGAAAGGTTTAAAAACATGTAACCGTACAATTTATCCTCTCATAGTTGGGCCTACACCGCTAACTTGATATATTAGAAAATTATAAAAAAATAAAAATTTAAAGTTTTTTTTAAAAAAAATTCTGATATATTACAAAATATCATTCATATAAATTTATGGTACATTCCACTAGTTTGTCAAACTTAAAACTCCACACTTTTATCTTTGTTAATTAAGACTTTATCTTATTTTGTGATCTATAAATCTACGATTTGTCAAGCTCCACGTGACTAGAGACAGACCCTTTATTTCGCTAACCTACGATTTAGATATATATTTTATTTTTAATTAATAAATTTTTTTTGTACCGTCAAAATTTATTTAAAAATTTGTGTTTATCATCCTAAGTAAAATTTCTGGCTACGGTCATTAGTAAATCATTGAAAACGTAGCCTCTTTAAGATATAAAATAAAAATAGTTAAACATTAATATTGAAGAAAATAAAATAGATAAATAACATGAAAAATAAGCCCAAAAAGAAAAGAAATAAGGATAAATTGAATTATTATGATAATTTTAAAATTAAAAATAAATATGAAACTGAAAGGATTTCATTTTTAAGTTTTTACGAAAATGACTTGCAGATGTATCAAGCCGAACAAGAAAGATGAATTAGAGATGTTACATACAACATATTTTGTCTAGATTGTTAGGATCTTAACAGTACAAAAATAGATTTTATTATTGGAAAATACTTTGGAAATATAATAGGGGCACTCACTTTTAATATTATGCCTCAAGTATTGTTGGAGTACCTCGAATCACGTAACTAATTCATGATCCGAGGCAATCTAACGACTCTTAGGGCATAATATCAAAAATATATTTTTTTAGTATATTTCCATAGCATTACCCTTCCTAATATAATCCTTGTAATGACGTCAAATCTATTTGTTTTAAGGGGAAAAAAGAAAGAAAATGGAAATGACGTCATTACGAGTAGAGGTGTTCATCTTACATACCAATCTGATTAACTCGATCAACCCGAACCTTACAGCTTGGATTGAGTCAGAATTTTACAAATCAACCCAATCAACTTAAATCAATTCGAACTTATCAAGAATGTTAAATATTTTTTTAGTTAATATTTTTATTAGAGTTACTTATTATTATTAGATTATATAAAATTGTATAAATAAAAAAATTATTTAAAATTATATTTATATTTGACTTAAAATTTAGCTTAAAAAATATAAATTTATAATCAACACCTTAAAATAGAACGAAACGAACCAATCCAAAATTATGGGGTTGATTTAAAATTTTTACAACTTAATTAGGTCGTTTGGTGTTTAACCTCAACTCAACTCGAACCAACGTCAACACCCCCCTAATTGTAGTAGGACAGCGTTTAAAAATACAATAATCTCACTTTCTAAAATATATGATCTTCCAAATCTCAACTTTCCTGGTTGAATTCGACTCGGTAACTAAAACTAGAACAATTATATCATATGGCATCCGTCTAATTAACAAAATCTTACTCAGATTTCTACCTGATCGCAATTCCAACCAAACTGAAACTTAAGCTTGTAATCTTCGAAGAAAATCTGCAGAAAGGTTTATTTTATTTTTTTCTGTCGGCAGAAAAGGGCTTTCGATTGAAGAACACAGATGGGAAGTAGAGGTCATGGGAATCTCAGAAACCCTTGCTTGACTATGCATCAGCCATGGGCATCGCTTCTTATTTACGGCATCAAGCGCATTGAAGGAAGATCTTGGCCTGCTCCTATCAGAGGTTTTAACCTGTAACTCTTGCTTAATTTATATCCTTTTATTTAATTTATCTCCTTTTATTTTCTTTGATGAATCTCAATATTTTCTTTGTCCCTTTTTGTTCTATCACTTGAACTGATGATTGTAAAAAATTCTAGTTGGAATATGAATATGTGAGATTTTGAGTTTTTTTTTGGCCGAGTTTTGTGAAAATTGGTGTTTTGGGTGTCCCAAGCTTATCCCATATTTTGGGTTTTTGATTTTAGATAATTTTGGGTCAGTGTAAATTTGGGGGTTATTTGGGATTTCTGGTTGTTTGATTTTTGGTCTGAGTAAAAGCTAAATCAACATCTTTTTGGGTCTTGAAAACTAATCCAAGATTTGTATATCTGGGAGTCATTTATTTTATCTGAGGAAGTCTTTTATCTAATGAAATTGGAAATATTTTTTAGCTGAGTGTGGTTGGACAATTTTTACCTATTTGGTTTGGGCTTGAATAGCTAGGTGTTGATTGGTTGATTGATTTTATTATCGCACAATCATATACATGGTTGCTATTCTAAACTTTTATATTTCATCATATTGTACAACAGAGATCTTTTGAGCCCTCATGGATTTTTGTTTTCTTACTTCATATTTCGTCATATCGTTCAATCTTTTCTCAAGAGTCTGAATTGTCAATTTCATTATAGTCATAACCATAATTTGTAATGGCTGGGTTCCGAAATTTCCTGTGTTGGACAACTTGGAGTTTCTTGAAATAGTTTAGTCGAACACCTCTATATAAGTTTCAAATTATGAGTAAAAATGTCCCTTTTTCAGGGAGGGAATTCTCATAATGTTATTTCCTTCTTACCAACCAAATTAAATAGATTTTGTTCGAATAACTGGAAAGTGCTTTTTTTACTGATGCTTTCTTTTGAGGATTCCATGTCAGTCTACATGGTGTACTTAATAAAAAGTTTTAGGATCTTGTGGTTGAGTACAATTTTGATAATGATGAAGTTGACAGATACTTTTAATTTTTTCTAATGTTTTTGCATTCATGACGAGACGGCTGAACATATATAATTTTGTCTTTCTGAAGGTCGTCTTTGGATCCATGCTGCTAGTAAAGTTCCAGATCCAGAAACAATCAAAGCAATGGAGGAGTTTTACAGGGAAATTTATGCTGTTAATGGGATTACTGATATCAAGTTTCCAGAACATTACCCAGTTTCACGACTTCTAGGTATGTCTAATGATCTTGTTGATGCGCTTCTAAATATGTGAGTCTATCCTTTTTTCTCTTATTATTTTTTCTTTGCCTTGTTAGAAGACATATATATATTTAAAAAAAAAAAATTATCCAGAATTATATCAGGCTTCTTAAGAAAAAACCAAAAAAAGATTTACATCATGATAGGATAGGTGCATGACTGATTCTGGCAAGGGCGAAGCTATCCATGGACTTACCTGGGTTGTAGCCCAGGTAAGTTTTGTGTAAATATATTACTTGTTACAATGTTAGCTATCATCTAACTTTAGCCGAGCTGGTAGACTGATGTTGTTGGGTAATCTAGGTTGTGGGTTCCATTCGCAAACAATCCAACTATTTTTATTTATTTTTCTCCATATATCCTACTACCCAATATTCATTTGTCTCCATTCTTCTACACAATAATAATAATCAATAAACTAATCCAATAATAATGTTTTCAAAAAAAAAAACCCAATAATAATAATTAATAAATAATTGGATACAAGTTGATATTAAATAATTTCAAAAAAAAAATTACATACCAAAAAAATGAGAAAAAATTACCCATATCATATCACTATTATTATTATTATTATTATTATTATTATTATTATTATTATTTTTAAAAAATATTTTCTAATAAAAGAAAATAAAAAAGTGAGATGTACTAATTATTTGATAAAAAAAATGCATATTTTCTTTTAACACTAGCATGCATCCACATTCATTTGTATTTCAAGTCCCTCTCTTGCACCTACCTTTCATTTAACTGAAGGTCAAGCATTGTGAATAAAATTAGTAGTGTTGCTAAACTGTGAGTTACTACATGAGTCCACTTATTTCATTCTCCATATGAGTAATGATATTTAAATTATAATTTTATACATTTTATAATTATCTTTTTCATGTTATTTTAAGTCTTACTCTACCTTAATTAGCCTAGGTAGATGACTTCATTGCATATACTTTGAACCACCTTAAACTATCTTGGATACAGGGACGTAGCTATTCATGGCTAGCCTGGGCTTAGGTAAATATTTTTAAAAATCTATTACATAATATCCTTAATTTATATCCTTAATCCCTAATTCAACGCCTAAATCGCCCAAATTGCAGCTCTAAATCAACGGTCAAATCACTGAAGAGCTTTTGCAACTTTTCTTCTTCTTCCCTAAAATTCAAAATGCCCAAATTGTAGCTCCAAATCAACGCCAAATCAACGTCCAAATCGCAGCTCCAAATCAATGCTTAAATCGCCCAAAACCTCTTGCAACTCTTATCGTATCATTGAGATTTTTCTAAAACAAATTTTTAGCCCACCCGAAAGAAAAATCCTAGCTACGCCGCTGGATTCTAGATAGATTTATTACTTTGTTCCATCTGATTTGATTTTGTGGCAATCAAAATTATGTCTATTTATTTGCTTTACAAGCCAAACTACTTTGATCCTTTTCTTTTGTTTATCTCTACTGCTTTCTTTAGTAGACCAGCAAATTTCTTTAAAACAGATTTTCTTTTCTTGCAAAAAGCAGTCACTACTGCATATATTTGTTTGTAGTGAACACACTGCAAAAATTGTATACTACTAAGTTGCTACACATCCCTGCAAATTCCGTCAAATCTTGCTTTGTTTAGATTAACTGAAGTCCTAAGAAATCACTTCAATAGAATAATGATCAACTATTATTAATATTTTGATTTTCTAATCTTCTTTTTGTACCAAGTAGAGCCTTGGTGTTTTCCCTTGCCGTGAAAGAGTAGGAGCATCAAAAGACCAAGGAGCATTGGCATCAATCTCACTTTGTCACAATGTCATATTATGCAATTTAAGAAACTCACCAAGTTTCTTTATTTATGTCTTCTCATATGCTGCAAATTTATATTAGTTGCACAATTTAAGAGCCCTTTCTACAGTATGATTTGTCATAGTCATCAGGATGTTTCTATTATTTAAAGATGACTACTCTAGTTTCTTCAGGAGTGCTACCTTTGATAATAACAGCTATTGTAAAGCTCTTTTGGAAATGCCACATTTCTCTTATTCTGAAATCAATGGTCTTTGTTAGGTTGTGTGGAAGTGGTCGGATGCGTTAAATGTGAAGAATTGGTGTGCTGGGAGGAGGTACCTGAAGGGGTGAGCACCAAATTATTTTCTTTTAATGCTTGGTCCTTTACAACATCAGAGCAGTAGTGTTCCTTTATGCAGTTTACTAATTTTCATTGTTGCTTACAGGTGAGACTAGAGGGACAAACTGATTTTTGTTGGCTCTGTGAACAACCACAGGTATGTATTTATTCTTGGACTTCAAGGTCAGATTTTTCTGCAGACTGAAGATTTGAAAGATTCACATCCTTTCCATTCTGGGTATCATTTTTCTCAATTTACTTGATTAAAAAAAAAATGTTTTCCTCATCATTGCAGAAACTGGTAGTCCCAATGGAGATGCGAGGTTATCAAGGTGTTTACAACTTAGAAAGGAAGGTATATATGCAAGAACCTATTTATGTCTTCGTACTTTTTTCTTTTTTCTTTCTAAGAGAAACTTGGAGAGCTTGTTTAATGAACGTTAGAACTTGTATCTGTTCCTTTATTGATTTGTTCCAGCTATTTGAAGCAGCAGTTAGAGGACTTTGTCGTGTCGAAGGGCCTCTTCCTGTAAAGTATCCTCTTCCAGATCCTCGAGATCGCTTCTCGCTGAAGCCAGGCTCTCTAATCTCACGGTTTTCTCAAACAAAAGTATCAGAAGTGGAGAAGCCCCCAAGTCTCTGTGTAGCCATAGCTGGTGCACGTGCTGCAGCTATACAGTTCTCGAAGAAAGAACTGAATAACCAAAATAATAGTGTTCCACAAAGAGAGAATTCTAACTCCATTGAAAGACAGTCAAAGAATAAATTTACTGTATCACCTGCTGCAATTGATGCAAGTCCCCAAATGGGAAAGTCGGCACGTATTTTCATGCAGCAGCAGATTGGTCACATGGAATCTGAAGGTCATAGTAATAATAGCCTCACCAGTGGAACCACTCGTAGAAATTTCAACCAGCAGTCTCAACCTCCTTCTAAGGTTAGTGACACATTCTCTGGTGCACTGAGGCTAATGTTGAAATTCCCTATTTGTACTGTAATTCTTCTCAAAAAATGATTTTAATATGGTTTAACTGTTTTAATAGAACAAAAAGAAACAGGACAAGGTGTCTATGATGCTATGAGCCTGTAACATAACAATGCTTATAATTCACTTGGAGAGTATATGCATATATACTAATAGTCAAATCAACAAAGCCTTTCCAATCTACATGGGTGTTCAAATTAATGTTGGATGTTCATTTGACAAGGATGTTCAAATGAATGCCTGCCATTTTTGTAGACTTTGAGCTGATTTGTTAACTGTAGTTTTTCTCAAACATGATTTTCTTATGGTTTGGCTGTATTAAATGGAACAAGAACAAACAGGACAAGGTATTGATATAAACCAAAATTGCAAAATCGAAATATACTATGATGGTATAACATGATGATACCTATAAATCCTGCAGAGATAGCCTTTTCCCAGCTACATGTGTGTTCAAATGAATGTTGGATGTTCATTGGGCATGGATGCTGTCATACTTGTGTGGAATTTGACCCGAGTCAATATATTGACCTGCAATAAGAGCTAATGCTTCTCTTAAATGAACAAGTTTGCCTATGATTGGGACTTCCTCTTGCAATACATGGTTATTGACAGATCCAATCTTATTAGTAAAGTGGGTCAGAATAGATGTTGGTTTACTGGAAAGATTCAATGTTCATATCAATAATTGACATGGGTTGCTTAATCAATTGAATTCCTATGGTGGGAAGTGCATCTGAAAATCAGAAAGCGAAATATTTTAGTAAATGAGATTACTATAACCACATCAATAGAGCGAAAGTAGAGGAAGTGGATTCTATAGCCAAACTTCATGGAGGTTATAGGAAGAAATCTTTGTTGAGTTGAGGATTTTTTTATTCTTCGGTTTTTGTTGTTGTGTTGAGCTGATTGAGTTAAACATGCAAATGGGCTGAAGTTGTTATTCTGTCTCTCTCTTTCTTTTTCCATGTTTTTGGGGGTCTAGATGTGCAAATTACTGGTTATTTTTGCTTGAGTTTGAGTTTTCTAGTTTCTACCGACATATAATATGAAATTTTGCAGATATTTGCATCAGCGCTTAGGGGGCTGAAGCCGGCATGATCAATGATTCACGGCCTTTGTGTTCAAGTTTCACACTCAATTCTTCAATCAAAGAACTCTGTTTTGAAGGGCACACCATGAGCAGGATTTGGTTATATATATTGTACAGGCGAGTTAATTCCTTGAATGTAATGATCTTGGAAGATCTGCAGATGGCATTCAGCCTCTGTGCTGATCCCAATACTTGTATTAGATAGAATTTAACTTTATTTACCGGGTAAGCCTTGTTTTAGAACCAGGAATTTTTATGTAGATTATGTTTTGTAAGCTCCTATTGGAGTCTCGTGTACTGAGTATGTCCTTGCAATTAGTATTATGTAAAATGCATTAATTTTCTTCTCTGGTTCTGATCTTCCTTGCCTCTGATCAAGTAATGCTATGTTATCTTTTATAACCAATCAGCTAAGTTGTAAGTGGTAAAAATGTGGAAAAAATCTTTTTTATTTAAGTTGTTTTGGTCAAGTTAATTAATCCGCTTTAAGTTTGTACAGGCGAGTTAATTCCTTGAATGTAATGATCTTGGAAGATCTGCAGATGGCATTCAGCCTCTGTGCTGATCCCAATACTTGTAGTAGATAGAATTTAACTTTATTTACCGGTTAAGCCTTGTTTTAGAACCAGGAATTTTTATGTAGATTATGTTTTGTAAGCTCCTATTGGAGTCTCGTGTACTGAGTATGTCCTTGCAATTAGTATTATGTAAAATGCATTAATTTTCTTCTCTGGTTCTGATCTTCCTTGCCTCTGATCAAGCAATGCTATGTTATCTTTTATAACCAGTCAGCTAAGTTGTAAGTGGTAAAAATGTGGAAAAAATCTTTTTTATTTAAGTTGTTTTGGTCAAGTTAATTAATCCGCTTTAAGCTGTACAGGCGAGTTAATTCCTTGAATGTAATGATCTTGGAAGATCTGCAGATGGCATTCAGCCTCTGTGCTGATCCCAATTACTTGTAGTAGATAGAATTTAACTTTATTTGCCGGTTAAGCCTTGTTTTAGAACCAGGAATTTTTATGTAGATTACGTTTTGTAAGCTCCTATTGGAGTCTCGTGGACTGAGTATGTCCTTGTAATTAGTATTATGTAAAATGCATTAATTTTCTTCTCTGGTTCGGATCTTCCTTGCCTCTGATCAAGCAATGCTATGTTATCTTTTATAACCAATCAGCTAAGTTGTAAATGGTAAAAATGCGGAAAAAATCTAAGTTGTTTTGCTCAAGTTAATTAATCCGCTTTCAGTATTATATGATATGTGTAGGGGCGTTCATTCTACAGGCCAACACGATTAACTCATTGTATAATTCCAATTATGACCGTTATACATCACGTACAGATACAACAATATCACTTCCATGATTCCGTTACGTTAGTTGTGAGGTATGATGAAAAGTTCATGTACAGTTGTCCTAGTTTTCAGATATTAAGAATTTTTATATGCTTGTCATTAGTATGTGCTTTTCTCAACTTGGTCTTTAGAACCATCATGTCAATACATGTAAGTTCTATGATGATTGGCCTGCTCTTGTTCTAACCACATTTGAATTCATTTATACCATGGTAAAAGTTAGATTGAAGAGCATCTGCATTATTTCAAGGACTTTAGATTCTATCACCGCTATTCAAGCTTCTCCTGTTATGAGATGACAGAATTTATGGCTTTTGCTGCATGTATTAAAGGGCGATGGATTGTTTTTGGCCCTACATGTGAGCTATGAGAGCAAAATTCAAGTTTTTTGAGGAGTATAGTTTAGTATTTTATATGTGCTTGGTTTTTTTCCAGAAAAAAGGGCTTTTTTATTTTGATTTTTTCACTTATATTTAAAGTACAAGGTGATAGAACAACCATGATTATTCTAACTTTGCTTAAAAGAAGCTTCCTAGCTTCCTCTTCCTCTTCTTTTTATTTTTTATTTTTTACTTTTTTTTGTATGAATTTTGCTTTGTTGCGCTCTTGCTACATTCCAATCTCCAGCAAAAAGCATCAACTTCACCCATGAGCGACTGGGATGGTTTCCACATGCCATTACCTTCCAAAATAATATGACTCATGAGCATATTAATTGCCAAGCAGTCTTCAACGACTTCACGTTTCATTCGCAAATTCAAAGCCCCCTTCAAAATTGTCTAATTTTCTGTTACCTCTAATCTCTCTCCGCTTAAGCATAAACGAAATCTCGCACCCATCTTCTTCTTCACTCCGTCACCGTCTCCCTTGCTTCTTGTCATTTCACGGCAGAACCCTTCCTTCCCTGTCTCGACGCTCCGTTCACGTGTCTGATCTTCGCGGATCCTCTGTTTCGGCAAGAATTGGTCCGCCGATTCTGGTCCTGTGAGTTGCCTCCGTCAAATCCATTCTCCTCTGCTTCTATTTTCAATCGACATTGCTTTTATTTTTTTTTTTTTTTTAAACCTAAAAAAATTCCTCATTTAGGTTCTGAATTTTGATTCTTCATATTGATTAATTGGCTTGATAAAATTTCGTTTCAATATTAATCAGAGCTATGTTTAAGATTTCTAGTGACTTGTTTAGTGTTGCTGTATAATTCCATGCATTTACTGTCGTTCTAATCATTATTGGATTATTGGTCTTCAAAAATCTGTTTGCTTTGGAGGCAATTTGGTTGGGGGACAGAAGTGGGAGAAAACATAATTATAGTGGATGAAAATATTTGAGTGATTCGTGGAGAGTTGGACTGATGCCACTTATCAATATGTTGGTCAATGATGTTCAAGAAGGAGGTTTGTGGCCATGAACTAGTACAAGAATCTTGATACCCGCAGACCTCACAAAAACAAAAAAACATTTGAGAGATTCATCATATTAGAAGAAGCATCAAAACTTAACGCCATTTAAAAAGTTCTTGAACATGGATATTATTGTTAGTCTTCTCCTCTGTATGTTGTTGTTTCTATATATAGTTATTGATGATCTTATCAATCCTTCAATACTAGGGACTTTTCCTCATTTCCTAAGATTCCAACAGTAGATCATATATATCTTGAAGGACTTGAAATTCTTGGAGCTACTTTGCCTTGGTGCCGATCTTTGAGATTTTGCTTGACAAACTTTGTAATGCCAGTAGATAACAATTTCAGGGCAATACTCACTTTGTTGCTTCTAGGGCATCAAAAGTGGCTCATCTTCAAACAATCGATATTTTCTCTGTTACAGAACACTCCACACTCTTCACTTTTGCCGACAACGCCAATCTTTAATTGGTTAAAATATAATTTCCTTCCTTTTCTATTAGATTTGTGAATTATGATATTTGGTTCAAAGGTTGTTTTGTTTTTTTTTTTTTTAAATAAATTTGAGCAATGTGATTACTTAGTAGTGATTTTTTCTTTTTTTTTTCCTTCTCTTAAATTTGTGCAATTGTTTATGTTAGTTTTCTCATATTTTCTTTCTAAAAAAAAAAAAAGTTCTCATATTGTGCAATCTGAGCATAATTTTTTGGGGATTTTTTTTTGTTCCTCTTTCTCTCTTAAATATTTTTAAGTCTACGATTTTCTGTAAGAATTTCTTGGCCAATGAAATGTTGTTCTTTGTCACCCATCGGGTTGCAACCCAGTTGATGAGGATAGTTGTGTCTTAGTGAGTTGAGGGGCTTGGTCACATATTCGAGCTTCGCTATGACATGCACATGGAGAGGTACTAGCTATCCACTTTCTTAGGGCACCAAATTTCAGATTAATCTCACTTCCGTAAAGAGGTTAGCAAAGACACTAGAGGGTCAAAGACCAAAAAAAAAAAGAAATGTTGTTCTTTGTCAATACTTTAAATGTGACTTTCAACAATCTCGTCAAATAGCACACACTTTTTATCTTTTTATTTTGATAGCATACAGATTATTAGACATATTTCAGTTTCTTTATTTTTCATTTCATTATCATATGTTTTTGAATCATATATTGGATCTAAATTTAATTTTCTATTTTGATTTTATATTCCAATCTAATGTACAGTAAAATTATTTACAAAGTGAGATTGAAAGTAACATACTTTCAACAGTGAGTCTCCATTCCTAATTTAGAATATTTTGTAATTTTTGAATTATATTTTGGTACCCAAAACAATTTTAAGTTGATGTGCAATATTATCTAAATTCACTAATAAATTCATTGTTAAAACTAATAGAACTTTTAGCTTATTAGACAAATTTCATGCAAATTTCATTGAATACTTAATTTGGTTTTTCATAACTAGCGAGATGTTTTTTATTGATTTTACTTAAAATAAAGTATCAAATTTTCATAAAACAATGATGTATTGAAGGTATCTTTTAAAAATTTATTCACCATATCTTGTTCCTAAATTTTTAATAACCTTTGATTGACATTTTTGGGCAATGGTAAGTCTTTTTTTCTGAAAACCTAACTTTACATAATGCAATGGGTAAGTAATTCGTCTTGAAGGTTTATCCATTTCAATATCTTCTTTAATTTACCATCAATATCTTGTTTTCTCTTTACTAAATATCCTCCTATGGGCCGTGAATATGAAATTGCCTAACTGTTTTTTTCATTATTTTAGGTTATAATAATTGATGGTACATACTAAAGTATGTAAATCACATACTAAAGTATGTAAATCACATACTAAAGTATTTAGGTGATAAGTCTAGTATTTTATAGCTAATCACTTAAAAAAAATTGATTGTTGCAAGACTAGTGTGTAAATCACACTAAATTAATATATTAAAAGTGCGGTCCTTCTAAAATTCAATGTAAATTTCTTATTTTTATTTTTTGAAAATCCTCACAATAATATTTTGGTGTATAGTATGCTCTTTTTCCGTGTTAAAGTTGATGTTGGACAACACAAATAACCATTTAATGACATAGAAAGATTTTTCTATTTCACAATCTTTGGTTTTAAATATACACTTCACCACGTATTTTTACTCTTTTCCTTATCATTTTTTTTTTTTGAGAAGAAACAAAGTTGTTCATTTATAATATATCAAGTCAATGAAAAGAACTACTAATGGGAAAACGGCACAAGGAGTGCTCGCCAAAAGCACAGCCTCATACCAGAAAAAAAGGAAAACATCCACTGCCTCCTAAGCTTAGCTACATTACATTTTCCTAAATAGGCATCTATCCTAACCCAATAGCCACTCCGAGATAGAGAATCCCATATTCCACTTCGAAGCCAATACCGAAACACTAGTTGAAACCTTAACACTTTCCCACACTTGATCGTCCAAACTTGATTGTTAAATATTATGTTATTTTGCTCCAACCAAAGATACCATAAAGTAGCATATGAAGCAATAAGACCTACATTCCTCACTTTTTCACATGAATCTGAAAAGTGAGAAGCAGACAGGCCATCAATAACGTTATGTGGTATGGGGAACCGACCACTTGAATAATCCTGCCAATAATGCCAAAGACGTCTAGCAAACACACATGAGAAAAATAAGTGATCTACACTTTCTCCATCCTGGTCGCACAAGGAACACCAATGAAGGGGAAATACACCAATTGGGCGCTTTCCTTTGCAATATGTTGAAGGTATTTTTCTTTTTATGGGCCAATAACCATTCAAACACCTTTACCTTAGATGGAGTTTGAACCTTCCATATATGTGTGGCTAAAGAAAAAGGGGGAAAGGAAGGGGAATTAGATAACCTATTGAAAAATGATTTACACGAGTAATGGTCAGACGGTTCAAGGGTCCACACTAGATGGTCAATTGAAGAGAACAGTTGTATTGTAGGAAGGCTAAAAAGGAGAGAATTGGCTTCGTACTGGATTCTGTATGACATGGTGCTTGGGAGTGATAAATTCTGAGAAGTGGTGTGTGATGTGGAGTCTAGGTTGTGGTTGAGAAAAGAGGAAATAGTCTAATTGTGTGAGTTGAAAATTCTATAAAGGTTAGGATAGGTGTCTGCTAATGATATGTTCCCCAATCAAATGTCCTCCTAGAAGCGAAATGATTGTCCATCTCCCACATCAGGTCTGATATGCTCTACCATTTGTGGAATGATTAAGGCTATGAGTATCCTCTAAATCTAATTATGGGTATAAAATGTGATTTTTTTTCTTTAGATATACATGTTTTTACTTTTTTCCTAGGTGAAAGTAGATGTGACACAAACTCTAATAAAGGATGGTTGAAGCATTGATGATATCATTAGCTTGTTGTTATGTGAAATTTAGTTGCATTACACGTAACTGTTTATGCATGTTCTTTTTTTTAGCTACTAAGCTTGTAAGTTTTTAAATCCCCAAGCGTATTGGTTTTGAACTAATTTAACATTCTCAAGCTTCTGATAAATGTTTAACTATTTCTTGATGCATGTTTGTGTTTAACATGCCTTTTGTTTTTTAAAAATTTATCATTTATCCTTACTCCCCATAATGAATAGTATCTAAGGATTACATTTACTTAACGATGTACATTAGGATTAATGATGGAAGCCCATTTGGCAAACTTTGTAAGCATATAAATGTATATTTTTGTGTGCCAATGCATTTATTTACACTTTGAGAACAAAACAAAACCAAGGATTATAGATGCTGAAAAAGTGATGTTTTATTCATTTAAAAAAAAAAAAGATTTCTAACTCATAGGTGTGTTCAATTCAATGATGATTTATTTCTTTTAATGAACCAAACCTTTGAAATAATGCACCACTCATACTTGTAGAAGTAAATTATGTAAAAAAGTACTTATGAAAAGATGAGCTTTTTGTTGGTGCACCCAAGAGGGGGGTGAACTGGGAGTGATGGTCAATTTTAAAACTATTTCAATGACTTAGTGATATACATTGGTACATTGGAATTAAATGCACATATTATCCGTAAAGTAAAATGTATAACTTAAAACACACTAGAATTTATAATGGTTCAACCAAGCCTACGTCCACTACCTAATCTCCCGATTAGGATTTTCTCAATCCACTAACTGATTCTTTTAGGGGTGAGAACTAAACCGTTATACATGCCCTTTTACAGGTTCAAGGCACATTTATCCTTTTGCAAGCTAAGGATGAACCGCATTTCCTTTTTTCGAGATTTGGAAAAATTCATGTTCCTTTTACGGGATAAGGAAGAACTGTTTTCCTTTTACGGGATAAGGAAGAACCGTGCAATAAAAAGAAGAACCATTTTCTTTTTACGGGATAAAGAGAACCATTTTCCTTTTACGGGATAAGGAAAAATCATTTTTCTTTTACGGGATAAGGAAGAACCGTTTCTCTTTTACAAGTTCAGAGATAACCTATCCTTTTACAGGTTAAGGATGAACCTATCCTTTTATGGGGTAAGGATGAACCGATTTTCCTACTTACAGGTGAGGATGAACCTTAACATGATTTCACCTTGCATTCATCAAGTGAACTACATTCACTTGTCCTGGTTGTTTCAATCCAGAAACACATCAGCATTACAACCCAAAAATAATAATGTTGGTTTTAACTATGTAGAACACTTTATAATTAAGCTCATATGCATAACATTACAAAAATGTATAAATTTGAATACGTAATGCTAAGAGACATACACTTACAGTCCTTTACCTTTCAATGTTCGGTATAGCTCAAGTGCAGTTTTGAAAAACATGAATGATATGTAAATCAATTAAGTGCTTCTTCGAAAACATTATGATACCATTAACACATTGAAGTCGAAAATGCAGGACCAGTGTAAAACATAGACTCAAATAGTTTTCAGAATAGATAAAATATATAGCTTGAAAACTTCTGGTTTTTTATTCAGTAGTTAACACAACTACTGATAGTTCGATATAGTACTAAAGATATGAAATTAAGTACAACTGTATCTCTCATTAACTATTTCTCAAATTCCTTCATCAGCATGATTGATGTTAAGTATAAATCTAGGCTGAGAATTTGAGTAGAAACCAGTTCAAACAGGTTTTCAAAGATAGAATATAATTGAAGCTCAATATGAAAATCTTTTGACTAAGTAAAGTATCAGTGAAGAATACTTTGAAAACTTAGAACATTTGAAAACTTTTGAAAGATTGAACAATGACTAACATTCAAAAAGTTTTTGGCACAATAAAAATTATCGGCAAGTTGTTTGATTCAAAGTATTGGTATATATAGACCTAGTAGAAAATAGTCATTAGACATTTGAAGTTCAAATACAAATGTGAACGTTTACACACAACGGCTAGAATGTATCACAAAAATGACAACTGCAATTTTCATGACCATTCTGGTTCCTTTCAGATTACATGAATAAGGAATACCTTAGAAAACATGATTCATGCATCAGAGAAAATCTCTAATAAATCTGAACAAGATTATGTGCAAAGATCCGTTCTGGAAAAATAGACTGATATAGTGTATTTGTCAGAACAGTGACGGTTGTTGAATTAATATCCTGATTCTGTAATCAGCGTCCTGTCGCATAATATCAACTTTGTCGTTTTGTTCCTTGAGGGCGCTCATTATGTATAAGCGTCCTGCTGAACAATGAAGTGAGGGCGCTACTAACTCGTAAGCGTTCTGACATTCTTTGCGATATAAGTGACTTAACTTTGAGGGTGCTAAAACACAGTTAGCGTCCTGCTTATTTTTAAATCAATTAATTTCATGAGGGTGCTACTTTTCGAGTAAGCGTCCTACCTTTTAAAACATAAAATACAAGGGCGCTACAACTATGTAAGCGTCCTATCATTTTAAAATATTTGGAAACAAAACCAAGTGTGCTGAAGGACAATCAGCGTCCTGAAAGTTATTATGTTGGTTTTCAAAAATGAGGGTGCTCCTATCCAGGTAGCGTCCTAATAGTTTATCCAACTTATAACTATCAGCGTCCTCAAAGATAAATTCTTTGAAGAACTTAGAAATCTTTCAGTAAGCTGATGTTGAGTCAGTGTCTTAACAACTTCATAGGTTGACTAAAGGGAAGCATCTACTTACAAGTAAGCGTCTTGATGAATCAGTTCAATTCAACCTTGAATGTTATCAGCGTCCTAATGAATCATTAGCGTCCTGACTTATCAAGTTCAGGAAAGCGCTGCTAAATCATTAGCATCCTAAAATACTTGAAAAGTAGTTTTGACTTGCGATTAAAAAGACGATGAATGCGAATAAAAACTCGATAAACTTTAAATTAAACATAGAAAATTAAATCATTTGAAATACCGTAAAGCGTATGATCAAAACATGCAAATATGCAAGTGATTTGTGCATGATTTTTGAAAAACATTTGAGCAATATCGATTAGAGAAAGATATACCTTAAATACTATGTATTTCTCATAATTCTCATAATCTTTAAATCTCACTCTTCATTATGAGATCTTCGATGAACTTCGAGCTTGAGTTGAATTTCGTGAACGTTGATCGAATGATGTAGTCTTGAAGCACTTGATCGAATCGTTCGTGTGGTGTGATCTTGAAATCAGGATATGATCTTTGAGGTCCTTTGATTGAAACGATCTTGAACGTATGATATGACCTTAAGTTTCTTGATCGAACCATTCTTTGACTTTTTGCTTTCCTAAGGTGCTGAGATATGTTCTTGATTAAAACTCGTTAGCACCGGAAGAAATTTTGTTTGTGATCATCAAACTATGTGATGAACTGCTTAGGTTAACATTTTTTAATTTAACAAAATAAAGTAATAATTACAGAATATGTTTGCATGAAAAAACTAGTTGTTTTCATAGCTGTCGTGGTGATATCTTTACTACTTCATTTCTATAGTGATTGCTCAAGGCATTACTTGGAAGTTGAAGTATATTTTTTGTGTCATACTTAAGAAGCTTCAATGTGTTTGTAGTTTAACCTTAGATTTCATTTAATGGTCAATAACTGACAATCATTCTCCTATTGTATTACTTATAAGTTACAGAGCGTTGTTTATTAATTTTTTACTATCATCTACAAACTTTGTAAATACCAGCATTTATTGTAGTGTGTTTAAATTTTATATTTTGTATAATTGGATTTTGTTTTGATTATAATGGCTTACTGAAAATGACTATGAGATTTGGTTTCTATTATCATTTGTTATAACTCCAACCCTTATATGAGTAAAAATGCACGTTTTTGAAGATAAAAGGAGAAAAATATATTGCACTCATGTAAATGTACTTGTGTTGTGAATGCTAAATGGTTGGTTGGATATATAGGCATCGTGAAGTTGCCTCCATAATTTGTTTTACAAATATGGCAAGATTTGTGGATACGACTAAAGTGGAGTCTTCTATTTAAACTTGCATTAAACAATTTTTTTGGTTAATTTAGTCTATGCTTTGTTTAAATTCTTATAAAGGTATCGTTTCATTAGAAATGTCTTGTGATTTATAGTGCTAAGAGTAAGAATCAAATTATGGCTATTATTATTTTATTTTATTTAGCTTCAAATTATGTTTGGTTGCTTTTGATGCTTGAGTTATAAATTGTCCATGCATTTAGACTTCAATTCTTAGGAAATATCTTCTGTAATTAATTAAATACTTGAGTTTCTCATTAAAACCATCTTAAAATGGTTGATAAGGACCCTACTTTTGGGTTGACCGTTTTGTTTTATAAAACTTAGTGCACTATGCATGTAGATAGTACGACATGGATGAGATTTGGATGTTAGAACCAAATAGGCTTAGCAAAAGATACGGTGACAGTGTCAAATCATTAATAGAGTTTGTAAAATCCCATGTTGGTGATGTGATTCGATTGTTGGCCTAGATATGTCCAAGAGGGGGGTGAATTGAACACTTAGCAGTTTTAACCTTTCTTAATAATATGTGGAATATTAAAAGCAAATTAAACAAAGTATAGCAAATGAATATGATAAATGGAAAAAAGATAATGCAATCAGGATTTATAGTGGTTCGGCCTCGCCCACATCCACTACCTAACCTCCTCAGTTAGGATTTGTTCAAACTCCACTATGGACATTGGACATTCTTAAGGGTGGAGATCAAACCGATACGCTTTCTCAACTTACGGGAGTGAGAACTACCGTTTCTCAGCTTACGGGTATGAGAAGACCGTTTCTCAACTTGCGGGTGTGAGAAGATCAATTCTCAACTTACGGGTGTGAGAAGACCGTTTCTCAATTTGCTGGTGTGAGAAAATTGATTCTCAACTTACTGGTGTGAGAAGACAGTTACAACTTTGAGCAACACTTGCTCTAGTCCAGTAATTAACCAGTCACTGCAAACTGAATACAAGATGAGATATGATTTTCTTTACTCATAATCAAAGTGATACTTACAAAGCTTTGGATTGAACTTTCTGTTACCACAGGTTCAACAAAATATGTATGATGAAGTTTGGCTGAAAAATAGGTTCAAAGAGCTTTTGTCTTCATTAGTGGATTTTGAAAATGATGAAGATGAAGATCAATCAATCCAAAAGACTTGAAGTTTTTCTTTCAAAATGATTGCAAGTTCAAGCACAATTGAAAGACGGCTAACTTTCTAAGAGTTTTTGCACAGGTGAAAACTGTTAATACGTTTTTGAATGGATATCAATTTTCGTATATGATTCATTGTTTTTCTGCTTTAAGGCAGCACATATAAATAGAAATAACAGAGGCGCAATGGACTTGATGAATTTTGGCGCTCTAGGTTATTTTAAATACATCTACATTCTTTCCTAAAATGGATCGATTCAGCTCTGTACATATTACGATGATAACACCTGAATCATCTGATCATTCATGAAAAAGGAATGTTCTGACAAAGTATTAGAATGTTCAAAAAGTTTTTGTACGATTCTGAAAAGTTTTTGTACGGTTCTGAAAAAGTTAACATAAATAATGTCGGTGTCAGAACAGTAACGTTGTTGAATTAGCGTCCTGACATTTAATATCAACTTTGTCATTTTGTTCCTTGAGGGCGCTCATGAAGCATAAGCGTCCTGCTGAACAGTGAAGTGAGGGGCCTACTGAATTGTAAGCGTCCTAACTTACTTTGACGATTAAACGAATCAAATCATGAGGGCGCTATTTCGACAGTTAGCGTCCCGCTTTGTTTTAAAAACACATATATGCACAAGGGCGCTACTCACAAGTAAGCGTTCTTCTTTGTTTTAAAACAAACTGAAACTGTATTAAGTGCGCTGACGGACAGTAAGCGTCCTGAAAGTTATTAAGTTGATTCAAAAGTTGAGGGCGCTCCTACACAAGTAGCATCCTGATAGTTTATTCAACTTATAACTATCAGCGTCCTTAAAGATAGAAATCACTTAAAAACAAAAAGAACTTCCAGCGAGCTAAAACTAAGTCAGCGTCCTGACATTCTCAAAGGTTGACAAAATGGAGGCCACTACTTACAAGTGAGCGTCTTAATGAATCACTTCTTCAACCTTGAATGAATGTCAGTATCCTAATATTTTATCAGCGTCCTGACTCATCAAGTCCAGGAGGGCGCTGCTAAAACATTAGCGTCTTGAAAGACTTTATAAAAATAGTTTTTGATTTCTCGATTAAAGCTCGATAAAACATGATATTTTTGGATTAAATCAAGTATGCAAACGATTGAAAATAAATTCGATTGAAACATGCAATCATGCATATTGCTGAATCAAATGGCATAGAAGATTCTACAACCTATCATAATCTAATCATACTACCAAACATCTTCAAATGATCTTGGTCTTCAAGTAGATCTTTAATACGTCTGCCATGCATCATTGATTCTTTGAAACCTTTAGGTAAAATTAGATACGCCATATATGCTGTAATATCATAAACAAAATGTGGTTTGTGATCATCAAAATATCTTTTATATTCGTGAAACCACCTCCAAATGCATGTCTTTCCATAGTTAGAGAATTTTATGCAAATGCTCTAGAAAGGGATGGCTTTCAAGTTTTTGTGCGCGGGAAACAAGTATCACTTGATAGGGCAACGATCAATGCACATTATGGGTTGCAAAACATTGAACTTGATGAATACTCAAAATACTTGTCTGAAGGGGTCAACACGGATGAGATGATCAATAATTTGTGCAGCTCAGGGACTCAGTGGAAGTAGTCAAGAAACGTGTCATCTTCTTTTCCTAAGAACAGCTTGGACCGGGTTGGTAACGCATGGTATCATTTCTTGAGTGCTCGGATGATGCCGGGGGAGTTTAAGACTGAAGTCATAAGGGACCGAGCGATGTTACTATATGCTATCATGACAGGAAAGTCGATTGATGTGGGGCAGGTGATCCAAGATTCAATCATATACAGTATAAAACCTGCCACCACTGGCGGTCTTACTCATCCATCATTGGTCAACGCATTATGTAGTAACGCGGGAGTAGTTTGGAGTTCAGATGAGGAGATGCAACCACCTCGATCAGTCATTGATGATGGCATCTTGGCGTGGTATAAGACTCGCGGTCCTACTATCGAGACTCATCATGGTGGGAGAGGCATGGAGGGTGCTTCTTCCTCCTGTCCTCCGCGGCCACAACCTTTTTCAGTTCAAGACCGCATTTCACAGCTTGAGCATCAATTCCAAAGTCGTCATCATCGATTTGAACAGTTTGCGAAATATATTGTGGACTTCAACTCATCATTAGTGCAAATGTTCAACTCATGTGGAATCAATTCCGGAACTAATGCCATCCAATTTCCTCTACCACATTAATTCGACGAGCCTCAACCCGATGAAGAACAAGAAGAAGAGGAGGATGACGAGGATGAATAAAGCTTCGTAGGGGAGTTTTCTTTACACCCTCTCATCTATCTTTCTATGTCCTTTATATTTATTTGCATCTATCATCATTGAGGACAATGTTGTGTTTAAGTTTGGGGGGGCGAATTTGAAAATTTTGTTAATTTTGTTCTTTTATCATGGCATGAATAATTGTCTTGTTAGTATAGCATGTATAAATTAGATTAGGCTAAATAATCACATTTGTGTACAACTTTGAACTTAATTAGATCTACTTATGGTGGACCTGTGATGAGAAAACTTTGGTGAGGCAAGAACTATAGGAGAATATAGAGAATATTTTTGTGTCAGTGTGCTTGATCTACATGCCATGCCTATTTGAATTTTTTGTTGGCTTATGAGTATGCAATCATGATCATGAATGCGACTTCTATGTTTAAATTGAGATTATGTAAATAAGCACTCTTTTGAAATAAATTTTTTTTTTTTCAAAACTTGACTTTAGAACTTTTTGGATCTCTTCTTCAGGCGAAATCATAGGAATCAAACCATGAGAGACATGATTTAGGCCATTTTTAGAATAGTTTGAGCCATAAAGCCTACCCAATTATACATTGTCTCTAGTCACCCAATTTTGAGTCTTTTATCTTGTTTCTTGTCAGGCAAACATTAGAGTCAAGGCCTTTATTTGTTCTCTCTTGTTTTCACCCTTGTGCCCTTAACACTTTGAGAAATGCATTGTAATGGGGTTTGGGTTATTTTCATGGGAAAGTATATGAAAAATGGGCTAAAAATGTGAATGCCATGTGAAGGTGACAAAAGGGCTTCAAAATGAGTCCACATTTCATTGTCAAAAAAAAAAGAAAAAAAAAATAAAAGAAAAAAGAAAAAAAAATGAAAATGAAAAGAAGTAGAAGAAAAGAAAAGAGAAAACATAATTGTCTTCATCAATGAATAAATGAACAAGTTTGGGGGTGTAGTTGAGGTAAGATGCATGAAAAATCTTGGTTGGGTAATGTTAGGTTTTGGTTCATGAGTAAGGCATGGGATGTGTGCAATAATTGTTGATGTAACAAAGATGTTTTGGGTGCATTAAGCTTCATTGTATCCACTTTGACATACCCTTAAACTTAGCCTTTCATTACAAGCTATGTAAAGGCCTATTGATCTTGATTGGTGTGAATCCTACATTAGTGGAGAGAAGGGTGAAAAACAAGCATATTAAGTCTTGTTTTGTTTCATTGAGATCAAATTTTCTTTCTTGTTTGCATAATCTATATGATTTATGAGTGGTCATGTGTTTGAGTTGTATGCTTGTTTGCCAACTAAGATGGAGATGAAAGCATGTCTTGTAGGTTGAAATTCTAGACATCATTAAACTCTTGAAATTTTCCTAAATGTGAATGTCTTGTCAATGTAATGTTTTGAGACCATTGCACTATGGAGTAGGGGTCGAAATTCAGTCTCTTGTTGTGCTAGAATGTGAATCTTAGATTCTTTTGTTGGGTTTAGTTTTGTAGAAACTATTTTGTTTTGTTTGTTCTCCATTTGCTCGGGGCGACCAAAGTCCTAAGTTTGGGGGTATTTAATGAGTTTAGTTTTATACATACTATTTTGTAGGAATTTCATTAGGTTTATAGATAAATCTTACTAATTTCTAGGTGTTTTGGCTTAATTTGCATATTTAGTGTTTTAGGTGCATTTTAGAGTTTTTGTGCAATCTAGAGGCTAATTTTAGTTATTTTCATGAATAGAATACCTTAGGTTTGTCTAGGAAAATAAATAGGATCTTTAGTAGCATTTGCATATTAGCATGTTCATTTTAGATAATAGTTTCATGTTAATTGTTAATATTTTGTTAGTTAGTTGATTTGCTCACTTATGGTTGTTTTGTTTTGTAGGTAATAAAAGCTTGAGAGTGTGACGAATCGAGGCCCAAATGATGGTAGAAAGAAGCTAAGAACATGTGCGAGAAGTATACAAGGAAGTGTGAAAGAATGAAGATTAGACAAGATAAGATCTAAGGGGGGCCAGCATTGTTCTGGGAGCTGTAGCGCTTGGAATGGGGTTGCAGCGCCCAGATTGTGATAAAACGAGTCGGAAAAGGAGGAGCGGAGCGCTGTAGCGCTCCCGCGCAAATGTTAGTTTTTTTGGCATAGATTTGGGCAATTTTGGCAATTCAAATCTTATGCGAAGTAGGGCATATTATATATCAATTTTTAGGGATTTTCAAAGGGGAATCCATTGGAGAAGGAAGCAAGACGGCCAGGTTGCTGTGGAGACAGAAATAGGCTTCAGAAGCGCGGCGGATCGAAGATCTACAGTATTTCTAGCACATTTTGTAAAGGATTTTCATGTTTTCTATCTTATTTTGTATTTTCTTCTCCAACATTATGAACTAAATTTGAATTCTAGAGAATAGATGGATCTTAGTTGTTTTTGATGGGTTAATTGTGGATTTATTTCATTATTAATGCAAATTTTCTATGAGTTATTCATGATTTTTCGTACTTAAAGCTTTTGATTCACTGATCATGAATTGAATGAACCTAGATCTAAGGGGCGGCACTCGAGAGAGGGTTCTTTAGGTAAGAAAATGACAATTGTGACATGAAATTTCTATAGGATCGAGAGATTTATAGGATTTTATGAGATCATTTAAAAATCCCTAGAGTATAGAGAATAATTGGGAAATGGATCTTTATCGAGAGATCGAGACCCAATTTCAATTATAGATTTCAATCCGGCACTCGATAGAGGGGATTGATGACCATTGGATTTGATTTATAAATCTGGAAAATGAATTTAACAATGAATGATTCCAATTAATTCTGATATGCAACTAAGTGAAGTCGATTCTCTAGATTCATTCCATAATTGAATTTTCCTTACTTTAAATTTCTTTAGCTTCATTTAATTTCCAACTCTTTAATTCATTTAATATCTCTATTTGATTATCTAGATAAAGTTTAAAACCTGTGAAATTGTAGTTGATAAGGTAACAATTCTCTGTGGACACGATAACCCGACTCACAATCGGTATATTATAACTTGACTGTCGTGCACTTGCGATAAAATCACGAACAATCACAGAAGGTTCAATCGAAAGCTTTGTAAGTATGACTTTGATTCCAAGCAAAGGGAATCGTATCTTATCTTGTATCAAATTTGCAGTGACTAGTTAGTCACTGGGCAAGAGCAAGTGTTGCTCGAAGTTGTAATGGTCATCTCACACCTGAAAGTTGAGAAACAATCATCTCACACCTGCAAGTTGAGAAACAGTCCTCTCACACCCGTAAGTTGAGAAATGGTAGTTCTCATACCCGTAAGTGGAGAAAGTGTACCGGTTTGATCTTCACCGGTAAGAAGGTCCATAATAGAGTTTGAACAAATCCTAACTGAGGAGGTTAGGTAGTGGATGTAGGCGCGACCGAATCACTATAAATCTTACTTGTATTGTCTCATTTACATTGGCTGTATTTGATTGCTATACTTTGTTTAATCTACTTTTATTATTCCGCATAACTTTAAGAAATGTTAAAATCTGCTAAGTGTCCAATTCACCCCCTCTTGGACATATCTGGGCCAATAGAAACTAGGAACCAAGTTAGAATGGTAGAAGAGTCACTCATCCACTTTAAAATTTTGGAATGTGAGTCGGTTCATGATAATCTTCAACGATTTGAATGTTTAATTAATGAACTTGAACATTTTGGAAAATCCATTTCTCATTCTACTCTAGTGCAATATTTTCTAAACAATTTTCCTGAAAACTGGAAATACAAAGTATAATTTTTGAAAAAGTTTCAAATCCATTTGAAATCAGTTTTCAAGAAATTGATTATATTTTAAGTGGGTTAGAAATCAACTTCTGAGAGAGAGGATATGCTTGGAAAACTGCTAAGCAGAGACAAAAGTGATCTTGCTGATGAAGAAGTTCAAATGATGATTCGTTAACAATTTTCTACAAGCACAACAAGAACACTGGTACAAGGTGAAAGATTACTTGATAATGTATAAGGAGAAAGTCAGCCTAGAGAATAAACATCAAGAAGTATTTCAACTGCTTCAACAAGCAAAGGGCACAGATTGAGGATTTTGCAGTACCTTGAAAGGTAAATGAACAAGATATATTTTATCCCTTTAATTACTGTCATAATCGTTTAAGTATATACTTCTCAGTGATTATTAAAGTTCTTGATCATGTGGGATTAATGTGATGAAATATTTCTAATTACATGATTAATTTGTTAATGAATTTTTTATGAAATTTAATTAATTATTCATCCATAAGATCATATAAGGATGATCAACTGCATCTAATTAAAAAATCAGTGCATAAGTGTCCAGGAAGACTCTAACAATGTTCCAGAACGCTACTATTGCTTTGGAGTAGGACGCTCATTGCACAAGAAAGACGCTCTCATATTAAGAAACAAGACACTCATCGAAAAGTAGGATGTTGATTCTACGAGGCACGTGAGCATGCACACTTAACATTAGGGTAGAAATATATTTAGGATGACTTTGTCATCTTCTTAATTCACTCGATGCCCTAGGATGCTTAGTCGATAGAGAAGACATATTTTCGTTCCAGTACTCTACAAGTTTTTCCTTTATCTGCATTTCTCCCGCGTCTTTTACTCGATTTGGAAGGTAAAATCTTAATCTTTGTTTGATTTCAAACCTTTTGATCTCGAGAAATTAGTATTTTACCTCAAAATATCGTAGAATTCATCTACATAAGTTTTTTTGATATGGCACCCAAGAAACTACACACTTTTTCTGCTCGTAAGCGAACTGCTTCTCTATCATCATCTCCATCTAGGAGTGTGAGAGCCAGAGCTGAGGAAGCTCAAGATGAACCCAATAGACCAGTCTTTGAGGCACCCATCGCCTCTAAACGAGCTGAGTTAATCTTATTAGACATTCCAACCGATGTTCAAGCCTCTGAGCCTTCAACCCAGAAGTCCAAAAAGGAAAAAGATAAGGCTAAAAAATTGGCTAAGAAAGCAGTTTTAGAGGGATGCTTTGTAGACTTTGATTTCTTTGTTAGTGCACATATCGATGTACTATCTCTATTTGATTTCCAAGGTTAGACCGAGTTTCTCACCCACCGGTCCAAATGGTTTCCAAGCCTTGTCAGTTTTTTTTTTTTTCAAAACTTGCAAGAATTTCCTAACTCTGTAAGGCTATCAATAGTTAAAGGAAAGATCATAGAGATTTCTCCTAAAATTCTTTCCAAAGGTTTTTCTTTACCCATTGATGACAATACTCAAGTCCCTGTCTTTGACAAGCACAAAGTCCAGTTTCTAGGCTATGACAACCTATCTGCTCTTAATCTCGTCTCCAGTGTGAAGAACAATTAGTTTGTTGACAAGAAGCTTACGAACAAATCTTTCGAGTTCATTCCCATAGTGATTCACAACATCATCACTCACATCATTTAGCCCAAGCCAGGAAGTAGGGGGAATGTGAATGATCTCGATCTATTCCTAATTTAGAGCATTCTGCAGAAGAAGAAGATCAGTTTGCCTCATATTCTCATCCATGTAATTGATACAGTGACAAGTAGAGGACGAGGTCTTCCGTTTGGTATGTACCTTACTACTTTGTTCGAGAGAAGTGGCATTGATCTAAGTAGAGAGGAAGCATAGGATATCACCAGATATCATTGCATTGGACAAACCATAGTCAAGCTGATGAAGTATGTGTATGTTTCAACACTAAAGAGTTGGATTCACAAGGAAAATGTTCCAGAAGGAATGGAACTAGGACCTTTTAATGTCAAGGAAGAAGGTCAGACAAGAAGACTAGTCTATCTTGTTGATGAAGACAATCAGACTGTTTAGGCTGAAGAAGCTGCACAGCCTCAAGAAGAAAAAGTTAGAGAAGACTTTAAAAGAATAGTGTCTGAGCCACCATTTCTTAAAGATGTTTCTATGGGAAATGAACCCCATACTCTTGAAGATGTTGTGATGCATTAAGAAAAAAAAGTCGCAGAAGCTGATCATGAAACTTTCTTTGATGCACAAGAAGAGGCAATGAAGTTGGATGTTCATGCGCCTACAGAAGAAGAAAGGGAAGTCACTGAAGTGATTCCAGAAGA
Source organism: Paratinospora sagittata (assembly GCA_035771175.1). Classification (NCBI taxonomy): domain Eukaryota; kingdom Viridiplantae; phylum Streptophyta; class Magnoliopsida; order Ranunculales; family Menispermaceae; genus Paratinospora; species Paratinospora sagittata. The sequence continues at coordinate 28,548,026 of CM069607.1, read as the reverse complement.
AACAGGAGATGATTCACATGAAGTCACTATGGTGCTTCCAGAAAAAAGGAAGATAATGAAGAAATTTCTGCTCACAATGCAAATGTTCATCCCAAGCCTTCTTCATCTCATTCAAGCCATCATTCGATGATGAATGAAGACTGAGATGAAAGTTTTGGTACTGATCAGGGTGATCAACCTTCATCATCTCACCCTTTCTCAAGCCAACCAGTGATTCCATTATTTGATGAAGATGATTTTCTAAGGAGGATCAATCCTATTTGAATTCACTAATGCGGCAAAAGTTAACGGAAGAACAAGAAAAAAAGAAATTTGATATAATGGACACTTTGAAGAAGCTATTGCAACAACAACAAAAGGAACAAAGAAAAACTTTCATTGAAGCTTCTGGCAAGTTGCACCGGTCAGTAGAGTTGATGAACAAGTAGATTGAAGCCCTGCAAGCATTTTAGTCATCAACATCATCATCTACTGCCAATGAAAGTCTGATGAAAGATATGCAGGAAACTTTGAAGGAAATTAAATCCTTCTTGAAAACATTTGTTTGCTCTATCAAGCCACCACAGGATAGACCACTGCAAACCCTGCTACAAATTCAGTCAGGCTAGCGAGCACATGTTGATGAACAGATAAGGCCATCTAACTCTGCCCAAGCCAATCTTATGACAATTGCTTTGAAGATAATTTTTGAGGAAATCAAGAGTTTAAAAGGAGAAATTGTTGAATCATCGAGAAATACAACTAGTTCTGATAATCTGAAGGTTGTACTAGATGCAATAATGGAAGTTCAACCAACAATTCAAGCATCAAACTCTGTTAAACTTTAACCTGTTTTGGATGCTATTACAGATCTAAAGAAAACAGTTGAAGCAAGCAAGAAAGTTCCCACTGAGGAAAGCAAGTTGAATCAAATTCTTTCCATAGCCAAGGAAGCTTTTGAAAAGATGGAATCCATTGAGATTGAGATACCATTCATCGCCTCCACCACAATGGATCTGTCTTACACTGTCCTGACTACAACTGACAGGATTGAAGGTGTAGTAAGTTATTTTGAAGATCTCTTTAAAGAAATGAACAATAGACTGCACTCCATAGTGTGGTACATTTCAATGAGCATGAAAAGATTTGGAATATTATTTCATATTCTAATAAAAAAGGGAGTTGCAGTTCCTCCTACCCCCAGAGCACCAGCTTTTACAAGACCTCAAGGGCCAAGGGAATCTGAAAGACTTCAAGGAATTTCTGAAGACAAAGAAGAAGAGGAGTGAGAAGAAGAACCCCTCCACAAAATTCCCAGGGAAGTCAGCCCTCCTAACATTGAACATCTTGCACAATGTTTTCCTAGTCCCAGCCGAAAGCATCCTATCAGACCTGAATTTGAAGGTCATAGGATATCTCAAGAGTTTGCTCAAGGTCTTGATGAAAGACGAGCAGCAGGTTTCAAGCCACCCAAACCTTCTTTAAATCCATATAAGTCCTCTGTCTCCAAGGATATCCTTGCTAACTTTCTCAAAAGTATCAACAGGCAGAACAAGCCGCAGAAAAGGGAGCAAACTCCAATGGCTCAAAAAAGAAGGATGCTAACTCGCAAAGAAAAGGGAAGGGAAAGAAGGACTGAGCCAACCTTTTTTTTATGAATTCAAAAGGAGGAGAAGGAATACTTCGCTTGGTTAGTTTTAGTTTACCTAAACTCAGGGGGAAAACTTATCTGATCATGCCTATTTAGCATATAATATTGTACATGTGTGACTTAAACCTTTGAATCTTTAATCCTTTATGTTAACTTGATCTGCTTTAAAACTGCTATTTTAATCTGATCATGTTTGTTTTGACCTAGGCATGTCAAAAAGGGGGGTGAATTGGACACTTAGACAATTTAGAATTAATTGTAATGGCAAAATTAAAGTGCGAATATTAAACAAATATGCACAGTCGATTTATAGTGGTTTGACTGCTTGCCTGCGTCCACTACTTAACCACTTCAGTTAGTATTTTGAGCCTTATCACTAAGATATTCTCTTACGGGTGAGAATCATAACGTTACACCTTTTCTCAACTTGCGGGCGTGAGAACAACCGTTACACTGCTCAACTTGTAGGCTTGAGACCAACCTATCCCAACTTACGAGTGTGAAACACACCTAAGATTTCTCAACTTACGGGTGTTAGAATTACCGTTTCTCAACTTACGGGTGTGAGAAGACCTAACCTTGTTGAATATAAGAATATCAACTCAATAGTTTATCTAACTGCCATTGCAACCATGTTACAACCACGATATAGTATACAAGATATGAAATTGAGTACAACTGTATCCTATGAACTATCTCTCAAATTTCTCTTTCAGCAAGATGATATAAGTTAAAACACTGTTGAACAATTTGAGTAAAAATAGTTCAAATTCTCAAATGGATTTTCATATAAACATATAAATTTAGTTCAGTATGAAAATCATTTGAATACGTAAAGTTTCAAATAAAACTCTTTGAAAGCAAAATAACTTAAACTTTTTCAACCAGATGAAAGTTCGACCAACTTTCAAAAGTGTTTTGGCTAAGAGATTTTTTCTGTGGTTTAAACAGATTGTTAAGTGCCTGTATATATAGACTTGTAGAGATGAAGTTGTTGTTCATTTGAATTTGAATTTCAAATATGAATGTTTACTCACAACAACTAGAATGTATCACGAAAATGACAACTGCATATTTCATGAACATTCTGATTTTCTCCAGATACACGAATAAGGAAAGTTTAAGAGACTTGGTTCATGAATCTGAGAATATCTCTTACAGTTACAAAAAAGTTGTTCTGAAAAGGTGGCGGAAAGGATGTACGAGTCAGAACAAAAAAAGTATTATTTTTGTCGTTTTATTCCTTTGAGGGCGCTCATAGAGCATAAGTGTCCTGCTGAACATTGAAGTGAGGGCGCTACTAAGTCGTAAGCGTCTTGACTTACTTTGATGATTAAAAGACTTAAATCATGAGGGCACTACTTGACAGCTAGCGTCTTGTTTTGATTTAAAAACATTAAACGCACGAGAGCCCTACTCACAGGCAAGTGTCATGAATATTTTAAAACAATCTTAAAACAATATTAAGTGCGCTGAAGGACAATAAGCATCTTGAAAGTTATTAAGTTGATTCTAAGGATGATGGCGCTCCTATAAAAGTAGCGTCCTGATAGTTTATTCAACTTATAACTATCAACGTCCTTAAAGATAGAAATCAAATAAAAACTAAGAGAACTTCCAGCGAGTTGAAACTAAGTCAGCGTCCTGACATTTTCAAAAATTGACTAAAGGAAGGCCACTACTTACAAGTAAGCGTCCTTATGAATCAGTTCAATTCAACCTTTAGCGTCCTAATATTTTATCAGCGTTTTGACTCATCAAGTTTAGGAAGGCGCTGCTAAAACATTAGCGACCAGAAAGACTCTGGAAAATTAGTTTTGACTCGCGATTAAAAATACGATGAATGCGAATAAATACTTGGTAAATTTCAAATTAATTATAGAGAAGTTAAGTCATTTGAAATACCGTAAAGCGTATGATCAAAATAAAAAAAAAAGATTAAATCTTGTTAAGAGTAAATTGATCGACAAACTTTATATTCTAAGTGCTGAAGGACTTGGAACATTACTTGTGATATACAATAGGCTTGTGAGCTCAGTTCCTTGATCTTGATTTTTGATAAATCTGAAACACTTGACAAGATCATTAGATACACAGATTGGAGCTATTTAGAATCATCAAAACATTAATGTCATGGGATAACAATCTCCCATTTTTTTATGATTTCAAATACTTATATATCATGCAAATAAATATATTCATGTGCTCCATCATATAACGAATTTAGCGAAACAAGTATGTCAAGAATATCTGATTTCAAAAATATAAGTTATAAGATGAGTACGGTCACAATATACAAGAGAATGATGATTATACAATCAATATATTATACATAAACTTAGATGAACTCCCCCTGACTTGTAGCTTCCTTTTTGAACTGACTTAACCCTTAATATCTGCATTCTTTTCTCCCCCTTTTGAAAACATCAAAAAGTGTGTAGGCTTAGCTCGTACTAGGACCCTTCCCCTTCCTTTTTCTTTTAGCCTCCTCATCCTTTTTGGATCCACTGGAACTAGGTTCATAATCCTTGGGTTTCCGGGGCGCACGTGGTGTTGAGGAACCACTTGAGCTTTTGCTCACACTTTTGATAAATTTGTCAATTACAACAGCCTGCCTAGAATTTATTAATGAAGTGTTCGTGGGCAGACTTGGAAACATCAAATTTAAAGGGATCAAGTGGAGGACTGGGTTTGAAGCCTTTAGCTTTCTATTCCGCAAGACCTTGAGCAAAATCAGGAGAAAGTGTATGACCTTCAAATTCTAGCCTGATTGGTCGTTTGTGTTTGAGATCTGGGAAAGTTTCTGATGAGGGATTTGGGGGTGGAGACACTCTTCGACTGATTCTATGTAATGGCTCTTCATCAGATGCTTCTTCATTTGCAAATTCTAATATGCCAAGAAGTTTGTCAGACTCCTTAGGTCCTTGCAGACGTGTGACGGCTGGAGCTTTTGGTGCAGGTGGAACCTTTACACCTTTCTTCTTCAATAGATGAAAAAGCATTGCAAAACGTTTCATGCTTAAGGCAATATACCAAACAGTAGAATGCAACCTACTGTTCATTGCCTTGAAGAGGTCTTCGAAGAAGCCTACTACTCCTTCCACTCGATCTGCAACTGTGATGACAGTGTATGACAGATCCATAATTGTTGTGGCAAGGAAAGGCATCTTGTTCTCCAAATTGTGAAGTTTTTCAAAGACAAGAGTAACCAAGTCGAGAATCTTGGTTAGTATGTTATCCTTTGTTTGTGCTGGCCTTGCAACATCTAAATTCTCTTTCAGACTAGAGATGGCCTGCAGCATTGGATCAAACACTGTCTTACTAGTTACTTGATCCAAGATAACATCCAAAACTGATTACAATAAGTCAGAAACAAACTTATCTTTAGAGGATTCAGCCATGTTACCTTTTAAGCTCTGAATTTCTTCAAGAATCTTCTTCAAAGCTTCTTCAGTTATAGCACTTGCAGCACGACTTGGTGTAGCTGGCATTGTGCTACTTTGTGGAGCTTGGGGGCTGGCTGGAGGTTGTTGAGGAGCTGATAATCTCGGGTGAACACTAGCAACAAAGGCTTTCATAAATGCCTTAATCTGTTGCATGTTTTCCTAAATATTTTTTATAAGATCATCATGTGATGAGAAGGTGGAGCTCGTTGAAGGCAAAGACTCCATTTGTTGTGTCATTTTCTCGAGCAATGCAGTTGCTTAGATCATGTGAGAATTAAATTCTTTCATCTCATTAATCTTAACTCTCTCCTGAGATTTCAGAGATTCTCGGACCTCTACCAATATCTCATTCTTCAACAAAACTTGATTTTGTTCTAAATAAGTCATTAGCTGGGACATGAAAAAAATTTGATCTTCTTTCACTCTTCTCAGGAAGTTTTCTTCTCTGAAGAATTCATCTATTGGCTCGCTGGTAAAAGTATAAGAAGGCGGCTCACGATCAGATGAGCTTTCCTCATGAATATTTTCCATTTCATCTTTTACTTGGAACTCAACATTGGCCCCATGAAAATCTTCAATATGATCTTCTTCAGCAGCCTTTTTATTCATGTCATTTCCCTGATAGGGTATGATAGCCAGATCATAACCTTCTGTATCTTGACATTTTTCACCATCAGACTCAGTCTTTTTTGAGTCTTGTGATTCCATTGATACAGGGATATCAAAGGGAGATGGTGACCTGGAGATGATTTTATTTGAGTCCTTACTAACTCTTTCTCTGGTGATTTCTTCCAAGATTGCATTAGCCTTTTTTGACTCATTCAGATTTTCTTCAACAATGGCCTAAGCAATCTGGTTCTCCTCTTCCATTAGATGTTCTTCAGCGTGAACAACTTGTTCTGCATATTCAATTTCCACATCATCAATTGAAACATGCTCAATGTTAGCTGTGGTGGCAGCTTCCTCTTATATAGCCTGTTCTTCTTGAGTAGTTGAAGCTTTAGCAGCTTCTTTCTCCATTGCTGAGACATCTTCTCCTCGTGTTTCATCTTTTCCACTGGATTCACCCTCAAGTGGAACGTCTAACATTGGAAGCCATTTGTCCAATGCAGGGACATAAGTGTATCTCATCAATTTCACAGTGGTTTGACCAATGCAGTTGTATTTGCTAGTCTTCTTGAAGCTTTCTCCAGTTAAATAAATACGACACATCTTGAACAGAGTGGTAAGGTACATACCAAATGACAAACCTTCTCCTCTACTAACCACTATATTCATCACATGCATGAGGGTGTGGGCGAGATTCACTTTCTTTTTTTCCAGAATGCACCAGATTAAGAATAAATCTAAGTCATTAACATTACCCCTGCTGCCGGTGTTAGGCCGAATTATGTGGGTAATGATGATGTGGATTATTCTGGGAATTAATTCAAAGGACTGATTTGTGAGTTTCTTCTCGACACTCGAGTGGTCCTTTTTCTTTGAAACAAGATTAAAAGCAGAAAGGTTGTTGTAGCCTGGATACTGGATTTTATTTTTAGTGAATGGAAGTATGTGGGCACTTTCATCACTCGGCAAAGAAAATGCTTTAGAAAGAATCTGGGAGAAATGTCAACAGATTTTATTTTTACTAAAAATTGTTTTGTGAATCTAGAATTGGGTTTATCAACCAAATTTAAATAGAATTGGCTAACGAGACTGGGATACCATTTCTAATTGAAGGTAAGTAAATCTGTCCAGCCTTGGAACTTGAATAAAGATAGAATGTCTAGGTGGGAGTCAATGAAGAACGCAAAATCGACAAAGCATCCATCGATTACAGCTCAGTTAACGAGCTTCTATACTTTGTCTCCCTTTCTTCTTATCTGGGAAGAAGAAGGTGGGTGAGATGGTCCAGATGCAGTTTCAATAGGAGGTGTGGGTGTAGATGGTATGGGTTCCTCAGTTAGTTAGGTTTGAGTTGGTTCAGTTCTTGGTCTCACACTCCTATCTGGAGGTGATGACGTTCTCTTTCTCGCAAAAAAGAGGCGAAGCTTTTTGGGTTTGGGTGCCATTGAAAATTGAAAGAAAAGAGATAAAAAACTTAGGCAAAAAAGCAGAGACTGATACAATAGGAACCAAATGATTAAAAAATGAACAGAGATCAAGATTTACTAAAGGTTAAAGATGGAGATTTAGCAGTAATTCTTGAAACGATTCCTAGTAAGTTCTCATCGAAGCGTCCTAGGGCACCAAAGGTGAAAAGTGACTGCTAGGTCACTAAAAATTTGATTTTATAATGTTAAAGTGATAAGCTCACTCCCGAGACACACACGCATGTGTCGCAACCTAGTATCTGAAGGCGGTTTAATTTAATTAACATTTGCGACCGATTAGCAACCTTTTTATCACTAGCGTTTTTGATCAACTAAAGCCAATAGGCACATTAGCGTCCTCATTTGCTGTTAGTTTACTTCAGGAAACTTAAGCACTAATATTAATCAAATTTGACCAATTAAACTTAAGTAACGTATGGTTGAATAAACAATATAACAAATTATATTTCATCAACCAATCATCAATAGTTTAATCATGAGTGAAAATATTTAAATATTCTAAGCATCGCATGATTAAAGATAATCATTTATTTCTAATAATCACTGATAGATATATATTCTAATAATAACAATAGTGATGAGAGTGACTTTTATACCTTTGCATATTTTTGAATTTTACCTTAATGTACTGCAAAGTCCTTGACTCGTGCACTTTGTCTCCTTTTGAAGTAGTTGAGATAATTCATTATCTTCGTTCTCCATGCTGACTTCTTTCTCGACATTCTATCAGAAGATCTTTCATTAAGCGTCCTGGATGTGCTTGCTGAGGATTGTTGACTCATTGTGTATATATCATCAACAACTTCACTTTCGTTCCTGCTTGGTGCATTTGCAAGAATGTCTTCTCTCTCGGATGAAGTCTTAAACCCACTCAAAATATAATCAATTTCTTGAAAACTGATTTCAAATGGATTTGAAAACTAGTTTAGTAAATCTACTTTATATTTCAAGTATTCAAGGAAACTGTTTAGAAAGTATTGTACTAAAGTAAAGTGAGAGATGGTTTTTTCAAAGTATTCAAGTTCATTTACTAGATGTATAAAACGTTGAAGGTTATCATGAACTGACTCACTATTTAAAACCCTAAAGTGGATGAGTAGCTCTTCTAATGTTCTAACTGGGTCACTAGTCTCATCCCTTCTTTCCACGGTTTGCAAGAGATCACATAACTCTTTTAAACTCATTTCCCATGGTTCAACAGATTCAGCTAACATAGTTAGCTTATCATTCCATTTCTTTGGGAGCTTATCACAAAAATATACGAGAGATATTTCTGCAGGTATTTCCTGATTCAGTTCTTGCATTTTTACAAGAATGGATTGATATATGTTGCATGCCGTATCGAGAGATTCATTCTCCGATATCTCAAAGGCGTCAAATAGTCTGTCAGACTCTTTGAGCTTTTCATCTCTATTGTTGATCTTTTCACAGTGAAGTGATTTGAGTGTTTCCCAGATCTCTTTGGCATTCTCGAGATAAACTACACTTTCTACTTCTTCCTTAGGTAGAGAGCAGTACAAGGCATAGACAACTTGAGCGTCAAGCTTATCATTTAGTCTTTCCTTATATGTTCATAGCTCAATAGGCTTCTTGGGCATGGTGTAACCGTTTACAACCATTTCCCATAGACTGATATCCTTAGATCGTAGAAAGGATTTCATCCTTATCATCCAATCTTCAAACCAATCTTTATTGAACATAGGTGGTCTATCTAAAGGCTGACTTACATCTATGACTGTGCCTCTGGTCATTGCCATTGATATCAAAGAAATTGTTAGGTTTCTTTGAAGAGCAACACTGCTCTGATAGCAATTGTTGGCCCAGGTATGTCCAATAGGGGGTGAATTGGACACTTAGACAATTTAGAATTAATTACAATGAAAAAATTAAAGTGCGAAAATTAAACAAATTTGCACTGTCAATTTATAGTGGTTCGGCTACTTGTCTACGTCCACTACCTAACCTCCTCAGTTAGGATTTTGAACCTTATGACTAATAAATTCTCTTACGTGTGAGAATCAAACCGTTACACCTTTTCTCAACTTGCGGGTGTGAGAACAACCGTTACACTGCTCAACTTGCAGGCTTGAGACCAACCTATCCCAACTTTCGGGTGTGAGATAGACCTAAGCTTTCTCAACTTACGGGTGTGAGAACTACCGTTTCTCAACTTACAGGTGTGAGAAGATTGTTTCTCAACTTACGGGTGTGAGAAGACCTAACCTTGTTGAATGTAAGAATATCAACTCAGTAGTTTATCTAACTACTATTACAACCACGATACAATATACAAGATATGAAATTGAGTACAACTGTATCCAATGAACTACCTCTCAAATTTCTCTTTCAGCAAGAATGATATAAGTTAAAACAGTGCTGAACAATTTGAGTAAAAACAGTTCAAATTCTCAAATGGGTTTTCAGATAAAGATATAAATTTAGCTCAGTATGAAAATCATTTGAATACGTAAAGTTTCAAAGAAAACTCTTTGAAAGCAAAATAACTTAAACTTTTTCAACCAGATGAAAGTTCGACTAACTTTCAAAAGTGTTTTGGCTCAGAGAATTTTCGGTGGTTTAAACAGATTGTTAAGTGCCTGTATATGTAGACTTGTAGAGATGAAGTTGTTATTCATTTGAATTTGAATTTCAAATATGAAAGTTTACTCACAACAGCTAGAATGTATCACGAAAATGACAATTGCACATTTCATGAACATTTTGATGTTTTCCAGATACACGAATAAGGAAAGTTTAAGAGACGTGGTTCATGAATCATAGAATATCTCTTACAGTTACAAAAAGTTGATTTTTGTACCAAAAGTTGTTCTGAAAAGGTGGCGGAAAGGATGTACGTGTCAGAACAACAAAAGTATTATTTTTGTCATTTTGTTCCTTTGAGGGCGCTCATAGAGCATAAGTGTTCTCCTAAACATTGAAGTTAGGGCACTAATAAGTCGTAAGCGTCCTGACTTACTTTGACGATTAAACGACTTAAATCATGAGGGCGCTATTTGACAGCTAACGCCCTGCTTTATTTTAAAAACATTAAGTGTCCTGAATATTTTAGAACAATCTTAAAACAATATTAAGTGCGCTGAAGGACAATAAGCGTCCTGAAAGTTATTAAGTTGATTCTAAGGATGAGGGCGCTCCTATAAAAGTAGTGTCCTGATAGTTTATTCAACTTACAACTATTAACGTCCTTAAAGATAGAAATCAAATAAAAACTAAGAGAACTTCTAGTGAGTTGAAACTAAGTCAGCGTCCTGACATTTTCAAAAATTGACTAAAGGAAGGCCACTAATTACAAGTAAGCGTCCTTATGAATCAGTTCAATTCAACCTTTAGCGTCCTAATATTTTATCAGCGACTTGACTCATCAAGTTTAGGAAGGCACTGCTAAAACATTAGCGACCTGAAAGACTCTGGAAAATTAGTTTTGACTCGCGATTAAAAATACAATGAATGCGAATAAAAACTTGGTAAATTTCAAATTACTCATAGAGAAGTTAAGTCATTTGAAATACCGTAAAGCGTATGATCAAAATACAAAAATGATTAAATCTTGTTAAGAGTAAATCGATCTACAAACTTTATATTCTAAGTGCTGAAGGACTTGGAACATTACTTGTGATGTACAATAGGCTTGTGAGCTCAGTTCATTGATCTTGATTTTTGATAAATCTGAAACACTTGACAAGATCATTAGATACACAGATTGGAGATATTTAGATTCATCAAAACATTCATGTCATGGGGTACATTGAGATAACAGTTTGCGTTGATATACTAATCACTATCTTTGCCTTGAGTTTTAATTGTTGATCAATCTTAAGCGTATGCAAACTATGATGTACCATGCTAATGAGATTTATATGAATACTGCTCATATCTTTATGTCTCCTAGCCAAAGGTATTTTGAGTGTTTGAAATCATAAAAAATGGGGAGATTGTTGTTTCATAAAACCCCATGATGTGAACGTTTTGACGATTTCAAACCACTCACTTGTGTATCTAATGATCTTGTTAAGTGTTTCAGTTAGATCAAAATTAAGACGTAAATCAAAACTGAGATAATGCGCTTCAAGCCATCAAGATCAAGACTCAAGAGGAATTTGTTCGTCTAGAATGTAAAACCTTCACTCAAACAAATTCTCAGTAAGTTTTGCATATTTTCACTTTTGCATCTCCTTCAAATGTTTTCATTTTGAAAATTCAATCAAGTTTGAAAACTTATTTTTAAAATCAGTTAAGAGTTCTATCAGGACACTAACTAAACCTTTGGATGCTAATGGTACTTAAACTACTTCCATCGGGACGTTTCATGTTTAGGAGCGCCCTCGTGTATCACCCCAACAGTTCCGTCAGGTCGTTGATCGAGCGTCAGTACACTCACGAGTTCTTAGTGTTTTTGAAGTATTTAAAAACATGACACTAACGTTGCATTAGCGCTCTCATAAAAATTTGTTTTTAAAAGACCAGGACGATTGACGCCCTCATTGATCTCTGGTTTTAAATGTTCATTTGAGCCTCAGGATGCTGATATATCATCAGTACGCTCAAAGAACAATGTCCGTTGAACTTAAGTCTTTGACTAAGTGTGTACCAGGACGCTAATGGTCCAATCTGTACATTAATACACTTCAGTCAATTATCTGAAAAGCAATCTGGCAAATCCAGATTCTGACATTTCAGATACATGAATTGTGTCTTCCTAAACTTTCCTTATTCATGTATTCTGAATCAAACCAAGCCTTTTTCTTATAAACCTGAACATAATGGATTCATGACAGATTAAAGCCGTTATGAGCAAACATTCAAATTTGAAATTCAAATCAAATGCTCAACTGCTTTTATCTTCATTAAGTCTATAAATATACGCATCTTCAAAACACAACACACACTAAAAGTTTTTGAGCTAAAAACTTGTTGAAAGTTAGTCGAATTTTTCAAAGTGATTCAAAAACTATTTTCAGTTTCAAATTGTTTTTGAAACAACTTGTATTCAAAATATTTTCATATTATGCTTCATCTCAATCTTTTTGAGAATTTGTTTAAAGAAAATTGTTTTCACTCTAAAGTCTTTCAGCATACTTCATTTCATATCATATCTTGGTAGAACGTCAATTGAGTGATTGTCTAGGATACAACTGTACTTCATTTTATATCTTTGTTGTATCAAAAGTTGTAACAATAGTTATATAAACTACCGAGATACTTATTTGAATCTAGAAAGGTTCTCTCAAGCCTGTTAAATTGAGAAGGTCTTAGGTTAGTCTCACACCCAGAAGTTGAGATAGGTAGTTCTCTAGCCTATAAGTCGAGAGGTATAGGTAGTTCTTTAGCCTGTAAGTCGAGAAGTATAGGTAGTTTAGGTTGGTCTCAAGCCTGCAAATTGAGCCTTGTAACAGTTGTTCTCACACTCGGAAGTTGAGAAAATGTGTAACGTTTTGGTTCTCACCAGTAAGAGAATTCCTTAGTGAAGAAGTCTCAAATCCTAACTGAAGAGGTTAGATAGTGGAAGTAGGCAACTAGCCGAACCACTATAAATTGATTGAGTTGATTCTATTTACATTTTTGCATTTACTTATTGCCATTGCATTATTTTTTAATTGTCTAAGTGTCCAATTCACCCCCCATCTTGGACATACCTAGGCCAACAGCCCCAAGTGTGTAATATCTCCGGGATTAGACTAAAGGCATCTAAGGACACACAAAAAAAGAAAAAGAATATGCCCCAAGTGTGTAATACGTCTGGTTGTTTCAACCTATAAAATGCCCATTTCCACCATCCATTCTCCACTCCTCTTTCCCCCTTTTAGAGATTCTCTCTCCCTCTCTTCAAGACTCTCTCTCTACTGCGGGTTCGGGGTTGTTGTTCTTGGTGAAGAACACAGATATAAGGAGTGTACAAATTTTGAAGGTGGGAATGAAGCAAAAGTTTGCGTGTATTATGTCTTTTTATAAAGTTTTCATACATTTATCATTAAGTCTGATATTCACTTAGATTATGTCATTCATGCATGTACCTTAACATGAAATCCATGTATTATATCGTTACTTTGCTGAATTAGTAATTGATTTAATTAGCCAAACACAATATTGTCCTAAGTACCTTTAAATAGTAAATAGGAGGCAGCTTGTTACTCTAAAAGAGTGGTTTATAATCAAGACCATTGTGACTCCACCACTCAGCCTAGGGACTAGTCTGGTTGATTTTATCGAAAGTTATTCACTCAGTGAATGTAATACTAGACGTCCTAATAAAGCACGTTAGTGTGGCCGATCCTTATAAGAATCACTAGACATTGCCAAATCATGCCTGATGTAAATCCTAGACCGAACCTTTACACACATGATTGTGCGTTAGAATAATACATGGAAGTTAGTAGACAACACAACCACCTAGGAATGTAAGTCATTCGCGGCCTATGCATTGATTATTGGTGCATAAAGGCCCACCTGATAATGTTAACCCTAGGCAGTACATCTCTGTTGTAAATTCATTGTGTCAGCCAAAAGGAAATGTACGAACCGGGTTGTACCTTATTATTGAAGTCATTCGACTATATGTAAATTTCCCTAGAGATGGACGTACGATGTAAACTCAAGACGAATCATCCTCGAGATGGACGTCTGTATGTGAACCCAAGATGATACCGGGCCACAAACCCTTATGAGACGGTGCCTTATGGGTGTTTACTGGTTCATTGTTGATGTTATGCAGTGTTTATTTAATAATTATGATTATGATGTTCTCTTTATCAATTATCATAATCTACGGAATATCTGTTTCACCCACAGGGCGACAACTCATCCCATTGCTAACCATTTTTTAGGAACTTAAGGTGGATCTGGGAGGAGGTACATGAGCCATCGTTTTTTAACCCCTGACTTAACTACGTAATTAGTTAGGGTAATTTTTGGGGAGCATGTTCCCTTGAATTGGCAGTCATTAGGCTGCCCTCATTTTGTACTAGAAACATTTACAATTAATGAAAAAAAAACATTGTCCTTATGTTGTGTTTCTGCGCATCTGATTTCTATTTGTAACTGTATCGCATCCCGCCTGTGAGTGTTCAGCCTGTCTAGGCGCGTCCAGGCGGGGTGTGACAAAGTGGGCCTAGTTTAGTTAATGAATCAATAAACAATGATGAAGATCATGACAATGTCTTAGAGATCCTACAAAATGTTCATGGGAATCTTTTGGCAGATGACATGAGGATGGGTGACGCGGATGGTGAATCTATTCCTAATGATGTTGTTGAGATAGTTAATGATGCAACTGAATTTTAGAAATTGTTAAAGGAAGCTTTTTGTGAATTGTACCCCGGTTGCGAGAAGTTTTAAGTGTTTTCCTTCATAACAAAATTGCTCCATCTTAAGATAATGAATCATTGGAGCAACAAATCATTTGATATATTCCTTGCGTTATTAGGTGATGTTTTACCTTCTAGAGCAACCTTCCTAAATCATACAATGAGGATGGAAATATGTTGCAAGGGTTGGGGTTGGTTTACAAGACAATTCATGCATGCAAGCATGATTGTGCATTGTATTGGAAAAAGTATGAGCAAGTTGAAAATTTTCCAGTATGTGGTGAGAGTAGGTGGAAATGAAATGATGGGAAAGGAAAAAAGATATCGCACAAGATTTTACGTTACTTTCCACTGAAGCCTAGACTTTAAAGGTTGTACAATTCATGCCATACAACTAAGGACATGCGATGGCACAAGAAAAAATGTCCCTTCATGGAAGGTGTTATGAGGCATCCAACAGATTCAACTACTTGGAAGCATTTGATGCATAGTATCCATAGTTTTCCAGTGATCCACGAAATGTTAGATTGGGTTTTGCTATTGATGGCCTCAACCCATTTGGAAATATGAGCAATTCTTACAGCCTGTATCCAAAAATGTTGTTACCATACAACTTACCACCTTGGAAATGCATGAAAGAACTCTTCTTTTATATTGACTCTCCTTATTTTAGGTCTTCGAGCGCCCAAAAAAGACATTGATATATATATATATATATATATATATGCAACCTCTAATAGAAGAGTTAAAAGAACTGTGAGAAAATCGTGCAAGTACATATGACACATCATTAGGGCGACTATTTTGTATGCATGCATCAATTTTGTGGACATATAATGATTTTCCAGCATATGCTAATTTATCTAGTTGGAGCACAAAAGGGTATATGGATTGTCCTATTTGTAAGAAAGAGACCCCATCTCGAAGGTTGGGAGTAAGATATGTTATACTAGTCATCATCGATGTTTGCATCTTACCCATCCATGGCGAAAATGTAAAGCATTCGATGGTATGCAAGAACATAGATCAAAGTCAAAAGAGGAATCGGGGGAAGAATTGCTTCTAAAAGTTAATGCTATTAAGGACATTCAACCGGGAAGCATCCAAAAAATTATAAATGGAAGCGGGGAAGTGATAAATTGAACTGGATACAATGATTAATCTTCTTTGATTTGCCTTATTGATATAAACTAAAAACATGACACAATTTCGATGTTATGCATGTGGAGAAGAACATTTATGATAATATTGTGGGCACCATATTAAATATCGAAGGGAAGACGAAAGATACTAATAAAGCTCGTCTAGATTTGGCTGATATGAATATAAGGAAGGAGTTACACATACACAAAGTCAATGGTCGATTTGTAAAGCCCTCGACATGTTACACACTACGCAAAAAAGAGACAACAATTTTGTGAATGGTTGAAGTCAGTTAAATTTCTAGATGGTTATGCTTCGGATATTTACAATTGTGTTAGTGTGAAAGATGAAAAATTGTCTAGTCTTAAAAGTCACGATTGTCCTTTGTCACTTCAACGATTGTTTCCCATTGGCATGCGTGGATTTTTAAAACAAAATGTTTATAGTGTCTTACGTAATATTTTGAATTTTTTCAAATATTATGTGCTAGAACACTAAATTTGGAAGATCTTGATCAGTTGAAAGAGAATATTGTACTTGTATTATGCAAACTTGAATGAATATTTCTACCAGTGTTTTTTGATATTATGGTCTACTTGACTGTCCACTTCCCACGAGAAATACAACTTGTTGGTCTCGTTGCATTTAGATGGATGTACCTTGTTAAAATATTCTTAAGAACATTGAAAGTGTGGCGACCCCGCGCCCCGGACCACCAACCCCGCAGGGAATGGCGTGCGGAATGCCGGGGCGGGACGCCTGGCGTAGGCATCTCCGACCACTCCTCAACTCCCGTGAGGTGGTTGAGACCCTACAAGCCTTATCCCAAACAACGATATGATATCAAAAGGTATTAAACAAAACTACCCACCGTATTAATCATCCAAGACAAGAGATAATCCATAAAAAAATGAACCATAAATAATAATCATAATCCCTACAGTCCATTAAAATTGACATACTCATAAAGTCCAAAATTGTGGGTACAAATAAAACCGTCATATGCCCACATAGTCTATCTAACAAGTCCCAACTCACCCATACTACAATGTGGTAAGTGTTATAATTACATAATCCAAAATATAGTACTTCATAATTTAAAACACAATTCAATCAAAATGCCTCTCAACTCACATCGAGGCCTTTGATTCTCTCGCAGGCAAGGCCCTCAAGATATGACTACTCCTTTGCCCTTATTCGGGACAGAAGGACCTGAAAGAGAAAAATGAGGGTGAGCCAACGATGCCCAGTGAATAGAATTCAAATATGCTATCAATACTCATCAATAAAAACCATGTATGCATGTCAATGTGTAGCATGATTAAAAGCTCATAACATATAGATATCAAGCATTTATAATAAGTTCGATGCAAGTAAAAGTTTATCAATTTGGATCCACATTCCACATGCCTTGGGTTACTAGTACACGTCTATTTCACCGTGCCGTTGATCCCAATCATGTTTATTTGGGTTACTAGTACACGTCTATTTCACCGTGCCGTTGATCCCAATCATTTTTATTTGGGTTACTAGTACACGTCTATTTCACCGTGCCGTTGATCCCAATCATTTCCTTTCCTAAAACCCTCTTATGACAAGGTTAAGTCCCCCTATTAGCCAGATAGATGGGTCCAACCAAAGTCATAAGGTTTTCTCAAATCAATGCATCATTCAAAACATTAGAACACATTCATGCTTTCAAGATACAATATATATAAGTGATATGATGACATAAAAGATATAATCATAAATGAAGTCTACTCACTACCAAGCCTCGCGAGAGTATTTAACCACACACGACCACCAAACCGAATCAACCCAATCAAGATCCTGAAACATACATCAATATCCTACCATACATCAATTTCTATGCTCAATCACATAGACATTACACATCAACCCTAAATCAGCCCACATATAAACAATAGGCCTAAATCCCATCTAATCCCATCATTCAACTCAAATCACATGACTTAGGCCTCTAATGCATAGTTCTCATACATAAACCATTCTATTAATCAAAAATACTGATTTTCAATTCCTTAGGCATAAACATGCCCAAATTTGGTCACTTGATCACAAGTAGGCCTAACCCATGATATGGTCACAACCACCAAATCAGTAGCATAATCAACTCTAATCATGCTTAATTAAACATAAGTTGCATCAATTCAATGATTCTAGGCCAAAAGCATCAAAAGCCCTAAAATATGAAATTTTCCATACTTAGGCCATATTGTCGATTTACACTAGGTCACCATGTTCAGCCATGTATATCACTGATTTTGCATCATAGGTTCATCAACAATGGCAACTAGGTCAACATAGTTGACATGCAAGCTACTTGGAAATGTCTAAGTTCATATTCTAAATTTAGGTCCAATACAAGCACCTTACCAATTCTTCATTTAATATTCTGTTCAGATGCATTAATCTACCAATAGCAATATGTAATCACAAAATCAACCGTAGATATTGAATTATATGAAGAAACAAACCTTCTGTCCAAATATCAGCCCAATCCAACGGTGGACAGAAAAGATATGTGTCTTTGATGAACAAGTATCTAATCAGACAGTTTCTCCTTTCCTGCTGCAAATACCCAAACTCAGATGGCTATATCACACAACATACTACACGTATAAACATCTCCACCGTTCAGAATATAGAAATATCTGTTATAAACTACATACCCAAATTTGATATCCATCCAACGGTAGAATGGGGAGATCTACAAGTTTGACCGAAATGTCACCAGAAACCCAGAAATTCCGACCAGCTTCTTTTGAGAGGTTATATCTCTTAGAAAAAGCCTCTAATTAAGATCGCCACCGTTCAGAATATAGAAATATCAGTTTTAAACCACATACCCAAATTTGGTAGCCATCTAACGGTAGATTTAGGAGATCTATAAGTTTGAGCGAAACGGTGCGAGAAATCCAGACTTTCCGACCAGCTTTTTTTGAGAGGTTAGATCTCTTAGACGAAACCTCTGATCAAGATCTCCACCGACCAGAATGAAGAACCATAAGCTACAAACGTGCTGATAAAATTTGAGCTCAATCTGACTGTATATTCGAAAGATCCACCTCTTTGATGGAAACGTCGCAGGGATCTTCCTCCTGCAACTCTCTCCTTCCTTCTCTTCTTCTTTCCTTTCTCTTCTTTTCTTTCTCTCCACTCACCTCTTTCTAGCACTTCCTTGATTCCCTCCTTGATTCTCTCCTTAATTCTCTCCTTGATTCTCTCCTTGATTCCCTCCACTCATTCTAGCACTTTCTTGAAGAAGAGAAGTGGGCATTGGACACTTGTCCACTTTCATGCACCAACCTTCACATGTGTTGGTCTCATACTACCCATACCAACCACATGTATTTTAAATGTCCAATCCATTTAATACACCAAATCTTCAATTTCATTTATCCTTTTATTCAATCAATCCTAACCCATATCAATTCATGGTTTAATGAGCCCATGCATAAATCATAACATATGCATTATACTTTAATTTAACATGACTCATATACAATTTATGATACATATATTTATATACATTATCAAGCATCAACTATACAAACATTAAACAATCATCAAACAAACACCAAACATATCAAGACAACACATAGAGTTTGGGCAAAAATGCAATTGGGTTATGGGCTAGATGAAATAATTTTCGGGGCGTCACATCACACCCACCTTAGAATGAACTTCGTCCTCGAAGTTTTAAGGTTAAGAATTACCTAAGCCCATGAACTCGGCAAAGTGCTCCATCATGTAGTCCTCACGCTCCCAAGTAACCTGTTCCTCGCCATGGAACTGCCATCTCACCTTAACCATCGGAATCTCGCGGTTACGTAACCTCTGGACCTTCCGGTCAAGTATCTGAATAGGTCCCTCATCATAAGTCCCATCCTGCCTCAGTTCAATGTTCCTCTAGTCCAAGACGTGATCAAAATCACTCTTGTACGCTCTCAGCATTGACACATGAAAGACATTGTGGACTGCTGCTAACTGAGGTGGCAAGGCTAATCGGTAAGCGACGGGGCCAATTCGTTCTAAAACCTCGAACGGCCCAATAAATCTCGGAGCGAGCTTGCCTTTTATCCCAAATCTAGTTTGGCCCTTCTGAGGTGAGACCTTCAATAAAACTTGGTCACCCACCTCGAACTCTACGGTCTTCCGCTTGGCATCAGTGTAACTCTTCTGCCTGTCTTGGGCTACTTTCATATTATGCTTGATCCTCTTAATATTCTCTGTGTGTTCTTGTACAAACTCTGGTCCCATCATCGCAACATCCCCTACCTCCGTCCAACAGATCGGAGATCTATAGGGTCGACCATACAATGCCTCAAAAGGAGCCATGCCAATACTGGACTGATAGCTATTGTTGTACGCGAACTCACACAAATGTATGTACTCCTCCCAGTTACCACTGGACTCAAGGACACAAGCTCGAAGCATATCCTCTAAAATCGATATCAACCTCTCAGACTGGCCATCCGTCTGGGGTGAAAAGCGGTACTGAGATCCAGTCTAGTGCCGAGCTGCCTCTGCAACCCCTGCCAGAATACGGATGTAAACCTCGGGTCCCTATCTGACACAATCAAAACTGGCACTCCATGTAATCTGACTATCTCCCGCATATAGAGTCTGCTCAGCTTGTCCATAGAATCCCTAGTGTTCACCGGTAGAAAGTGAGCGGACTTGGTCAAGCGATCAATAATAACCCAAACAGCATTATGTCTCCTCGGGGTGTTGGGTAATCCCACAACAAAGTCCATAGTGACATGCTCCCATTTCCACTCAGGAATGGCAAGCGGTTGCATCTGCCCTCCAGGCCTCTGATGCTCAGCTTTGACTCCTTGACAGATCTCACACCTCTGAATGAACTGAGCTATTTCTCTCTTCATGTCGGGCCACCAATACATTCTTTTCATGTCATGATACATCTTGGTTCCGCCAGGATGAATAGCATAATGAGATCTGTGAGCCTCTTGGAGAACACTCTGTTTAAGTCGTGGATCTGCGGGAACCCATAAACGTCCCCTAAATCTCAAGGCACCATCAGATGACAAGTGCCAATTAGTAAAATCACTGCTCTCAGCCCAAGACTTGTATACCCCATAATCAACGTCAAGTCTCTGTTGGTCAATTACCTCCTGGACTTGTGTAGGCTGAGCTCTCATTTGAGCACATATCACAATCTGATCTGAAGGGGTAGCACATATACTCATAACCGTAGCCGCCTCAAGTAGTCTCCACTCATGAGACATCTGGTGTGCTACCATAATTGTCTCTACCCGCTTCCTGCTCAATGCATCAGCCACTACATTGGCTTTACCTGGGTGGTATTCCAATGTAAAATCATAGTCTTTGAGGAGCTCTAACCACCTTCTCTGCCTCATGTTCAATTCCTTCGGAGAGAACAAGTACTTGAGGCTCTTATGGTCAGAATACAAAGTGAATCTCTCACCATAGAGATAATGCCTCCAAATCTTCAAAGCAAAAACCACTGCGGCCAGTTCTAAGTCATGAACAGGATAGTTTTTTTCATGCACCTTCAACTGCCTCGATGCATAAGCAATGACCCTACCCTTCTGCATCAACACGCAACCCAAGCCGATACGAAGGCATCAGTATAGATAACTAACTCCTGATCAGGCTCTGGCAAAATCAACACTGGCGTAGATGTCAATCTTTTCTTCAACTTTAAAAAGGCATTCTCACACTCCTCGGTCCATACAAAGGACACATCTTTCTGGGTGAGCCTAGTCATAGGCGTAGCTATCTTGGAGAATCCCTGAACGAATCTCCTATAGTAACCAGCTAACCCAAGAAAGCTTCTGATCTCGGTCACTGTGGTAGGCCTAGGCCAACTGATAATGGCTTCAACCTTAGACGGATCAACTGAAATCCCCTCAGAACTCACCACATGACCTAAGAACTTCACTTCGGTGATCTAAAACTCGCACTTGCTCAGCTTTGCATATAGCCTATGCTCTCTCAGAGTTTGCAAGGTCACTCTAAGGTGTTCTTCATGCTCAGCCTGAGTCTTGGAATACACCAATATGTCATCAATGAAGACGATGACAAACTTATCCAGATACTGCCTAAAGACCCTATGCATCAGGTCCATGAACATCGCCGGTGCATTAGTCACACCAAATGGCATCACAAGGAACTCATAATGTCCATATCGGGTTCTGAATGTTGTCTTAGGCACATCCTCCTCCCTAATCCTCAGCTGATGATACCCGGAGCGCAAATCAATCTTTGAAAAATACCTCGCTCCCCTCAACTGATCAAACAAGTCATCAATCCTTGGGAGAGGATATTTGTTCTTGATGGTCACCCTGTTTAATTGGCGATAGTCGATGCACAACCGCAAGTTCCCATCTTTCTTTTTCACAAAAAGAACTGGAGCTCCCCAGGGTGACACGCTCGGGCAAATAAAGCTCTTAGCCAATAACTCCTCGAGCTGTTTCTGCAATTCTCTCAACTCGGCTGGCGCCATTCTATATGGTGCCATGGAGATAGGCTTCGTGCCAGGGACTAGTTCAATAATGAAATCGATCTCTCGCTTCGGTGGTAATCCTGGAAGATCCGCAGGGAACACATCTGGAAAGTCCCTAACAATGGCAATATCCTCAATTATCGCCTCACTAGTCTCTTCTTCATCAGGCACTAACCCAGCCAAGATCTCCCTATCTCCATCAGTCACAAATCTACCCCCTTCAGGATGATGGTAGCCGGCCCCCTGGGTTGCGCCAAGGGAGTGTCCTATGCATGGCCAAGTATTGACCATAAGGGAGAGTTGGACAACTACTCCTCCCCCTCAAGGTAGATGTTAAGCTTTTAGCTTCTTTCCAAAAGGAAACATCAAAATGTGAGGCCAATCATACCAGTCTGAACCTGGGATGCCTTACTCTGAGCACCATCAGACTGTGCTCTTCCATAAAACTTTCTCTTATTTCCCCATTTACCCCTCTTCCATGGAGTTTGGAACTGTCCCCCGGACTCTGCCTATGAAGTCTGTACACCCGGAGCTGCCCGTGTAGACATACCATCAACCCGCTCAGCCAACTCATACTGTTTGGCCCTCTGGACCACTGTGGCAAAATCAGTCATCTTCGTTACAGACAAGGCCTGTCGGATCGCAGGCCTTAGGTTCAAAGAGAACCTCATAATCTTATCACTCGGTGTCTGAACTAACCCAGGAGCATAAACTGCGAGCTGCCTAAATCTGAGCTCGTACTCCCTAACTGACATGGTGCCCTGTGCGAGATTCAAAAACTCGAGTTGCTTAGCCTGTCTCTCAGTCTCTGGAACGTAAGCCTGTAAGAACAACCATTTGAAGGTGTCCCAACTCTTCACTGTCCCCTGTGTATCCAACACTGAAAGCCACCAGTCCTCTGCATCACTCTCCAGTGTGTGAGCAGCACATAGAACCTGAGACTCCTCATCAAGCTCTAAGGAGCGACTGATCTTCTCGACATTCTTCAGCCAATCTTCGGCCTTCTTCAAGTCAACCCCACCAGTGAGTTCCTTAGGCTTTAGCTTCATGAACTTCTCTAGCAGTCTGATCCGCCGATCAGTGGGGTTTTCCACAACAATAGGAGCAGGTGTAGGCATAGGCTGAGGTACAGCCATTTGAGGTCCTGCTGCTCTTGCAGCTCCACTAGCCTCGGCCCCACTAGTGCCCGCCTCATAACTACCCATATCATATAATACACACAGAAAATAAGATAGTAAGGCTTTTAAGTTAGTTCCTTTAAGCTTTTTAATCACCTAAATCTCTCACCCAATTCCTAGGTCAAAGTCATCTAAGTCCATTACATAGACAAAACCTAGTAAAATCAGGCTCTGATACCAACTGTGGCGACCCCGCGCCCCGGACCACCAACCCCGCAGGGAATGGCGTGCGGAATGCCGGGGCGGGACGCCCGGCGTAGGCATCTCCGACCACTCCTCAACTCCCGTGAGGTGGTTGAGACCCTACAAGCCTTATCCCAAACAACGATATGATATCAAAAGGTATTAAACAAAACTACCCACCTTATTAATCATCCAAGACAAGAGATAATCCATAAAAAAATGAACCATAAATAATAATCATAATCCCTACAGTCCATTAAAATTGACATACTCATAAAGTCCAAAATTGTGGGTACAAATAAAACCGTCATATGCCCACATAGTCTATCTAACAAGTCCCAACTCACCCATACTACAATGTGGTGAGTGTTATAATTACATAATCCAAAATATAGTACTTCATAATTTAAAACACAATTCAATCAAAATGCCTCTCAACTCACATCGAGGCCTTTGATTCTCTCGCAGGCAAGGCCCTCAAGATATGACTACTCCTTTGCCCTTATTCGGGACAGAAGGACCTGAAAGAGAAAAATGAGGGTGAGCCAACGATGCCCAGTGAATAGAATTCAAATATGCTATCAATACTCATCAATAAAAACCATGTATGCATGTCAATGTGTAGCATGATTAAAAGCTCATAACATATAGATATCAAGCATTTATAATAAGTTCGATGCAAGTAAAAGTTTATCAATTTGGATCCACATTCCACATGCCTTGGGTTACTAGTACACGTCTATTTCACCGTGCCGTTGATCCCAATCATGTTTATTTGGGTTACTAGTACACGTCTATTTCACCGTGCCGTTGATCCCAATCATTTTTATTTGGGTTACTAGTACACGTCTATTTCACCGTGCCGTTGATCCCAATCATTTCCTTTCCTAAAACCCTCTTATGACAAGGTTAAGTCCCCCTATTAGCCAGATAGATGGGTCCAACCAAAGTCATAAGGTTTTCTCAAATCAATGCATCATTCAAAACATTAGAACACATTCATGCTTTCAAGATACAATATATATAAGTGATATGATGACATAAAAGATATAATCATAAATGAAGTCTACTCACTACCAAGCCTCGCGAGAGTATTTAACCACACACGACCACCAAACCGAATCAACCCAATCAAGATCCTGAAACATACATCAATATCCTACCATACATCAATTTCTATGCTCAATCACATAGACATTACACATCAACCCTAAATCAGCCCACATATAAACAATAGGCCTAAATCCCATCTAATCCCATCATTCAACTCAAATCACATGACTTAGGCCTCTAATGCATAGTTCTCATACATAAACCATTCTATTAATCAAAAATACTGATTTTCAATTCCTTAGGCATAAACATGCCCAAATTTGGTCACTTGATCACAAGTAGGCCTAACCCATGATATGGTCACAACCACCAAATCAGTAGCATAATCAACTCTAATCATGCTTAATTAAACATAAGTTGCATCAATTCAATGATTCTAGGCCAAAAGCATCAAAAGCCCTAAAATATGAAATTTTCCATACTTAGGCCATATTGTCGATTTACACTAGGTCACCATGTTCAGCCATGTATATCACTGATTTTGCATCATAGGTTCATCAACAATGGCAACTAGGTCAACATAGTTGACATGCAAGCTACTTGGAAATGTCTAAGTTCATATTCTAAATTTAGGTCCAATACAAGCACCTTACCAATTCTTCATTTAATATTCTGTTCAGATGCATTAATCTACCAATAGCAATATGTAATCACAAAATCAACCGTAGATATTGAATTATATGAAGAAACAAACCTTCTGTCCAAATATCAGCCCAATCCAACGGTGGACAGAAAAGATATGTGTCTTTGATGAACAAGTATCTAATCAGACAGTTTCTCCTTTCCTGCTGCAAATACCCAAACTCAGATGGCTATATCACACAACATACTACACGTATAAAAATCTCCACCGTTCAGAATATAGAAAAATCTGTTATAAACTACATACCCAAATTTGATATCCATCCAACGGTAGAATGGGGAGATCTACAAGTTTGACCGAAACGTCACCAGAAACCCAGAAATTCCGACCAGCTTCTTTTGAGAGGTTATATCTCTTAGAAAAAGCCTCTAATTAAGATCTCCACCGTTCAGAATATAGAAATATCAGTTTTAAACCACATACCCAAATTTGGTAGCCATCTAACGGTAGATTTAGGAGATCTATAAGTTTGAGCGAAACGGTGCGAGAAATCCAGACTTTCCGACCAGCTTTTTTTGAGAGGTTAGATCTCTTAGACGAAACCTCTGATCAAGATCTCCACCGACCAGAATGAAGAACCATAAGCTACAAACGTGCTGATAAAATTTGAGCTCAATCTGACTGTATATTCGAAAGATCCACCTCTTTGATGGAAACGTCGCAGGGATCTTCCTCCTGCAACTCTCTCCTTCCTTCTCTTCTTCTTTCCTTTCTCTTCTTTTCTTTCTCTCCACTCACCTCTTTCTAGCACTTCCTTGATTCCCTCCTTGATTCTCTCCTTAATTCTCTCCTTGATTCTCTCCTTGATTCCCTCCACTCATTCTAGCACTTTCTTGAAGAAGAGAAGTGGGCATTGGACACTTGTCCACTTTCATGCACCAACCTTCACATGTGTTGGTCTCATACTACCCATACCAACCACATGTATTTTAAATGTCCAATCCATTTAATACACCAAATCTTCAATTTCATTTATCCTTTTATTCAATCAATCCTAACCCATATCAATTCATGGTTTAATGAGCCCATGCATAAATCATAACATATGCATTATACTTTAATTTAACATGACTCATATACAATTTATGATACATATATTTATATACATTATCAAGCATCAACTATACAAACATTAAACAATCATCAAACAAACACCAAACATATCAAGACAACACATAGAGTTTGGGCAAAAATGCAATTGGGTTATGGGCTAGATGAAATAATTTTCGGGGCGTCACAGAAAGGATATGTTAGGAATAAAACAAAGTCTGAAGGATCAATTGCCGAGTCATACATTATGAAGGAATGTTTGACTTTTTGTTCCATATATCTTTGAGGTGTTACCACAAAGTTTAATCAACAAGAAAGAAACAATGATGATGTGCCTTTTCGTACGGTTAGGAAATTGATGATCGTTTCTCAAAGGATTCGTCCTTATAGTGCTATTATGTACAAAAGCCTGACAATGAATGAATTTGACCAAGCAAGGGGGTACGCCTTACATAATTGTGAGGAAATAGGTTGTGACATCAAATAAGTTGGCATATACTTCACACGATTTAATTTTATATCATCTTGATAATTAATTATTACATAATTTGATTGTTCTTAGTGAGCATATGGAGGAATTGATGAAGGAAAACAACGTATGTTAATCTAATTACCCTCATGTCCCGTACAAGAAAAGATATTTTGATGATTACAAACCACATTCTCATTAAGATATTATTGCATATATATAGAACATCCAATTGTTCATGGAGATTGCTCAAGTTCAATGATGCACGATGGAAGAGCTATCAAGATCGTAATCAGATTAAAGAACATGATTGTTCGAGATCTAATATTTACGTTTTTAGAGTAATTTAGGTTTGTAGAATCTTAGATGTCACTTGATTCAGCAGAAACTACTTATGATGCATAATTGCATAATCACATGAGTTTCAAAAAGAAAATGTTTTTGATCAATTTGTTTTTGAAGGATTTTCGATTGGTTTTTGATCACTTTTGATGAATCTTTCAATGATTATTTTGATATGACTTTATTGAGCTTTAAAATGATTAATCAAGCTTTGAAAAGATCGAAAAATATCAAAATCAGTTTTTAGTGCTTCATCAGGGTGTTGACAGCTCATCAGGGCACTCATGTGATGGTCAGTCACTTAGTGATAAGCCAACATGGTAGGACGCTGATGGTGCATAGGTTGGAATGAGTTTTATTCATGTCAGGACGCTACTCGTCTAGAAGCGCCCTCATAGAACCAACCTAATGAAACATCAGGTTGCTGATTGTATTTTAGCACGCTCACCCTTTTCTGAGATTTTTTGTATTTTAAACGCATTAGGATGCTACTCACAGATTAGCGCCCTCATTGATTTCTGGATTTTAAAACCTTCAGGTCCATCAGGATGCTCACAATCTAAGAGCGCCCTCACAAGCAGAATTGGAAAAATTGTATGTTGTGTGTCAGAACGCCAAAGTGCTATCAGGTTGCTCATACAATACTGTAAAAAAGCTGATAACTGTGTTAACCTTTGTTGTTTTCAAAACTTTCTATTTTCGTGAAATCACAGAGGATTCAGCTACTGTTGCACCAATCCATTTCTGTGAAACAATTTGACCGTTTGATTTGAAATGGATTTGAGCGCCAAAAAACTTTCTTGAAGATCGAGATTAAGTGATGTCTATATATACTGCACTTCAAGCTTTTGAAATAACAACTGATATACATGTTATCTTAAGGAACCCCATGATAAGAATGTTTTGATGATTCCAAATAACTCAAGTTTGCGTAATCTAATGATCTTGTTAAGTGTTTCAGATCTATAAAAAATCGAGATCAAAGAACTGAGCTTACAAGTCCATTGAATGTCAAAGATCGAAGTTTCAAGATTTTCAACACTTAGAATGTAAAGCTATTGATCAAACTACTCGTAGCAAGATTTAATTAATTGCATATTTTGATCGATATGTTTTTAAGGCATTTTAAATGGTTTAAATTCCTAATTTTAAGTGTTTGATTTGATCGAAGTTTGATCGTATTTATCGAGTTTTAAATGAAAAATCAAAACTATTTTTAAGTGTCCATCACGACGCTAACATGTCTTATCAGGACGCTATCTTAGCAGTGCCCTCCTGGACTTGGTAAGTCAGGACGGTGATAAAACATTAGGATGCGGATAACGTTCAGGGTTGAAATGTACTTATTCATCAGGACGCTTACTTCATCAGTAGCGGCCTCATTTAAGCCAACCTGTGAACTTATCAGGACGCTGATTCAGTATCAGCTTGTTGATTGTTTTTCGAGTTTTAAATTGTTTTTAAAATATCAGGACGCTTACTCGTAAGTAGCGCCCTCGTAACTTTAATTATTTTAAAACAAGGTAGGACGTTAATTATGGATTAGCACCCTTATGAAGTTTAGTCGTTTTAATCGCCAAGTAAGTTAGGACGCTTACGATCAAGTAGCGCCATCACTTCACAGTTCAGCAGGATGCTTATGGTTCATGAGCGCCCTCAAGGAACAAAACGACAAAATTGGTTTTATTCGTCAGGACGCTGATTGATCAATCATGACGCTAATCCAACGCTGTCACAAAACTGACACCTACACTTTTTCTGTTTACTTTTTTTTTGAAACTTTTTGTGCTCAAAAACCTTTTCAGATTTGTTAGAGAGTTTCTCTAATATACGAAATCACGATTCCTGAAGCCTTCCTTATTTGTGTTGTTTGAAAAGAACCAGAATATTCGTGAAAATTGCAGTTGCCATTTTCACAAAAAATTCTAGCCGTTGTGAGTAAACGATCATTTTGAAATTCAAATTCAAATGACCAACAACTTCTTTTCTACCAAGCCTATATATACTAGCACTTACCCTCAAACCAAACAACCCCAAAAAATTTATTGAACAAATACTTTTGAAAGTTAGTCAAATTTTTCAATTTGATTTCAGAGCTCAAACTGCCTTACTTTTTCAAAGTGTTTTCTTTGAAACTTAGCTTATTCAAAAGATTTTCACATTGAGCTTAATTTTTATTTTTCTTTGAAAATCTATTTGAAAGTTACTGAACTGTTTTCACTCAGATTTCCAACACTATTTTAATCATATATCATTCTTGCTGAACGAGAAATTTGAGAAATAGGTCACAGGATATAGTTGTACTTCATTTCACATCTTGTAAACGGTACCGAGTTGTAACAGTAGTTATAGAAACTACTGAGTATCAAACATTGTTTGTGTTTTTCCGAAGTGGTTGTTCTCAAGCCAGTAAGTTGACAGGTTTAGGTTAGTTTCGCACCCGGAAGTTGAGATAGGTAGTTCTCAAGCCTATAAGTTGAGAGGTTTAGGTTAGTTTCACACTCGAAAGTTGAGATAGGTAGTTCTCTAGCCTGTAAGTTGAGAGGTTTAGTTTGGTCTCAAGCCTGCAAGTTGAACATTGTAACGATTGTTCTCACACCCGGAAGTTGAGAAAAAGTGTAACTATTTGGCTCTTACTCATAAGAGAATCCCTTAGTAAAGAGGTTTCAAATCTTAATTGAGGAGTTTAGGTAGTGGACGTTGGCAAGTAGTCGAACCACTCTAAATTGACTGTGTTGATTGTATTTACATTTCAGGATTTACTTATTACGATTGCATTAATTTTAATTGTCTAAGTGTCCAATTCACCCCACCTGTTTTGAAGACTGTTTTGAAGATAGAAAAACACAAACAATGTTTGATACTCAGTAGTTTGTATAACTACTGTTACAACTCGATAAAGTTTACAAGATTGGAAATGAAGTACAACTGTATCCTGTTGATAGT
Organism: Paratinospora sagittata; assembly: GCA_035771175.1. Taxonomy (NCBI): domain Eukaryota; kingdom Viridiplantae; phylum Streptophyta; class Magnoliopsida; order Ranunculales; family Menispermaceae; genus Paratinospora; species Paratinospora sagittata. Next base: position 28,517,951 of record CM069607.1, on the reverse strand, counting down.
TGCATATTTAGATAGATTTTAGATAATGTTTTAGGTTTGTTTTAAGACATTTTATGCATTAGTTCATGTGTTTATGTTAGTTTTGATTCAATTGTTATTTTAGGATAATTTAGGTTTTTATGCATTAATTTGGTTTATTAGTTTATGATTTGATCCATTTCATATTTTCGTGTGTTATTGATTTAACTTGATTTGTTTTGTAGGTATTTAGATGTGTTAGTCATAGATTTAGATGATGAAAACATGTACAAGAAAGTGCAAAGGAGAAACATGAAGAACCTAAGTCAAAAAGAGGTGAAAAATGGCTAAGTCCATAGAAAAAAGGCCAAAAGTAATGTTCTGAGCGCTGCGGCGCTGAATAAAAGTCTAACTGCGCGACTTATATATTTCGGCCATAACTTTATCAACTTAACTTCAAATTGGACGTGGTTTGTTTCTATGGATTCCTTACTTGAAATAATACAAGATAAAATGGTTTGCGGTTGATTTGGAATGGAAAACAAGAAGAAAAAGGGCGAGAAAGAAAGCAGACGTGCAATTCAAAATAGAAACTTTCTATTTTTGTTGCGAACTTTCCTAGTTCGACTTGGACACTTCTTGGACGACTTCCTATGGACTTGTAACTAGTTTGGCTTTTGATGTTTAATTTCTTGTTTCTCTACATATATTGGTTTTTTTTATTCCAAGTTATGAACTAAGTTGTTAGTCTAGTGAGGAGATGGATCCTATATTAGAAATTATGCAATAACATTAGTTTTTTATTTATTATCAATGATTTATTCTTGGTTTATTTATATTTCTCCATGCTTAATGCTTTTGATCTCTTGGCCACGAATTGAATGATCATAGACTTGGGGGGCGACACTCGATAGAGGGTTATCTAGGTTTGAACATGAAAAATATGACATGATATGGTCGTAGTATCGATAGATATGCGAGATCTTATGAAGTTGTAGGAAAATCACAAGGCTTAATGCAGTGCTACTGTATTGGTTTTTTCGATAGATCAAAACTAATATTTTGGTAATAGATTCTAACGCAACACTCAACGGAGGGTGTTAGGAATTATAGGATTTTGACTTATAAACATAAATAATAATTTGATAATGAGCATGACTAATATTGCATAATTGATAGTTAGGTGAAATCTAATCTCTAGATGTTTTTAATATTGATTTTTCTCCATAAAATCTTGATAAATTGCTATTTTTAATTAGTGCTTTAGTTTAATTATTATTTTAGTTTATTGATCGTCACAATTTGGTTTTCTAAATAAAATTAGGGCTAGGAACGATATAATTAGTGTTGTAATTCAGTCCTTGAGGATGATACCCGATTCTCATCGGTTTAAATTATAACTTGGCAACCGTACACTTGAGGTTTGCACGCATCAAATTTTTGGCGCCACTGCCGGGGATAGATATTAGTTTACACTATTAGTGTGTTTTCGAGCTTTGATTTTAATTTAGATTTTGTTTTTTATTTCCCGAATTTTTCTTTCTTTTTTTTGTAGGTTTTCCACGTATATGCGGCGATCGAAAAGCTTTGAGACAGTACTGTTTGATCCCGAGATTGAGAGAATGTTTGGAAGACTAAGAAGAGAAAGAAGAGTAGGCGCTGAAACAATGGCGGATAAATCAAATCAGTTGACGTTGAGAAATTATTTCAAACTAGTCATCAACGACAACTACTCGAGCATTGTTCGCACTCACATAAATGCAAACAACTTTGAGTTGAAGCCGACTTTGATCTCAATGGTCTAGCACCATCAATTTGGAGGTTCCCCTATGGAAATCCAACTATCCAAATCACCACTTTCTTGGAGATGTGTGACATTGTGAAGATGAATGGTGTTCCTGAAGACACCATTAGATTGAGGCTGTTCCCGTTCTCACTTCGGGACAAGGCAAGAGCATGGTTGCAATCCTTGCAACCAATAGCATAGCAATATGGGAGGACATGGTACACAAGTTTCTACATAAGTTCTTTCCTCCCACCAAGACCGGCCAACTACGAGCTAAGATTGGGAAATTCAAGTAATAAGAGTTAGAGTCTTTATACGACTCTTGGGAGAGATTCAAGGAGTTGTTGAGGAAATGTCCTCAACATGGGTTTCAAGATTGGTTACTGTTGGTCCATCCAAAAGGGGGGTGAATTAGGTGAGATGGTCAATTTTAAATTTCTCTTCCAATAACTTAGTGATATACATGAGTGTATTGGAGTTGAATGCATAAACAAAAACTTAGACTGAAATGCAAACATGAGACATACAAGATTTGTAGTGGTTCAGCCAAGCCTATGTCCACTACCTAATCTCTTGATTAGGATTTTCTCAATCCACTAACTGATTCTCTTACGGGTGAGAACCAAACCGTTACAACCTTTTACAGGTTAAAGGCAAAACTATCTTTCACTGGCTATGGATGAGCCATATTTTCTTTTTTCGGGATGAGGAAAAACCCATGTTCCTTTTATGGGATAAGGAAGAACCGCTTTCCTTTTACGAGATAAGGAAAAATTGTTTTCCTTTTACGGGATACGGAAGAACCGTGATCCTTTTACGAGATGAGGAACAACCGTTTCTCTTTTACAGGTTAAAAGATAACCTATCTTTTTAAAGGTTAATGACGCACCTATCCTTTTACGAGATTAGGATGAACCAGTTTCCTACTTCTAGGTGGGGATGAACCTTTTTCTATTTTACAGGTTCAGAGATAACCTTAACATGATTTCATTCCTGAAATCATTAAGTGAACTACATTCACTTGTCCTGGTTGTTTCAATCCAGAAACACACCAGCATTACAACAAAATAATGTTGGTTCGAACTGAGTAGAACACTTTACAATTAAGCTCAGTACATAACATTACAAAGATATAAAACATGAATACGTAATGCTAAGATGAAATACACTTACAGTCCTTTTACCTTTCAATGTTCGGTATTGCTCAAGTGCAGTTTCAAAAAGCATGAATGATATGATATGAGAATTAATGCTTCTTCGAAAATAATATGATACCAATAAACATTAACTTGAAAATGAAGGACAAATGTAAATCAAAGACACAAAGTTTTCATAGTAGATATAAAATATAAGAATGAAAACTTCTGGTTCAGTATTCAGTAGTTAAAACAACTACTGATATAGTTCAATATAATACTTAAGATATGAAATCAAGTACAATTTTATTTTTCATGAACTATATCTCAAATTCTATCTTCAGCAAGATTGATATCAAACGTAAATCAATGCTGAGAATTTGAGTAGATACCAGATCAAATAGATTTTCAGAGATAGAATATAATTGATGCTCAACATGAAAGTCTTTTGAATACGTAAAAGGTATCAGTGAAAAATACTTTGAAAGTTTAGATATTTGAAAAATATTTTGACACAAACTAACTTTCAAAAAGTGTTGGCACAATAAAAATTATCGGCGAGTTGTTTGGTCCTAAGTGTTAGTATTTATAGACTTAGTAGGACATAGTCGTTAGACATTTGAAGTTCAAATAATATGAACGTTTACACACAACGACTAGAATGTTATATGAAAATAGCAGCTATAATTTTCACTAACATCCTGGTTCTTTTCAGATTACATGAAAAAGGAAAGTTTTAGAAAAACATAATTCATGTATCAGAGAAGATCTCTGATAAGTCTAAAAAGGACTCTGTGCAAAAATCCGTTCAAAAAAAGTTGAATGATATGGTGTACTTGTTCGAACAGTGATAGTTGTTGAATTAGCGTCCTAATTCAGTAATCAGTGTCCTGACGCACAATATCAACTTTGTCATTTTGTTCCTTGGGGCGCTCATTACGTATAAGCGTCCTACTCAACAATGAAGTGAGGGCACTTCTGAAACGTGAGGGTTATGATTTACTTTGTCACTTAAACGACTTAACCCTGAGGGCGCTAAAACACAGTTAGCGTCCTGCTATGTTTTAAAACAAATAAGTGCATGAGGGCACTACTTTTCGAGTAAGCGTCCTACCAGTTAAAACATAAAACATAATACGAGGGCGCTACAACACTGTAAGCATCCTACCACATATGAAAAACATTTGAAACCAAAAACAAGTACGTTGAAGGACAATCAACATCGTGAAAGCTATTAAGTTGATTCCCAAAGGTGAGGGCATTCCTATTCAGGTAGCGTCCTGATAGTTTATTCAACTTATAACTATCAGTATCCCCAAAGATAAATTCTTTGAAAAACTTTAGAAATCTTTTAGTAAGCTGATACTGAATCAACGTCCTAACAACTTCAGAGGTTGACTTAAGGAGGCAGCTACTTACAAGTAAGCGTCATGATTAATCAGTTCAATTCAACTTTGAATGTTATCAGCGTCCTAATGAACTATCAGCATCCTGACTTATCATGTTCAGGAAAGCGTCACTAACTCATTAGCGTCCTAAAAGACTCTTTAAAAATAGTTTTGACTCGCAATTAAATATACGATAAATGTGAATAAAAACTCAATAAATTTCAAATTAAAAATAGAGAATTAAATCATTTGAAATGTCGTAAAATGTATGATCAAAACATGCAAGTATGCAAGTGGTTTGTGCATGGTTTTGGAAAACGTTTGAGCAATGTCAATTAGAGAAAGATATACCTTAAATACTGTGTATTTCACATTTTCTCATAATCTTTAAATCCAACTCTTTATTATGAGATCTTCAATGAACTTCGTGTTGGAGTTGAATGTCTTGAACGTTGATCGAAAGATGTAGACTTGAAGTTTGATCAAATCATTCGAGAAGTGATCTTGAAATCAAGATATGATCGTTGAGGTCTTTTTGATTGAAACGATCTTGAACGTCTGATATGACTTTGAGTTCCTTGATCGAATTGTTCCTTAGATTTTTGTTTTCCTGAGGTGCTTGGATAAAATCTTGGTTAAGGCTCGTTAGCATCGAAAAGTACTTTGTTTGTGATCATCAAAATATACTTCATCACAGTATACATAGGGACACGCTAAGTGATGAACCACTTAGATTAACAGTTATAGCTTCAAATTTTCTACAATGGGATGACGTTTTTTACAAGGACTCTAGTAGATGCGGCTGCCAGTGGTTCATTGTTGTCCAAGACTACTCTTGAGGCATTTAGCTTGTTGGAGGATATGGCTACCAATACCTATGAAGTTCCAGGGGTAAGATCAATAGTAAAGAAGGTGGCCAGTCTACATGAAGTGGATCAATTCACATCCCTCTCTGCACAAATGTCAAGCATTGCCAACCAACTTGCTATGCTTACTACTCAACGTGCACAACCATCTATTAAAAATGCGACGACGTTGAATTTGGGCTATTCGGGCAATGAAGCATTGGAGGAGCAAATACAATACATCAACGACCGAGGGTACAACTATATAAACAATCAAGGTGTGCCAAATCAATACCACCCGGGTGTTCGTAATCATGAGGATTTCTCCTATGCCAATAGAAGGAATACTTTACAATCTCTACCAGGTATCTACACTCAAGCACAAGAGAAGAAGCCTACTAGTGATGAGTTGTTGAGTTCTTTCATAACGAAGACAAGGGCTTCTATCAAGAATTTAAAGGTGCAAGTTAGGCAGCTAGCATCACAAATGAGTACCCAACAACGGTCACTACCTAGCAACATTGAGGTAAACCCGAAAGAGCAATGCCACGCCATCACATTGAGGAGCGAAAGAGAAGTAAATGGGGTTGACTTGAATAGTAAACACATAGCACCTCCACCACTTGTGCAAGGTGAGGAAGACGAGCCTATGAATAAAGAAAAGACAAGTGAAAAAAAGGAAAAGTTGAATAAGAGGGAGAAGCCAAAAGAGAGAATTTATAGGCCGGGTTCAATAACTGTTTTTGATAATTCGCCCATTCTCAAACCAGCTCTCCCATTCCCTCAAAGATTTCAAAAGAAGAAGCTTGAAGAGCAATTCGCCAAGTTTCTCAAAGTTTTCAAAAAGATTCACATTAACATCCCTTTTGCAGATGCATTGGAGCAAATGTCAAACTATGTGAAGTTCATGAAGGATGTTATGTCAAAGAAGAGGAAGTTGGAGGATTATGAGATGGTGAAGCTTACGGAGGAGTGTAGTGCCATACTACAAAAGAAGCTACCTCAAAAGCTAAAAGATCCAAGGAGCTTTACTTTTCCTTGCGCCATTGGTACTTTGAATTTTAATAATGATTTATGTGATTTAGGTGCAAGCATTAACTTAATGCCACTCTCTGTTTTAGGAAATTGGGGCTTGGTGAGGTGAAGCCCACCACTATCTCCTTACAATTTGCGGATCAGTCTCTTAAATATCCTTGGGGTATCATTGAAGATGTTTTAGTGAAAGTGGGTAAGTTCATCTTCTTGGTTGACTTTGTGGTATTGGATATTGAGGAAGATGAAGACATTCCCTTGATACTTGGGAGACCATTCCTTACTACTTGGAGAACATTGATAGACGTAGAGCTTAGCGAGCTTACCTTGAGGGTTAATGACAACAAAGTGATGTTTAAGATCTACAATATACCCAAAGCTCCTGATAAGAAGAATACTTGCAGCCGAATTGATGTCAAAGGGTTAATTGATAAGTGTGCTACTTTTGAGAAGCCTACATCGAAAGATGCCTTGGAGCACTATGTGGAAAAAGTAGAGAATTTAGATGACCCTCCTCCCTTGGAGTGGAAGGACCTATATTTGATGTCAAATGTTGAAGAAGAAAAGTTGTTGAGTACTATGATCGAGCATAAGCGAAAAAAGGGATCTTTTTCTCGAGTCAAGAAGAAACAATTAAGACACTTTAAGGGCCATGAAAGGAATGAAAAGGTTGTGCTTCTTGATGATCCACCTTAAAGAAACAAAGAAGAAGTCGGGCTGAGGACTTTAAACCAAGCGCTTGTTGGGAGGCAACCCATCGGTTTTGGAGTTTTCTTATTTTATATGTTTTATGTTTTTAGTCATTGTAGTATATATTTGAGTTTCGTGCCATTGACATATTCATTTCTTTTCCTTTCTAGGTTTTAAAGCAAGTTTGGGGTCTTCTTGGAGCATCTATGAGAGGCGATTGGAGTGCATATGAGATCTTCACCCATTTGGGTTAAGGGGATTTTTCTAAACTCTCTTCTTTTGAATTTGCCTCTATTTTTCTTTATTTATGTCATGCATTGAGGACAATGCTCGCTTTAAGTTTGGGGGGAGAGTTTTGAACTTTTGTCATGGTATGTTTGCTGAGTGCGCATTAGTTTAGGTTAGGAAGTCACATTCATTTACAATTTTAGACTTATGGAAGGCCAATGACATGAGAACACTTTAGAGATATAAAACGATAGGGGAATCTAGAGAGTACCTATATGTCTGTGTGCTTGATCCAATTTTGTTGAGTTTTGTTGGAGAGACTTAATCAATTGTGAATTGTTTTGATCATTAGATTAAGATTGTTAGGAATGGACTTGCTAAGTCATATTTTAGATTTCTTGGGATTCTAGACCAAGTTTGATCACTTCTCGAGGTGAAATCCTAGAAAACACACCATGAAAAAGATGATTTTGGCCATGTTTGGAAAAGTTTGAGCCAAATAGCCTACCTTCTGATGCAATAAATTCTATATTTGCAAGTATACGAATAGTCAAGTTATAATAAATCTGAGGTGAGTCGGGTTATCGTATCCACAGGGATTGTTTACCTCACCAATTACCGTTTTCACTAATTTTTGACTTTATCTAGTAATCAAACTATAGAGATTTAAATGAATAAAAAAAATCAAATGTAACTAATTTAAACTAAATGAATTATGAGAAAAATCACTATATGCGAAAACCTAGAGAATCGATTTCACCTAACTATCAACTATGTTCTTTTCCAAATATTTATCATCAATGTATTCACTTAGTTTATATGCCAGAAATCCTAATGCTTTTAACACCCTCTCTCGAGTGTCGCGTTAGAGCATATTCATAGGAATTGATCTCGACCTCTCGATAAAGATCTAATTCCTACAAACTCACTAAGATCTATGATTTTCATTAATGACTTTAAAGGGTCTCGATCTCCTCTTGGTTTGATCCAAAGTGCCCTCTCTTGAGTGCCGCACCCTAGAACTAAGTTCATCCAATCCGTGATCAAGAGATTGAAAGCATTAACAACGGAGAAATATAAATAAACTATCATAAATCCATTAACAATAAGTAAAACCCCAAACTAGAACATATAATCAAAGTTAGGATCCATCTATCCTCTAGAACAAAATATTTGTTCATAACGTGAATGAAAATAACACAAGACATGGAGAAAAACTCAACAATAAACATTAATAGGAAACTAGAAATTCTAGAACTTGAATCTTCTTTCGAATCTTCGCGTTCCTGCCTCCTAGCCATCTTGTTCTCCTCTCCAATGTGTTCTCCCTGAAAACCCTACAGTTTGACATAATATAGGCCCCTCTTGTCGTCCAACCAAAAACTCATTAGAAAGCGGCTCCGATTGGAATTTTCCAGCGCCACGGGCTGCACCGCGGCGCTGAGAACCTCAACTGTTGCGCCTGATTCGTGGACTTGGCCAATTTTTGCTTCTTTTCTGCGTGGGTAGCTAATTTTTGCTTCTTTTCTGCTTGGGTAGCTAATTTTTGCCTCTTTTCTGCTTGGGCTTTTCATGCTTCTCCTTTGCCACTTCTTGTACATGTTCTTCTCATCCAAATCCATGACTAATGCATCCAAACACCTACAAAACAAAGCAGATTAAATTAATAACTCACTCAATTATGAAATGGATCCAATTCTAAACTAATAAACCAAATTAATGCATAAAAACCAATTTATTCCTAAACTTTCAAATGCATCAAAACTAACATAAACATATCAAACTAATACATAAATTATCCTAAAACACAACTAAAACATTCTTTAAAACCTATCTAAATATGCAACTATCACCTTCTTTTTTATTGTATTCATAGTTCCCATTTTGAGCTGAATATCCTTTTCTTTGTTACCTATGCATCATGAACTTTGAGCTTGTCATGTTTAAATTCCTTGTTTTTCAACCTATGTACCTTAAACACTTCGATCATGTTGGAGTGTTATTATTTGGAAAGAAGAACAATGGGAAAGAAAAATTGAAGAAAAAGGTGATAAAGAAGAAACAAAAATGTGAAGTTTGCTTATGAGTTATATTGAAAAAAAGAAAAGAAAATGAAAAAAGAGAAGAAAAGGGTGTTACATCTATGCGTTGAAAAGAAATAAGTTTGGGGGTGTAGCATTCTATGAAAAAAAACAAAAATGAATGATGATAAGAAGCAAACAAAAGAATAGGGAGTGAATGAAAAGTTGAATTTTACAGAGGATATATGCACTGAAATTGGGGTTTTGGTTTCAAATATAATGTAGTGGATGTTAGCAATTAATCAAAGTGTTTAGGGTGTTTTGAGCTAAAATCTTCCTATTTTTCCTACCTTTGACCCTAAGCCTTGCATTATAACCTATGAAAGACCTTTTTATTCTGAATAGTGTGTGATCTACATTAGTGGAGAGTGGCGTGAAAGACTTGCCTATGGAGTTCCAATCTAAATAATATATTTTGAGATCATACACTTAATACTTGCTTGCATTTGCTCATGACTTGCATGATTAGTTTGATGAGATTAGCTATGTACTTATATGTGAAAGAATCAAAGGTGGAGCTTGGTAAGAATTTGGTTGAAATTCTAGACAACACTATACTCTTGAAGTTCTTCCTAAACGTGAATATTCTTTTTGGTGTAATCTTGGAGGCCATATATGTGTTTACAATGATTGAGTAAGTCTTTATTTGAGTGAGAATGTGATTTTAGAAGGGATATGCTAATTATTAGTTTTAGTTTTGTTTTGCCTTTGCTCAGGACGATCAAAGTCCTATGTTTGGGAGTATTTGATAGTTGCATATTTAGATAGGTTTTAAAGCATGTTTTAGGTGTGTTTTAGGACCTTTTATGAATTAGTTCATGTGTTTATGTTAATTTTGATGCAATTTTTTATTTTAGGATAATTTGGGTTTTTATGCATTAATTTGGTTCATTAGTTTATGATTTGATCCATTTCATATTTTAGTGTGTTACTGATTTGATTTGATTTGTTTTGTAGGTATTTAGATGTGTTAGTCATAGATTTAGATGATAAAAACATGTACAAGAAAGTGAAAAGGAGAAACATGAAGAGCCCAAGTCAAAAAGAGGTGAAAAACAGCTAAAGTTCACAGAAAAAGGCCAAAAATAATGTTCTAAGCGTCGCGGCGCTGAATAAAAGCCTAACTGCATGACTTTTGTATTTCGACCATAACTTTATCAATTTAACTTCGAATTGGATGTGGTTTGTTTCTATGGATTCCTTACTTAAAATAATACAAGATGCAATGGTTTTTAGGTTGATTTGGAGTGGATAACAAGAAGAAAAACGGCGAGGAAGAAAGCAGATGTGCGATTCAAAATAGAAACTTTCTAATTTTGTTGAGTACTTTCCTAGTTCGACTTGGACACTTCTTGACGACTTCCTATGGACTTGTAGCTATATAAAGACTATTGTTTAGGGTTTTCAAGATATCAAAGAGAGGAGAAAATGTTGGAGAAGAGAGAACCGCGGCTAGGAGAAAAGGAACGCGAAGAAGACGACTTGGAGACAATGAGGATTTTACAAGTTCAATAGCAACTAGTTTGGGTTTTGATGTTTAATTCTTGTTTCTCTACATATATTGGTTTTTGTTATTCCAAGTTATGAATTAACTTGTTAGTCTAGTAAGGAGATAGATCCTATATTAGAGATTATGAAATAACATTAGTTTTTTATTTATTATCAATGATTTATTCTTGGTTTATTTATAATTCTCCATGCTTAATGTTGTTGATCTCTTGGCCACAGATCAAATGATCATAAACTTGGGGGGCGACACTCGATTGAGGGTTCTCTAGGTTTGAACATGAGAAATATGACATGATATGGTCGTAGTATCGATAGATATGCGAGATCTTATGAAGTTGTAGGAAAATCACAAGGCTTAATGCAGTGCTACTGTATTGGTTTTTATCGATAGATCAAAACTAATATTTTGGTAATAGATTCTAACACAGCACTCAACGGATGGTGTTAGGAATTATAAGATTTTGACTTATAAACATAAATAATAATTTGATAATGAGCATGACTAATATTTAATAATTGATAATTAGGTGAAATCTAATCTCTAGATGTTTTTAATATTGATCTTTCACCATAAAATCCTAATAAATTGCTATTTTTAATTAGTGTTTTAGTTTAATTATTATTTTAGTTCACTGATCATCACAGTTTGGTTTCCTAGAGAAAATTAGGGCTAGGAACGATATAATTAGTGTAGTAATTCAATCCCTGAGGACGATATCCTATTCTCATCGGTTTATATTATAACTTAGCAACCGTACACTTGCGGTTTGCATGCATCACCTGTGAACTATTTCTCAAATTTCTCGTTCAGCAAGAATGATATATGATTAAAACAGTGCTAGAAATCTGAGTGAAAATAGTTCAATAAGTTTCAAATAGATTTTCAAAGAAAGATAGAAATTAAGATCAGTGTGAAAATCTTTTGAATAAGCTAAGTTTCAAATAAAACACTTTGAAAAACTAAGGCAGTTTAAGCTCTGAAATCAAATTGAAAAATTAGACTAACTTTCAAAAGTATTTGTTCAACAAATTTTTTGGGGCCGTTTGGTTTGAGTGTAAGTGTTGTTATATATAGGCTCAGTAGAAAAGAAACTGTTGGCCATTTGAATTTGAATTTCAAAATGATCATTTACTAACAACAACTTGAATCTTTCGCAAAAATGGCAACTGCAATTTTCACGAACATTCTGGTTCTTTTCAGATAACACAAATAAGGAAGGTTTCAGGATATGTATTAAAGAAAATCTTTGACAAATCTGGAAAGGTTTCTGAGCACAAAAAGGTTCAAAAAAAGTAAACAGAAAAAGTGCCGGTGTCATTTTTGTGACAACGTTGAATTAGCGTCCTGATTGATCAATCAGCGTCCCGACGTATAAAACCAACTTTGTCGTTTTGTTCCTTGAGGGCGCTCATGAACCATAAACATGCTGCTGAATTGTGAAGTAAGGGCGCTACTTGATCGTAAGCGTCTTAACTTACTTAGTGATTGAAACGACTACACTTTATGAGGGTGCTAATCCATAATTAGTGTCCTGCCTTATTTTAAAATATTTAAGGTAACAAGGGCACTACTTACGAGTAAGCGTCCTGATATTTTAAAAGCAATTTAAAACTCAAAAAACAATCAGCGAGCTGATACTGAATCAACGTCCTGACAAGTTCACAGGTTGACTTAAATGTGGCCGCTACTGATGAAGTAAGCGTCCTGATGAATAAATATATTTCAACCTTGAACGTTATAAGCGTCCTAATGTTTTAGCACCGTCCTGACTTACCAAGTCCAAGAGGGCCCTGCTAAGACATTAACGTCCTGATAAGACATGTTAGCGTCGTGATGGACACTTAAAAATAGTTTTGATTTTTCATTTGAAACTTGATAAATACGATTAAACTTCGATCAAATCAAACACTTAAAATTAAGAATTTAAACCATTTAAAATACCTTTAAAACATATCGATCAAAACATGCAATTGATTAAATCTTGCTAAGAGTAGTTTGATCAATAACTTTTCATTCTAAGTGCTGAAAATCTTGAAACTTTGATCTTTGACATTCAATAGACTTGTAAGCTCAATTCTTTGATCTTGATTTTTGATAGATCTGAAACACTTAACAAGATCATTGGTTTACACAAACTTGAGTTATTTGGAATCATCAAAACATTCTTCTCATGGGGTTCCTTGAGATAACAATCTCCCCCTTTTTAATGATTTCAAACACTCAAATACTATTGGGCTAAGTGTCATATAAATGTGCATAATTTTGTTACAATTCACATTAGTAAGCATGGTACATATGATTGCATTCTTTAATCAATCATTTAATATTTAATGCAAACACATAACAGATTTACACCAAATCATATTCATTTGTTCAGAATGTCAGATCAGATATCAAGTTTTCAAAGTATATATTTTACAAGTAAAAGACACTTCATTACAATATAGTACAATATAACAATATATTACAAGATAAACTATAATCTCCCCCTATCTTATAGCTTCCCACTTAAGCTGACTTAGCCTGATGTGTGCATTCTTCTCCCCCTTTTGAAAATATCAAAAAGTGGATAGGCCTAGCTTGAACTGGGACCCTAGCCCTTTCATTTTCTCTATTCTTCTGAATCTTTCTTGGAATTATCCTTGGGCTTCCTTGGTGCTCGTGGCTTCTTAGAACCACTAGTACTGCCTTGCTCTAGATCCTCTTTCCTTAAACACTTAAGGAACTTTTTGAGCACAACTGTTGTCTTGGACTCCTTAATGAACTTGTCGTAAGCAGTCCTAGAGACACCAAATCTGAAAGGATTAGTGGGTGGAGTAGGTTTGAAACCTTTACCCTTCCTTTCAGTAAGTCCCTCAACATAGGCAGACGAGATTTATTGTCCTAAAAACTCAAGTCTGATTCGATGTTTGTGTTGAGGACTGGGAAACCTTTGAGAGGCATCACGAGAAGGTGGTGAAATTCTTCGAGAGATTTTGCGCAGGGGCTTTTCATCAGACTCATCTTCTTCTTCACATTCAAGTATGCCCTAAAGCTTATCAGATTCGTTTGGGCCTTGAGGTCTAGTGAATGTTGGAACTCGTGGTGCTAGAGGAACATGTATACCCTTCTTCTCCAACAGATGAAGGAGCATGCCAAATTGTTTCATGCTTGAGGCAATGTACCAAACTATCGAATGTAATCTGTTGTTCATTGCCTTGAAAAGATCCTCGAAGAAACCTACAACCCCTTCAATTCTGTTAGCAGCAGTGGTGACAGTGTAGAATAAGTCCAATATGGCGGTGGCAAGGAATGGCATTTTGTTTTCAATAGATTGCATCTTCTCATAGGCTCGAGTAACCAAGTCTATAATCTTGGTTAGTCTGATATCCTCTGATGGTGTTGGTCTACTAGTGGTTACATTGTCCTGTAAACTTGAGATGGTCGACAACACTGGATCAAGATTTGTCTTACTAGAGACATGATCCATGATAGCATTCAAGATAGATTGGAAAACTTCAGAGTTGGAAGTATCTTTCAAAGATTTGACTGTTTTACCCTTCATGTTTTGAATTTCTTTAAGAATCTTCTTCAAAACTTCTGCACTTACTTCACTCGAAGTGTGTCTTGGTTGTGGGGGTTTTGGATGGCTTGGTGAAGGTGGGACTTTGGCCTCTAGAGACGGAGAACTTGCGGATTGTGGTCTTGTTTAAACTGAAGCAACAAAGACCCTCATGAATGCGTTGATCTATTGCATACTATCGTGAATATCCTTTGTAAGACCATCATTGGGTGAGAAAGTGGAACTTGATGAAGGCAAGAATTGCAAAACACTCAACTATCTATCCATTTGTTGTGTTACTTTTCCTAACATTTTAGGTGCTTGGATCAAGTGAGTGGTGAACTCCTTCATCTCCTTAAGCTCGTCAATTTCCTGATTCTTCAGAGAGTTCCTGATTTCTGTTAAAATCTCATTCTTTTGCTGCAACTGATTATGTTCCAATTTGTTCATCAGCTGAGACATAACAAAAATCTGATCTTCTCTTACTTTCCTCAGGAAATCTTCCAATTTGAAGAAATCATCTGCAGGCATACTGGTAGAAGGGTATGAAGGTGAATGATCAGATTAATCAGATGAACTCACCTCATGAATTTCTTCCACTTCTTCTTCTACTTGAAAATCATCAGCAGCCTCATGATACTCTTCATTTCGATCAACTTCATTAATATCCATTTTTATTTCAACTCCACTGTAGGGTAAGATTGCAAGCTCATAACCCTTTTCTTCTTTAGTTACCATCTCAACTGAATGAGATTCTTCTTATTCAGGAATCTTTTCACTATCAGATTTTGGTTCTCTGTGATCATGGGGTTCCATTGACAAGGGAACAACAAATGGAAATGGTGGATCCGAAATAGTTTTTTCTGTGTACTCACTGACTCTCTCCTAAAGAGTTTCTCTTGCATCAACAGCTTCTCTTGCATTCAATTGTTCTTCAATAGTAGCCTGAGCAATTAAGTTCACTTCTTCCATCACATCAGTTTCAACTTTATCAATAGATTCAGCCTGACTTTCCTGGACAGTTTGAACATCCAACTCTTCATAAGCTTCCTCCATGGCATGTTCATCCTATACCTTAGTCTAAAGATCAGCAGGTTAAGCTTCAGTCATACTTTCTTTTTCAGCTCGAACCTCTTCAACAGCTTGTTCTACATGTTTAACTTCCACAACATGAGTTGCAACATGTTCAATCAACAGTAAGATCAACTTGCTCCTCTAAAACCTGATCTACTTGAGCATTTGAAGCTTGAGCAGCTTCACTTTCCATTACAGGAACTTCTTCAGCTCTTGCTTCAGCTTGAGCATCGCCTTTTTCCACTAAATTCGCCTTTTTGTGGACTTCTGCCATTGGAAATCAATTTTTCAATACAGGAACATAGATATATCTCATTAACTTCACAGTGGTTTAACCAATTCAGTGATATCTGCTGGTCTCCTTGTTATCTTCCCCACTGAAGTTTACTCCACTCCACTCGAATAATGTGATGAGGTACATTCGAAAAGGAAGACCTCCTCCTCTATTAGCCACAGTATCCATTACATGCATGAGAATGTGAGCAAGATTTATCTTCTTCTTCTCCAGAACACGCCAAATCAAAAATAAAACTAATTCATTCACATTACCCCTATTACCAAACTTGGGCTTAACGATATGGATAATGATGTTGTGAATTATTCTAGGTAAAAGCTCAAAGGATTGGTTGGTGATTTTCTTATCAACATTCACATGTTTCTTTTTCTTTGAAATCAGGTTCAAAACAGAAAGGTTGTTATAGCCTGGGAATTTAAATTTGCCTTTAGAAAAAGAAAGAATGTGTGCACTTTCATCACTAGGCAAAGAAAAGGTTTCAAAGAAGAATCTGGGAGAAATCTCAAAAAACATTTCTTTTACCCTGGACTGTTTCACAAGTCCTGATTTCGGTTTATCATCCAAGTCCAAATAAAATTGGCTGACAAGACTAGGATACCATTTGGAATTGAAGGTAAGTGGTTTTGTTCAGCATTGGAACTCAAACAAAGACAAAATGTCTAATTGTGAGTTGGTAAAGAAATCAAAGTCGACAAAACAACCATCAATTACAGCTCGGTTGGCAAGCTTATCTATTTTATCTTCCTTCTTGGTTTTCGGGGTTGAAGGAGATGGGTGTGACGCATCAGTTGAGGTTTAAACAGGAGGTGTGGGTACAGAGGCTGTGGATGTCTCAGCTAGTTCAGTTTGGGTAGGTTCAATTCTTTGTCTCACACTCCTAGCTGAAAATGGTGAAGGTGAATAAGCTCTCTTTCTGGCAGAGAAAGGACAAAGCTTCTTGGTTTTGGGAGCCATTGATGAACAAAAAGAAAACATTAGGGAACTAAAATGACTTAGGTGAAAACCGGTAAAATAAGGATCAAAAGACTCATAATCGAACAAAGATCAAGATTTTACCAAAAGATTTTAAGAGTTGACACGAAGAAATCGGTTGAAGGTAGGTGCAGTAGTGGTTCTGGAACGGTTCCTCATAAGTTTCTGAAGGAGCCTCCTAGGGCATCAAATAGTGAAAGTGACGAGTCACTTAGAGTTCGTATTTATAGTTTACCAAATCGATAAACGTGCTCCTGACATACTCACATGCCACAACCTAGTTCCTATTAACATCTTAGCAAAAATATTATTAAAAATGATCAGCGTCCTCCCTGCAACAGACGTCCTTGAATAGCTAATGCCTTTGGGCATATTAGCGTCCTTATTTGTTGTTAGCGTCCTACAGGTGCAGTGAGTGTCCTACTCAATGCAGTGGTAGCATTCAGACACGCTATCAACGTCCTCATGGACACTCGTGCACTGGTTTTAATCAGATGCAATAAATCTTTCTTAAATATCTTATGGATGAATAATCAATATCGATAATTAAATTTTATTGACCAATCATCAACAATTTAATCATGTGAATCGAATATTTGAACGTTTCAAGCAAACCTTGATTTAATCATGTGAATCGAATATTTGAACGTTTCAAGCAAAGCTTGATTAAAAATATAATCATTCAACTCCAAAAAATCACTGATAAATGTATTTAGATAGAGAATACAGCGATATAGTGACTTTATACCTTTGAACAGATTTTGTCTTTTACCACAAGGTACTGCAAAGTCTTTGATTTGTGCACTTTGCCTTTTGCTGAAGCAGCTGAGAAATTTCATGATGTTCATTCTCCATGCTGACTTCCTTCTCGACATTTTATCAAAAGATCTTTCATTTTGCACAAGTGTTCTTATTGTGCTTGCTGAAGATTGATGACTTATCAACCTAGGATATTCTTCATCATCAATCTCACTTATGTTTCTGCATGGAACATTTGCAATCATGTCTTCCCTCTCGGATGTCGTTTCTAACCTACTTAAAATATAATAAATTTCTTGAAAACAGATTTCAAATGGATTTGAAAACTCTTTTAGAAATTCTACTTTGTATGTCTAGTTTTCAGGAAAACTGTTTAGAAAATATTGCATTAAAGTAGAATGAGTGATGAATTTTCCAAAATGTTCAAGTTCATTTATTAGACGTTCAAATCGTTGAAGATTATGATGAACTGAACCACTTTCTTAAATCTTAATGAGTGGCTCTTCTACCATTCTAACTTTGTTTCTGGTTTCATCCCCTTCATCCATGGGTTTTAAGAGATCACAAAACTCTTTCAAATTCATTTCCCATGGATCAACTGTTTCAGCTGATGTGATTAGCTTATCATTCCATTTCTTTGGAAGCTTATCACTGAAGCACACTAAGGCTATTTCTATAGGTATCTCCTGCCTATGCTATTTCATTCCATCAAAGATGGATTGATACCTACAACATGCCATATCAAGAGATTCATTCTCGAATATTTCGAAGGCATCAAATAACCTTTCAAATTCTTTAAGCTTTTCATTTTGATTCATTATCTTTTCACCATGAAGTGATTTGAGAGTTTCCCAAATCTCCTTAGCACTTTCAAGATGAACTACCCTTTCTACTTCTTCATCGGGTAGACAGCAATACAATGCATAGACAACTTGAGAGTTGTATTTATCATTAAGTCTCTCCTCGTCTTTCCATAGCTCAATAGACTTATTGGGTATGGTATAACCACTTACAACCATTTCCTATAGAGTAATGTCCTTAGATCGAAGAAAGGCTTTCATCATTCTCATCCAATCTTCAAAACAATCTTTACTGAATACAGGTGGTCTGTCTAGGGATTGACCTACTTCCATAATAGAACTTCTAGACATTGCCATTAATATCGAAGAAATTGTTAGATTTCTTTAATGAGCAACTTTGCTCTAATACCAATTGTTGGCCAAGGTATGTCCAAGAGGGGGGTGAATTGGACATACCTGGGCCAGCAATACACAAGTGAGAAATATACAACTAAGTATCTTTGAAATTATCTGTGCGAAAACTTTTGAAAGTTTTGCTATCATATTTGCAGTAAACACTCTGATCATTTTGCGAAAACTCTGATACGTTTTTCTTCGGAATTTATTGATTCTCATTACAAATCATTTTCAAATCCATCGAAGAAAAAAAGAGCTTGGAACCTTTAGTTTTTTAGCCGATCTTCATTATACATATTCTGTTGAATTAGTGTCAACTGGGTTCAAGGAAAGCTCTATAAGTATTTCGTTGTTTCTTGGTAAAGGAATGAAAACTCTATACTTGTATTTCAGATTATTAAGTGACTGTATGTGTCACTTGGTTTGAGCAAGTGTTGCTCATGATATAACGGTTTTCTCACACCCATAAGTTGAGAAGGTGTTACGGTTTGATTCTCACCCGTAAGAGAATCAGGTAGTGGAGTTTTAAATAAATCCTAACTAGGAGGTTAGGTAGTGGATGTAGGCGAGGCCGAACCACTATAAATCCTTTGTGTATTGTTGCATATTGTTTCTTATTGCATTTTCTCCGTGGAGTGCCATAACCTATTGAATATTATTAACTATTTTTAAAAGAATGATATTAACCTGTTATTGTCCAATTCACCCCCCTCTTGGACACATATGGGCCAACAATTAGTATCAGAGTAGGTTATCTATCAAAATATCTAACCATCTTTGATTATACATGGTAGGAAACAGTTTAAAGGATGTCACTACCTTAGGTGAAGGAAACTCCGCCAATAGACCACATTTTTTCAAAGGAGACAACTATCTTCATTAGAAGACTAGAATTAGGTCCTACCTTAGTGAACAAGATCCATAAATGTTGGATGTTGTGACGAATGGATGTCAAACACCTACAAACTAGTCAACGGTGTGACTATTTCAAATGAACTAGAAGAGTGGACTGCTAAGGAGAGAAATAGAGAGTAGTTGAACAACCAAGCCATGAACATATTGTTTTGTAGCTTATCCAGTGATGAGTTTAATAGGGTTAGTGCTTGTGAAACAACCAAAGAGATTTGGAGAAAACTCGAAGTAACCCATGAGGGAACTTTGCAAGTAAATAAGGCAAAACTCCAAATGCTAGTTGAGACATATGAAACTTATATAATGGAAGAAACTGAGAATATATCTGAAGCCATAGCTCGATTCACAAAGAATGTGAATGAGATGAAAATCTTAGGAAAAGTTTATGACCAAGAAGAAACTATTAGGAAGTTTCTTGGAGGCTTACCTAAAGCTTGGGAACCTAAGGCCACGGCTATTGAAGAAGCCAAAAACTTAGCCGAATACATTTTTGATGAACTTTGTGGTTCATTAATGGTCCATGAGATGAAACTGAAAAATAACCAAGTCCGAACCAAGATTGAGGACAAGAAAAAAAAAGGACCATAGCTTTGAATGTAAACACCGAATCCGAAAGCACCTCAGATTGTGAGAGCAAGGATGAGGATCTAGCAATGTGGTCTAGAAAGCTAAACAAGTTAATTAGGAATAAGAGAATGGGAGGTTTAAGTTCTAAGAAATAAAGGAAAAAAAATTTGAACCAAGCCCACGAAGCTCATATGTTACGGGTATAACAAACTTGGAGTTGTAAAGAGTGATTGTCTCAATAGGTACAGGAAAAGTCATAGAGTAAAGAAGAAAGACAAGAAGGTTTTTAAAACTACATGGGATGACTCAAGCTCAAGTAAGAGTGAATCAGATTCTGAACACAAAGCTGTTATTTGCTTAATGGAAAATACCAAGGTAAAATCTGAACCATTTGATGAGGATATTATTCTTGATTATTGTATGCATGGTATTAAACTTAGACTTAGTAAAAAGGTCAAGAAAAATGAAAAACTCATAAAGAAGCTTTTGAGGAAATAGAATTGCAACAGGAAGAGATTGATGAGTTATCATTAGATCATGAGCAACTCAAAAGAGAGATAGGAAAATTGAAAACTGAAAATGAATCTCTCAAAAAGAAAAATGAAGACCTTAACAACACTGTGATCAAGTTCACAGATGGTCAAAAATTATTTGACATGATGTTAGGATCACAAAAATGTGCCTTTGACAAGGCTGGTTTAGGCTATACTGAAGGGTCAAAACAAAATGAGTATAACACTCTACTGACCAAGAGACCTAAATGTCATAAATGTCATAAGGAAGGTCATACTATATTAAGATGCAAGGTCATGAAGGAAAAGAAAAAGAAACTTCCATGGGTAGAAAAGAGTACTCTTATTGATGCTAACATGCATGGACCCAAAACAACATGGGTACCAAAATCAAAAGTATTTTATGTTGTGTAGATGAACAAAAACGGAGAAATATGGTATATGGACAGTGGATGCTCAAGACACATGACTGGTGATAAGTCAAAGTTCTTGTGCATTAAGAGAAAGAATGGCGAAAATGTCACCTTCGGAAACAACAACAAAGGTGAAATTGCAGGCGTTGGAGCCATTGGTAACAATTTCTTATCCATATCTGATGTTCTCTACGTAAAAGGGTTGAAACATAATTTCTTGAGCATAAGTCAATTATGTGACAAGGGTTATGATATTTCTTTTGAAGCAAATAGGTGAATTGTCAAGCATGCAGATAATACTATTGCATTCATAGCATCTAGGAATAGAAATGTTTATTGCACAAATCTTGATGATATGGAGAAACAAAATGTTACAACGTTTGAGTGCTATATATTGTGATGATGCATGGCTCTAGCATAGGAGGTTAGCTCATGTTAGTATGAAAAACATATCTAGGCTAGCTAATAATGATCTTACCAAGGGTATTCCAAAAGGAATTTACTCAAAAGACAAAGTGTGTGAACCATGTCAATTGGGCAAGCATACCAAATCATCATTTAAGAACAAGAGGTATCAATCTACCACTGGAGCTCTCGAATTGATTCACATGGATCTTTTCGGACCTACCAAGACTCAAAGTTTAAGAGGAAAATCATATGTGTATGTAATTGTTGATGACTTTCCTTTGTACACTTGGGTATTGTTTTTAGCACGTAAGTCTGAAGTGTGTGAATTGTTCATTAAATTTTGTAAAAGAGCTGAAAATGAAAAAAAATATATAAAATAAACATAGTTAGAAGTGATAGATGAAGAGAATTCGTTAATAAAAATCTTGAAGAATTTTGTAACAATCAAGGTTACACTCACCATCTATCAGCCCTTAGGACACCTCAACAAAATGGTGTAGTTGAAAGGAAAAATAGAACTTTGCAGGAAATGTGCAGGAAAATGCTTAGTGAATATAAACACTGCAAACTATTTTTGGGCTGAAGCCATTAACACTGCATGTTATGTAATGAACAGAATACTAATTAGAAAAGATTTAAACAAAACTCCATATGAATTATGGAAAGGTAGAGCACCCAATATCAACTACTTTCGAGTATTTAGATGTAAGTGTTTTATCCTTAATGATAAAGACAATTTAGACATGTTTGAACCTAAGTTAGATATTGGAACATTCTTAAGATATTCTTCTCATAGTAGAGCTTCCAGAGTATATAACAAAACTACTCGAACTATAGAAGAATCAATTCATGTAAATTTTGATGAAGCTGAAAATAGAAATGTCCTGAGGAAGGGATTAGGCAAATGAACCTTGAAGATGATGATGCTCCCAAGAAACCTCAAAAAATAGAACCGGATAATAATAAATCTTTAGAAGTATCAAAGAACTGTAGATTGCTTCAAGATCACCCCAAAGAACATACTAGGTGATCCAACTAAGGGTGTATCCACTAGAGCTTCAATTCATAGAGATCAAGAGGTTGTTGCTTTTGTATCACAATTAAACCAACAAAAATGGAAGATTAATTGAAAGATGAGAACTAGATTCTTATTATGCAAGAAGGTAAGAAACAAAGTATGAGAATTGGTTCTTAGACCATCTCATCAATCAATCATAGGAACCAAATGGGTTTTCAGAAACAAAAAAGAATGAACAAGGAATCATAGTCCAAAATAAGGCTAGATTGGTTGCACAAGGGTACAATCAAGAAGAAGGCATCGACTTCGAAGAAGCCTTTGCCCCAGTAGCAAGAATAGAGGCAATAAGGATGCTACTTGCCTACGCTTGCTACGAAAATTTTCCCTTATACCAAATGGATGTACAAAAATGCATTTCTAAATGGGTACATCAATGAAGAGGTATATGTGGAACAACCTCTAGGGTTTGAGGATGCTCATAACTCGAAACATGTGTTTAAAATCCACAAAGCCTTATATGGCTTAAGACGAGCTCCTAGAGCTTGGTATGACAGACTGAGTTCATTTCTTTTAGATCATAAATTTCAAAAAGGAAAACTCGATCCAACCTTGTTTATTAAACACCATGATGATAATATGCTTATTGTTCACATATATGTGGATGATATCATATTTGGTGCATCGGTCAAGGAATTGTGTGATGAGTTCTCAAAAATAATGCAAAAAGAATTCGAATTGAGTATGATGAGAGAACTTACATACTTTCTTGGTTTGCAAATTAAGCAAATGTCAAATAAAACATTTATAAGCCAATCAAAGTATGCTAAGGAAATGATCAAAAAGTCTGAAATGAACAATTTGAAATCAATAGTTACTCCCTGTAACTCAACAATTAAACTAGATAAAGATGAAAAAGAAAATCAATTGATTCAAAATTGTACATAAGTATGATTGGAAGCTTACTTTATCTCACAACAAGTAGACCTGACATCATGTTCGGTGTCTGTCTGTGTGCAAGATTTCAATCAGATCCTAAAGAATCACATTTAAAATGTGTCAAAAGAATCTTTAGATACATAAATGGCACAATTGATTTAGGAATTTGGTATTTGAAAGGTGCGTCATTTGAACTAAAAAGTTATATAGACTCCGACTATGTTGGAAGTCTTACTGATAGAAAAAGTATCTCACAATTTTGTCACTTTCTCAAAAATTCTTTAATTTCTTGGTTTTGCAAGAAGCGACACTTAGTAGGCCTTATCCACAGCTAAAGCGAAATATGTTAAAGCTGGAAGTTGCTGTTCTCAAGTGTTATACATGAAACAACAACTTCGGGCTTACCAAATCTTTGTTGAATGCGCTAACATTCTATGTGACAATACCAGTGCTATTAACATATCAAAAGATCCTATATTGCACTCCCGAACTAAACATAATCAAATCAGACATCATTTCTTAAGGGATCATGTGCAAAATGGTGATGTTAAACTCACTCATGTTAGCACAAAAGAACAATTGGCTGATATCTTCACTAAAGCCTTACCTAAGGACTAGTTTGTTCATATTAGAAGAGAGTTTGGGATGTTCTCTGCATCTGACCTATGATATTTTGATGCTTACCTCATTCAGGGAGAAAAGTACTATATGGATACTTCGCTCTTTTTGATGTTTTCAAAAGGGGGAGAAGTCATATCTTTTGAAACATCATATTATCCATAAAGTCAATGGGAGAACAGGGAGATATGGAGAGTATGAAAATATTATTTTCCTTGGTGCAAAACTCTTATTATATGAAAATGAGGAAAACATTTGTATTGCATGGTATTCATGTGTATTGCATGTCATTCATATCATTCTTATTCATTGTAGGATCAAGCATTCATATCATTTGTTAGTTTGCTTCAAGGCCTACAAAATTGTGTTTGAAATCATAAAAAATGGGGAGATTGTTAATCTAATTACCCTCATGTCTCGTACAAGAAAAGATATTTTGATGATTAGAAACCACATTCTCATTAGCATATATATTGCACATCCAATTATGCATGGAGATTGCTCAAGTTCGATGATGCATGGTGGAAGAGCTATCAAGATCGTAATCAGACTGAAGACCATGATCGTTCGTGATTTAATCTTTATGCTTTTAGAGTCATTTAGGTTTGTATAATCTCAGATGTCACTTGATTCAATAGAAACTACTTATGATGCATAATTTCATATTCGCATGAGTTTCAAAAAGAAAATGTTTTTGATCGATTTGTTTTTGCAGGATTTTCGATTGGTTTTGATAACTTTTGATGAATCTTTCAATGACATGTCTTTTTCTCTCTTTTTCCCAGGTTCTAGATCAAGTTTGGAAGTCCTTATGCAAACTACATGAAAAGGATGGAAAGCTTATGTGGAGACTTCAACCCTTTGGGTCCAAGGGGATTTTCTTTTATGTCTATCCATTCTCTGATTATGTTTTTATTGTGAAGCATTGAGAACAAAACTTGTTTTAAGTTTGCGGAAAAAATTCTGATTTTTGACTTGTCATGGTAAAGATGTGGTAGTTTTAGGTTAGGATATTCTATGATCTTACAAATTCTGATTTGATTCTTTTTTTTTTTTAATTTTTTTCTGAATGGCCAATGATAAGAGAATATCTATATGAATATGACTCTAGGAGAATGTAGAGAGAGATATTTTAAGTCTGTGTGCTTGATTCGACCATTAGCTTAGCTTAGTTGGAAATTATCTACATGTCTAGTGTGGTTGATTTTGTGAAATCATGACTTGTTTGGATTGGATTTGTGCAAGTAAAGTTATATATATTAGATCTCTAGAAATCCTACAACAAGTTTGATTATCACTTGGAGCGAAATCCTAGAGAGCATGCTATGAGGAAAATGACTTAGGCTATGTTTGGATAAGTTTGAGCTTTATGATCTTTTCTTAGTCACCCATTTTGAGCTTTATGATCTTTTCTTTCTTACCTATGCATTGGATAACATGAGCCTTATATGTTTAAATTCCTTATTTTTCAACCTATGCATCTTATACACTTTGATTATGTTGGAGTGTTATCTATTTGGAAGGTTGAAAAGAGGGAATGAGAAAAAGAATGAAAAGAAGGTGATGATGAAGAAAAGTAGATTGAGAATTTGCTAGAATTTGCTATATATATATATAAGAGAGAAAAGAAAAGAAGAAAAGGATGCTATGCCAATGTGTTGAAAAGAAACAAGTTTGTGGGTGTAGTATTCTATGAAAAAAAAAAACAAACTAAACAAGAATGAAGATTGAATGAAAAGGTTTAATATTTGAAGTGGGTATATGTGTTAAAATTGGGTTTTCGGTTCTAAATGTAATGTTGTCGATGTTAGTAATTGATCAAAGTGTTTAGGGTGTTTTGAGCCTAAATTTTTCCAATTTTTCCTACCTTTGCCTTGGCCATACATTGCAACCTAAGAAAGACCTATTGATTCTAAATGGCATGTAATCTACATTAGTGGAGAGTGGTATGAAAGATTTTCCTATGGGATTCACTTTATATATATCTATTTGAGATCACTTACACTTCATACTTGCTTGCATTTATCTATGAAATTCATGAATGGTTTTATGAGATTGACTATATGATGGTATGTTTGAGAATGGAAGATGAGGTTATGTCAGCGGTTGGATTCAAAATCTAGACATCTCTAACACTCTTGAAATTTTTCGATGAGTTATTATCGTTCAATGTGATCTTAGAGGCCATGATGATGATATGCATGTTGTATTTTGAATCAAATTTTAATTTGTTTGAAAATAGGATAGTAGATAGATGATCGATTTGTTAGTTGAGTTTTTGTTTTGTTTTCCCTTTGCTCGGAACAATCAAAGTTCTAAGTTTGGTTGTGTTGGATAAGTAAGTATTTAGTATACATTTTGGAGCATGATTTAGGTGAATTTTATGATGTTTATCTCATATATTAGGTTAGTTTATCATAAATTTGGTTATTTGATAGATTAGTCAAGTTTTGGTATTTTGGCATTATTTCGGTTTGGATTTTTATAGGTTAGTTCATGTGAAGATATAAGCATGATACTCATTTAATGTGCTTTGTTTTGAAGGTGTTTTGATGTACCTGAAGTTGATTTGGATGATGGAAACAAGTTACAAGAATTGGAATGCAAGAACATGAAGAATGCAAGTCAAAGGAGATGATAAAAAGGCCAACTCCACAAGAAAAGAGGATGAAAACCCGTAACTGGGCACCGCAACTCCAAGACTTTCTATTTTGCATGACTTTGGAATTTTGGCCATAACTTTCTCACTTTAACTCCAAATTGGACGTAGTTTATTACTACTTCTTCCTTACTTGAAATACTACATGATGAATGGGTTTTGAGGGGGATAAAGAGTGTAAAAAGGAGGAAAAACGGAGAGGAATAAAGTGGAGATGCGACAGAATTAGAAACCTTCTAATTTTGTTGTGAACTTTCTTAGTTCGACTTGGAGTTTCTTATCGCGACTTCCTATGGACTTGTGGCTCTATAATGACCATTTTTTTAGGGTTTTCAAAGGATCATAGAGGGGAGAACAAGGCAAGATTGCTAGAACGAAGTGGAGAAGAAGAGATCGAAGTTGGAGACAACCAAGAGATATTCAAATCCAAAGAGTTCTAGTTTGTAAGTTTTATGTTGATATTCAAGTTTATAACAATGTTTTATGTCATTATCTTCCAAGTTATGAACTAATTTAGTTTTCTAGAGGATAGATGGATCCTATACTAGATTCTATGTATTAGGTTTGGCTTTATGTTTATTATTCCTTGAATCTTCATAGTTTATTTATATTTCTCATCGCTTAATGCTTTTAATCTCTTGATCACGGATTGAATGATATTAGATTTGGGGGGTGGCACTCGAGAGAGGATTCCTTGGGTTGGAACAAGAGAATTATAACCTAGGACAATCATAGCATTGTGAGATTTATGATTTCTTTTGAAGTTGTAGGAAGAATCACAAAACTTAATGAGTTGCAAGGGTTTTGGTTTTTATCAAGAGATCGAAATCAAGCTTTGGTGATATGTTCTAGTTCGTCACTCGAGAAAGGCAATTTGAGACTTTAGGATTCTTGACTTATGAACTAGACGAGGATATTGATAATTGACATAGCTAATTTACATAGATGATGGTTGGGTGAAGTTGAACCTCTAGACTTTCCGCTATTAATGTCTATTCATTGTTTTATTGCTTACTTATTTACTTATCCTTAATTATTTAATCTACTTAAATCCTATATTTTTGATTATCTAGATAAAGTTAGGGTTAGTAATTACAATATTTAGTGAGAGTTAATTGGTCTTTGAGGACAATAACCCGATTCTCATCGGTATTTTATAACTCGACACCGTACACTTGCGGGTTCACACGTACCAAGTAGGAAAGAAATATATTTTTTGTCAATAAGATGTGAATTATGTAGCTTCAAATAGGTAAATTTATAGTTGAAAATAACATTGGCTTCAAAAATTATTAGAAACTAAAAGTAATTTTTAGTTATAAATCCATATTTGTAGCTAATTGAACTTTTACCACCAAAGAGATTTTTGTTGCTAAAGAAAACATTAGCTTTGAAATTATTTTGTAGCTAATTATCTCCATCAGCCACATATGGTATTTGTAACTAAATGAACTTTTTTTTTTTTTTTTTGGAAATGACTAAATGAGCTAATTAGCCACAAACAAATTTATATGGCTAAAAGGATGATTTGCCATGAAATTGATTTTGTAGCTATACATAATATTTTTCCTACAAAGTTCATTTTGTAGCAAATGAGTACATTTAGTTACAAAAATATTATTATAGCAAATTGTAACATTTAGCTACAAATCTCTATTGTAGCAAATGAGAATATTTAGCTATAAAGACATCTTTGTAGCAAATTGTAACATTTAGCCACAACTTTCTTTTTGTAGCAAATGAATAACATTTACTTATAAAATATTTGATGTAGCTAAGAAGACATTTAGCTACACAATTAACTTTGTAGCTAAATATATTGTTTATCTACAAAAGTTGTTTGTTGTGGTGAGAAATCTTTCGTTATGCATATTTAGTTACAACCTTAACCATAAAAATATTTCATAATTAAATAATTTTTGCCACAAAACCTTTATTTTTAGCTACGATTTGATTTGTAGCTAAAAGCCTAATTTGTTGTAGTGATAATTCAACCAATTTGTATTTTCAGTTCCAGTTTGATGTTGAAAAGGAAATAAAGAATTTCAAATTCTATAACAACCTTGCTAGGATAAATATATTAGCATTTGCTATTGGAGCTCATTATTTTGGAAGGTAAAGGAGCTTGTTTGAGACCAATTCATTGTCCACTACATAAGATCATGAATGATTTGATCCTATTGATAACTGACTGATTTCCAACTACTGAAGGTAGTGGTGTTAATGTGTAGCATTCAAGTGGGTCTTAAATTCTTGGTGACGTATGTGTGTGTATATATTCATATGCAAGTTTGTAATTAATTTCTTTTTTCTATTTTATTTCAATGTTTTTATAATTGCATGTATATTTACAACTTAAGAATTTTTTTGCTTATGCTTTTTTTTTTTTTTTTTGTAGAGAGACTTACACATCATGGCATCGGGAACTAGGGCAAGACGGGGTGGGAAGTGTAGGAACAACAACACTCGCGCATTTGATGCATCTAGACTTGGTATAATTTATTTACAATGTATTGATTTGAATATTTTATGCAGCAGTAAGATGTAACTGATTCTTAAATCAAATTATTATACTTTGTAATTAGATGAAGATGATAGATATGAGGGACGAGAATGGGGTTCAACAGCCATTAGTGATGGTGAAATAGTTGTCAAGGTATATTTCATTTTTATTTATTTCATATTAATATGCATTTGGTTGTGTAAGGTTGATTGCGAATATTTTAATCCATTTGTGCAAGGTACTTGTACCAAAATTAGGATATTTTAGGGGCTATTTGGTAAGGGGGTTGGATGCGTTGGACTATTTTTAGTCTCAATCCCATGTTTGAAAGTGAAGTAGGATGGGATAAAAATAATTCCACCTCACCAATTTATCTCCTTCCAGCAGGATGAAACAATCTCACCTAAAATGGTGGGATTATTTTTATCCCACCCTCTTCTTTTTTTTCTTTTTTCTTTTTTGTCTTCTTCTTCTTCAATTTTTTTTTTAAGGTTTAATGTAATTTTTTTTAAAAACAATACAGATATCAATCTAATTCAATCCCAAAAAATACCACCAAATACATAATTATTTTATTTTTAATCCTATTCTATCATATCCTATCAAATCCTATAAAAGTAATTCTATCATATCTCACGCACAAACGAACCCTTAAAGGACTAGGATACGGTCCTAGGCCACCGAAAAAGAGGTCAATGTCATTTACAATGTCAAAACATACAATTGAGTTTAGCAAGAAGCTTGATGAGACAGTTACCTTACTTGGGGAGACGCAAGCAGAGCTTCAAGAGACAAAGAACACTTCTATTAGACTTTTTTTTGTATAAACAAAATTTGGGTCATTATATTTTGTGTATAATGATCAATACATTTTGTAATTTGATATTAGATGGCTTTTTCTTTTGTATATATATATATATATATATATATTTCCTTCAGTGAAATTATATCGAATACGAAATTATTAGTCAAGATGAACAGGTCATGCAGTAATAAAAATAAAAAATAAAAAATTGGATAATGTAATTAACAACATTTACAAAAAACATTTAGCGATGAATTATATTTGTCGCTAAATTTGCTACTATAGCAATAAACTCAAAATGTTTTTCGTTAATTTACACTATCTAGCGACAAAAATGAATGTTGCTGATTGTAAGTTATAGCGATAGAAACTAATATTTCGCAAAAACACCATGTTTAGTGAATAATTTTGTTGATAATTAGAAGCTATAGCGAAAGATTTTTTGTCGAGGCTAAAAAGTGAATAACGACAAGTATATCGTTGCTACTCAATGGCAAAGCGACCATGAAGTTTTGCCGCTAATTTGCAATAAGTTTGTCGCTAAAAGTGTTGTACAGCGACAAAACAAAAGTAGTGTCACTGGTATTATGCCAGCGACGCATGTATATGTTGGCCCAAATATCTAAAAAGTGGGTGAATTGGACTGTTTTGCAGATTGAACCTTACGCCACTACCTAATCTCCCCGATTAGGATTTTCCAACTCCACTAGAGAATCCTCTTCACGAATGAGGATTTAACCGACACACTCTCTCAACTTATGGGTGTGAGAACAACCGTTACACCTTGAGCTAACTCTAGCTCTACTTAGTGACTCCCCGTCACTTTACAAATAAATTACAGAGTAATGAGTTGATTCTTTTACCATGAAGCAATAAAAATACTTACAGAGCATAGATGAACTCTACACAAGTTATGTTCAGCAAGATGTTTGAATGATTAGACTGAGCTGAAAATGTAAAACTTGCTCTGCTTCTCCTCTTTTGGATTTTAATTTAGAAGATAGAAACTTTGGCTCTGAAATCTGAGGAAAGATTCCACAAATCTTAGTAAGAAATATTTTTCTTTTCACAAGGATATCAAACTAAATTTCAAAGAGTTTTGGCGTCGATTTTCTCTATTGCATTGTATATGTTTTTCTTTCAAAAATAGTTTTTATTTTATAGAAGAATACTGAGATTTCAATTTCCCAATAACCCTATAAGATTCGTTTGAAATTCAAATTCAACGGATAGAAACTTTCATGGAAATGGTATAAACAAGTTTGTTAAAAATTTCTGTCAAAAAACATTTTCACCAAAATAGCAAGTGAATCAGAAATGCCCTCACATGTTTCAGATGTCAGTTTCGTCTAACACAATTGGGTGAGCGTCTTGCTGCTCGAGAAGGGTGCTGCGACAATGGAAAAATCAGAGGTTCATTTAGCACATGAGCATCCTCATGATGGACTGTCTCAGCAATTTTTTTCAGAAAGTGTGAGTGTCACGTTCATGAATAAGCGTCCTACTTATGAAAGATCCAACATATCAAATCATTTTGGATCAAGTCAAACATTTAAAAACATTCAAACTTCACAAAGATACGATCAAATTGAGCAATCTAATCTATTTTGAAACACATTTCAAAAATAAGATAACTAGAAAAACTTATGATCTTTTGAAGAACTAGTTTTGGAAGCTTTGATCTTTGCTGAACATTCCTAGTGTGGAATTCTATAATCCTAAAGACATTCTAAGCATTAAAGAATAAGTATCATCACGATCAGAGCTTTGAAAAATGACTTTTTTTGCTTTGAATTGAGCTTCACTTGATTGAATAGACAACATATCATTTAAGCTTGAGAACTCTTGTCAAATAATAAATTGATATAGAATGTGGTTTGTTATCATCAAAATGTCCAACCTTAAAGGTAATTGATATAACAGTATAGTCAAGACTGATAGACACCCAAGAGGGGGGTGAATTAGGTGTTATGGCCGATTTTGAAAATTTCTAATTTCTTTGTGGAAATCCTTTGATTAACTCAAGTCATGTACTCAAATCAATGTAAAATTCATAATGAAAGATACCGAAAATAAATACAATGCACACAAAGAATTTTTATGTGATTCGAAAGTCCTTTTCCTACTCCACGCCTAGAGAAACCTTCTTTAGGATTACACTATACCAGATTCACTTCAAGGGTGTGAACCAAACCGTTGCAATGTCCTTTTCAAGGTTCAAGACAAATCTATCCTTTTCACGGGCTAAAGACGAACCTATAACTTCCTTTTGTGGGATAAGGAAGAACCTACTATCTTTTTCGCGGGTTGAGGATTAACCACTTGATCCTTTTCAAGATAAAGGATGAAACTATACATTGATTTCAACCTTGGAATCACAAGTGATAAGCTTTCACTTAACTTGGTTTGTTCCAACCTTGAAGCAAACCAAAACGTTGAACACAAGGATGTGGTGTTTGTTCTATACAAGTAGAACAATTACAATGAAGCTTACAATACACATTTTCAAATACAAGATATGAAAATTAAGCTCAAAGTGAGAGAGAGACACCTTACAACACTTTTACCTTTCTTGCAATAGTTTTTGCTCAAGAATGAATTTGATAATGATTCGAATGAAATCCAGAAGTTTAATTTGAAAACCTTTTCAAAATCAGCTCATTTGGTTTTCAAAATACTTAGCTCTAGGATGTTCAAGAGTGAGAAATGGTATGAAAACACTTTATGCACTCTCATTCTTTCATTCTCTATTTTTCTCTCTTTATTTTCTCTCGATTTTAATAGTTGTGTTGCTCAACATGAGCAAACCAAAGTGTGAAGCTCAAAACCTAAGAGTGTTCATCACTTCTCAACACTCAGAGAAAATAAACCAACTTGCAAAAATGTGCTTAGATCTGGTTTCAAAACCAGTTGGTGTCTTGAAAATGAGCATTTGTTGTTTTTATAGAAAAATGGATATGGGTTGATTTGATTTCAAAAATTGTTTAATTCAAGATGTGTAAGAGCATGCTAGACAATAGGAATCAACCAGGTGTTAGAGGAGAATATTTCAGTTAGGATAACCTGACAGAAGGGTGTGAGGAATAAAAAAATAGAGCAAGTGGAAACATTCACGTTTTTTTATCAGAAAATGATAGAATTTTGTCTCAGGTAATGATAGCGCGCTATCATAGCTTATAACGCGCTATCGGCTTGTTCATGATGCCCAATATTGGCCAATAATGGCTTTTTGATGCTCGATATGTTGAAAATCGAGAGTTCCTGATTTTCAAAACTCATTGATGGCGTGTTATCATTCATGATAGAGCGCTATTGCCCTTTATACAAAAAAAAGAATTTTGGCAATAGCTTGAAATCGAGCAATCATCAATGATAGCATGATATCATCAATCAATGATAGCATGATATCATCAATGATAGCGCGCTATTGTCTTCTGGAAACTTTGGCAGTTGGTTAGATAACGGGCTATAGGGACCTATAGCGTGTTATTGGTTCCTGTTTTTGAAAAATCACACTTTTGACATACAAGAACCTTTCCATTGATTCAAAAATATTTTGATATAGGATTAAACACTTTTAAATCATTCAAAACTCATTGAAAACAAGATCAAAACTTTTTTAAAACCATTTTGACAAGAACATGCTAAAGATTAAGACATTTTCGAAAACTTGAAATCTTTGAATATGATTTTGCGAAAGACTAATGCATGATATTTAAGATGATTGAGCAAACTGGAATAACTAGGTTTTACGTCCTAATTTTAAACAAAAATGAGACTCTCAACCTCTTGTTTCTTCTTTTCTCCAAGTTGTCTAAGCTTTGCATGTGGTCGATCCTTTGCTTTGATCTTTTACTTGAGGGACCTGAAGTATTTTGATCTTGTATTTGCTCTTATCTATTATAGGTGTTGAAATATACAAAATAAAATCATTAGCACCAAATTTTGTATTGTTTGTTAACATCAAAACATCTAGGAGAATGCTAAGTGGAAAACCTCTTAGGCTAACAAAGACATAGTGACAAATTTTTTTTTGTAGCTATAGGTCTTCAACGACGAATTCTAATGTTATAGCGACAAAATATTTTGTTGCTAAAAGATCTTTCTCTTGTAGTGTTACTTACAGCAATTCAAAAATCAAATATTGAAATTCATAACATTAACTTGCAATTTCACCATCTAAATCATTGCAAATTAATTCCTAATCTAAGAGAACCCAAATCCCCATTAATCTAGGTTGTCTCGGACTTCCAACAATAACCCAAACCAATATTCAATCATCCAAACAAATCCTCATGATAGGTAGAATCAACATCTACACAATGAATTTTATAAAAGAAACAATGAAAATTAACTTACCTAAGATTGAAAATAGGCAAAGATTAAGCTCTAGACATTTTTCTTGTTTATTAATCTTTGTTGAAAGTAGCTTATAAACTGAGTTGAAAACAATCCAACTGAGTCGAAAACAAGCTGGTATTGACGTTTAAAACAAGGGCCACCACTCATCGACCAAAACTTAAAAAAATTTTATCTCAATCAAGCCGATTGGATTGCAATCAGTCAACTGGATTGCCACAGTTTAGTGATAATTATGTATATTTCCTTATTCTCACCTTATTTTGACAAGTTTTTGAATACACTATCTAATTCAAATTTGGCATACATATCAAAACCACTAAAACATGTACAAATATAACCATAATCACACAATTAAACTAATCATGAAATAAATCATGAGATTTGGAAATCAAAAGTACGAGATGTTACAAACAGACTAAGCCACAATTTTGGAAACACATGGATGAATAAATTCAACAAATGACACAAGAGAAAAGAAAGAGAGAAGAACATTTATCCACAAGAGAAAAGACATGGTACATTCATGAAGTGTCATGAATGAACCCGTAGTAAATAAGATGATAAGACCTCATGGGGCCATAGGGTAAGGTTCTATTGAATGTGACTTGTTTTTAAAGTAGAACATATTTTACTTATAATGCGGTTATTTTGATTATGTGTGGTTATATATTTTTATTTATGATGTATTTGCATATTTGACATGCATAGCATATTGGATGAGCTTCATGCATTATTTTCACTGTATTGACAAATATGTGATGGTAAGTATGTGATATCATCTCACTGGGCTTTAGGCTTACCTCACTTTCCTTCTCTTTTTAGGATCTGGGAGTGCCTTAGACAAGGGTAAAGGCATAGCCCTATGATCTTTCAACGGTGATTGCTTCGGCCAATCAACTTGATGTGTTTGGCTTGGTACTGGAGAGTAGTAAGTTGTTTTGCTTATTTTCACTTTAGCTGGATATGAATTTATGGATTATTGATATGGATAAATATAATAGGTTTAAACTCTTTTTGGATTTCATGTATTCTACACTCTTTGTTGATGATTTTTCATTTTGTTATATTTTATGCCTTGGGACTTGTTCAAGATGGATTTTATACAGGTTATTGTATAGGGAACGGTAGGGTTACTAGTACTCTGATTGTGAAAGTACTAGCCCAAACCTCCTGGGTTTTCGTCTTCCCATCTGTGCGTAGCCATGGGGTTCGAGGTTGCTGAGATGAGGGTCGTCATAGGAGTATTTATATATGATACGTACATCCCATTGAAGTTAAAGAAAAAAAAAACTATAGTGTATTTATTAGGCCGAGTATGTTTTATATTTGGTACAAGATATTGGGAAATTAAAAAAAATTAATAAACTAAATATAACAAAAATGTGAATGCTGAGGGAGATATGTGGTAAAACATTAAGGGCGCGTTCGGTACCCCAGATTGGATGAGATAGGATTATTTTTAATCTTATTCTCATGTTTGGCTACCAACTGGATAGGATTAAAAATAATTCATTCCTCCTTTTTATCCCATTGCAACCGGATTAAGTAATCCCACTCTTCGTCTTCTTTTTCTTCTTCCCCTCTAATACTCCAAAATTTTCATAAACTTATAAAATAGATAACTAATAAATAAATAAGTAAAAATTAATATTTTCATCAACATTACTATCTACATGTCACAAAATAAAAAAATTAGTATAGTATAAATTTATTTTGAGCCCATGTCCA
The DNA here is from genome assembly GCA_035771175.1 of Paratinospora sagittata. NCBI lineage: Eukaryota > Viridiplantae > Streptophyta > Magnoliopsida > Ranunculales > Menispermaceae > Paratinospora > Paratinospora sagittata. The sequence goes on along the minus strand of CM069607.1, from coordinate 28,482,019 downwards.
TGGTCAAGTGCAAAGGTCAAACGCAACATAAAGTCAAGATCAATATTAAGATCAAGCCCAAGTCCAAGCCCAACACCTAAAATGTTATAAAGCCCAAGTTCAATACTATGAGAATTATTGATGAGCAAGTGGTCAAAAGTGGGTTACAAGTGTAAGGCCATGATTTTTTTGAGAGTTTTTAATTAATTGGTGAGGATTGAATAAACCTAACATGAACCAACTATAAAAGCCCCCTCAAATTAGAGGTTTGAGCATCAAGTAGCAAGATCCCTCTTGAGTGCTCTTGAGTATTCTCCTCTCCTTAGCTCTCTTGAAATTCCTAGTATACTTTGTGGTTGCGGTATTAACTGACCTTCCACAACAGAAAAAATTTTCTTGAGTGTTCTCCTCTCTTCTTCCAACAACAACCCTATCAATTATATAGATCTCATTCCCTTAACTACACTCATCCCCCTCTCACTTCTAGCATACAAGCAACTAGGTGAAGGTCAAGAGCTTGGTGTACGGTTAGGTGGAGATCAACGCGTACCGAGGAACACAAATTACGCACATACATGTGGGTGTGATCCTTGAATTTTTCCTTTATTCTTATTTATTTCTAGCATGTTATATCCTATCTAGTTAGATGAGTGTGTGTAAATTACCTTCTTAAATTTTTTACATGTTCATTATTGTGATAGATGTATTATGTCTTTTCATAAAGTTATCATGAATTTTTCATTATATTTGATATTCACTTACACCACGCCATTTATGCTTGTACCTCAGGATAAGGAATCCATGCGCCATACCATAACTCTACTGAAATAGTAATTGATTTAATTAGCCAGACATAGTCTTGTACCAAGTACCTTTGAATAGTGACGAGAGGCAGCGTGCTACTCTAGAAGAGTGCTGCTCTAGAAGAGTGATATTTAAGCGAGACCATTGTGACTCCACCACTTAGCCTGGAGACTAGTCTAGTTGATTTTATTGAGAACTATTCTTTTCGAGTAGCCTTGTGATATAGTACTATTGACGTATACAGTACTATTCACATATATGGTACTATTCACATATTTGGAATGATTATTGTTAAATTATGACATGATATGAGTTATTGGATATTGTTCGGTAATAGTTTTATAATGGCATGATATGTTAATACATTACATTAATAATGTTGGTATGTTAGTCATATGATTTGTTTCACTAAAGACACACTAAAAAGATAACAATACATTGAAAGGTGTCTTGGCCCACCCTGGGGTGTTCGAAAAGGCCAAGGTTATGTGCTACGATGGCCAGTGAATTTTCGACTCCATTCGAGAGGAGTTTCGAGGGAAAGGTGATTCCGCCTGGGTGGACTATGATCCAAATGGATGGTTAGCAACGATACTTAAAACAAATTAATGTTGCAACGTAATGTATGTACTTGTTTGAATATTTAATTGGATTTGATGTATTATGCTATTAATAAATAAGAGTTCAGGAATATTGTTTAAGGTGATCCACTAGACATTAGCTCACCCCCATTCTTTTTTAGGAATGAATAATGCAGCATGAGCAATTCATGGGTTGAAGAGCAGTAGTAGCTAGTACTATTGATGACTTAGATTTGGCTGTGTGTAGTGGTCATTTGTACTTACTAGTAAGAATAATAGTTCCAATAGAAACAATATTGGTATTTTAGTTTGATTTTAGTATGTCAAGTGTTATACTAAGGGTATGGCAACTAGTTTCAATGTTATTTATGTAAGAACATGGTGGACATATGTATCGTTTTAATTAATCCGATGCCATTTGAATTATTAAATGTTTATTAATAAATTTGTCTCTATTGATGAAATATGTCAAAATTGAAAATGGATCTAGTCTTTCGATGTCTGCAGGGTTAAGAATGTCAAAGCAATAGAAATTTCTTGGTTGAATTAATGTATTAAGGTCTATGGTGAGACCAAGGTAATTATAGAGACATTCAGTCTCAGATGAATTGAATTTGTAGGCACAATAAGATTAGGGTTAGGCAATGTCCTTAAAAAAAACCATTTTCTCACCAATTTTAAAATATTTTTTTATTATAAGGACATTGACCTGAGATGATGGACACTCACGCCCCGATTAGGTGATCTAGGCGAGTTGCACTTTATTATAGTGCACGTTATTAGGTCCGAAAAATTGAAATGTGACATCCCCGCTCTTCTTCTTCTTAAAAAAAATAATAAAATAAAATAAAATAAAAAATTCAAAATTCAAAATCTTGCAATTGTAGCGAATCTGGTTTTGCATTCTGCAATTTTTTATTTTTTATTTTTTGGTGATTGCTTGAATTTTATTTATTATTTATTTATTTTTAATTGTTTATAGTCGAAACTTGCATGAAACAAAAACAAGGGAAGCTCCGCAGTCAAGCCTTCCCTTTTCCTTTTCTATCAGATCCTGAAAGAAGATGGTGAGGTGTGAGCTACAACTAGCTCAGTGAATGTTATTTACAAGTGGCATATACGTGCATTTATAAAACATGGTAAGATCATAAAATAGTTGAAATATCATGATGACAAAATAGATTACATACATGCTAACATAATGGATAAAGTCATACATAAGACAATGCATAACATTTGTAGTCATGCTCATGCAATCCTAACACCTCCTGAGTACGGGGGTTCAAGGCTGGTGCGCTACACACAGTGCCTGCACACACACTCAATACTCGTATCCTAATAGGATTTCTAGGGTTGTGCAGCACGTAAGATTAGCCTAAACTAACCTACCCATACACAAGCCATAAAACCCTCTGTCAGGTACACAACTGGGATCGCCGCTAGACTTACGAGAATTCCCAAAAATAGGAAATTTCAACTAAGAGCCTCAACCCAAACTGTCATCCCAATGAATTATGCTCAAATGTATTTCATGGAATATTAAAACATGCATACCATCATACATGAGCATTTAAAACATTTCTATACTACAATGCCACATAAATAATCCAAAGTAAAAGAACACTCACTCTTGATTGGCTAAGTCTAGCCAATCCAATCGCCAAAACTCTCCAATTGACTAAACGGGTTCAAGATCAATCACAAGACCTGAAAATAACATGGTGCACACAACTGAAAATCAGTCATACAGTTTGTCAAAACCCCATGTTCAAACCCAATCTAAAGTCAATTAGATTCTAAATTGATTACCCCCTTGAGTCAATTTCTATATTGCCCAACTTGATCATTTAGACTCAATTAAACTAAAATTGACCTAAATTGAATGTAATAGGGTGATCCCATGATCCAACCACTAATATACATGAAATTCAATTATAATTAGGGTCAATTAGACTATACATCAAGTCAATTTCATCAATTGACTAAGTCTTGGTCAAAACCCCCAATTAGGCCAATATAAAACATAAGGTCAAAATGAACTAAGTCATATCAATTTAACATAAGTTCTAACATTTTAAACTCATGATTCTACTCAATTTGGGTCCAATTAAACAATCCCCAAGTCAATTTCATAAATTGACTTGCTTTGGGTGAAAAGTCCCAATTTGGGCAAAATCCCCAAATTAAATGCAAAATTGTCAAAGTACATGAAAAATGCCAAATACTTAGCCTAAATCAAAATTAGTCAACCTTAGGGTGTCCATTATGAGAACCCACTGAATTCAATAATCAAACAACCCTAATCATGTCCAATTAGACCTACATTGCATAATTTTCCAGATTTTATATCAAGAGCATGAAAAGCCCCAAATCTGAAATTTTTCATACATAGGCCATATTGCCAATTTTGCACTAGGCCACCATGTTCAGCCATGAATTTTACTGATCTTGCAACATGGAATCATCCACAATGGGCACTAGGTCAACATAGTTGACATGCAAAGATTTTGAAAAAGTCTAAGGTCATAAACTAGGTATAGGTCATTTGAACTAACCCGTCCAATTTCTTGCTAGAAATTGGGGGTTTCACCATTAGTGTACTCCTAACACTCTCTAATCACACATATGTGACATGCAAGACTCAACTCCAACTTTGGTCTTCCACACATCCAAGGTTCATCACAATGCATGCATCAAAATGAAAACCACATGCTCAAAATAAAGCTATCATGAAACTAATAGAGAGATTCAAGGAAAAAATGGAGGAAAAATGCAAACCTTAGGTGTTCTTGAGCAAGAAACCACCAAACCCTAATTTTCCTCTCCTTTTCCCCTCTCTAGCTCCTTTATCTCTTTTCTGGCTGAGAACTGAGCAAATGAGCCTAAAATTACGTTTTGGTTGCTTAAATAGACAAGTTTGGGCCAACAACTAAAAGTTGCCACAAACTATCAAAAAATCAGTTTTCCTGTTACAATACTTGCACTTAGATAGTCAATTTCTTGCAAACTACGCACCAATTTAACATCTTAACCGTTGCAAAGTTGCACGAGTCAGTTACCAACATTCTACTAAACTTTCAACTCAATCAACGGTGGGATTGTGAGATCTAACAGTTTGATCAAAACTGCGTAAGAAAATCTGAAAATCCGTGAAACAGTGTTTGGAGTCCTATAACTCATAGTAGGTAACTCCGATCAAGATCTTCACCGTTCATAATGAAGATCTATCATATAAGAATGAGCTGAAACAATTTCAGCTCAATCGGACAACGGATCTAGGAGATCAAGCAATTGATGTAATTTGTGACAAAAATCTCTTCCTCCATGGAGAGAGCTCTACTGGATCCAAAACACCGTTCTCGACATGTTTTGACGTCGAACGGGTCTCCGATGGTTCCGAAGCCTCATGCGCACTCTTTATGACCTAAAATCATGCAAAGACACTCGAACTTACGTGCTTCGAGCATCAAAATACATATACACATATGTATACGAATACGTATACGGGTACACTATGGGTCAAAATGACGTCACCTAAAGGCACGGGTGCTACAACTCTCCCCAACTTAGGAATATTTTTGTCCTCATAAAATAAAAGCAAGAGAACTAACCTCAGTCGGTAAAGAGGTCGGGGAACTGCTCCCTTATCTTGTCCTCGCGCTCCCAGGTTTGCTCTTCATTATCGTGGAATTGTCATCTGACTCGCACAAGCAGGATTTCCTTATTTCTCCATTTCTGAACCCTACGAGCCACAATCTGAATAGGTAACTCCTCATAAGTTGTATCCTCCCCAACTTGCAAATGACTCACATCAAGCACATGAACTGGATCGGGATAAGACTCCTTCAATGGATCCTCATTAAACTTCCTCAACATCGATACGTGGAATACATCATGAACCCCCTCGGGCTAAGAAGGTAGAGCCAACCTGTACGCTACTGGTCCAATCCTCTCAACAATTCGGATGGCCCAATAAACCTAGGGGCAAGTTTCCCACTGTCACCGAACCTCATCTGAATTTTTAGTGGAGAGACCTTAAGAAAAACTAGATCTCCCACTGCAAACTCTAACGGCCGATGCAAGGTCTTTTATTTCTGAAAACTTAGCCAGGAAAATACAACTTTCCACTGTACCTTTACCTGTTGTTACGAAGATTTCAACACCAGTAGGAGTAAACGTCCCAACAATTGGAAAATGTAGTTGTGACCTTAGAATTAATGATAAGCTGATTTCAGCTGAATTGATACTCTTACCCATTAATGATTATGATGTGATCTTGGGAATCGATTGGTTATCTGAGTACCAAGCCCAGATTGATTGCCTTCGAAAGAATATTACTTTGAGGTTACCTTCGGGAGAGTTCTTGAAAATCTATGGGGATAGAAACAAAATCCCGAGGAATATCATGTCCACACTTCTCGAATCTGTGAATCAAAAAGAGGAATTCAAAACCCTAACAGAAGCTGAGCCTCTAAAGACCTTGAGGAAATTAGAAGAGAACTTGGTGGTTAGAGACTTCGCTAAAGTGTTTCCCGAAGAATTACCAGGATTACCTCCTAAGAGGGAAGTAGAGTTCAAGATAGAACTGTACCCTGGAACAAACCCCATAGCCATGTCACCCTATAGAATGGCCCCTGGCGAATTAATAGAACTAAGGACTCAGGTTGATGATCTTAGTGCGAAGGAATTTATCCAGCCGAGCGAATCACCCTGGGGAGCACCAATATTGTTTGTCAAAAAGAAAGATGGGTCGATGAGACTGTGTATTGACTACAAAAAATTAAATCAAGTCATAGTTAAGAACAAGTACCCCTACCCAGAATAGATGATTTGTTCGATCAACTGAAGGGAACAACTTGTTTTTCCAATATCGACCTAAGGTCTGATTATCACCAACTTAGAATCAAAGAGTCAGACAAACCGAAGACGACATTCAGGACTAGGTATGGACACTTTGAATTCAGAGTCATGCCATTTGGACTCACTAATGCACCAGCAACATTTATGAACCTAATGAATAGGGCGTTTAGGCCTCATCTAGACAAATTTGTAGTGGTATTTGTTGATGATATTTTGGTTTATTCGAAGACCAATGAGGAACATCAGGAACACCTTACAGTAGTTTTGGAGACTTTGAGGCGAAATCAATTGTATGCCAAATTTGAAAAATGTGAATTTTTTGATGAAGTTAGTCAAATTTTTGGGCCATGTAGTGTCAGCAGAAGGGATATTCGTAGATCCAATAAAAGTTGAAGTAGTAATCAACTGGGAAAAGCCAAAATCAGTGACAGAAATTAGAAGCTTTTTGGGACTAGCTGGTTACTATAGAAGATTTATTCTAAATTTTTCGAGACTAGCTGAGCCTATGAAAAAGCTAACAAGGAAGGGAGCCAAATTTAGTTGGGATGAGAAATGTGAGAATTCCTTTCAAGATTTGAAGGGACGATTGACCACACCCCCAATATTGATCACTCCTGCAAGCGGAGTCGATTCTGTTATTTACACTGATGCTTCTAAGAATGGTCTTGGTGTTGTTCTGATGCAGAAAGGTAAAGTGGTTGCTTATGCTTCTAGGCAACTGAAGACTCATGAACAGAATTACCATGATTCAGAATTGGCTGCTATTGTATTTACCTTGAAGATATGGAGACACTATCTTTATGGAGAGAAATTTGATCTATACTCTGATCATAAGAGTTTGAAGTACATTTATAAGCAAAAAGAGTTAAATTTGAGGCAAAGAAGATGGATGGAATTGCTGAATGATTATGATTTTCAGCTGCATTATTACCCAGGGAAAGCCAATGTAGTTGCAGATGCTTTAATTCGAAAATCTTATAAGAACGATGCAGAAAAAACCCAGATGTACCAATTGATTGAAGATTATGATTTGGGCGTACAGAAAGGTGAAAACCAGATTTTTTTATATAATATGAGTTGCAAGCCAGACCTACTACATCAAATTAAGGAAGGTCAAGCTTAGGATAGAAAATTGATAAAATGGGTGGCAGGTGCAAGAGCCAATAATGGAAATGCAAATTTCAAGATCGATTCAGAGGGGTTATTAAGGTTCAGAGATCGAATTTGTGTACCCAAAATTGAGGAAATTAAAAATATCTTATTTGATGAGGCACATCAGACTAAATACACTTTACATCCTGGTGGAGATAAGATATACCAAAATTTGAAGAAAAACTACCGGTGGAAAGGTATGAAGAGAGATGTGGCCAAATATGTGTCTAAATGCCTTACATGTCAGCAAGTTAAGGCCGAACATAAAAGACCATCTGGATTGCTACAAACTTTAAAAATCCCTGAATGGAAATGGGATAACATAGCAATGGATTTCGTGGGAGCTCTTCCTAGAAATCAGAAAGGTGAGGATAAGATTTGGGTAATTGTGGATCGACTTACTAAAGTGGCACACTTCTTACCTATTAAATCCACAGATCCGGTAAGTAAACTGAGTGAGCTATATGTTAAAGAGATTGTGAAGCTACACGGAGTACCCAAATCGATAGTGTCAGATAGAGATTCCTTATTCACATCTCAGTTCTGGCAGAGCTTGCGGCGGGAATTGGGAACCAAATTAACCATGAGCACCGCCTATCATCCTCAGACAGATGGTCAATCTGAAAGGGTTATTCAGATCTTAGAAGACATGTTGAGAGCTTGTGTACTAGATTTCAAGGGAAATTGGAGTAAATACTTGCACCTAACAGAGTTTGCTTATAACAATAGTTACCAGGCAAGTATACAAATGGCTCCATATGTAACCCTATATGGATGACCATGTAGGTCACCACTGTGTTGGGCCGATTGGGAAGATAAGGTACTTACAGGACCTGATACGATAATTGAGATGAACGAAAAAGTGAAGTTGATCTAGAAAAGGCTAGTTACTGCACAGAGTAGGCAGAAGAGCTATGCAGATAAGAGGCGCTGACCTTTAGAGTTCCAAAAAGGTGATAAGGTATTTCTAAGAATAAGCCCTCAAAAAGGCATCATGAGGTTTGGTAAGAAAGGGAAATTATCGCTTCGGTTCATCGGTCCGTTCCAGATCAGTGATCGAATTGGCAAGAATGCTTACAAACTAGACTTGCCAACTAGTTTATCCGCCATCCACAACGTGTTCCATGTGTCGATGTTGTGAAAATATGAACCAGACCCTTCCCACACCATTAATTGGAAAGAAGTAAAAGTACAAGTTGATGCCACCTATGAAGAAGGACCTTTAAATATCCTAGATTGGAAAGTTCATAGTTTGAGGAACAAAGACATTCCATTAGTTAAGGTGTTGTGGAAGCATCATGGAGTTGAAGAAGCCACTTGGGAACCCGAAAGTGAAATGAAGGCCAAATATGCCGACTTATTTCAAAGAACGCTCTAGGTAATTAATAATACTCCATTCTATGTGCGTACTATCAATTCTTTCTTCAAACTCACCAATGGATTGGTAAATTTAATAGATTGCTAATAGAATATTTTCAACGTTTTAGGTTTCGAGATACAAGTGGTCAACCGTGGAGAAAGTCAAACATCATAAAGTAAGTATCTTAAACTTAATTTTGAGAACGAAATTTCTTTTAAGGCGGGTAGGATGTAATACCCCAAAATGATCTGTTAATGGCCAATGATTTGTCACATGTGTGAAAATTTATATTTTTCTCTCCTTTCCTTTCCATCAATATCCTCAATTATTTTTATTAGAAATAACCAAAAGTTACTCCTTAATTTACTCTCAATTTCCATTCATGCAAGATGAATATTGGAAACCAAATCACTACCCAAAAGTCTAATATCTTTTATTGAAAATAACCAAAAATTACTCCTTAATCTACTCTAAATTTCCATTCATGCAAGATAAATATTGGAAACCAAATCACTACCCAAAACTCTAATATCTTTTATTGGAAATAACCAAAAAATTACTATCCAAAACCCTAATCCTATTACATTAATGGGAGGAACTTTTCCTAGCCGTCACACTCAATGCCATCTTCTTCATTCTACTCTCAACCCTAGAGCGTGAGCACACAGAGTGACGTCTGTCAGTGCAGCGTCGAAACACCACCCACAGCGAACTCCTCCTATCATCGTAAGTTTGTTTACAATTGATTACTCTGTTTTGGCGTTGGAAATGGCAGCCATGAATGAAAACCTTAACTTATATAATGTCTAATTCTCTACAGCGGCCTCCCATGCTCTCCATCCTATTCTCAACCTAGAGAACTGGGGAACAAGTGACGCTATATAGGGTCGCCTCCGCTGAAACCACCTCGAGGTAATGTTCCTCTTCTTCGCTTTCTCTTCTTTCCTGCTACTTGCTCATCAAATCAATGCCCTATTTTGGATCTTACAGCAGCAACAATGACACTGTTGCTATCACCATCATGCCTCTTTCTTTCCTTCCCTTCTATTCCCTTTCCTTCTTCTTCACCGTCTGCTCCTTTCTCATTTTCTTTGTATTTTAGATGCCGGAAAGAGTAGCCGCAGCAGCAGAACGACGTTGTTGCTACCACCATTTCATGGGGAGAAAATACCCCCCACGTGCTACTTTGATATTAAGTCAATGTCATGTGTTAGATATTAGAAAAGAATGAGTTAAATCACGTGAAATTATAACACATCGCACTATTCTACATTACATATTATATACGCAATACTACGTCATCTAATGCAAATCAGATCGTATATTAGTTATATTAAATTATAATTATATTACATTACGCTATTTTGTTGTACAATATTACATTGTACCCCCATAAATATATCCATATAAATGTATATAATATTATATTATAACATATTATAATCTTATGCTATATTATTACTTTAATGTTGTATGTAAGGTAATGGGTTAACTTTATGCTACATGATTACCGTAGTCTTATATACGTATATACTCATAATTATTTTTATGACTATTTATACTAACATAGAGGTAATATGTATGTATAGGTTAAGGACGTACGTTACACACCAAGGAATTCGGACAACGACAAACTGCGTGTCTAATATGTGGGGAAGATTTTATGCCTTTACAATATTTTATTTCGATATGTAGATAGGAACATTAAATTAATTAGATTTATAGTATTATTAGATTGTTCATGCATGCCTGTCTTACATGATTGTACATATTATGATTGTTGGCCATGATGATATGTGTATGTGTATGATTTGTTGTCCCAAGTTGATGTTGGATGCGCGTAATTCATGTGTACTTTTTAAAGTTTGATGATGAGATATATGATGAGAGTATTAGCATAATTGTTATAATAAAGTTCATTCGTGAATGCTATTGTTATTTGACATTGTGATATGATATCATGTGTTGTGGAGTTTGAACATATCATGTGAATATAAGTTATATATCATATTTATGTTGTATGTGTGATACTGTGACATCATTAAAGAACACGATTAAGATAAGAATAACACATATGGAGCAGTTATTCTAAGGAATATCGCCAATGTCCTTTTTGGGACAGTTATTCTGATGAATATCGTCAATGATTATTATGGGGCAGTTATTCATTATGAATATCGCCAACTAATTTTTAATTTTGGGTAGTGCCACCCGGGGTTGGATTTCCTAAAGGTACGTGATTTGGAACGTGATGAAATTCTCAACTCAAACAATCAAATGTTTCAACGATTAATGTGTGAAACTTGTTTGTAATGTTCTTGTGTATGTATCATAATAAAATATTGTGAATGGTTTAGATGACCCATTGGGCTTTCAAGTTCACCCATATTTCTCACATGCAGGTACATGAAAGAATAGAGTCGCAAGTTCGTGACGTGTCTCACAGTAATAGGGGTGGGTTAGTGTCTTGGGTAGCATTATGGTAGTAAGACTGAGTAATTATTTAATAATTAATTATATCAATTAAATGGGTTGTATTAGAAATCAATGCTTTTGGAACATTATAGTGGTCGTTGAAGATTTCATGGGTTATTTTATATGTTTATGCTTTGAACTTGAACTTGTTAATTCTACTTGATGAATATATTTAAAATGTTGTGTCCATAATGGATGGACAAGGACAAGTACCCTCATGGCTCAATATTCAATTTGTGTAATGGGAATCTATAGTCTGTGGCATAGAAATTGAAAGAGTGTTCTTCTATCTTAACTTGTAACCTTATTTGGAATATAAATGACATTATTAAATTTATGTTTAGCTGTGTAAAGATTTTGGGGTTAAGGTAGATGAATACAATTCACGCCTCGATTTTATTTTTGCTATTTTCTTTATAAGAGCAAATATTTATTCTTATTACCTTAAATTTAAGTTTTAAAAATCAGAGTGTGACAACTTTGAATGCTGACTTAGCCCTCGATAGAGTGGAGTGAATTAAGGAGGTGAATTCACGTAGATGCAGTTAGAGAAAAGGCATAGTTGAGTTAAATTGAATTGAGTTGACTAGAACATCATTGTAGTGAGCTATAGTCATGAAAGTGAATTACAAGTCATGGAGTAAAAGAAAGAAAAACACTATTCTAATCAAGAAAAGTGCAACTATACACATAATGTAACACCCCGCCCGGACGCGCCTAAACCGGCGGTACACTCACGGACGGGGCGCGCATTTGGAATAATCACAATGGTAATAACAGAGTGCGCAGCGAAAATACAGTACACAGTACAAATCTGATTTCATATAATTCAGAATACTTTTGTACATAAAATGGTCAAGGGAACATACTCCCAAAATCCCCAATGATTCATACAAAGGGTACAAAATGTGGGCCCCATAACCTGCACCCAGTCCACTCTAATTTCCTGTGAAAGATTTGATAATATTGGAGTGAGCTTAACGCGCTCAGTGGGTAAATAGTACATGAGTATAACAATTAATAAAGCATACTTCAATATCAAATATCTTAAATACACATGTAAGCATCATAATCAATCAATATGTATGTATGCATGACACCGTCACGTATTAATGGTTTGATGAGCGTACATCGCCTGAGTTCACGTACAGGTGTCCTTCCCCGGGCGTAGCCAGGTTCTCACTGTACGTCCCTCCTCAGGAACGATGCTCTGGATCCACGTACTAATGTCCCTCCCCGGCGTAGCCGAGTTCTCATGTACGTCCCTCTCCAGAGAAATAATATGAATAGTGAGCAATGCTTCTAACTATTCTGAGTCATAAACCATATACGTCCCTAGGTGGTGATATGTATGATGCCAATGCATGAACTAGTCTAGTCTACTGGTCTGGTCTTTTCTTGACATTTAGACTGACTTTGGCAACTTCTGGTGATCCTTATCAGGGTCGGTATCACGACGTGCAAAGTTAAGACATTCAGGTCATAAACATTATTGACATAATGCAGTGTAAATGAATAGTAGACATAATAATAATTGAATGTAAACTTTAATAAAAGTTATGAAACACGCAAACCTATGTTTCGTTCCCACCTTCAGATAAAAACTTCTTCTTTCCGATCTGGCGCTTTCCTCCGGACAGAACTTCGTCGCACCGTACCGAGAGTCTCGATCAGAGAGTCTCAAAAACTAAAAACTTAGAATGAGTGGAAAGAGAAGGAAAATCATAAGGAGAGTGATTTTGGTGTGAGAAATGAGAATGAGGAGGGTTCCTTATATAGAGATTTTTGGCGCCTGAACGTTTTGGCATGCGCCTGAACGTTCTGGCATGCGCCTGAACGTTCTGGCATTGCGCCTGAACGTTCTGGCATTCGCCTGAACGTTCTGGCATTGCGCCTGAACGTTCTGGCAGGCGCCTGAACGTTCTGGCATGCGCCTGAACGTTCTGGCATGCGCCTGAAAGTTCTGGCATTGCGCCTGAACGTTCTGGCATTGCGCCTGCCAGAACGTTCTGGCATTGCGTCTGAACGTTCTGTCATGCGCCTGAACGTTCTGGCATGCGCCTGAACGTTCGGGCGTTGCCCAAATAGTAAATTAATTTTTTATTTTTATTTTATTTTATTTTTTTTTTTTGTGAAATACAGAGTATTACACTCTACCCCCCTTAAAGGGATTTCACCCTCGAAATCAAGTCAAGTATGGATGAGGGGTATTGCTTGCGAAGTACCCGCAGGTTGCTAAGGAGCCACTGCGTGTGTGCATCACGATATCCATTGATATGATTTTCAGATATCTGCGTAGTTATTCAAGTGAAACAATGTATGAAGATAAGTGTAAACAATGTGTCATCCTGGTATTGAGAAGTGAAAATAATACAATGTATCACAACATCAGGTGGTACTTGAAAACAATTCAGGGTATTTCTGTTTAATTGTTGATTCTAGTTCCCATGTAGCTTCCTCTATGCCGTGGTGATCCCAGAGCACTTTCACAAGTGGTATGCTACGTCTCCGTAGTTCTTGAGTTTTTCTATCTAAAATATGTATCGCTCTCTCTTGATACTTATTTCCTTCCTCAATTCTAACCTCAACTAAAGGGATGATATGCGAAGGATCAGGACGATACTTGCGAAGCATAGATACATGAAAAACGTCATGAACCTTAGGCATGGACGATGGAAGGGACAGATGATAAGCAAGTTTGCCAATACGTTCAATGATCGAAAATGGACCGATATACCGCGGGGAGAGCTTTCCTTTGATCCCAAAGCGTTTGACACCTCGGGTGGGCTGGACTTGTAGAAAAATAAAGTCCTCCTTATCAAATTCCAGAAGCTGTCGCCGTTTGTCAGCATAGCTCTTCTGTCGACTTTGTGCAACACGAAGTCGTTCCTTTACTAGTGTGATCTTCTCAGAAGTCTCTTGAACTAGTTCAGGGCCTAATTGCGGTCGATCGGCCATATCTAACCAGCATACCGGAGATCTGCAAGGCCGACCATAAAGAGCCTCGTATGGTGCCATGCCGATACTAGATTGGTAGCTGTTGTTGTAGGCAAACTCAGCTAGATGCAAATACTTTGCCCATCCGTCATTAAAGTCCAAAATGCAGCATCGTAGCATGTCTTCTAAGATTTGGATAAGCCGTTCTGACTGCCCATCAGTCTGAGGGTGGAAGGCGGTGCTCATAGTGATCTTAGAACCCATTCTATTCTGGATGCTTTTCCAAAAGTTTGAGGTGAATCGAGGGTCTCGATCAGAGATGATCGTGAGTGGGATGCCATGAAGGCGTACGATCTCTCGTTCATATAGTTCTGCTAGTTTGGCGGGATTATCCGTGAACTTCATTGGCAGGAAGTGTGCAGACTTCGTAAGTCTGTCAATGATAACCCAGATAGCATCTTGCCCTCTATTATTGCGAGGTAAGGCTGTAACAAAATCCATTGCGATGTTTTCCCACTTCCATTCTCCAATAGGTAACGGCTGGAGAAGGCCAGAGGGAAGTCTTCGTTCTGCCTTAACTTTCTGGCAAACAAGACATCGAGCAACGAAGTCTGCAATTGCCTTCTTCATTCCAGAGAACCAGAATTGTCGCTTGACATCCTGGTACATCTTGTCACCCCTAGGATGCATAGCGTATCTCGAACAGTGCATCTCAGTAAGCACGTCTTTCCGAACCTCAGGATCGTTCGAAAGACAAAGACGTTTTTTATAGAAAACTGCTCCGTCGTCAGAGACTGACCAATGAGGAAGGTCTTGCCCGATGAGTAGAAGTTCTCGTTTCTCCATTAACATAGGGTCATTGGCTTGAGTAGCTGAAATCTTGCGAACGAGGTCAGAGGTAGCTGATAATTGAGAGAGTCATGGGCGTGGTCCCTCTTCGTTCAGCTGGAGGTTAAAGTTTTCCATCGCTGTAGCCAACTTCCCCATTTCATAGTTAAGAGTGCAAGCAACATAAGATTTTCTACTCAAAGCATCGGCCACAATATTGGCCTTTCCGGGATGGTACTGGAGTTGAAAGTCATAGTCGTTCATGAATTCCAACCATCTTCTTTGGCGGAGGTTTAGGTCTCTCTGAGTGTATATGTACTTAAGACTCTTGTGATCTGAGAAGACCTCGAACCGTTCACCGTATAGGTAATGACGCCATAATTTAAGTGCAAACACAACAGCAGCAAGTTCCAAGTCATGGGTTGGGTAATTACCCTCATGAATCTTCAGTTGCCTGGAGGCATATGCAACAACTTGGCCTTCTTGCACTAGTACGGCACCTAAGCCTTGGAGAGAGGCATCGGTGTATAATGAAAAACCAATTCCATTTCTTGGAGTGATAAGTACAGGTGCTGTCGTGAGGCGTTTCTTCAATTCCTGAAATGATGCTTCACAGGCGGGATTCCAGATGAAGCGCACGTCTTTTCGAGTGAGCTTGGTCATAGGTTCAGCAATCTTTGAGAAGTCCTTAATGAAGCGTCTGTAATAGCCAGCCAAACCAAGAAAACTCCTAATCTAAGTAACAGTGGTAGGCTGCTTCCAGTTTAAGACTGCTTCAACCTTAGAAGGATCGACCTCAATGCCATTTCCTGAAACCACATGGCCGAGGAATTGAACTCTCTGCGCCCAAAATTCGCACTTACTCAACTTTGCATACAGTTGGTGTATTTGTAAGGTCTGGAGGACGATCTTCAAATGTATTTTATGGTCTTCCTCGGTTGAGGAATATATCAAGATGTCGTCGACAAAAACCACCACAAATTGGTCTAAGTATAACCTGAATATGCGATTTATCAAATCCATGAATGTAGCAGGTGCATTTGTTAGACCAAACGACATAACTAAGAACTCGTAATGACCGTACCGAGTTCTGAACGCCGTCTTGGTGTTGTCCGACTCTCGGATCCGGAGTTGGTGATAACCGGACCGTAAATCAATCTTAGAGAAGTATTTGGCAACTAGAAGTTGGTCGAACAAGTCATCGATCCTGGGCAACGGATATCTGTTCTTGATGGTGACGTGATTCAACTTGCGATAATCGATGCAAAGTCGTAACGAACCATCCTTTTTGCGAACAAATAGAACTGGAGCGCCCCAGGGTTATGAACTCTTTCGGATGAAGCCATTACTCTCTAATTCCTTAAGTTGTTTGTCTAATTCGACCAGTTCAACATTTGACATTCTGTATGGTGGAATTGAGATAGGCGCTGTCCCAGGTATGAGGTTGATCTCAAAATCGAATTCCCTAACTGGAGGTAGACCAGGAAGGTCATTAAGAAAAACGGTTGGGAATTCAGATACTACTGGAACATCGCGTACTTCGGGAGGGTACAAAGTTGGTGATTCATTGCCATCGCCAAGAGACAACGCTCGAAGTTGTGACTTGAGAAGTGCAACTGTTGATTTGTGTATCCATTACCTTGTTCCCTGAATCTTGACAAACTCTCCGGTAGGCAAAGTTAACTGAACGTGCTTGTTCAGACAGTCGATCTTTGCATTCAGTGGGGCGAGCCAGTCCATGCCGAGGATGATGTCGAAGTCTTCAAAATCCATCACAAAAAGATCGGCATATATTATCTGTTCGGACATTCGAAGCTCACATCGAGAACACTGCAAATTCACGTCAGTACCCGATCCAAACGGTGATGTGACATGGAGTGTGATGTTTGTGGGTTCAGGATGCAGGCCTAAATGTCTTACCAATGCTGATGATATAAAAGAATGCGTAGCACCTGAATCAAACAAAACATGCACCATTGTATTGAACAAAGGAAAGGTACCTTCGACGACATTATTGTCTGGGAGGGGTTGGTGAGCGATGGCATATGCTCTGCCCTGATTCCGTGGACCCTGGTTCTGCTGGGTCTGCCTGGGTTGGGCATTAGCAGCAGGTGGTGCTTGTTGGACTGGAATAGCCGGAATAGGTTGCTGAAGGTGCGGACAAAGATGTTTTACATGGCCTTTCTGGCCGCAGTTGAAACAAGTTGGCCTGTACTGCTGATGGTTTTGCTGGCCATTCTGATTATTCTGCTGGCCGTGTTGATTGTGGTGTCGACCACCACCTCTGCCATTGTCGTTGCTACGGCCACCTCGTCCATAACGACCGCCACGGCCATGGTTTCAGAAACCCTGGTGGTTAGAGTTAGAAGGTGCAGCCGCAGGTGTTGTGGCTTCATTCGTCGAAATAGGGGCTGGGAGGGCTGGGTTTTGATTGTAGTAGGGCTTCTTCTTGTTGCCCTGTTGCGAGCCCTGTTGGGAAAATGTGGCAGGCCGTTTGCCCTTATTCATTCGCTGTTCCTGTAAGAGCTTTTCTTGTTCAAAGCTCATGGCTTTCTCAACAACCTCCTTGTAAATCTTGAGATCCAAGATCGATAAGGCTTGTCGAATGTCATGGCGAAGACCATTATAAAATTTCTCACTCTTATCTCGCTCCGTTGAGATGGTGGAGAGAGAGTAGACTGATAATTCTTTAAATTTTCCAGCTTATTCTCTGACGGTCATGGTGCCCTGATATAACTTAGCAAATTCCTGCCGCTTCCGCTTTGTCACCGCGCTGGGAAAATACTCATCAATAAACATTGACTCAAACTGTTGCCAAGTCATATCTGCTATATTGACCTTTGGGTCTTCTTTCACTGTGATCCACCATGTGTTTGCGGCACCAACAAGTTGGTAGGTTGCTAGTGGAATTTTATGAGTCTCATCGACTCCCATTGCATCAAGAGCCTTCTTGGACTCATCCAACCACTTTTGCACCTCATCAGGATCAATGGTACCATCGAAAGTAAGAGGTTGTAACCGCTTGTATTTAGTAATCTGATCGGTTTGAGCTTCGGACCCAAATTTTACAGGTGCTTGAACCGTGGCAACCCGACTGGCTGCGGTCTCACGAACGACAGTTTGAACAGTGACCTTCATTGCCTCAATAAATCCAGCGAAGAAGGTTTCAATGCTTGAAGGCATGGCAAAGGGTGTGGGTGGTGGTGGTATTGCCTGCCCGGATGTAGTGGCAGTGTTGGGTGTGGCCTGTGCTGTTGTCTGAGGCGGCTGTTCCTGAATCTCAGGAGGTGCCTCCACTGCTGGACGAACAACACGTGGCCTTCCTCTCTTCCTGGTTTGCATTGTCTCACTGGCAAAGAGAAAAGGAAAACCAAGATTTAGGAACTGTAGTCAAGGATAATGTTATAATATGCTCAACAACAATTTCGAGAGTACTGCAATATGAAAATCACCTATTTTTCGAAGTATAGTGGAAGGTTTTTGTTGAGGAATCAAAGAATCTTATATAACTCGTATGTTTGGCCATGGTGGAAAAACAAGGTTAGAACGTTTATATAATAAGTACAAATCTTTGCAAGTATTTAAAATGATTTGGCTGTGGTCTTTGTGAACATACATATATTTTATTGAAAAGCCATACGAGTCATAAAAAGTCTAAGATTTGCCTCGGTAAATAACCTGATCTAACGTTCTATCGCAAACTTATGCATTCATACGCTTACTCTTAGTCTGTTCGATTATTATCCAAGTTCATATGTCCCATACCACATGAATTTAGTAATAAGGGTGGAAACCAAGTTAAGTTGTATGAACACGGTCTCTAAAAAAAAACATTGGCTGAATAGAAGTTCACTAATAGTATCGTCCAAATTTACTCGTCCCATACCGTGTAAACTTAGTGATAATATTAGTAATGCAACTTTCTCCAAATGTTTCTTTTCACACAAGGTCATGGGTTTTCTTACTTCCACATTTTATTTAGTATCCTCCAAGTTTGTTGTGTCCCATACCACTCCAAAGTTAGTGATACAAAAGAAAGAATGGTTGTAAGTCGGCCCACCAAAGATAGTCTTTAAACAAAACAATTTCATTCATATATGTCAAAGAAAATGTTTACAATGCCAGAAATTAATTTTGACTTTCTTGCCTACTACCGTTTCTTCGAGATCTACTGTTATGTACAGAATGACTACTAACAGAAGGTTGAGAGTTTGCCCGCTCTGCGTTGGAGTTTTGCAAACGAGTCAATATATTATTGTGGCTCTCTTTCAGTGCAGCAATATTGGATGCCATTTCATCTAACCGTTCAAGTAAGTTAGTCGGTTGTCCCATTGGTGGTTGATGGGTTGTTTGTCTCGTAGGTGAAGGGTAGGCCATAGGCATTGGAGGAAAATATTGGTTGTATGGGTGATTCATAGGTGGAACGTAGTTGTATTGATTGCGCGGGGATCCCCTAACCGGAACCCCTTGGATAATTTGGTTTGTTTGAGATGAAAAAGTTTAAACAATGGACTCATTGGAATGTTTGGCCCTCCAAGATTTGGTGACGCCCAGTACTGTTGTTGTTGGTTTACAGCAACTTGTGGAACTGGCTGAGACTGTACCGCAGAAGTTGGAAATCTTTGGTACGAAGTGTTGCCTTGGGTTGGCACGTCCCAAGTTGGTGGATTTGCTTGTGTACCTTGTCTATCATGACTTTGTATAGGTGGATTGAGTGTGGCATATAATTCTTCGTCAGTAAGTGGTCGATCGGTTGGATTACCGACTGGGTCTGATGTAGGATGTGGATTGGAATCATTATTTGGGCCTTCGCTGACAGGCATCTTGCGTCTACATTTGCGAAGGCAACGCCCGTGCTTGTCTCTCATTCTTTCGGCAGTTCTTATTGTCGTGCCGAATACCTCGTCGTCAGTTACCCCTCCACTTGTGCCATATGTCTTGAAGATAGAGGATGCTGTAACTGGTTCAGTGATAAGCTTTGACGTTCCATCGAAAGTGTCAACGTTTGCCTCGTGAAGTAGCCTCATAATCAAGACGCCGTAGCCGAGGAATTCCTTCTTTAAAGGGTTTTGAATCACCCTTAACATTTGTTGGATGATGATGTGTGGTAGGGAGACCTTTATGTTCTTCTCTATGCAATACAACACAAGGAGTTGGGCCCTTGACATAGTGCCCCTAGTGCCCCTTTCTGGCAAGATGTTGCCGTATACAATCTTTCCGAGGCCGACAAGAGATGGCTTAAGATGATTGTTTGGGAGGTTGGTGTATGTTGATTGAGTGTATGGCTCTTTGGCGAGGAAATTGAACAGTTGTCCATTAGAGTCTGCGATCTCTGCAACTGTCTGGGGGTCATGTGGATCAATAATCCTCTCCTCAATCGGAATCTCCAAAAGGCGAGCAATAATCTCGATATTGATAGGAATTGTCGTTCCCATGATTGTTGTCGCTAAATTAGGGCTGATCTCATCTCCGTGAAGTCCCACGTAATTCATGGCTTCATAGAAGGATCTGACCAAGTTGTAAGAGACTTGGCCCTCGACTTTGGTTATATTTAACCAATCCAGTGTTGCGAGTTTGTCATGAAGGATTGGACGGAGGCGGAGATCGTTATTGTCGATGCTCCTCATGGTCACAACCTCTCTTTTGGACAATTCCGTTAGTCTAGTGGGAGTTGGTTCCCTGCTAGTAGAAGTTGTTCCTTCCCTTGAGGCCATTCTTTTGCTGAAAGGAAAATAAATTTGTGTGAAGAACACAAAATATATTCCTAACAGTTTTTAGATTTATGCCTTATCTACTAGACATTATTTTCGAGTTTTCTTTTGATGTTTATGTCATCAAGAAAATTTCTTCATTAGTGATTTGATGTATATATGTCGTATTCACATATGAATATATAGACATATTTAATGATAACTATAATTCTCATAAATCAACTATATATATATATATATATTTGAATTTAAACTATATAAAAATCATATGTAGTTGTTTTTAATCCAAATCTTAACTATATATATAATTCATATATATAGTTTTAGATATATCAAATAAATTGTTTTTCAAAAATAAATTGTTTTCAAAAAATAAATTTTTTGTTTTTTTGTTTTTTTTTTTTCGAAAAATAATTTTTTTTTTTTGAATAATTATTTTTCGAAAAATAAAATTTCATTTCGATTTTTTTATTTTTCTTTTTCTTTTTCGAAAAATAAAATATATATATATTTTTTTTCGAATTTTTTTTTTTTTCGAATAAATATTTTTCGAAAAATAAAATTTTTTTCGAATTTTTTTTTATTTTTTTTATACGTACCTCATGTACACTAATGTATATAGATACATATATTCAATAATAACTACACATATAGTTTCTAATAAATTATGACTATATGTATATTTAAATCAAACTATATAAAAATCATATAGTTTTCTAGATATATATATTTAATACAAATCTCAACTATATATAATTGACATATGTATATATAGTTCTAGAGATATATATATATCTAATAAAATTCTTTCTTCCACTAATTTGGTGGACTTGGGCGGGCCGTGGACAGTACGCTCTGATACCATTAAATGTAACACCCCGCCCGGACGCGCCTAAACCGGCGGTACACTCACGGACGGGGCGCGCAGCGGAAATACAGTACACCGTACAAATCTGATTTCATATAATTCAGAATACTTTTGTACATAAAATAGTCAAGGGAACATACTCCCAAAATCCCCAATGATTCATGCAAAGGGTACAAAATGTGGGCCCCATAACCTGCACCCAGTCCACTCTAATTTCCTGTGAAAGATTTGATAATATTGGAGTGAGCTTAACGCGCTCAGTGGGTAAATAGTGCATGAGTATAACAATTAATAAAGCATACTTCAATATCAAATATCTTAAATACACATGTAAACATCATAATCAATCAATATGTATGTATGCATGGCACCGTCACGTATTAATGGTTTGATGAGCGTACATCGCCTGAGTTCACGTACAGGTGTCCTTCTCCGGGCGTAGCCAGGTTCTCACTGTACGTCCCTCCTCAGGAACGATGCTCTGGATTCACGTACTAATGTCCCTCCCCGGCGTAGCCGAGTTCTCATGTACGTCCCTCTCCAGAGAAATAATATGAATAGTGAGCAATGCTTCTACTATTCTGAGTCATAAACCATTTACGTCCCTAGGTGGTGATATGTATGATGTCAATGCATGAACTAGTCTAGTCTACTGGTCTGGTCTTTTCTTGACATTTAGACTGACTTTGGCAACTTCTGATGATCCTTATCAGGGTCGGTATCACGACGTGCAAAGTTAGGACATTCAGGTCATAAACATTATTGACATAATGCAGTGTAAATGAATAGTAGACATAATAATAATTGAATGTAAACTTTAATAAAAGTTATGAAACACGCAAACCTATGTTTCGTTCCCACCTTCAGATAAAAACTTCTTCTTTCCGATCTGGCGCTTTCCTCCGGACAGAACTTCGTCGCACCGTACCGAGAGTCTCGATCAGAGAGTCTCAAAAACTAAAAACTTAGAATGAGTGGAAAGAGAAGGAAAATCATAAGGAGAGTGATTTTGGTGTGAGAAATGAGAATGAGGAGGGTTCCTTATATAGAGATTTTTGGCGTCTGAACGTTCTGGCATGCGCCTGAACGTTCTGGCATGAGCCTGAACGTTCTGGCATTGCGCCTGAACGTTCTGGCATGAGCCTGAACGTTCTGGCATTGCGCCTGAACGTTCTGGCATTGCGCCTGAACGTTCTGGCATTGCGCCTGAACGTTCTGGCATGCGCCTGAACGTTCGGGCGTTGCCCAAATAGTAGATTAATTTATTATTATTATTATTATTATTATTTTGTGAAATACAGAGTATTACACATAACTACACTATGAGTGCACGATATAATAATTGGTAGTACATAATTTTATACTTTTATAGTTACATTATTTTGTATTTAGAAAATTAACTAAAGCTTGAAATGCATGTAAGAAGTAAGGAGAATTATAATTGATGTTAGGTATCGAAATATTTTACAGTAGAAGAAGTTATGGTACGATCTCTCTCCTCGTGCTCATACTAGACAAGGAGCCACCCCAATGTTCAGTACTAGCATGCAATCACCAATGACATGAGGACAACTAATTATACTTTATAACACCATTCAGATTCAAACACAAAAATTAACTAGCAACAAGAGCAGTGCCTCTTATTCCAATATAAACACATATATATAGATATATAGATATACCTATTCTCATATTAATTATAATCATCATATTATGAACATCGTCAGTTATGATGAATAGGCGATGGAGGCTTGAAGGATGGCTTATTGTTCAGTGGCGGTGGCACAGGGGCTGGCTTCTTATTTATGGAAGGCAAGAAAGAGTTGTCCACCATCCCTTCAACTGGAGGGTGGCCTGGAAGTGATGACCTAAAGGGGGTGGTGTAATCCCCTGAAAAATTTTGAAGATATCTACTTTCCAATTTCAACATTATTCTCGCATTCCTTTAAGGAATCAATTACAAATCACACCAAAGAAATCTTGGCAAGTTTTTCAATACAAAATTATGGCAAATTTCCAATACTACTAACCTTCCTATCATGGAACATGCTCATCGTTAAACCCTAGAATTAATAATACTATGTATAATACTTATGCACCTACCTCAGCCGTCCCGTTCATCTCTTTCATACTCCGCTTCTCTCGAACCAGTAACCAAGAAACGTGGAAACGGTGCAGGAGAACCAACAAAGCAACCACGGTGAGACTTCTCCCTCTGTCTTCTTCTTTGCTTTCACTGATTCTCCTTCCTCTCCAATTTTTCAAACCCTAACTTCCCACACTCTCTGTGCGAATCCGGCATCACCTCAGTCCACCGACGAAAATCCTCCGGCGACACTCCTCTTTTTTTCCCCAATACTGCGCCCCCCACCCAGGTTCCTCTCTCTTTCTCTCTCTCTTTTCACCCCTTTCTCTCTAGGCGTCTCTCCCTATCTCTCCGCGTCTCGTCCATTCACCACCCTCTTTCCCACTATCTAGATTTCACACCACTCTTTCTCTCTCTCTCTCTCTCTCTCTCTCAATCTCTCTTTCACGTTATTCTCTCTCTTTCCCCCTCTCTGCACACTTTCCCTCTCTTTCACACCACTCTCTCTCTCTCAATCTCTCTGCACCGACGTTCAGCAAGCACGACCACCGCCTCCCAGCCACTTCTTTTGATATTATAATGTTATACACGAAAGAAATGATGCTGGTGCATATGTGCGTTAGTGTATAAGTTTTATATATTATGTTTTATATCTATATGGTTATATGTATGCTACCTGCATCTACAATTATATAACACATTATATTACAATATATCATCCACAAATATACTATATACTACACATACATTTAAATAAGTAAATGTTATATCTGCAACTCCCCTGGGTTGCTACAATTACAAATGTGTGTATATATATATATATATGTATATAAACTTGGGTAGGTATACGCAGCTAATTCAAATGTAATATGTATGTATAGGTTGAGGACGTACGTTACGCACCAAAGAATTCAGACAAGAACAAATTGCGTGCGTTACAGGTGGGGAAGATTCTATGCCTTTACAATGTTTTATTTTGATATATAGATAGGAATGCTAAATTAATTAGGTCTATAGTGTTATTAGATTGCTCTTGCATGCCTATTTTACATGATTTTATATATACTATGTTCTGATTGTTAACTATGATGATATGTGTGTCAGCATGAGTTCTTATTATGATCAAATGATAATTTGATGCATGCAATTCATGTGGTAATTGAGATTCATTTGTATATTATAATGTCTGATGATGAAATACATGACTTGAGAATATTGGCATAGTAAAGTTCATGCGTTAATACTATCATATTTGGCATTGTGACATGATACCATGTGTAGTGGAGTTGAATATGTCTTGTGAATGCAATTAATATCATACTTATGTTGTATGTATGGTGTGACATCACTAAAGAACACAATTAAGATAAGAATCACACATATGGGGCAGTTATTCCAAGGAATATCGCCAATAATTATTATGGGGCAGTTGTTCTAAGGAATATCGCCAATGTTTATTATGGGGTAGTTATTCACAATGAATATCGCTAACGAATTTCTGATTTTGGGTAGTGCCGCTCGGGATTTGATTCCCTAAAGGTACGTAATTTAAAACGTGATAGAATTCTCGACTCAAACAATCAAATGTTGCAACGATTAATGTGTGAAACTTGTTTGTAATGTTCTTGTGTATATATCATGATAAAATGTTGTGAATTGTTTAGATGACCCACTAGGCTTTCAAGTTCACCCTTATTTTTCATATGCAGGTATTTAAGAGAATAAAATCGCGAGTTCGTGACGTAGTTCAGAGTAGTAGGAGTGGGTTAATTATTTTGTTAGTATTGTGGTAGCAGGGTTGAATATTTTATTTGATTTTTAAAAGTTTATTATTTAAACGGGTCGTATTTGATAATCAGAATTTAGTGAATATTATTACGGTTAGTAAAACCTTGTGGTTTATTTCAGGTATGAATGCCTTGGATTTAAATTTATTAATTCTATTTGATGAATATATTTAAAATGTTGTGTCCATAATAGATGGACAAAGGCAAGTACCCTCACAATTCAATATAAAAATTTGTATAGTGGAATTATGTGGTCCTTAGCATTAAGATGAAAGGGTATTCATTTATCTTAACCAGTAAGTTGGCTAGAAGAATACAAATTCATAGTTTTGCAAATTTTACTATCTATATAATAGTTATGGGTTATGATAGACGGATACAATTAGCATCTCGATTTTCAGTGATCTTTCTTGATAAAATTAAAATATTAATTATTTTACTTGAAATTTAAGTTTTGAAAATCGGAGTGTTACAGGTGGCGTATGAAATGGTGGTGGCTTCACAACCTTGGGTGGCTTAAGAACTGGTTTTGGAGGCTTGTAAATTGGTGGCTTATAAAGGGGTGGTGGCCTATTAATTATAGGTGGCAAAGGAGGCTTGCGAATGGGTATGGGAGGCTTGTGAAAATTGAGGCCTTGATCAGCTGCAGAAGGATTAATATTGGTGAGAGCCACCACTACCACTCCAAGTAACAGCACAAACAAATGAGCAGTTGCAAACATCATGATATTGGTTGGATTTTGTTAGATGAGAACAATTAGGTGAGAAAGGCAGAAAGCTGGTTCGTGCCCAGTTCATTATCATTGGAAGTCGCTGCAGCTAACGTTGTGCTGAGAGGCATCTTATCTGCTACTGGTTACAACATTTCATCTCTTTCTATCCTTTTTTATTCTCTCCTCGTTATCAGACAGGTTCATTTGCAAAATTTTCCCTCTGTTTTGTTCCATCATACTGCTAGAAACTGTATTCACCTAGCTCATAGTCTTGCTTTGAACTTGCATTTTTTATTTCCGTGGGATGTTTTCCAGATACAGGGTATCTCTGTAGACTTATTTTCTTCTCTTATCAATGTATGATTCTTTCTGGCAAAAAAAAAAAAAAACCATCATGATATTGTTGAAGAGGGATTTCTTTTCTCTCTATTATATGCAAAACTAGGAGGAAATCGTTGCCATTTTATGAGGGCTTGGGCTTCTAGTAACCTGCCACGTGCATACTTTAAAAGATAGAGAGAGAGAGAGTTCCACACGGACGGTTGGAGCAGAAAAGTTTTGAAAACAAAAGAAAAAGTTTCTTCATTTATATT
The DNA here is from genome assembly GCA_035771175.1 of Paratinospora sagittata. Classification (NCBI taxonomy): domain Eukaryota; kingdom Viridiplantae; phylum Streptophyta; class Magnoliopsida; order Ranunculales; family Menispermaceae; genus Paratinospora; species Paratinospora sagittata. The sequence goes on along the minus strand of CM069607.1, from coordinate 28,455,285 downwards.
TACAGAAAAACAAAATAAAAAAGTTTGAAAAACAAAATAAAAAGCTTCTTTCATTTATATTGACAGAAACACGTGTTCGGTTGTGAAGCGAGAGAGAGAGAGAGAGTCCCACATGGACGGTTGGAGCAGAAAAGTTTGAAAAACAAAATAAAAAGTTTCTTTCATTTATATTCACAGAAACAGGTGTACGGTTGTGAAGCTTAAATGAGACAGAGGAAGGGCAACTCCAATGTTTATATGGAATGTATTTAAGAAAAAAGTGTCCGGTTATTAATGACAAGGGATTTATTTCTTACGTGTTATAAAATATTTTTTAATAGATAATTAAATTAAAAAATATTCTTCAATGCTTCTTTTTAATATACACAATATCAAAAAATTTATTTTTTACGTGGCATAAATTGAATGATTGTTAGCAATAGAAAGTTGTCAAAATTACTGTCTACAAGTAGACAGTCATGTCGACAGACTCTACTTTTTTTTTCACCTCAACTTAACAGCGAATGATAATAGTTGTATTGAAGAAGTCTATTTTAATTTAATATCTATTTATCCTATGTGACACTTATTATTTTCACAATCTACAAGAACATAGGAGATGCTCTAATACTACACTAAGTCATCGAAGATTGCGGGGTCGAGCTCGCCAATGGCCTTGTTTGGGGGTGTTGTTGGGTTTTCACCCAAAACCACTTTTGCTTAACATAATTGCGAATGCAAAAGCAGAGAAAAAAAAAACTTTAGCAAAACGCTCTAAAAATCTTTCGAAAATCACGTTGCAATCGCAATGCATGGATGCTAAAAGGCCCTCAAAGTGTGTTTTGGCAAAATTCTTCACAGCGATGCGATTTTGTCGCTCTCCCAAATAGGGCCAATGTCTACAAGAGATTTTTTTTTCACTTAAAGATTAACATTTGTATCAGTAGCAGTAAGAAAATATAAACTACTTGTATGTTATGTTGGCCGAGATATGTCCAAGAAGGGGGTGAATTGAACACTTAGATAATTAAAAATTAATCCAATAGCAAATAATAAAGTGCAAAAAAAATAAATCAATTGACACAATCAATTTATAGTGGTTTGGCTATTTGCCTATCTCCACTACCTACCTCCTCAATTAGGATTTTAAACCTCGTATTTAAGGAATTCTCTTACGAGTGAGAACCAAACCGTTACACTTCTTCTCAACTTTCGAGTGTGAGAACCGCCGTTACACTACTGAACCTACAAGCTTGAGACCGACCTATACCTCTCGACTTACAGGCTAGAAAACTACCTATCTCAACTTCCGGGTGTAAGACTAACCTAAAACCTTCTCAACTTACAGGCTTAAGAAAAATCACTTGTTGAAAAAAAAAACAAGTAATCAATAATTTGTATAACTACTTTTACAACTCGATACAATATACAAGATATGAAATGAAGTACAATTGTATTCTAAGAACTATCTCTCAAATTTCTTCTTCAGCAAGAATGATGTATGATGAAACAATGTTTTGAAAATTTGAGTAAAACAGTTTAACAAACTTCAAACAGATTTTCAATAAAAGATATAAGATAAGCTCAATCTGAAAATCCTTAAAACATGTTTCAAAGACAACACTTTGAAAAAAATAGTTTAACTTGAAAGACGATATGAAAATTCGACTAACATTCAAAAGTAATGGCTCAAGAATTTTTCGGTGTTTGTTTGGATTCTAAGTGCTGATATATATAAACTTAGTAGGGTAAAGTTGTTGATCATTTGAATTTTGAATTTCAAAAAAAATGTTTATACTCAACAGCTAGAATCTTTCACGAAGATGGCAAAAATCATCTTTATGAACATTTTAATTCTCTTCAGGTTGCATGAAAAAGGAAAGTCTCAAAGGATGATCCATGCATCACACGAAATTTCTGACAAGCCTGAAAAGAGTTCTGTGCATAAAAAGTTATGAAAAAATAGACTGAAAAAGTGCACAGACACAACTTTATGACAGTGTTGGGTTAGGGTCTTGATTTGACAATCAAAGTCCTGACGCGTAAAACCAACTTTTTCATTTTGTTCCTTGAGGGCGCTTATAGTCCATAAGTGTCCTGCTGAACGGCGAAGTGAGGGTGCTACTACGTAAGCGCCATAAATTATTTATCGTTTAAAAATCGACTAAAGCTGTGAGTGCGCTATTCGAAGATAAGCATCCTGACTTGTTTTAAATTTTTTAAAATCACAAGGACGCTACTGAAAGCGTAAACGCCCTAATATTTAAAGCATGAAAACATAAAGACGCTACTAAAGGTGTAAGAGTCCTGATGTTTAAACATTTAAAACTACTGAAAATATAAGAACATTACTTGACAGTTAGTGTCCTGATGTTTAAACATGATCAACGAGCTAATGTTTAATCAGTGTCCTGATAAGTTTTTTGGTTGATTTAATGAGGGCACTACGGACAAAGTAAAAGTCCTGATAGATATAATCTTTTTAACCTTGAACATTATCAGCGTCCTAATGTATCATCAGCATCCTGACTTACCAAGTTTAGGAGGGTACTACTGAAACATTAACGTTCTGATCGAATATTTAAAGACTGATTTTGAAATTAATTTTAACTTTCAAAACTCGATTAAATCAACTAGAAATTTGATCAAACTAAATAATGAAATGATTAAAAGATTAAATCATTTGAGACATTAATCTTTCAATAGACTTGTAAGCTTTGCTCTTTTGATCTTGGTTCTTGATAAATCTGAAATATTTAACAAGATCATTAAATATACAAACATGAGTAGTTTAGAATGATCAAAATATTTTTATCATAGGATCCTTTGAGATAATATGTTAAAATTTTAAAAAGAAAAAAATAAAAAGAGAGTTGCAAGATAGTGAGCTTCTTCTAAACATCAATTTAATAGTAAAAAGAGTGTCGATACATGCTGTCGAAATAAGAATTTTTGTTTTCAAATAATATCAAAATATTATCTTTTTCTTAAAAATACAGTATTTCTGAATTATTAATGCATTGTAGAATTATAGATACGTATCAATGATGCATCGAAGATTGTGCTTCTATAGATATGTATCTACATTTTGATTATTAGTATTATTCTAGCTAGCTTTATTTAATAAAAAAAATGTCAATTTAACCATATAGAATATAATTACAAGTACAATTACACATTAAAGTTTATTAGATGTATATGTTTTATATAGGTTAATCTGTGTAATATAGTTGCACGATAATTAAATTAACATTTAAAAAAAAAAAAAAAAAAAAAAATAGATGACGCTTGATAGCTACTCCTTAACCGAGATTGAAAGATCATTGCTTAGCACAATTCCTGTTGAGGGCCGTCCAATTAGTTGGGAAAGAAGTCTTTCATAAGACAACAACTCAACGAGCTTGTGACAGATAATTAATAATGATGAAATAAATCAAAGAAGATTAGCTTTTGAATTATTTGGCATGTTGGGGCCCAATGCAATCTGTTGGAACCTCTATCCACCACGTATTTTGGTTATATATTTGACTATATATGAATTAGAAAGATTGAAAACAAAATGTTCCGATTACATGATCTCTTCAATTAATGCCTACATTGTGTTCGAGCCATAAGTATTGAAACTAATGTGATTGTGGATTTTAAAAGCCAAGTGTTTTGGGGATTGTTTGCACAATATTATTAATTAGATTTATAATAAATTTTCAATATACAATTACTTATATTTTATAATCATTTATGCATAAGTAGGAAGTATTGTAAGATACCATTATCAAAATTAAAAATATTTTGATCGAATTATAAGCACGATCTTGATTATTGAGTTTTAGTTTTAGTTTAACTGTAACAAATTTGCAAGAACAAAGAAAACAGAGAAAGGAAGAATAAGAGAATTCTTTGTCTGAGATATTTTCAGATCATCCAAAATAATGATGTTGATCTTATATTTATATACGGATGTAGAGCTTACATACGCATGAATACATCAAAGTATAACTCAGTTATTGTTACAACAATATAACTGTAATTGTACACCTATCAAGCAACTATTGGACACTTGCTAAAACAACTTAAACTATCTTAACAGTGTTCGCAGCTAACTTTAATTAACTGCTACAACTTCTTGACTTGCAATATTATTTCTATCAGCCCCCCCCCCCCCCCAAGCGAAATAGGGAAGATGACACAGTGAGCTTGGATTTTAAAAGATGAAACCAAGAGGTCGAAAGAACCTTGGTGAGGATATCGACAAGCTGATTGACTGAAGGAACATAACGAATATGTAACTCACTTCGCAAAACCTTGTCCCTTATAAAATGTATGTCAATCTTTATATGTTTAGATCTCACATGAAGAACATGATTGGTAGCAAGAGCAGCTGCACTTTTGTTATCACACCATATTACAGGAGAACGAGATAATGGAATATGAAGCTCACGAAACAGACCTTGAATCCAAGAAATTTCAGCAGTTGTCCTAGCAGGAGACTGATATTCACTTTCAATGCCCGAGCGAGCAACCACATGTTGTTTTTTAGAAGACAATGAAATAAGATTTCTCCCAAGATAGACAAGATATCTACCTATAGAACGTCGATCATCAAGAAAGCTTGCCCAATCGGCATTTGAAAAAGCATCAATTGCAAATGAGGAATTGGGAGTAAACTTAATACCTTCATTGATGGTTCCTTTAAGATTGCGCAATAACCTTTTGCAAGCTTGCCAATGCACATCAGTTGGTGCATGAAGAAATTGACTGAGTTTATTCACTAGAAAAGCAATGCCGGGTCTTGTGATAGACAAGTATTGGAGTGCTCCAATAGTACTTGTATAAAGCTTAATATCAGTAAATGGATCACCATGTGAGAGAGAAAACTTAGTACTTAAAGATGATGGAGAAGATTGAAACTTAGCACCATCCATATTAGTCCTCTTGAGCAAATCAGCAATATACTTGGATTGAGATAAATAAAGTCTCGTGTTGTCCCGAAACATCTCTATGCGAAGAAACTAGTGTAAGGTCCCCAAATCTTTGAGAGCAAATGTAAGATTAAGCCTGTGAACCATCATAAAAATAAGTTGTCCATCATCACCAACCAATAATATATCATCAACATAAACTTGTAAAATGAGAATGTGACTCCCAGAATGAAGAAGAAAAGAGACGGATCAAAATCCAAATGCTAGTAGAAGAGGCAATGAACGAGGCAATGGCAGAGGCGGCTTTTGTGGTGGTCGTGGTTATTATACAAGCTGATTTGTCAAGTGTGCTTTAAGGCTGGTCATGTTGCCTCACTATGCTACTATCGTTATGAAAAGAACTATCAACATGTTCCTAATATCGGAAAAAATATACATGGATCCAATTTTCCTCCAATTGCTTATTTAGGAACACCTGAAATCCTCAACGATTCTTCTTGGTATGCCGATAGCGGTGCTACTGCATATGTCACTAATGATTTCAAAATTCTAAGCTTTGTTACTGACTACAATGGTCTTGATAGGTTGGCGGTTGGCAATGGTAAGACCTTAACAATCTCTCGTGTTGGTTCTGCAATCTAAGTCATCCCTCTAATACTTCATTCTGTTCTTAGAGTACCTGACATACCTAAGAACCTTGTTAGTGTTTCAAAGTTGACAAAAAACAATAATGTCTTCCTTGAATTTCACTTTAATTGTTGCTTTGTTATGGACAAGGCTACAAAGAGGGTTCTCATTCAAGGGAAACTTAAATATGGCTTATACGTTTTAGGACCCGCTGCTAAAGAAGCTGAAGCATTGAGCTGTGCACTTTACACCAATCCTACTACTTCACATTCTGATTCTTCAATGTCTACAATGAATAATGGTTGTAATAATGCTAGTTCTAGTTTTGTTTATGATTTTTCTTCCAGCATAGATGTTTCAAGATATTCTCATGTTTTGAATAATACATCATGTTCTCATATGCGTACTCTTTCTGCTATTACTGTTGATCATTGGCATCATAGATTGGGTCATCCAATGGAAAAAATAGTGCGTGGTATATTAAGTAAATGTGCTGCAAAATTTTCCACTCATACTCCTATGTTTTGTGAATCGTGTCATTAAGGAAAGAGTCATGCTCTTCCTTTTCTACCGGCTGATACAAAGACAACAAAGACACTTGAATTGATCCACACCGATCTTTGGGTGCTAGCACCAGTTCCGTCGCGAGAAGGTTATCGATACTATAGTCATTTTGTTGATGATTTTACGAGGTACACTTGGATTTACCCCTTGACTTTGAAGTCTCAAGCACTGTCCACTTTTATTGTCTTCAAAACTTTTGTTGAGAACATGTTTAGCATTATAATAAAATCAGTTCAATCTGATTGGGGAGGGGAGTATAGGACTTTTAAAGAGTTCTTGGGTAAGGCTGAAATCAAGTTTCAACATCCTTGCCCGCATATACATCAGCAACATGGTCGCGCTGAACGAAAACACCGGCACATTGTTGAGACTGTTTGACACTCCTTGCTCATGCTTCAATACCAACATCTTTTTGGTGGTCTACTTTTCATACAGCTATGTTTGACCATCAGCTCGGATGGAGTTGTAAGATCAGTTTGGCAGGTATTAATGACTATGATGCTGAGCTGGTAGAGTAAGCTCGGTGTCGGGCATTGATCACGAGGCCGACGAAGCAACGGAATCTCAGTTTAGCGGATTACGAAAGAAAACTAGAGAATTTACGACCGACAAATTGACAAAGACGAGCTGTTGACGAAGGTCATCCACAACGAATCTTCGGTGTGGTTAATTATACGATAGCTTGGTCTTAGCCGAGCTTCCCATCGGAGAACCCGAGGTAAACATTTGGGATTTCCTAATCACTGGTAGCTCGGACCTCGAACAGCTTGGTCTCTTGTGAGAACGAGGCCGACCTGCAGAGTTGGTGTGTTACAACACAACACAAAAAGGATCCCGAAATATCCAGGATAGTTACGTACATGGGAACTGTAGTTATCTCGACAAATCAGAGATAAATAACAGTCCATGTGTGACGCTCCGAAAATTATTTCATCTAGCCCATAACCCAATTGCACTTTGCCCAAACTCTATGCGTTGCCTTGATATGTTTGGTGTTTGTTTGATGGTTGTTTAATGTTTGTATAGTTGATGCTTGATAATGTATATAAATATGTGTATCATAAATTGTATATGGGTCATGTTAAATTAAAGTATAATGCATATGTTATTATTTATGCATAGGCCCATTAAACCATGAATTGATATGGGTTAGGATTGATTGAATAAAAAGATAAATGAGAATGAAAATTTGGTGTATTAAATGGATTGAACATTTAAAATACATGGAAGCATGAGATTGGTTAAAGTACATGTAGTTGGTATGGGTAGTATGAGACCAACACATGTGAAGGTTGGTGCATGAAAGTGGACAAGTGTCCCATGCCCACTTCTCTAATCCAAGAATGTGCTAGAAAGTGAGGTGAGTGGAGGAGAGAATCCAAGAATGTGCTAGAAAATAAGGTGAGTGGAGGAGAGAATCCAAGAATGTACTAGAAAGTGAGGTGAGTGGAGGAGGGAATCAAAGAAGTGTGCTATAAAGAGGTGAGTGGAGAGAAAGGAAAAAAAATAAAAGAAAAGAAGAGAAAGGAAAGAAGAAGAGAAAGAAAGAGGGAGTTGCAGAAGGAAGATCTCTGCGACGTTTTCATCAAAGAGCTGGATCTTTGAGATATATGGTCAGATTGAGCTCAAAATTCTTCAGCAAGTTCATAGCTTATGGTTATTCATTCTGGTCGGTGGAGATCTTGATTAGAGGTTTCGTCTAAGAGATCTAACCTCTCAAACAAAGCTGGTCGGAAAGTCTGGATTTCTCGCGCCGTTTTGGTCAAACTTATAGATCTCCTCAATCTACGTTGAATGGATATCAAATTTGGGTATGTCGTCTACAACTGATATTTCTGTATTCTGAACGGTGGAGATCTTGATTAGAGGTTTTGTCTGAGAGATCTAACCTCTGAAACAAAGCTGGTCGGAAAGCCTGGATTTCTCGCACCGTTTCTCTCAAACTTAAAGATCTCCTTATTCTACCGTTGGATGGATATAAAATTTGGATACGCAGTGTAAAACGGATATTGCTGCATTCTGAACGGTGGAGATCTGGATCAGAGGTTGTTTCTGAGAGATATAACCTCTGAAACAAAGCTGGTCGGAAAGTCTGGATTTCTCGTACCGTTTCGCTCAAACTTGTATATCTCCTTAATCTACCGTTGGATGGATATCAGATTTGGGTATGTAGTTTATAACTAATATTTCTGTATTCGGAACGGTAGAGATGTTTATGCGTTGACTATTTTGTGTGATATAGTCATCTGAGTTTGAGTATTTGCAGCAAGAAAGGAGAAATTGTCTGATTAGAGACTTGTTCATCAAATATACTTATCTTTTCGGTCCACCGTTTGATTGGGCTGATATTTGGACAGAAGGTTTGTTTCTTCACATACTTCAATATGTACGGTTGATTTTGTGATTACATATTTCTGTTGGTATATTGATACATCTGAACAGAATAGTAAATGAAGAATTGGTAGGGTCGCTTGTATTAGACCTAAATTTAGAATATGAACTTAGACCTTTCCAAATAGCTTGCATGTCAACTATGTTGACCTAGTTGCCATTGTTGATGAACCCATGATGCAAAATCAGTGATATACATGGCTGAACATGGTGACCTAGTGTAAATCGACAATATGGCCTAAGTATGGAAAATTTCATATTTTAGGGCTTTTGATGTTTTTGGCCTAGAATCATTGAATTGATGCAACTTATGTTTAATTAAGCATGATTAGGGTTGATTATGCTACTGATTTGGTGGTTGTGACCATATCATGGGTTAGGCCTACTTGTGATCAAGTGACCCAATTTGGGCATGTTTATGCCTAAAGGAATTGAAAATCAGTATTTTTGATTAATAGAATGGTTTATGTATGAGAACTATGCATTAGAGGCCTAAGTCATGTGATTTGAGTTGAATGATGGGATTAGATGAGATTTAGGCCTATTGTTTATATGTGGGCTGATTTAGGGTTGATGTGTAATGTCTATGTGATTGAGCATAGAAATTGATGTATGGTAGGATATTGATGTATGTTTCAGGATCATGATTGGGTTGATTCGGTTTGGTGGTCGTGTGTGGTTAAATACTCTCGCGAGGCTTGGTTGTGAGTAGACTTCATTTATGATTATATCTTTTATGTCATCATATCACTTATATATTGTATGTTGAAAGCATGAATGTGTTCTAATGTTTTGAATGATGCATTGATTTGGGAAAACCTTATGACTTTGGTTGGGCCCATCTATCTGGCTAATAGGGGGATTTAACCTTGTCATAGGAGGGTTTTAGAAAAGGAAGAGATTGGGGTCAACGGTACGGTGAAATAGACGTGCACTAGTAACCCCAAATAAACATGATTGAGATCAACGGTATGGTGAAATAGACGTGCACTAGTAACCCAATGCATGTGGAATGTGGATCCAAATTGATAAGCTTTTACTTGCATCAAACTTATTATAAATGCTTGATATCTATATGTTATGAGCTTTTAATCATGCTACACATTGACATGCATACATGATATTTATTGATGAGTATTGATAGCATATTTGAATTCTATTCACTGGGCACCGTTGGGTCACCCTCATTTTCCTCTTTCAGGTCCTTCTGTCCCGAATAAGGGCAAAGGAGTAGTTATATCTTGAGGGCCTTGCCTGCGAGAGAATTCAAAGCCTCGATGTGAGTTGAGAGCCATTTTGATTGAACTGTGTTTTAAATTATGAAGTATTATATTTTGGATTATGTAATTATAATACTTACCACATTGTAGTATGGGTGAGTTGGGATTTGTTAGATAGACCATGTGGGCATATGACGGTTTTTAATTTTACCCACAATTTTGGACTTTATGTGTATGTCAATTTTAATGGACTGTAGGGATTATGATTTTATTTATGGTTCATTTTTATGGACTATCTCTTATCTTGGATGATTAATACGGTTGGTAGTTTTGTTTAGTACCTTTTGATATTATGTCGTTGTTTGAGATAAGGCTCGTAGGGTCTCAACCACCTCACGGGAGTTGAGGAGTGGTCGGAGATGCCTACGCCGGGCGTCCCGCCCCGGCATTCCGCACGCCATTCCCTGTGGGGTTGGTGGTCCGGGGTGCGGGGTCCCCACACCATGAACAAGGATGAGTTCCACTTCATCTGGGATAGGAAAGCCTATAATCACGGAGCTGATGAGCTCGACAGCTCATCACGCCTACCCGTAACTAATTAGATATCGACAAGTGGCACATGCGTATTGGGCAGCTAGCCACCTCAACCGTGAGACTTCTCCTATAAATAGCCTACTACTCTTCTTCCAAAAGGTATGAAAAAACACACATTCTTAAGTTTGTGCAAGATTTCACATTGAAGCAAGCACTAACTTAGGCATTGGAGGACTTTCAACCGGCACCACACCAGTAGTCCTCACGAAAGCCTTTTTATTGTTTCCGTTAGTTTCAGATTTATACGACGAAGTTCTGTTGATGTCTGGCGACTCACAGTTCTAGGTCAGCTCATCTCCTCTACATATCAACAAATTTAGTGTTGGTCAAATTCTGCTCTAACATGTGGTGCCGTTTGTGGGGACGACAAAAGTTGAAAATTATGATAGAGCTTTTCCGCCATGAGCCAAGGGGCAGACCACATATGTTTCGAGGAACCCGTGCCTTCACCAAAACCACATCCTGTTGAACGAGGAAGGCTATCGTCGAGGCTTAGCGACATCGAAAAGAATGTTGAAAGGTTTTCCTAGATAGTGCTCGAGCACCAGTTAGCGCAACGAAAAACTCATTCTCCCTTGCTGGAGCGACAGGCAGAACCTCAGAGAAATACCAAGAATTGTTGTCAAAGCGTCAACAAGAAGCCAAAATCGGTGAAATGTGGTGGCCAATGTCCAGACGGATCTAGGCGAAAGTCTATTTTCATCGAAGACCTTCGACATTCCCTAGAAGCGAGGAAGAAAGACGGCTAGCCAAATTCTTCCCAAGCCCAATCTACGCCTAAGAAAGAGGATCGCCATCGAATTCTAAGACAACATCGACCACACTTGCCAAGTAGGCCCCGATCAGACCTTCCAGATCCACATCAACCAGATCAGCCGGTGTAAAACCACTTTTATCGAAGACTCGTTAGTCCACCTCCATTAGGTCAGCTCGGACGATTCAGTCGAGATTGACCTGGTCGGGAGGAAGCGATTAAGCTCAGCATTATGAGGAATACAAGGACATTCCTTCGTCTTTCATAGAAGAGGTGCGTCGAGCCCCGCTGCCAAAGACCGTCAAAACATCAGAGGTCAAAACCTACAAGGGTAAAATAGATCTGAGGGAGCATGTTAAAAACTACAAGTCATGGATGGAGTTTAAAGGATACAATGACGCCACGATGTTCAAGGGATTTCATATTACCCTTGGAGGACCAGCTAGGAAGTGTCTGTTTGTTTATTTGGACACTTGGCTCACAAGTTCATCGAACACTTCACCGAAAAAAGGGAAAAAGAGAAGTCGGTGAACGGCTTGTTGGCCATCCGAAAAAGCACGGTGAAAGTCTAGGAGATTACCTTTGGGGGTTCGATGACGCGTGAGTTGAAGTAGACGATTGCAATGATGCAACCGCCATTATAACCTTTACTGTCGGCCTGAGGCCCAAGCTATTACACAACTCATTGGGGAAGAAAAAGCTCAGACCTATAAAGAGATCCTAAACCGAGCTGAAAAGTATATCAATTCAGACAAGCAAGTTGATGCTAAGAAGAAGGAAAATGATCCTTCCAAAAGCTCGAAAAAGGACAAAAAGAGAAAGCAGGAAGATGAGGTAAAGGAAGATGATAGAGGAGGTAAGAGGTCAAACTCGAACCAGCGGGGTCAGAAGAAACGTCTTCAAAATGTGTATTCGACCTACGCTCTTTTAGCTACCTTGATGGAGCAGATCCTCTTAGAAGTGCAAGACAACCATTACTTGAGGTGGCCAAAAAAGCTAAGCACGCCAGCGGATCGACGGTACAAGAGAAAATATTGCCGATACCACAAGGACCATGGTCACAACATGGATCAGTGTTTTGATCTCAAGGAAGAATCAAGACGATGATTCGTCGAGGTCATCTCAAAAACTATGTGAAGAGCTCGAATAAGGAAAAAACTCAATCACCTGAAGAGCTGACCAGCCAAGGGAGATCCAAATGATTTTTGGTGGTGACCTCGGCAAGAAATCAAACCGAGCTCTGAAAGCTTATGTTCGCGCAACCCGAGTCGATGTCATGAACCTATCCTGTCAACTGGAGAAGCAAAAAAGAGTTGACTTCACTGTCACCATCACAGAAGAAGAAGCTCGGGCCATATGTCGACCTCACATTAACGTTTTGTTGGTAACAATGTAGTAGCAAACTACAAAGTCCATTGAATCCTAGTTGACAATGGGAGCTCAACGAATATCCTTTATTGGCCGACGTTCGAGAAGTTAGGGCTTACGAAATCTCAGCTCACCCCGGTCGACGTTCCGTTAATCGAATTTACGGGGATGGAATAATGCCAGAGGAAAGAATAGCCCTCCCAGTCACAACAGGAGAAAAAGAACACAGAGTCACGGTCATGGTGGAATTCCTCGTTGTAAAAAGTCTCTCCGCCTACAACGTTATTGTGGGCCGACCTCTCCTTAATGAACTCAAAACTATGATATCCACATACCACCTCGCGCTCAAGTTTTCAGCCGAACACGGGGTAGGTGTGGTAAGAAGAAGCCAGAAGGAATCAAGAGAATGTTACGCAGTAGTAATGAAGAACAAGAACTCCAGTGGGCCGAGATTCCAACATGCCGAGGAAGAACTCATGGAGGTCGATGTCGTCCCTGATCACGACTTGGACCCAAGGGAAAACACTCCCAACCTCAAAGCTCAGGACGAATGGAGAGAGGTCCTTATCACCGAAGACCCGATAAGAACAGTTAAAGTTGGAGTCGGAATGGGCTCGGAGTTAGCAGACCAGGTCATCCGAGTATTGAAGGAGTTCAAAGACATCTTTACATGGTCTCATGATGATATGGCGGGTATCTCCTCTAGTGTGGTCGTTCACCGTCTCAACACGGATCATAAGGCGACACCAATAAGGCAAAAGAGAAGAGCTTTGAGCGCGGAACAAGCCCATGCCCTCAAAGAAGAGGTCGACAAGCTCATTTAAGCTCAGTTTATTCGGGAAGTGTCATACCCGGACTTGCTAGCCAATGTCGTGATGGTGAAGAAGCCAAACTCCCAATGGAGGACCTATGTTGACTTCACAAATCTGAAAAAGCATGCTCAAATGATAGTTTCCCGCTCCCAAGGATAGATCAGCTCGTTGACGCCACAACAGGTCATGAGTTACTCAACTTCATGGATGCATACTCAGGGTACAACTAGATAATGATGTACCACCGATATGAGGAAAAGACTTCGTTGATTATCGACCAAGGTCTATATTATTGTAAATTCATGCCATTCGGATTGAAGAATGCAGGAGCTACCTGTCAGAGGTTGGTGCATCGTGTGTTTGAGGACAAGATTGGGATAAATATGGAAGTCTATGCTGATGACGTGCTCATAAAGAGCGTCAGGTCGACAGCTCATCTGGAGAACCTTAGAAATGTGTTTAAAACTATTCGACACTACAACATGAGGCTTAAGCCAACGAAGTGTACTTTCGGGGTTACGACGGGAAAGTTCCTTGGTTTTCTTGTCAATCAAAGAGGAATCGAAGCAAACACTGACAAAATCTGATCTATCATAAAGATAAAGCCACTGCGAACAATAAATGAGGTGCAACGTTTGACGAGATGTATCGTTGCACTTGACAGATTTGTATTGAAGTCCACAGATAAGTGTCTCCCCTTTTTGAAATTGATAAAAAAGAAGGTTGTCGAATGTGGACGAGCTTTCCAAGAGCTGAAAACCTACCTCAGCTCACTCCTATTATTGTCAAAACCCATTAAGGGAGAGAAGCTCTTCATCTACTTATCTATTTCAGACACAGCTGTGAGTTTCACCCTTGTTAGGGAGGAGCAAGGTGCTCAAAAGCCCATATATTATGTGAGTAAATCCCTCCTCGATGCAAAAACAAGGTATATTGAAATGGAAAAGCTCGCCCTCACTCTAATTACTTCAGTCCTGAAGCTCAGACCATATTTCTAGGCACATACGGTAGTGGTACTCACATGATAACAATTGCGAAAAATATTGCAGAAGCCGAAGACTTCTGGAAGGCTGTCAAAGTGGGTTGTTGAGCTTAGAAAATTCAACATCGAGTATCAGCCAAGGACCTTAATTAAAGGTCAGGTATTAGCAGACTTTGTAAAAGAATTCTCATTTAGCCAGTGGGAAGAAGACGGTATCAATGCTGAGGTAGAGCTGACGTGGAAGCTATTTGTCAAAAAATCATCATGCAAGCAGGGGAGCATAGCCGACATTGTGTTAATATCTCCGAAGGGAGAGAAACACCTAGCAGTTCTTCGCTACGGCTTCTCGGCTTCAAATAATAAGTCCAAATATGAAGCTCTTCTAGCAGGGCTTTAGATGACGCTCAACTGAGGAGTACGCAAGGTGGCAATATGTTGTGATTAGCAGCTAGTGGCAAGCCATGTCACCGTCGAATATCAAGCAAAGGATGATCGCATGTAGGCCTACCTGCAAATGGTGAAAGAGCTGCTGACCAAGTTTGAAGAGTATGAGGTCATTCAGATCCCGCGAGCAGAAAATTCCCTTGCTGATGCACTTTCAAAGCTTGCATCATCTTCTAAGGATGAGCTCGTTCTTCAAGTACCGGTGGAATATCTGCATAACATGGTCATTAAGGAATGAGCTCAGGTCGGCCTCACTGAGGTTGGCTCAGGAGAGTTCCCAGTTGACAAAATGTCGGCTAGGAAGATACAACGACAGGGAGCAAGATATGTGATTATCAATGATGAACTATACCGACGCAGTTACAGCATGCCATACCCCAAATGCTTACGGGAAGAACAAGCTTAGCTTGTCTTGGATGAAGTGCACACAGGTGTGTGTGTGAATCTCTTAGGAAGGAGAGCTCTGGCTTATAAAGTACTCTGCCAGGGATGTTCTGGTTGACTATCAATCGCGACACACTAAGAATGGCCAGGAGCTGCGACAATTGCCAACGACATGCTACAATCATAAGAGCTTCTCCTAAAAATTTAACTCCCATTCAAAGTCCATGGCCTTTCGCTCAGTGGGGGTAGACCTAATTGGGCCTTTGCTAATTTGCAATAGTCAAGTGAGGTTTGCCATCGTAGGAGTAGATTACTTCACCAAGTAGGCTGAAGTAGAACCTTTAGCCTAAATAAATGAGCAAAAGACCACGAAGTTCATCTGGTAATCGATCGTATGCCAGTTCGGTGTACCATATGCCATAGTATCGAACAACGAAAAGCAGTTTGATAATTCTAAGTTCAACTCATTCTGCAATGAGCTCGAAATCTACCATTTCTTTTCAACACCAGCTCACCCTCAGGCAAATGGTCAGGTGGAAGCAGTAAATAAGATCGTCAAGCATACGCTGAAGGCGAGAATTGTGGAAAAAAAGGCACATAGGCCGAAGATCTTCCCCAAGTGTTATGGTCGTACAGGACAACCTCGAGGACCGTGGCAGGAGAAACACCTTTTTCCCTAGCTTTCAGAATGGAAGCAGTAATTCCGATAGAACTTGGCATCCCAACCCTGAGAACATCTCTCTTTGATGACATAAAAAACTCCCAGGCTTAGGGAGCCGAGCTCGAGCTGTTAAAGGAAAAGAGAGAGCAATCTTAGGTCAGACTAGCTGCTTATCAAATGAGGATTTCTAGATATTACAACTCCAAGGTCCGACCTTGAAGTTTCAAGATTGGTGACTTGGTATTGAGAAAAGTGATGCAAAACACCAAAGAAGCAGGAGCTGGAGCATTCGGCCCTAACTGGGAAGGGCCATATAGAGTCATTGCAACCCCAAAAGCCAGAGTATACGAACTAGAAAACCTTGATGGAAGGAAAATTGTGAAACCTTGGAATGTAGAGCACTTGAAGTTCTACTACCAGTAGCAATAGCGAGTAGGAGTAATACAGTAGTTGTTTCTTTTTGGTTCATACGAACCATGAATAATTTTCTTATTACATCAGCAACATAAAGTAATATCTTTTTCGACTACGTCTTATGTAAACAGACTTTTCGGTCAACAAATAGCGATGAAAGGGGAAATAGTTAAAGCCTTGGGATAAATCCACGGAAGGAGGCTTAGACCTCATAAAAGCCTTGGGGTCCGAACTAATCAACTTGGATTACTGCTGAGGATATTACAAAAGCTTGGGGTCCGAGCTTGTTAGCTCGGATTATCGCTGAGAAGAAGGGCAGGTCTCTAAGAATAGCTCGGTAAATCGGGTTACTATCGAGAAGAAGTCCAAAGCCTAAAAACCCTAGGGTCTGAGCTTACAAGGTCGGATCACCGCCAGGAAGTTAGAAATGTTTCCTTTATACCATCACTTATGCCAAAATTGGCTAAGTCCACAGAATAACTAGGCAACACATAAAGCTCTGGATGCTAGCTGAGCTGGTCAATAAACAAACGCAACAAAAAACTAGCTAGATCACGGAAGAAGACATGAGCCCGGTAACAAAAGAAATCGGCTAAGAGCTCCGAGCTTGACCAAGCCGAGCTAGCAAGAATCAAGTTAAAATGACAAGTACTAAGGGAACATTGAAACAAAAGTCATTTACATTCATCAAACAAAGTGTTAGCTCGGCATGCGAGCGTACTACATACGACAACAACAAAAAAAGTTTAAAAATCTAAACTGCAAGAGAGGAGCCAAGGTCAATTATGTGCTACTGATCTAAGTGGTTTCACACTTAGTTCTTTTCCTAAGTGTTTTGATGCTTACAAACAATATAACAAATGATGTTAATGTTTCTATCTAGTATATTTCAGCACCTAAAGATGGAAAAGAGCCAATACAAGATCTAAGTCTTCAAGTTCAAGAAGTCTCTCAAGCAAAGGATCAACCATACTTAAAGCTTGGACAACTCGAAGGAATGAAGACAAAAAGGTTGAGAGTCTTTATGTGTCTAGAATTAGGATATAACCTTCTTGCATTTCCTATTGCTCAATCTTTCTAAACTTCATGCATTCATACTTCACATATGCATAGTTTTGATAAAACTCATTCATGCATTAAGTATTCTTTAAAAATGATTTTCAAGTATTCAAAATGTTTGATTTATGTTTTTAAACTATTTTGAATCATAATTCCATTAGTTATAGTTAAAATGATATTTCTACAAAGTTTTTTAAAATAATCAAAATTGTTTTGATTTTTATCAAAATCTTGTTTGATTGTTTAATTGTTGATTTCAAAGTGTTTTAATCTTCAAACTAAATATATTTCAATCATATTTTGATGCCCAAATAAGCCCATGTGTTTAGAATTTTGAAAAATCATGTTAACCCAAGTTTTCACATTCAAAGTATGCTCAAATAAAATTTAACCCTTTAAAAGTATTTGATACCTTTCTCAAATGGTTTTGAAAATGTTTTCAGTGGTTTTGGAATGTTCTTTACATAAATTTAAACCTATTATATGCCTATATTTGGTTTTCATTTCATATATATTTTCGTAAAAGAAAAACTTCAAAACTGTGTGATGAGTCAAGATGCTAATTGAGTGTGAGCAAGCTAATGCAAACTGTCTCCATGAGCTAGTTACTGCAAACTATTTGCATGAGCAAGCTAATGCGCAATAAGTGAGCTAATGCGCATTAGCTAATGCGCTTGAGAGAGCTAATGCACAATAAGTGAGCTAATGTGCATAAGCAAGCTAATGCACAATGAGGGAGCTTATGCAAAAATCTGAGATTTTCTGCAACTTCTCTGGAACTTTTCTAGGCACGTTTTCAACGGTCCAAAATCAAATTTTTTACCCCCAACGGCTATATTCTTGTGTCTAACGGCTATAACTTGTTTCTAATCTATAAATACAAGTAGTTAGGCCATTTTAAACACAAGGCAGACAACCATGTGAATCTAGGGAGTGTTTTACAAGGTCAAATCATTTTTCTCATTTCAAAAACCTAGAAATTAGATATGTTGATTTGAAGATTAGATTTCAAGCTTTTTCATTGTGCATCATTAAAAGCATCTTCAAAATTATTCTCTTGAGAAAATATGGTTGCAAGATAGGTATAAATCATTGTAAGGTCTCTTTTCACCTTGAGCTTAAATTCTCATATCCTGTATTTAGTATTTGAATTTATGAGCTTCATTGTGATTGTTCTAATCACTTAGAACAAACATTAGATTCACTGTTTTCAGTCTTTTGGATTGTTTCATGATTTGAAATGAACCAAGTAAAGTGATTTAATATCACTTGTGATTCTAATGTTGGAATCAAGACTAGTTTCATCTTTTCTCTTAAAAGAATGTTTGGGTTCTTCCTTAGCCCGGAAAAAGGATACATGGTTCTTCTTTAGCTTGTAAAAGGAACATGAATTCTTCCTTAGCCAGAAAAAAGGATAAACGGTCTTCTCACACCCGTAAGTTGAGAAACAGTCTTTTCACACCCGTAAATTGAGAAACGGTCCTCTCACACCCGTAAGTTGAGAAATGGTCCTCTCACACTCGTAAGATGAGAAACGGTAGTTCTCACACTCGTAAGTTGAAAAAGTGTACCAGTTTGATCTTCACCCATAAGAAGATCAGTTAGTGAAGTTTGAAAATCCTAAATGCTTGTGTACTTTACTTTTTGCATTTTACTTTATGCCCATTAGATTTATTTATGCATTGAACCCAATTGAGTCAAGGAATCTCATAAGAAATTAGAAAAGATTAAAAACGACCATGACACCCAATTCACCCTCCCCACTTGGGCGTACCAACAGTGACCATCGCCACCATCAACTTCCTAGTCGCCATCGTTACCTTCGACCTGCTCCTCAGCTCTCTTTCCGACCTCCCCAACTCTAGCGCCCTCAGCTCTGTCGCCGATCTCACCCTCCTCGGCCTTGCCCTCCCCGCTTTGCTCAGCCATGAAAGCATCGAAGGCCTCCATGTCGACCTTGTCACCAAAGTACTTAGCGAATTCGACGCACATGTTGACCTGGCCATCTTCCTACTCTGAACGAAAAGCCTCCTGATACTCTTCGGAAGCCTTGAAGTCTTCCACGGCCTAGCAACGCTCCTCTGATCGGATGTTCACCAACTCGACATCTTTTGCAGTGAGTTTGGACTGGAGCACCTCGTTAGTAGAGGTGACGAGCTCAAACTCATGTCAAAGCTTGGATAGATCGACTTTAGCCTTAGAAGCTCGTGCAGTTGCCACCTCGACTTGATGGACATCTCCTCACCAACCTTCTAGTTGGCGAGCCGAGCTGCAATAAGAATGTCATCTGACTTCTGAAGACCAAGGTTCGTGTGAAAAACACCCTACAACATTCAAGGAACAACCAATTAGAAATTTTGCCGAAAACTAAGGAAGAGAAGCAAAAAAAAAAAAAAAAAAAGACAAACGAAAATCACCTCGACGGTCCGGGAGATGGCCTTGGAAAGACTCTTTCCGAGCTCATCATCCTTGGCCAGTTGATAAGTTGTGTTTTAGTAGTTAGTTTGCATGTTAATTTGATAAATTTTTAGGTTCATTTAGTTAGTTTTTAAGTGTTTTTTACATGATTAGTATACTTAGTTGTTTTAGATGAATTTAAGTTTTATTTCAGGTTTTTAACATGAATAAATGACTTTTTGATACAAGTTAATATCATAGAAGTGACATGTTCTAAGTATATTTCTTTGTAGTTAATACTTTGATTAATTGCATAGAATTTACATTTGTTTATACATTTTTTTGTAGGTAAATAAAGAGCTCAAAAGTGGGTTGAAACAAGGTTCAAATGGTGTTCAAAAGAAGTCAAGAACATGTGCAAAACATATACAAGAAGTGTACATAAAAGTGGAAAAATCGGCCAAGTCAACAAATTAGCACAAGAAAACTCGAGACAGGGCGCCTCGGTGTCCATAGTGGGCGCCGCGGTGCCCAGATGCAGAGAGATGGTGGTAAAAACCCGTGGGTGGGCGGGGCGGCGCCGATGTTCGCAAAATTGCGGAGTTGCATTTTTTAAGCGAGTTTTCATGCCCATTATGGTCTTTTGACCCTTAAGTGTAAAAAAAAGTTTTAGGGTTTTAATTATGATTATCAAAGTAGATAATTAGGTTGGAGAGGGTGAAAAAGGAGGCAAGAAAAGAAGAAGAGCATTGGAGGCTTGAAGGAACTAAGGACAAGGAGAAGATTAAGCTACAAATAAAGGGGGATTCGAACCTTTGATTTCACTTTCCTGTATCTTGAAATGTTTTCTTCCCTTGTTTTATTTCTTTTTCATCTTGTATCCATGAACATGAATATGAGCTAAGTTCTTGATCTAGGGGTTTGAATGATTTATGTTTAATTTTATGGGTTAATGCTTATTTCTGTGTTATTGAATTAGTTTCTGAATTTATTTGCAAATTTATATGCTTAATGCCTTCAATTTGCTGGCCACTAGTTGAATGTATTTAGATTTGATTTCTTACACTCAAGAGAGGTGTTATCAATTCGGATCCTGGAAGTTGTGACCTAGGTTACTAGTATTGAGTCGAGAGACCTACGAAAACCTTTGAAATCAGAAAACATGAATCACAAATCTTAAGGCATACTTGATGTGTTGATTTACACTCGAGAGAGAGAATTAACAGGTTAAGTATAGATTTTCAAATTGACGCTCGAGAGAGCTATTTGATTGGGATAGGATTCATGATTTATAAATTTATTAACTAAATCAATAACAAAACATTTTGAATCCCTTAAAGTAAAACATAATGATTTCGATCCTCTAGAATTTTCATTCGTTGATTTACACCCATTTTCAATTAATTTTGCATTAATTCGTCTTAATTTGTTTAAACTTTATTCCAGCACATAAAATTACCAATTTTGATCACCTAGATAATATTAAAATATTAGTAGTACTGGGCATTATATTAGTAAAATTACTTTTCCCTGAGGACAATAACCCGACTCACCTCGATATTATAACTTGATAATTCGTGCACTTGCGAATAACAAAATATTCCGCATCAAGTTTTTGGCGCCGTTGTCGGGGAACAGTGTCAATTTTACTTTTATTAATACCATCGCAAATTGATTTTTATCTTAATTTAGGTATTATTTTTGTTTGTTATTTTTTCTGAGTTAATTTTTCTCTTTTTCGTGTTAGGTTTCACTGGTTCATGCGAAGAGTGAGAAGTGCTAAAATTGTACCTCTTGATCTTGAGATTAAGAGAACCTATGGTAGACTGAGAAGAGAGAGAAGAGCACTAGCACAAGAAGAAACCATGGCTGAAGGGAGCAACCAGTTGCCTTTGAGGGATTACTTCAAGCCAGTGGTCAGCAATAACTACTATGGGATCGCAAGGCTGCCAATCAATGCTAACAACTTTGAGTTGAAGCCTTCCTTGATTACAATGCTACAGCAACACCAATTTGGCGGAGTACCTCAAAAAGATCCAACGGTCCACATCAACACTTTCTTGGAGATGTGTGACACAGTGAAGATAAACGGGGTCC
Organism: Paratinospora sagittata; assembly: GCA_035771175.1. Classification (NCBI taxonomy): domain Eukaryota; kingdom Viridiplantae; phylum Streptophyta; class Magnoliopsida; order Ranunculales; family Menispermaceae; genus Paratinospora; species Paratinospora sagittata. The sequence continues at coordinate 28,433,619 of CM069607.1, read as the reverse complement.
CAGAAAAGCAAATAAGACTAAGATTGTTCTCATTTTCATTAAGGGACAAAGCAAAATCATGACTCCAATCTCTACAACCAGGGGGCATAACTACATGGGAAGAGATGCTCCAAAAGTTTCTTCAAAGATTCTTCACACTTGCAAGGATATAACAACTGAGAGCAAAGACCTACTGAGAATTGGAGTCTATTTAGAGAATTGGAGTCTGAATCTTTATATGAGACTTGGGAAAGATTTAAAGACCTACTGAGAAGATGTCCACATCAAGGGTACCAAGAGTGGTTGCAGATTCAAATGTTTTACAATGCCATGACCTTATATACAAGGTCATTAGTTGATGCTGCACCTGGTGGTACTCTTATGGGAAAGACAACAAATGAAGCCCTCATGTTGATAGAAGAAATGGCTTCCAACTCTTATGAACACTCTAATGAAAGGGCTCCAACAATAAGAGTGGCTGGATTGCATGAAGTGGATCAAATGACAACTTTATCAGCTCAAGTGTCTTCACTGCAACACCAAATGACTATTCTCCCATGAAATCCATCACCTTCATCTTCCATAGCATCCATTGCAGCAGCAAGTTTAGTTCCTCAAGGTTTTGGTGGTCAAGAAGAGCAAGTACAGTTTGTGAACAACGAATTATACAACTATAGAGGCAACCAAGACAACTACAGAGCACACCAAAGTGGCACTCAAGTACCAAATTAGTACTATCCGGGGGTTAGGAATCATGAAAATTTTTTCCACTCTAATAACAGAAACGTGTTGCAACCGCCGGGGTTTCGGAATCAAGTTCAAGAGAAGAAATCAAGTCTGGAAGAAGCAATGACAATTTTTTTGAATGATTCAAACAATAGGTTCGCTAAAAGTGAAACAAAGTTGGATGAATTGGTGGCTCACATGGCTAATCAAATGAGTACAATGAATCAAGTGATAGCTCAAGTAGGAAACTTGGGTGCCTCGGTAAAGAACTTGGAGACTCAAATTGGGCAAGTGGCTACACAAATAAGCGCACAACAAAGCAACAACATCTTTCCAAGCAATACAAAGATCAATCCGAGATAGCAGTGCAAGGCTATCAAATTGAGAAGTGGACAAAACATAGAAAGTTATCCCTTACCAAGCAATGTAAAGCCCATCACTTCTTCATCATCCAGTCCATCATCATCCTCATAGAGCCAAGCAAATGTTCAAGAGGAAGTTGAAGAGGAAAGTCTTCAGAAAAGGCAAAAGAGTTGCCAATGAGAAGGAAAAAGAGGCGAAGAAAGATGACTATGTACCGGGGCGTATCACATTTCCGGACAATCCGCCTATTCTTAAGAAACTCATTCCGTATCCTCAACGTTTTGCAAAGAAGAAGCTTGATGAACATTTTGCAACATTTTTGGATATTTTTAAGAAGATTCACATCAACATTCCTTTTGCAGATGCTTTGGAGCAGATGCCCAATTATGCCAAGCTCATGAAGGATGTGATGTCTAAGAAGAGAAAGTTGGAGGAGTTTGAAACTGTCAAACTCACTGTGGAGTGCAGTGCCATTCTGCAGAAGAAGTTACCCCAAAAACTCAAAGATCCAGGGAGTTTTACTATCCCTTGTGTTATTGGTACTTCTTTATTTGAAAAAGTATTATGTGATTTGGGAGCTAGTATTAATTTAATGCCCCTGTCATGTATTACACTGTTACTATGTCGTATTAGTGGTCAATCTTACTCAACCAGACTTAGTCTTGTCTTCAGTAACTTTAAATAGTAAATGGGAGACAACGTGCTGCTCTAGACGATTGGTATTTAAGTGGACCTCGTGTCCCACTTCTCAACTGGAGACTGATATGGTTGGTCTTATCTGAAAGCTATCTGTTTGTACAAGTGATATTGGATATCTTAACCTTGCACGTGGTGATACTGACCTGGTGAGAATCACCAGACGCTGCCAATCCTGTCTAATGTTAGTAAAAACTAGACTTGCTCATGCATTCACATCATACATAAGCTCCACCTAGGGACGTAAGTGGTTCATGATCCACAAAATAGTTAGAAGCAATGCTCACTATTCTTGATACTTCCTTAGAGAGAGACGAACAATGAGAAACCGGGATTTCTTGGGGATGGACATTTGTACGTGAATCTAAGGCGATGACCTTGGGGAGGGACGTAAAATGAGAAGCCGGGTTTACTTGGGGATGGACATCTATACGTGAACTCAGGGTGACATAAAATCATGGAGCCATTACGAGACGGTGTCATGCATACATACATGTTGTACTGATTATGATGCTATGTTGTGTATATGTGATATTTGATTATGAAGTTTCCTTTATTAATTGTCATGTTCACGAACTATTTTACCCACTGGGCAATAGCTCACCCCGTTGTTATCAAATTTTTTACAAGAGTTTAGGGTGGACTATGTGGAGGTTTTTGGGTCCACATTTTGTAACCCTTATTAATTATAGGGAGATTTTGGGAGGATGTTCCCTCAATCATATTTTGTACAAAAATACATTCTGAAATTAATGAAATCAGATTTGTACTCAATTGTGTACCGGCGTACTCGGTTATTGTTATAATGCATTCGCGCCCCATCTGTGAGTGTTCTGCCGGTTTAGGCGCGTCCGGCCGGGGTGTGACAGCTCTTGCTCCAAAAGGTATGAAAAAACACACATGATAAAATTTGTGCAAGATTTCACATTGAAGCAAGCACTGACTTAGGCATCGGAGAACCTTCGGCCGACACCACACCAGTGGTCCTCACGAAAGCCTTTTTATTGTTTCCGTTAGTTTCAGATTTATACGACGATGTTCTGTTGAAGTCCGGCGACTCATGACTCTAGGTCAGCTCAACTCCTCACATATCAACAAATTCGGTGTTGGTCAAATTCCACTCCAACAAGCTACATTTCTTATTAACCTTCTTCCAACACCTACACTTGCTCAACAATCTCCCTATTAAAAATTATTTGGTTGTCTACCTGATTATAATTTTCTAAGATCTTTTGGATGTGCTTGTTATCCACATTTACGCCCATACAATTTCAATAAATTGCAATTTCGATATGTGTGTTCATTGCATACTCAAGTAGTCATAAAGGTTACATCTATCTACACTCGTCTGGCCGTGAATACATTTCACGAAATGTTATTTTTAATGAAGACAAATTTCCATTTGCTGTTAATTCACCATTTAAATTCCTTTGTTTCCTCACCTATTTCTAACACAAATTTCACTAGTTTTTCTGCTCCATTACTCCCTATGTCACAAATCACTGTGCCTTCTCATAATCACATACCAAATCATGATAATGAAATCCTTCAATACCACCTATAATACCACCTTTTGCTACTATACCCATGGATCCATCTACTCCTATCTCATCTACTGTTGATACTATACTTGTAAATGAACATGTCTCCATTCCTTCATCAACTATTCCTTCCAATGTTGAACTCAGCACATCAACCCATCTTATGATCACTAGAGCTAAACATGGTATATTTAAGCCTAAGGTTTTGTTGTCCACCAAACATCCTCTATCTGTTGAATTAGTTCCATCTGAACCTACATCAACAAAAATTTCTCTTGCTACCCCCGAGTTGAAATAGGCCATGGATGAAGAATTTGCAGCTTTGCAAGAGAATAACACATGAGATCCAGTGCCTTATGATGACTCTATGAATTTGGTTGGCAACAAATGGGTCTTCAATGTTAAGTTGAATGTTAATGGGAGTGTTCAAAGTCTGAAAGCTCGTCTTGTGGCCAAGGGGTTTCATCAAATCCCTTGCATTGATTATACGTATACATTCAGCTCGGTAGTAAAACACACAACTGTCCGCATTGTTCTTACTATTGCAGTCATGAGAGGATGGGACATTCGTCAATTAGACGTTACTAAATGGAACTCTTACAGAGGTAGTATATATGGAGCAACCGGAAGGTTTTATTGATTCCATAAAGCCCAATCATGTATGTCAGCTTCGCAAGGCCTTGTATGGCTTGAAACAAGCTCTACGAGCTTGGTTTGACAAACTTAGATCAACACTTTTATCTTGGGGTTTTCAAAGTACTAGCTCTGATACCATAACAAATTTGCAAGAACAAACAAAAGAAAGAAAGAAAACAGAAACAAAGAAAGGAAGAAGAAGAGAATTATTTGTCTGAGATATTTTTAGATCATCCAAAATTATGATGTTGATCTTATAATTATATATAGAGGTAGAGCTTACATAAGCATGAATACATCAAAGTATAACTCAGTTATTGTTAGAACAGTATAACTGTAATTGTACACCTATCAAGCAACTTGGACACTTGCTAAAACAACTTAAACTACCTTAACAATGTTCTCACAACTAACTTTAACTAACTGTTGCAACTTGACTTGTAATATTATCTCTATCAAACTGGAAACCAAAACACTTGTAAAAATTTTCTATGTCAATTAGAGAAGGGACCTTATATATGATCAAGTAAGCCCAAATTCATGTCATGTATACACATTGTATAGTTAAGCTGTACTAGACTTGATATACCAATACGATCACGATTGGTAACCAAGTACTCTAATCAATTTGATTTTATAAATGTAAATAAACAATGAGCTATGCAACCCACCTTAATTGTTATTCTTACAATCTCCTACTTGAGTTGCATAAAATAATATTATATTTCATTTTAAATATAGTTTAATTAAAAAAAATTGACTATTCAAAATGACAAGAAGATACATATGGCCACAAAATAAACAGAATGATTAACTGACTACCACCTTAATCTCCGCATTCATACAACTACAAGTATCCAATTTGGTAAATTATTATGTCAATATGCGACATAAGACCATACTTAGTCAAAATACTTACAATCTTACTAATTTTGGCAATATGGATTGGAAGTACATGTGTTCAGTATTATGTCTTAAGTTAATGGAAAACTTGTAGGTGAAACCTTTACATATAATTTAAGGTCAAAATGATTTAAAACTTCTTGCCATTGATGGAGATAATTAATCTGGATTATATTATATTTGAGTTAGTGTCTAATTAGGATTTGAAAAGTGTGTATAATTAAAAATTTTGAGTTAATATTTGATTAGAGTTACTTATTGTATTAGGACTACAAGTGTTTAAGATTTAGATTTTGAGTGTCTATAAATACACCATATAATAAGTTGTAATAAGTAAGAAAAGAAATAAAGGATTCTCCCCCTATTATTATTGTTTAGATCTAACAGCCATAAACATCTTTGTTCCCACAACACGTATATGACATTATAGAACGTTTATAAATCAATGTACAAATAACATTCTCGAGAATATAATAGTGCTTATTCAATTATTTGCTCCCTAATAATCAAAATTATCCTTTTAACAAAAAAATAATGACCAAAATTATCAATCAATTCCATGTTGGTAACGTGCCCATAAATATATTAGGTGGCCAATCTTTGATGATCATTAGGTCAATAATCATCTCTTTTGTTGTTATTTGAATGACAAAAAGTCCATTTTCTTGAATCTTCCTCTCTTAACATTCAAGTATTTGATGTGTATATATTTAGATCCAAATGTTTGCTTATTGTTCTTGGAGAAGGCAATAATTGTAAATTTTAATGGTAACAGACTTAGAGACAGACTAATTATACTATATCTAGCTTTCAAAAAATAAAATAAATTAAAAATTAAAAATTAAAAAAAGTCTTTATAACACCATTCCGATACAAACACAAAAATTAACTAGCAAAAAGAACTTTCGCCTCTTTTCTTTTCTTTTTTTTTCTTTTTTTTTTCTTTTTTTCCAAGTACCTACAACAAAAGTATTTTTTTACGACACAATTTTCACGATATTTCATGAATGTGTCATTAAAAGTTATTTAAGATAACAATTTTTGATAAGGTGTCGCTGTATTCAAGTATAACAACATTTTTTTAACTATTATAGAAAGTTTTGAAAAGTCTGTAATAGACGACATTGCATTTGATGTCATCCAAAATAGTTGCAATACATGACATATATTTTTAAGTGTTATTAAAATTAAGAGTACATAGATGATATTTTATTAAAAATACTCATTATATATGAAATATTTTTAAGTTTCATTAAAATTAAGAGCTCATGGATGACAATTCATAAATGTCATTTAATATTTTTTATTCAGATACTGTAATACCTTGTATTTCACAAAAAATAATAATAATAATAATAATAATAATAATAATTTTTTAGAATAAAGCACATGCCTGGAAGTCCAGGCACATGGCACATGACACATGGCACATGCCTGGAATTTCAGGCACATGCCTGGAATTCCAGGCACATGTGCACATGACACATGTCTGAAAGTCTAGGCACATGGCACATGGCACATGCCTGGAAGTCCAGGCACATGGCACATGGCACATGCCTAGAAGTCCAGGCACATGCCCAGAAATCCAGGTAGCCCGCCTGGACTTCCAGGCCAAAAAAATTATGTATAAACCAACCCTCCCCTCTTCATTTTTCACACCAAATTCACTCCAAATTGTGATTTTTCCTCCTCTTTTCACTCATATTGAGTTTTTAGTCTTTTGAGACTCTCTGTCCGAGACTCTTAGTACAGTACAACGAAGTTTTGTCAGGAGGAAAATGCCAGATCTGAAAAAGAAGAAGTTCTTATCAGAAGGTGGGGAACGAAACATAGGTTTGCGTGTTTTATAACTTTTATTAAAGTTTACATTCAATTATTATTATGTCTACTGTTCATTTACACTGCATTATGTCATATAATGTTTATACTGCCGCACTTATGCCTGTACACTTGGAATTCACGTATTATACTGTTATAATGTCGAATTTGTGGTCAATCTGACTCAACTAGACTCGGTCTTGTCCTTAGTAACTTTAAATAGTGAACGGGAGGCAGCGGGCTGCTCTAGGCGATTGGTTGTTTAAGCAGACCTAGTGTCTCACCTCTCAACTGGGGACTGATCTAGTTGGTCTTATTGAAAGCTATCAGCTTATACATGTAATACTGAATATCCTAACCTTGCACGTTGTGATACCGACCCTGATAAGGATCACCAGATGTTGCCAAAGTCAGTCTAAATGTCAAGAAAAGACCAGACTAGTAGACTAGACCAGCTCATGCATTGGCATCATATATATCACTACCTAGTGTTCGCTATTCATTGCATTTCTCTGGAGAGGGACGTACATGAGAACCCGGCTACGCCCGGGGAGGGACATCAGTATGTGAATCCAGAGCATCGTTCCTGTACGTGAACTCAGGCGATGTACGTTCATCAAACCATTACGAGACAGTGTCATGAATACATACATATTGATTGATTATGATGCTCACATGTGTATTTAAGATATATGATATTGAAGTATGCTTTATTAATTGTTATACTCACGAACTATTTACCCACTGAGCTCGTTAAGCTCACTCCATTATTATCCAATCTTTCACAGGAAATTAGGGTGGACTGGGTGCAGGTTATGAGGCCCACATTTTGTACTCTTTGTATGATTCATTGGGGATTTTGGGGAGTATGTTCCCTTGACTATTTTATGTACAAAAGTATTCTGAATTAAATAAAATCAGATTTGTACTGTGTGACATATATTTCCGCTGCGCACTCTATTGTTACCATTGTTATTGTCCAAATGTGCGCCCCGTTCGCTAGTGTACCGCCGGTTTAGGCGCGTTCGGGCGGGGTGTGACATTTAATGGTATCAGAGCGTACGGTCCATGGCCCGCCCAAGTCCACCAAATTAGGAGAAGAAAAATTTTACTAGATATAGATATCTCTAGAACTATATATATATATATATGATTTGTATATAGATGAGATTTATATTAAATAGATATCTAGAAAATTATATGATTTCTATATAGTTTGATTTGAATATATATATAGTTGTGAATTATGAAAACTATATATATTAATGATTAAATACATATCTATATATCAATGCATATAGGAGATATATATATACCTTGTTATTATTGATGAAAAAAATTTGAATGAAAAATTTTATTAGATATATATATCTCTAGAACTATATATATATATATATATATATATATATATATATATATATGTCAGTTATATATAATTGAGATTTATTTTAAATATATATCTAAAAAGCTATATGATTTTTATATAGTTTGATTTAAATATACATATAGTCATGATTTATTTAAAAACTATATGTATAGTTATATACCTTAGTGTATATGAGATATATATATATCATATAAAAAAAATTTGAATGAAAATTTTTATTAGATATATATATCTCTAGAACTATATATATATATAGTGAGATTTATATTAAATATATATCTAGAAAACTATATGATTTTTATATAGTTTGATTTAAATATATATATATATAGTTATGATTTATGAAAACTATATATATTGTAAAAAAAATAATAATAATATTTAGATGAAAAATTTTATTAGATATATATATCTCTAGAACCATATATATATGTCAATTATATATAGTTGAGATTTATATTAAATATATATCTAGAAAAACTATATGATTTTTCATAGTTAGACTTAAAATACATATAGTCAAGATTTATTAAAAACTATATGTATAATTATGATTGAATATATATATCTATATACCTTAGTATATATGAGATATATATATATATATATCATATTATTAATGAAAAAAATTCGAATGAAAAATGCTATTAGATATATATGTCTTTAGAACTATATATATATATGAATTATATATAGTTAAGATTTGTATTAAATATATATCTAAGAAAACTATATATGATTTTTATATAGTTTAAATTTTAAATATATATATAGTTGATTTATGAAAACTATATATACAGTTATGATTAAATATATATATCTATACATTCATATACGTATACGATATATATATTGCTAATGAAGAATTTTGATTACATGATGGCATAAACATCAAGAGAAAAAATATACAATCTTATCCAACTGACAAGGCATAAATCTTAAAAATGTTAGGAATATATTTTGTGTCTTTCACAAATTTATTTTCCTTTCAGCAAGGAATGGCCTCAAGTGAAGGAGTAACTTCCACTAGTAGGGAACCAATTCCCACTAGACTCAAGGAATTGTCCAAAAGGGAGGTTATAACCATGAGGAGCATCGACAACAGAGATCTCCGCCTCCACCCAATCCTTCACAACAAACTCGCAACTGTGGGTTGGTTGAACATAACAAAGGTTGAGGGCCAAGTCTCTTACAACTTGGTAAGATCCTTCTACGAAGCCATGAATTACGTGGGACTTCTAGAAGAGGGAATCGGCCCTGTATTGGAGACAACAGTTATGGGGATAAAAATTCCTATCAACGTCGAAATCATCGCTCGACTTATGAAGATTCCGATTGAGGAAAGAATTATTAATCGACATGAACCGCAGACAATTACAGAGATTGAGGAGTCTAATGAACAATTATTCAATTCCCTCACCAAGGAGCCATACACTCAATCGATGTTCACCAACCTCCCAAACAATTATCTTAAACCATCTCTTGCCGGCCTTGGAAAGATTGTGTTCGGCAACATCTTGCCAGAAAGAAGGCCTAATGGCACTATGTCAAGGGCCCAACTCCTTGTACTATATTGCATAGAGAAGGGAATAAATGTCTCCCTACCTCACATCATCATCCAACAAATGTTGAGGGTGATTCAAAACCCTTTGAGAAACGGATTCTTCGGTTACGGAGCCTTGATCATGAGGATGCTACGCGAAGTAAACATCGACACTTTAGATGGGACTTCGACACAAATCGTTGAGCCAGTTACAACATCTTCTATCTTCAAGATATATGTTCCAAGGGGAGGAGTAACTGACAAGGAAGTATTCAGCACAATGATAGGAAATGCCGATAGAATGAGGGACAAGCATGGACATTGCCTTCGAAAAAGTCGACGCAAGATTCTCGTCGGAGAAGCACCAAGTTTTGGAGGGCAGAACATCCCAATGAGCCCACTACTTCAAAATTTTTCACATCATCCAAATCTAGATATACAAGGGGTTCCAATTAGGGAATCCCCGTATAATCAAAACAATTACCTTTCACCTATGAATCACACGTACAACCAATACTTTCCCCCAATGCCTATGGCTTACCCTCCACCTATGGGACAATCGAGCCATCAACCACCAATGGACCAATCGACTAACCTCTTTGAAAGGTTAAATAAAATGGAATCCAATATGGCGGAAATGAGAGCGACTTAAAATTATATATTAACACATATGCAAAACTCTGAAGCAGAGCGAGCAAACTCTCAACCTTCTGTTAGTAGTCGTTCTGTACCTAGCAGGAGATCTAGAAGGAGCGGAAGTAGGCAGAGAAATCAAATTTGATTACTGGCATTGTAAACTTTTCTTTTATATACATGAATGAAGACTATCTTTGGTGGGCCGACTTACAACCATTCTTTCTTTTGTATCACTAACTTTGGAATGGTATGGGACATAACAAAATTGGAGGATACTAAATAAAATGTGGAAGTAAGAAAACCCATGACCTTGTGTGAAAAGAAACATTTGGAGACAGTTGCATTACTAATATTATCACTAAGTTTACACGGTATGGGACGAGGAAATTTGGACGATACTATTGGTGAACTTCTATTCAACCAATGTTTTTAGAGATCGTGTTCATACAACTTAACTTGGTTAACACCCTTATTACCAACGTTATGTGGTATGGGACACATGAACTTGGCTAATAATCGAAAAGACTAAGAGTAAGAGTTTGAATACATAAGATTGCGATAGAACGTTAGATTAGGATATTTACCGAGGCAAATCTTAGAATTCTTATGACTCGTATGGATTTTCAATGAAATATATATGTATGTTCACAAGGACCATAACAAAATCATTTGAAATACTTGCAAAGTTTTGTACTTATTATATAAACATTCTAACCTTATTTGTTTTTACACCATGGCCAAACATACGAGATATATAAGATTCTGTGATTCCTCAACAAGAACCTTACACTATACTTAGAAAAATAAGTGATTTTAACATTACAGTACTCTCGAAATTGGTTTTATTTTTTCCTTGGCTACAGTTCCTAAATCTTGGTTTTATTTTCTCCTTGCCAGTGAGAAAATGCAAACAAGGAAGAGAGGAAGGGCACGTACTGTTCGTCCAGCAGTTGAGGCACCTCCTGAGATTCAGGAACCGCCGCCTCCAACAACAGCACAAGCCACACCCGACACTGCCACTCCATCTGGGCAGGCAATACCACCCCCACCCGCACCCTTTACTATGCCTTCGAGCATGGAAACCTTTTTTGCCGGATTTATGGAAGCAATCAAAGCCACTGTTCAAACGGCCGTTCGTGAGACCGCGACCAGTCAGGTTGCCACGGTTCAAGCACCTGTAAAATTTGGGTCTGAAGCTCAAACCGATCAGATTACTAAATACAAGCGGCTACAACCTCTTACTTTCGATGGCACCATTGATGCTGATGAGGTGCAAAAGTGGCTGGATGAGTCAAAGAAGGCTCTTGATGCAATGGGAGTCGATGAGACTCAAAAAATTCCACTAGCGACCTACCAACTTGTTGGTGGGGCAAACACATGGTGGATGACAGTGAAAGAAGACCCAAGGGTCAACATAGCAGATATGACTTGGCAGCAGTTTGAGTCAATGTTTATTGATGAGTATTTTCCCAGCGCGGTGACGAAGCAGAAGCGCCAGGAATTCGTTAAGTTATACCAGGGCACCATGACTGTCAGAGAATATGCTGGAAAATTCAAAGAATTATCAGTCTACTCTCTCTCCACCATCTTAACGGAGCGAGATAAAACTGAGAAATTTTATAATGGCCTTCACCATGACATTCGACAAGCCTTGTCGATCTTGGATCTCAAAATTTACAAGGAGGTTGTTGACAAGGCCATGAGCTTTGAACAAGAGAAGATCTTACAGGAATAAAGAATGAATAAGGGCAAACAGCTTGCAACGTTTTCCTAACAAGGCTCGCAGCAGGGCAGCAAGAAGAAGCCCTACTACAATCAAAACCCAACCCTCCTAGCCCCTGTTTCGAAGAATGAGGCCACAACACCTGCGACTGAGCTTTCTAACCCTAACCATCAGGGTTTTCGTAATCATGGCCGCGGAGGTCGTTATGGAAGGGGTGGCCGTCGAAAGAGCAATGGCAGAGGTGGTGGTCGACACCACAATCAGCAAGCCCAGCAGAACAATCAGCATGGCCAGCAACACAATCAGCAATACAGGCCTACTTGTTTCAACTGCGGCCAGCAGGGCCACATAAGAAATGCCTATCCGCACCTTAAGCAACCTGTTCCTGCTATTTCGGTCCAACAAGCACCACCTGCTGCTAATGCCCAACCCAGGCAGAACCAGCAGAACCAGGGTCAACGGAATCAGGGCAGAGCATATGCCATCGCTCAACAACCCCTCCCAGACAACAATGTAGTCGAAGGTACCTTTCTTTTGTTCAATACAATGGTGCATGTTTTGTTTGATTCAGGTGCTACGCATTCTTTTATATCATCAGCATTGGTAAGACATTGAGGACTGCATCCTGAACCCACAAACATCACACTCCATGTCACATCACCGTTTGGATCTGGTACTGACTTGAATTTGCAGTGTTCTCGATGTGAACTTCGAATGTCAGAACAAATAATATATGCAGATCTTTTTGTGATGGATATTGAATAATTCGACATCATCCTCGGCATGGACTGGCTCGCACCACTGAATGCAAATATCGACTGTCAGAAGAAGCAAGTTCAGTTAACCTTGCCTACAGGAGAGTTTGTCAAGATTCACGGAACAAGGAAATGGATACACAAATCAACAGTTGCACTTCTCAAATCTCAACTTGAGCGTTATCCCTTGGTGACGAAAATGAATCACCAGCACTATACCCTCTCGAAGTACACGATGTTCCAGTCATATCTGAATTCCCAACAGTTTTTCAAAATGACCTTCCTGGTCTACCTCCAGTTAGGGAATTCGATTTTAAGATCAACCTCATACCTGGGACAGGGCCTATCTCAATTCCACCGTACATAATGTCTAATGTCAAGCTAGTCGAATTAAACAAACAACTAAAGGAATTAGAGAGTAATGGCTTCATTCGAAAGAGTTCATCACTCTGGGGTGCTCCAGTTCTGTTTGTTCACAAAAAGGATGGTTCGTTATGACTTTGCATTGATTATCGCAAGTTGAATAACGTCACCATCAAGAACATATATCCATTGCCCAGGATCGATGACTTGTTCGACCAACTTAGAGAAGCCAAATACTTCTCTAAGATTGATTTACGGTCTGGTTATCACCAACTCCAGATCCGAGAGTCGGACATCACCAAGACGGCACTCAGAACTCGGTACGGTCATTACGAGTTCTTAGTTATGCCGTTCGGTCTAACAACTGCACCTGCTGCATTCATGGATTTGATGAATCGCATATTCAGGTTATACTTAGACAGATTTGTGGTGGTTTTTTTGGACGATATCTTGATATACTCATCAACCGAGGAAGACCATAAAATATATTTGAAAATATTCCTCCAGACCTTGAGACGCCACCAACTATATGCAAAGTTGAGTAAGTGCGAATTTTGGGTGAAGAGAGTTCAATTCCTAGGCCATGTGGTTTCAGGCAATGGCATTGAGGTAAATCCTTCTAAGGTTGAAGCAGTTTTAAACTGGAAGCAGCCTACCACTGTTACTCAGATTAGGAGTTTTCTTGGGTTGGCTGGCTATTACAGACGTTTCATCAAGGACTTCTCAAAGATTGCTGAACCTATGACCAAGCTCACTCGAAAAGGCGTGCGATTCATCTGGAATCCCGCCTGTGAAACATCATTTCAGGAATTGAAGAAACGCCTCACGACGGCACCTGTACTTATCACTCCAAGAAATGTAATTGGATTTTCATTATACACCGACGCTTCTCTCCAAGGCTTAGGTGTCGTACTAATGCAAGAAGGCCAAGTTGTTGCATATGCCTCGAGGCAACTAAAGATTCACGAGGGTAATTACCCAACACATGACTTGGAACTTGCAGCTGTTGTGTTTCGTTGCTCGATGTCTCGTTTGCCAGAAAGTTAAGGCAGAATGAAGACTTCCCTCAGGACTTCTCCAGTTGTTACCTATTGGAGAATAGAAGTGGGAGAACATCGCAATGGATTTTGTTACGGCCTTGCCTCGAAATAATAAAGGGCAAGATGTTATCTGGGTTATCATTGACAGACTTACAAAGTCTGCACACTTCTTGCCAATAAAGTTCACAGATAATCCCGCCAAACTTGCAGAACTATATGAAAGAGAGATCGTACGCCTTCATGGCATACCACTCACGATCGTCTCTGATAGAGACCCTCGATTTACATCAAACTTTTAGAAAAGCTTCCAGAATAGAATGGGTTCTAAGATCACTATGAGCACAGCCTTCCACCCCCAGACTGATGGGCAGTCAAAGCGGCTTATCCAAATCTTAGAAGACATGTTACGATGCTGCATTTTGGGCTTTAATGACGGATGGGCAAAGTATTTGCATCTAGCTGAGTTTGCATACAACAACAGCTACCAAACTAGTATCGACATGGCACCATACGAGGCTCTCTATGGTCGACCTTGGAAATCTCCGGTATGCTGGTTAGATATGGCAGATCGACCGCAGTTAGGCCCTGAACTAGTTCAAGAGACTTCTGAGAAGATCACACTAGTAAAGGAATGACTTCGTGTTGTACAAAGTCGACAGAAGAGCTATGCTGACAAGCGGAGACAACCTCTAGAATTTGATAAGGGGGACTTTGTTTTTCTGAAAGTCCAGCCCACAAGAGGTGTCAAACGCTTTGGGATCAAAGGAAAGCTCTCCTCGCGGTATATCGGTCCATTTCAGATCATTGAACGTATTGGCAAACTTGCTTATCGTCTGTCCTTTCCATCGTCCATGCCTAAGGTTCATGTTGTTTTTCACGTATCTATGTTTCGCAAGTATCGTCCTGATCCTTCGCATATCATCCCTTTAGTCGAGGTTCGGGTTGCAGAAGGAAATACGTATCAGGAGAAAGCGATACAGATTTTAGATAGAAAAACTCAAGAACTATGGTGACGTAGCATACCACTTGTGAAAGTGCGCTGGGATCACCACGGTGTAGAGGAAGCAACATGGGAACTAGAAGCAACTATTAAACAGAAATATCCTGACTTGTTTCCTAGTACCAATTGATGATGCAATGCATTGTCCTATTTTCACTTATCAATAAACCGATGAAACATTGTTACACATATCTTAATACATTGTTTCACTTGAATAACTACACCGATGTCTGAAACTAACATCCATGGATATCATGATGCACACACGCAGTAGCCTCCTTGGCAACTTGTAACTACTTCTCAAGAAGCAGAGTCAAGTCACTACTACTTTGCATCACCAACTCCATCATCATTATCGCCAAAACGTGTAGGACTTTTTCGCAACAATCCCGTGCCCTCATCTTGGCAGGACCTTCTACCACAATTGCCAAGGGGTCGAATTCAAGCAACAACACGAAAAAGTATTCCACCGCTCAACCTACCTCCCCTCAATCGATGTAACCATCGCCCTCCACCACCATCTGTTATGCAAATGTAGGAATCTTCAGAGGATGAGTCTGATTCCATTTGCTCTTCATGGTTTTATGATGATAAGGATTCCCTCGGCCACAGTGTAATTCAGGGACCATACAAGCATTATCCTGAACTCGCACGAGATGACGCTGGCAGTAGATCTCAAGCAAATAACCATTATAACTACTTGAATTGATTTCGAGGGCGAAATCTCTTTAAGGGGGGTAGAGTGTAATACAATGTATTTCACAAAATAAAAATAAAAAAAAAAATAATTTTTTAGGATAAAACACATGCCTGGAAGTCCAGGCACATGTGCATGCCCGGAAGTCCGGGCACATGTGAACATGGCACATGGCACATGGCACATGCCTAGAAGTCCAGGCACATGCACGGAAGTCCAGGTAGCCAGCCTGGACTTCCAGGCGCAAAAAAACTCTATATAAACCAACCCTCCCCTCTACATTTTTCACACCAAATTCACTCCAAATTGGGATTTTTCCTCCTCTTTTCACTCATATGGAGTTTTTAGTCTTTTCAGACTCTCTGTCCGAAACTCTTAGTACAGTACAACGAAGTTCTGTCCGGAGAAAAATGCCAGATCTGAAAAAGAAGAAGTTCTTATCTGAATGTGGGGAACAAAACATAGGTTTGCGTGTTTTATAACTTTTATTAAAGTTTACATTCAATTATTATTATGTCTACTGTTCATTTACACTGCATTATGTCATATAATGTTTATACTGCCGCACTTACGCCTATACACTTGGAATTCACGTATTATACTGTTATAATGCCGGATTTGTGGTAAATCTGACTCAACTAGACTCAGTCTTGTCTTCAGTAACTTTAAATAGTGAACGGGAGGCAGCGGGCTGCTCTAGGCGATTAGTTATTTAAGCAGACCTAGTGTCTTACCTCTCAACTGGGGACTGATCTAGTTGGCCTTATTGAAAGCTATCAGCTTATACATGTAATACTGAATGTTCTAACCTTGCACGTCGTGATACCGACCCTGATAAGGATCACCAGATGTTGCCAAAGTCAGTCTAAATGTCAAGAAAAGACCAGACCAGTAGACTAGACCAGTTCATGCATTGGCATCATATATATCACCACCTAGGGACGTATATGGTTTATGACTCATAGAATAGTTAGGAGCATTGCTCGCTATTCATTACATTTCTCTGGAGAGGGACGTACATGAGAACCAGGCTATGCCCGGGGAGGGACATCAGTACGTGAATCCAGAGCATCGTTCCTGTACGTGAACTCAGACAATGTACGTTCTTCAAACCATTACGAGACGGTGTCATACATACATACATATTGATTGATTATGATGCTCATATGTGTATTTAAGATATTTGATATTGAAGTATGCTTTATTAATTGTTATACTCACGAACTATTTACCCACTGAGCGCGTTAAGCTCACTCCATTATTATCCAATCTTTCACAGGAAATTAGGGTGGTCTGGGTGCAGGTTATGGGGCCCACATTTTATACCCTTTGTATGATTCATTGGGAATTTTGGGGAGTATGTTCCCATGACTATTTTATCTACAAAAGTATTCTAAATTAAATGAAGTCAGATTTGTACTGTGTGACATTTATTTCCGCTGCGCACTCTGTTGTTACCATTGTTATTGTTCCAAATGCACGCCCCGTCCGAGAGTGTACCACCGGTTTAGGCGCGTCTGGGCGGGGTGTGACAGATACACCTTTAATTCACCATAAAGGTAGAGTTTGCTATGGAATTTGAATGGGAATAGGAAAGTTGAAGAATTTGGTATTTGTTTCTCTCTTCGGTGGCATGTGTTATTGAGTAATGTGGGGGATGGGAATAGAAATCCTTAAGATTCTCGTGTTTGTTTACCTCTTCGCATTTTTTTTATAGTGGAAAAATAATTTTTGGCAAAATAAGATTCACATTCTTCGTGGCAAAGTAATTCTCATTCAAATATATTGTAATCACTATCCTGGGAAAGTTCTTATTATGAAAAAATTATTTTTATAACTGATTTTAAAAAATTAGATTTATTAAAATAATATAACTAATTTTAAAAAATTATTAGTTTTACTAAATACTATTTTACTACTTTTTAAAAAAAAATAATTTCTATTTTATTAAAGTTTGTTTTAAGTTTATCCAAAAAATTATTTTTAATTTTTTTAATAAACTAAATAAATTTTGAAATAATTTAAAAAATTGAAAAATATTATTACATAATAAATAAATTTATCTTATTTAAAATACCTAACTAATTTATTATTAATTTTTCTATTTCATTAAAGTTCGTTTTGAGTTTATCAAAAAAAAATATTTTTAAAATTTTTAATAAACTAAATAAATTTGAAATAATTTAAAAAATTGAAAAATATTATATATAATGTAATACCCTTAGTTTACAAAAAAAAAAAGAAAAAAAGAAAAATGGGCATTGCCCAAACGTTCGGGCATGGTTTTTTCTATAAGATGGGCCCCCTCCCCCTCATTTCTCACACCAACACTTCTCTATTTCTCCCTCCTCCCTCTTTGGGCTCTCTCTCTTTCCCTCTTTTGAGACTCTCTTTCTTAGAGACTCTCTACATGTGCAGGCTGCTCAACGAAGAAGGCAGAGCATCAAGTGTTCACCTTGAAGGTGAGAATGAAACATAGGTTTGCATGTCTTATGACTTTTCATAAAATTCACATTCATTTATCATTATGTCTATTTATTCACTTACACTGCATTATTGTGTATAATGTTCATACATGTCATACTCAGGCCTTAATATTTGGAGTCCACGTACTACGCTGTTACTAAGTCGGATTAGCTGTCACACCCCGCCCGGACGCGCCTAAACCGGCGGTACACTCGCGGACGGGGCGCGCATTTGGAATAATAACAATGGTAACAACAGAGTGCGCAGCGGAAATACATGTCACACAGTACAAATCTGATTTTATTTAATTCAGAATACTTTTGTACATAAAATAGTCAAGGGAACATACTCCCCAAAATCCCCAATGAATCATACAAAGGGTACAAAATGTGGGCCCCATAGCCTGCACCCAGTCCACCCTAATTTTCTGTGAAAGATTGGATAATAATGGAGTGAGCTTAACGCGCTCAGTGGGTAAATAGTTCGTGAGTATAACAATTAATAAAGCATACTTCAATATCATATATCTTAAATACACATGTGAGCATCATAATCAATCAATATGTATGTATGTATGACACCGTCTCGTAATGGTTTGATGAACGTGCATCGCCTGAGTTCACGTACAGGAACGATGCTCTGGATTCACGTACTGATGTCCCTCCCCGGGCGTAGCCAGGTTCTCATGTACGTCCCTCTCCAGAGAAATGTAATGAATAGCGAGCAATGCTCCTAACTATTCTATGAGTCATAAACCATATACGTCCCTAGGTCGTGATATGTATGATGTCAATGCATGAACTGGTCTAGTCTACTGGTCTGGTCTTTTCTTTGACATTTAGACTAACTTTGGCAACGTCTGGTGATCCTTATCAAGGTTGGTATCACGACGTGCAAGATTAGGACATTCAGTATTACTTGTATAAGCTGATAGCTTTCAATAAGACCAACTTGATCAGTCCCCAGTTGAGAGGTGAGACACAAGGTCTGCTTAAATAACCAATCGCCTAGAGCAGCCCGCTGCCTCCCGTTTACTATTTAAAGTTACCGAGGACAAGACCGAGTCTAGTTGAATCAGATTGACCACAAATCCGACATTATAACAGTATAATACGTGAATTCCAAATATACAGGCATAAGTACAACAATATAAACATTATATGACATAATGCAGTGTAAATGAACAATAGATATAATAATAACTGAATGTAAACTTTAATAAAAGTTATAAAACACGCAAACCTATGTTTCGTTCCCCACCTTCAGATAAAAACTTTCTTTCAAATCTGGCGCTTTCCTCCGGACAGAATTTTGTTGCACCGCACCGAGAGTCTCAAACAGAGAGTCTCAAAAACTAAAAACTTAGAATGAGTGGAAGGAGAAGGAAAATCACAAGGACAGTGATTTTGGTGTGAGAAATGAGAATGAGGAGGGTTCCTTATATAGAGATTTTTGCGCCAGGAAGTCCAGGCGGGCTGCCTGGACTTCCGGGTATGTGCCTGGACTTTCTGGCATGTGCCATGTGCCTGGACTTCCAAGCATGTGCCATGTGCCATGTGCTTTGTGCCTGGACTTCCAGGCATGTGCCCTGTGCCATGTGCCTGAACTTCCAGGCATGTGCCATGTGCCATGTGCCATGTGCCTGGACTTCCAGGTATGTGCCATGTGCCATGTGCTTTTTCCTAAAAAAAGATTATTATTATTTTTATTTATTTTATTTTTTTTGTGAAATATAGAGTATTACATTAGCGGTCAATGTGACTAAACTAGACTTAGTCTTGTCCTCAGTAACTTTAAATAGTGGACGGGAGACAACTTGCTGCTCTAGAAGACTTGGTATTTAAGCGGGACCTTGTGTTCCCACCTCTCGACCCGGAGACTAGTCTGGTTGGTCCCATTAAAAGTTATTTGCTTGTATAGGTGATATAGGACATCCTAACAACGCACGCAGTGATGCCAACCCTGATAAGCATCACCAGCCGCTGCCAAAATCCTGTCTAATGTAAGTAATGACCGGACCCGCACATGCATAGTCATCATACATGAAATAAGAACTACGTAGGGACGTAAGTGGTCTATGATCTATAACGTATTTATTGGTGCAACTGTGCCCAGTATTATTGATGTTTCCCGTACAGATGGACTACAATGTGAACCCAGGATTACCTGAAGATGGACATTTATAAGTGAACTTAGAGCGATATACGGTCACAGAGCCATTACGAGACGGTGTTATATATACTTACCTGTTAAGCTATGTTGCACTGTTTATGATGTTATGTTGTGTATATTTGATGTATGATTATGATGTCTTCTTTATTAATTGTCATATTCACGAACTATTTTATCCACTGGGCAATAACTCATCCCATTGCTAACCATTTTTCAGGAGTCTAGGGTGGATTGGGCGAAGGTGTTTTGGGCCCTCATTTTGTACCCCCTTACTTATTTGTTCAATTAGTTAGCGAGATTTTTGGGAGAATGCTCCCTCATTATTAGCGGTTCCAAACCGCCTACATTCTGTACAAAATACATTTTGAAATTAATCAAATCAAACTTGTACTTCAATTATGTACCTATGCACTCGATAACTGTTATAATGCATTCGTGCCACGCCTGTGAGTGTCCCGCCGATTTAGGCACGTCAGGCGAGGTGTGACATTTAATGGTATCAGAGAGAAAGGTCCACGGCCCGGTCAAAGCTACCACTTAGGAGAAACAAAAAACTATATAATTTGTTATTAATTAGAAATTTAGATGAAATGCTAGCATAAACATCAAGAAGAAAGTAGAAAATATTGTCCAATAAGCAAAAGCATATATCTGAAAAAAAATTAGGAATGCATTTTTACAAGTTTTATCTTCATTTCAGTAAGAAAATGGCCACTAGTGAAGGAACGACTTCCAACGGTCGGGAACGAGTTTCCACAAGACTAACGGACCTTAATAAGCGAAAGATTGTTTTAATGAGGAATATAGACATGAAGAATCCTCTCTTACGCCCATTCCTTCACAACAAACTCGCGAAGCTGGAATGGCTAAACATAACTAATGTTGAGGGTTTTGTCTCCCTCAACTTGGTCAGTTTTTTTTATGACAGCATGAGTATTGTGGGACTCTAAGAGGACAGAAACAACCCTAGATTGGATATACAGGTCAAGGGAGTGATAATTTCTATCAACATTGAAGCTATTTCTCGGCTAGTGGCAATCCCCATAGGAACCAAGATCATAGATCCACATGAATCCCAGGCCGTTGTGGAGATCGCAAAATCAAAAGAACAATTATTCACCTCCCTCACTCTGAAGGCGTACACCGACAAGAAATACGCCCGCCTCCTTAATACACTCCTAAGACCAAACCTTGCAAGCCTTGGGAAGATTGTGGCTAATAGTATCCTGCTCGAAGTGGTGAGTAGGAGCATGATGACAAGGGCTCAACTCATTGTCTCATATTGCCTAGACAAGGGAACTTCTGTCTCCCTACCTCACATTATCATTCAACAGATGGCCAGAGTAACCCAAAAGGAACACCTCGGCTATGGACCTTTAATCTAGCCGAGGCAAACCTTAATACCTTTGATGAATCCTTTATACCGAATACAGTCGGTAGTCGACGAAGAAGTCAACGCAAGATTCCTACCAGAGGAGCGCCCAATAAAGAAGCAAGATAGAGGACTTAGAGAGACCCAAACTCAAACAATGAACAACCGAATCAACAATGGGTCACGAAAGATGAAATCTTTGAGAACCAAGAAGGAAATTTTGACCAACCCAAGACAGATTTAGACGGACAGGGAGTTTCGGTAAATCCACCTTTCTAGAACCCCCCGACCCAATGGAATATGACGTCTCAAGGGATTCTGACTCAAGTAGTGCCCTACCAACCAGCTCCACAATTCCTTATGAATCAACCACCTCAAAATTAGGCTGCACCAAACTTCGGAAGACAGGATATCTCGATGAGTCCATTGTTTTGAAACTTTTTGACTCAAGCAAATCCAACCTTCCAAGAAGTTTCAATTGGGGAAACCTCTTATAGGCCAACTCTAGAAGGTTCCCCACAAATGTGCAGACCTACCTATCAAACTAACTACCCTCCACCAATGGGTCAGCGAACTGGCCAACAATTTCCAACAATGCCCATAGCCTACCCACCGTCGATGGGACAACCGGCCTACCCTCCCCCATGGGGACAACCAGCCAACTAGGATGACCCATTACAGACTATTATGTCATGTTTTGTTGAAATGCGTGATGGGTTTAGAATTATGAACCACAGAGTACAAGTCTTAGAAGAACAGCGGAACACCTCTTTGCCCTTTTCTAGTGGTCACTCCGCGACTAGTATGAAAACTAGGCAGAATAGTAGGCAGGAAAAGTAGAAAAAGAAATATTTATTGGCATTGTAAATTTTTTTTTAGAAAAGAAATATTTGAGATTATGTTTGGTGGGCCAACTTACAACCATTATTTTCTTTTATATCACTAACTTTGGAGTGGTATGAGACACAACAAAATTAGCAGATACCAAATAAAACCTTGGAAGTAAGAAAACCCACGACCTTGTGCGGAAAACATCTTGGAAAGTTGAATCACTAAGATTATCACTAAGTTTATGCGGTATGGGACAAGTAAACTTAGACGGTACTATTAGTGTACCCCTTATTACCAAATTCACGTGGTATGGGACACATGAATTCGAATAATAATCGAAAAGGCTAAGGAAAAGAGATTGAACACATAAAAATGCGATAGAATGCTAGACTAGGGCATTTGCCAAGGCTAGTCTCATAATTTGTATGAATCGTATGGATTTTCAAAAAGGTAAGTATGTTCATAAAACAAGAAACAAAATATTTAAAATATTTTCAAAACTTTGTACTTATTATACAAACACTCTAACCTTGTTTTATCCCTTGGCCAAACATACGAGGCATATGAAATTCTTTGATTCCTCACCAAAACCTTACACCATACCTAGAAAAATAGGTGGTTTTATAATTGCAGAACTCTCAAACTTATGAATTGTTGAGAATATGATATCACTATACTTCGCTACATTTCCTAAAAACGAGTTCTATTTTTTTGTCCTTGCCAGTGAGAAAAATGAAACCCAAGAAAAGAGGAAGGCCACGCATAGTCCTTCTAGCAGAAAAAGCAGCCCCTGAGACATAGAATCAGGAATCACCACCTCCGAGGACAAAGCAGGCCGCACACTACACTGCCATCACTTCTGAACAGGTAGTGCCACCTCAACCTATACGCTTTGTCATGCCTCAGGCCATGAAACATATTTTCGCCGGATTCATTGAGGCAATGAAAGTGACTATACAAACGACCGTCCGTGAGACAACGACCAATCAGATGATCACCGTCTAGGCACTTGTTCGATTTAGGTCGGACAGCCAAACCGACCAGATCATGAACCTGGCCAACCTCACTCTGTCGACAAGCTTGAACCTGGCCAACCTCACTCTATCAGCCTTAGAAGCCTGCATGTTGCTGAAGATAGTCTCCATCTGCCTGAGCCACCTCTCAGCTGTCTCAATGCAAAGGCCTCCAGTAAACTCCGTCGGGCCCCTCATGACCCTCTCATAACGCTCTGACTCCGTCCTCTGCTCAGGAATACCCACAACCTCAACCAGTACCTTAGCCTGGACATCAGCATGAACCTCGACATGAACCTCAATTGGTCCTGCCGCATCTCCCACGACCATGCCAACACTACTGTGCTCCCCCTCAACTGGAACACCTAGTTGCGGCTGCCTGTTACCGTGAACCTGGGTAAGCAGTACGAGAATCTGAGTTTGCTGCTGTTGTATCTGAGTCCGAGCAGCAAGTAAGGCCTTAATTTGCCTAGAGCGCTCATCTGGCTCCATGGTTGTTTATGAATTTCGTTTCTTGTAAATCTGAAATTCACAAATAAGGGAATGTCCATCAGAAACACAATCCATGAGAATTGTTATCCCTAAGATAACTACCCATAAAAGAAATCATAATATCTTATACGGGTCTTGATCCGACACGATAGACAAGGGAACTCCATGAAGTTTCACGATCTCTTTCACATATAATATGCTCAGTCTATCCATAGAGTCTCTGGCGCTCATAGGTAGGAAGTGTGCACTCTTGGTCAATCTATCGACCATAACCTAAATGGCATCAAATCTGCCCTGAGACCTCGGCAATCCCATGATGAAATCCAGCGTGATGTGCTCCCATTTCCACTCAAGTATGGGTAATGGCTGCATCTTAACTCCAAGCTTTCGGTGTTTAGCCTTAACCTGTTGGCACACCTTACATCTCTGCACATACTCAGCAATCTTCTTCTTCATCCCATGCCACCACACAGATCTCTTCATGTCATGATACATCTCAGTAGCCCCTGGATGAACAGTATACTGAGACTTGTGAGCTTCTCGAAGTATCTCAGCACGCAACTCAACATCATATGGGATCCATAGTCCCCCTCTATACCGCAAGACATCATCTGGACCTATCTGTCAATCGGCCTGGTCAGCAGTGTCTGCGTATCTACGGTATATGTCATAATCCGGACAATGTTCTTGTAGATCCCTAACCCACGGAATATGGGCATCAGCAAGCTGCACGTGCATCTGAGCACATATCTCAGTACATGGTGCATCCGAGAGTATACTCATCATAGTCACTCTCTCAAGTAAATGCCACTGCTGGGCCATCTAAAAAGCAACCACCTGAGTCTCTGTTCGCTACCAACTCAAAGCATCAGCCACAATATAGGCTTTGCCAGGATGATACTCCGAAGAGAAATCACAATCCTTAAGTAACTTGAGCCATCTCCTCTGTCGCATATTCAACTCCTTTTGATAAAAAAGATACCTCAAACTCTTATGATCAGAAAACAAAGTGAACTTTTCACCACAAAGGTAATTCCTCCATAGCTTCAGTGCAAACACAATAGCGGGCAGCTCCAAATCATTCATAGTGTAGTTGTGCTCATGTACCTTAAGCTGTCTAGATGCATATGCAACCACTCGACCCTCTTGCGTCAGTACACATCCCAAACCTAAAAGTGATGCATCCATATAAATCACCAACTCTTTCCCAGGCTTTGGAAGAATCAACATTGGAGTTGTAGTCAACCTTTATTTCAACTCACTGAAAGCTTTCTCACAGGCATCCGTCCATGTGAAGGTCACATTCTTTTGAGTCAACTTAGTCAATGGTGCGGTTATTGTGGAAAAGCCCTTCACGAACTACCTGTAATAGCCTGCTAAACCTAGAAAGCTACGAATCTCTATCACTGTGGTAGGTCTTGGCCAACCAATGATCGCGTCAACCTTAGCAGAATCAACTGAAATACCCTCTGCACTAACCACATGACCCAAGAATTTCACCTCGCTCATCAAGAAATCACACTTGCTCAGCTTGGCATACAACCTATACTCCAACAATGTCTGCAAAGTAACTCTGAGATGATGCTCATGATCCTCCTTAGTCTTAGAATAGACTAGGATATCATCAATGAAGACTATAATGAATTAGTTGAGATACGGTCTGAATACTTTCTGCATCAGATTCATGATGTGGCGACCCAGCACCCCAGACCACCAACCCCGCAGGGAATGGCGTGCGGAATGCGGGTTGAGACCCTACGAGCCTTATCCCAAACAACACCATAATATAAAAAGGTACTAAACAAAACTACCAACTGTATTAATCAACCAAGACAAGAGATAATCTATAAAAATGAACCATAAATAAAACCATAAGCCCTACAGTCCATCAAGATGGACATACACATAAAGTCCAAAACTATGGGTACAAAAAAAAACTATCATATGCCCACATGGTCTATCTAACAAGTCTCAACTCACCCATGCTACGATGTGGTAAGTGTTATAATTAAATAGTACAAAATATAATACATCATAATTTAAATCACAGTTCAATCAAAATGCCTCTCAACACACATCGAGGCCTTGGATTCTCTCGCCGACAAGGCCCTCAAGATATGACTACTTTTTTGCCCTTATTTGGGACAGAAGGACCAGAGAAAGGAAAATGAGGGTGAGCCAACAAGGCCCAATGAATAGAATTCAAATATGCTACCAATACTCATCAATAAATATCATGTATGCATGTCACTGTGTAGCATGATTAAAAGCTCATAACATATAGATATCAAGCATTTATAATAATTCGATGCAAGTAAAAGCCTATCAATTTGGATCCACATTCCACATGCATTTGGGTTACTAGTGCACGTCTATTTCACAGTACCGTTCTCATCCCCAAATATTTCCTTTCTAAAACCCTCCTATGACAAGGTTAAGTCTCCCTATTAGCCAGATAGATGGGCCCAACCAAAGTCATAAGGTTTTCTCAATACAATGCATCATTCAAAACATTAAAACACATTCATGCTTTCAACATACAATATATATAAGTGATATGATGACATAAAAGATATAATCATAAATGAAGTCTACTCACAACCAAGTCTCGCGAGAGTATCTAGCCACACACGGACACCAAACTGAATCAACCCAATCAAGGTCCTGAAACATTCATCAATACCCAACCATACATCAATTCTTATTCTCAATCACATAGACATTACACATCAACCTTAAATCAGCCCACATATAGACAATAGGCCTAAATCCCATCTAATCTCATCATTCAACTCAAATCACAAGACTTAGGCCTCCAATGCATAGTTCACATTCATAAACCATTCAATTAATAAAAAATACTGATTTTCAATTCCTTAGGCATAAAAATGCCCAAATTGCGCCATTTCATCACAAGTGGGCCTAACCCATGATGTGGTCACAACCACCTAATCAGTAGCATAATCAACCCTAATCATGCTTAATTAGACATAAATTGCATCAATTCAATGATTCTAGGCCAAAAGCATCAAAAGCCCTAAAATAAGAAAATTTTCATACTTAGGCCATATTGTCGATTTACACTAGGTCACCAAGTTCAGCCATGTATATCACTGATTTTGCATCATGGGTTCATCAACAATGGCAACTAGGTCAACATAGTTGACATGCAAGCTATTTGGAAAGGTCTATGTTCATATTCTAAATTTAGGTGTAATACAAACAACTCTAGCAATTTTCCATTTAATATTTTGTTCAGATGTATCAAGCTGCCAACAGAAATATTTAATCACAAAATCAACTATACAAATTGAAGTATGTTAAGAAGAAAACCTTCTGTCAAAAAATCAGCTCAATCTAACGGTGGATAGCAGAGATAATCCTTTTTGATGAACAAGTCTCTAATCAGACAATTTCTCCTTTTCTGCTGCAAATACTTGAACTCAGATGATTATATCACACAAAATAATTGTTCTATCAACATCTTAACTGTTCATAATGCAGAAATCTTAGTTGTAAACCATCTTCTGAAATATCATATCCATCCAACGATAGGTTTAGGAGATCTATCAGTTTGATCTAAACTGCGTGAGAAATTCAGACTTTGCGACCAGCTTTGTTTGGGAGGTTATATCTCTCGGAAGAAAACTCCAATCAAGATCTCCACCGACCAGAATCAATAACCATAAGATACGAACTGGCTGACAAAGTTGGAGCACAATCTGACCATATATCACCAAGCTCCAGTACTTTAATGAAAACGTTACTGAGACTTTCCTCAAAACAACTTCCTCTTTCTTTCTCTTCTTCTTTCCTTTCTCTTCTTTTTTGCTTTCCCTCCACTCATCTCACTCTCTAGGACTTCCTTGGAGAAGAGAAGTGGGGCATGAGACACTTTTCCACTCTCATGCACCAACTTGACATGTGTTGGAGAGGTGAAATGGGGCATGAGACACTTGTCCACTCTCATGCACCAACTTGACATGTGTTGGAGAAGAGAAATGGGGCATGGGACACTTGTGCACTCTCATGCACCAACTTGACATGTGTTGGTCTCATGCACCAACTTGACATGTGTTAGAGAAGAGAAATAGGGCATGGGACACTTGTCCATTCTCATGCACCAACTTGACATGTGTTGGTCTCCTCGGGGTGTTGGGTAATCCCACAACGAAGTCAAGCGTCCACCGGTAGAAAGTGAGCAGACTTAGTCAAGAGATTAATAATAACCCAAACAACATTATGTCTCCTCGGGGTGTTGGGTAATCCCACAACAAAGTCCATAGTGACATGCTCCAACTTCCACTCAGGAATGGCAAGTGGTTGCATCTGCCCTCCAAGCCTCTGATGCTTAGCTTTGACTATCTGACAGATCTCACACCTCTGAATGAACTGAGCTATCTCTCTCTTCATGTCGGGCCACCAATACATCCTTTTCATATCATGATACATCTTGGTTCCGCCAGGATGAATAGCATAATGAGATCTGTGAGCCTCCTTGAGCACACTCTGTCCGAGTCATGGATCTGCAGGAACCCATAAATGCCCCTAAATCTCAAGGCACCATTAGATGACACGTGCCAATCAGTAAAATCACTGCTCTCAGCCCAAGACTTGTACATCACATAACCAACGTCAAGTCTCTGTTGGTCAATCACCTCCTGGACCTGTGTAGCCTGAGCTCTCATCTGAGCACATATCACAATCTGATCTGAAGGGGTAACACATATACTCATCATTGTAACCGCCTTAAGTAGTCTCCACTCATGAGACATCTGGCGTGCTACCATAACTGTCTCTACCCGCTTCCTGCTCAACGCATCAGCCACTACATTGGTTTTACCAGGGTGGTATTCCAATGTAAAATCATAGTCTTTGAGGAGCTCTAACCACCTTCTCTACCTCATGTTCAATTCCTTCTGAGAGAACAAGTACTTGAGGCTCTTGTGGTCAGAATACAAAGTGAATCTCTCACAATAGAGATAATGCCACCAAATCTTCAGAGCAAAAACCATTGCTGCCAGGTCTAAGTCATGAGCAGGATATTTCTTTTCATGCACCTTCAACTGCCTCGATACATAAGCAATGACCCTATCCTTCTGCATCAACACACAACCCAAGCCGATAGGAGAGGCATCAGTGTAGATAACCAACTCTTGATCAGGCTCTGGCAAAATCAACACTGGCGCAGATGTCAATCTTTTCTTCAGCTCTAAAAAGGCATTCTCACACTCCTCAGTCCATACAAAGGACACATCTTTCTAGGTGAGCCTAGTCATAGGCGTAGCTATCTTGGAGAATCCCTAAACGAATCTCCTCTAGTAGCTAGCTAACCCAAGAAAACTTCTGATCTCAGTCACTGTGGTAGGCCTAGGACAACTGATAATGGCTTCAACCTTAGATGAATCAACTGAAATCCCCTCAGAACTCACACATGATGTAAGTACTTCAGCTCGGTGATCCAAAACTCGCACTTTCTCAAGTTTGCATATAGCATATGCTCTCTCAAAGTCTGTAAGGTCACTCTAAGGTGTTCCTCATGCTCAGCCCGAGTCTTGGAATACACCAATATGTCATCAATGAAGACGAGACAAACTTATCCAGATACTGCCTAAAGACCCTCTACATCAGGTCATGAACATCGCCGATGCATTAGTCACACCAAATGGCGTCACAAGGAACTCATAATGTCTATAGCGAGTCCTGAATGTTGTCTTAGGCACATCCTCCTCCCTGATCCTCAGCTGATGATACCCGGAGCGCAAATCAATCTTCAAAAAATACCTCGCTCCCTTCAACTGATCAAACAAGTCATCAATCCTTGGGAGAGGATACTTGTTCTTGATGGTCACCTTGTTCAATTGGTGATAGTCGATGCACAACCGCAAGCTCCCATCTTTCTTTTTCACAAAAAAACTGGAGCTCCCCAGGGTGACACGCTCGGGCAAATGAAGCCCTTAGCCAATAACTCCTCGAGTTGTTTCTGCAACTCTCTCAACTCAGCTGGCACCATTCTATATGGTGCCATGGAGATAGGCTTCGTGTCACGACCCACTATACGTGACGTCATGACCGGCACGGGAACCTCCGAGTATACCCTCCGTCGGTACACCCGACGTCCCGTCAGCCTAAAATACATATACGAATCCCCAAAAAGAAATGAAAGTACATCATTAACAACCAACTATCATGATCATAATGAAATAAAATATTACTTCTCCAAAGTTTTACAAACATAAAATTCCAGAGTCTTCAAAATGATACAAAACCCAACACATCCCAACTATGTGTTAAATATACAATTACTAGGTGTTATCATGTACATAATTATCAAAATACAAAACTAAATGTACAACACCTACATGAAATAGAAATAAGGGACGCTCCGCAGTCAAGCCTTCCCTTTTCCTTTTCTATCAGATCCTGAAAGAAGATGGTGAGGTGTGAGCTACAGCCAGCTCAGTGAATGTTATTTACAAGTGGCATATACGTGCATTTATAAAACATGGTAAGATCATAAAATAGTTGAAATATCATGATGACGAAATATAATACATACATGCTAACATAGTGCATCAAGTCATACATAAGACGATGCATAACATTTTTGTAGTCATGCTCATGCAATCCTAACACCTCCTGAGTATGGGGGTTTCAAGGCCTGGTGCGCGACACACAGCGCCCGAACACACACACAATACTCGTATTCTAATAGGGTTTATGGGGTCGTGCAGCACGTAGGATTATTTTAAACAAACCTACCCATACACAAGGCATAAAACCCTCTGCCAGGTACACAACTGGGATCGCCGCTAGACTTACGAGAATTCCCAAAAAGAGAAAATTCCAACTAGGGGCCTCAACCCAAATTGTCATCCCAATGAATTATGCTCAAATGAATTTCATGGAATATTAAAACATGCATACCATCATACATAAGTATTTAAAACATTTCTATACTACAATGCCACATATAAATAATCCAAAAGTAAAAGAACACTCACACTTGATTGGCTAAGTCTAGCCAATCCAATTGCCAAAACTCTCCAATTGACTAAACGGGTTCAAGATCAATCACAAGACCTGAAAATAACATGGTTCACACAACTGAAAATCAGTCATAAAGTGTGTCAAAACCCCATGTTCAAACCCAATCTAAAGTCAATTAGATTCTAAATTGATTACCCCATTGAGCCAATTTCCATATTGCCCAACTTGATCATTTAGACTCAATTAAACTAAGATTGACCTAAATTGAATGTAATAGGGTGATCCCATGATCCAACCACTAATATACATGAAATTCAATTATAATTAGGGTCAATTAGACTATACATCAAGTCAATTTCATCAATTGACTAAGTCTTGATCAAAATCCCCAATTAGGCCAATATAAAACATAAGGTCAAAATGAACTAAGTCATATCAATTTAACATAGGTACTAACATTTTAAACCCATGATTCTACTTAATTTGGGTCCAATTAAACAATCCCCAAGTCAATTTCACAAATTGACTTGCTTTGGGTGAAAACTCCCAATTTGGGCAAAATCCCCAAATTACATGCAAAATTACCAAATACTTAGCCTAGATCAAAATTAGTCAATCTTAGGGTATTCATTATGTGAACCCACTGAATTCAATCATCAAACAACTCTAATCATATCCAATTAGACCTACATTGCATAATTTTCCAGATTTTATATCAAGAGCATCAAAAGCCCCAAATCTGGAAATTTTCATACATATGCCCTATTGCCAATTTTACACTAGGGCACCATGTTCAACAATGAATTTTACTGATCTTGCAACATGGAATCATCCACAATGGCCACTAGATCAACATAGTTGACATGCAAACATTTTGAAAAAGTCTAAGGCCATAAACTAAGTTTAGGTCATTTGAACTAAACCTTCCAATTTCTTGCTAGAAATTGGGGCTTTCACCATTAGTGTACTCCTTACACTCTCTAATCACACATATGTGATATGCAAGACTCAACTCCAACTTTGGTCTTCCACCCATCCAAGGTTCATCACAATGCATGCATCAAAATGAAACCCTCATGCTCAAAATAAAACTATCATGCAACTAATAGGGAGATTCAAGGAAGAAATGGAGGAAAAATACAAACCTTAGGTGTTCTTGAGCAAGAAATCACCAAACCCTAACTTTCCCCTCCTTTTCTCCTCTCCAGCACCTTTCCTTCTTTTCTGGCTGAGAAATGAGCAAATGAGCCTAAAATCCCGTTTTGGTTGCTTAAATAGATAAGCTTAGGCCCACAACTAAAAGTTGCCAAAATTGTCAAAAACCCAGATTTCCTGTTACAATACTTTCACTTAGATAGTCCATTTCTTACAAAATACGCACGAGTTTAACATCTTGACCGTCCAAACGTTGAATGAGTAAGTTATAAACATTCTGGTAAACTTTAGGCTCAATCCAACGGTGGGATTGTGACATCTAACTGTTTGATCAAAACTGCGTAAGAAAATCCCAGAATCCGTGAAACAGTGTTTTGGGACACTCCAATTAAGATCTTGACCGTTCATAATGAAGATCTATCATATAAGAATGAGCTGACAAAATTTCAGCCCAATCAGACAACGGATCTAGGAGATCAAACCATTGATGTAAGTTGTGACAGAAATAGAAAGCTCCACTGGATCCAAAACACCGTTTTTGAAATGTTTTGACGTCGAACGGGTCTCCGATGGTTCCGAAATTTCATGCGTACCCTTTATGACCTAAAATCATGCAAAGACACTCGAACTTACGTACTTCGAGCATCAAAATACATATACACATACGTATACAAATACGTATAGGGTACACTATGGGTCAAAATGACGTCACCTAAAGGCATGGGTGCTACACTTCGTGTCAGGGACTAGTTCAATGATGAAATCGATCTCTCGCTTCGATGGTAATCCTAGAAGATCCGCAGGGAACACATCTGGAAAGTCCTTAACAATGGCAATATCCTCAAGTATCACCTCACTAGTCTCTTCCTCATCATGCACTAACCCAGCCAAAATCTCCCTATTTCCATCAGTCACAAGTCTACCCCTCGTGACTGTCTAATCTGAAGTTCTACCCTATAGTGTAAACACTGGGTGTCCGGGGATCTGGAAAATGACTCTCTTCGCGAAACAGTCGACAACTGCATGATAAGCCGCGAGCCAATCCATCCCTAGAATCGCATCAAACTCTAAAAAATCTAAGACTCGAAAGTCAACAGGCATCTCAACATCACCAATCTGAACAACACTCTGGCTACAGATCGTATTCGGGTAGATCCTCTCCCCGGCTAAAGTACTCACCTCTAACCATTTACTAGCCCTAATGAGAGTCAAATGCAAACTATCTACCATGCGTCCGAATATGAATGATAATGTAGACCCAACATCAAATAATACATGCATAGAAGTGCCACAAAAAATAAGAGTACCTTCCATCAAGGTCCTAGATGCTGTCGGGTTTGGCTCAATAGTTGCCTTCACTGTCTCTGTGGCACTGGACTGCTACACAAATCCCGGAGCCCTCTGAACACTCGGACACTCTGAGTTCTTATGCCTAGCCTGTCCACACAGATAACATATGAACGGAGCCCTAGGCGCGGATGATCCAGTCTGAGGTGTCGCCAGATAGCCTCCTCGGCCTCTGCCTCGGCCAGCAGTTTGTGGGAATGGGGGTCTCGGTGCACTCGGTGCCTGAATGGGAATCGGAACAGGAGAGGAAACCACTGGTGAGGTCATCACACCAGTCTAAATCTGGGATGCCCCACTCTGAGCACTCTCAGACTATGCTCCTCCATAAAACTTCCACTTCTTTCCCCAATTTCCCTTTTTCCATAGAGTTTGAAACTGTCCCCCAAACTCTGCCTGTGAAGTCTGTATACCTGGAGCTGCCCGTGTAGACATACCATCAACCCGCTCAGCCAACTCATATTGTTTGGCCCTCTAGACCACTGTGGAGAAATCAGTCATCTTCATCACAGACAAGGCATGCCGGATCGCAGGCCTTAGGTTCAAAGAGAACCTCATAATCTTGTCACTCGGTGTCTGAACTAACCCAGGGGCATAAACTGTGAGCTGCCAGAATCTGAGCCTGTACTCCCTGACTGACATGGTGCCCTGTACGAGATTCAGAAACTCGAGTTGCTTAGCCTGTCTTTCAGTCTCTGGAACATAAGCCTGTAAGAACAATCGTTTAAAGGTGTCCCAACTCTTCACTGCCCCCTGTGTATCCAGCACTGAAAGCCACCAGTCCTCTACATCACTCTCCAGTGTGTGAGCAGCACATAGGACCTGAGACTCCTCTTCAAGCTCTTAGGAGCGACTGATCTTCTCGACATTCTTCAGCCAATCTTCGGCCTTCTTCAGGTCAACCCCACCAGTGAATTCCTTAGGCTTCAACTTCAACTACTTCTCTAGCAGTCTGATCCGCCGATCAGTGGGGTTCTCCACAACAGTAGGAACAGGTGTAGGCATAGGCTGAGGTACAGCCATCTGAGGTCCTGCTGCCCCTGCAGCTCCACTAGCCCCGGCCACCTCGGCCCTACTAGTGCCCGCCTCCTGAGGTATTGTCTGAAGCGAATGTCGAGCAACAACCTCGACCTGCTGCACCAACCCCTGGATTTGTGGAGTCTGGGCTGCCATCAACGGCCCTGTGCATGAATGATCTCCTCCATCATCCCCATCCGGTCATCATCGAATGGCCCTGTGTATGGCTGTCCCAATCTCTCGCTCCTCCTCATGACACTGAGAAGTAGAAATACGAGCAACCATCACACATTAAAGAATTTAAAACATTAACAAAGCCTCATAACTACTCATATCATATAATACACACAGAAAATATGATAGTAATTCTTTAAAGTTAGTTCCTTTAAGCTTTTTAATCACCTAAAGCTCTCACCCAATTCTTAGGTCAAAGTCATCTAAGTCCAATACATAGGCCAAACCTAGTAAAACTAAACTCACCCATTCTACAATGTGGTAAGTGTTATAATTACATAGTCCAAAATATAATACATCATAATTTAAAACACAGTTCAATCAAAATGCCTCTCAACTCACATCGAGGCCTTGGATTCTCTTGCTGGCAAGGCCCTCAAGATATGATTACTCCTTTGCCCTTATTCAGGACAGAAGGACGTGAAAGAGGAAAATGAGGGTGAACCAACGGTGCCCAGTGAATAGAATTCAAATATGCTATGAATACTCATCAATAAATATCATGTATGCATGTCAATGTGTAGCATGATTAAAAGCCCATAACATATAGATATCAAGCATTTATAATAAGTTCGACGCCTGTAACACCTATCAATTTGGATCCACATTCCACATGCATTGGGGTTACTAGTGCACGTCTATTGCACCGTACCGTTCTCATCCCCAATCATGTTGATTTGGGGTTATTCGTGCACGTCTATTTTACCGTATCGTTCTCATCCCCAAATATTTCCTTTCTAAAACCCTCCTATGACAAGGTTAAGTCTTCCTATTAGCCAGATAGATGGGCCCAACCAAAGTCATAAGGTTTTCTCAAATCAATGCATCATTCAAAACATTAGTACACATTCATGCTTTCAACATACAATATATATAAGTGATATGATGACATAAAAGATATAATTATAAATGAAGTCTACTCACGACCAAGCCTCACGAGAGTATCTAACCACACACGGAAACCAAACCGAATCAACCCAATCGAGGTCCTGAAACATTCATCAATATCCAACCATACATCAATTCCTATGCTCTGTAATACCAAAGGATTGCACAAAAAAACAATTTTTAGGGAAAAGCCCGAACGTTCAGGTGCATGCCCGAATGTTCTGGCGCAACGCCGAAGGTTCTGGCGCATGCCCGAACGTTCAGGCGCCAAAAACCTCTATATAAACCAACCCCCCCTCTTCATTTTTCACACCAAATTCACTCCAAATTGTGATTTTTCCTCCTCTTTTCACTCATTTTGAGTTTTTAGTCTTTTGAGACTCTCGGTCCGGAGGAAAGCGCCAGATCAGAAAAAGAAGAAGTTCTTATCTGAAGGTGGAGAATGAAACATAGGTTTGCGTGTTTTATAACTTTTATTAAAGTTTACATTCAGTTATTATTATATCTACTGTTCATTTACACTGCATTATGTCATATAATGTTTATATTGTCGCACTTATGCCTGTACACTCGAAATTCATGTATTATACTGTTATAATGCCGGATTTGTGGTCAATATGACTCAACTAGACTCAGTCTTGTCCTCAGTAACTTTAAATAGTGAACGGGAGGCAGCGGGATGCTCTAGGCGATTGGTATTTAAGTAGACCTTGTGTCTCACCTCTCAACTAGGGATTGATCTAGTTGGTCTTATTGAAAGCTATCAGCTTATACAAGTAATACTGAATGTCCTAACCTTGCACGTCGTGATACCAACTCTGATAAGGATCACCAGACGTTGCCAAGTCAGTCTAAATGTCAAGAAAATACCATACCAGTAGATTAGACCAGTTCATGCATTGGCATCATACATATCACCACCTAAGGACGGATATATGGTTTATGACTCATAGAATAGTTAGGAGCATTGCTCGCTATTCATTATATTTCTCTAGAGAGGGACGTACATGAGAACCCGATTACGCCTGAGGAGGGACATCAATGCGTGAATCCAGAGCATCGTTCCTGAGGAGGGACGTACAATAGAACCTGGCTACGCCAGGGGAGAACGTCCTGACGGGCATTTGTACGTGAACTCAGGCGATGTACGTTCATCAAACCAATATGAGACGGTGTCATGCATACATACATATTGATTGATTATGATGCTCACATGTGTATTTAAGATATTTAATATTGAAGTATGTTTTATTAATTGTTATACTCACGAACTATTTTACCCACTGAGCGCGTTAAGCTCACTCCATTATTATCCAATATTTCACAAAAAATTAGGATGGACTGGGTACAGGTTATGGGGCCCACATTTTGTACCCTTTGTATTACTCATTGGGGATTTTGGGGAGTATGTTCCCTTGACCATTTTATGTACAAAAATATTCTGAATTAAATGAAATCAGATTTGTACTATATGTTTTATATTTTCGCTGCGTACTCTGTTATTACCATTGTGATAATTTCAAATGCGCACCCCATCCGCGAGTGTACCGCCAATTTAGGCGCGTCCGGGCGGGGTGTGACATTTAATGGTATCAGAGCGTACGGTCCACGGCCCGCCCAAGTCCACCAAATTAGGGGAAGAAAATTTCATTAGATATATATGTCTTTAGAACTATATATATATGAATTATATATAGTTAAGATTTGTATTAGATATATATCTAAGAAAACTATATAGTTTTTATAGTTTGATTTAAATATATATAGTTATGATTTATGAAAACTATATATATATTGTTATGATTAAATACTTATATCTATATATCTAGGAATATAGGAGATATATGTATTAGATATATGTCTAATAAAGATTTTCAAAAGCTTCCTCCATTGACTGAAGCAATCTTTCTAAACAAGGGTGGTCAACTCATGCATTGCCCAACATCAAAGGTACTTTTACAAATGAGAATTCTTGTTATTATCTCAAAGAAATTATTAGATTTCCTTGATGATTAACCTGCTCTGATACCACTTGTTAGCTCAGAAGTGAGTCCAAGAAGCAGGGTAAATTGGACTAATTGCCGGGTTATGCACTTTTTGAAGATGTTAACATATAGACAGGGCAAAGATAGGAAAATGAAAAATATCAACTACACAATGATTTATAGTGGTTTGGCCGTGCCTACGTCCACTACTTAATCTCCCCGATTAAGATTTCTTAAAACTTCACTAGTGAGTCCTCTTTACAGGTAAGGAATAAACCTATTACAACTTCTCAACTTCACAGATGTGAGACAACCTTTACACCACTCAACTTCCAGGTGTGAAACAACCTACCTTACTCAACGTGCGGGTGTGAGCCTACCTAACGTACTCAACTTTCGAGTGTGAATCAACCTAAGTAGTCCTCTTACAGGTGGGAATCAACCTACAATCTATCCTTATACTAAGGATACAATAACTGCCTAAACAACCTTTTACAAAGAAACTTGAAAATGAGAGATTTCTTTTTCAAATACAATCTCTGAGAATCACAACAAAGATATGAACCTTTACTCAAACAAGTACTCAACAAAGTATTGAATTTTAAAACCGACAGAGATGAGTAAAGTAAGAAAATCTATTACTTTGGAAAATATCAAAAAATATATAAGTTCAAGCACAACCTTTCCAAATATGAGTTCTTTCAAAAATAATAGTGCTAATATGAAATCCTTTTAACAGAAAATAAATTTATTTTGAAAAACATACTAACTTTCAAAAAGTGACAAGCTCAAATCAAAAATTTATCTTTTTCAAATTGTAGAATCAAAGTATATTTATAATAGAAAACAACGAAATTCAAACTTTTGAATTTTTGGAGTCATTGTGAGATAAAGATTGAAATTTAGATCAAACGGATAAAATGTTTCACGAAAATGATATTCAATGTTGTGTGAAAATGTTCTGATAAAAAAGAATATACACGAAAGAAGAAATGGATCAGAAAGATCAGGTTTTTCAAATTTTTAGAAATAGTGTCAGCTGTCTGACACAGTCCATTAGCCTCTTACTAAAGGGTGAGGGCGCTACCGTAGCTTATTTTCAAAGTAGTAAGGACGTATGTTAGTGTCCTGCTAAAGCATCAGTGCCCTGCTACTTATGGACCAAAAGATGGAAATTTTATCAATCAGTTGATGACGGCGCTGTTCGGGCTTGAGCGTCTAGCAGAGGCTGCACAAAAAATTTCAAGAATTTTCACGGCTTGCTTAAGCGTCCTACAACGCTTGGCCTGAGGAACTTAAGAGAAATGGCTACTAGCATGAGCGTCCTAAGGCACGCTGAGTGTCCTACTTGACTGATAGAAATTGAGATTCATTTGTTTCAAAAAACTCATTGAATCAAAACATTTTAGATCAAATTGAAAACGTTTGGAGATCATTCAATCACTTAAGATTCATTTGAAAACTTAAGATTAATCAATCAAACACGATTTTTTATGAGGATTAAAGATATTTTTGAAATCTTTTAAAAGTTTTGATCATTTTGAAAAATGAAATCAGATTGAGCTGAGTAATTGAGAGTAAGGTTCTATAGACCTAAGATATGATCTAAGCAACACTTTTCATTTGGAAAACTTGTGGCTCAGTGTTTGATCGCCTTGGCTTGATGAAAGCTTCATTCTTCATCTTGAACTTGAGTACATCAACTTGAATATATTAACTTTCATGTTCTTTGACTGAAATGCTCAAGATAAAGATTAGTTTGACATAAATATGGTTTGTAATCATCAAAACATACATCATGGGATTTCTTGATTCAACGATATTAGTGTTTTTAGAAAAGAAATCTTGAAAGAAAGTTTTGTAAGATTTTTTTTTTCAAATGAGAGAAAGAAAGTGAGCCTTATAAGTGATAAAGCTCTCTTTGACATCAACAATAAAATCTTATGAAATATCTTGAAATTTTAAATAAAAGCTTCAACTCCTCTTCTTTAAAACTAACAAATCTAAATTAAGGCAGGAGAACATGAAATTAGTCAATTTTTTAAATTTCCCTTCTATTGCTATATTCAACTTTTTGAACGAGAAATTGTTTTGACAGGTAAGCTGTGCCTGAGCCCACTTAAGATGGCCATGAAACAATTAGAGTTATTGATGCAAGGCGTGAATAGGAAAGACAAAAGCTTGCCTTCTCTAACTCGTTTATTCACAAATAATACTAAAATTCTCAATTTTATATTATTATGATCTCAAATAACTCATACAATGGCCTTAAATAGGTTAAATCCACACTAAACTTCTTAGTAGACTCAAATTCTAAGAATAACAAATTTTGCCAAAAATATAAAGTATCCAAAAAAACTATTTAAAAATAAAGATCTTGTGACATAGATTGCGTAGAAACAAATAGAATTAAAAATAAACTCTTTTAACTCAAGTTATACTCAAAATAAAACTTTCCTAAAAAAACACTAATTTAAATACCTATATGATGGAATTTTCCCCAAAAACATGTTCATCACAACAATTGTGGTGAGTATTGATCGTTACATCATTTTCCATCAAGAACAAATGCCGTTTTGTCAAAATCCCACACGTG
Source organism: Paratinospora sagittata (assembly GCA_035771175.1). Classification (NCBI taxonomy): domain Eukaryota; kingdom Viridiplantae; phylum Streptophyta; class Magnoliopsida; order Ranunculales; family Menispermaceae; genus Paratinospora; species Paratinospora sagittata. The sequence continues at coordinate 28,393,258 of CM069607.1, read as the reverse complement.
ACCTTGGACTCCACCCCTATTACACCTTCTTGGCATGTTGACATTTTTTAGTGATACATCATCATAAGAACTCCTTGTGCAACGCATCATTCCCCTCAGCATAGGAAAAACTCGACCTCGAATTTGTTAGTGATACATCATCATAAGAAGAATCCACTGAGTACGGTATGCGGTGCTTGACATTAAAGACATCAAACTTCTGAATGTGATTAGATAGCTTCAAACTATATGCATTTGGATTGATGTTCTCAATAATCTCTATTGGGCCATTTTTTTTAGTAGCAAACTTATTGTACTCATGGGTAGGGACACTATCTTTCATCAATATTTCCCACACATAATCTCCCACCTCAAACTCCACATGAGAACGTTTCTTATCAGCATCAGCTTTATTCTTCTGTGTTATGACTACCAAATGATCATGCGTAGTTTGATGGATCTGTTGAAGTAGTTGAACAAACTCTTTAGCCATACCATGCACACGTACATGATTTTAAATTGAGACGAGATCAAGGGGAAACCAAGATATAATGTTGTAGACAACTTCAAAAGGATTGAAACCTGTTTATCATTTCGTCCATGATTATGAACAAATTCAGCCTTATAAAGCTTTTTGATCCCATTGCTTTAGATGATCACCAACCAAACTGCGAAGAAGATCACCCAGCGAACAATTAGTAATCTTTGTTTGGCCGTCAGCGTAGGAGTGATAAGCGTTACTAACATCAAGCCTAGTATTCACCATCTTCAACAAACTCCGCCAAAAATGGCTAAGGAAACCAGTTTAAAGATCTAAGACAATAGAAGTTGGAAGCCCATAAAGGCAATAAATCTCACGAATGAAAAAGACTATCATGTTCAGTGCACCAGCGATCTTCTTGTAAGGGATAAAATGTGCCATCTTCGAGAAAAAATCAACGACAACAAAAATAAAATCATTACCCCATTGTGTCCTGGGAAGGCCAAGCACAACCATACTGATGTCAATCCATGGCTGGGTACGAATGGATAAAAGGAGATATAAGCTAGCATTGGTAGTTTTTCCTTCAGAAGCCTGAGAAACATGACACCGTTCAACAAATTAACCCACTTCTTTGTGCATAATTCAATCACGACCCATGTGTCCTTCGCTACGTAGTTCCCAAATAATCTTCAAACAAAGTCTTCCATGAAGGATGCACAATTTGATACCCTTCATCAGAAACTCATCTTGTAAAGAAAATCAATATGCTCCCCATCTCGTATCTGGTGCCAAATGCGAGAAAAGTAAGGATCATCATCATTTCGAGTAGTACGAAAATCTAAGTCTTGAACTTCAACCCGCATCTACAATACAAAATTCTACCTCCTATTGAAGATGTCAAAAGTACGTGTCCTAGGTGTTCAAGATGCATAGTAGGGTTAAGGCTAAAAATCAAAATATCATCAAAGCAAACCACCACAAAACTTACCAACGAATGGTCTTTGATTCATCACACACATAAAGGTGCTAGGGTCATTTGATAATCCAAAAGGCATCACCAACCATTTTAAATATATATATAGTTATGATTTATGAAAACTATATATATATTGTTATGATTAAATATATATATCTATACATTCATATATGAATACGATATATATTATATCATATTGCTAATAGAAAAATTTGGATTAAATGATGACATAAATATTAAGAATAGAAAATATTGTCCAACTGACAAGGCATAAATCTTAAAAATGTTAGGAATATATTTTGTGTCTTTCACAAATTTATTTTTCTTTCAGCAAAGAATGGCCTCAAGTGAAGGAGCAACTTTCACTAGCAGGGAACCAATTTCCACTAGACTTAAGGAATTGTCCAAAAGGGAGATTACGACTATGAGGAGCATCGACAATAGAGATCTCCACCCCCGCCCAATCCTTCACGACAAACTCGCAACACTGGGTTGGTTAAATATAACCAAAGTTGAGGGTCACGTCTCTTACAACTTGGTGAGATCCTTCTATGAAGCCATGAATTGCGTGAGACTTCAAGGAGATGAGATCAACCCTATTTTGGAGACAACAGTCATGAGAATGAAAATTCCTATCAACATCGAGATTATTGCTCGACTTTTGGAGATTCCGATTGAGGAGAGGATTATTGATCCACATGAACCCCAGACAGTTGCAGAGATCGCACAGTCTAATGAACAATTGTTCAATTCCCCCGCCAAAGAACCATACACTCAATCGACGTACACTAACCTCCCAAACAATCATATTAAGCCATCTCTTGCCGGCCTCGAAAAGATTGTATACGACAACATCTTGCCAGAAAGGGGGACTAGAGGCACTATGTCAAGGGCTAAACTTCTTATGTTATACTGCATAGAGAAGAAAATTAAGGTCTCCCTACCTCACATTGTTATCCAACAAATGTTGAGCGTGATACAAAACCCTTTGAGAAAGGAATTCCTCGGCTACGGAGTCTTGATTATGAGGATGCTATACGAGGCAAAGGTCGACATTTTTTATGGGACGTCGAAGCAGATCACTGAACCAGTTACAACATCCTCTATCTTCAAGACATATGGCACAAGTGGAGGGGTAACTGACGAGGAAGTATTCGGCATGACGATAGGAAATGCCGAAAGAATAAGAGACAAACATGGACGTTGGCTTCGAAGAAGTCGACGCAAGATTCCTGTCAGGGAAGTACCAAATGGTGAGCCAAATCAGAATCCTACCTTAAACCCAGCCCCAAATAATGATCCAACCGGTCATCTATTTACTGAGGAAGATTTATTTACCAACCTAAATAAACCTCAAAATAGACAAAGTACTCAAGCAAACCTACCTGCTTGGAACATGCCAACTCAGGACAACACGTCGTACCAAAGGTTTCCAACACCTGAGGTACAATGTCAGCCATTCCCGCAATTTCCTGTAACCCAACAACAACAGTATTGGGCGGCACCAAATTTTGGAGGGTAGAAAATCCCAATGAGCCCACTGTTTTAAAACTTTTCACCTCAAACAAATCCAAATATCCAAGGGGTTCCAGTTAGGGGATCCCCGTACAATCAAAACAATTACCTTTCACCTATGAATCACCCGTACAACTAATACTTTCCCTCAATGCCTATGGCCTACCCTCCACCTATGGGACAATCAACCCATCAACCACTAATAGGCCAAGCGACTAACCTTTTTGAACAGTTAAATGAAATGACATCCAATATGGCAGAAATGAGAGAGACTCAAAATAATATATTAACACATATGCAAAATTCCGAAGCAGAGCGAGCAAACTCTCAACCTTCTGTTAGTAGTCGTTCTGTACCTAGCAGGAGATCTAGAAGGAGCGGTAGTAGGCAGGGAAATCAAGATTCATTACTGGCATTGTAAATTTTTCTTTTATATATGAATGAAATGTTTTGTTTAAGACTATCTTTGGTGGGCCGACTTACAACCATTCTTTCTTTTGTATCACTAATTTTGGAGTGGCATGGGATACAACAAAATTGGAAGATACTAAATAAAATGTGGAAGTAAGAAAACCCATGACCTTGTGTGAAAAGAAACATTTGGAGAAAGTTGCATTACTAATATTATCGCTAAGTTTACACGGTATGGGACGAGTAAACTCGGAAGATACTATTGGTGAACTACTATTCAGCCGATGTTTTTAGAGACTGTGTTCATGCAACTTAACTTGGTTAACACCCTTATTACCAAAGTCATGTGGTATGGGACACATGAACTTGGATAATAATCGAAAAAACTAAGAGTAAGAGTTTGAATGCATAAGATTGCGATAGAACGTTTGATCAGGATATTTACCGAGGCAAATCTTAGAATTCTTATGACTCGTATGGATTTTCAATGAAATATATATGTATGTTCACAAAGACCTGAACCAAATCATTTGAAATACTTGCAAAGTTTTGTACTTATTATATAAACATTCTAACCTTGTTTTTACACCATGGCCAAACATACGTGGTATATAAGATGTGGCGACCCCGCGCCCCGGACCACCAACCCCACAGGGAATGGCATGCGGAATGCCGGGGCGGGACGCCCGGCGTAGGCATCTCCGACCACTCCTCAACTCCCGTGAGGTGGTTGAGACCCTACGAGCCTTATCTCAAACAACGACATAATATCAAAAGGTACTAAACAAAACTACCCACTGTATTAATCATCAAAGACGAGATAATCCATAAAAATGAACCATAAATAAAATCATAATTCCTACAGTCCATTAAAAATTGACATACACATAAAGTCCAAAATTGTGGGTACAAATAAAAAAAATCGTCATGTGCCCACATGGTCTATCTAGCAAGTCCCAACTCACCCATACTAAAATGTGGTAAGTATTATAATTACATAATCCAAAATATAATACTTCATAATATAAAACACAATTCAATCAAAATGCCTCTCAACTCACATAGAGGACTTGGATTCTCTCGCAGGCAAGGCCCTCAAGATATGACTACTCCCTTGCCCTTATTCGGGACAGAAGGACCTGAAAGAGGAAAATGAGGGTGAGCCAACGATGCCCAGTGAATAGAATTCAAATATGCTATCAATACTCATCAATAAAAACCATGTATGCATGTCAATGTGTAGCATGATTAAAAGCTCATAACATATAGATATCAAGCATTTATAATAAGTTCGATGCAAGTAAAAGTTTATCAATTTGGATCCACATTCCACATGCCTTGGGTTACTAGTCCACGTCTATTTCGCCGTGCCGTTGATCCCAATCATGTTTACTTGGGTTACTAGTCCACGTCTATTTCACCGTGCCGTTGATCCCAATCATTTCCTTCTTAAAACCCTCCTATGACAAGGTCAAGTCCCCCTATTAGCCAGATAGATGGGCCCAACCAAAGTCATAAGGTTTTCTCAAATCAATGCATCATTCAAAACATTAGAACACATTCATGCTTTCAACATACAATATATATAAGTGATATGATGACATAAATGATATAATCATAAATGAAGTCTACTCACAACCAAGCCTCGCGAGAGTATTTAATCACACACGACCACCAAACCGAATCAACCCAATCAAGATCCTGAAACATACATCAATATCCTACCATACATCAATTTCTATGCTCAATTACATAGACATTACAAATCAACCCTAAATCAGCCCACATATAATTAATAGGCCTAAATCCCATTTAATCCCATCATTCAACTCAAATCACATGACTTAGGCCTCTAATGCATAGTTCTCATTCATAAACCATTCTATTAATCAAAAATACTGATTTTCAATTCCTTAGGCATAAACATGTCCAAATTTGGGTCACTTGATCACAAGTAGGCGTAACCCATGATATGGTCACAACCACCAAATCAGTAGCATAATCAACCCTAATCATGCTTAATTAAACATAAGTTGCATCAATTCAATGATTCTAAGCCAAAAGCATCAAAAGCCCTAAAATATGAAATTTTCCATACTTAGGCCATATTGTCGATTTACACTAGGTCGCCATGTTCAGCCATGTATATCACTGATTTTGCATCATGGGTTCATCCACAATGGCAACTAGGTCAACATAGTTGACATGCAAGCTATTTGGAAAGGTCTAAGTTCATATTCTAAATGTAGGTCTAATACAAACAACCCTACCAATTATTCACATGTATTATTCTGTTCAGATGTATCAATCTACCAACAGAAATATGTAATCACAAAATCAACCGTACAGATTGAAGTATGTGAAGAAACAAACCTTCTGTCCAAATATCAGCCCAATCCAACGGTGGACCGAAAAGATATGTATCTTTGATGAGCAAGTGTCTAATCAGACAGTTTCTCCTTTCCTGCTGCAAATACCCAAACTCAGATGGCTATATCACACAAAATAATTAACGTATAAATATTTCCACCGTTAGAATACAGAAATATCTGTTGTAAACTACATACTCAAATTTGATATCCATCCAACGGTACGTTGAGGAGATCTACAATTTTTACCGAAACGGAACGAGAAACCCAGAAATTCCGACCAGCTTTGTTTCAGAGGTTATATCTCTTAGCACAAGCTTCTAATTACGATCTCCACCGTTCAGAATGTAAAAATATCAGTTATAAACTACATACCCATATTTGATAACCATCTAACGGTAGATTTAGGAGATCTATAAGTTTGAGCGAAACAGTGCGAGAAATCCAGACTTTCCGGCCAGCTTTGTTTGAGAGGTTAGATCTCTCAGAAGAAACCTCTGATCAAGATCTCCACCGACCAGAATGAAGAACCATAAGCTACGAACGTGCTGACAAAATTTGAGCTCAATCTGACCGTAAATTCCAAAGATCCACTTCTTTGATGAAAATCTCGCAGGGTTCTTACTCCTGCAACTCTCTCCTTCTTTCTCTTATTCTTTCCTTTCTCTTCTTTTCTTTCTCTTCTTCTTTCTTTTCTCTCCACTCACCTCTTTCTAGCACTTCCTTGATTCCCTCCTTGATTCTCTCCTTGATTCTCTCCTTGTTTTCCTCTCCTTGGTTCCCTCCACTCATTCTAGCACTTCCTTGAAGAAGACAAGTGGGCATTGGACACTTGTCCACTTTCATGCACCAACCTTCACATGTGTTGGTCTCATACTACCCATACCAACCACATGTATTTTAAATGTCCAATCCATTTAATACACCAAATCTTCAATTTCATTTATCCTTTTATTCCATCAATCCTAACCCATATCAATTCATGGTTTAATGAGCCCATGCATAAATAATAACATATGCATTAAACTTTAATTTAACATGACTCATATACAATTTATGATACATATATTTATATACATTATCAAGCATTAACTATACAAACATTAAACAATCATCAAACAAACACCAAACATATCAAGGCAACACATAGAGTTTGGGCAAAATACAATTGGGTTATGGGCTAGATGAAATAATTTTCGGGGCGTCACATAAGATTACTTGATTCCTCAACAAAAACCTTACACTATACTTAGAAAAATAAGTGATTTTAACATTGCAGTACTCTCGAAATTGTTGTTGAGCATACGATAACATTATACTTGGCTACAGTTCCTTAATCTTGGTTTTATTTTCTCCTTGCCAGTGAGAAAATGCAAACCAGGAAAAGAGGAAGGCCACGTACTGTTCGTCCAGCAGTGGAGGCACCTCCTGAGATTCAGGAACCGCCGCCTCTGACAACAGCACAGGCCACACCCGACACTGCTACTACACCTGGGCAGGCAATACCACCCCCACCCGCACCCTTTGCCATGCCTTCAAGTATGGAAACCTTCTTTGCCGAATTTATTGAGGCTATGAAAGTCACTGTTCAAACGACCATTCGTGAGACCGCGGCTAGTCAGGTTGCCACGGTTCAGGCACCTGTAAGATTTGGGTCAGAATCTCAAACCAATCAGATTACCAAGTACAAGAGGCTACAATCTCTTACTTTTGCTGGCACCAATGAGGCTGATGAGGTGCAAAAGTGGCTGGATGAGTCAAAGAAGGCTCTTGATGCAATGGGAGTCGATGAGACTCGAGAAATTCCACTAGCGACCTACCAACTGGTGGTGGGGCAAACACATGGTGGATAACAGTGAAAGAGGAACCAAGGGTCAACACAGCAGATATGACTTGGCAACAGTTCGATTCAATGTTTATTGATAAGTATTTTCCCGGCGCTGTGAAGAGGCAGAAGCGCCAGGAATTCGCTAAGTTATACCAGGGAAACATGACCGTCAGGGAATATGCTGGAATGTTTGAAGAATTATCTGTCTACTCTCTCTCCACCATCTCAACGGAGCAAGATAAGACTGAGAAATTTTATAATGGCCTTCGCCATGATATTCGACAAGCCTTGTCGATCTTGGATCTCAAGATTTACAAGGAGGTTGTTGACAAGGCCATGAGCTTTGAACAAGAGAAGATCTTACAGGAGCAGAGAATGAATAAGGAAAAATGGCCTGCAACGTTTTCCCAACAAGGCTCACAACAAGGCAACAAGAAGAAGCCCTACTACAATCAAAACCCAGCCCTCCCAGCCCCTGTTTCGAAGAATGAGGCCACAACACCTGCGGCTGAACCTTCTAACCCTAACCATCAGGGTTTCTGAAATCATGGAGGTCGTTGTGGAAGGGGTGGCCATAGAAATGACAATGGCAAAGGTGGTGGTCGACACCACAATCAGCATGGCCAGCAGAACAATCAGCATGGCAAACAAAACTATCCGCAGTATCAGCCGACGTGTTTTAACTGCGGCCAAAAGGGCCATATAAAATATCTCTGTCCGCACCTTCAGCAACCTATTCCCATTGTTCCAGTCTAACAAGCACCACCTGCTGCTGATGCCCAACCCAGGCAGAACCAGCAGAACCAGGGTCAACATAATCAGGGCAGAACATTTGCAATCGCTCAATAACCCCTTCCAGACAACAACGTAGTCGAAGGTACCTTTCCTTTGTTCAATACAATGGTGCATGTTTTGTTTGATTCAGGTGCTATGCATCCTGAACCCACAAACATCACACTCCATGTCACATCACCGTTCGGATCTGGTACTGACGTGAATTTGCTGTGTTCTCGATGTGAGCTTCGAATGTCAGAACAAATAATATATGCAGATCTTTTTGTGATGGATATTGAAGACTTCGACATCATCCTTGGCATGGACTGGCTAGCACCACTGAATGCAAAGATCGAATGTATGAAGAAGCAAGTTCAGTTAACCTTGCCTACATGAGAGTTTGTCAAGATTCAAGGAACAAGGAAATGGTTACACAAATCAACAGTTGCACTTCTCAAGGCACAACTTCGAGCTCTATCCCTTAGTGAAGAAAATGAATCATCAACACTGTACCCTCTCGAAGTACATGATGTTCCAGTCACATTTGAATTCCCAACAGTTTTTCTAAATGACCTTCCTGGTCTACCTCCAGTTAGGGAATTCGATTTTGAGATCAACCTCATACCTGGGACAGGGCCTATCTCAATTCCACCATACATAATGTCAAATGTCGAGCTGGTCGAATTAGACAAACAACTAAAGGAATTAGAGAGTAATGGCTTCATCCGAAAGAGTTCATCACCTTGGGGCGCTCCAGTTCAATTTGTTCACAGAAAGGATGGTTGGTTATGACTTTGCATTGACTATCGCAAGTTAAATAACGTCACCATCAACAATAGATATCCATTGCCCAGGATCGATGACTTGTTCGACCAACTTAGAGATGCCAAATACTTCTCTAAGATTGATTTACGGTCCGGTTATCACCAACTCCAGATCCGAGAGTCGGACATTACCAAGACGACATTCAAAACTCGGTACGGTCATTACGAGTTCTTGGTCATGCCGTTCGGTCTAACAAATGCACCTGCTGCATTCAAGGATTGGATGAATCGCATATTCAGGTTATACTTAGACAGATTTGTGGTGGTTTTTGTGGATGACATCTTGATATATTCCTCAACCAAGGAAGACCATAAGATACATTTGAAGATAGTCCTCCAGACCTTGAGAAGCCACCAACTGTATGCAAAGTTGAGTAAGTGTGAATTTTGGGCGAAGAGAGTTCAATTCCTAGGCCATGTGGTTTTAGGCAATGGCATTGAGGTAGATCCTTCTAAGGTTGAAGTAGTTTTAAACTGGAAGCAGCCTACCACTGTTACTCAGATTAGGAGTTTTCTTGGTTTGGCTGGCTATTACAGACGCTTCATCAAGGACTTCTCAAAGATTGCTGAACCTATGACCAAGCTCACTCGAAAAGACGTGCGATTTATATGGAATCTCGCCTGTGAAGTACCATTTCAGGAATTGAAGAAACGCCTCACGACAGCACCTGTACTTATCACTCCAAGAAATGCAATTGGATTTTCATTATACACCGACGCCTTTCTCCAAGGCTTAGGTGCCGTGCTAATGCAAGAAGGCCAAGTGGTTGCATATGCATCCAGACAACTGAAGATTCATGAGGGTAATTACCCAACACATGACTTGGAACTTGCAGCTGTCGTATTTGCATTGAAATTATGGCGACATTACCTATACGGTGAACGGTTCGAGGTCTTCTCAGATCACAAGAGTCTTAAGTACATATACACTCAGAGAGACCTAAACCTCTGCCAAAGACGATGGTTGGAATTCTTGAAAGATTATGACTTTCAACTCTAGTACCATCCCGGAAAAGCCATTGTTGTGGCTGATGCCCTGAGTAGAAAATCTTATGTTGCTTGCACTCTTAACTACGAAATGGGGATGTTGGCTACAAAGATGGAGAACTTTAACCTACAGCTGAACGAACAGGGACCAAGACCACGACTCTCTCAATTATCAGCCAACTCTGAGCTCGTTCGAAAGATTTCAGCAGCTCAAGCCAATGACCCTATGTTAATGGAGAAACGAGAACTTCTACTCAGCGGACACGACCTTCCTCACTGGTCGGTCGCTGAAGACGGCACCGTTTTCTATAAAAAAACGTCTCTGTCTACCGAACGATCCTGAGGGTCGAAAAGAAGTTCTTACTGAGATGCACTGTTCGAGGTACGCTATGCATCCTGGGGGTGACAAGATGTACAAGGATGTCAAGCGACAATTCTGGTTTTCTGGAATGAAGAAGGCAATTGCAGACTTCGTTGCTCAATGTCTCGTTTGCCAGAAAGTTATGGCAGAACGAAGACTTCCCTCTGGACTTCTCCAGCCGTTACCTATTGGAGAATGAAAATGGGAGAACATCGCAATGGATTTTGTTACGGCCTTACCTCGAAATAATAAAGGGCAAGATGCTATCTGGGTTATCATTGACAGACTTACAAAGTCTGCACACTTCTTACCAATAAAGTTCGCGGATAATCCCGTCAAACTTGCATAACTATATGAAAGAGAGATCGTACGCCTTCATGGCCTACCACTCAAGATCGTCTCTGATCGAGACCCTCGATTCACATCAAACTTTTGGAAAAGCTTCCAGAGTAGAATGGGTTCTAAGATCACTATGAGCACAGCCTTCCACCCTCAGACTGATGGGCAGTTAGAGTGGCCTATCCAAATCTTAGAAGACATGTTACGATGCTGCATTTTGGACTTTAATGACGGATGGGCAAAGTATTTACATTTAGCTGAGTTTGCATACAACAACAGCTACCAAACTAGTATCGGCATGGCACCGTATGAGGCTCTTTATGGTCGCCCTTGTAGATTTCTGGTATGCTGGTTAGATATGGCAGATCGACCGCAGTTAGGCTCTGAACTAGTTCAAGAGACTTCTGAGAAGATCACACTAGTAAAGGAACGACTTCGTGTTGCACAAAGTCGACAGAAGAGCTATGCTGACAAACGGAGACAACCTCTAGAAGTTGATAAGGGGGACTTTGTTTTTCTAAAAGTCCAGCCCACAAGAGGTGTCAAATGCTTTGGGATCAAAGGAAAGCTCTCCCCACGGTACATCGGTCCATTTCAGATCATTGAACGTATTGGCAAACTTGCTTATCATCTGTCCCTTCCATCGTCCATGCCTAAGGTCCATGACGTTTTTCATGTATCTATGCTTCGCAAGTATCGTCCTGATCCTTCGCATATCATCCCTTTAGTTGAGGTTAGAATTGAGGAAGGAAATAAGTATCAAGAGAGAGCGATACATATTTTAGATAGAAAAACTCAAGAACTACGGTGACGTAGCATACCACTTGTGAAAGTGCTCTGGGATCACCACGGCATAGAGGAAGCAACATGGGACCTAGAAGCAACAATTAAACAGAAATACCCTGAATTGTTTTCTAGTACCAACTGATGATGTGATATATTGTACTATTCTCACTTATCAATAAAATGATGAAACTTTTTTTACACCTATCTTAATACATTGTTTCACTTGAATAACTACGCAGATGTCTGAAAATAATATCAATGGATATAGTGATGCACACACACGTTGGCCTCCTTGGCAACCTGTGGCTACTTCTCAAGAAGCAGAGTCAAGTCACAACTACTTTGCATCACCAACTCCATCACCACACAAACAGCGATCCATATCGCCAGAGCGTGCATGGCTTTTTCGTAAAAATCCCGTGCCATCATCTTGGCAGGACCTTCTACCAAAATTGCCAGGCGGTCAGATTCGAGCAACAACACAAAAAAGTATTCCACCGCTCAACCTACCTCCCCTCAAACGATGTAACTAGCGCCCTCCACCACCATCTGTTATGCAAACGTTGGAATCTTCAGAGGATGAATCTGATTCCATTTCCTCTCCATGGTTTTATGATGATGAGGATTCCACCGGCCACAGTGCTATTCAGGGACCATACAAGCACTACCCTGAACTCGCAAAAGATGACGCCGGCAGTGAATCTCAAGCAGATAACCATCATAACTACTTGAATTGATTTTGAGGGCGAAATCCCTTTAAGGGGGGTAGAGTGTAATACCCTAGGATTGCACAAAAAAAAAAAAATTTAGGGCAACGCCCGAATGTTCAGGCGCCAAAAACCTCTATATAAACCAACCCCATCTTTATTTTTCACACCAAATTCACTCCAAATTGTGATTTTTCCTCATCTTTTCACTCATTTTGAGTTTTTAGTCTTTTGAGACTCTCAGTTCGAAACTCTTGGTGCGGTGCGACGAAGTTCCGTCCGGAGGAAAGCGCAGATCTGAAAAAGAAGAAGTTCTTATCTGAAGGTGGGGAATGAAACATAGGTTTGCGTGTTTTATAACTTTTATTATAGTTTACATTCAGTTATTATTATATCTACTGTTCATTTACACTGCATTATGTCATATAATGTTTATACTGTCGCACTTATGCCTGTACACTCGAAATTCACGTATTATATTGTTATAATGTCGGATTTGTGGTCAATCTGACTCAACTAGACTCGGTCTTGTCCTCAGTAACTTTAAATAGTGAACGGGAGGCAGCGGGCTGCTCTAGGCGATTGGTATTTAAGCAGACCTTGTGTCTCACCTCTCAACTGGGAACTGATCTAGTTGGTCTTATTGAAAGCTACCAGCTTATACAAGTAATATTGAATGTCCTAACCTTGCACGTCGTGATACCAACTCTGAAAAGGATTACCAGATGTTGCCAAGTCAGTCTAAATGTCACGAAAAGACCAGACCAGTAGATTAGACCAGTTCATGCATTGGCATCATACATATCACCACCTGGGGACGTATATGGTTTATGACTCATAGAATAGTTAGGAGCATTGCTCGCTATTCATTATATTTCTCTGGAGAGGGACGTACATGAGGACCCGGCTACGCCTGGGGAGGGACATTAGTGCGTGAATCCAGATCATCGTTCCTGAGGAGGGAGTACAATAGAACCTGGCTACGCCAGGGGAGAAAATTGGGACGGACATTTGTACGTGAACTCAGGCGATGTACGTTCATCAAAACAATACGAGACGATGTCATGCATATATACATATTGATTGATTATGATACTCACATGTGTATTTAAGATATTTAATATTGAGGTATGCTTTATTAATTGTTATACTCACGAACTATTTTACCCACTGAGCGCGTTAAGCTCACTCCATTATTATCCAATTTTTCACAGGAAATTAGGATGGACTGGGTACAGGTTATGGGGCCCACATTTTGTACCCTTTGTATTACTCATTGGGGATTTTGGGGAGTATGTTCCCTTGACCATTTTATGTACAAAAATATTCTGAATTAAATGAAATCAGATTTGTATTATATTTTTTATATTTCCGCCGCGTACCCTGTTATTACCATTGTGATAATTCCAAATGCACCCCCGTCCTCGAGTGTACCGTCGGTTTAGGCGCATCCAGGCGATGTGTGACATGCTCAATCACATAAACATTACACATCAACCTTAAATTAGCCCACATATAGACAATAGGCCTAAATCCCATTTAATCCCATCATTCAACTCAAATCACATGACTTAGGCCTCTAACGCATAGTTCTCATTCATAAACCATTCAATTAATTAAAAATACTAATTTTCAATTTTTTCGGCATAAACATGCCCAAATTGGGCCATTTGATCACAAGTGGGCCTAACCCATGATATGGTTACAACCACCTAATCGGTAGCATAATCAACCCTAATCATGCTTAATTAGACATAAATTGCATCAATTTAATGATTATAGGCCAAAAGCATCAAAAGCCCTAAAATATGAAATTTTCCATACTTAGGCTATATTGCCGATTTACACTAGGTCACCATGTTCAACCATGTATATCATTGATTTTGCAACATGGGTTCATCAACAATGGAAACTAGGTCAATATAGTTGACATGCAAGCTATTTGGAAAGGTCTAAGTTCATATTCTAAATTTAGGTCTAATACAAACAACCCTACCAATTTTCCATTTAATATTTTGTTCAGATGTATCAAGCTGCCAACATAACTTTTTAATAAAGAAATCAACCGTACAGATTGAAGTATGTTAAGAAGTAAACCTTCTGTCCAAACATCAGCTCAATCCAACGGTGGACCGAAGAGATATTCCCTTTGATGAACAAGTCTCTAATTAGATAATTTCTTCTTTCCTGCTGTAAATACTTGAACTCAGTTGACTATATCACACAAAATACTAGATCTATCAACATCTCAACCGTACATAATGTAGAAATATTAGTTGTAAACCATCTTATGAAATATCATATCCATCCAATAGTAGGTTTAGGAGATCTATTAGTTTGATCTAAACTGCGCGAGAAATTCAGACTTTCCGACCAGCTTTGTTTGGGAGGTTATATCTCTCAGAAGAAAACTCCAATCAAGATCTCCACCGACCAGAATGAATAACCATAAGATACGAACTGGCTGACAAAGTTGGAGCTTTATCTGACTATATATAACCAAGATCCAATTCTTGGATGAAAACGTTGCTGAGACTTCCCTCAAAGAAACTTCCTTTTTTTCTCTTCTTTTTTCCTTTCTCTTCGTTTTTCCTTTTCCTCTACTCATCTCACTCTCTAGGACTTCCTTGGAGAAGAGAAGTGGGGCATGGGACACTTTTCCACTCTCATGCACCAACTTGACATGTGTTAGAGATGAGAAATGGGGCATGGGACACTTGTGCACTCTCATGCACCAACTTGACATGTGTTGAAGAAGAGAAATGGGGCATGGGACACTTGTCCATTCACATGCACCAACTTGACATGTGTTGGTCTCATACTACCCATACCAACCACATGTACTTTAACCAATCTCATGCTTCCATGTATTTTAAATGTCTAATCCATTTAATACACCAAATTTGCATTCTCATTTATCCTTTTATTCAATCAATCCTAACTCATATCAATTCATGGCTTAATGGGCCCATGCATAAATAATAACACATGCATTATTAATTTAACATGACCCATATACAATTTATAATGCACATATTTATATATATTATCAAGCATCAAATATACAAACATTAAACAACCATCAAACAAACACCAAACATATCAAGGCAAACACATAGAATTTGGGCAAAATGCAATTGGGTAATGGGCTAAATGAAATAATTTTCGGGGCATCACACATGAACATAGTTGGTGCATTAGTCAACCCAAAGGGCATCACCAAGAACTCGTAATGTCCATACCTCGTCCGAAAAGCAGTCTTCGAAACATCCTCATCTCTAATCCTCAACTGATGGTACCCAGACCTCAAGTTATCTTCGAAAAGAACTTGGCCCCAATTAGTTGGTCAAACAGATCATCAATGCGAGGAAGTTGATACTTGTTCTTCACAATCACCTTATTCAACTGACGGTAGTCTATGCACAATCGAAGACTCCCGTCGTTCTTCTTGACGAACAACATAGGTGCTCCCCAAGGCGACATACTAGGGGAAATAAATCCCTTACCTATAAGCTCATCAAGCTGGGCTCTGAGTTCATTCAACTCCTTCAGTGCCATACAATATGGTGTAATGGAAATGGGTTTTGTCCTGGGCATCAATTCAATGATAAAGTCTACCTCTCGCTTAGGTGGTAAGCCAGGTAACTCATCAGGAAAAAGCTCTGGGTACTCGCAAACTACAGGAATGTTTGCTAACTGAACGCCTTGTCCCACATCATCCACTGGCCTCAAACTAGCCATCGTAGCAACCTCATCATCAGTAGCTAATCTACCCTGGGTATGTGGTCTCGATGTAGTCCTGCCTCGAAAAACAAAGACTGGTTGTCTGAGTTTCTGAAATACAACCCTCTTACCGAAGCAATCAATGTGAGCGTGATACGCTGCCAGCTAATCCATACCCAAAATGGCATCGAACTCCAGGAACTTTAAGACTCTAAGGTTGACAAACATTTCGTGGCCCTCGAATCTCACAATGCACCCCACACATACCATGTTAGGGTAAATCCTCTTACCAGCCGCCGTACTCAAGATCAACGACGTACTAGTCCTAACAGTAGACAACCTCAATCTATCTACCACACTTCCAGAAATAAAAGGCAAAGTAGAACCAGCATCAATCAAGACATACATCAAAGAATCACAAATACTGATAGTACTTTCGATCAATTGCTTGCTAGCCTCTGGATATGCTTGTGTAACAACTTGGGCCTGTTTCCTGGTAGCAACTGGCATATGACTGAACTGTGTAGAAAATGCTCTGCGTGGACACTCATTCCTCTTGTGCCCCGGTACACCGCACTCAAAATATATAATCGGCCTCGTTGCCTTAAACGCTGATGATATAGCCTGCCACTCTTCTCTGGCGATGTTGTCCATTGTGCCTATTCGAACTTTGCTGCTGCTAAGGCCTGCCTGACATCTGCACACGCTGGCCTGGAACTGGTAGTACAAATGACATTGGAGCGAAGGCTACTGATACCCCGCACTCAATGCTACCAAACCTTGGCTTCTTATATATCTAGCTTTTCTTACCATAAAACAAACTCGTTGACCCCGCGGGTTATGTCTATCCTGAAGGAACTATAAGTGCCTGCACTGTGACTGATGTCCTCATTCGGGAGTGAGCCTCTGCAGTCTCAAAGTCAGCGGCCTATAACATCGCCTGGGGGTAAGTCTGAATGCCAGCAAGTGCTAAACCCTGATGGATACGGTCACGGAAACCATCTCGTATCCTCTGCATGGGAAGGTAGTCAGTCGACACCATCTCAGGAGCGAAGAGTGCCAAGCAGTTAAACTCCTGCTCATATTCCCTCATTGACTGACTGACCTGAGTCAAGTGCATGAACTCGATCTTCCTCTGATCGCGCTCTGATCTCGGGTAGAACTCCTCGTAGAAAAGTTTTTTAAACCTGGTCCACGTCTGAATCTCATCGACCATGCGGTCCAGTCACAGCCACCAATCATCAACCTTGTCGACAAGCTTGAACCTGGCCAACCTCACTCCGTCAACCTCAGAAGCCTGCATGTCGTTGAAGATAGTCTTCATCCGCCTAAGCCACCTCTCAGTTGTCTCAATGCAAAGGCCTCTAGTAAACTCTATTGGGCCTCTGATCTAGAAGGCCTTCATGACCCTCTCATAATGCTCTGACTCAGTCTTTTGCCCGGGAATACCCACAGCCTCAACGGGTACCTCAACCTGAACCTCAGCCCGGACATCAGCATGAACCTTAGCTGGTCCAGCCCCATCCCCCACGACCATGCCAACATTATTGTGCTCCCCCTCAACTGGAACACCTGGCTACATTGCCTGTTACCCTGGACCTGGGTAAGCAATGTGAGAATCTGAGTCTGCTGTTGTATCAGAGTCTGAGCAGCTAGTAAGGCCTCAATCTGCCTAAAGCGCTCATCCGGGTCCATGGTTGGTTCTAAATTTCCTCTCTTGTAAATCTGAAATTCACAAATAAGAAAAAGTCCATCAGAAACACAATCCATGAGAGTTGTTATCCCTAAGATAACTACCCATAATCATACTCATAAAAAAAATCATAATATCTTATAAGTCTTTTATTCTTTTTTAAAGATTTTAAACCTAAAACACTCGCTCTGATACCAATGTTGTCACGACCCACAAGCTGTGACGTTATGACCGGCACAGAACCCCGTGTATATCCTCCCTTGACATACATGGTATCCCGATAAGCCTTCTAGAACACACCATAATCCCAAATATACAACAATAAACACACGAACATAAAATAAGATCATAAAAAAAAACATACCAAAATAACAACTAGAATTTTTTTTTTCCAAGTCCATAGTGTTCAAAAGTACAAAATATACTTAACCATAAGTACAAACCCATCTAAATGTTAAGTACAAGTATTAGGTGTTACATAGTACAATTTATCAAAATAAATGTGGAAAAGTACTAACACTTACGTCAACAAAAGTACGGGGACGCTTCGCAGCTAAGCTTTCCCCTTCCCCTTTCTAGCAGGTCCTGAAAAGATAAGGATGAGGATGACCTACAAGAAGCTCTGTGAATGTTCTATACAAGTGGAAACATATATATGTATTCAATTAAAACATTGAAAGATTATTAAAACCATTTAAATAATCATGAGAGTAAGCAAGATTACATACATGTCAATTTAATGTATCATGTCATAAACAAGGCAATGCATACCATTTATAAGCATGCATATGCAACCTAAACACCTCATAAGTAAGAATCAGTACAAGGGCCATGTGTGCGCGAAACCCATGCCCGATCGATTTCTTACTCGTATATATTACGATTCCTAGGATTGCATGAACCATAGGATTCGCCCACCAAGGCAAGTATCATGCCTAGGCGAATCCTAACATACTCAACGAATAGAAAACCTGTGCAAGGTCCACAATTGAGGATTCCCAGTCGGCCAAATGGGATTCCATAAGAAATCCCAAGCTTAGGGAATGCACATAACTCAACTGCTTTTCCAACTGACTATGCTCAAATACAGTTCATGAATTGAATAAATCATGCATACTACATTATACAAACATTTAAAATATTTTATACTATAATGCCACATATAGAATTCACAAGTAAAAGAAACACTCACACTTGATTGGCTAGACCTAGCCAATCCAATTCCAATCCAAGAAGCACTAGAAAGCCACAAAATCACCCCAAGTACTTCAATCCCCAATTGGCCTATTCGGGTTACTTAGATCCACAACAACCCCTACAAGAAACATGTTGTTAACCTATATGGTTCATCCTTAGCACATTCCTAAAGTATACTTGATGAAGTATATTTTGATGATCACAAAGTAAGTATTTTTCGATGCTAACGAACGTTTTTCAAGACTTATCTCTACACCAAAGGAAAAGCAAAAAGCCAAGGAACAACTCGATCAAGGAACTCAAAGCTTACATCCAACGATCAAGCTCGTTTCAACTAACGGACTTCAACGATCACCTCACGATTTCAAGATCACTTCTCTCGGATGTTTAGATCGAGCTTCAAGACTACATCTCTCGATCAACGTTCAAGTCATTCAACTCCGAATTACTTTTATTGAAGATCTCATAATGAAGAGTTGGATTTAACGGATATGAGAAAAGAGAAATACACAAAGTATTTAAGGTATATTTTTCTATAATCGTTATTGCTTAAAATGTTTTTCAAAACCATGCATATATCATTTTCATATGTTTTCTAAATCTGCATGTTTTCATGTCTTAACTATATTTCAAGAAATTTAATATTATATATTTAATTTGAAATATACCGAGTTTTTATTCGCATTTATCAAATATTTTATTGCGAGTCAAAATTGTTTTTAAATTGTCTTTCAAGACGCTAATGAAATAAAAACGCTCTCCTAAACTTGTTAAGTCAAGAAGCTGATAGGTCATTAGGACGCTGATAACGCTCAAGGTTGAAATGAATTGATTAATCAAGACGCTTACTTGTATAGTAGTGGTCTTATATATTGGTCAACCTCTGAAGTTGTCAGGAAGCTGACTCAGCATCAGCTCACTGAAAGATTTTTTAAAAGTTTTTCAAAGAATGTTTCGTTGAGGACGTTGATGGTTATAAGTTGATTAAACTATCAGGACGCTTTCTAGATAGGAGCTTCCTCACCTTTGGAAATCAACTGAATAACTTTCAGGATGTTGATTGTCTTTTAACATGTTTTTAAATGTCTTAACTTGTAGGACGCTTACATAGTAGTAGCGCCCTCAAGTTATGTTTTTATTTAGTAGGACGCTCACATAATGTAACGCCTTCATGTTTTGTTTTATGTTTTAAAAGCAGGACGCTTACTTGGATAGTAGTGCCCTCATGCACTTAATAGTTTTAAAACATAACAGGACGCTAACTGTGCATTAGCGCCCTCAAGGTTTAAGTCATCTAAAGTCATAAGTAAGTCAGGACGCTTACGAGTTAGTAGCGCCCTCACTTAAGTGTTCAGCATGACGCTTTTACGTAGTAAACGCCCTCAAGGAACAAATCGACAAAGTTGATATTATGCGTTAGGACATTGATTACGGAATCAAGACGCTAATTCAACTACCGTCACTATTCTATTGAGTACACTACGTCAGTTTACTTTTTCAGAACAGACACTTGCACAGAGTCCTTTTCAGACTTATCAGATACCCTTTCTGATACATAAAAAAAGTTCTTGTAAAGCTTTCCACTTTCATGAAATCTGAAAAGAACCAAAATGTTAGTTAAAATCGTAGTTGCTATTTTCATATAACATTCTAGTCGTTGTGTGAAAACGTTTACATTATTTGAACTTCAAATGTCTCACAGCTATGTCCCACTAAGTCTATAAATACCAATACTTAGGACCAAACAACTTGCCAATTACTTTGTGTTGTGCCAATACTTTTGAAAGTTTGTCTGAGTTAAAATGAATTTCATTTTCTAATCTTTCAAAGTATTTTCACTGATACCTACACGATTTTCATATTGAGTTTCAAATATATTTCTATCTTTGAAAATCTATTTTTATATTGGTATCAACTCAAATTCTTAGCACTGATTCACATTTGGTATCATTCTTACTGATGATAGAATTTGAGAAATAGTTCAAGATATACAGTTGCACTTGATTTCATATTTTAAGTATTGTATTGAACTATATCAATAGTAGGGTTAAAATACTGATCATTGAACCAGACATTTTCATCTTTATATTTTATATCTATTTTGAAAATTGTCTGTGTCTTTGATTTACACCAATCCTTAGTTTTATACGCAATGTTTTATTGGTATTATATTATTTTCGATGAAGCTCTGATTTTCATATCATATCATTCATGCTTTTCAAAACTGTATTTGAGCAATACCGAACATTGAAAAGTAATTGACTGAAGGTGTATTTCAACCTAGCATTACCTACTTCACATTTCATATCTTTGAAATGCTATGTACTGTGCTTAATGGAAAGTGTTCTACTGCGTTAAAACCACCCAACATCTTAGTGTTGT
The DNA here is from genome assembly GCA_035771175.1 of Paratinospora sagittata. Classification (NCBI taxonomy): domain Eukaryota; kingdom Viridiplantae; phylum Streptophyta; class Magnoliopsida; order Ranunculales; family Menispermaceae; genus Paratinospora; species Paratinospora sagittata. Next base: position 28,371,923 of record CM069607.1, on the reverse strand, counting down.
AATGCTGGTGTGTTTCTGGATTGAAACAACCAAGACAAGTGGATGTAGTTCACTTGATGATTTCAAGAGTGAAATTAGGTAGGCTATCTCTTACCTGTAAAAGAGAAACGGTTCATCCTCATCCAGTAAAATGGTAGGTGTGTCCTTAACCTTAAAAATGATAGGTTATCTCTCAGCCTTTAAAAGAGAAATCGGCTCATCCTCATCCCGTAAAAGGATAACTGCTTCTTCAACCTGTAAGAGGATAGATTATCTCTTAACCTATAAAAGAGAAACGGTTGTTCCTTATCCCGCAAAAGGATCATGGTTCTTCCTTAGCCAGTAAAAGGAACATGGGTTTCTCCTCATCCCGAAAAAAGGAAATATGGTTCTTCCTTAGCCAGTAAAAGGAACATGCGAAAAAAGAAAATTTGGTTATTCTTTAGCCAGTAAAAGGAACATGGGTTTTTTCAAATCTCGGAAAAAGGAAAATGGTTCATACTTAGCCCACGAAAGGATAGGTTTGCGTTTAACCTGTAAAATGGCAATTGTAACGGTTTGGTTCTCAACCGTAAGAGAATCCCTTAGTGATAAGGTTAAAATCCTAACTGAGGAGGTTAGGTAGTGGACGTAGGCGCGGCCGAACCACTATAAATCGTGTGTCTTACTTTTGCAATTTAGCTTGTGTTCTATTTTGCATCCAATTCCAATACACTCATGTAAATCACTAAGTTATTGGAAGATAATTTTAAAATTGACCATCGCACCTAATTCACCCCCCTCTTGGGTTGACCAACACACAGTTCATACTATACTAAAATCAGTCAAAAGTATGCTCAACAACCATGTTTAAACCCAATTTCATAGTCAATTAAGTTCCTAAAATGGTTATACACGAGCCAAATCCCATACTGCTCAATTAAACCAATTAATATCAATTTAACCCATAATTAGCCCAATTGAATGTAAAAGGTTGATCCCATGATCCAACCACCAATATACATGACATTCAATCATAAATAGGGTCAATTAGACTATTTATCAAGTCAATTTCATTAATTGACTAAGTTTAAGTCGAAATCCCCAATTTGGGCAAAATCCCCAAATTACATGCAAATCCCCAATTTAGTGAAAAATCTCTACAATAGGCATAGAGCCAAATTGAACTAGGTCATTCAATTCTAACACATGTCCAACCATTCTAAACCCATAATTTCATTCAATTTGGGTCCAATTAGGCAATTCCCAA